>OY728159.1:1753593584-1756093584 GCA_963277665.1 Viscum album | reverse complement strand
GGATTTACGCTTTTAGTGATAGTCGACAGCCCCTAGCCTATTGAAGGCGGGCTTGGGGTAGTCACATCACGGACCCTTAGGACGGGGTTATGACAAATTGATATTATAGGGTTCGGTTCTACCGCAGAACGTAGGAAACGGATATTCTTTTTCTGTGAAGCAAAAGTGTTAAGGGTACTGAGTTGTGGTATTCAGTTCAAGGAGTCCAGTGTTGGTGCGGGCGGCCGACGTATCCATACACCAGGACCCTCACTACTAATTTCCAACTCAGTTCACGAAAACATTGATTGCCATTGTGTTTTCAAAAGTTTCATTTAAATTAGCTCAAACTAGGTCAGCTCACCAGGTATAATCATTTGACTGTGTGACGTCTGTTTTTTTTTTTCAGGATGACTTCACCTAGTTAGACAACGTGGGTACCGAGTGGGTAGCGTGATGATATCCCACCGAGCAGCAAGGCCTCAGTACATGGCCCTCCCCCAGTTAAGACACCAGTAGAGAGTGCATGCCTCTTGAGCGCGATGCATGAATTCCAGCGTCAGAGGCCTCCTCCGTTTCGAGGAGAGTTGGAATTTTGGACGGTTGGACACCAGTGGGAGTATGTAGCAGGAGCTCTCCACACAGCTGGGAGACCCGTAGACTTAATGGTTTACCTAGCTGTTAGACTCTTCCAGGGAGCATCTGAGAGGTAGTGGAGCCACATGTTCCAGTTTTTCGATGAGATGACCTTCACCTGAGAAGACTTTGAGACCTTCTTCAGGGTAGAGTTTATACCAGTGACTCTACACATCGAGCGTGCTCAGGAGCTGATGCCATTGCCGCAGGATTTTCCATTAGCATTTGAATCATCTGTAGGCAGTAGAAATATTATGAAAAGGTCCAAGAGGACCATAACAGTAGGTGGGCGATATCGTGTTTCAGGATGGGTAGTGCGGGGCACCTGGGGTGGACTCAGATCCAGGCGTGCCAAAAACATACAGTGATTTGCATGCGACATGAACGGACACATGGCACGTGACTGTCTGACTCCTAGCATAGTTTAACCGCATGCATTGGAGGATCCAAGCGGTGGACAGGGAAGTGGAGCCCCGGAAGCTGGTGGACAGGAGCCGAACTGGTGGATTCCTTTTGTTTTTGGTACTTCTAGTTCCGTGTTGTTGTTGCATTTCTGTCTTTGTACTATGATCTGCAATAACAAATGACACATATCTTTGTGACAGTTACTTCCCTGTCATTTTTTTGGTTGATACTGAGTGGTCCCGGTTAAAACTATTGACTTTACCCTCACTTTCAATATTTATACTGGAGGATTCCCAGTGACCTCACACTGATGCTGACAGAGTTACTTGACCATTGGAAGCGAGAGTGATGGTTGGATTTCGTGGTAGTAACGTCAAGGCATTACGACGTAGTCCATGGAATGAATGCATCATTCATGTCAGGATTGAATATATTAGGAAATGGGCGTGGTTAATCCAGGGGATGAGATATCTTAGCAGCTCTAACAGATCGTGGGCAAAAGAAGGGTGGTCTTTGGACGACTTACCATGTCGGCAAACTTCATACTGAACAGAGATAGTACGAGCTACGACGGATAATGTGAAGATCATCCAAGAGCGGATGAAGAGTGAATAGTGCAGTACGAAACCGGAAACTGGTTCCAGTCTCAGTGATTCGGGAATGTAAAATGTTTCAAGAAGTTGAAGTGTTCAGGACAGATGAGTCTGCAAAGGAGCAGACATGGAGGCAATGCTAGGAGGGCAGCATGAGGTGGTGTACTTTTCAAAATGTTATAACCACCCACCTTTGTTATCCCCGCCAGGTTCAGGGGGCTAGAGGGCAGGGAAAAAGTGTAGCTTCATGCGGTCAAGGAGTGTGTTCCAATGGCTCTAAAAATGATTTGAGGGACAGTCTGCATCAACCTCTAGTTGTCGTTATAACAAACATTGATATGAATCATTCCTTTCATCCACAAATCTTGTCCTAGACCTTGAGTTTCCAGTAAGCCGTTGAATTGACCCTCACATCTGAAGATACCTTTGGGAGGATACGTGGCAATCACACTTACGCTGATAGTGCGATCTGACCCTTGAGGTGAGAGTTTCAGTTGGAAACTCTTGGTGGAAGCGTCAAGGCCTTAAGAAGTAGGTCTGGGTATGCATTGGATTCATAGTTCATACCCAGATTGACTGCATTAAGAGAAAAAGGTTGTGGATTATCTACAACGTTGGGATGAGTTTTCCTAGGTCGGTGAAAAGGAAACCCCAAGCAGCATAGGATAAACTCATGCACAAAAGGGTGTGATCGATAATTCTTGAATCAGTCAACCATAGCCTCGTTGTAGTTGGAGTTTTGAGTTCAGTTCTATTCAGGAAATGGAGGCCTCTAGGCTTCGATGATGGCGACCACGTCCTTATACCGGTCTCATCTAGACAGGGTCTACAGAGATGTGGCCAAGGCGTCAAGTAATATCCGAGGTTCAAAGGACCTTCCAGGTTCCCACCAGAGTAGGCATGGTGTCTTACCTCCTAGCCTTTCCACCTCATATGCATCAGGTGCACAACGACATCCACGTATCTCAGCTGAGGAGAGGTGTTCATGACCTATCCTTCATCATTGACCATGAATAGCTGGACATCGATGACAAGGTGACATTCACAGGGTTCCAGTTGACATTGAGGATCGACAACAGTGGGTCCTACGGAGAAGGTCGATTTCTCTTGTGTGCTTCGTTGGCAGTACGGGAACCTCCTATGAGCACAAGGGATAGTGAGGCTCAGATGCGTGCTCGATACCTCCCTCAGTTTACCTAGTTATGTGTTGTAGCTTTTTGAGGACATAAAGTCCTAAGGTGGGAGTAATGTAAAGACCAGTAACTTTCAAGGAATTTTTTTTCGTAATTTCTTTGTAATTTTGTAAGTACACGGTTTCACACGGCACCAAATTCCGAGGCCCAGTGTGCCCGGAATCAATTTACGAAGTTTAGATCTGGTACGTTCAGTGAATGAACGAGCATGTTTATTTATCTTTTGAACCAGTGCTCAAAATTGAAATTAGAGGTCACCGATGAAACCGTGGCAGCGGTATTTTTTTAAGAGGACCTTTCCTGGAGCTGCGTCTGCTCGGGAGGAGTTGTTTAAAATTGTGGATTAAATGTAATGTAAAATAATATTCTGTTAAAATTTTATTTCCTTATTCTAAGTGGTTTAATCCTATGTTTGGGACTTGGGGTGGGACCCACTGTTTATTAACAACCCTTGTGAGGATAAAGGTGATGTGGGGACCACACGAGCCCCACCCCTTCACATTCCTTAGACTTCCTAACATCCCCCCTTTATGTGAGTAACACCTCCCTCTCACCCTCATTCATCTTTCCAACTTAACACCCCATTTAATTAGACAACTCAAGCTCATATAATTAAATGGTTTAGTTTTTGAATTTGGTGATTTTGAAAAGGAATGGGAAAAATAATAAAATAAGGGGGAGGCCTTATTTTATTAGGTTGGCTAGTTGTGTGAGGATATTGGGTGAGGGGGAGCTCTTATCCCTTGGAAGAACTTCATATTCTTTGGAAAAGAACGTTTCCAATTCCACAAAGAACGCTCATTCTCCGAGGGAGATCATCGACTCGATGACTCGGTTTCTTCAGTCATCTTCTTCTACCATGACCAAGGAGGAGGCACCGACGTGGAAGGTCACCATCGATGTCGCCATACAATCTTCTCTCCGCGACAAAGGAAGGGAGACGCCGCTTCTTCCTCAGACATTCTTCGTCCACGTATATGAAGCTTCACACCACGACGTTGTTTCCCATGACAATGATCGTTCGACTTCTTGTTTCGAGGTATGTTTTTTTCTTTGAAGATGTTTTGTTCATTATCTTCATGATGTAATATATGACCACCTGTTATTGTAATAACGAGTGGAGGTCGTACCGCACAAACACAGACGATCCCACTCCCCATTTTTTTCTGGGTCTTCGTGGATCATTGTGGCGGAGATGGCGCGGGGCCGTTTCACCATGTGGGATCGAGAGAACTGTGGCCGGAGTGGGATGTGGCGGAGGTGTGCCTCTCCGTCGTGCCGCGCTGGTGAAGCTGAAGGAACTGCGGCAAGAGCGGGCCACGGCGGTGGTACGCGACACCGTCGCGCCACGCCGGAGGACATGAGGGAGGCCGCGGCCGGACCGAGCCCCGGCGGAGGGCGCAACATCGTTGCGCCGCCCCGATCGGGGAAGTGTGGCGGCCTTTGGCCGCGACGGGACAGCAGGTGGCGGCCGGTCAAGGTGGTCGCTGGCATAACCTGGAGGCGGGAACCCCGTGGGTCCTGTGTGGATCAACCGGCCGACCTTAATGGACGGACATTCCAGAAAAGTGGGGGGTTGAAGCCCCCACCGGGCGAAAGGGGCGGCACCCCCCCCCCCTTTGCGCCCCGCTCGGCCAGTGTCGAGCCGCCCTGCTCGGCCACCACCGAGCCGCCCGCCCTGGGCCGGACCGCCCACGCCGAGCCGGACTGCCCGCGCCGGGCCGGACTGCCCGCGCCGGGCCGGGCCACCAGTGCCAAGTCGGGCCAGGCTGGTCCGCGCCCAACTGCTCCAGACCCGGACTCGGGTCGGATTGACATGGTTCGAGCCGACCCAGGGGGTATCGTGGCGGGTCGGATCGGGCCTAAACCCCCTACTTCCGGAAAGATCTGTTTAAATGCCAATAACACGGGATACATACCTATGATCGACACACCATTAGTTGCGTTGGGATACATGTATCGAGACGGTCGTTTAGGTATATAACACTCAAAGTTCAGGCGAACATTGGGTATGGATAGTTTGGTCCGAACACGAAACCAACAGGGCCCTCGGAGTGGAAATGCTTATAACATGAGTTCCAGAAGTCTGATTGACGTGCCATCGACTTTGATGGATTCCTTTTGGTGAGATAGATCTTATGGTATACTTAACATGAGGTTTGGACGCATTTGGAGTATTTCTGGGTTGGATTATACCAGAAATCCAACAGGGCCCCTAGAACGGAAAAACCGATAACTTTCAGATCGCACGTCTGTTTGACGAACCGTCAGCGGCATTGGTAATAACGTTGAGAAACGATCCCTTTGAGTATAACCCAAGTGAGTTCGGGGTACATTTGAGATAAGTCCAGGTTGGTTCGTACACAAAACCAACCGGGCCCCCGGGACTAAAAGGCTAATAACTCACAGACCATGCGTCTGATTGTCGTGTCGTGTTTTGCGTTGAGACCCCTATGACAAGGAGGCCTTTTGAGATACTTTTTCGCAGGACTTTGTGGTAATTTTAGTATCGTCCATTAGATCGTGGAGAAGACCCACCCAGAGACGAGCGTACGAAGTACGAAGACTGTATAGCTGGCTTAGACCAGATGACAGCTTTTCTGATTCGAGTCGGAGTGACTTGTATAGTCCAGTGGGGAGCACTAATGTGTTTTGTGTGGTGGACCCATGGCAGGGAGGACTACTGTGTTTGGGCGGCAGACCCACGGTACTCGACAGAAGGAGTACCTCTGCAGGCTATTTGGATGGGTGCACTACTTTGTTTGGGTGGAAGACCCCGACGGGGAGCACTACTATGTTTGGGTGGTTGACCCGCATTACTTGACATGAGTAGTACCTCAGCAGTCTAAGTTTAGTGAGCAGTGCCTCGGAGTTGTGACAGGATCAGTGTACTCGATAGTGGAGGAGCTCTTCAGCAGTTGCGGTTTCGATAATTAAAATCATTCTTTGAGCTAAGTCGTTGTCCTTTGTGTATACCTCATGATTGAGATGAGTTACTTGATAATTTAGGTATATGTATGGTCATATACCGAAGTAGTGGTTATCCATTGATTTCACATCTGTGTGATACCTCATGATTGAGATGGGTTACATGATAATTTAGGTATATGTATGGGCTTATACCTAAGTAAGGGTTATCTGTTAGAACCTTGTTTGTTTTTATCCTTTTTTGATTAAGTGAGACCTTGAGGGTCTCGGGGTCCCTACTGATTATCGTTATACTCTCCCATGCATGGCCTATGCCCATACCTCGTTGTGTTGGATGCAGACGACAGACAGCGCTGACAGGGTCCGAGTGTTCGAGGACTGGACGGTACTCAGAGGTGGACCTCACGACAAGTTAGTATCCGGAGGTGGAAATAAATATGAGACGATATTTAGAGGAGGTTGATGGGCAAGAGCTTTGTGGATGATATCGGTACCTACCCTTCAGGTAGGATCTGTGGTAGACGATCCAGGAGCTGCGCTATTTGTACCTACCCTTCAGGTATGATCTGAGGTGGAGGACATAGGAGCTGCTTCTATCTTCCAGATGTTGGCTTTTCCATTTTACTTTCGTCCAGTTATAGTTGTACCTTTTCAGTTGGTTTTTTATTCTAGCCAATTTACTTTTCATCACTATCTTTTGTACTTAGTGTTTTATTTCCGCTTGTGCTCTAGTTGGATATGTTGTGTTTTATAAAGGCAATGCCTTCCCAGTTATCTGGATTTACACCTTTGGTGCGAGTCTCCAGCCCCTGGAATATGGAAGGCAGGGTTGGGGTAGTCATGGAACGGGCCCCGAGGATGGGTCTTGACAGATTATGTGTAATCTAATGTAAAATTAAACCCGCAAATGTGATGAAAAAAAGTATTTTAATGAATTTATTCCACACGTATAAAAGATATTTATATAAAAGTTAAACATAAAATTGATCCAATTGAAACTAATAATATTAATCATAATAAACATGAAATAATTTTACTTTTAAATCATTTGAAAAAATTGATGTCTTTAAATTCATTAAAATAAAATGCGGTTTTAAATAAAAAATAGTATTTTCACTATTCATAGAAAACAATTATCTTTTAATAAAATTATCAAAAGTTCAAACCATGATAAATTTAAACACCTTGATGAAATATATTAAGTTAGTTTGTCGGATATAAATTTCCTAAATTTGGAAAATCTAATTTTAAAAATATTTGTGCTAATTGCTGCAAAACAGTTTTCTATAAAAAATAGATTATTTTCAGCATAAAATGTGATTTATTTATATCTCATTTGTAAAAAATTATTAGGTGATTTATAAAAAATTTGATTGAATATAAAATTTATTAATTTCATTAGAAAACAATAATATTTATGACTTTTATTTATTAAGATCAAAACACTTTTTGTGCAGAACATTGTTTTTCATAAAAACATTTATTTAACATTCGAATGATTTTGATATTTATTTATAATTCCTTTATATCCAATGAATTAATTTTATACATGTGTTATCATTATAGTTATCATAATTTTTTTAGTCTTTCTCATACTAACTAATCTAATGATTAGGCGATATCTGTAATATAAAAAAATAATATTTTAATAGTAGATAGTGTTTCGTTTGAAATTAGTGTTTTAAGAAACATATGCTATTAAAAAATTAAATTTATTGAAGCAAAATAGTTCATAAAATAATAATTTTTTACCGAGTAACTTTTACATCTCATGAGTGAAATAATAATTTCATGGATAGAGAATTAAATTTTTTAGTAGGAAGAGTCGGACCAGACCTTCAACAAGTTTGTTACATTACATTGTTGTTGGATAATATGCTTCATATGGTGGGGCATGAAATTGTTTTATCCTATCATACTCTGATTTTGGAGCATTATGTTTTTTTATCTATATGGATTCTCATGAATTATTTATAATAGGTGGATTGAGTTCGACATGATCTCATTCCATGTGTATGGATTATATCAATTCCTAAGAACAATATAGAGGCAGCCGTGTTTAATAATATTAAGGTTATTCTTGAGGCTTTTGAGATAAATGGATTTATTAAATCAGGCACTTGTTCTTAGGAATGTAATTATTATTTCACTAAGAAGGATTATATTTTATTTCCTCTATGTCTGTAATATAGAAATTTAAATTAGGACACAATGAATGATAAACATCTATCACCACGGATTGAAGATATATTCGATACTTTTAGGGGTGTATGTTGGTTCTATAATATTGATTCTTTTTTTGGCTCCCCCACACTTATTTTAGGGATGAATACATCCTATAGATGATGTTTAGGATTATATATGGTATATATGAGTAAATATTAATTCTTTTTGGTTTAATTTTTTATATATTACTTCTCATGGATCTCCGTGACATGATCATTCAAACATAGATGTACACATTCATCATTTAATTTGTCGATGATATTCAAATATATAGCACAAACCTCATTGTTTTATTCAAGAAACCGTTATATTGTCTTGATAAATCGTTGAGTGCATTAATTGGTTTTCATGTTTTCAATGTTTCATATTTGGGTCTAAGTGGTTTGTTTCTTTGGGAATGTTATTTATGAGACTTGATTTTATATTGATCCAAAAAATATGGAGTCACATATTTGATGGGAATGATCTCAGAAAATGTTAATTATTCAGGGATTCCCTAGTCTGGCGGCATAGTATAGACGATTAATTAAATACTTCTCCCACTTAGAATTTTCTAGGACTTGGCATACCCAGAATGGAGAAATGTTTTAATGGATATACCAATGAAAATAGGCTTCCCTAGAGGTGAAGAGAAGGATAAAAACATCATTGATCTTGATTTTTCTTAATCATGGGGTTGGTTATGGAGTTTACTATAGTGTTTTCGGTATTTTTCTATGACATAAATTAATGAAGGAGATAAAATAATTGCTTATGGGTCTCTCTTATTGTGACCCCATGAAAGAAATTACCCTACACATGATATGGATATTGATGTGTTTTTTATACCCTTAAATGATGGCGTATCTAACATTTTAGTGAGAGAATAACCCTTAATATGGACTGTTAGAGCATATGATATATCTCCATTCATTAGTACTTGGTCCTCATGTGTTGGAATTGGGTTGAGTACCTAAAAATGTTTGAATTATTGGTGTATTATGATTCATGGAAAAAGAATGTTGTTTCAAAGGCTCTTAGTAGGAATAAACAAGAATGTAGAGAGAAATATCTAAAAGAAGAGTTGAATTTTATATGATTCTTATTGGATTGTATCGTTGGACTATCTAAAAATAAAGGGGTTATGAAATATATTTCATTAATATTCACTAATTCCATAATGGATGAAGTGAAATCCAACCAAGAGTCTTATCCTTATGGTTCAGTGATGCGTGAATTTTTGGTAGAAGACAAACTAAAATAATGTAGACCAATCGATACAGTCAATTTGATCTACATATATGTTAGGATAATTGTCCCAAATACTATGATGTGGTATATAATGAAGGAATCACAGTCATTGAAATGGAAACTTCACCTTGGATTAACTAAGATGAATTGTGTTATCCTAAGACATTTCTAGTGGTCATGTATGCAGAATGATATCGAGGGACTCAACTCTCATTGTTTTACATATAAGATGATTAAGGCTAAGCAATAATGACAAGGTGGATTTATTCATCCTCCAACATTACCAATTTAAATGAGTTTTGAAATGATACATGAATTTTATATATGGTTACCAATAACCAAAATAAATCAATATATTGTGTGGTTTTTAGTTGATTCACTGACGAAGGTTTCATATTTCATTCTAATACAGGGACTCATTCAGTGGATGAGTTTGTAAAGAACTATGATGTGGATATAGTGCGGTTTCATAGATTGAATATGAGTATAGTATCTTATCGAGATTCTCATTTCACAAAATAGTTTTGGTAAGTACTATAGAATGTTATGGTAATGTAATTGAAATTGGTTACTATGTATCACTCTAAGACTGATGTATAGTGAGAAATGACAATTTTTATTTTATACAATTTGATTACGATAAATATTATCGATTATTGTGGATCATGGGATGGTCATATAGACATGGTGTAGTTCATTTATACTAACAATTTCTATTCTACAATATAGATGGTTTTATTTGAGTCTCTCTATGGTCGGCCTTATCACTCAAACCTATATTGGCATGTAGCAGGTGAACCTTCTAGTATCATTCCATGTTTTTTATAGGAGACCATTGAGTAAGGGTAGTTGATTTGGAAGAGTTTAGTTACCAATTAGACTAGGTAGTTTTTGTTTGATGACCATAGGAGATGAACCGGAGATTTTTTATAGGTTATCTGGTTTTTATTAATGTCACCTCAGAAGGGCCATTGATGACTATTGAAATTTAGAAAATCAGTGTTGTAGTTCGTTGGACTATTTAAATTCATAAAATGCATTGATATAGTGTCTTAACCAATAAATATACCTCCATGGTATAAGGGTATGAATAACATGTTCTAGGTATCTCAACTTTTTATGTATGATCTGGACTATACACATGTGATTGAGAGTGATAATGCTATGTTGGGACATGAGGTATCATTTATAGATGAGATGCTTAAAATTATATCTCAAAATGATAATTAGTTGTGAGGGGTGATGATTCCACTTATTAAGGTTCTATAGTGATATGGGCATATCCATAAGGAGAGTTTGGAGCAATAATCGTATAAGTGGGTTTAGTGGACTGAGGATATTTGTAAGGCCATGAAATTTCAAGGTAGGTTGTTATTTATCTTTTGTGTATTATTATTATATTTTGTTTATATTTTTATATGTGTTAATGGTTTTTGGGCGTTCCAAATATTATTTCTAGAAAAATTATGGACTTTAGAATTGAGTTTTTTCTTTTTATTTTTCGATTATTGCACCATAGTGGTAGGCAGGGTGATTGATGTCCTAAATTTTCCTATAATATTGAGCATGGCGTATATTGTTTAGGGAGTTGAGTGTTTGGAGACATGATATGATGTTTGATGTTTTGTTCTGGAGTAAATTCACAACATGTGAGAAGGATTTAATAGAAATTTATAATAGAGTTTTTGTAACATCCTAGATTAATGAAGAATATGAAATTTTCATATTTATTAATATTTTTGTATTAATTATTAATTATACTTTAAATAGGTTTCTATGTTCGATAGCATACCCAATATGCAACAACATGTTTCGTTGAAATCTTATGTTTCACACTAATAATATATTATTATTATTTTAAATGGAAGTTAACTCCTAGACGTTATATTGGATGTAATGAAAAAAACTATCTACAATATAATTATACATGATTTTTAAATGTATTTACATTTATCTAATTTAAAGTTAGAGGCTTAAAATATGAATGAATCTAATTTTAAGCATAATTTACATTTAATGGATGATTTACCGCCTTTTAACGACAAACTCTTTTTAAATATAAATTTGTTCACTTTAATAAATTCTATATGACCAAATAAAATCCTTTTTTTAGAATGGGGACATCAAAATTTACTTTTTGTAAATTTTTGGAATTTTTATGATAATGTTCAATTTTTTAATGAATAGTAAAAATTATTTTATTTTAATTCAAAAGTGCCTTTTAATCTAATTTATTTATATGGATAGATAATATTTTTAATTGGTTTTAATGTGAAATTAAAATATATTTTTACCATTTAATCCAATGTTGTTCATTTGAATTAATTTCACTATGAAATTGGACATAAACAAGTATCAATCTTTTCATAGTTATTATTTCTTAAAAACACGCTATTTGTTTTCATAATGGGAATTGATTTTAATATTAATTAATTCCACATATATGTTTGGAATATTAAAAAATAGACATCATTTTTTAATTTGGAATATCAAACATATCTTAGGCTGGATTTTCGGTATTTTTCTGAAAAACTTCAATTTTTTCTGAATAGTGAAACCACTTAGTGGTAGTTAAAAAACTGAATTTTCATTTAAATGAAATTTTACCACTTCTGTGAATTTAATTTTGAATATCGGACATACATAGTTGTTATAAAAATGTAAAATGTGGTTTAATAAGATGAAAATATTTTTTGGTGAATAGTAACTTCTGACTTTTATTTGCCGCTGTTAAAGGTAAATAGGGTAATTCAAGGTTAAAAGAATATTATAATAATTAAAAATTACCTTAAAACTTGTTCAAACATTATTGATTGAGTCATTAACGACTATGGAAATATTTGGGTCGATTTTGGGACCCCATTGAGCCACATGGGAGTGAAAATGACAATTTAGATTAATTAACTTAAAGCAATGGCAAAAAATAAAAAAGAAAATATCATTTAGTAAATTAATTTTTAGAATGGGTTATATAAATTATATGTTCGACTATAAATATTCATTGGAAAACTAAAAAAATTTCCTATATCATGGTATTTGATTTATAATTTTTAGACATCAAATAATTTAAATTATTTATGACATAATAATGATGTAGTGTTTACATCATTAATAAATCATTTAAATGAATAAGATTATAATGATTAAAATATTATCCAAAACCTTTCCAATTCATATTGGATGATTTTATTTATTCCATGAGAATTCTTATATTCGACCTTAATGGTTATTGGACTTTTTGAAACCGAATATCATTATATAATAAAATAATACTTTCACACTCTCCTAAAGAGCCCCTCCTATCCCTTATAAAAGGAGACCACTTATAACCAATTCCTCACACCTCTAATGCTATTTGGATCATCCAAAATCTACACAACTAATCTCCCTACATCCCTATACTCCCTTTAGAAGCTTTAACATAGGCATAAGGCACTTCATTAAGTCCTTTGGTTAAAATCAAATGGAGTTAGCCAAATTAAATGTAACGGTTTCTCTTAAACTGTTTCCTATTATTTTACTTCTCCAACCCATAAACTCTATTTATTCCTTTCATTTGTAAAAAAACCAGTATCAGAAATATACTAAGATTTTGTTATGCATTGTATTCGAACTACACAAACACACACCTCCATCTAAGGGATGATGAACATAATGTTTCCGTGGATGGAAAACTAACACCTCACGAAACGATGATTGTTCGATTATCTCCTACTGCCTATCATGGTAGCCATTATGATGGAACTATATTTATATATGATATATATTATTTTTATTATTTACTTATTCTTCTTTAATTCCAAATTATATCAGGCTTTTATGGTTTCTATAGTGGGTAAATACGATAACCTCATTAGAGGAAGTGCGGACTACCGCCCCCTCAAAGTGATGTGATTCATTAATGCCTTATTTGGGATGTATAAAGGATAGAATTATTGATATTATATATGATATTATACTGGATTTAAAATATACCCATGTATCATTATGTTTTAATTCTATTAAAATAATAAATAGAAATGAAAGTAGCGTTCATGCGTACGTACGGCTTACCGTCTCCATTAACGGTGCATTTCTTTTCTTGCCTCCAAATGTTATGTACTATTATAAATACATGTATATAATGAATATATATTATATATATATTATATTTAAATCATGAATATCATTATTGATAAAATGGAGTACTGACAACATGAACAACTTGTAAATATAAGGTGTTCATTTTTGACTCAAGTACCATATATCAATAAAATGAACGTTATTAACTAAAATGATTACATAATGTTTATAACATGGTAATAAGTTATATAAAAGTAAAAATAAATATGGAAAAGTTTATTAAGAAAGTATAAGTTAACTTCAGTTTATTATTCAGGAGATTAAAGAACGATTGAGTCAAGTTGGACACGAGGTAAGGGATCTGACCTCTCTTTTTTTTTCAAGTACTCTATTTTAAGTCCTTTCTTTAATGCTCCATGTTACTATGTTGGGGGATGTTATTTTATATTCAACATACTGTAATTTTTATTTTCATATGATGATATACCCCCTCTTACTCTCATCAATTTATTTTAATAATTTATAAGTGGCGTCGTTAGGCTGCCGAATTTTTGTAAGGGATTTCTCATCTAACTTTTAATTCCGTGAAATTTTTATTATTCACCACCTATTTATTGCATGTGGTGTATTGTGTACTTAAATTTTCTATATACTATCATTATTATATTTATATTCATGGTATTCTGTTATTATAATTGTGGTTAATAACTTTTGGTCATACGACTTGATTGAATTACAATGTGGTAAGGGGTCGTCGTCTCACTTGTTTTAATTCCCGTGAGATTCATGTTATATTTGCCACTATCTCCTATGTTGTGGTGTTTGTACTTCCCATTATTGTACTATTTTAGTAATATAATTTCATTAATGAGTCTTTACATCTTCATTTGATGATCCTTCATTCATGTGGCGTATGTTTTGTATGTTACCAAATCGGTAAGGGAACCTTTTACCCTCCTCTTTTTAAAAGACTTATTTTTGTTATGTCTTTTAATTCACATATTATTATGTTGGGATATGTTCTTATATATCCTTATTGATTAAAATTTTATTTCCAGGTGATGAGATACCCTTTTACCTCTCATGAAATCTGTTTTTGAATTTTAAAGTGACCCTGATGGTTGTCAAATTTTTGAAAGGGAACTTCTTAACCCAATTTCTATTCTTTGGGTTAAAATGTACTTCTTGAATATGTCATCCTATG
Source organism: Viscum album (assembly GCA_963277665.1). Lineage (NCBI taxonomy): Eukaryota > Viridiplantae > Streptophyta > Magnoliopsida > Santalales > Viscaceae > Viscum > Viscum album. The sequence continues at coordinate 1,756,079,128 of OY728159.1, read as the reverse complement.
AAAATGTGTGAATGAACTCCAATTGTTTTACACTGAATAACCAAACATATTTAGTTTATTTATATTTTTCACACATTATTATGAAATTGATATATCCTTAATCTAAGGATACTGTCTTTATACGTGATTTCGTCTCAATTTACATTCCATTGAGACTTAATTGTTGTTATGCTCCAATTCACTCATATATGGTGTATATACTGTCCTTTGGAATATTATATCACTAATCCTTTTATTCTCCTGATATTATAATGTTTTATATTTCCTCAATTATTTGTATTCAAGAGTCTCTCATTTTGTTAAAAACACTTTAAAAAAATATCATTTTTAAATTTTTTAAAGATTTATTATTCCAAATAATTATTTTTGATGTACATGATTTAAAAATGGTTTTGAATATTTATTTATATTGAAATTATTGTTTTAAAATGTTAATTCTTTTAAAATCATCAAATTGGTTTGGGGCACTTTGATTAAAAAAAAATCTCTTTATTAGATGGTTTTGAAAATGGTTTGATAAAGCATTGATTTTGTCAATATCATGAAATGATATATTGTGATTTAAAAAGAAATGTTAATAGTGAAATGTTTTTATTTGCAATATTTTATGTGCTATGATTTCATAATAGTACTTGGACATTTTACGGGGGGTTACATGAATAACCAAATGACAGGTGGTGTTGTGAATACCAGGACGGGTGGTTCTGTTATAACGTCCAATGCATTGGGTATGGAAGTCGGCCGTATGGCTATTCGATTTAGTGATATGTGTGGAAGCCGATCGTATGGTTATTCCAATTAAGAATGTTTATGTCCCATGTTAACTTATATGTTATGTGTTCTTTATATGGGTTTTATAGTAATCTTTTTGTTAAAAAAGGGTAAGTAATGATATTTTATTCAGTGAAGAGTATTTACTAATTCATAAAGGTGAAAAGTATTACGTATGTTAAAGTATTAATTGATTACTTGTTGTCTTGAAAAACTAACAGTTTTCATTCTTTGTGTATCCCTTACTGATCTTTTTATGCTAACCCCATGTTTTTGAAATGTTTTTCATAGGAAAAAATGTGGAATAGGGTCATGGATGGGATCATGGAAAATTCATGTTGTCTTAAATATGGAAGTAGACATGACTTTTTTTTTTCAAGAGTTCACGTTTTGTAAAAAAAATCTATATTGGGTAAAACTTTCTACTTTGTAATCTTTTGATATGTAATAGTTATGTCATAATTCTCAAAAATTATAAACATGAAAAGATCCTCAATGTGAATTATTCATTTATTTCAATATTATGAATGGTTTAAGGATGAGTCCTTATAGTTGGTATCAGAGGTCGGTTTAGATACTATTAGAGGTTAGGGTGTTATCTAAGGATAAGTGACATAACCGTAATTGTTATCATATTAGAAAGAGTAATTGTTATTTTTAATGAGATTAATATAACTTTACTATGTATTTACCCTCCTCATAAGATATTATATGATGATTTTACTGATATAATCACACTGAAATTTTTGGTTTTAGTAAATGGATGGATCTAGGAGGCACCAAAGTAATAGTGGATGTGAAGAAAACAGTGACAGTTATCTGAACGAGAAACTAAATGATATGGGAGCTGCAATGAGAACACATGGGGTTATTCTCAACCAACTATCTGGAGTCATGATTGGCCACCTGAACCTTAATGATATTTATAAGGCATCATATATGCAAGAAACAAATCCCTACGGAAGTTAAGGTAATAATCATAATGTTAAGTGTGTTCAAAAACCAATGTGTCAACGATATGGAAATAAAAACCTAGGAAAATATTTTAAATGGACAGAAAGACGCTATAGATGTGGAAATGACGGTCATAAAGCAAGAACCTACCATGGAAAAAGGGAGCATCTAGTTGACTCTATGAAAGGGAAATAAGTCCTTTCTGAGGGATCAAAGGAATGTTTTAAATGTGGTGTGCATGGTCATTATGAAAACACATGTCCTGCGAAGAAATTTTGGGAATGGGATCACCAGGATCATACAAATATTTGTTTACCAATACCTAATGCCATTCCGATTAAGTATGATGAAACTGACAATGACCAATGAAAGGTAAGGATTATTTCATAAACATATGTTTTCATATTATTGAAATCTTAGGATATGTTTCATTATTTTTTTTAGGAAATATTTATTTTAGAATATAATGGAAAGTAATGGTAAATGGATCATATATAATGTTGAATGAGTAAGATGTCAATATATAAGGGATTCATGATTTATGGTAGAATTTAGGATGGTGAAATGCATAAAAGTAATAAGGCTCCTCTAATGATGAGATTATAGTAGAATTCTTTTTATAGTATGTGTAACCCTAATGTTTGATATATGAAAATTTTATTCAAGGAATAACAATCTTCTCTTTTGTGGATATAGCTATAAAGAACCATTTGGGTTTATATGATCCTTGAATTTGAGGCAATTACCGGTTAATACATTTTGGGATGAAAAAGGAATGTTATTAGATAAACATTGTTGTTAAAATATGTTATGGTTATTTTTGATGAATTTATCTCTTTTTGGGAATGTTATAAAATTATATAGTTTTTAAAAAAAAGACAACACGCAGACCGTTTGACAACCCGTAGCGTCAGACAAAGCTGTGAGAATTGAACCCACAACCAAAGTGCGACTGGAATTTATTTCCTACCACTGGACTACGTAAAGTCCCTGGTTAGTTTGACTAATTATTTTTAGTTAGATGATTTTATGAATTAAGAAAAGTTTATCATGGGTTATCTATGGAAATAATTAACCTATCAGGGATGATATGTGATTAGGTTAATTACTTTTCAATATGAGATTTTATGAGTAACTAGTTTTACGTGAAGATAAATGATGTGATGTATCTTGGAAGTCTATGTAATTAAATACATATGAGATTTGGGTTACAATCAATGTTTTCATTACTTTTGAAAAATTTTAGGGAGCATTGTTTAATGAGTGGTATTTTTTGAAATTTGGGTTTTGTTAAGAAAAATTTTAGAGATTAATGGTAGTATTTCTTTTAATAAAGGGTTATCCTTTTGTTTATTATCTGATCTTATACAAAACGTTTTTGTTTTATTTAATATCTATAGACATGGGAAATATATATTTAATCTTTTTGGATTATGTTATTCCCTCGAAGTTGATTATAGCGCTCTTAACGTGAAAAAAAGTCATCCTGAATTTTCGTTATTTAGAGAAAATATGAGTTTGTGTTAGAAATCTAGTAAAAGATAAATGTATACATGAAAAGTAACTATATTTACTTATGTTTTTGGTTAATATCATACATAAATTCCTCAAGGATAAGTAACTTTAAACAAAAAAAATGTGTTCGTTAACTTTTCTTACTAAGGAATCAAAGACAGGTTAACCCATCACAAGTTTGTGATATTCTGGTGGTTAACATTCTCCTAAACATGTTTTCTATCACTCTCCATCAGAACATGATAGTTTTTTTCTTCTCCATATCCATGTTTTCATGGAATTGTAGTACTTTTTGTCTCGGGTAACCCTTTTACTTCTCTTCCTATATTTTAATGTGATAGTTTTATTGTCTCTTTTTTCGATGTGGGGCTTTCAATGAAGCTTCCATGCCCAATTTTAAAATTTCGAGGATGCAATTACCACACGGGGGGAAGGATGTAACATCCTATATTAATGAAGAATATGACATTTTCATATTTATTAATATTTGTGAATTAAATATTAAATTTAATTTAAAGAGGTTTCTATGTTCGAAAGCGTACCCGATACACATCAATGAGTTTCATTGAAATCTTACATTGCACACTAATAATATAATACTATTATTTTAAATGGTAGTTAAATCCTAGCCGTTGTATTGGAAGGAATGAAAAAAAACTACATTATGATAATACATGATTGTTAAATGTATTTACATTTAAACCAATAAAAATTTAGAGGCTTAAAATATGAATGAATCTAATTTTAAGTATAATTTACATTTAATGGCTGATTTACTCCCTTTTAATGGTGAACCCTTTCTAAATATATATTTAGTCACTTTAATAAATTCTATATGACAAAATAATATCCTTCATTAGAATGGGGACATCAAAAAATAGCTTAGGTTGAATTTTTTGAATTTTTCAGATAAAGTTCATTTTTTAATGAATAGTGAAAAATAGTGTATTTTAATTCAAAGGTTCCTATTAATATAATTTATTTATATGGATAGATTATCTACATAATTTGATTTAAAGTGAAATTAAAATATATTTTTACCATTTAATCCAATTTTGGCCATTGGAATTAATTTCACTATGAAATTGGACATAAACAAGTATCAATCTTTTGATAGTTATTGTTACTTAAAAACAAGCAATTTGTTTTGATAAGGGAAATTAATTTTGAAATTAATTAATGCCACCTATATATTTTGAATTTGGCCAAATTGAAATCATTTTTTAATTTGGAATATCAAAAATATCTTAGGCTGAATTTTTGGTATTTTTCTGAAAAACTTCAATTTTTGGTGAATAGTGAAACCACTTAGCGGAAGTTAAAAAACTGAATTTTTCATTTAAATTAAATTTTAACACTTCTGTGAATTTAATTTTTAAATTCAGACACACGTGGTTGTTATAAAGATGTAAAATTTGGTTCAATAAGATGAATATAAATTTTTGTTGAATAGTAACTTTTGACATTTATTTACCACGGTAAAAGGTAAATAGGGTAATTCAAGGTTAAAAGAATAATATAATAATTAAAAATTACCTTAAAACTTTTTAAAACATTCTTTGTTGAGTCATTAAGGACCATTGGCATCTTTGGGTTGATTTTGGTACCCCATTGAGCCACTTGGGAGTGAAAATGACAATTTAGATTAATTAACTTAAAGGCCAAAATTGACAAAAGAAAATATCTTTTAGTAAATTAATTTTTATAAGGGGATATATAAATTATCATTTCTAATATAAATATTCATTGTAAATATGAAAATATTTCCTATATCATGTTATTTGTTTATAAATTTTAGACAACAAATAATTTAAATTATTTATGACATAATAAGGATGGAGTGTTTACATGATTAATCAATAATTTAAATAAATAATATTATAATGATTAAAATATTGTCCAAAACCGGTCCAATTCTTATTGGTTGATTTTATTTTGACCATGAGTAATCTTATCTTATACCTTAATGGTTTTTGTACTTTTTGAAACTGAATATCATTATATAATAAAATAATATTTTCACACTTTCCAAAAGAGCCCCTCCTCTCGCTTATAAAAGGAGACCACTCCTAACCAATCACTCACACATATAAAGCCATTTGGATCATCAAAACTCTGACCAATTAATCTCCCTACATCCCTATAATCCCCTTAGAAGCCTTACCTTAGGCATAAGGAACTTCAAGAAGTCCTTTGGTTCAAACCAAAGGGAGTTACCCAAATTAATGGTAACAGTTTTTCTTAAACTATTTTCTTTTATTTTACTTCTCCAACCCCTAAACTCTTTTTATTCCTTTCTATTATAAGAACATAAGTGTCCTAAATATTCTAGGATGTTTTTATGATATGTATTCTAAATACACATACACACATCTCCATCTAATGGATGAAGAACATAATGTTTCCGTGGATGGAAAACTAACGCCACACGAAATGATGATTGTTAGATTATCTCCTACCACCTCTCATGGTGGCCATTATGATGGAACTATATTTATATATGATATATATTAATTTTTTTATTTCCTTATTCTTCTTTTCTTCCCAATTATATCAAGTATTTATGGTTTAAATAGTGGTTAGATACAATAATCTCATTGGAGGAAGTGTGGACTACCGCCCCCTCAAAGTGATGTGATTCGTTAATGCCTTATGTGGGATGTATAAAGGATAGAGTTAATGATATTATATATGATATCATACTGGAATTATAATATACCTAGTTATCATTATGTTTTAATACCATTAAAATAAATAATAGAAATGAGAGTAGTGTTCATGCGTACGTACGACTTACCGTCTCCATGAACGATGCATTTCATTTCTTACCTCCAAATGTTATGTACTATTATAAATACATGTATATACATAATATATATTATATATATATGATATATAAATAATGAATATCATTTTGTATATAATGGACTATTTACCACATGAACAACTTGTAAATATAAGGTGTTAATTTTTTACTCAAGTACCACATATCAACAAAATGATCGTTATTAACTAAAATGAGTACATAATGTTAATAACATGGTAATAAGTTATATAAAAGGAAAAATAAACTTGAAAAATGTTCTTAATCAAGTAGAAATTAACTTTATTTTATTATTCAATAGATTAATTAATGATTGAGTCAAGTCGGACATGAGGTAAGGGATCTGACCTCTCTCTTTCTTTTCAAGTACTCTCATTTATGTACTTTCTTTTATGCTCCATGTTCTTATGTTGGAGGATTTTATTTTATATTCACCATATTGTAATTTTTATTTTCAAATGATGAGAGTCCCCATCTTACTCTCATCAATTCATTTTAAGAATTTATAAGTTGCACTGTTAGGCTACCGAATTTTTCTAAGTGATTTCTCATCTAACTTTTAATTCCATGAAATTTTTATTATTCACCACCTATTTATATAATGTGATGTATTTTGTACTGACATTTGGTATATACTATCATGATTATAATTATATTCATTTTATTCTGTGATTATTTTCGTGGTTAATAACTTTTGGTCATATGACTCGATTGAATTACAATGTGGTGAGGTGTCGTCATCTCACTTGTTTTTATTCCCATGAGATTCATGTTAAATTTTCCACTATATCCTATTTTGTGGTATATGTACTGCCCATGATTGTACTATTTGTGTAATATACTTTAATTTATGAGTATTTACATCTTTCTTGTATGATCATTCTTTCATGTGGCGTATGTTTTGTAAGTTACCAAATCGGTAAAGAAACCTTTCACCCTCCTCTTCTTAAAAGACTTTTTTTGTTATGTCTTTTAATTCACAAGTTATTATGTTGGGATATGTCCATTTATATCCCTATTTATTTATAATTATGTCCAAGTGATGAGATATTGTTAATTTTAAAGTGATGTCGTTATGTTGTTGAATTTTTTCATGGGATCTTCTTAACCCAATTTCGATTCTTTGGGTTAAAGATGTACTTCTTGAATATGTGATCCTATGAAGATGTGTGAATGAAATATGACTATTTTACACTAAATAACCAATCATATTTAGTGTATTTATTTTTTTCACACATAATTATGAAATTTATTTATCCTTAACCTATGGATAGCATCTTTATAACGGATTTCGTCTCAATTTACTTTCCATTGAGACTTAATTGTTGTTATGCACCAATTCAATATTATATGGTGTATATACTATACTTTGGCATATTATATCATTAATCCATTTATTCTCATGATATTATAATGTTTTTATTACCTCAATTATTTTTATTCACGAGTCTCTCATTTTGTTAAAAACACTTCAACAAAAATATCATTTATAAATGTTTTAAAGATTTATTATTCTAAGTCTTTATTTTTAATGTAAATGGTTTAAAAATGGTTTTGAGTATTTATTTATTTGTACATTATTGTTTTAAAATTAAAATTCTTTTAAAATATTCAATGTGTTATGTGACACTTTTAGTCAAAAAATTCTCTTTATTAGATGGTTTTGAAAATGGTTTGATGAAGAATTGATTTTGTCAATATGATGAAATGATAAATTGTGATTGAAAATGAAATGTTAATAGTGAAATGTTTGTATTTTCAATATTTTATATGCTATGATTTTATAATCGTACGTGGAAAATTGACAGGTGGTTACGTGATTAACCAAATGAAGGGTGGTGCCGTAAATACCAGGACGGGTGGTTAAGTTATAACCTCCATTTCATTGGGTACGAAAGTCGGCCGTATGAGTATTCCATTTAGTGATATGTGTGGAAGTTGATCGTATGGTTATTCCATTTAAGTATGTTTATGTCCCACATTACCTTTATATGTTATGTGTTCTTTATATGGGTTTTATTGTAATATTTTGGTTACAAAAGGGTAAGTAATGTTCTTTTATTCAGAGAAGAGTATTTACTACTTTATAAAGGTGAAAAGTATTAATTATGTTAAAGTATTCATGGTTTACTTATTGTTTTGAAAAACTAACAGTTTTCCATCTTTGTCTATCCCTTACAGAGATTTTTATGCTCACTCCATGTTTTTTAAATGTTTTTTACAGGACATAATGTAGAATAGGGTCATGGATGGGATCAAGGAAAAGTCATGCTGTCTTAAATATCGAACTAATCATGACTATTTTTTTTCAAGAGTTCACGTTTTGTAAATAAAATGGATGTCTGGTAAAAATGTCTACTTTTCAATCTTTTGAGATCTAATAGTTATGTCCTAATTATCTAAAAATCTAAACCTTAAAAGATCCTCAATGTGAATTATTAATATAATTCAATATTAAGTAATGTTTAAGGTCAAGTCCGTATAGTATTACCTTTGTATTGGACTAAAGACATATTCATATGAGAACATTGGCTAGGAATAACGTTTTTGGAATGTAGGCAGGTTGTGGTATTTACTGAGTCATTCTATTGAAAATAGGAAGTATTAAGAAATTCACACTGTGTAACATATCATAGTTGGTGGGAAATTATATGATATTTAGAGGAATTCCATAGGGGAAGATTTGGTGATGGTTAAAACTGGATTTTAGTGACATGTGATCTATGAATTAAAATTACCCTATGATTATATCATGCTTTGTCCAGAGAAACCAAAAAAATTTGGGATTTCACCACATTATTGTAACACCCCAAGGTTTTAAAAATATAAATGAATTGCATGAAACTTTTATTTAGGTAAATATTTATAATTACCCTTTAAACATAATTTTTCTGCTTCAATTTTTGAATTTTGAAAAACTGTCATCTAAAATTAGGTTCTGTAAGTTATTTGGAGTCTAAGGGAACCAACATGTTTTTCTAGTGAATAGTTACATACAATTATTAATAGTAATATGTTCCTATTGAATAATTAATTTTGTTATTTTATTTTCTTAAGGCCTTAATATAATGACATCATGGTTGATTTTTCAATGTGATATAAAAGTAGTTATATAATTAAAAAAATAAAATTTTGAATTAATTATGATTTTATTTAAAAATTAATCTAATAATATTTAGAAAATTATTTTTAAAAACTGGAGTTCAGTTTTTAATTCTACCCCTCAAAAAGTTGTTATGGTGAATTTTCGGAATTTTTATGGAATAGTTGATTTTTTTTAGTGAATAGTAAAAATACAGTTTAAAGTTTCTGTGTGTTTAATGACATCATTAATGATGTAATAATGATTTAATAATTATTGATGAATTGTGTATAGTAAAATAAGATATCTGGTTTTCCAAGTTCCAATACCATGTGAAAATACCGTGGGCAAGCCTGTGGTATTTCAAATACCACTAATGAGGTGTCCCTTGGAAATTATTTAAATATTCCCTGAATTTTTCTATAAATAATAACTGATTCAATCATTCCAAATTCCTCTTCAACTAATATCTAGCCTTCTTACCTCCCTAGTAGTCCTCCCAAGGTGTCTTTAGGAACCCAAATTCCCAACCTTCATATCCTAGGAGTAACTAAACTATGTATGAGAAATCTCTACTTCATTCTTACTTTTTTCCATTCAAACTCTCGTTTATGTGGTTTAACCTGTATGATTCCATACCATGTTCATTATTTAATTTTATTATATATATATATATATATACTATTTTATGATTCATTTATGTATGGGTTACCCATGTCCCCCTCTTTTTAATGTTTTCAAAAACCATGTTTCATAGCCGTTAGGATGCCAAATTTTCCTAAAGAATTTCTCAATTATACTATTATTTCAAGTTCCTTTCCCTTATTATTCATTACTCATATCCCCTTATCCAAGAGGCATTAATGATACAATATATTATATATTCTATATTTCATAAGGTTTATAGAATACTCACAATTAAATTTCTTCTCCTCTCCCACTTATTGAAGAAATTAAAACATCACCCGTGATGTCTCGATTCACCGATATCATGGACGGTGTGATTTCAATTTCTTTTACTTATTTCAATTATAGCCATGAAACAATTTATTAGATTGTAATAGATTATAATTTATTTATTAAATATAATATAATTATTTAGAATTATATTGTACACATGTGATTAAATTAATATATAAAAAATAACATTATGATTGAAGGATCATCAAAATGACCTAAACAAATATACACAATGTTTTAACATATGAATAAACCTATTTTCAGAATTAATAATTATAAATGTTATTATTTATATTTAAATAAATATGTAAGTACCATTCCATTCCAATTTTTATGTTTCATTTTCAATCTACAAGAATATCCATCTTGAACCGCTCATGGAAACCTTGTCAAGAAAGAACCCAACACAATGTAAAAAACAAAATATTTCAAATAAATGTGTCAAATTATGTTGTAAAATGATCATATAAGGTGTTATAATAAAATTAAATATTTCATTAATATATTAATTAGACTATTTTAACCATTATACAATAGGTTTAAATACTTTTGAGGTAATAAGAACCTGAGGTAAGGGAATTCGTAACCCAATTTCAATTATTTGGGTTAACCTACTTCTTTATTCATTATGTTGTATTAAGATTATTGGTGTGATGATTCTTTTTTATATTATATTGCATTATGTGTATTTAAAATTAATACACATATACATTTTATTTTTTAATTATCAATCCACGTATATTTTAAGGTATTTTATATTTAAAATACTTTTATAACTCTCTTTAACAAATTTCAAAATGATGTTTTTTATATGTATATGGAATGAGTGGTTTCTCCTGGTTTTCAATATTATTTATTACCATGATATTTTCCATAGAAATTATTTATGTTGGGTTTTTCCCCATTATATCCCTCTAATTCATTGGGTACTATGGAGATGTATGTTGACCAAAAGGACATTCTATGTGTAAGGGTTAATGTGAGGGTGATATGGTAAATATAACCCAAGGAAACTGCATGATGTCTCTATGCGTATGATTATTTATGTTTATGGGTTTTATTGTTTTTTATGATATCACATGACTAAAAATTTCATTATTTAAATCCCTTACTGTATTTTATACTCATCCCATGTTTTTAAAAGTGTTTTTCAAATGATATTAGTATGTGTAAGAAGAATAAGGGAGTCGTGATGATTGATATGGAGTATTTTTAAAGAAATATTGTTTTATGGTTTAATCTTTTATATTATGAAATAATCTATACTGTTTTAGTAGTATCATATAATATGAATGTGGTTTGCCATGTATTTAGGATATCCTAATTATCTTAATCACTAAAACTTAATGGATCCTCAATCTTTATTAATGTATGGTGTTGTGTAAAATCCAAGATTACGTAAAGTTTTAAGATCAGGTCTGTATATTTGGTATCAGAGAATGATTTAGATAAAAATAGGGTTTATGATAATGTTAAACGAATTCATAAATGATTTTTACTCTATGGTAATTGTAAATGTTATAGAATTTATGGATTACCATGATTATTGAACTATATTTTTTCTCTTTAGAATGGTTTTCGATACAATAAACAGGGAAGGTGAAGTAAGAAGTAACCCAAAGGCTGATTTTTATATGATTTTGCAGTCTGGATTGGTTGGAATTCGAAAAGGTTAGTTTGTGACTGCAATGTGTTAGTTGGCCTAAGAAATAAATAGGGGTTATACCCATGCTAGAGAGGAACATGACATACCACGATGAAACCTAAATTTTTTGGATAATTTTTTGAGGGAACTCCTTCAACATTGAGTGTCACCGCAGATCCAGGGATTGACAAAGGATGGATCAATGCTCTAAAAACGATATTTGACATCAAGGGGTGTTTGGAACGTCAAAGGGTAACACAATCCATTTATCATTTTGATGTGAATTCGATCAATGTTAGTATTTGTTTAATAATATTAGATAAAGAAATGATCTTGATAGTCTGGAATGGGATGATTTTAAGTGTCTTTATCTGGAAAAATATTTTCCCAAAACTATTCGATTCATAATGGAGAAGAAATTATTGGAATTGAAGTTAAAATATGATGATTCTAGGGAAACAAATGAATCCAATTGTACAAGATTGTCTAGGTACGTACTAGATTTTACTCTAGATATTAAATGTAAAAATAACAAATTTTACTCTTGTTTGAAACTATTTTTGTGAACTGCTTTGGACTCACGAGTGTTTAAAATCACTAGTAAGCTTGTTCGTTGTGTTGAAAAAGTTGAGATTGATTTTTTGACCCATTTGTGCCTCGTGATGACCAAAATAAGAAGTGTTCATGTTGGCATAAAATGTTGAAGAACTCATCAAATATGTGTGGAGGTATGAAAATGAATTTCCCTTCTTGTGAAAACTGTGGTAAAAGGCATCCATTTGAATGTATTGTAAATTCTGGTAAATGATACTGATGTTGAATGGTTGGACACATGTATCGTGAGTTCAAGGAAAATGATCCAAAAATTAATAAGAAGGTGATGGTGAGATTCCTTAATAGTAAAAAATTGTGTCATTTTTCTCATGTCTTCCCAAACCTAGTCTCTAAAGCAATGAATCAGCAAGATTGGAAGAATAAGGGTTTGGTAAAATCTTTTTCAACCACTTCAGAAGATGTTGAGACATCAAATGAGGTGTTATCATTTACATTTCTAGTTTTTATAGATTTTGTAAATGTGCTAATTGATTCAAGGTCTACATATTCCTTCATTTGTGAGAAATTTTCAGAAAAATTAGAAATTTGACCTCATGAAATGAAACCAGATCTCACAATAAAAACACCGGGATGAAATATTTTGTCAAATATAAAATATAGAAATCTACTTATCCTTTTCTATGGAATTATTTTACCTACAATCAATTTTTATCCTCTAGAAGAATTTGATGTTAGGCTGGTTATGGATTGGATTTCTTTTTATCATACTAGGAAAAATTTCAATGAAAATGAAGTTGTTTGTCATAAAGAATTTCAGTTTGTGTACAATGATGAAACCTTACCATTAATAACATATTAGGATGCTAAGAATCTGACAAAGGATGGAAATGACCGTTATCTTTCACATATCATTGATGATAAGGGAAATATCTATATTAATGATGTACCAGTGGTAAAAGAATACTAGGATGTTTCTCTCGATGCTTTTACATGGGTTATTCTTAATCGATAGGATGAGTTTACTATTCAATTACTTCTTAATTCTAAGACATTTTCTAAACCCACTAATCCAATCGCCTAAATGGATCATCTGGAATTAAAAATGCAGTTGTAGGAATTATTAGATAACGGCTTGATCCAACCTAACACTTCACCATGGGGTACACATATCATGATTTTTAACCAAAAGGATAGTTCATTGATACTTTTCATTTATTATTGTGCGTTTAGTAACATTAATATTAAAAACTAGCATCCTTTTCTCATATAGATGAATTTCTTGATTGGAACTTGGGAGCATAGTATTTTTCTAAGGTTCACTGGAGGTCGGGGTACAATCAGTTGAATATAAAGGATGAATACATCTGGAAGACTGTTTTCCATACTATATGTGGTCATTATGAATTTTTATTTATGTCTTTCAGGTTAACTATTTCACATGTTGTATTTATGGATCATATTAACATAATATTTCATGAGTTCTTGGACAAAAATGTGGTTTTGTTCATTGATGACATTCTGATATACTCTAGAAGTAAATAGGAGCATCAAAAACATCTAAGGGTTATTTATAAAACCATCATAGAAAATAAACATTATGGAAAATTCAGAAAGATTCATTTTTGTTTCAAACTTATTTCTTTTCTTGGGCACATTGTAAATAAGTTTGGAATAACAATTTATCCATCCACAATAAATGTGGTAGATTAATGGCCATTATAATGTAGGTTTAAATACTTATGAAGTAAGAACAACCTAAGGTAAGGGAATTATAATCCGATTTTCCATTCATTGTGTTAACATTATTTCTATTCATTATGTGGTAATATGATTAATGGTGTGACTAATTTTTTTATATTACATTTCACTATGTGTATTTAAATTCTATAAAAATGTCCATTCTATTCTATTAATTATCACTCCGATTATATTTTAAGCTACATTCTTTTTGAAATCCATTTAAAACACTCTTTTATAAATTTCTAAATGATGGTTTTCAATATGTATATTGTATGAGTGTTTTTGTTAGATTTTCAAGATACTTTGTTACAATGATCAATTCCTTGTACAATATTTATGTTGGGTTAATACCATTATTGCTCATGATATATTGGGTTGATCCCATTATAGCTCAAACTATGACAGGTGAGCCTCATTATAGCTCTCCAATGCATTGTGTACTCTCGAGATAGATGTTGACCAAAATGTTATTCTATGTAAAGGTGAATTTATGGGTGATATGGTAAATATGTCCCAAGGAAACTACATTTTATCTCTATGCATATGAGTTTTTATGTTTATCGGGTTTATTGGTTTTTATGTTTTCACATGACTACAAAATTCTTTATTTATATACCTTACTAGGTTTTATACTCATCCCAATTTTTTAAAAATGTTTTTCACATGATATATCTATGGGTAAGAGGAATAAGGGATTAATGTTGTTTGATATGGATTGTTTTAAATGAAATAATGTTGTTTGAACTAAAATTTCAATTTTAAAGAAATCATTCCAGTTGAATTTTTTACTATAATTAATTTCAATTTTGAATATTAATCTACACTTAGAGACATTCCAATCACTCCATGCATCATATTAAGGGTGGGGTGATTCATACACATCCCAAATGACGTATATATAATTTAACTAGAGTATAAATATAATATGAATACATTTTCATTCTTTTAATTTGTTCATTTTTCTTTTTACTAAAATGTTTTTTTCAAATTTAAACACACACATTGAGTCATACCGGGCACTTCATGTGTTAGTTTGACCTGAGAAATTTTCCTAAAAGTTCTAAATGATTTATGAATCATTTTCCAAAATTATCATTAAAATATTAGGTCATTGTATCAGTTTTCAGGGAGTAACACTTTTTTAACTAAAATTTCATTTTTAAAATGATAACACACACAATGTGTCATACCATGAACATCATGTATTGGATTGAGTTACGGTTAACACCCACATGTCAAAAATTACTTATATATTGTTTTCCTAAAGTTTAAAATTAATCCGAAATCTTTTTCTATAATTTAATTACATAAATTTTCTTTTTTTCTAAATGTAATGTCATTTTTATATAAAAAGATGCACTTGGTGTCAAACCGATCACACTATGGGTCAGATTAAAGTGAAGATGATTCATATATATCTCAAATTATTTGTGGATAATTGCTAAAATGTATCAAAACAATCTAGACTGCTAATGTAACCACTCCTTCAATTTATTTTCTTTTTTGAACCATCAACATTATGTATTGGGTCAATGTTCTTAGTTTAATAAATGACATTTATTAAAATTGAAATATTAGAGGAATCTATAGTGCATGTTACATGACAATACATCTCCATAATGAGAAATGTTTTTCATTTATTAACATTGTATCAATATGCCAGGTAGGTAGTTCAAATAAATAAAGGTAATAGAAATTGGGATAACATTGGAAGAAAGAAACATGGTATCTCTTTTGTTGTTTGTTGTATATAGATGAATGAAAAATATTACTTCCCAAATTATCCTTGACAAAAATTAAATAATTAGTAGATAAAATTGACAAGGAAATTAACATAATTATTTTTGATAAAATTATTACATAATTAATTATATAAGTAGTAGGAATTAACCTTTTTATAGTGGTTTTATACATTATTGGACCACTTCCTTGTAGTCATTATCTCAATTGTAGTCCGATGTGAAATCTCTCATGAGCGTGAGTATGTTTGCACAAACCACACCATCTCAAAAAAATGAATTCATCTATATAAGAAATAATTCGTGTGTTTGTAATACTAAACATAAATAAATTAAATATAAATGTTAACTAATAAAGTCATAATATGGAAAATAATTTTACTATACAAATATAATTATTACATGTTTGATTGTCTTAACATAGTGTTGTTTGTATTTCAGAAAAGTATATTGAATAAATGTGAAGGAAATTGATAAATTCCAACACTACAGTGTTGAACATTTAATGAGGAAGAAGAATTTTGTGGATGTTTTGTTGCAGAAATGAATAAAAAGTTGATAGAAACGTAATAAAACATGTTAAATCTACAAGGAATAATGATTATTTAATCAACTTTTCATTATATATTTTTTGGTAAAATAGAGAAAGTATATCACAACATTGACTTTATATCTTCCCAATTGATTTCTTTTATTATAGTTTATTATTATATTTGTTTAGTAACATCATCGTATAAAGAAGACATTATCTTCATGTGTACTCAAGAATTTTATATGAATTATGTTAATATAATAGAGAAAAGTTAATATTTTGATGGAAAATAGAGTATATTAAAAAAACATTTACCTTCTCATGAACTCTCATTATTTGTTAAAGGATAAATGGATTTTTCGTCTCTATCATGAATTAAATTCCACTATTTCTAGTCTCCTCAAACATACATGACACTGTCTACATTAGGGCCACCATGAACTGATTACGATCTCTTCGTGGAAGGGTTATCCTTGATTGAATTTCCATCTAACCAGATATTTTTTTAGCCTTTCATAGGTATATCAACCAATTATATTTCCATGGATCAAAGAAAAAAAATACTTTCACTAATTGTGATTTCTATTATGAATTGATAATGTTTTTCCACATCCACATTTTAATTCACCATCATAATTATTATTTCATCTACTTCCACTACACTCTTTTTTTAAACCCATATGCAAATTATAATCATCACTTGAAATGATATATAATCCAATTCGGATATCTATATGATAATACTAAAATATTAATTTCTTTCATACATTGAGTTTTTGTCCTTAGAACTAGATATGTGCATCACTTCCACAATAAGACTAACTCCACTTTTTATCATCATACAATAATTTCATGTTATTTTTTATTGAATATATATGTATTTAATACAATACCGGTGTAAGATATATCATATTCATTTGGTCCCTTGGATAACCATCAATTTCATACGACAACAGAATTTGGATTTTTAGATAAACACATATAAATTTCATTTCAAAACCATCCTATAAACTTTTCTTTATTTGTATTTTATATCCATCCTTCAAAAATCAATGTATTCAAATCTATAAAAATTTCATTTTGGGATTCAATGTATGGATCAATATCTTCAAAAATACGTAAAATAAAAAGGTACACTTTCACCCACTCAATGAATGAAATTGTAACAACTTCTTTATAGGAAATCCCTTTTCCCATGATTCATCCGCTCTAATGAGAATTTGGGTGACCGCTATTGTCAATATTTGATAGTTAGTTAGTAAATAATTCAATTGAATAAATAACAATATATCATTGTCAAATAAGAAATTTTGGAGAAATCGATTCTTCACAAACACATTCAAAGTATTTTAATATCTTTTAATGGTGTGCATTTTTCTATAATGGACAAGACCACCGACATGAACCTCTCTAAACAAGTGAACCATTTGGTGGACCATTATATCAATGAATGATGGTGTGAGGAACAAATCTAAATATCATAATATGAATACAACCTAATTATTAATGATTTAAAACTTCTTCAGTTTTATAAAAATACATCATATGGACTTGAAAAAGAATAAGTTTCTGGTTAATGTACACCATTCATTTTTAGTTTGAATGCACTGGAATGAAACAGACATCATATATTGCATCAAAACATGAAAGTTTGGTGATATTCGTCCCTCTAACATTAAATTATTCATTGATATGGAATTCTTGATATTTGACGAATACCCCTTTATATATTTTACTCTATCAAGGAAAAAAAATTCGAATTTTCATATCTTGATATAGTGATATCTACTAGAAAAAGAAAATTACTCCCATTACCCTTAACTAGTTCCAATTATTCCCTTATCCCATGTCAATCATGTCCAACCTATCATGTATTCCATCTTTCATTATTCATGTAACATTTAGTATCATTCCAATAACACTATCAAATACATATATTCCTACATGCATTAAATCCTGAAATTGTGTGACACACAATCAATTTCAATATAGAAATGTAATGAAAATTTGATCACTTCTTCCAATATAATTTCCTATAATTTTCAAAAAACGATGATTCAAGAACATTGTAAATATCTTTTAATTTATCGACCAATTGTTACCCATTAGTTGATATGGTGTCGTACATTGTTTGATATTCCCATTGAATCTTGTTGTCCCAGAATGGTATTTATGCCTTCAGGGTAAAAATTTATGATTTCCTAAAAACACAATCCTCAATGGAATGTTTCAATTGAATTTAGTGTGTGAATTCCTCACCAATGCGACACAACAACAATATTTTAATGATGTATCTTGATAAACATCAATAAGAGGTGTGTAATTTATTGGCCCCTACAACATGGTCCTTAATGTGAATTCATCACATCTATGATAAATATATATTGTAACACATGTACCGAACATCGATTTTTGACCTTCAATCAACGGATCCAAATAGAAATCTATATCATTACTGGGTTTCATTGGAATCGATATAATTAATGACAACATAATGTTTTTGAGCTTCATGAATAACTAAGGTGGAAAGTTATAATTTAACAATATGTCGGGCCATGTATTGTGAGTACTACACTATACACCAAAAGTATTGATTCCATCTATTGAAAATGTATGATAAATGTTTCATGGATCATATACAATTTCAGGATACACATAATCAATTTTTTCTATTAAAGAAATATATTAAATTATTTCGTTTCCCATCCCAACGTATTGTATATGTAAGTTGTGTCAGTTGACTAGTGCTCTCCCAAAATCCATATAGTCTTAAAAACTATTGATGGATATGAGAGTACCTTTTAAGTAATTGATTAATTTTTCTTGTTTTGATATGTGCCGCACATAGGTAATTTTATGAGTGGTTCATGGATATAATGAGAACATTTGAAATCATAATGAAATTCATGTATTTTTTGATATAATTCCAATAAAATGTATCATTTCATTAGAATCATATACTCAACAAAAAAGTCTATTTTCTTTTAGAATCATATCATTCAAGAGGCCAAGTAGTTTTCTAAATCTTCTGACGCTGCATTAAATGCTATCTTTCTAATTATATAACTTCAATATAGATTATAATGTCATGTATTTAGTGAAAACGTTATATAATGGTATCTTAGCATAGTTATGTAACTTCTCAAAAATCATTGGAAAATTGTGAATGTGATCCTAATTTTCCATTATCATTTATTACATGAAATATCAATCATAATTTACATTTGTATTCAGAAAAAATGACCCACAAACCAAAATATCATCTCAATCACTGTGCACGTTCATTATTTCCCCATGTTTAGACTAAATTTTATTGATTTGGTATATTCCATTGAAATAAAATGTTCTTCTAACTCTTCTAAAATAATTTTTCATGAATAACAATAATATAAACATGGAAAATGGATATTATAAGGTTTTTATGCATGCTCTATTGAAATAATGATGATCTCTTTTACTCCAAATTCATATTATTTTGTCAAATGATTATCTTCTATCAAGATTTAATTCATATCAATACTACTTGGTTCGTAGAATATTCATTTTGTACAATATATAAATAAATACACAAAAGATATCCATTAACTTGGTGAAATTTATAGGTAATTATAATATGTAGAACCCAACATTTAATTGTTCCAAATAATATCTATATGATTTGAAAGAAAATGGGTAATTGAATTAATTAAAATAATTACACCACTTATAAATACTTATTATTGTATTCTTTTCCTGAGACTCATCCCCCCACCACATCTAAATATCCACTTATATTTCTTGAGTTGTTACAATGAAAATTCATCCCATATATGGTACTAGATATTTTTCTGGAAGAATAATACTCAGAATAGTTGAAGAAACACAGAAGATATGGTGGATGAGTCTCAATAAATAAATTTCAATAATAATGGTTCTGGAGATGAAGTTGTTGAGGATGAAATCAAACCACTCCTATATTAATTAATGGGGGTTCCAATCATTTTTCAGAGTATCCATTTCATAAATAACTATATTTTAAATATAACTATTAAAATATGATTTGTTTGTAAGGAAAATAATAACGAATCACTTATAATAATACACATATTAGATAATGTACTATCTGGATATATAGTTTTATAATTTTTTAGAAATAAGTTTTATAAATATAAAAAAAATTGTTCCTCGTATCCAATAATCTAGTGTTTCATATATTTAATATATAATGTTAGAGAATAATGATGATTTTTGAGTTGAAGTTAAATGGAGTACAAGACCTCGAATGTAGAAACATCCATATAATTAAATCATATATTTCAAATCCTTAAATTTTTTTATTGGTTGAGATCAAAATAATAATATTCTGAGATAATATCTTATGGGGATTACCATAGATGAGGATATCAAGTTATATTAATGAAGAATTTTCATAAAAATATGTTGCATTTTAGAAGAAGTCTTTTACTGTTGGAATAGATTCTTTTATGAGAAATAATACGTTGAACTTTTCAAATTTTCTAAAATAATCAAATATAAATGATTGAAAATTCGTAATTAGATTCATTTATGAATCCAATGATAACATTAAAATTTTAAAGATATATTAGTAATAAAAGAATTCACTGAAATAGAATGGATTGGTTAATTTGATACATATACTCATTTAGTCCAAATGAAGACAATAAGGATATTATATTACTTTAAATTTCATAAATAATTTATGTGTTCATAAAATGGTTTTCAAAAAATTATATTTAAATGGAAATTTTAATAAACAAATTTCCATGGAGTAATATGAAGATTCTATCTATTAAAGATCCTAAATAAAATTTCCACTGTAATAATAATTATTTTTTTGGAATTTTAAGATTTATTTAATAAGAAAAAACTAATTAAGATGATGAAAAAAAATTAATGAATATTTTTTTTTAAGAATTGTTATAAATTTTCATCAATCACTCTACAAACAAGTATGACAATAAAATTTAGTGGTTTTGGAATTCAAATAATAACGAATCAATTTAAAATATGGGTGTCTCAATACAATTCATGAAATAATAGGTGACAATAATGGTCCCTAGGATATGACCCACACATTAAAATATGTAATTGTTACCAATGATTCTCAAATGGAGATCATAGGAAAAATTATTAGAGAAATTTTAAATATACAGAAAAATAGAGAAGTTCATGAAGAAGAAATTAAAGAGATATGAATGTACAGATAATTAAAATTAAAAATATTATAGAATGACAAAATCCTTCATAATATAAAATTATTTGAGATTTATAATAAATTGAAGACACTAGAATCAATACAATCAATGCCATCTCAAAAAGTAAAAACATTTTATCATACTCCACAATATTCCTTGGAGGATTATTATAATAATAAACTATTTCTATGGGACTGAAAATACTCATATCCTATAATTATTCAGATATATCTACATGAAAATGTAAATCATTCATCTATTTTTGAGTAAGATTTTTGTGCTCACACTTTGTTAATGTGAAGATCAGGTTTGAAATGATAATTAACTGAATAACAGGTTGATGAAAACATATTAAGGACCCTCCACTAAATCCAAGGTATATGGTATACATTGTAAATATAGTTTTCACCAAAATAATCCAACCAATTGATATAATCACTTGAAAACTACAATCATATTGTTCTGAAAAAAAACGTGTGGTTCAGAATAATAAACCACGGTTCATGGATCATTATGTTTTCTATAATAAATTTTGACGAAGTGTATGTGATATTTTTATCAGTTTATATATTCTAAAAGTTTAATTGAGGAATATATTTAGGTGGAAAATATTTCAAATGAAGAAAAACCCCATAGACATTGAACACACATATGTTAAACTCGATTTGAGTTGAAATGATTAAAAATATATATGGTATTTTCAATTGAACCAACAATAGTGTTTATGAATTAATGAAAAATAATAATTCAAGCACAATAGAAGCGATGGATGTTCAATATCAATAGATAATGATGAAAAAAGAAAATATACATTTCCAATGAAGAAAAAAATGTGAGGAGAAGGATAAAAATTAAACTACCTTGGATTGATGAATTGATTCATATGAGAGAAATAGAGATGTCATGCATGAATTACTAGATTCGTTAAAGCCTTGGAATCATTGAACCTCTATTTTTAGGAGCCTTAGATTTAAATCTTGTATTCATTCAAGACAAGATTCAAGGATGGATTTGTCGTGGGGGACCAATGACAAGATATGGCTTCTTGCAGAAAACTTGAAAAATCAAGATAGATTCATTCGCAGTTAGGGTTGTTAAATAGATTGAGGGTACATTTAACAAATATTATAAGAATATCTGATAAATATCTATTTTATCACGGATAAATTAATAATTACTAATAAAATTAATCATTATCGATGTAGTTTTTTCATTGACAAAACACTATTTTTTACTACAAAATAAGTGCTCAAAAAGGGAATTTTTATCAGTGCAAAAGAATTTTCATGGATAAAGGTCGTGTAATTATAATTATAAATAAAGAAATTGTAAATATTTTATATAATAATATAATTATTTATTATAATATTGTTGTAATTTTAATATATAATTATTTACATTTAATTATATAGATTATTTTTGAAAAGAAATTATTTTTATTTATTTATAATTATCAATATATTTATGTAATTATATTTATGTATATAATAACATATGTTTTTATATAATTATATATATATATAATTAATATATATATATTAATGTAGTAAATATATTCCTTATTTAAATACATTTATTATATTTTTGTAATTATAAATATATGATTATTTATACATATAATATAAATTAATATATTTATAGTAAACATATTCATTATTGAAATAAATTTATTATAATTTTATATTTATTTAAATATATTTTATTATTTATTAATAATTATAAAATTACATTTATAAATTAATATTTATTTTTTTGAAATTATATATATATATATATATATATTTATAAATATAGTAAATATAAATTTATAATTATATTTATATATACATATTAACTATTATATTTTTTACATTATTAATGAATATATATTCTAAAATAATTTTATATTAAAAAATAGTGAAATTGAATAATTAAAAATGTCTGCACTTTAATAATATAAAAAAATGGATATATTGTTTTATTAATTATAAATTATTTAAAAAATATTGATATATATTGAAATAAAAATTAATACAAATTAAAAATTAAAAAATGCTAAAAATTTGTTATCACCTAAATGTAATAAAATAAAAAAAAATTAAATAAATTTTACCAATTAAAGACATAATATATTAAATGTATCATGTTATAATGAAATTCTAAACTAAATAACAAAATCTGTATAAATTATATAAACAATGGGTATATATGTTTTTATATAAGATTTTTTTAATTGTGCAATTATTTGTGTGTGTGTTGTCTATAAAAATGAATTAATTGCATATATGTTTGTGAAATAAGTATAAATGAATTATATATATATTACATTGAATAATCAAATGAAATTCAATTATGTAAATTACTCAATTCAGTTATTTTTTTAAATTAAAATAATTTATTAATTACAAAACATTCATCAATAAATATATGTCTTATTTAATGAAAATCATAAATATTAGGTATTAAATATATATATATATTATTTAGAAAATATTATAAACATTCATTTTAAAAATATATAATATATAATAATTAGTAATCTTTTTAAAATATATATATACTTTTATTAAAGATATTCATTTTATTCAATAATGATATAACTACTAAAAAGTTTAATATTTTTATAATTTTTCACAATATTAATTTTTATTTATTTAATTACATCATTTTACATATTTATATATTTAATATATAATATTTATTATTATATATAATTTATATATAGTATATTAAATTTATATATTTTTATCAATATTTAATTTATTAATTAAAATTTTTATTTTTTTAATCTCATTTTTTAACAATTATTTGTTCAAATAGTTTTTTTTTATTCTAGACTTTTAGCAGCACTAAAAAATCACTGATAAAGGTTTCCCTTTATAAACACTATAAATAAAGCACTAATAAAGTTAACCCTTTAATAGAACTAAAAATAATATGATGGTAAGGGTATCTTTTTTTAATGTAAAGAATGAGTGGATAAAGGATACATTTTATCAATGCAAAATAAAAACACTAATAATTGTAAACCATAATCAATAATAAAAAAGTGCTGAAAAAGGGTATCTTTTATCATCATTAAAAAATTGTTGATAAAATTTACCCTTTATAGCGATTGTTTTAACATTGATTAAAGCAACATTATTTGTTCTTTTTGATAGTGTTGAAAAAGGCCAATACTGTTAAGTGTATTTTTTGTAGTAGTGACATCAATATTCTTAAGGTAGGAAGTCCTTACCATTTATGGCCATTGTATAAAATAGTATGTTATGATTCACATATGTGTGTGCCTGTTTCCCATGAGACCCTTTCTTTATATGATTTACATGTGGGAGAATGTGTACCTCTTGAGGTCCTTGATTGATATGATTCAAATGTGGTTTCATATATAGATTATATGATACTTGTTTTATATGATTCATGTGTGGGTGAATGAGTTACTATAGAGACTATTTCATGATATTCTTTATATAAATTTGTATGTGTTTCCCACGAGACATTTTGTTATACGACGTTCTTGTGCCATGCTATGTATTACCTTGTATATATTTATGTGCATTACTCGTGAAAACTGTACTTCAGATATCAGGTGACAAGTGATAAGTGGGAAATTGATTCTCGATTATCCCCTTATAGGGATATCATATGTGTAATGATGTGTAATCACTATGATAGGATCTGGAATGAAACATGATTGGGATATATTTCCATGAGTCGTGGACCAAGATTGCAAAGTAAATCATGACTATTAGGGAACACATTTAAATAATCCATAAAATAGATTCTTTAATGATGAATTCATTTTTTTATTCCAAAATATATTATTGGTTTGGAGTTTTATAGAACTAGGTCATCACCCTTAAAAAAATTCATTAAATGATTGAAACATCCACTTACTATGCAATTTCACATTTCATTAAATCATTTATGATATAACAAGTTTACTTTTATAAAATTATCACCAAAATTTTCATATCGACCTCATCCATTTCCAAACTCGTCCAGTGAATTTCTTTAAATGTGGTATGAGAAAAAAAATCAATAGAGAACACATAAATTAAAGAAAGAAACCTATAATTCTATCAATACACATAAAAAGTTATAAGTTTAAATTGTGAATGTGGTCAGGGAGGCCCCCTTGTAGTGATTCCATTGAACTCGTGGTTAATAGGGTTTTATAATTGGGATATAGTTTCAAATATACCTTGAGGTAGATATATTGGTAGAGGGATATCTGAATTCTCCCTCTTTAAAGGACAGTTCATCAAGGGAGATAAAAAATGATCCATATTTTCTCCCAATTAGTCATGTAGTTATTGTTAAATGAAATTGTTGAATTTTAAATTATATCATAGATAAAGTCTTATATTGTATAATAATGATGGGAATCATAAGAATCATTATTTCTAATCCATAGGTTATTTCCAATAAGATCAATATCTGGAGGTTTTATTTTATCTCTAGGGTTGTACTACCATCGAGAGTAACACCGTAGAGGTTAGTGGATCTATATTGTTGAATAATGCATTTTTTGGTTTTTGATAATTGGAAATTCATACCTATTGTGGAGGTTATTTATATATTATCCACCCCTCTATACATCTATATATGAAAAAATAGGTGTTTGTAATGGTATCTTGGAATCCAGGTATAATTTTTATTCTAGAATCTGATACCATGTTTAATCACTATAATTTTAAAATTATAGGGAAAAGGTATGGATTTTTTTATTTGGTATGAAATGGATCCTCTGAATTCCAAGGATCTTAAATGATAGATATTGGTGTCCCAATTAATACAGATAAGGATACATAAGAGTCTTAATTCATCTATTTTTCTTGTATCCTCCTTGAGATAGATCTCTGTTCCACTCGAACTAAAAAGGCCATTATAGCTAATCTAGATGATGAGTATGATCTAAAAATTTATAATGACAAAATTACTATGTTTTGAATTGGATTTATGGTAATAGGAAACATGTAAAATATGTTTTGTAGATATATTTTGTGTTACTTATACTCTTTAAAAGGGCATAATGGTGACACAAGTTGGAAATAGGAAAACAGAAGAAGGCATGTTATAACTATATTGGGAAACCAAAATGGAATGAATGACAGCTAGGATTGTGATTATAGTTTTCCTTATTTTAATTATTTTCCTTGGAATTCGTTATATTTGTCAGTACTAAATTCTGGAGATCTAGGTGTAGTTTATGTCAATTTTGGAGATGAGATATGTGGAAATTTTCAAGGTCCTGTAGAATTCCTATCTTCTATGTGAATGAATATTGGTAAAGATACGCATGTGGTGGTAGTTTTATATAACAACGAGCATCCATTAAATTTGTTACAAACACCAGATATTGGTCCATAAATTGGGGAGGTGTTATATCCTCTGGGAAAACATTATTCTGAGGTTTTCATAAAAATCTCAACAAGGGCACTGGGGAAAGGCTGCTAATTGAAAACATTTCTTGATTAAATCCATTTAGATAATGATGGGTATTCTTCTATTATGGATCCCCAACATGTTAGGACACATGTTGAATTAAAATATTTCCATCAAGATATTCAAATTATTTTGAATCATCAAGGGGCATAGGAATGTGGAGAGATATTTATGAAGATGAGAATGACATGGATTTTAAAAAGGATAAATCATGGGAGAAGAAAGGTAGTGGCGGTTCATCATCTATTAATGAATTTGTTACATCTGGTATGTCCAAGGTTATCGTTGTTTTTTTCATTCAAACATATCACTCCAAATAAAACACCATGATAAAATTACTCAAATCATTTAAGGAATATTACTTCCAGAGCATGTTAGATGGAATGAAAAGCAAATTTTTTCCAAGAGATAAAAAGGGTTAATGTACAGGTTCTCAATATCTTCATCCAAGATGATTGTTAGTATTATTGGGAAACTATAGATGAATTTGATTATGATTATTAAAATTAACTTTCATTTTATGATCACTGATTTTTTTTCCTCTTTGATGAGGGTAGACCTCTTTACCTGAACCCATACACCTATTAATTTCTTCATTTCATGTTTTTTTATAAAGATATATCTTCTTTTTTCCATTGGATATAACTTTTCTATATAGAAATTTTCCTTCATAAAATTAAATTTTCTCCTCATGGTAAAAAAAATTATCCACGAAATTAGTTTCTCTCCATAATGATTTTCATAAAACATCTCCTAATAAATATTAAATGAAAAAAAATCATTATGGTTTCATTGAAATTAGGGAATTATTATGAATTCTGTTCAAAAAATTATATATTTAACTCTTAATAAGTAGATTAAACTTCACTTTTAAAATAATCTCATTATCAGATGTTTTTAAATAAAAATATTTTACTGAAATATGATAATATAAATAGATTAATCATGTAGTTAACATATGAAATCATCATCATATCACTATTATAATAACTCTTTAAAATTTATTAATATTCCCTATAAACCCAATAATGTAATATGAGAATAAAACCTGGTTAATTGTGTCCCTTTTTCTGATGAATTTGAGTGATATATAGATCTCACCCATCTTCATGATCAATATGAGGCTCACCCATTTGGATAACCTATACAAGACTCATCCATAATCATCAATAATTCCCAGTAACTATAATATAATCATAAAACAAAAAATCATCCACCTTCATCATTACACTCAAAAAATATTCTTTTCCCCTAGATAAAAAACATTTATTAACATCAAAATAACCATTCCATTTACAGAAATTCATAAAAATTCCCAAAAATATGGAATAAGGATTTTTTAACTAAAACATGGAATCTTATAACAAAAACAAAATTTAAAATAATGGATGTGGTAGAGTGAAAAAATGTGGATGTTGTAGATGCAAAAAATCACATTCTTTTTCCATTTTTTCCAAACATTTTATATATAATATGTAAAATGATTCCTCTTAAAAAGATTTGAATGAAAGAAAAAAGGGACATAAAATTCCTTTTATAATTAATATATATCAATATTAGTTTATATTTATAATTATTGGAATAATAAGTACATGGTAGAAAATTATTTACAAAATAAATATTTAAAACATTTTAAATGAGGTTTTATGGTAAAGTGTCCATTTCCAGGAGTTGACTAATCACATATGTTCATTA
Organism: Viscum album; assembly: GCA_963277665.1. Lineage (NCBI taxonomy): Eukaryota > Viridiplantae > Streptophyta > Magnoliopsida > Santalales > Viscaceae > Viscum > Viscum album. The sequence goes on along the minus strand of OY728159.1, from coordinate 1,756,050,494 downwards.
TCATCCTGAAGAATAAACATATATTAATTATTTATTTACATTAGAAAAATTTAATTGTATTACTTTCATTTAATTTATTACCATGTTGTATACAATTACTTAATCAATTAATTTCATATCTTATGTTTTGATGATATTCGAATTATATGTACAGAATGAAATTGGTAAGTTGACTATGGTCAAAGTGGTCATTATTCTATAATATAAAAACCAATAATTATGATATAATTACATATTTTGTAAATAAATTATAATTTTAAAACCATCCATGAATTTTTATTAGGAAAAATAAATTATGTAACAATCTTTGACATAGTGGGTCATATAAACATATGAGTGTCATTTCATCTTTTTAAAAAACATGTTATAAAGATGCTATGTATTATTTAATATTTATATAAATATGATCATGTCATAAATATGATATAATTTCTTAAAATAAACATATATATAGAATCAATGTGATGTGGTCTGAAAAAATGAATCCCATCGCTTCATGGGGGTGATAATCCACATCTCTGCATGAACGATGTTAATATTTTTTAATGCATTGAAAGGATGTAAATTGGATGATATAATAACATTATAGAATTATTAATATTTCATAAATATCATATATAAAAATTAAAAACACTATTAAAACATTTTATTAGAGGTGTTTATAAAAAAATTAATTAGATCACTTCATGAGGCAATAGTCTCTCTTACACATGAACGATGATTTTATTTTCCATTTGATAGAAGAGGGAGATGGAAATGTTTTGTTATAATTAAAAAGAATAATTTTATATGGATGATACTGATGTTATTATTTCAATATGGTTTAATTATATTTAAAGGAGGTATAAGAATAAAAAAATGATAAATCTGGATTAATAAATATATCTCTTATTTAGATAATGTGTTTATGGTTATACCTAAAACCATAATAGGTAGTTTTCAAGATGTAAAAAGGTACTGTAAAATTTTAAAAAGGATTTATAGAAGGGATTTGGGAATGGATATTCTGAAAAAAAAATACATTGTTAGAGAATATAGGAGAGTGGGTGTCCTTTTATATGTTTGAGAGAGGACACACTTGGAATTTCTAAAAATATTAAAATATATTAATGAATTAAACATGAAAACTGGATCCAATATAAAAAAATTATCAAAATCAGATTATATTTTTTCCATGTATATTTTTCCCATAGAATTTAGTGATGTTTTTTTTAAATTCTAACAGTTTTCATTTATGTTTAACCATAGTGGAACTATTTTTTCCTTAACCATGGTAACGACATTTTAATATTTTTACTATTATTATAACCAAAAATTAATATGTTATTATTACATAAGATTTATTATTTTGATAATAAAATGGAATCAATTTTATTGTATTATATTCAGAGCGTTTTTATAACATATTTCAAAATAATACCCATAAATGCAATAAAATAAGAATTTTGACAAAGCATTATTTTCTCTATAAAGTTTTATATACAAAATTAAAGTAAAAAATTTATTAAAAAGATAATAATGGGATTTATAATAACATAATTAAAATATGTTTAATTTTCATTCATTAATAAATAAATTATCTTTTTAAATTCCTGAAATGAAAATTGAAATTGTAATAAAAATTATTACTTTTTACTATTCATTGAAAATTCAAACATTTCAAATATTATGATTAATTCATTTTAAACTAATTTTTAAATTAATAATTAATCAATTAACAAGATAATGTAAAATTAATGTTTAATAATTTTCAAATAAACTTTTTAAATAAAACCATACAATGCATGAAATTATAATTTTGTCAGAAATATAACCCTTCACTTTTGAGGTAAATGTTTAATAATATTATTATAATGAATATAACTCCATAAAATCAAATTATATAATATTATAATATATGATAATAATTTATTTTAACATCATCATAGTAGTATCATTCTTCCCCATTTTTATACTTTTAATATTAATAACTACAAAAAAAGGGTTGATATTTTACATTTATTACATTTTCTAATTCCCATATTGCATCTTCGACCATATTATATTTCAACAAAACATCAAATTTATTAATTTCCATAATCCAAAATACATGATCTATATGGTTAATAATATGTACTAATTATTCATTATATGAATGGGTTTCTGCTTAGTGAAAAACATCAATCATCAAAACATGAGATGCATCCATCACATATTTTCCTAACAATAAAAGATGAAACATTTCATATACATGAGATAAAAATGGTGGCATGGTCACTAGATATAAAAATAAACCAAATTTATCAAGAGTTTCATACATCCTATTAAAACATTACCTTGACATTCCATTATTACAAAAAATATATTACAATTTTCCATAGATTTACCTTACGAAAACATTACTGCATTACTTGAAAGAAATATATTTACTCCGGTTATAGAAATAAATTTTCTACCAAATATGATCCATCTGCATGTGGTGCTAAATCATTTTCACTATATCTAACATTTCATCTGCCATTTTTTGTCCTAATATAATTTTTTCCCTAACTTTATACCATTAAGCTAGTGTCAGACAGTTCTTTTCATATTATTTGGAAAAGGTTCCATCATTATAAATGAATGAAAACATTTATTATAAGATAATTAAACTAATATTATATTTTGATATCAAATTTCAAAATAATAAAAATCATTATATCAAATTATATCCTCCAAATTCTTAATTATTCTTTTTGATTGTCCATATCATTGGAGATTAATGATTATAATAAAGTTTTATTCAGTTCCTAATGATTTTTAAGGCCATTCACTAAAATTAGAGTTAAATCTAGGTTCATGATTTGGTATAATTGAAAGAGGGAAAATGTGTAATATAATTATATATTTAACATCAATTTTATAATGTCAATCTAAAAAATATATTATCTCAAATGCGAAAAAAATGGGAAGATTTGTTTAATGAACCAATAATTATCCAAATCCCATTATTATAAACAATCCCTTTATTAATCCCGCCAATAAATCGAAAAAAATATTCTCACATTTCCATTCAATTAAATAAAAGGATTTTGAACCAATCATTATGAGAAAAATATGTCTTTAACCAATTAAAAATTTAATAATTTTAATGTTAATTTAGAAATATATTTCATCATTAATTCACAAAAAATATGTTCTTGAAGGACTGTATAAATTTTTATGATCCTATGATGAACTAGAAAACATTGAATAATGACCATCAATTGATAGTTCTTTATTCAACATCAGGTGACATGAAACACATGAACTATTATTAAATCCTAAAAAACCTTCCCTATAAACATTAAACTATGGGAATATAATTTTTAACATATTCTACCTTTTATTATAAAATATTATCTTGATTCAATGATATTTTATCCCCATATATAAATATTATTGTAGTGAAATCTAAATAAAATAGAGGGAGGTCAAGAATGAAACTTTTCTATTCCATCTTATATCAAATCATTAACCAAATGATCATACTCTATACGTAAAATGGTATATATATCAGAATCATTATTGAATCAAAGAATAATCTAATATATATTCATTAACTTGGTGGTATTGAATTTTTTAATGCAATCCATTATCAATTCTATTCATCTCATATCTCCCATGATCAACACTTTTTGAGTGAATATATACTTGAATATTTTATTATAAGTATATATTTCAAACTGTAATCTATATAAAGAATTTATCTAAATTTTAAATGTAGAAAGTACATATACCAGTTCGAGGTCTTGTGTAAGATATTTTGACTCATGAGGTTTTAATTGACATGAAGATTAAGTAATTACCTGATCATTCTGAATTAAAACAAAACATTTCCCCATTAAGGAAGCTTTATTTTAGATAATAAATATTCATTTTTTGATGGTTGGTAAAAAAAAGAGAAACCGATAATCTTATTCCAATTCCTTGAAATATTCATTACATTCCTTTTTCCAAATAAACATAAATATTTTTTGTGTTAAAATAATTAACGAGATATAAAACCATGAAATGTTTGAAAAACCCCTCTGATAATAGATTTCTTATCCAGGAAAACTATTAATCATAATGGCATTTGTTGGTCTTGTCCATTCATCAACCTCTATTGTTTTAATAGTATCAAATGTTATTCCATATTTAATTATTATATATATAATGAATGAAATCTATTGTATCTAAAAACTACATTAAATATTTTTTTATAAAAATACTATTCTTTTAGGTTTTTAAGAGAAATCGTTAATTTTTTTATTGATCCTCATTACTTTTTGAACAAAATAAAATATCATCAATAAACACAAACCCAAAATTATCAAATTATTCTTGAAAAATACAATTTATAACATCCATTAATTTATCTGGAGAATTATTCTACCCATAGGGAATAACAAAAAACTCATAAAGATCGTACCAAATAAGAAAACACAATCATAGGAATGTCCTCATTATTCAATTTTTGCTAATGGAACCCATACATGAGATAAACTATAAAAAATTATTGTGCTCCCAGAAGCTGATCAAAAACACTATAATATGATTAAATAAATACATATTCTTAATATTAATGAGATTAAATTATCCATAATCAATGAAAATCTGTAAGGAATCATATTTATTTTTAACAACCAAAATAGTATTACCACATAGTGAAGTGAATGTTTGAACGAAACCATTATCATGAAACTCCTACAATTGCATCCTACATTCATAATGATTCACATGACCCACATGATAGGTGTTAAAAATTATCTTAGATTCATGAACAATGTAAATAATAAATCCACTTTTCCATCAATTATAAAACTAAGAAACTCTGAAGTAAATACATCCAGATATTATTATACTATTAGAACACCATAAATCTAAATAGTTCCCTTATCTACAATAATATGAAAAAAGATTAAATTATTTACAAAAATTTAAGGGTTTCTCAAATTTATTATATGTTATAATAGGTATGAGTTAATTATTATATAAAAACTAAAAATAATTATAGAAAATAACTTTTTTCCCTATAATCTATCTTACCATGATAAACTGAAAGTTGTCCCATACCCCAAATAACAAAAAATTATAAATGGACAAGGAAACAAGGTTTTCATAGGAAAATTATCAATATATATTAAAATAATTATATTTTGAAATTATTATTACTTTAATTCTATCCTCATGTGTTTTTACCAAAAGTACCAAGTTTATTGTTGGAGGAGAAAATTTAATCATACCAAAAACTTTCTCATTAATGAATGAATTTTTAGACCCATAATAAATAATAAATTAGTATAATATATATATAAAAAGTAATATTCCTGTTACAACATCATTTTATCGAAAAATATTTTTCCAAAGTATTGGTATAAGATTTTAACACACTCTATTTATTATAATCATACCTCAACCCATCATTCATTGTCTTCTTCATTAATAAATCTATATAATGATGCATACCATTATATTTATAACACATTAGATATTGTTTATAAAAATCAATATTACCACTATGAAGATCCATATATTTTCAATCATGAAATATGTTCCCAATATTACCCTATTATAATATTTTACCAAATTTCATAAAATAATATATAGAGTTCCTTTTAACGAACCTATCATAAAATAAAAACATGAATTTCTTACCATTAGAATAATTTGATGGATTTTTCAGCATTATTTTCCACCAATAAATAAGTATCTTTTTATTTTATAAAATCACCTAATTATTATAAAATTTCAATTCTACCTTCTGAACATATCGAAAAAGACTCTCATATCATTTAAATTCATCAGAGTCCAATTTCCTTTTTTATATTGTCTTTAATCTTTATAAAACCCAATTAATTTTACTATCTTGATCCCAAATTTAATTTAGAGTGTGACATGCCAACCAAGTATATTTTTTTTTCATACATGTCCACTAAATATTCCTCAATTGTCTTCAATTCAAATAATTTTATACCTATACTATGTCTTACCATGATATAAAAATAATTCTCAAGGAAAATATTATTAAATGTATCCCTTTCCATGTCATCAATATATTCTATTCCTCTAGTATTCTTAACCATTGATCAATAGTTATTATATTCACCTTATAAAAAGAAAATTGAATGATTTGCCTTTCGATGACATAAAAATTGATGAACTCAGATATCATTTTCATAGAATTATTATATCCCCCAATTATCACTAAGATAGAAGATACAATAGATGTTAATGGGTTTTGTCACATAAAATGCTCTACTATATAAATGTTCTAATATGGTAGATCTTATATCCCTATAGCATGGATGGAACCACCATATATAGCCTATGTCAATATATCCATAAAAAATCATATTTCCAATTACAACTATTTGATGTTTTTTATATGGAACTACATTGTTCTTTTACTGTCTTATTACAGGAAATTTTTTGTTTCCTCAATAGAAAACCATTCTTAGTAGAAACAGCTTAGATGAATATACATAGAGTTACTCATTATTGATATGATGATTAAAAAATTATAATATCTTATTTTCTTTTAATTTAATTATAATAAGATCTAAAATTATGTAAAACATTCCTCTATTTCCAATTATAAGGAATATTTCGTAAATAGCATGCAAAATTTATTCTTTAGATAAGAATTTATTTTCATTTATTCTTGAAGATATTTTAGGTTTATATTTTTAGAGAATTATTCACCCTTAAAAATATATATTACATTATAAAGTGGAAACATTAAATTTATCTATTTTCCATTTTAAAAAACTTTTATGATTTTAGAAATTTGTTTCATGAAAAATCATCGTAGTTTACATATTGCCCTAATCTTTGTCCATACTCATCCATTAAACATGACGGAAAACAATTTAAAGCAATGTATTAGAATAAAACTCATAATGTGACATCTAAAAAGAAATAAATTTTTTTTCTTTCAATGAATACATACAATATTAATTCAAATAAAATTTAGGCTCAAAATAATCATAATTAAAAAAACAAAGCTACTTCTTTACCGAAATAATTTCAGAAAATATATCCTAATAAATATTTAATAAAAGGTGAAATATATAACGGTTTGTTTTTATTCCTAAAGAACAAATGAATTTTGTCTCCAAAAGTTATATATTTCACCAATAAGAATTAGTTTAAACTTCCCTTAAAATATTTAATTTTTATCATTTCGCTCATATAAATATTCGTTGACCCTATAAGAAAATACATGAAGATATAAAAATATCTATTCCATTTAAAACCCTATTAGAAAATATAAAGAATAATGGGAACGTGGTATTTTTTTTTAAAAAAATGTTATACATTTAAAAAAGAATAAAAACATAAAATAATGGTTTTGGTGGTGGTAAAAACCCTTGACATCTTGTTGGCTAAAATAGATATTAAATTTTACCATAATGGGAATGTATTCATTATAAAATACTTAAAAAGCATCCTTTTTAAATCCATTGAAATAATGTCAAAATTGACACAAATTTTCTTGTATAATACATTTATGTCAATATAAATACTTCAATAAAATAATATTATTTATATGTACATGGAAGAGAAAATATTTATAAAATAAATCTATAAAACATTTAAAATGTGGTTTTTAAGGTAACCTGTCCATCACCTCAAATTTGACTCATAATGTATGTTTATTATTTTCATTAAAAAAATAAACCTATTTACGTTTTTAATCTATTAATACAATTTTAATGATTATCATTCCCTTAATTTGTCTTATTCCTTTATTATATACAATTACTTAATCAATTAACTTCAAATCGGATGTTATGATGATATTCTGCTCATATGTCCAAAATGACTCTAGTAGGTAGACTATAGTCCAAGAAGTCATAATTACATCCTATAAATAATATTAATAATGAAATAAAAACAATTATTATTACTCAATAATAATTTTAAAACCAAACATGGTATATTATTTTGAAAAATGAATTACATTACAATCATTGAGATAGTAGGGCATTCATACAGATGAGTAACATATTCATTGTTAATAGAACATTATGTAAATAAGTTATGAATTATTCCATCCTTATATAATGACTATTGAATGATAAACATCATATTATTTAATTAAATAAATTTTTATAAAGCAACCATGTGATGTGGTCATGAATGATGAATAACATCTCTTCATTGAGGTTGTAATATATTTGTATGCACAGACGATGTTGTTATTTTTAAAAATAATGACATGTAATTAAGTAGATGATATATTATGTTTATAGAAGGATAAATATTTAATTAATATAATAATTAATAATTAAATACATCCTTATAACTGGAACTGAACAGTTGTGATGGAAAAATAATTAAATTGGTTCGTGGGGCGGTAGTCTAACAAACACATGAATAATGGTTTCATTTCCCATGTTATGTGAGAAGGATATGGATATATGGTATCATGTTATCCTAAATATATTTTAGTATAAGGATTTATTTGGTGTTATTTTTTCAGAATAGTTGAATAATAATTTAATAAGGTAGATGATGAAACAAAAAGATGACTCTCAGTTGATAACAAAATCACTTCTTAGGTGGGCCTATAAAGATTTATACCAAAATTGATTATAGGTTTGTATTAATATGAAAAAAGTCCTCTTGAAATGGGGAGAGATTTAATTAAGAATGGGGATGGTTTTGGCTGAGAAAATGGCTTCTGATGTGTAGAGAGAAGAAGAGGGGTGTTGTCCTTTATAAATGTGGGAGAGAACACACCTGTAATTTCTTAAAATATTAGTGTACATTAATTTCATACTCAGGAAAATGATTAAATAATACACCATTTTCAAGTATTAGATGATATTTTTTCTAAATATACATATTAAATAGAATTTATAAAACTTTTATGTCCTTTTATCCCTTATTAGTAAACCTATTTTAACCTTAACTATGGTAAAATATTTTTACTATTTTTACCATTCCATATGACCAAATATTATGTTGAAATTATTACCTAATATTAGTTATTATTATTATTAATATGAATTCCATTTTAGAACGTTATACTTACATTAATGTATTAATATATTTAAAAATAATTCCTGTAAAATGCGGTGAAATAATATTATTCAAAAAAATACCTTTTCAAGTAAGATAGAGTTTTCATATAAAGTTGAGTAAAAAAATAATTACAAATTACATAAAATGATTATTAGTAATATAATAGGACAAATTTTAATTTAATGCCACATTAATTCAACATTTTTTATTTTAAATTCTATAAATTAAATGAATAGTTTACAAAAAATATTTGATTTTTATTATTCATTAATAAATGAATTTTTTTTTACAAAAAAGATAAAAAAATTATCCTAAGGTTATTTTTTTTATCAATTCAATGATGATGTTACGTTTTTCAAATCAAAATTTTATATTTTAGAAATTAATTATTTAAATAATAACATATATTTCATGAAAAGTCGATTCTGTTATAAATATAGATTTTCCCCTATTGATTGAAAAATTAACTAAAATTCATATAAGAAAAAAATTTCTATAAATTCATATTAATTAATATTAATAGTACTTGAGAATAATTTATTGTAACATTACTAGGTTGTTACAATGACAACCTTGTGGCCTGACGTGATATAGTTGACAGGGCATGATAACCCTATGACATGACCCAAAGCCCGATGGCCTTGGGGACTGTTAAGTAACATATCATAGTATTATGGAATATTTTAAGGTTCATTTAGTAATACATAACTTCTCTTCCATCATGGATCGAACCAGGTAGATATGGATTTCATTGGAACATGGTTATCATTAGTTAACACAAGACATGATTATTATTTTAGAATTTACCATATATCCATGAAATATACTTTTATATATTATAAAACAAATGTTAAGGACACATTGGTCGTATACTATAGGAATTATACTCACACTACGAACATTAATCTTGCTGTATATATATACATTATATTTAGGGATCCAATGAAGTAAAATGTCCATGTGTCGGGATGCTGAACATGTGAATCTTAGGGAATAGGGGAGTATCAGGATTGACTCAAGGCTATTAAAGTAGTTTATTTTTCTGATTTCTTTTATCTTTCAACATTATTGTCCTACCACATTTTGGGTCCTTATATTTTTCTAGTATAACTTGTAGCAATTTTTTGCAACATGGATGTTATTATTATTGTTACTTATGTTCAATGTATTTATTATTTTTTTATCTATTAATTGTGTTTGAAAATTGGATGGATATTTTTATGGGGGTAATAGTCTCCCAAATTTTTATTTGGACCACCACTACTGGTCAGAAGCCTCTAATATACGAGGGGATTCATATTAGTTTATGTAACACTCCAGCCCAAACTCGGTGATTTGGATCGGGGCATTTAACTTATTGTCAATACCGTATAATCATTACATAATTATATAAGTAATATTATTTGATTATTAATGTTATATTTAATAAATAAATCAATTCTGAAGAATATTTATAAAATTAATAGTGAAATAAATATATAATCATTCACTCATGAGCTAGAGAACAACCGTAGTGAATATTGATTTTTATGAGTTTAAAATATGTGAAATTATTAATAAAATGTTTTTGTTTTTTATGTAATAGTATAAATAAACTAATATTTTATGGTTAATTTTAATTCTATATTCTGTTATATTATTTTATAAGGGATATTTGAAATGAAATACATGTATTTTAAAATATGTATTTCTATATTGTAAAGAGTTATTAAAAGGGTTTTGTCATTGTTAATGTGTGATATATCATAAAAAATGGATCCAAAGGAAGTTAATACCAAGGTAATATAATCATTTATGAAAAAATAGAGTTATAAAATATATTTATGCTAATGGAATCTAAAATAAAAAATGAGATATATGTGCCCCTTTCTTTGACATAGTAACATATTTTGAAAAAATGTATTATGAGATAAAATGACAAATAATTCATTAATAATATGTAAAAAGGATGCGCTTTACATTCAATTAAAAGAATTATATTTTGTAATGAATTATTGTAAAAATATTTTAAACTAGGACATGTAAAATAAATGGGGAAGATGGGGATCCCTTACCTTGTTCATTATGTCACCTTCCTTGGATTACTTTTAAATATTTTGAATGGGGATCTTAGGTGACACCAATGTCTTAAGGACATGTATTGTAATGAATATAGACGTATTTGGGAATATATTTGGGAATGGAAATAGTTTTTTATGTAAAGAAAAATTAGTAGAGGATGGGTGTTTGTTATGAAAGGGGTATGGGTATTTTAGAATAAAGTATTGATTATTTTATTATATAAGAAGCTGAATATGAAGAGTGTTGGTTTTTATGTTAATATTAGTGTATGATTCCCAAATGGAGGTATATTTGATATTTTAAGACGTAGGAAACCATAATGGCTCTTGCAAATAGTTTATACAAACTAGTGAATCAAATATTTATTTTTTATTATACAAAAATATTACATAGATTTTGATAATTGATTTATATGTAAAAAAATTATTTAAATTATTTTTAAATGAGTTATATTAATAATTAAATATGTTTTAATTAATGAAAATGTTTTTTTGATAATATTTATATCATGATTTCATACATGTTATTGTATTTCTGAAAATTATAATTTTTATTATTCAAAAAAAAACTTTTCAAAGAAAACAACATACATAAACCCTAGACTAATATAAATTAGATTATATAACAGAATATTTCCTTTATATCAAATTAATATTATAAATATTTTAAATTTAACTATCAAATAAAAAAATATAATACATAGAAGAATAATTTATTTAGAACATAAATTGTTTCTTTTGTTAGGAATTATAAAATTTATATTTTCACTATTCCTTACTTATTTTATATTCAAAATTATTTATTTATATATTTTAGAATAAATATATATTTTATAAAATTCATCATCTAATTACAGGAAATTGAACTTCATAAGAAAAATTGAAATAGTTTTGGTGTGAAAGAGATTATACATAATGATTACAATTCTATATAAATGTTAATTTTACATTTCTAATAAAATATATTATCAAAGTGTATATATAATTTATTGATAAAAATACTATTATATATGATAATATAATATTTTAAATAATAGTGGAAATTAATTAATAATTTCATTTGTGGGTAAAACGTTTTTATTATGAATAGGGAAAAAATTATAGTGATTACGAAAATTTATCATACGAAGAAAATATTTATAAATAAAAACTATATTTTGTTATAAAGAACTAATTAAACAATTTTTTTACAAAACAATAAATTTATCCATTCATTTAATCTTATTATACACTTCAAATTTCATATGATTTTGAAAATAATTTCATTTCGTACAATATTTATACGTTATTATTATATGAATTTAAAATTCTGTATCATAAATTGTCAATAATTAAATTTGGATGAATATATTTATATTAAAATAAGAATATGGAAATAAAATAATTAATTTCTGTTATTTAATTATCAAATAAATCAGTATGTGTAAATGCAATCATTAATTCTATTAAGGGAGTTTCATAAAATAATTGTTACCAATAATTATTATTCATAAATTTCCACAACACATAAATAAGAATTCTGTAAAAAAAAGATGAAATTCTATACAAATAACTATTTAAGTGGTCAATAAGTATATATATTATTGGGTTATATCATTAAACAGAAATCAATATAAATTTATTTAACATTTAAATATATATTTTAATAAACAAAATTTCCAAAAATAATCATTGAAAATTTGTGATGTTACACTTCATATCCCACTCCTCTTACTCGATGTGATGAAGTTATAGAATAATGAATTTAATATAGAATATAGTATTCAATGATTCCACATGTAATAATGTAGATATTGTTTCAGTGGGTAAGGCACATATGGGACGCCACATAACAAGTACAACAAAACTATTTCATAGCTATATTAGAAACACTTAAGGCCATAATTGGCTAGTATAATGGTGATTTATATCTACATAGGTTATCATATATAATAATAACACTAAACAAAAACAATAATAAATATCAATAGCCTCTATATCATAAAAATAAACTACTCAATGGAAAACCATGATAACTATGGGAAATGTGGGACAATTGTGCATGCCAAAGGAAAACCTAAATAGAAGACTACGTAGAGGATGGCCCACATAAAAATGATACATTAAAAATAACTGAAAATGAGATTAAAACAAGTATACTAATATTCAAGATTAAAAATAAAAAACTAACGTGAAAATTAGTCATACATAAAATTGAGTATTTAATTAAAAAAAAATTATTTTTAAATTAATAGATGGAATATTATGTAACAATCAATGTTGGTGGTGGGATAGGGTTAATTAACACACTATAAAAATACGAGAGTTGTTGTAGTTATAATTTTTATTTGATGTTATGCAAACATCATTGAAAGAAGGTAATTATATTAAAATTTAAATATTCTAAAAATTTATATATTTTTTAGTGATTGCATGTTTGGATAGGTGTACCAATATCAAGGACTTATTTTCAATTTAATCCATATGTCATTATTTTTTTCCAACATACAAATAGATTAATTCCAATAATAATTATATGCATGTTTCTTGTATGATTTAGTATTAAAATTTCATTTTATACTTAATTGTATATAGATATTATCTATTTAAATTATATATATGTATATAATTATTTTATAATTATTTCGTGCGTATTTATAAATTTATAATATTCCTTCTTGGGATTTATATTAATCACATCAATTATAAACTCATATATTTATATAATAGTCCACATATATTCATCACTAAAACTCCACATACAAGTATAATTATGAAAATTTTATTTCTCTCCATTATGTTTTTATTTTTAAAGTTTAATATATTGTATATACGTTTTTATTTGAATCAAAGAAATATTTTAATGAAATTTATGCAGTCTTAAAAATAATGATATACAATATTTATAAAAATAATAATTATTCTATATGTCTCAATAATAATGAACAATATTTGGAAAAGCATAGAACATATGTATAATTTATGTATCAAAATAATTTCAATGATAAATAATATTTATTCAATTTTGGTATAATATATTTTTCTGATGACTATTATGTTTTCACTTTTTTCATTATACATTGATCAATTTTAATATATACTCATTTTTCATTTGTAATTTTCATTATTGATTTATTCATATATATCATATTCAATAATATCAACTTCTGATATGAATCTTTAATATATATTATAGTTCAACCATTTGTTTATTTGTATGATTTGTTAAAAATATATATGGTATATTGAAATGTTCATTGGATATAACCCTTGATAAGAAGGTGTTAAAGACAATGGTGATGTTTAATGTATTGTTATAGATTCTTTGAATATTATTTTTTTTTATATAGTAGGTGATTTATTTCATTAACAACTGTGAATAAACTATCATGGATATCTGTAATTTATATATTTTGTGGCTTCATGTATTATAAGAATAAAATGAGATATTCTAAATTATGGTAAGGAATACAATATATATATATATATATATAATTTGTTATGTTCATTTCCATTTTCTTAAGGTACTTACAAAATGGTGGTCTATTGAAACAATCTACAACCACCAAGCCCAAGAAGAATGCTACGATGTTGAGTCATTTAGAAGATTTCTTGAAACCTTTTTCAATATGAATTTCACAAAATAAAGAATATTATAGTCTTTGAAGGTATTATACAACAATATTAATAGATTAAATAATATATGTATTATATCTATATTGGTTGGAAGGATAAATGACTATATTTAAGTAGAGATATTCAAGGATTTTTAGAATATGTTTTTTGAATGATTTTAGGAATAAAAAAGCATGATAAATGGGAGAATATTAATATGTAAACGAATTTGAATTAAAGGGTGAATATTATGCAGTTATATTTAGGATTGAAATTTTAATGTTTACAGGATAGTGTTTTTATTTTTATTTTTATATAATTAAAGAAACCGATGTCAAATATTTTTTGAATAATAATCCTAAAAGATATTAATGGTATTATTTCCCTTTTCCTTTTTCTATGTGGGAAAAGGTGTTTGGAACCTTAACACCATTTCTAGAAACATTGGGAAATGGTGTTAAAGAATTTACATCTTTTTCCCAGCCCCCATGGTATTTACTAATATATACGTTTTTGAATATTTAAACATGTTTTGTTTTTAATATCTATAGAAAATAAAAATTAATGTTATTATTTTTTTTAATTATTTTAAATTATGTAATAAATAGTTAATAATTTGTTTTAATATTTTTATTTTCTATATTTTGAAATTAGATAGACAACAATTTGAGCCAGAGAAAAATGTGATTGATCATACGTCGATAAATTCCTGACATTACAAGGTATGGATGGGTCCTTATTTCCCTTAAAAATGTCAAATTAATAATTTTTTTAATATTTTTAATGTAATCTATATCATGTTACCCTAGAATAACGTAAATTATTCCCCATTTCCATATATAAACCTATAATATATATAGTAACTGAGTAATAACTTACCAATATCATGTTACCCTATAACAACATACCCTAGAACAACTTATCCTGTAGAACATTAACCTATAATAAATTTCATGTAATCGTGTTACCATATATAAACATTCCCAATATTATTTTACCTTATAGTAACTTACCCTATAGTAACTATCATTATAATTACATACCCTATAGTAAGATTCTCAATTGTAACATGAAGAGGATTTAAATTACCCTATAGGAATTTATGGAAATTTATAGTTACCATATGTTTATATAAGTAAATATCTTATTACCCAATAGTATGTTATGAAACTTTCTAGGGGACATATAAAAACCGAATGAAATTTTGAGATAACCTATAATAAAGTATGGAAACTTCTAGTCTCATTATAGTAACCTAATGAAATTTTCATTGATGCAATAGTAACATAAGGAAATTTCTAGTCACACTATAATAACTTATGGAAGTTTTTATTTACCTTATAGTATCATTAAGAAAACTCATGTTACCCTAAAATAAAATACCCTATAGAATATTTCCCTATAATAGCATTCCTTATATTCTGTTACCACATTATAACATGTATAAATTTTCAAATAACTTATACAAAACTATTAAAATATTAAATTACCCTATAGAAACATCAAGAAATATTTTATAACCCTATAATGACATAATAGAAAATTTATAGTTATCATTAAGTAATATAAGGGGATTATCAAATTACCTTAAATTAACATAAATAATATTATAATTAGTCTAATGTAAGATAATTAAATTTCTATTTTCCCTATAATAACCTAATAAAATTTCCTTTTCCACTATAGTTACATAAGGAAATTTATTGTTACCATATAGTATTTACATAAATATCTAGTTTTCCTATAGAAACATTAAATAATTTTATGTTACCGTATAATAACTTGACGAAATTAATAGCTACCCTATAGTAACATTAAAATATTTCTTGAAACCATATTGTAAGATTCCCTATAATAACTAAAAAACTTTATTCCTAATGAAAAAAATCATGATTTGAACCATTTCATTTTTCATTAACTTGTATCGTATTCCAATGATATCTATAAGATTTTTCATATATAAGAAATTATTATTTATTTAGAAATTTTATTTTTCAACTATATATATAGATATCCAACACCATATTAAATGACCATTACATAATTTTTATAATAAGAAACATAATATTGATTTAAGTCCTAGAGCCAAAGGTTTCGTTTCATGGGGATCTTAATATCATAAATAAATTTCACAAAATAAAACATAGTTTTTTTAATTGTACATATTTTTTCCTTAAAATATCTCATAATTCCCTTTCTATATGTAGTATCCTAGGGATATATATCAAATAATGGGTTGATATAAAATCTTAATAATGGAATAAATAAGGACATGAATCAGTTGTATATGAGTGATCATAACCAATATCATCGAATCATAAGAATATTATCATTATAATAATCATGATGGAAAATCTTTTTAATGGCCTAGAATATAGTATATGAATAATAAGGAAACATCATAACATTGTAGTCCAATACCACACATAGTTGTTAATAAATCTAGAATCACGTTCACACGTAACATATTTTATTAATCATAACATCCTAGCTAAGAAAAAATTTAATAATTTTCATGATTAGAACACAATAACTCATGATATAAATCACATTACCCAATGAATTTTTGGGATATATAATTCATGTCCAACATTTCACATCTTGAAATTCTCATAATCATGCTTACCACATAGTAGCATAACAATCATCGTCATAAAATAGCCCATGGAAAATAAAGGGTTTCATAAAATATTTCACATATGATATATCAAGTAAAGGTATTTCAGATTATATAATGAATAAATGTGATCATAATTTGGTAGAAAATATAATTTTATTCATTTAAAGGAGAAATAAGTCAAGGGGATTCAATAGATGTTTTAGAAAATTAAATTCTTGTAGAAGAAGCACTGTATATGAATTTAAAAATATTTTAGAAGGCTGGAAACATGTATATACATGAAATAAAAGAGAAATAATATTTAATGAAAATATTTTAGATATTATGGGGACATTCAATCTATAATAAATGTGAATTAGGGGATAAACCAAATGAAACGTTTTGGGTTTCAAAATTCTTTTATAATAGACCAACTTTATTTCGCCGCTTTTCCAACTCCTAAATAAGGAATTTAGGTATATTAAAATTTGAAACATAAGTGAATCATTTTAATTTTTTAAAAATTTATAAAAAATAATCATTAGACTATATTTCATAATTTCTTTATTCAAATGGATAATGTTTTATTTGATGCTTTCCTTAAAAAAAATGTTTTTATTTTGATTTTGATATTTTTTCAAGGTCCCTTATACATATGTATAATTAATTACAAAAGTATAATTTTGTTTTTTTACACATTTATATATCAGAATAATATTATTACTATACATAAGGATGGTGATAAGAAAATAATTATAAATATCCTCATTAGTGGTTAACTGACTTCTTACTAGACATTGTCTGAAGAGGATTTGTGAGAATTATAATATATAGTAATATTAAAAATAAAATTTTTATAATGTATTACCATTATAAAAATCATGTTAGCATAATGTATAATTTTTTGAAGATTTTTTAAATTATAAAATATGAAGATATAGATTTATAAATTAAAAATTAAAAAAAATGACGAAAGGACATTACCTCTTTATTGAAGTTGTTTTTTTATCACCCTTAAATTCATGAAATATAGTATTTTTATTATAATAGAACAAATATAAGGATTATAAGGGGTACGAGAGAGAATATATTGGTTAGGGTGTCAATATGTTAATTGATGGATTAGTGGATTTCTAAGGGGAGAGAGAGGGATAATTTATACTTGAGAGGGGTATTTTAGAAGAAGATATTGAATAAATTACTATATTAATGATAAACCTTTTATAGTTGTATTAGCAAAATTAATGATTATATATTGAAAAACAATGATTTTATGAATTTAAACCATGTATTAATTTGAATTAAATAATTTATTAGAATGTAAAGTTGAAAAAATGTAAAAATGATATTTTAATGGAATATTGTAGACTTTAGACATTGGAAAATTTATTTTTTGGAAAAACGTTAATTAATTTTAAATGTCTAGTTTATTGAATTTATTATGTTATTAGTTGACCCCTATTTTCTATAATTTATTACATTATTATTAAATTATTAATGATGTAATTTATAATACACTACTTATAAATAACTAAATTTGTAGTATTCCTTAATAAAATGATTAATTTTAGAAAATTACTGAAAAAATTACCCTTGAACAATTTTTATGTGATGATTTGAGATATGAAATTCTATTTAAAAATATTATTTTCTGAAATATGTTATTTTAATAGTTAATATAAAAATCATGATTTTTATGAAATTCCATGAAATACAATTTCTAAAAGATGTGTTCATATTTTATTTGAGTTTTTATTCTTTTTTTATTTTTTAGAATTATAATATTTATATTTACCTAAATTAATCATGGTAATTATTAATTATATTACATTTTATTATTTTGATCACAAATTATATTTCCAATATTCAGGTTACTATTCTCAATCCTAAGGATACTACTCCCATGAGGCATGATACTATTCCAATGGTCACATTTCTATTCCATCATTCATATTACCTCAAATAATCACTACGTAATGTATTCATTAATTATTCATTTAAATTATTCTCTAGGGTCTACATTTCCATTTTGTAAAATTTCAATTGATTTTCTACTATTTTGTTTTATTTCTATATTATTAGTCATTGTGGCACTGATTATAGCAGATTAGTGCAATCCATATTTTTTTATAATATAATTCATAATTTATATTTTTTATCCCATTGTAATTTTTTCATATTCATGGTTTTAGTTGTTAATGTAATTATTTATATTAATAAAATATTTTATTGTTTCTTTATGTACTTTATGAGTATAAGACTATATAATATAAAATATAGTTATTTCATATATGCTTTTTAAACTCTAGTCTATTCCATTATTCTCCAATTAAAAATCTCATCCAATAATTTCAATTGATATTCTTAGTTGATAATTGATTTGGGTAGTTCTATATCATTATTTCCTCATATTTTGATATGACCTATTTATATTTATGCTTCCACCATACCACTTTGATAAGTTTGTTGACTTATTTCATAGAAAACAGTCTATAAATTCTTAGATCTTCACTACATTCTCCTCATATGAGAGGTTATTCTCGAGTATTACTAACTCTTGATTTAGTACATGTATGTAGTTATATGGGGATACATTAGAGAGATATGTTAAAAAAATATTGAGCGTGAGACATATTTGATGGAAGTGAAACATGATATTCCACTACTCTTCTGTGATCAAGGTGATGAATTCAGAATCTGTACATTGGGATATTTACCCTTTATTCCCAGTCCTTATAACTCACTTTCGTGGTGATAATCAGAGGAAAACCTTTTCAACATCTTCAAATTTCAAGTCCCTTCGATTGTTTTACAAATATTTATTTTTTATACAATAAGTAGATTTTATATATTTTTGGATGGCATAAACCTTATCCATCATCACTCTTACAATGTCATGTACAAGTAGCTTCCATGTGCTAGCTTCATCCCAAAAAATATGAGTTCTACAACATATCCCATAGAAGCATTCATATTTATCCATTTCAATACTTTAGCGGAATATTTTTCTAGATGAGAACTCATCTAATGGGAGTTATTGATCTCATCATTCATTAAATTCCATAAAAGTTGATCATAGCATGTACCTAAGTGTATGAATAGTCCATTAATATTTCACATTGCATTGGGGTGATTAGTCGTGTTAAAATTAAATTCAGTATTCAGATAATGGTAAATAATTATTCAGAATTTAGATGTGAATAATGGATAATGAACATATTCAATCCAATTCGGTTCCCCATAAAACCTAACCACTTCAATTTTATATATATATATATATATATATTATTTTAAGAGATAAATCTTCCCAAATAGCAATAATGTGGGATTTCATAGTGATTTTATCAACTACAATCCATATGGAATTATTTCCATTAGAAGTCATTTTGAGACTTATGACAATGATTATGGTGATGTTCTTCCATTTCTATTTCATTATACATAATTGTTTCATCATACCTTTGTCCTTATTTCAATCTTCTTTAACATGATAACATTCTATGAAAATTATGGTTTACTCAGCGATCTCCTTCTTCATGTTGTCATACTAGAAGTACTCTATGATACCAAAATATATCTTTGGGCATCATGGATTATTGGAAAAAAGATGAACTAGGAACGCTATCAAATAGATTACTTATTATTTCAGGTTTTGAAGGAATAAAAATCCTAGTTCCAAAATGAGTCACACAATCATCAACAATATGGATTACATAAAAGATCCCTCCCTTTACATCCATCAACATTTTTGAAGCTCCAGATTATCCCTTTGTTCCTAATTGATATTATTTTGGATAAATGGTTGGGTAATAATTTAGATACGTAAGTTTTTATTCTTATCTATTATGGTTTCTAGATCCATACATTACATTTCTTGGAATATATGGTCATTTTCAGGTCACATAATGGATAAAGTATCAAGTTATTTTTTATAAGAGTAGCATCTACCTTCTTTAAATTTCTTGAATGGTTTTTAATAGAGATATCATTTTCTATAAAAATATATAACAAAATTCATTGAGTGATGTTGATATCCTTATATGTGAACATATACTTTATAATCTTGTATTCTGTATATAATTTAGGCTTCTCTATAAGAGTAGTGCCACCAAATATTCAAGGTGAAGATCGTAGCTGCTAACTCTATATCATAGGTCATGTAGTTCTCCCATGTATCTTAATCTTCATATGGTTTAATCTATTACTTTTTTAGTTTTCATGATCAAAAAACCCAAGCCATTCACTAAGAGTAACAATATATCACAAAATCTTCTCCACTTTATTGTTGTGTGAGTAAATGCAAGTGATTATCATCTTATAAATCTATTTAAATCATTCAGAGAATTGTTCTATCTATAAATAATTATCCCTTTTCCATGTTATTCTATATATAGAGCTATATAATCATTATAAATTTACCAAAAATATCAGTATTACCCGAAAAATCCAAGGAATCTATGGATTTTCATGACACCAGGGGGATTAAGTCATACCCCAGTAGTATTTTTTATTTGAAGGCCCCATAGAAATCCACCCACATATGGTCATGTGCCCAATGAATCAGACTTGATGCATCCAAAAATCAGGCTTTCTATCCCAATCATACATTTTATCCTTCCTTAATTTCCTGAATACAATCATTGGATTGTCATAATGTTTTAGTTTTCTATTGTAGTTAATCATAATATCATCAATAATGATTACCATTGAAAATCAAGGTAGTATCAAATGAATTTATTCATAAATTATATTAATATTTCATGGGAATTAGTAATTCTTATTAGAATAAATGTGAACTCATATTTTCCATATAATGTTTATAAATCTAAATTCTAAATATCTTCTTTCATCACCTTTTGATAATGATATCCAGAATGCTGATCCATTGAGAAGTAATTTTAACCTCATAGTTGATCAAAAATGTAATCAATCCATGTTAGGGGATACTTATTATTTATGGTGATCCCATTGAGATACCATTAATTTAAATTCAGATTCATTGATCCATCCTTTTTTATTTATAAAAACCATTGATTCACCCCAAGGAAATGTAATAGGGAATATAAACCATATTCTTAAATTATTTTTCTTATTCATCATTAACTCCTCCATTTGGATAAGAACATTGCAATAGGTGAATTTGGAGATATTAGTGTCTCTAGTAATAATATAAATTGATAAATACACCTCATGTTTTTTTTATTTCCATGAAAATTAGTTGTAAATACATTAGTGTGTTTCCTAACAATGGTAATTTCCCTAATGTTGGTGATTTCCTTTGACTAAACCTGTTGGAAAAAATATGCTTCTCGAGTAGTTTATATCTCCCATCCCATAGATGGATTATTCATGGGGTATTCATGATCAAACATTCATATATATAGGTGAATGTAATAATCTTGAATATAGAAATAAATAACAAATTCTATAAAATTTATGTGTGCTCTATATAATGAGATCCAATCCATACTCATTATATAATTTAATTCATCCAAGACAATGATTATGAGATTCAATGGAATATTATTCCAACATGCAATTATTCGAGAAGATTCAAACACATTAGTTATAATGAATACACCACTATGTGATTTGGAATATTTCCTTACTTCAAGGTGTTTTGGATTTTATTCAACAATTCTACAAAATTTTAATGATATAATGGAATTATAAGAAAATAAAATAAAATAATTTTCATTCATGATTTTGTATAGATTTTTCCTCGTAAAAATCAATTTTAATGATCCACTATATAAGTACTGATGGAATAATATTTCCCATTCATATTTGTCTTTGGTTGTTTGTGAAACTGATTACCCACAATGACCATTATTAGTTCATTTTCTATCAGAGTTTCTTTACTAGCTAGATTTTTTGAATTGAACAGTGAGAGATTCAATAGAATGTGCGTTCAATTTCACAATCATGTAGGATTTCTTCTTCATGTCACATCAAGTTCATCATCATTGGGCCCTCTCTCCCACACATGAAGAATTTCCCTATCTATATGATGAAATTCCCATGATGATTATTCCCACATTATTTACAAGTGGCCAGTTGTGTCCTTCTTCCTCCTATATAATTTTACCCACTCACTTGAAAATATATATTTATTTTTCATATCTCCAAAACCGTTAGATCATTATCTAAACTCCATCTCTACTTTGATATCACATATATTTACTTATTTTTAGATCCCAATGTCTCATATTACTGGAACCTTTTGATGGTGTGGTTTTAAACCATTAAAAACTATATATTTATTTCTATCATTATTGTTAAAAAATATCGACCCATATCCTGAAATCTTTTTGACATTTCCCACCAAACCCATGATATATTCACTATTATTTTTATTCAATTCGATGAATTATCTCTTCGTCTTTTTTTATGGGTTCTACATAAATAATTATTAAGAAATATTTTCTAAATGTCTTCCCACTGAATAAAATCTATTTGAAACTTCACCATGGTGTTCTTTATCAATGAAAACCATTGATCTAATTCAAAATCTAAAAAATATATGTCCTGAGCCACCTTTTCCTTCTCAAAATAGTATATCAGAAAAAAAATATCATCTCTAATATGTTAAGACAACGTTTTATGAAATGTGGATTGGAAGACCCACTACATTTTGGTATTCATTTTCACTTAAACGAATAAATGGATTGTTTCTCCTTCATGGGTAGTGGAAAACATTCCACATGGTTTAGTTTATTTTTCTTATCATAATACTAATTTTTTAATCTCCACCATAATGTTCTTGACTCCATCTCTTATCAAAATGGGGTTTAGTTGGGATATTCATTACATTAGCCCTCAGACTGGTTATTGTCCTTATTTACCTTGGTTACAAACATTTTCTAAAATAATAATGGTTTTATAAAAAATATGTCATCAAATCAATAATAGATAATTAATTTAAATGTGAATATTAATGTCTAAATATATATCTTATTGGATCTCATTGTTTACCCTTCTTCTAAAAAAATTTCTTTGGATGTTTACCTATACATAGACTTGTCCAAAGGGGTTCCACTAGTGTTATCTAATCCTAATTTACATAGGAAACACAATTTATCCCTCATACGAACTATATAAACCATGATTTTTCTTACATTACCATTACATCATTTTTAATATAGACAACATTATAGTGATGAAAAATAAAATCCAAACTGTTGGTGTATATTGAAAATAAAGCTCATACATCAATTGTACATAATATTAAATAATCATTATTTAAATTTTCAATCATTATCCTTTTAGTTATATAATATGACATTAGTACAATTAGTTACATGAGGATATACATAATTGAAGGTGGTGAGAAAAAATACCAACAAGGGGAGGAATAAGGATCCTTAATCAATAGTACATTAGTGAGAATAATCAACATTGTCATATCATAAGAATATGACCATAATCATAATAATTAGGTAAACACTTCATAAATACATGTAATCTGAAATATTCATAATAAATAAATATCAAAAAATATCAGTTAAATACTAAACATAGTTGTAAACAAATCTAGCATCATTTTCATGCATAAGATATGTGCATAATATTAAAATCATAATTAAGAAAAAATATGGAATCATGATAATTAATGAAACACATTATATCATGATATAAATAATATTAAACAATTAATTATATGTCTATAAAATTTGGGTCTCACCCATAACACTGTAAAATGATCATAATATTGCATGCCATATTAAATGATAATAATCATTGTCAGGAAATTGCATATGGAAAGGAATGGGTTTCATAAATTATTTCACATATCATACATGATGAAATTAATATTAGGTTTCCTAATTAAATAAGGTTGGTCTTACATTGGAAAAATAGTATTCTATCTAATAAAAGAAACAACAACTCATGAAGATTAAAGAGGTTTTTTGGAAACTGAACACTTTTTACGAAAAAATTTGTAAATGGATTTCAAATTATTTTTGAATGGTATAAATATTTATATCATAAAAATAAAATTTTATGTATATTTAATGGAAATATTTTAGATTTTATAGAATCATTCAAATATAAATCAATGTGAACTAGCGGATAACCCTAATTTAAGCATTTGTGTATGAGAATCCCCTTACCTAAAACCCTGATTTATTATATCTCGATTCTTCATCTTGAATAATAAAACATTGTATATTAAAAATTGAACCATATGGGAATTATTTTCATTTTTTCAATATTTTTAAAGTAAAATCAATGTAATTTGATTCTTAATTCCTTTGGTTAAATGAAAAAAATATTTATATCATTCTTTCATTAAACATTTCTTATTTTCATTAGAATTTTTATCTATTTTGTACATAGACATTTATACTTTAGTATAGAATCATAAAATGGTTATCATTACACATTTATATACCATAAATCACTCATTATAATCAACCATATGGTTTTTTATAATAAACAAATTGGAAATATTTTCATTGTCGATTAACTGACCATTAAGGAGACATTATCCTAAGAGGGGGTGTGAGATGTGTAATATATGATTATATTTAAAAAAAGATAGAATATTAAAATTATAAAAGAAATTTTTTTAAAATTATTTATAATAGGATTAATAAGGACTTAGTTAGAAAATATGGATATATGAAACTAGAAAAGTAAAATGAAATAAACGGATGAAATGACATTTCATATTTCATAATGTTTTTCCATTACATTGATTATTAAATTCATTAAATATTGTAGTTTGATCACTCTATATCTTCCATAAGTATTATATTAGGCCTCACAGAGAGGATTTTGGTAGATTTTTATCTTTGGTATGTGATGGAGGTGTGATTTTCATTGGGGTGGGGAGGGCATTTTTGTACATCAAGAGAGGGGTATTTTAGAATAAATAATTAAATAAAATACTATATCAAAGGTAAACGTTTTAATAGTGATATTAATGAAATTATTACTCATATATAAATAAAACATAATGTTTTTATATCATTAAACCCCTTTATAATTATAATTTAATTTTTTAATTAATAAATTAATGTAAAAAAGGAAAATTGTTATTGAAATTGAATACTTATGACTTTAGACTCCGGAAGAATAATTGGTTTGGAAAATAGGTTTATCATATTTAAATATCTCATTGATAAAATTTCAGTATTTCTTGTACAAGAAAATTTTTCCAGAATTTAGAAGGTCATTTTTACATCATTTATTTTAAAATTTAAAATACACTAGTTAGCGTAAAACAATACATTTATTATTCAATTAAAAATTGATGTTTTGTTGAAAATTTAAAAAACCCATCGATGATATGTACATATTGATTAAAAAATGAAATAAAATTTATAAATATATATTTATAGCATTAGTAATTTTAATTCTCAATATAAAAGTAATGATTTTTATGAAACTAGTACCTCGCCCATCCGTACACTTAGCACAATAATTTAAATATAATTTTCAAAAGGGCATTAATATTTTGAGTAGTAAATAATGAAATTTATTTAAAAATAAATTATAATTACAGATTTAGTAATAAATAATAATGAATGAAAAGAAAAATAATAACATGTATCAAAAAATATATATGAAAAGGAATGTAAATGAAATAATATGATGTAAAAAGATATAGGGAAACATGACATATCATTAAGTATATATCATAAAGAAATAAACATTTTTCTCACCATAGGGAATTTATATAATTTGATGTATGAGACATCTGTAATAAGAAATACATAAAATTGACATTCAAACTCCCGATTTGAAAATGTGATAGTAAACTATTACATATTTCTTTCAAACCAAGGACATATAAGAATATGTCTACAGAGAATGATTTCATTGCAAAAACATGGATGAAAACTATATAAATAGGTACTATTTTTAGAGTATGTTCTCTACAATTCATAATCACAGTGGTTGAGTGATGTCCCTATTATTAATATCCTTATAGATGTACCCTAAGTTATGGTGGCAATGGTCCGACACTTGTAAATGTTGATTGGAATCATAATGGTTTTCTACAACACATCAATATAGCTCATAAAAATTGAATATTAAAATCTGGTTATTTAACATTAATTTGATCAGCACAAATGATAAAATTATGGCTTATATGTACTGCTATTGGTTTTAGGTATACTTTGATAAATTGAGTTAAATGTAGAACTATAAATGTAAAAGTTAATTTCAAAATAATATAATAAATAAGCATTTTCCATTAACTTTAAATTGTAGAATCACATTAGTCACATTTTTCTATTTTCTTGTTTCTATTTTCCATTAAATGGGAATGAAAATTTTTTGACTTGGATTTTTTTTTCTACTTTTTCTCTAGAATTTGTCTCATTGTATTGGACCATATCACCAACATCAAACTCAATCAATAGTTTTTTCTAAATAATCAAATGACATCAAAAAATATGTAAAAAAATAGTGACATGTATAATCATTAAAGTTGTGATATGATGTTTACCAGTTTGAAATGAGAATACCAAATGAAATATATTTTAGTGGTATAGTCAATGTGAATGAAAATATAAAATAATCAGTAATGTCTACTCTATAGATTTAATGAAAATAAAATACAATTAAGTTATAAATTTTAATACCTATATTGGGTAGTGTGGAGAATGTAGGCCTATGAAATAGTTGGAATGATTTGAAAGAGTATTAGATTGATGTTTTCAAATTGTGTAGATTCTAACTGACTGGTTTATTCTTATATTTCATCCTCTTCCACCACACTCTTGTTTTCAAAGTCCACT
Organism: Viscum album; assembly: GCA_963277665.1. NCBI lineage: Eukaryota > Viridiplantae > Streptophyta > Magnoliopsida > Santalales > Viscaceae > Viscum > Viscum album. The sequence goes on along the minus strand of OY728159.1, from coordinate 1,756,022,475 downwards.
ATTTTATTTTCTTCATGACACCATTCAAATTTCTTATTATGTCAACATTGCATGCAACTCCCAAGTATGATTTTGATATTTTTTGACATAAAATTCATTTTCATTATCAATATTTGAAATAATTTTCATCAAAATATGTTCATGTTTGATATCATGTTATGTCTCACATAATTTTTGGTTTACATGAAATTAATTGGGACTTATAAGGATGGTTATAGATTAATTTTCTTGAAATATTCAAATAACTAGCAGAATATATGAATTTTTTTTTCAATTAATTGATGTCAATCACTAATGTAATCCATTGGTTTCCCTGATAGAAAAAAACAATTAAATTTAGCAGTAGATAATAATCTGAAACAGAAAACAAATTCAGGCGATAAAGACTACACAATATCATCAAAATACCGAAATATTAGAAAAAAAATTGTTATTAGCTCTAAGAACACACAAAACAGATTGTAGGAATATGATATTTACCTATATGAACAGATAAAAAGAAATTTTGTTTGTTTTAAAGATACAATCATAATAAATGAAACTGGAAGAAATCGGTAATGTATATTCCAAATGTGTAATGAAAATAAACGACAATGAAGATAGAAATCTTAATACCCGAGTGGATGAAAAATTTATAGTTTTAACAAATCATCTGTCAGTATTACACCGGAAATCTAAACATCTTGTACATCCATGTTCCAATAACAATGTAGTAAAACAAATTGTTCAAAATTATGGATTCTGTTATTTCATAACATGAAATATAAGGAGTCAAAGATATCAAAACAGTTCATATAATGGTTAAAATAAATTGTTTTATCTATTGAAAACAAATCAAAATTGAACAGAAAACATGTGATATAATGTGAACAGAACATATATGAACATCTATAGAAAAAATCCAGATAATATTTTAACAGATGTGACACAAATTCATTCAATCAAAAATTATGTAGATATAAATGTTAGGTGGGAATTATAATTTAAATGGAATATTTATTATTGTGGGTGAACAAAATATTTATTGTTGGGGGTGATACTTAATCTGAAGATAATAATTGTTTTAATTCTACTAAAAATTGGATCTCGTTTTTATTTCATTTAAACCATGGGGAAGATTGAAAAAAGTGATGCCTATAAAAAGGATGGCAGAGAATAGAAGAGGAAATCCTTGTGAAGGTTCCAAAACTCTTTCATATTGGAGTGGGACGTTGACAGATACACAACACTGAGGGCTCATGTACTGGTGTGTGGTGCATGGCCTGGCTGCAAGCGGAGAGGGGAACCAGAGATCACCATGGTGGTTGATATAAAGCATGGAGTGGAGGATAGATTTTTTCCCTAATTGAGGTGTGTAACTTGTGAGACTTGTAATTTTTATTTGAAAATAATATTATTGATTCTGAGGTGGAGTAATCTTTTGCATAACCACGGTAAGTTTTGTTGTTTTTTAATTTTATTTCGCTACATCTAAAAACATTGACCTAACATTTTGTATCAAAAGAGGTTATCTGTTCTTTCTTAATGAATATTTATGAGATATTCACGTCCAAATAATTCTATCGATATCGATATGTTTAATGTGAGAAATGTTTTCACATTGTGGCATGAATGGGTAAAAAATATTTGGACCCAGGAATGGACAATGAAAGCATTGATGAAAAAATAATAGAATCCATAAAATACTAGCTCTAATGATTAGCAAGATATGAGAGATTCGGCTATGAGCACCATTCAATTGTTTTTTGCAGACAATACACTACAAGTGGTGATGATTCTAACAGATCTAGAGGAGATCTGGACGAAGCTATAATCCAGGAATAATTATAAATATCTGAAAAATTGTTTATATTTGAAAAAACGATTGCATCTTCTTCGAATATCTGCAAGGGGATATTTGGGAAATCATTTGAATGAGTTAATAATACTCATGATAGAATTGCCTTTTATGGTGATCAAAACTGATGATAAATGTAATGTGGTGCCCATGGAAATGGAAGAAGAGAACACATATTTTCTTTTGTTTGGTTATTTTCTAGATTAATTTTACAATATCATCACCAAATTGGTATTTAGAAAAGTCACTCTGAAACGGGATGATGTTATTTCATTGTTTCTAATGAATGAAACTCGACAAAAGGCCAATGTTGATGGATCATCAGGTAATAGTGGGCTCTTTGTGGTGACTGGTGGACATAAATATCAAGGAAAGTCTATATAATTTAGGAATGGTTCATAGATTAGAAGAGATCTATGTCAATCAAGATCAAGAGGTGATTTTGTATGTTTGGAGTGTGGAAAAAAAGGTTACATGATAAGGAATTGTGAGATGTTCTATGAGAAAATTAATAAGGAAAAAAAATTAGACGAAGCAGTATAAGAATCAATTGAGGTGAAAACCATGACTCAAGATGAGAGGTATGCTAGTGATTTATTGCATAAAACTGTGGAAGATGTGGATGATTCAGACTGGATTTTAGATTTAGGTTTCTCTTATGATATATTTTCAAAAAGGAATGTTTTGACAGTTATGAGAAGTATGGTGGTGATATTGTGAAAATGGCTAACAAGTAGGGAAGTCGAATTGTTGGAATCAGTACGGTGTGAGTTCATATGTTTAGTGGGGTTATTCGTACACTTTATGATGTGAGGTATGTTCCTATTTTGGTAATGAACTTAATTTATTTGGGTATGTTTGATTCCAATGTTTTTAGGTTTTCTTCTAGTGGTGGAGTTCTCAAAGTGATTCAAGGAGTAATGACTATGATCAATGGGAGGAATCTTGGGAATTATAAATGTTGATTCATACATGAGAATTTTCTTTGAGGCCCTAGAGTATCATTACAGGTGATGTTCAAAAGAATAAGTCTGTAAATGGATATTTGTAATGGAATGTGACATTTTCTTCAGTAGTTCGTGGAATGGTGGAGCCACAACATTTTGTTCATCATATTTGATCAATTGTACACCTGTTATGGGTGTGGTGGGTCATGCCAATATTGGTAATTCCATTAAAGGTCAAAATGAATGATGATGGTGAACTATTCATATTTTTTAATGGCGGTGGAGATTTTTGGTTGTGATTTAAAATCTGATTGGAATATTTATTATTCTGGGTGAACAAAATATTTATTGTTAGGGGTGATTTAAAATCTGAACGGAATATTTGATTTAATTTAACTAAAAAATAAGATCTCATTTTGACTACATTTAATCCACGCTGATGGTTGAAAAAATAAGGCATATAAAAGGCAGGGCAGAAAATAGAGGAGGCACGCCTTTTGAGTGTTCCAAAGCCTTTTCATATTATAGTGGGGTATAGACGGTTACACAATATTGAGGGCTCGAGTAGTGGTGTGCGGTGCACGACATGGATTCAAGCAGAGAGGGGAACCTGAGATCATAGAGGCGGTTGAAATAAAGCATGAAGTGGACTAGAGATTGTTGCGCCAATTGAAGTGTGTGATTAGTGAGACTTGTAATTTTTATTTGACAATAAAATTACTGATTTGTGAGTGGAGTAGGCTTTTGACGAACCACAATAATTTTTTGTGTTTTTTTATTTAACTGCATCTAAAAACACCATCCTAAAAATAAACATTCTCGGGGTACACCACAACATTTAATTTCTTCGAAAATAGTGATATCATGGGATCGTTCACTAGTGAGACATGAACATTAAATTACAGCATTAAAAAATTAACAGTTTATAAGAAGACCTCTAAACCTCAAATACCCAATAATACCCAATGTATGTTCAGTATTTCTAGCACTGTATATCCAATATATATATATATATATATATTTATATATATCTTATGTTATTAAGATAGGTATCATTACACTACATTCCAATTATTTAAAAATCGCAAACACTTGTGGATAATGAATTTCACACTTCCTTAGATGCCACTTATAATTAATTTTCACCGTACTGTTGTATATGTGAACATTAAGTGGGAGTCTATAAGTTTATAATTCCTTAAAAATATATTTGATGATTTCTATTTCATTTTCTGAGGCCAAACACTTCAATAAAATGTTATAGGATCTGATGCTTGGGTAAAAAACCACATTCATAGCCGAGAAAAACACAGTAGTTGCATACATGATTATTAAATATGATTTGAGGAATTTAATAGGATTTCTTATTACAAAATTTTACCCTTCTTCAATTGGACAATTCTAATAAAATATGAATTCATTCACAAAATTCAATATGAAATAGTTGTGAACAGAATATATGTGAACATCTATAGAAAACATCTAAAAAATATGTTAGAAGATGTCATACAGATTCATTCAATCAAAAATAATGTAGGTGTAAGAATTCGAGGGTGTTCCAAACTTTTAATTTCAAGGAAAATAATAAAATCATGGGATAGTTCACCACTGATACACATACCATAAATAACAGCATTATAACATTAACAGTTGACAAGAAGGCCGCTATACCTAACATACCTAATAAAACCCAAAGCAAGCTCAATATGTCCAACATTGTAAATCTCATATATATATATATATATATCCTATGTTACTATAGTAAGTTTCATTATAGTTCATTCCAATTTTTTTAATTTCTTAGAAGCTGGTGCATGATCAATTTCACACTTCCCTAATTGACCCTTACAATAAAATTTCATTATACTACAAAAGGTGTAAACATTAATGTATGTTCCATAAATCTTTAATTCCCTAAAAAAATATTTATTGACTTATATTTCATTTTTGGTATCCAAACACCTCAGTAAATAGTTACAGGACCAACTTCTTGAGTAAAAACCATTTATTATAGAATGGAAAAATACTTCAGTTGCATACTTGAGCATTAAATATGCTTCTAGGGCCTTAATAGGCTCATTGATTACAATATTTGACCCCCATGCAATTGGTAGGTTCCAATAAAATAGGAAACAGATCAAATAATTCATTATGAATGAATTGAAATAGATATAGTTTGAAATGGGAAAATAAATCATCAAAGGAATATTTCAAATTATTATAGAGATTAAATAATTTGTACATAAAATTGAAAACCATTTCCAGGAAATATACATAATGGGGAAAACATGTTCCTTCTATAAAAGTATGTTCCCGTTGGTAACAGTAACCTGATGCAGAAAACCTGAATGGATAGTTTAAAAATCATACAAAAGAAAAAATTGTTGGGTGTAGTAGAGTGGGTTGACTACAATACTATAAAACATTGGTGTGATTTATTATATTCATTTCCTAATTCTTTGATGTTAGTATTGATCCAAGGAAGTATAAAAAAATTACTGATAACTAACATAATAGGACAGCTGGTGTATTTGAAATGAAATAGTGACCAGTTAATGGTAACAAAACACAAAAGTTTAAGCCATGACAATATGCTCAAATAAGAGCATCAACATAAGTAGTGTAATGTGAAGAAAAAAACATCATACTACCACTGAATCATAGTCATACCATGAGAAGCATAAAAACCACTATCAAAGAACACCTTAACAAAATATCCATGTTATAAATAATAAAATTGAAGGAAAACACATAGACAACATGTTATCATAAATGATAAAATTGTTGGTTCCATTGAAGGGGTTCACTGCAAAACAATTAAACATATGTGGGATCTTATTATATTAATTACCTAAAGAATTGATGTTAGTATAGATATAAGTTAGTGTAAAAGTATTATTGATAACTAACATCATAGGAAAACTGGTGTGTCTAAAATGAAATGAGGACCAGATAAGTGTTCATGAATCAATGATAAATAACACAATACATTAATCCCTGCAAACCTGCACACATATAAACATCACCATGAGTAGTGTAATGTGAGGAACAAAAACATCATACTACCACTAAATCTCATCCATACCATGGGATACAAAAAAACCACTATCTTAGAACAGACTCTTAGTCTATCCATATTAATCATAATAAAATTGAAGGTAAACACATCGACAACAAGTTAACATATATGATAAAACTGTTGGTTACATTGAAAGGCATTGAATGAGATACTATAAAATAGTGGTGTGATTTTAATATATTAATTTCCTAATGCATTGATTCTAGTATAGATCTATGGTAATATGAAGAAATTTTTGATAAATAACATCACAGGACAACTACTGTGTATGAAATGATATAATAACTAGTTAAAAGTTCATGAAACAATGATAAAAAACCACAAAAGTTTAAGTAATGAAGACCTACACAAATTAGATCATCATCAAGAGTATTTTATATTGAGTAACCAACAAATAATACATCAACTTAATCTCAACCATTCCATGGGAATTAGAAAAATAATATTCGAATAACACCAACACAAACTATCCATGAATCACTTTTTCATAATGAAACTCCTTGGAAGGATGTGAGAACGTCCCTGTTGTGGAATCCAGATTGGTATATTGATATGTGAATAAATATTTTCTAAAATTTTGAAATATAGATCTTGTAATTGGATGAAGGGGAATAAATATCGAATGGGAACAAATTAAAGGTTACCATAGGGAAAACGAAGGACAATTGTTGTAGAATGTGTTGAACAATTAAGGAATGTCTTCGATGAAGTAGTCACACAAGCATCTCGGAACGAAATGATGCACAAGTTTAAAAATTTCATCAAAATGAGGAGGCCATAACTATTTCAGAAATGTACATCTATAGGATTTCTTGAATATCATGTTGGTTATGGTAATGGGTTATGTGATTTTGATGGGAGAGAATGGGGTTAGCGTGAGAGGGATCGGAGGGGGACTTCAAAAGGGATAGTATAGGGATAGGTTGAGGTCGCGTGTGGCCAAGGAAGAATAAGAGGAGGTAGGGAATGTATAGGCGGAAGAGGGTATGAAAAACAACAAGAACCCTAATCACATTGGAGGGAAACAAAACTTGACAGTAGGTGAAGCGTGATAACAGTTGAAGCACGAGTGAGAGGAGAAACACAGGGAATCCATGTGCGGAAGAGAGTGGGATGGTGGGAGAGAGAGAAAGGGTTTCACGAAAAGAATCACATTGATTGGGGTCTGTGAGAAACCTATATCGACTAGAGAGGAAGCGCGAGTAGGTTGATGGAAGGCATCGAGTGGTGGCTGTTGGAACCCCATATCAATTGGAGAGGAATCACGGTCGGGAGGGGAAAGTGATGGAAACACCATGCCGAGGACGGATGGAGGAATAGACGTGAAAGAAAGGCAGCCATGGAGCGTGGATCATTGATGAAAGGACACAATTATTGACATGATACTTGTGATTAGTATATATAGTAGATACCATAAAAACATATTATTAAAAATATGAAAATATTTTCATTCAGTTTTTAATATTGAAATTCATTCATTGGAATTATAATATATATATTCATAAATTAATCAAGATAATTTAATTTAATATAACATTTATCTTATTCAAGGTCAATTTAGTATTCCAATGGTCATGTAGCTGTTCTCAATGGTCAAGTTATTATTTCTATTAGTTATTTTACTATTCAAAATTTTCAGTTTATTATCTTAAAAATCTCTTTAATTTTACAATGTTATAATTTCCTCCTATAAATATCACTTCATTCCTTAATTAATTATTGATATATATTCATCTCAATGTTATGCATTTAAATTTTCTTAAATTTAATTTGGTTTAATAATATTTTATTACATATCCATAGTATTGGTCATGGGGATGATGAATCTAGAAGATTGGGGCGGTCTATATTTTCTTATTATAATTTTCTTACTTTTTTTCATGTTGTATTTTTTATAATTTTCATGGTTTTAGTAGATAATTAATGAAATGATATTTGTTAATGAAATAAATTTTTATCAGTTTCAATATGTTTTGTTTGTGTACAATATTTTATAATATGATATAACAAAAAATTATATCAAGTATCATTAATAAACACTTAATTATTATAATATATATATTTTTGGGTCAAATTTTGTTGAAACAAAAATAGAAAATTTGAAAGGTTCTTCTGAGAAGATAGAGAATAGGACAATTTATTCACAATGATCCCAATTCAACATGAAATATCAAACGGTTAAAGGAAACTTGAGCTATGATTTTACTTTTAAAAAAATGAAAACACTTCCTTAAGTAGTGATTTATTCAAGAATATGTTCCCATACACATTTAACTCTTGGTGTATCCTATAATTATTAATTATATTTGGACATTAATTTTCAAAAGATTTTAATTATTTTAGAACCAAATTTATTCTCTTCCATCACAATTAAATTATCTATCAAAGGGATGATAATGGTGGTAACATATATTGTCAATGAGTAAGAACACCATTATAATCTCATCAACTTGAAAAAATAATTTCATTAAGAATATTTGAATAAAGATAATATACTGAATTATATAAAAAATGTTTCTTATTTTTTTTACAATGCCAGTGTTTTGATAAAATTATTTTATAAGTTATATGATCACTTCGTGTAGATAGAATATAATATAGATTATTTTTTTTCAAATACATTAAGTCAATAGAAATATTGTTAATAAATAAGTTTAATCAATGTCTATAATGAGGAATTTCCCCAATATCTTGTGTTTTAATGAGATAGTGGTATCAAGATTACTGGCCTCTATTCATTCGTAGAATGTTATGAGCTGAAGGGAGCTTCATCAATTAGAAGAACCTCAATAGTCTGTATATTTATCTTTGAATCATCTGTTGGGCGGAGAGTGATGGCAAGAGGGGGGGGTGAATTGCCTTTTAAAAAATAATTAACAATTTAAAATCAAAGTTAAAAGTGAATCGGAAATAAAAGAGGCAGGACACAAAACTTGATAATGGAGTTCGGCTTAAACCAAAGCCTACGTCTCCACTCCCAACTCAACCATTGAGAGATTTACTACCGCTTGCATTTCAATGGTTTTAGCAAGAAACCCACTAGACTTTAAGGTAGTCTAGGACCTATTACAGCTTGCTTTTATTGGTTGAGCAAGAACTCACTTGCTTTTATTGGTTGAGCAAGAACCCACTAGCCTTCTTACAGGTGAAGGCTAGCTCACCTATGACTCAAGCCTTTTAAAGGTAAGGCTTGACTAACCTCTTCACACATTGAAAGTGGTGTGAAAACCCAAACAAAGAGAGGATGAGAGAAAGAGGGGTTTGTAGGCACAAACCCAAATTGATGCTCAAAAAGATAAATAATGAAAAACCGTAATGTAGAGAAGTCTTGGGCACCAATGGATTGATTGGAGTTGATGAAGAGTGCTCCCAAGCTTCTTTGATGGTGCTCCTTGGATGTGGAATTGAGTTGGAGCAAATGGGGGTTCCTTGGAGGAATGCGCCGGAGGTTCGCCAAATGATAAAAAATGTTCCTGTGGGATTCCGTACATTTCGGGGGCTTCCTAGTCCTTTATTTATAGAGGGGGAACCCTCAAATGGCCTTTGGGAGGCTTCGGAGCCGTTGGAGAGGCCTTCGGAGCCGTTGGGAGTCAAGTGGACAAGCCTGGTCAAAGCCCAACGGCTAGTTTGACTGGCTCCACTGGCTGACTGGTGAGGAGGCCACCGGTTGGCCGGTGATGAGACAGTAGCTGACCCATTCTGTCTGGGTTCCACCGGCTGGCCGGTGATGTGACACCGGTTGGCCGGTGGTCTGGACAGAAAGGACGCCTTCTGTCCAGGCTCCATCGGCTGGCCGGTGGTCATCCACCGGTTTGCCGGTGGACTGAAAATCAGTCCACTTTCAGTCCTTCTTGGCCCAATTCCTTGGAAACCTTTTTCCTATCAACAAAAACACTTAAAACAAGTTTAGATAAAAAAGAGAGTGATTGTGATCATGAAAATTAAACCATGAGGGGTACGAGAGGTACAACAATCTCCCCCTATTTTGATGATCACAATCACCAAAACAAACAATGTAAAAGATCGAAATGAAAGGCATGCTTTAAAGGATAAATTGAAAAGTAAAGAAAAGCATGAGAGAATGATTTGTCCCCCAATCAACCAATAATTTCTCCCCCTTTGTGATTATCAAAATAGCACGGGGCATAAAACTTGATTGAGGGAAAAGTTGAAAAACAAGATAGAGTTTTTAAACCAATTGAAATTTTTGAAATTTGAATTGAAAGTTTTGAATTGAATGTTTTGAATTGAAGGTTTTGAATTTAATGTTTTGAAAATAAAGCAAAAAAAGCTTAAACGAACCTAACTCCCCCTAAATAAAAACAACAAATCACCGGGGAGAGGATTTTAGAACCGAGACAAATTTTGGTCCGGTGAGACTGGCTAAAAGGGATTTTTCAATCCATACTTGTCTAGTGGCGGGTCTTCTCCTATGAAATTCATCGCTAAAGGAAATAGTTTTGGGCCTTCCATACCGGGCATTTTTGCAATCGCACTCATAAATTAAGTGCCTGGGTTTTTTACAATAGTTGCAAAATTTATATTGGGAGCTCCCCTTACAAAAATAGTTGGAGCATGGGAAGAGGAAGCTTGCTTGGAATAGCCAAGCCCTTGGGTGGTTCTAGATACGCATTGGGAACCTAGAAATTTGGTCAAATTTTGTTCACCTTGGGTGAACTTGGCAAGAGATTCCCTTAAATCCTTGATTGTTAATTCCATAGAATCAACATCAGGAAGGTTTTGGATCTTGAGGGTCAAGTCTTCCTTTTCTTTGAGAAGTTGTTCCTTTTCGGAAGAATGTTTTTTGAAATTCTTTTTTAAAGCAAAAAATTTGGAAGAATGTTCGTGAAAAGCTTCCTCCAATTGATCTCTTGCATGTTGGAGATCCTCATAAGATAGATGATTAAAGAAATTTGAAGAACTAGAGGATGAGGATTCGGAAGAGGTTACCTCATGAAATGCCATTAGGCATTTTTTACCGTTGTCACTTGTGGTGGAGTAGGAGGAGGATGTGGTGATATCACTCCATGTGGCCTTGAATGGCTTCTTCTTTTCCTTTTTCTTGGCCTTTTTCTTGTGGAGTGGGCAATTGGGATTGTAATGGCCTTTCTTGCCACACTCGTAACATGTTACCTCGGGCTCGGATTTTTCATTGGGTTGAGCCTTGCGGGATTTCTTCTTTTTGTTCTTCTTCATGAATTTGTGCATCTTGCGGGCAAGATTCTCCATTTCTGAATCGCCGCATGAAGAGGAAGACGATGAGGAGGAGGAGCTTTCTTCTTTTTGAACTTTGAAGGCGATGTTCTTTGGAACTTTGATCGGTTTTCCTTCCTTTTCAGCTTGCCTCCTCATGGTGATCTCGTAGGTCATGAGGGATCCGATGAGCTCTTCGACCGGTATGTTCTTGATGTCTTTTGCTTCTTGGATTGCCGTGACTTTCGGTGCCCATGAGCTTGGTAGGATCCAAAGGATCTTCTTTACCATCGTTTCTGCAGACACATCATCACCAAGGGACTTTCTCCCATTGAAAACATCAGTAAAACGTGTAAACATTTCAGAAATATTTTCAGATGAATGCATGGTAAAAGACTCAAAATCTTGACCGTACATGTCCAAACGAGTATCCTTGACTTTGTTGGTCCCCTCATGGGTAACCTTCAAAAGTTTCCAGATTTCATGAGATGAAGTGCATGTGGAAACTCGATTGAATTCATTACGATCAAGACCGCAAGGAAGAGCGTTCATGGCTTTGCCATCAAGCTCGAAATTTTTAATATCGGCTTGGGTCCATTTGGATTCATCGGGAGAAGAAAGAGAATAACCATGAATGAAAATTTTATAAATAGGATAACCTATACTTCTAAGAAAAGTGGTCATGCAGGTTTTCCAATAAGTATAGTCGGTTCCATCAAAAAATGGAGCACGACCCAATGAATAGCCTTCGGGGGCAAAAGAAGATGAAGCCATCACAAAGGATCTTGAATTTGAAACCGGTTAGGGTATTACTCAAATTTTGCCTCTGATACCAATTGTTGGGCGGAGAGTGATGGCAAGAGGGGGGGGTGAATTGCCTTTTAAAAAATAATTAACAATTTAAAATCAAAGTTAAAAGTGCAGCGGAAATAAAAGAGGCAAGACACAAAACTTGATAACGGAGTTCGTATTAAACCAAAGCCTACATCTCCGCTCCCAACTCAACCGTTGAGAGATTTACAACCGCTTGATTTTCAATGGTTTTAGCAAGAAACCCTCTAGACTTTAAGGTAGTTTAGGACCTATTACAGCTTGGTTTTATTGGTTGAGCAAGAACCCACTTGCTTTTATTGGTTGAGCAGAATCCCACTAGCCTTCTTACAGGTGAAGGATAGCTCACCTATGACTCAAGCCTTTTAAAGGGAAGGCTTGACTAACCTCTTCACACCTTGAAGGTGGTGTGAAAACCCAAACAAAGAGAGGATGAGAGAAAGAGGGGTTTGTAGGCAAAAACCCAAATTGATGCTCAAAAAGATAAATAATGAAAAACCGTAATGTAGAGAAGTCTTGGGCACCAATGGATTGATTGGAGTTGATGAAGAGCGCTCCCAAGCTTCTTTGATGGTGCTCCTTGGATGTCGAATTGAGTTGGAGCAAATGGGGGTTCCTTGGAGGAATGCGCCGGAGGTTCGCCAAATGATCAAAAATGATCCTGTGGGCTTCCGTACATTTCCGGGGCTTCCTAGTCCTTTATTTATAGAAGGGGAACCCTCAAATGGCCTTTGGGAGGCTTCGGAGCCGTTGGAGAGGCCTTCAGAGCCGTTGGGAGTCAAGTGGACAAGCCTGGTCAAAGCCCAACGGCTAGTTTGACTGGCTCCACCGGCTGACCGGTGAGGAGGCCTCCGGTTGGCCGGTGCTGAGACAGTAGCGGACCCATTCTGTCTGGGTTCCACCGGCTGGCTGGTGATGTGACACCGGTTGGCCGGTGGTCTGGACAGAAAGGATGCCTTCTGTCCAGGCTCCATCGGCTGGCCGGTGGTCATCCACCGGTTGGCCGGTGGACTGAAAATCAGTCCACTTTCAGTCCTTCTTGGCCAAATTCCTTGGCAACCTTTTGCATATCAACAAAAACACTTAAAACAAGATTAGATAAAAAAGAGAGTGATTGTGATCATGAAAATTAAACCACGAGGGGTACGAGAGGTACAACATCATCTAGAGGAGGTTTTAATGAGATGCCAAGATGGGAACATGATCCTTCTACCCTTGTATAAGTGGAAGTACAAACCATCTAATGAGGTAACTATAAGGGTAGTAAAGGCATGGTCCTGAAAGATGGGGTCACGGGAAATTTTTCATGGTTTGAGCTCATATCTACTATATCCGAATTATATTGTGGATATTTTGGTTGTAGAAATAGATCCCATTCTTGATGGTCCATAAACAAAATAATATGTGTCTCATCTTATAGATCTAGTTCCACTTCCTATAGAACATGTGTTCCTTCACATGTATCCCAACATGGTCTATACTAACATCGATGTGACTTTTAAACATCAGTATCTACTAGAAGACATTCCTAAGTAGAAACCTTCTCTTACTAAGCTAGAACATCAACTCCCTATGGTTTAAGATTAATGATACTAGTATATAGAACATGATACAATTGAATCATGTCCTCAATTACATCATGGCATGTTGTCTAACTAAATACCGCTCCCTAATCTAAATTAGACATATGGATAATATGTTATAGTTGAATTTTCTCCAAAGATATTTAAATTGAATTAAATAAATTCACAATATAAAAACTAATGTAACAATATTGAATTATTAGATGAATAATCCCTCTATCATGTGTTTGATGATACATTATAGAATTTAGTTTATACTGTCAATCACACTCAAGCTATAGTGATATATGGAATCACATTTTACACATTCACTTGATACAAAATGGTTCATGTCTTTACCAAATGTAGAGATATTGTGTATGTTCTCATCACCAATTTATACCTTCATTTTTTTATCTTCTAGGAATGAAGAAAATTAAGATATCATTAAAGAAATAGAATACCATGAAAAAATCCAATCAGTTCCATGAAACTATTAGGTTGGATACACTCAACAATATGAATGTGTATAAGAGAATCTAAGACTTTGGAATCAATAATCAAATCATTGCAGAATGTATGAAGCTAGTCTAATATTTCCCTTTTTGATAATAGTGAATTCTGAAATTATATGTGAATTTTTTTTTAAATGTTGTGTTACTAATTTAATTAAATAATAATATTATGAAATTGACTAGTCAATATATGAATTTCTATAATTCCATTGGTGGGCAGTAGACTATCCAAAATGAGAAGATATGCACCCAAATTGTGTCTTTATTTCCTGATGATATTGTGTTCCCACTATTAACATAAAACATATAATGTAATAAATAATAACCAAAGAATCAAAAAAATAATAAAATACTATTCAAACAACGCGTGTGTAGAGAATCGAACAACACATCCATATAAATCTATAACATAGAAACAATATTGTTGGGGAAGGGACACACTCCCATTATCACATCTAAATGAGCATGACACATCCAATAAGATTTTTTTTATTTAATCCGAATTGCATGCAGAATTAAATATACAAGTATTCCAAGAAGAAAGATGAAAATATGTATATCTATGAATGATAAAAGCTCTCCAATATCCAAAATAACCACATGAATACATGCATACTAATGTTATTAGTGCACACATTCCATCCTATTATCTATAATATATATGCATTAGTGTGGTGTAAAACAGTCTTCCCGTAAACATAAATGTGTAAATGTGTGGATTTTATATCCATCTTGCTCATAGATCTAGAACCCCCATCTATAGAAGTATCATCTCCCAAAATTTTGAGTCCAATAAGTCATTATAAATTCTCAATATAGTTTCAATAGGTGATTCCTAAATCAACCATTCCTTAGATAGAAAGTCCTATATTAATGAGAACATCATCAAGGATAATGGACATCTACCCCTTGAGAAAGTGATATGTACAATTCTTAGGTCTACTTATCTTAGTGAAATAATTGAAAAAGTGATGATAAAAATATTTATTATCTAATAAACTGAAATCATAGGATTCAACATGTGATAAGTATGGTGTAATAGAAGATAGAGTAGGAATCTGATGAGAATTGTGTGCCATACACCCAAATTCCTTGATCCTCAGGTACTACTACCACCGACCATGAAATATTATTATACTCTTCAGTTGGTAATGTAAGATTCTATATCACTAGAAATAAAATTTAAATATGTATTAAGTACATGAAAAATGTAGATATAACACTATGTTTAGTATATTTTGGGATATAACAGTGATATTTTCTATATTTGATCTCTTTTTAGTTGATAACAAGGAATTATATTTTTTAAATTATATAGATTACTATTAGTAATTACATTTACATTATTATTGAAAACATAGTTTGATCATTTTCCATTGATCTTCTTCATGGGTCCATTTTAACAAATTACATGGTGACATAGACCAACACTTTTCTCAGAATTAGAAAATCTCAAATAATCACTATATTTAATTGAGTATTTTTAGATATTCATTTTCAAATTCATATGTGACATATTTTAAAAATATGGATTTTTTCATTGAGACGTTAATAGAACCACGTAAAAGGCTGACCAAATGTCCAAACCTAAACAAAATTATAATGACTTAGGATATCAGATTATTTGCAGGTAATACATCATCATGCATGTGAAGGAGAAATCATAGCATAAATGTTAGGAAAAATCATCAATTTTTACCTTCCCTGTGGAATATATTTCATCGCAAATGATGGACATGTTTTTATGATCAGTCTACCTCTTTCTGAACAATGATGGAATTTGGTCTCCCTTGTTGTCGCAACATGCTTATGTTAGGTATCAATGTGGGAAGATATTCAGTCATTTTCACATATAAAAAATCCAAAGTAGGTTTCAATTATGGAATTTAATATTAAAAAAATGTGTTAAGCTCATAAAATGGATCAACATATTGTTCCCATGAGATAATTAAAAAGTAATATTACACAATCGTGTGTGTTCATTGAAACTGTTATGCATGTATCTGGATAAATGTGCCATATATAATGTAACCATAGATGAATACCATCAACAGTTTTTCATCCTATTTTTAAAATATATTTTAAAAAATGATATAATGTATCATTAACTATGTTATTTATAGGTGTCATGAAATTACCCTGGAATACACCATTTATTAACACCATAAAGATTATTGTAATGTGTCCATACCTCATCCCACCATAGCATTGTAATTTCAATTTCCCATTTCCAATATGTATCATTTACTCATACACTCCCTAATTATTCCTATGGGTTTCATCCATTCACCAGTCAATCCTTCGCTAATATTGATCATATCATATAAGAAAGGGAACATATCACATATAAATAACTTTTACCACTATTTTGAAATAGTAAAAAATTTGAAAAAAAATTATACCATGATTCATGACAGACATCATAATAGCTTCATCTTGAAAATTTTAGTAGTACTTTGTTTGAAAAGTGTATGCTATAGTATCAATGATTTTAATTTGGGTATGTGGACATAAAAAATATGAATAAATCGTCTCAACGACTTACTAATGATGTTCATTAAAAAACATACACTCCAAATGTGGGTTTCTAATACATACAAAAAACCAACATGAACATTATTTTTTTTCATTCACTACTATGAAAAATACATGTGGTTGAGTGGCATGGTTACCATCTTGGATTGCAATAATAAATAATAAGAAAGTTTAATTTTCATATTGAAATGATTCATCAATTTGTAAAGGATATTTAGTGAAATAATGTGTGAAAATAAATGGAATGAATCCCTAGAATAAAAAATTTAATTTGTCATGTGAAATATCAAGTTGGTTATCTTGAGATACATATTTTTTTATATCGAGGTGGAAGAAAGGATGTGTGTTTACATAATTAGTGACAGAAATTGTGGAAAACCGCAGTATGTGTATTTTCAATAACTATACACTGTGAATATTCCCATATATTTCTCTATACATTCCATTCCATAGATAGTATTTTAATATAATATTTGTTGTATCCACCCATAAAGAAGTTCTTGAGGATCATTTAGGTTGGTCCCAATCATCTAAAGAATATTAGATGATACAAATTCAATAACTAAAATTGTATGATCTAAAGTTATGTTAAGATACATAGAAGAATGATATGAATCAATATTATAAATTCTCCACCCTCCAAATGTAATTTTAGGAATTTATTTCAAATGAAATCTAAAATTGTCACAATATATCTGACAATGTATAATATTTTTATTCTATTTTGACAATTGAATAAAATATTCATAGCGTATATCAATATGAAACCACTTCAGTTTATTTTTAATTGCATCATTGATTGGAAATTAAGTTTGAACATTTAATATTATTTAAATTGGACAATATATATATATATATATTCTAAGAATCAAAGAAACTCATTTGTAAGTGTGATAATATACATGAAAAATTTAGGAAAACATTCCACAACTTCTGACAAAGATTAAAAGAGTAGTTGATGATTTATTTTACATCAAGGATAATGTATACCTATTACATTTCTGGAGACTTCTTCCCCAAATTATCTTGATTCCCCCTGATCATAACTATTTTTTAATTCTAATCTACTTTAAAATACTTTTTATTCATCAAAATTATCTTACATCAAATCTAGGTTGCAATTTGGTTTTCATCTTCCGCATGATATGGATGAGTTATGTAATACTTAGATTGGCCTTCTTCAATGAAACCTATATGCCCCTATCATCATACAATTTTGTGCTTCTAATGGATATTAGAAACCTACACAGAAAACTCTATCAATTAATAATAAAACCATTTGTTAAATAATTGTGTTTCTTTTAACAAGTCATCATCATCAGCCAATAGATTAGCCAAATACTATTGCCTATCCTGGAATTAAAAAGGCCCATATATAATAGTCTAGTTATCTTAATCAAGTCTTATATTTCACAAATAATGAAATATTTCTGTATATTATCTTAGGGTATCACAATTATATATCCAAATCATTCATGTTAGTTTTATACTATATATATTTTATTGGTCATTTTGAATAACTCCACATAGTAGTATCGATAGGTAAACAAGATTATATATGTGTAAAATGGTTTCTGATCAGGATTCCAATAGTGTAAATAATATTCACAATGGGGAATAATAGTGTATTGTAAATAGTTAAATAATTTTGTAAATTTATTTCAATATAAAAGTATAAAATTATAAATTCAATAGTTTTTAAATATATTGGGTGTTAACTAAAGAATATTCTTCAAGCGTGTCAATCAAAGTGTGTAGTTAGTCTTATTCGTCAGGCACCTGGTGAAAATTGTGGGAATACCCAATATTTCATTTTCAGTTTATTAACCTTCTGAATAACTTTACCCAAGCTACCATCCACTATTAGTATCTAGATCCATATTTGATTACTTGAATAACTATACATCCTATGGTTTACCAAAATTTTATAATTTGTTATCATATCCTTAGCTATGATACTAATATTTTATTATCCAAATTATAATATTAAAATCGGTATCTAATGATATTAATTATTGATATTCTAAATCATCTAAGTTAGGTCCCTCATTAGTGTCAATGTAACTCAGCATTCAATCATCTTTTCATGAATTAGGTGATGATTATGTTAATTCCCAATCCATACATTTTAGGTTTATTACCCAAAGGTATTACTATTCATGAATTAAATCCACTTGTATATCTAGAAAGGGATTCATTTCCTTGGTAAGCACACAATATTTTCTTTATCCAAATGTTATGTTATTTTCTTTTATCCTTAATGATTTAACTACTATTCCATAGCCCAAATTTTAATATTTATAAAGTATATATACATATTAATAAAATAAAATGAAAATAAAATATACCATATCTGTGAAGACCCGAACCCTCATGGACCATCACATTGCCAAATTTTGGATCCTAGGGATGACTTCTCGGTGGAAGAACGTCATTTCGGCACGACCGATCAGGGAGACCGACCAGCACGACCGATCGGTGTCACCGTGCCTTTTCGGGTTTCTCTTCTACAGTATTTCTGGTAATGCCTCATTTGTTGTTTTTATCCTTTTTTAAGTGGTTCAATGATATTTAAATCCCATAATTAAATCACAAGAAATTCTGAGGAACCCCCTAAATGGAGAATTAAATAACAATTAATTTCGTCATGTGTAACCACCCAACCGCATGGGGAACCACAATCCAAATTTAAAGCCGTTCAAATCCCCATATCCCGTAACAACGTGATCTTATCTATATATCGCATGGGAATTTCTTCTTCCTTCTACTTCCTCTTGGCTGGATTCTTTTTCTTCTTAATGGATTTGGAGTTCCTAAGTTCCTCTTCTACGAGTCGCGCTTTTCCCGGATTCTTGGCGCGTGGAGAAGATCTTTGATCTTTGATCAATCAAGTAGAAATTTTTCCTTCGCCTCTCATTTCTGTGTATCATGTGGGGTGGGTACACTTTTTTTCTGTGGGGATTGGTGAAACGAAACTTAATGAAGATAATGAACGGAATTTTAAAGGAAGAAGGAGGGGTGTGATCGATGTTTCTGTTGTACTACTTTTATGTTTTATGTGTTGTGAACTGTGTGGGCCTATGCTCACTCAAAATCATGGTCGTTGGTGGTCTTTCCATGCGCACTAATATACCCTTCAATTTTGTGATGACTAAATAACTGTAATGTGGAAATTTTTTAGTCACCTAAACTCATCTAGTTTAAATTGATGTTCACTAAAACAGGAATCCATGCCTGACCACCCTGGTTAAAAAACAAAATGAAGAACCTAATGAATGATTTTCTTGAACCTGGAACTTTTCCACTATGTTTGGTGGTGGGTGTGTTGTCATGCCTGGTGCTTTTGTGAAGATATGAACGAGGATGGGATCCTCTGTTTTGGCATGGTTGTTGGTTGTGAATCCGGACATGTGTGTTTTCTCTATTGTGACACAGACTTCGGTGGGATACTTTATTGTTTAGAAATAGTTGGTTCCTGGTTTTTGGGACATGGGGCTGTGTCTCAGGGTTTTCGTTGTTTCCATTACTTTGAGGGATCTTACTTATCCATTTTGTGAGGTTTTCTTTTGTTTCAGTACTTTGAGTGATCTCACATATCCCTTTGTTGCTGTGACCTAACAAGAGAACCGGGTGTGAATGCTTAAATTGTTGTTGGGCTGTTTCTGTTTTCCTATTTTTTGGTTATGCCTATTAGTTAACAATTTGTGTAGAATTCACCTAAATGGGATCACTTGAACATGAAAAAAAGAATGGGGGAATTAGTTTGGGTATGAGTTGTGACTTGGCCATGAGTGTTGTGGCTTCTTTTATTAATGAATAGTAACAAGGGTGTTGTGTTTAGGTTTTGGAACCCCTAGGATGGGATGATTGTTTGTTACCTATACATATATCTGTAGCTTTTATGTTTCTTATTCCCATGTTGAGGAATTTATTGTCGAACACCCCCATTTCATGGGGGAGGGTGTTTTTTCCAACACTCCTATGAGTGGATGGTTATTAGCTCCTTTTCTCCTCCCTTTACCAAACATCCCAACACTCTTTGGGTAGTCTGTGATGGCCTGAAATCCATTATTATCCCATAAATCTTCAGGAAGGGTAGTTGTGGTGGTTGGACCTGGTGTTCGCGGGTAGGTTGTTTCCCAGGTTTCTTCGGGATGAGGCCCATGTGTCTTTGGATGTGGAAGTAGTTGTTATGACCATGGTGTTTGCGAGTGTGGTTAGTGTGGAGGTAATGGCCCAGGTGCCTGCAGGTGGGGTTTGGCAGTGGGAAAATGATGAGAATTGTGGGATTGGTTCGATGCGTAGGATGTCTTCAATAACCAGTTGGAAAGTGGCGCGGGGTACCCAAATATTGACGTGGTGTTACTATACTTTACTTGCCTTGCGTTATTTGGGGAGTGTTCCATGACAAGGCTTGGGTGGATAGTTTCCCTTGGTAGGTGTTTTGGTTTTTCTTTTCCCATAAGGAATTAGAATGCCTCTCTAATTGTGCACGAGAGTCATTGGATTTCCCTACTAAGTGTTCTTGTATGCTCACCCTATGTATATAAAACATCTTTCAGGTTTCCAGAAATAATTTAGGGATCGTGCGGAACCTTACTAGCTTGGACCTTGGAGCATTTGCTGTTGTCGTTTCCCTTTTCTTGGTACTTTACCTTTGGAGTTTTGTGGCTTGTATCATTTACTGTTGAACATGCATATGGGAATGGGTTTTTTTTTCTTTACTTTTACTTTCAACTTTGGTATTGTTGGGGTTGATATCTTATCTCTAGATCCTATAAAAAAATAAAAAGGATAATGACTTTAAATTTTTCTGAGATTCTATTCCCTTGGTGTTGGTCTCCACTCCAGTACCTATTGAAGGCGGGTTTCATGGGTCATTATCTCTCCTCCAACATAAATAAGGAAGGGTCTATAAATATGCTGTCACATTTCTCCTTTTGGTGAAGGCGGGTCGTGACAGAATGGTATCATAGGGGAAGGCCATCAGTAGTAGGCCTCCAGCATCAGGACCCTCTAGGTTTCGACCAGTAGGGAGTAGGCCTCAGTAGTTCCAGTTCCGACCTTTCGGAACCCGCACTTTTCCATCGGACCCAGGTCCAACATGCTTCATCTATGGATGTCATGGGAACCGTCAGAACCAGTGCCCGGATAGAGTACGGTACGGTGGGGGTGGGTCGGTCCAACACCCACCTCAACAGAAGAAATTACTAGCTAGGCCATTTCAGCAGCAGCAGCAGGTGTAGCGGGCACCCGCTGTAAAGACCCGCAAATTTCAAGGAAATTTTTTTCTTAATTTTCTTTGGAATTTTACAAGAGCGCAGCTTCATACGGCACCTGATTCCGAGGCCCGGTGTGCCCGGAATCAATTTCCGAAGTTTGGCTCGGGTACGTTCAGTGAACGGACGAGCGGGTTTTTCTATCTTTTGAACCGGTGCCCGGAATCGAATTCTGAGGGCACCGATGAAATCGCAGCGCCGGTATTTTCTTAGAAACGCCTCTTTCGGAGTTGCGTTTGCTCAGACGTGGTTTTTAAATTTTGCGGCTTTAAGTCAGGAATAAAATAAAGTTTGTGCGACAACTTTATTTTATTTCACTTAAACTGCTTGGAAGCCACTTAAAGTCACTTAAAGGCGGCTTGAACTGAGTTGAACTGGATAGGATGCTATCCAGAAATATCCTACCCCTTGGTAGGATATTTGTGCGGTGGGACCCGCACGAGCCCCGCCGTTTCTTTCGCTAAGTAACGCACCCGCGAAAACCCGTCAAAGTAACTGAAAAGTCAACCGACGCGTTTTCTTTAATTCTTAACAGACCATTTAATTGGGCGGTTTATTTCGTAAATTAAATGGACTGTTTCTTCGTGAATTAAATGGGTTGTTTCTTTCGAATTGATGGATCGTTTCTTAACCGGTTTCGTGTTGGCATGTTTAGAAAATAAGACCAACCTAAAAATCCTTGGAAAGGATTTGAGAGAATCTTCGTTCCTCCACCCTCCCCGCGAAGAACGCGAAGAACGCGAAGAACGCGAAGAACGCGAAGAACGCCAGAACCGGAATCCGACGACGCACGATCCGCGACGTCAACAGCTTTTCCGCGACCTTCTTCTTCTTCTTCTTCGGTGCCTCTTCTTCCGCGGCGAACCTGCGATCGGCGGTTAAAGGTGAGAATCGAAACTTCTAAATTCTCCCTTCTTAATTTCAATAACAACGGATTTAATTAATTAAATCTGTTTGTTCTTGATCCGGAGATTGGCGATGCGACGCCGGATACCGCGACGACGTGACGATCTCCTTCTTCCGCGACGAGCGATTCCGCGACGACCTCTCGTCCGACGACGACTTCGAGGTAGGGATTTATTTTGGAAAAGTTACCCCTTTTTAAATTTTCTCGTGAACGTTCTTGAAAATTTAAAAAGATGGTTTCAAGCGAACAATTTTATCTTTAAATAAAATTGTTGGATCATGTGTTGATCATCTTATTCTTTTCTCCCGTTGTTTATGATTAACGCGGAGGGAGCGGGTCTAACGAACAAGACCCGGCAACCCTCCGCCGATCATCCCTTTTTGTGCGGATTTGGCGGACGACGACGAACCGTGCGGCAAGGGAAATCCGTTGTTTCCGCAGTGAATATCGTCCCCCGGGAGGAGCAACGGCGCAGACGGGAAAGGAATCGGGCCACCGGAGCATCTCCGGCGGCCCGGGGAAGGCGGCGGCGGCCCGGGTCGCCGGCGCGGCGGCGCCGGCGACCGGAGGCGGCGGCGCCCGGCGCGCCGCCGTGGAGATCTTCCGCCGCGGCTGAAGCCGCGGCGGCGGCGGCCGGTTACGCGGCCGCGCGGAACCGGGAACGGACGCGGCGGCCCGGCCGCGTCCGCGTGACAGGCGGCCCCCCCGCGGGGGCTGCGTTTCTTCAAATGCCGCGGGTCAAACCCGCGGCGGCGGCCTGTTCGGCCGCTCGGCCGAAGCCGAGCCGGCCGGTCCGGTCGGCCGGGCCGCGCCCAGGCCGAACCGGACCCGGCCGAGGCGGTTCGCGCCGGTTCGGGCCGGCCCGGTTCGGGCCGACCCGGTTCGGCCGACCCCAGGGGGGGTTCGGGTCGGGTCGCCCCGGGCCCAGAACCCCCGTTTTCGGGCCCTCTTCGGTCTTTCGCCCATATCTTGGGCCTGGGACCTCCGATTGACGAACCGTCAGCGGCTACGCGATCCTTGGATCGATACGGTCGTTTCGGTATATTATACTCAAGGTTTCGGAAGACTTTGGGTTCGGCCGGGTTGGTTCGTACACGAAACCAACCGGGCCCTCGGAGCAGAAACACTCATAACTTGAGCTACGGACGTCCGAACGACGTACCGTCAGCTGTGGTAGTTTCCTCTAAGTGAGACGGAACTTTTGGCATACTCCGCCCGAGGATCGGATACAGGCGGAGTACGGTCGGGTTGGTTTTGCCCTAAAAACCAACCGGGCCCCTGGGACGAAAATGCCAATAACTCTCAGACCGGGCGTCCGTTTGACGCGCCGTCTGTCGCGTTGAGATCCTGTTGTCGATACGGAACTTTTGGATACATCAACTTCGGACTACGTGTCAGTTGATGTATCAGCCTCTCGGCTCGTGGAGCGGACCCTCCTAAACGAGCTCGCTGTGTGCGGGAACCCTAGCGCTGGCTGTGACTTCGACGACAGAGCAGAGATCCTTCGTGGACTGCGACGACGACAGAGCAGAGATCCTCCGTGGACTGCGACGACGACAGAGCAGAGATCCTTCGTGGACTGCGACGACGGCAGAGCAGAGATCCTTCGTGGACTGCGGCGACGACTGTGCAGAGATCCTCAGTGGACTGCGTCGACTACTGCACTCAGCGATCCTACGTGGATCAGTGCTACAGGTTCTGTGTGAGCCCGATCCTATGTGGGTCCTTACTACCGGTTCTGTGTGAGCCACTGCCTACAGGTTCTGTGTGAGCCCGATCCTGTGTGGGTCTTCTGCGGGGGTTAGTACCTATCGATCCTTCGTGGGTCCGACGACTTAGATGGATCAGTGATCATCCTTGACGTCATCTGAAAAAGTATACCTGGTTGAGCTGAATCGTATGTTACTCTCCTTTGTGGATTGTGTTGAACTATCCTATGTGGATTTTACTGTTTACTCTCCTTGTGGATTTGAGTCTTGCTTTCCTTTGTGGATTGAGTTGTTCTCGAGCTCGTGAGCAGAGCTAGAAATGGGGACTTAGGTATATGTATGGGCATATACCTAAGTCGAGTCAGATGTTACTTCGTGATTGCATCTTTCTTTTGTGCTATATCCTTTGTGGATTTCGGGAGACCTTCGGGGGTCTCGGGGTCCTTACTGAGTAGCTTGTACTCACCCCTGCACGGGCTATGCCCGCACCTTGTTGTGTTGGTTGCAGACGACGGACAGTGCTGATCACGGTTGGGCGTGGAGCAGGACGGTACCTGGAGGTGGACCATTGGGCGGAACGTACTCGGAGCGGACGTGGGACCCGAGGAGCCTGGAGGCTATCTGTACCCACCCTTCAGGTGGGATTGCCAGTGGACGACACGAGGCCGCCGTCTTTTCTTCAGTTGCTGTACTTTACTTTTCAGTTGTACTTTACAGTTGGGCTTGTATTTCCGGCCCCTTTACTTTTCTGCACTTACTTTCCGCTTGCTGACTCTGTGTGGTTGTTACTTATAAAGGCAATGCCTTCCCTGTTTACTGGGATTTTACGCCTTGGTGCTAGTCGCCAGCCCCTGGCCTATGGAAGGCGGGCTTGGGGTAGTCACGGCACGGGCCCCGAGGACGGGTCGTGACAAATTGGTATCAAAGGTGGTCGGTTCTACCGCAAACTCTGATCGTCCTTTCTTTCTATATGAAGCAATAGTGTTTAGTGTATTGAGTGTGGTTATCAGTTCAGGGAGCCCAGTGTTGGTGCGGCGGCCGACGTATCCGTACACCAGGACCCTGACTCCTGATTTCCGACTTAATGCATGAAAACATTGATTGCGTGTGTGTTTCAAGTTTTCTTTGTGATTACTTGTGTCAGCTCACCGGGTATACTGATCTGCTTTATGAAAGTCTCAAGTTTTCCTTGCGATTACTTGTGCCAGCTCACCAGGTATACTGTTCTGACTGTGGTGCTCTTGTTCTCCTTTTCAGGATGGCCCCGCGACGACTGCCAGCTAGGGTTCCGAGTGTAGGGCGCGACGGCAGCCCACCGAGCGACGAGGCCTCGGTGCAGGGCCCTTTTCCAGCTGTGGTACCGGCGGTAGCTTTACCCGCCGAGCCACCGATGCTACCAGTACCAGACGCTGACGATGCACGTCGCCTCAGGGCACTGCATGAGTTTCAGAGCCAGCGACCGCCCAGGTTTCGCGGTGAGGCGGACCCCCAGGCCGCCGAGGACTGGCTAGAGGCGGTGGTACGGATCTTCAGACTAGTGAGGACACCAGCGGATCTCATGGTGATTCTCGCAGCGAGCCTCCTGCAGGCGGCGGTAGGACGATGGTGGAGCCTGATGCTCCAGGTTCACGATGAGGCATCCCTGCTCTGGGCGGACTTCGAGAGCCTCTTCCGCTCTGAGTTCGTCCCGGCCACCCTCCGAGCGGTGCGCATCCAGGAGCTTCTCCAGCTACGCCAGGGCAGCATGACGGTCACTCAGTACGCGGTGAGGTTCACAGACCTATCTCGCTACTCGACCGACATGGTACGGGACCCCTTCTTCCGGGCCCGGACCTTCGAGCAGGGCTTGCGACAGGAGATTCGGGCGTCGCTGATCTCCCTCAGCATTCCGACCCAGGCGGGAGTGCTGGAGCGAGCCCTCCTGATCGAGAGCTTCCTGGCAGAGCCTTCTTCAGCGCCGAGACCTAGCGCAGGGCGGCAGGTAGCTGAGTCTTCGGCAGCAGGTAGCCGACGGATGACTCACGGGTCCAGGCAGACCAGACCCCCACGCAGACGGCCTCAGGACACCGGCTCAGCAGTACGAGGCACACAGCGGAGTGCCAGCCTTTCGAGAGGCAGGTTGTGCTACTCTTGCGGCGGGCAGGGTCACATGGCTCGTGACTTCCCGACTCGCCGATCAGAGGAGCAGCAGACGGTGGAGGGGCCACCCAGGCAGAGGCAGAGGGTCGACCGTGGCGGTCCGCAGGGAGGAGGCGGACGAGGCCGAGGAGCTGGCCGAGCAGCGGGTGGTGGGCGACGCTTCCAGGCTCTACCCCCACCACAACCAGGAGGGCCACCTCGACCACAGGGAGCTGGCGGGCAGGGACAGGCCCAGCTCCAGGCAGTGGAGGCCTACGACCCCGACTTGCCAGAGATGATTCGAGGTACGATCTGTGTCTATTCCACCCTTGCTGCAGTACTTATAGACACAGGAGCGAGTCACTCTTTCATAGCCTCTGCCCTTGTTCGGAGCTCGGAGATTCCGACTGAGCCGTTGACTCGATCCTTACGGCTAGAGACTCCTACGGGAGCAGACTCGACGATTACGCACTGGTGCCGGCAGTGTGAGCTTACTCTAGGAGGCGAGAGCTTCGGCTGGGATCTCCTTGTAGCGGCGTCGAGGCCTTACGACGTCATCTTGGGCATGGATTGGCTATCCACGGTTCATGCCCAGATCGACTGTTTTAGGCGCAAGGTGCGATGTGTTCGTACCGACGGGAGCAGGTTTACCTTCACCGGCGAGAAGGGAACCTTTGCAGCACAGGATGGACTTCCGCGGAGGAGAGTGCAGCCTATCTCTCATCAGTTGGCTAGCCTCATCCTAGGAGCAGTGGACGTGCAGAGTCCGGCTTTTCCTGCAGTGGTGGACCAGTACGTGGACGTCTTTCCCGACGACGTTCCAGGGCTACCTCCTCGTAGAGAGGTAGACTTTTACATCGACTTGTACCCCGGGACAGCCCTGATATCTACTCCAGCATATCGGATGGCCCCCGCTGAGCTTCGAGAGCTGCGGGTACAGTTGGAGGACTTGCAGAGCAAGGGGTTTATCCGACCCAGTGTTTCACCCTGGGCTTCCCCGATTTTGTTCGCCAAGAAGGCGGACGGGAGCTTGCGACTGTGTGTCGACTATCGTCGCCTGAACCAGGTGACAGTGAGGAACAAGTATCCGCTTCCACGGATTGATGACCTCTTCGATCAGCTCAAAGGAGCGCGGTGGTTCTCGAAGATAGACCTCCGGTCAGGCTATCATCAGCTCAGAGTTCGAGACGAGGACGTACAGAAGACGGCCTTCAGGTGTCGGTATGGCCATTATGAGTTCTTGGTTATGCCGTTCGGCGTAACCAATGCTCCAGCAGTGTTCATGAGCCTCATGAACAGGATCTTCCAGCCATACCTCGACCGATTTGTCGTTGTCTTCATTGACGACATTTTGGTATACTCGACGACTGAGGAGGAGCATGCCTACCACCTGCGAGTTGTGCTAGACACACTCCGAGAGCACCAGCTTTATGGCAAGCTCTCAAAATGCCAGTTCTGGTTACGTGAGGTCCATTTCTTGGGACACGTCATCTCTGAGGCGGGAGTTGCAGTGGATCCCGCGAAGATCGAGGCAGTGCTAGCTTGGGAGCCACCCAAGAGCGTGACAGAGGTGCGGAGCTTCTTGAGCCTAGCCGGATACTATCGGAGATTCGTGCCAGACTTCTCCAGAGTTGCGGCACCACTCTCAGCGTTGACGAAGAAGGGGAAACCCTTCGTGTGGTCAGACAGATGTCAGCAGAGCTTCCAGGAGCTGAGGCAGAGGTTGACAAGCGCACCTATCTTGAGGTTGCCTGAGGAGGGAGTTGGATACGTAGTTTACTGCGATGCGTCAGGGACTGGACTCGGGTGCTTCCTGATGCAGGAGCGGGCCGTGATCGCCTACGGATCACGTCAGTTGAGGCCGCATGAGCAGAACTACGCCACTCATGACCTGGAGTTAGCAGCAGTGGTCTTCGCTCTGAAGACTTGGCGGCACTATCTGATGGGCGAGCGCTTCACAGTCTTTTCTGACCACCAGAGTCTCAGGTATATCTTCTCTCAGAAGGACCTGAACCTGAGACAGCGGAGATGGCTTGAGTTCCTCCAGGACTATGACTTTGAGATAGTCTATACTCCTGGGAAGGGGAACGTGGTAGCCGATGCCCTCAGCAGGAGGACGGGCATTCAACTACTTGAGGAGGCGACGGAGCAGCTAGCCTCCTTGCAGATATCCCTCGTGGATAGAGACGGAGCAGCCTTTCTTCAGTCTCTCACAGTCTCTCCTCCACTTCTACAGTGGGTCAGAGAGGCTCAGCGTGGGGACGCTGACTGTGAGACCCGGCGTGCACTGATATCCTCAGGTCAGGCGCCTGATGGCTTCTCCCTTGGAGCAGAGCACGACATCCTTTTCAGAGGACGTACCTTCGTACCAGTCGCTTTACGAGAGGAGGTGCTGAGAGAGTTTCACACTTCTCCCTTGGCGGTGCATCCCGGAGTGGCGAAGATGTACCAGGATCTCAGACGACAGCACTGGTGGCCGGGCATGAAGAAAGCT
Organism: Viscum album; assembly: GCA_963277665.1. NCBI lineage: Eukaryota > Viridiplantae > Streptophyta > Magnoliopsida > Santalales > Viscaceae > Viscum > Viscum album. The sequence goes on along the minus strand of OY728159.1, from coordinate 1,755,993,469 downwards.
GTGGCAGAGTTCGTTTCACGATGCCTCACCTACCTGCAGGTGAAGGCAGAGCATCAGGTACCAGCAGGTTTGGTACAGCCCTTGGAGGTCCCGGAGTGGAAGTGGGATAGCATATCTATGGACTTCGTGACTGGACTTCCACGTACTTCCAGAGGTCACGACTCCATTTGGGTGATTGTCGACCGACTCACCAAGTCGGCACACTTCTTACCCATCAGAGAGCAGGGCTCAGTGGAGAGCTTGGGACGTCTTTACGTCCAGGAGATCGTACGGCTTCACGGTGTGCCATCATCTATCGTCTCCGATCGAGATGCTCGTTTCACTTCCCGGCTCTGGAAGGGGTTGCAGGAGGCGTTCGGGACGCGGCTCCATCTGAGCACAGCCTTCCACCCTCAGACGGATGGTCAGACGGAGAGGACCATACAGACACTCGAGGACATGCTCCGTGCATGTGTTCTCGACTTTGGTCGCAGCTGGGAGGACCACCTACCCTTGGTGGAGTTCGCGTACAACAACAGCTACCACTCCACCATCGGGATGGCACCATACGAGGCGTTGTACGGCAGACCCTGCAGATCACCGTTGTGCTGGACAGACCCTGGGGAGTCAGCACTCGTGGGACCAGAGATGGTCCGAGCCACGACAGAGAAGGTCCAGATCATCCAAGAGAGGATGAGGACAGCTCAGAGCTGGCAGAAGTCATATGCTGACAGGAGGCGGAGGCCACTAGAGTTCGAGGATGGCGACCACGTCTTTTTGCGTGTCTCACCTCGACGTGGTTTACGGAGATTTGGCCGAGGCGGCAAGTTGTCTCCACGCTTCATCGGGCCTTTCCAGGTCCTCAGCAGGATAGGAGAGGTGGCTTATCGCCTGGATCTACCACCTCAGTTGCATCGGGTGCACGACGTCTTCCACGTGTCTCAGCTGAGGAGATACGTGCACGACCCGACGCACATCATCGACTTTGGGGAGCTGGACGTGGACGATGGGGCGACTTTTGCGGAGGTCCCAGTAGAGATCGAGGATCGACAGGAGCGGGTCCTACGTGGGCGGTCGATTCCTCTTGTGCGCATCAGATGGCAGCACGGGAACCTCCAGGAGAGCACTTGGGAGCGGGAGGCTCATATGCGTGCTCAGTACCCCCATTTGTTCCCCTAGTTTTTGATGTATCTTTACGGGGACGTAAATCCCTGAGGTGGGAGTAATGTAAAGACCCGCAAATTTCAAGGAAATTTTTTTCATAATTTTCTTTGGAATTTTACAAGAGCGCAGCTTCAGACGGCACCTGATTCCGAGGCCCGGTGTGCCCGGAATCAATTTCCGAAGTTTGGCTCGGGTACGTTCTGTGAACGGACGAGCGGGTTTTTCTATCTTTTGAACCGGTGCCCGGAATCGAATTCTGAGGGCACCGATGAAATCGCAGCGCCGATATTTGCTTAGAAACGCCTCTTTCGGAGTTGCGTTTGCTCAGACGTGGTTTTTAAATTTTGCGGCTTTAAGTCAGGAATAAAATAAAGTTTGTGCGACAACTTTATTTTATTTCACTTAAACTGCTTGGAAGCCACTTAAAGTCACTAAAAGGCGGCTTGAACTGAGTTGAACTGGATAGGATGCTATCCAGAAATATCCTACCCCTTGGTAGGATATTTGTGCGGTGGGACCCGCATGAGCCCCGCCGTTTCTTTCGCTAAGTAACGCACCCGCGAAAACCTGTCAAAGTAACTGAAAAGTCAACCGACGCATTTTCTTTAATTCTTAACAGACCATTTAATTGGGCGGTTTATTTCGTAAATTAAATGGACTGTTTCTTCGTGAATTAAATGGGTCGTTTCTTTCGAATTGATGGATCGTTTCTTAACCGGTTTCGTGTTGGCATGTTTATAAAATAAGACCAACCTAAAAATCCTTGGAAAGGATTTGAGAGAATCTTCGTTCCTCCACCCTCCCCGCGAAGAACGCGAAGAACGCGAAGAACGCGAAGAACGCCGGAACCGGAATCCGACGACGCACGATCCGCGACGTCAACAGCTTTTCCGCGACCTTCTTCTTCTTCTTCTTCGGTGCCTCTTCTTCCGCGGCGAACCTGCGATCGGCGGTTAAAGGTGAGAATCGAAACTTCTAAATTCTCCCTTCTTAATTTCAATAACAACGGATTTAATTAATTAAATCTGTTTGTTCTTGATCCGGAGATTGGCGACGCGACGCCGGATACCGCGACGACGCGACGATCTCCTTCTTCCGCGACGAGCGATTCCGCGACGACCTCTCGTCCGACGACGACTTCGAGGTAGGGATTTATTTTGGAAAAGTTACCCCTTTTTAAATTTTCTCGTGAACGTTCTTGAAAATTTAAAAAGCCGGTTTCAAGCGAACAATTTTATCTTTAAATAAAATTGTTGGATCATGTGTTGATCATCTTATTCTTTTCTCCCGTTGTTTATGATTAACGCGGAGGGAGCGGGTCTAACGAACAAGACCCGGCAACCCTCCGCCGATCTGCCCTTTTTGTGCGGATTTGGCGGACGACGACGAACCGTGCGGCAAGGGCAATCCGTTGTTTCCGCAGTGAAGATCGTCCCCCGGGAGGAGCAACGGCGCAGACGGGAAAGGAATCGGGCCACCAGAGCATCTCCGGCGGCCCGCGGAAGGCGGCGGCGGCGCGGGTCGCCGACGCGGCGGCGCCGGCGACCGGAGGCGGCGGCGGCCGGCGCGCCGCCGTGGAGATCTTCCGCCGCGGCTGAAGCCGCGGCGGCGGCGGCCGGTTCCGCGGCCGCGCGGAACCGGGAACGGACGCGGCGGCCCGGCCACGTCCGCGTGACAGGCGGCCCCCCCGCGGGGGCCGCGTTTCTTCAAATGCCGCGGGTCAAACCCGCGGCGGCGGCCTGTTCGGCCGCTCGGCCGAAGCCGAGCCGGCCGGTCCGGTCGGCCGGGCCGCGCCCAGGACGAACCGGACCCGGCCGAGCCGGTTCGGGCCGGTTCGGGCCGGCCCGGTTCGGGCCGACCCGGTTCGGCCGACCCCAGGGGGGGTTCGGGCCGGGTCGCCCCGGGCCCAGAACCCCCGTTTTCGGGCCCTCTTCGGTCTTTCGCCCATATCTTGGGCCTGGGACCTCCGATTGACGAACCGTCAGCGGCTACGCGATCCTTGGATCGATACGGTCATTTCGGTATATTATACTCAAGGTTTCGGAAGACTTTGGGTTCGGCCGGGTTGGTTCGTACACGAAACCAACCGGGCCCTCGGAGCAGAAACACTCATAACTTGAGCTACGGACGTCCGAACGACGTACCGTCAGCTGTGGTAGTTTCCTCTAAGTGAGACGGAACTTTTGGCATACTCCGCCCGAGGATCAGATACAGGCGGAGTACGGTCGGGTTGGTTTTGCCCTAAAAACCAACCGGGCCCCTGGGACGAAAATGCCAATAACTCTCAGACCGGGCGTCCGTTTGACGCGCCGTCTGTCGCGTTGAGATCCTGTTGTCGATACGGAACTTTTGGATACATCAACTTCGGACTACGTGTCAGTTGATGTATCAGCCTCTCGGATCGTGGAGCGGACCCTCCTAAACGAGCTCGCTCTGTGCGGGAACCCTAGCGCTGGTTGTGACTTCGACGACAGAGCAGAGATCCTTCGTGGACTGCGACGACGACAGAGCAGAGATCCTCCGTGGACTGCGACGACGACAGAGCAGAGATCCTTCGTGGACTGCGACGACGGCAGAGCAGAGATCCTTCGTGGACTGCGGCGACGACTGTGCAGAGATCCTCAGTGGACTGCGTCGACTACTGCACTCAACGATCCTACGTGGATCAGTGCTACAGGTTCTTTGTGAGCCCGATCCTATGTGGGTCCTTACTACCGGTTCTGTGTGAGCCACTGCCTACAGGTTCTGTGTGAGCCCGATCCTGTGTGGGTCTTCTGTGGGGGTTAGTACCTATCGATCCTTCGTGGGTCCGACGACTTAGATGGATCAGTGATCATCCTTGACGTCATCTGAAAAAGTATACCTGGTTGAGCTGAATCGTATGTTACTCTCCTTTGTGGATTGTGTTGAACTATCCTATGTGGATTTTACTGTTTACTCTCCTTGTGGATTTGAGTCTTGCTTTCCTTTGTGGATTGAGTTCTTTTCGAGCTCGTGAGCAGTGCTAGAAATGGGGACTTAGGTATATGTATGGGCATATACCTAAGTCGAGTCAGATGTTACTTCGTGATTGCATCTTTCTTTTGTGCTATATCCTTTGTGGATTTCGGGAGACCTTCGGGGGTCTCGGGGTCCTTACTGAGTAGCTTGTACTCACCCCTGCACGGGCTATGCCCGCACCTTATTGTGTTGGTTGCAGACGACGGACATCGCTGATCACGGTTGGGCGTGGAGCAGGACGGTACCTGGAGGTGGACCATTGGGCGGAACGTACTCGGATCGGACGTGGGACCCGAGGAGCCTGGAGGCTATCTGTACCCACCCTTCAGGTGGGATTGCCAGTGGACGACACGAGGCCGCCGTCTTTTCTTCAGTTGCTGTACTTTACTTTTCAGTTGTACTTTACAGTTGGGCTTGTATTTCCGGCCCCTTTACTTTTCTGCACTTACTTTCCGCTTGCTGACTCTGTGTGGTTGTTACTTATAAAGGCAATGCCTTCCCTGTTTACTGGGATTTTACGCCTTGGTGCTAGTCGCCAGCCCCTGGCCTATGGAAGGCGGGCTTGGGGTAGTCACGGCACGGGCCCCGAGGATGGGTCGTGACACCCGCTCTGCCGAGGGAAGACATTGCAGGAAGAGGCCGACCTCAGGGTGCTCATTAGGGATCTCGAACTGGGCTTGGTCGGGGAGGTGGCCGACATCTGAGAGGTAGAGGAGATGGGCATGGGTAGTTTCATGCAATGGAGGCTGCTGTTCCAGCAAGGCTAGAGGTCGTTCGAGGAACGATCAACTTGTTTAGTACCCTTGTGTATTCCTTGTTTGATACAAGAGCTTCACACACCTTTGTTACACCCAGTCTGGACCATGCTCTGGGTTTAGACGCTGAGATACTTCCAGTGCCCCTAGTGCTGAGCACACCAGTTAGAGGTCAGACAGACTTGTTATATGTTTTTCGAGGATGCAGACTAATGATAGGGCTACATCAGTCAGTCAGGGATCTTTTACTGTTGCATATACAACCATACGATGTCATACTAGTAATTGACTGGTTGTTCTTTGTATGTTTAGTCATTGACTACTTCGGATAAAGGGTTGTGTTTTCATACGTGGGCAGTCGACTGGTGACTTTCATCGGTGAGCAGAGTTTCCATGGGAGCAGCAAGCGAGGGGATCCCCTCCTCTCCCTGTTAGCTGAGCTATCAGTGGAGTCGGTGGATGGATAGATGGAGGAAGTTACAGGGGTCATCAATGAGTTTATGGACGTCTTCCATGAAGAGGTGGAAAACCTTCCCCCTCGACGTGATGTTGAGTTCTAGATAGACTTGAAACCTAGTGCACGTCCGATTTCGATGGCTCCCTATTGGATGGAACCTTCTGAGTTGCGGGAGTTTCAGATCCAGATTGACGATCTGATGAAGAAGGGTTTTTTTGGCCAAGTGTGTCATCGTGGGGTGCCCCAGACTTATTCGCTAAGAAAGAGGATGGTGGTCTCACGCTGTGCATAGACTATTGGAGACTGAACCAGGTGACGGTCAAGAACCATTACCCCCGCCTGAGGATAGATGATCTCTTTGACCAGCTGAAAGGAGATGGTTGGTTCTTTATGATTGACCTGCAGTCAGGATACCATCAGAAAATGATGAGGGAGTGTGACATCTCAAATATTACCTTCAGGTGCAGATATGGGCCCATCGAGTTTGTAGTCATGACATTCAGTGTCATGAACGTTGAAGCTCTGTTCATGGGGCTCATGAACTCCGTCATCCAGGAATATATGGATCGGTTCTAGTTGTATTTATTGACAACATCTTGATCTACTCAAGATCAGAGGAGGATCACGCTGAGAACTTGAGAACGGTTTTAGAAGTCCTCTGATAGTCTAAGATCTATGGGAAGTTGTCCATGTGAAAGTTCTGGATGCGATAAGTTCATTTCCTTGGGAACGTGGTTTCCGAGCAGGGGGTAGCTGTGGACCCATCAGTAGTCAAGGCAGTTGTTTCTTGGGCAGTACCCAAGAACGTGGCAGAGGTTCATAGAATCCTTGGTCTGGTAGGTTACTACCGGAGGTTCGTGCCCAACTTTTATTGAGTTGTGGAACCATTGATAGCCTTGACCAATAAGGAACAGGCTTTCGTACGGGATGAGCAGTGCGAGGTAGCCTTCAGCTATCTGAAGGAGAAGTTGGTTAGTGCCCCAGTGCTGAGGATTCCAGTGGAAGGGGCATCATATGAGGTGTTCTTTGATGCTTCAGGTCAAGACCTTGGATGTGTGTTGATGAAGAAGAAAGGGGTGATCTCATATGTGTCTAGGTAGTTATTCCCCCATGAGCGTAACAACGCCACCCATGATCTGGAGCATGCAGTGGTCTTGTTCGCACTAAATTTGTGGCGGCACTACCTTTTCGGGGAGCGCTTCATGGTCTTCACTGATCCCATGATCTTGAAGTATTTCTTCTCCCAGTGGGACCTGAACTTATGGCAGTGAATGTGGATGGAGTTCCATAAAGACTATGACTTCGAAATTTCCTACACCTTAGGAAAGGGGAATTTGGTGGTTGATGCCTTTAGCAGGATGTCAAAGAGGGATGCGGTTCGAGAGTCGGCAGATGATTAGAAGGAATAGAAATGTTAGCTGCCCTGCACCTGGATACAAGGGAAGAAGGTGAAAGAGGTTGACATTATCAGATGACAGTGCAGTCTTATCTACTGCGGAAGGTGGAGGAGTCTTAGTGGGTAGACTCAGAAAGAAAAGTGATGCGTGACCAGGTTAACCAAGGCGATGCTCTGAAAGGGTGAGCCGAGGATGGCCATAACCGATTTATTTTCTGAGGAAAACTGTTTGTTCCAGAGGAGATGCGTGAGATAGTTCTTGGTGAGTTCCACAACTCACCCCAAGCGGTGCACCCTGGAGTTTCCAAGATGTACCAGGGACTGAGGAGATAGTTTTGGTGGCCCGGGATGAAATAGGAAGTAGCAGAGTTTGTAGTGAAGTGCCTCGTGTGTCAATAGGCGAATGCTTAACACCATGTTCAAGGTGGTCTGCTGTTGTCCTTAGATGTTCCCGAGTGGAAGTGGGATGACATCTCTATGGTTTTCGTCACGAGGTTACCCAATGATCATGGAGGTTGTGACGCTATCTAGGTAGTGGTGGATTAGTTGAGGAAATTGGCCCACATTCTTGTGATCAAGGAGTCGTGCGCAGTGGATTCCTTATCATGGAATTATGTGGATGAGGTGGTTCAGTTACATGGAGTTACGAGGTCTATAGTCCCGGATAGGGATGTGATTTTTAGCTCATGAGTCTAGAAAGGATTGCAACATGCTTTTGGCACCCAATAATGACTTAGCACTGCCTTCCACCCCTAGATAGATGGAAAGACAGAGTGCACTATCTAAACATTGGGGGACAAGCTACGGGCATGTGTCCTGGATTTTGGGAGATCATGGGTGCTACACTTTCCTCTGGTAGAGTTCGTCTACAATAACAGTTAAACTCTACCATTGGTATGGCTCCGTTCGAAGCTTTGTATGGGAGGCCATTTCACTCACCTGTGTGTTGGACTATAGTTGGGGAAGCGAGTGTTCTTGGCCAAGAATAAGTGCATTGCATGATAGAGAAGGTTCATCTTATACGATATAGGATGAGGGTGGCTCAGGACCAACAGAATTCATATGCCGATGATAGGAGGAGACCCTTGGAGTTTGAGGTCGGGGACCACATGTTCTTGAAGGTCTCCCCTCGGTCTGGGATGCCGAGGTTCGACAGGGGAAGTACGCTTTTCATAGGTTCATCGGACCCTTCGAAGTGTTGCGGTGAGTTGGAGAAGTGGATTATCAGCTAGCGTTACCACCACCACTACTGAGGATACATGTCGTCTTCCATGTGTCCCATCTTCGTCGATATCTGCACGATGACTCACACGACCTTGACTGGGGAGTACAAGACATCGAAGAAAATGCAACGTTCATAGAGTGACCAGTGATGATAGAGGATCATAAGGAGAAGGTGCACTATGGATGAACCATTCCTCTGGTTCGTGTTTTGTGGAGGCATGGTGGGCTTGAGGAAAGTACCTGGGAATAGGAGATGCAGATGCACGCCCAGTACGCAGAGCTGTTTTTAGTAGTTCTGTTTGTCTTATTTGGTTGTGATTGAAAAATTTACTTTGTTTACTATGGAATGTGTGGTTTTAATTTTTCGAAGGATGTGTGTGAAGTGTCCTGAGATTTGGGGAAGGGAGGACCTAATCCCTAGTTAAGACGCATTAGAGTGGATGCGCCTAAACCCATGCGGGCGAGTCAGAGCCACCCAAAGATGATAGTATCTTAACATAGATGAAGGAAAACTCATCGCCACATGATCAGATCGTTTAATCGTATGTTTTAGGGTGATTTTATTTGTTCAGGTTTACTCTTCAGAGGTATATTCTGGGGCGGTTGTTCGGACCCCCTCCTTTATTCAGTTCCGGTTTTAAATTTTCGAGGGAAAGAATGCTTTGAGAGGTATCTGATGTGATGACCTGGACCATCACGGTCTATCCCTTTGCCAAATTCGGGATTCTAGGGGTGACGTCTTGGTGGTAGGATGTAATTTTGGAACAACCTATTGGGGAGACCGATCGGCGCGACCGATCGGTGTCACCCAGCCTTTTCAGGTTTCTCTTCTACAGTTTTTCCTATAACGCCTCTTTTGGGATTTCTATCCTTTTTCAAGTTGTTTAATGACATTTAAATCCCATAATTAATACCCAATAAATCTCACGGAATCTTTTTAATGGATAATTAAATAACAATGAATTCTATCATGTGTAAACACCCAACCAAGTGGGGAACCAAAATCAGAATTTAAAGCCGTTGAAATCACCATGTCCCGTAAGAAGAGGATCTTATCTATATATCACAGGATAATTTCTTCTTCCTTCTTCTTCCTCTTGGTTGGATTCCATTTCTTCATAGTGCGTTTGGAGTTCCCAACGTCCATCCCATATGAGTCATGCTTTTCCTTGATTCTTGGAACATGGAGACGAACTTCGATCTTTGATCAATCAAGTAGGGATTTTTCCTTCTCCTCTCCTTTTGGTGTATCATGCAGGGTTGGTACGTTTTTTGTGGAGATTGATGAAACCAAACATAATGAAGATAATAAACATACTTTTAATGAATGATGGGGGGGTTTGATTGATGTTTCTGTTGTACTACTTTTATGTTGTATGTGGTGTGAACTGTGCGGGCCTATGCTCACTGAAAATCATGGTCGTTGGTGGTATTTCCATGCGCACTAATAAACCCTTCACTTTTGAGATGACTAAATAACTGTAAAGTTGAAATAGGTTAGTCACCTAAACTCAGCTTGTTTAAATGGATGTTCAGTAAAACAAGAATCCATGTGTGTCCACCACGGTTAAACAACAGAAAGAAGAACCTAATTAATGATGTTCTTTAACCTGGAAGTTTTCCACACTATTTTTTTGGTGGCTGTGTTGTCCTAGCTGGTGCTTATGGGAAGTTGTGAACAAGGATGGGATCCTGTATTATGGAACGATTTTTGGTTGTGAATCTGGAGCTGTGTGGTTGCTCTACTGTGACACGAACTCGGATGGGATCCTCTATTGTTGAGAAATGGTTGGTTCCTGTTTTTGGGGTCATGGGGCTATGTCTCAGGGTTTTCGTTGTTTCTATTACATCTAGGGATCTCATGTATCCCTTTTGTGAGTTTTTATTTGGTTCTAGTAATTTGTGGGATCTCACTTATCCCTTTGTTGTTGTGACTTTACAAGAGAACTGGGTGTGAATGCTTCAATAGCTTTTTGGGTGATTCTCTATTCCTATTTTGTGGTTATGCCTGTTAGTTTACCGATAGTGTAGAATTTGACTCAATGGGATCACTTGAACATGAAAACAAGAATGGTTGAATCGGGGGATTAGTTTGGGGATAATTTGTGACTTGGTGATGAGTGGCATGGCTTCTTTTATGAATGATTAGTAACAAGGGTGTTGTACTTAGGTTTTGGAACCCCTTGGATGGGATGAGTGTTTGTTACCTATATATATTTATGTTTCTTTTATGTTTCTTATTCGCTCCCCACCGATGTTGAGCAGTTTAGTGCCGAACACCCCCATTTCATGGGGGAGGGTGTTTTTCCCAACACTCCTATGAGTGGCTCGTTATTATCTCATTTTATGATCCCTTTCCCAAATAGTTCAAGACTCTTCATGTAATATGTGATGGTCTGAAGTCCATTATTAGCCCATGAATCTTCGGGAAGGTTAGTTGTGGTGGTTGGCCCATGTGTTTGTGGAAATTTTGTTTCCCAAGTGTCTTTGGGATGAGGCCCAGGTGTCTTCAGGAATGGAAGTAGTTGTTCTGACCTAGGTGTTTGCGTGTGTTGTTATGTGTGGAGTTTATGGACCAGGAGTCTGCGAGCGGCGTTTGGAAGTGGGACTCCGGTGAGGTTATGGCCCAAGTGTGTGCGAGAAGGGTTTGGTAGTAGGATTGAGATGAGAATGGAAGGATTGGTTTGATGCATAAGATGTCTTAAATAACCAATGGGAAAGTGGCACAGGGTACCCAAATATCGATGTGTTATTACTATACTTTACTTTCCTTCCATTATTTTGGGAGTGTTCCTTGGAGAGGCTTGGGAGGATAGTTTCCCTTGCTATTTGTTTTGATTTTTATTTTCCCACAAGGCATTACAATGCCTCTCCACTTTTGCACGATATTCTTTGGTTTTCCCTACTGAGTGTACTTGTATGCTCACCCTACGTATATAAAACTTCTTTCAGGTTTCCAGGAGGATGTCAGGGATCATGATGAGCCGTAATAGCTTGGACCTCGGGGCCGTTGCTGTTGTTGTTTCACTTTTCATGGTACTTTACCTTTGGAATTTTGTGTCTTCTATCATTTACTATTCAACATGCATATGGGAATGGGTTATTTGGGGCTTTACTTTTAATTTCAGATTTGGTATTGTTGGGTTTTCTATCTTATCTATCAATTATAAAAAAAATTAAAAAGTGTAATGCCTTCCATTTTGTGTGAGATTATATACCCTTGGTGCTAGGCATCACTCTGGGACATATTGAAGGCAGGTTTCGGGGGACATTATCTCTCCTTCAACTTAAAGAAGGAAGGGTCTGGAAATCTTTTGTCCCTTCCCTCCTTTTGGTGAAGGCGGGTCGTGACAATATCCCCCATGACTGTCTAACTAGGTGTGTAGTTACCCCTCTTTGTCAAGCACCAGGTGGTGATTGAGTTGATACATGTTCCGCCATTTTTGGGGTTATAAAGCCGAGGTACAACTATTTCATATCCTACATCAACATATAGTATCTAGACAATAATTTCATTTCATGGATAACCACATTTTCATTCATCAATATTTCAAGAAACAATTATTAATATTTCATTATTTAATAGTTATAATGTAGTTATATAGTTAATTAATAGCTAATTAATGGCTATATAATAGTTAACTAATAGAAAATGATATGTTAATCATTAGTTAATAAAAATATAATCGTTATTTAATCCTATGTTAATCCTATTATAATCGTTAGTCAATCATCATATAACCATTATTTAATATTAATTTAATTATTAATTAATCACTACTTAATCATTATGTAAGAAATAGGTAAATAATTATTTAATAATTACTTAATAATAAATTAATAATACATTAATAACTCATTAAACCTTCGTTAGCCATTAAATAATCATTTGTTAACTAATACTTATTATTTAGTTTCTTAATTATTAATTAATAGTTATTGAATAGCTACATAATAGTTAATGATTTGATAATAATAATTTTATCCCAACTTAATCCTAAGGAAATCATTGTCTAATAATTTAATAATCCTAGTTACTAATTTTTTTTCCATTATTTAATAATAAGATAAAAATTAGTTGCGCATTAATAAGCTATCCATTAATTATTAATTATTAAGTAGTTAATTTACTTTTAATTAATTGTTAAATAATTTAAAATTCCTAGTTAATAATTAGTTATTTATTGGTTAATCAATAATTATTAATTTGATCATTATTAGTATATCAAAAGAAATAAATTATTTTTTCATTAGTAAATCAAAAATAAATCATTATTAAATCCTAATGAAATCATTAGTTAATCATTAGATGATCATTTGTTAATCATTCAACAATCAATCGTTAATCATTCTTTATTTACTAGTTATTTAATAGTTCATTAAATTTTAATTAATAGTTAATAATATTTTCACTAATACGTAAAAATCAGGACATTAATATTAATTTCTAATTCAGAAATAATTAAATATTAGTTAATAGTAATTCAGTAATGATTTACACTTGAATTATATATTAATATATTATTTTTTTATTAATTAAATATAAAATAATATGGTTTATTTAATAATAATATTTTATTAAAAAATAGTCAATTACTATGTATAATTATAAATTAATTTTTAAATATTCTTAATATAATAATAGTAATATATTCAATAATATAAACTAATAATAAATATAATTTATAAATTTTTAACATATTAACTAAACAACATAGTAAATAAAATAAATTGATGAAACTAAAAACAAATAAAATACTAATACACATTAAAATAATTTTTAAAAAATACATTTAAATGAATATTGTAAAAAAATTCACTTCTTTAAGTCCACCAAAAGAGTCATGGGAAAGCAGAAAAAAAAACTAGGACAATTTTAGATAGAGACGTGAAAAAATTGGCTGAGGTCCGAAGAGAGGGTGGTAGAATCTTGTGAAGGGAGTTGGGTGTGGCTTTTATAAGGGTGGGGTGGAAAACACTACCTCCTAAAATTCCTTATTCCATTTTTTATGTGAAAGGTGTTTTCACCCACAATGCCATTTTTATATGAAAATATAAATGTTTCTTTCGGAGGTAACATCTTGGTAACATCATCAATCTAGAGAAATGACACTATCCACCTTAAGTAAATTTAGAATTATATTTTAAAAAGTTTCACATATCAGTATTTTCATTTTTTTTAGAAATGTATAAGACCCCCCATGAAATTTGGGTAATATTGAGAAGAAACTAAAGTGTCTTGGTTTAATCAACACCATTCAATGAATATATAATAATTATGCATTTACATATATATTAAATGCATGATATAGTTTGATGGAAGTAGAGATGTAGTGACCTCGACCCCAAAATCTCAAACTCATTGTCTTAATTAATACATTGGAATAATATATAAGGAATATTATTCTAAAGGACCAAATATTTTAGAAGTCTTGGTAAAAATAATATTTACTTGAATCATATTTAAATTTGAAAACATAGAATACAAAAAACTATTTTTTTATAACTTCAATATTTACCTTATTATATCCCATTATATCAGTTATAAAATTCTTCCTCATATCCTAGATAATGTAAATCATAAGAAAGGGATGTGAATATATTCTCAGTAAGGGTAATTAAATAGATGATGTAACAAATAAATAATCCATAATCAATATGGTGTGGTGAAAAACAAAAACACATTCCATTAAATCAATAACACTAGCATAATATTTTTGGAATAAATGTTGTTAAAATAATTCCATATAAAAAATCACATTATCATGATACTTACCATGTTTATACTATAAAATTGAATAATCATATGGAATATTTATAATAAAAATCATAATAATGGAATTAATAATGTTTGACATCTAAAACATATTGGGGATGAAACTTTCATAGAAATATAATTCAATAAAGTCTTCTTTCCACAACATCTAATACCACTGAGGCCTTGTGCCAAGGACAATATATAAATGGGTAAGTCCTTAGAAAATAAATTAGTTTGTCCCGTGAGACCTACCAACACATTCTTGTGGTATAGAAGGCCTCACCCATCACTTAAAAAGTCTAATGAATTCCCCATTCCAAAATAATGAAACATCATAAGCCTAATCATTCATATTTAACAACAATCATTAAATATTTTAACACATACCCTAATAAATGAACATAATCATAATGAATTTAGAGTATAACTGTGAATGGTAACAAAATTATACATCCCTGATTAAATTGATTATAAATCATCCAAATAATGAATAATGATTAAAACAATATAACATATCCCAATTAGATCATAACATTATTTGAGGCTTCATTTCATTAACAAATTGAAATACTGTAAATGTTTCCTTAGAAATGATTGATAAAAATAAAATTTTAAATTTTTAAATACTTTTTTATCAATATTTTTTAAAAAACATTTTGTATGAAAATTATTTTAAAAAACTGAGATTTTAAAGAATACATGGGAAATATTCTTTATAAGATCCCTAGAGAAATGTAATGGATCAATCTAAGAAATGTCGATCATGCTGATTAATAAATATGTACATGTTATACAAGAGACAAATAACATACCTTTTTAAATATTAAAATGTAGTAAATTTCCCAATTTTTAAAAAGATAAAATTATTATTTCAAATCTTGTTTTTATAAAGTCAAAAATGGGTATAAATGTCATTATTAAATACTTTGTAGAATGATAAAACATGTTTAAAAAACATGGTTTGGGAGGAAAATAGATTTCCATCCAAATAGAGAAATAAATTCATATTTTTATTAACGTAGTTTCTTGATCATTTTATCTACAAAATAGTATAAAAATTGCTAATATCACTTGATAATTTCCAAAATAACTATAAGTGAAAAAAATTAAGGAGTTTCATGAGGGATGGCTCGAAAGATTTCATTATTGGATGCATAATCTTGAGAAATCCCTATAATTTATGTGATTGTAGGATAGGAACGTCAACAATTATGAACTATTAAATCGAAAAAACAATAAATGTGGGTTCCTCAATTGGATATAGAAATCCCCAATTTTTTCTATATGTATCATAAAATATATTCATGCGATGTATATTCCCCACATAAATCAAATATGTGGTGAATATGGAATGTGTCTCACATAAGAAAAAGGTGAGAAGGAAATACCTTACCTGAACCATCATTTTGATTGAATGTGTATAAAACTAAGTAATGATATAATGAATCACACTCTTGTTTATTAATTTTAATTAAACAGTATCATTGTTATAAAAATACTTTGGAATTTTCAAAGAAAAGAAAATAGTTTAATTAATTAATTATTTTTTATTGATTTATTTGAAATGTTAATTTATAAATTTTATAAATTAAATTTCATGAAATTAATATCATTTTTAAATAATAATATCAAAATTTACATTGGGTTAAATTTTGGAATTTTTGGGAAATATTGATTTTCAAAAACAAGTGAAAAATACTAGTTTTTGTAAAAAGTCCTTTATTTTTATATATCAAATTTATTTAAAAAAATTTAAAAAAATATTAAACTATAAAAAGTTTTATTTATTTATATTAAACCCACTTAATTATTTTTTAATAAAAAATATATATATTTATAATAAAGGTTTGTTTTTTAGTTTAGAGATGGGATTTCTTAAAAACAGATTCAATTTGCATAATGTTTCATCATTTTATTTATTTAAAATAATACATAATGGGGAATATTTTAAATTTTATTTATAGAATATATATCATAAAATATTTATTTATTTTCATAAAATTATTATTATTATTCATAGATATAATCTAAAATCATCTTTCTCTAATAAAATTCACTTATTTAAAACCTACTATCTCGCAACAACTACGCGATTAATATTAAAAATTATTTTCAAAAAAATTTTAATTGAATTTAGAATAATGGATTCCCAATTATTTATAATAATAATTTATAATTTCTAGTAAGTTATTCTTTGTTTTTTTAAAAATATATTACTGAAAGAAATTTAAATTAATTTGAGTTATTATGGTATAAACATGTTTACATAATTGTTAAACATTAAGATTAAAGGGAAAAATACATATAAACATCTCATGAACGCTTTTTATGGGATTATACATACCTTATAACCCCTATTAAAATGTTATTTGCATTATAAGTTCCACCTGACATGGAAATATCATTGATTTAATTCCCTCTATAAAAAATATTCATGTTTTCCACTCACCTCCCTTATAAATGGACCCCACCTCTCCTCCTCTCTTTATAGCCTCAATCCATTTTTGTCAATAAAATAACATCCCTAATCACTAATCCACGTCAATAATGTCATCATACAAGACTTAATTGGGGCATAAATCTACCTATGTATGTCTTTTGTTGGAATCCCAAAGGAGTTACCTGAAGAAGATGTAATTCACATCAACATGGGTTTTTGTTTTATTTCCAACGCCACCACCTTATATTGTTAATATAAAATTAATATATAAAAAAAATAGTATAAAAAATATTTTAAGATGTTTTTATATTATAGTTAGGACTTAATCCAACACAAACATCCATTAAATGGGTTATGAAACCGTCATTCACTTGTACGGCGGACTATCCCCACATGAAACTATGTCGTTCCATTCTTCCATTGCCACCTCTCATGGTTGGGAAGTACGATGAAAAGAAACTAATAAATTATATATAAGATATATATAAAATAATAGTACCTCATTCTAGATTATATCATATATATCATTTTTACATTTCATACCATAGGGGATAATATCACATCACTAAAGTGTGCGGCAGACGACCACATCTCGAAGCGATTTGAAGCGTTTTTCAATGACATGTTACATGGAATTAAATAAGTGTAAATATAATGTATATATATGAATCAAATAAAATATTTATGATATTAATTAAATATTTATCATTATTTATATATAATATATAATTTAATTATTATATTTTCACCCAGAGAAAATGTGATAATGTTGCACATGGACATGTGTTATACCGCCTCTTCGAAGCGATGTGAGTCTTATTTTTTAATCACGAAAACATAAAAATGATAGATATAAATATATATAATTTTAATATATGTCATATAAGATATATTTTTAATCCTATAAACTTAAATTTTACAGAACTTTATTCCATGAATATCATTTATAAATATAAACATTACACTTGCATATATATGGCCTATCATCTCCATTATTATATTGTGGTTTAACTATTCATAAACATATTCTATTATTTGTTTAAAAAGAATAATTAATGTATAAATAATATTAATATGTTTTTATTATTCTTGATATGTGTTAATAGACACCCATTTGACCAATATCGACCAACCACATTCATTTTTGGCACATAAACTAAATAAGGTAAAAAACCCAGCTAAACTTAATGATAATTAAATTGTGTATAACATTTTAATAGTTGATATATATGATTTAATGAACCAAAAAAAGGTTACTAATAATTTAAATAATTAATATATTTTTCTTATTAATGAATATAAATTTTCACGTGACAAGTCTGACCAGAGGTAAGGGTCTTCTTCTCAAAAAAATTCATTAATGTAATTATTGATGTTATAAACCATTAATCTTTAAAAAGGTGTTTATACAGGCCATTTGATATTATATATAAATAATATATCAATTTTAATTATATTTATCTATTTTTTATTTTAATTCCTTGATGGGTTATATGATTCATGTGTTTCCATTGTGATAAGGGGCTTTTCTTTGAAAAATATTCTTTTATGGATTTCTTTAAAACTCTCCTTATCTTCCTTTTCCATATTTCTAAGTGATATTTTATAATTTTTAAATGTACATAAAATATTTACAATGTTCATTTTATGTCTGTTTTACATTATCTCAATATATTTCCAATGGAATATGTTTATGTGTTTTAAAAAAATGATGACTATGATTTTTCCATCATAGAAGTTAATTCATTTCTATATTCTGTTAAAAGATAACATGTATTATGAAGTAAAACCCTATTTATTTTGGATATTTTTTTATAGACAATGGGATCTCAAAATATAATGTTATTTTAATGTTTTAATGTTATTTTCAAATGAATTTACAAATGTTTTCCAAATGATGAAAATTTTTATATCATGTTTTTATTATTTGATATAATAAATGATTGTTATTAAAAGATAGCATTTAGTGATATCATTTTATATAAAATTATTGGTGAACATAGATATATCTAATATATAATGTGTAATGAATATTTTCCCCAGATAATTATATTCAGTATTGGTGATATGGTTATTCCAATATTTAAGAGTTATATATGGGTTCTATGAGATCTTGTCCAAGATTTCCTACATAAATTTTCTACGCTCTCTAATTAGTTTCTTCTATAAATAATTATTTTAAAAGAAAAAATATAACGACAAATACTTTACATACATTTTTATTACTTCAAAATTGAATCATACTTATTACAAAATATAACAAAACCATGAAAGGACTGTATAGGTATAGTGTCTTTAGAAACTAGGAAACATATACAACTGGTTCATAAAGCGTCTACACTGTCTCCCATTTATTTCATCATATCTGTAGTCCCTTTTGGCATATCATACTTAATAACCTTCTTCCTGACCTGGGGAAAGAAAACATACAAAAGGGTGAGCTCAAATTCTCAGTAAGGGTAAACAAAATAAATATCAATCACATCATATTCATAAGAACATAACATTTTGGAAATCTTAACCTGCAAAAGTGAGCATAATTTCATAACACGGGATAAATCATAGTAGTGAAATGAAATCCCAATAATCATAACTTACAACATGAAACTTTGGGACATACACACATAATCATTGAATGTCATTTCTTATTAGTCAAGACTCATTGCCAAGACTATCTTAGTAGACAAATTCCATTTCTGAACCGAGTTCACACCTCGTTTCAATCATGTTTCACTGAACCGGTTTAACCTGCTGTTCCAGCCATGTATATCTCACGAGATATAAAATATTTACCCAATGCATTGGAGGGAGGTATAGGTCCCACCCATCTCATAATGATACCTTTCATATGTGTGCCACAAAAATCATAAATCATACATCATTGGATAACTCATGTAATAAAAATGGGATTCTTAAACGATATGACATCATAAAACAATTCATATAAGATAAAGGAATTCATAAAAATAATCCCATCACAACATAATCAAATTACTGTAATAAAAGGGATAGAAACAGAACCCTATATTATCATAGATGGAAAATAATTTTGATAAAGCACTTGAACTCCATTCTTGAGGAAAATATCCTTTCTACTTAAAAAACATTTTCCTTTATTAACATGTCATACAATTTTAAACTAAATAGATTTTATTAAAAATAATCTTGAAAACTTGTAAAGGAAGCCTCTTGGAAATAATTTTTTAAAAATCCATTCATGCCATATATGTTAAAAAAAATTCTTCTCGTACTTTGGTCGAAAAAGTTAAAAAGTACCTCGTACGAAAAATGACAAAAGATTCCTTTCATATATTTTACTAAAAACTCACCAAAAGGTAAAATTGGATTTAAACAGTTGTAGGTGGATGGAAACAATATTACATATTGAGTAAACATGGATGTGGATGATAAAATACACCCTAGTAAATACCAAATTATAAACAATCTCGGATAAAATGAGATTCTGATATTTTCCCTTACCTTAGGTCCAATTTGCTTCGTAAATGTCTGAACCTCCTGTATAATGATTTAAATAATGTTATTGACTTATTCAAGAATCATAATTATTTTTATGATATCATATATGGTCATATTATTAGCTTCTTATTAGTAATATTTCATTACTATTTGTTATTCAGGTGTTTATTACTTTTTGTTCTTATGCATGTTTTGTCGAATAAATTCTTATTCTTCTATTTAGGTTATAGATACCTCATTTAAAGAATGTTATTAGTGTAATATATATCATATTCATTCATTAAATTCATTTATATAATCATTATTCAATGAAGATCATGTAGAACGAATCGCATCACATCGTGGAGACGGTATTCCGTATGTACGCGCGAGCGATGATATCATTCCCATGATCATGGAATTGTATTGGAGTGTATGTATACTATTTCAGAATCAATACCACTTTAAAATAATCATATATATTCATTACGTTCACCCTTATACCCTTCCAAGTAAGGTGGTGGTGGAAAATAGATTACACCACGTCGTGGAGACGGTATTCCGTACGTACACACGCGTGGTGATTTCATTTTCCGTAGGATGGATAACAGGTGTACTAGGGTTGTTTAATATTTATAATAACATATAAGTATATGAGTGATACTGATGTTATTACCTCATAATGAAACAAATAAATAAGAGGGAGTAGAAGAAGAATGGAACTTGAAGAAAACGGTAGAAGGTATTACCTCTTTCTCGAAGTGCCTCCTTTAAACTTTCTTTTATGGCATTAGAGTTGGTCTTTTGATAAGACCAGTACCACTAGTAGGTTTATAAAGAAGCGGGGAAGTGAAATGGGCAGGGATTGGCCAAGATGGAAGGCTCAAATTGGTGTGAGGAAGATAGGGAGGAGGTTCCCTTTTATAAGGGAGGAGAGGGGCACCTTTGGAAAGTGTGGAAATATTATTTTATTATAAACTTATCCTCGGTTTCAAGAGGTCCAAAAATCATTAAAGATGAATATAAGATTACTAATGGTCTAAATAAAATCATCCAATCATAATTGGACATGTTTTGGTAAGTATTTAAATCATTATAATCTTATTTATTTAAATCATTTATTAATGAGGTAAATATTTCATCATTATTGTGTCATAAATAATTTAATTTATTTGGTGTCTAAAAATTATAAAAAAAATATCATTATGTAGGAAATAATTTTACCTTTATAATTAATATTTATAGTCGAAAATATAATTTATATAACCAGTTATAAAAATTAATTACTAAAAGATTTTTGTTAATGTCAGTTTTGTCTTTACATTAAATTAATTAATCCAAATTGTCATTGTCACTACCAAGTGGCTCAATGGGGTCCCAAAATCGACCCAAGCATGACCATGGTTGGACAATACTCATAAAATAAGGTTAGGACAAGTGTCAAGGTAATTTTGAATTATTATTATATTCTTTTAACCTTGAATTACCCTATTTACCTTTAACCATAGTAAATAAAAAAAATTACCGTAGTTACTATTCATGTTATCAATAAAATATAAGTAACATATTAACATAATTTGGACCCACTGATTCTAAATATGGAATAATTTTTTCAAAATTTAAAACACAGAAGTTGCAGTAATTAATTTAAAATTAATCTCACTGTTAAGCAAGCAGGTTTTAAAAGTTAAAACATTGCCAAAGATTGAAATTTTTTTACCTATGAATTCAATGTAAAATTAATTCTAATTGCATACATTATATTAAATGGTAAAAATATATTCTATTTATACTTTAAAAACAATCAATATTATAATTTAACCATATAAAGTATTGTGATGTGATGAAAAAAGTTGTTTTTAATTAAAATATAGCGTGTTTTTAAGAGATAATAACTATCAAAAGATTGACACTTGGTTATGTCTTGTTTAAATGTGAAATTACATCAAATGAACAACATTGTATTAAATTATAAAAATATATTCTAAATATACTTTAAAACCACTCAAATTAATAATTTATCACTATTAATTATTTCGATTAAAAAACTTGTTTTTAATTAATAATTAATAATTTTCACTATTCATCAGAATATGAATTATATCTGAAAAGTACAAAAATTTCATCCTAAGCTTACTTCAATATTCCGAATCCAAAAATTAAGTCCATTTTGAAAAATAAAATTTACAAAATTTCAAAAAGTGGTTATTACTATTCATAACGGCTAGTTTTAATAATATTTTAATAGCATATCGTTGTTTAGTGAAACTCGGTATTGCGTACGACACAAGCTATCGAGGAAGGCCGCAGTTGCGTGTAATGAAAACCAAGATATTTTTGTGTGTAGTGAAAGATTCTTTTGATGATTTATATAACATAAAAACAAAATATTTCTCATCAAAGTCTCGGGTGTTACATTCTACCCCACTTAAAATGAATTTCGCCCTCGAAATTCACCACTTTGTAACAAAAAGATGAGGATACCTCTCCCTCATCATATCCTCAAGCTCCAACGTAGCTTCTTCTAATTGGTGGTTCCTCCATAAAACTTTCACCATGCGAGTGGTCTTGTTCTGTAGGACTTTTTCGCTACGATCTAGAATATCTATCGGTTGTTCTTCATATGAAAGATCATACTCCAGTGGTATAACATCTGAGCTGAGTACTTGTGAAAGATCAGGTATGTACTTTCTCAGGAGAGATACATGGAACACATCGTGAACTTGAGAGAGATTCGGCGGAAGCTCCAATCGGTAAGCTACTTTCCCAACACAATCCAGTATTTCGAAAGGACCGATATACCTAGGGCTCAGCTTTCCCTTATTGTCAAATCTCATGACCCTCTTCCAGGGGGATATTCGTAAGAACATTTTATCACCGAATTCAAACTATAGGCCATTTCTTCAGTTGTCGGCATAACATTTCTGTCGACTCTGAGCTGCTCTTATGTGTTGTTGAATAGATCAGACCTTTTCTGCCATCTCATCAACAAGATCAGGTCCTAATAGCTTTCTTTCCCAAAATTCATCCCAGCAAGATGGAGTCCTCCATTTATTTCCATAGAGAGCTTCATAAGGAGCCATCTGAATACTAGAGTGAAATCTATTATTATAAGAAAATTCCACCAAAGGTAGGTGTTGATCCCAACCACCATTGAAATCCATAGAGCAAGCTCTCAACATATCTTCTAGAGTTTGAATTGTTCTCTCAGACTGACCATTTGTCTGAGGATGATAAGAAGTGCTGAATCTCAACTATGTATCCATAGTATGATGAAGACTTCTCCAGAACATCAAGGTAAATCTTGGATGCAGATCATATATAACAGAAAGTGGTATTCCATGCAATCTTACCACCTCCTTTACATATTTCCTAGCAAGCTGATCGAGAGAGAAATCCTCTCTAATAGCAATGAAGTGTGTAGACTTTGTAAGATGATCAACTATGACCCGGATAACATTATTTCATTTGGATGTTTTAGGAAGTCCTCTGATAATGTCCACAGTGATGTTTTCCCATTTCCATTCGGGTATGGGTAATGGTTGTTACATCCCCTTAGACTTATGTCTCTCAGCTTTAACTTTCTGACAAACCAAGAATCGAGAGACATATTCAGCAACATCTCTTTTCATAAAATCCCACCAGAAGTACCGTTTCAGGTCCCTATACATCTTAGTGCTTCTAGGATGAATAGAGAATGAAGAACTATGAGCCTCATCCAGCAACTCCTTCTTTAATTCGGGGATGGGAGGAACACAAACCCGATTCCTGATCTTTATTATCCCATCACAATCAAGGTTGAATTCAGGAATATTTCTCACCTTATTTTGTAACTCTACAGCTTCTTTCTGCACCTCTTTAATATTCACATATATAGATGGTTTAACATTCATTTGAAAAAGATACGATTTTCCCCCTTCCATTATAATTCCAAGATCCATCCTTTGTAAATCCATAAATATTGGATCTTTTGTGATCCTCATCATTGATAAAATGGCATGGTCTTGTCGACTTAATGCATCTGCCACCTTGTTTGCTTTCCCAGGGTGGTAATGAATTGAGCAGTCATAATCCATAATCAGCTCTAACCATCTTCTTTAGAGCATATTCAGATGCTATTGTGTGAAAATCTACTTTAAACTTTTATGATCAGTATAAATGTCACACCTTTCTCCATAAAGATAATGCCTCCAAATCGTTAATGAAAAGATTCCCGAAACTAACTCCAAATCATGTGTTGGGTAATTTTGCTCAAGTATTTTCAACTGTCGTGATTCATAAGCTATCACCATATCATTTTGCATACGAACACACCCCAACCCCTTCTTGGATGCATCAATGTATATCACAAACCTTTCTCCACTACAAGGCAGTGTGAGCATAGTTGCACTGGATAACATTCTTTTCAACTCCATGAAATTCTCTTCACATTCCTCCGTCCAAACAAACTTAAATCCTTTCCAAGTCAACCTGGTCAGTGGATTAGATAATCGTTAAATATCTTTCACGAAATTTCGATAATATCCATCCAAACCAAGATAACATCGGATCTCAGTTACTGTTGTTGGTCTCGACCAACTATCGATAACCTCCATTTTTTCTGGATCCACAGATATCCCTTCTTTTGAGATTATGTGACCCAAAATGAATCCTTTTGAATCCAAAATTCACACATGGTAAATTTGGTATAATGTTTCGCCTTTCTCAGTGTCTTCAATATAATTCTCAAGTGATCTTCCTGATCTTCCTTTCTCTTTGAATAGACAAGAATATCGTCTATAAAGACTACCACAAATTGATCAAGATAGTCTCTATAGATTCTATTCATCAGATCCATGAAGATAGCAGGGGAATTAGTAAGACCAAATGGCATCACTATAAATTCATAGTGTCCATACCATGTATGGAAAGTCATCTTTGGTATATCCTCTCTTTTGACCCTTAATTGATGACACCCTGAACGAAGATCAATCTTGGAAAAGAATTTAGCTCCGTGTAGTTGGTCAAATAAGTCATCAATGTGTGGGGGAGGATATTTTTTCTTGATAGTGATCTTGTTAAGTTCTCGATAATCAATGCAGAGTCTCATTGATCCATCTTTCTTCTTAACAAATAGAACAGGTGCTCCCCAAGGTGATGCACTAGGGCATATGAATCCCTTATCAAGATTATCTTGGAGTTTCTTCTTCAATTCCTGAAACTCAATTGGGGCCATTCTATAAGGTGTCTTTGAAATAGGTAAAGAACCTGGTATGAGTTCTATTAAAAACTCAACTTCACGATTTGGTGGAAGACCCGACAATTCCTCCAGAAAGACATCATCAAACTCCCATACAATGGGAATATTATTAATCATGAGTTTTTCACCAACCATTTGAGATAAATAACCTTCATATAGTGGAATCAAGGCCCATAAGATGGAAGAAATTTCCACTGGAAGGTTATGTTCATCCTTTCATCGATAGATGATCATAGATTGATCTGGAATATGAAATGTGACTTCCCTTCTTTGGCAATTGATATGAGCTCCATATAAAGAAAGACAATCCATGCCAAGAATCACATCAAATTCCACTATATGAAGGATCACATGATTTTCAAGAATCACTTTCCCAAAAGCATCAATTAGGGAATAATTATAAACTTTTGATGTGACTATTGTGCCATTAGGGGTTGTCACAGCTAACTAAACATCTAATTGTTGAGGTAATACGGTGATACCCTTAGACAATTCCTCAGAAATAAAATAGTGGGTGGATCCAGAATCAAATAAAACATTTCCTACATTAGAGTGTATGGTAAGTATACCTTTCACCACATCGTTATCATACTCCACATCGCTGATAGAAATTTCATGTGACTTTCCTTTGTATTTAGCCTTAAGAGTTTGTTGACGTCGACCATCATCATCATCCCTTGTATTTGGGCATTGATTGGCATAATGCCCCATCTCCTTGCACTTGGAACATTGAAGTGTAGTAGGTTCATTCTGTGCATCCCTTCCTTTGTTTGCATCATTAGACATTTTCTTATCATCATGGCGGCATTCAAATTCCCGATGACCTTCCTTTCCACATTTTAATCATTTACTTGTCCCTTTAAGACAACTCCCTCCATGTTTCTTTCCACACTTTGACCATAAGGGAAAGCTCATCTTCTTTTCAGTGTACTTTTTAGATTTTCCTTTGAATTCCATTTTCCTCTTCTTATCAAACCCATATGACTGATGGGTTACTCCAATCTCCATCTCAACATTGAGAGAACATCGAACGATTTCCTCGTAGCTATTGAAGTTCCTTATGGCTAAGGCCCTTCGAAGACATGGTTTTAAGCCACTAAAGAATCGGTTGATCTTACTCATAGGTTGGATAATAATGCCATAAGCGTACCATGGAGGTCTTGTAAAGTTTACTTCATAGGTACCAACAGATTCATCATCCTTTTGCTTCAGTTCAAGAAACTCTTTCTCCATATTTGTTAGGAGAATAGAAGGGAAGTACTTATTGAAATATAACTTCTTGAACTCGTCCCATTCCATGGACTCAATTTCATCCCTTTGCCTCATATTCTTAATAATATTCCACCATTGATCAGCATCTCCTTCCAAACGATACAATTCTAGGATGACTTTATCATGTTCAGAACATTGAATAATAGAAAACATTTTTTCAGTAGTACTAATCCATTGATCATCAACTAATGGATCAGTAGACCCACTTAATGAAGGTGGACACTGCCTCATGAAGGATTAAACAGAATGTTTCTCCTTCCTTTTCTCGTTTGGAAGTCCTGCATGATTCATAGCTTGAACAATTTGTGTGAGCAGGCTAAATGATTTTGCATTCCAGCTCCCATAACATTTGGTTGCTCAGGGGGACAATCATTGCATTGCCCGTCGCATTCTACATTAACACGGTTCCTTCGGGTTCCTGCCATTGACTAAAACCAAGAAGAATAGTGTGAGCAACACTAATTATAATAGGAAAATCACATAATATAGGATAAAATTTCACACTTAAGGTCTTATACTAGGTTATTCATGGTCATTTCTAAAACACTAAGACTGTGTTCTATGCTTAGACATATCCTTAGGATTCTTACTAAGGCTTTCAAATCCTAGTTTCCAAAGGTGGACTATACCTTTCGTCTTATACCAACTATAAAGACCCATACTTTACATAAATTGTTATTAAATCAAAATTAAAGCATACTTATTACAACATATAACAAAACCATGAAAGGACCATATATGTATAGTGTCTTTAGAAATTGAGAAACATAAACATCTGGTTCATAAAGCGTCTACATTGTCTCCCATTTATTTAATCATATCTGTAGTCCCTTTTGGCATATCTTACTTAATAACCTTCTTCCTGACCTGGGGAATGAAAAAATACCAAAGGGTGTGCTCAAATGCTCAGTAAGGATAAACAAAATAAATATCAATCGCATCATATTCATAAGAACATAACATTTTGGAAATCTTAACCTGCAAAAGTGAGCATAATTTCATAACACGGGATAAATCATAGTAGTGAAATGAAATCCCAATAATCATAACATAAAACATGAAACTTTTTGGCATATAGACATAATCATAGAGAATCATTTCTTATTAGTCAAGACTCATTTCCAAGACTATCTTAGTGGACAATGTCAATTTCTCAACCGAGTTCACTCCTCGTTTCAGTCCTGTTTCACTGAACCGGTTTAACCTGCCGTTCCAACAATGTCTATCTCATGAGATATAAAATCTTTACCCAATGCATTGGAGTGAGATATAGGTCCTACCCATCTCATAATGATACCATTCATATGTGTGCCACAAAATCATAAATCATACATCAATGCATAACTCATGTGATAAAAATAGGATTCTTAAACAATATGAAATCATAAAACAATTCATATAAGATAAAGGAATTCATAAAAATAATCCCATCACAACATAATAAAATTAATGTAATAATAGGTATAGAAATATAACCCTATATTATCTTAGATGGAGAATAATTTTGATAAAACACTTGAACTCCATTGTTGAGGAAAATATCCTTTCCACTTCAAAAACATTTTCCTTTCTTAACATGTCATACAATTTTAAACTAAAAGAAGTTGATTAAAAATAAACTTGAAAACTTGTAAAGGAAGACTCTTGGAAATAATGTTTTAAGAATCCATTCATGCCATATATGTTAAAAAAATATTGTTCTCATACTTTTGTCGGAAAAGTTAAAAAGTACCTCGTACGAAAAACAACAAATGATTCCTTTCATATCTTTTACTAAAAACTCACCGAAGGGTAAAATTGGATTTAAACAGTTGTAGGTGGATGGAAACAATATTACATATTGAGGAAAAATGGATGTGGATGATAAAATACACCCTAGTAAATACCAAAGTATAAACAATCTCGGATAAAATGAGATTGTGATATTTTCCCTTACCTTAGGTCCAATTTGCTTCGTAAGTGTCCGAACCTCCTTTATAATGATTTAAATAATTATATTGACATATTCTAGAATCATAATTATTGTTATGATATCATATATGGTCATATTATTAGCTTCTTATTAGTAATATTTCATTACTATTTGTTATTCAGTTGTTTATTACTTTTTGTTCTTATGCATGTCTTGTCGAATAAATTCTTATTCTTCTATTTAGGTTATTGATACCTCATTTACAGAATCGTATTAGTGTAATATATATCACATTCATTCATTAAATTCATTTATATAATCATTATGCAATGAATATCATGTAGAACGAATCACATCACATCGTGGAGACGGTATTCCGTACGTACGCACGAGCGACGATATCATTCCCATGATCATGGAATTGTATTAGAGTGTATGTATACTATTTCAGAATCAATAACACTTTAAAATAATCATATATATTCATTAAATTCACCCTTATACCCATCCAAGTAAAGTGGTGGTGGAAAATAGATTACACCACGTCGTGGAGACGATATTCTTTACGTACACATGCGCGGTGATTTTGTTTTCCATAGGATGGATAACAGGTGAACTAGGGTTGTTTAATATTTATAATAAAATATCAGTATATGAGTGATACTGATGTTATTACCTCATAATGAAACAACTAATGAAGAGGGAGTATAAGAATAATGGAACTTGAAGAAAACGGTAGAAGGTATTACCTCTTTCTCGAAGTGCCTCCTCTAATCTTTCTCTTAAGGCACTAGAGTTGGTCTTTTGATAAGACCAGTACCACTAGTAGGTTTCTAAAAAAGTGGGGAAGTGAAATGGGCAGGGGTTGGCCGAGCTTGAAGGATCAAATTGGTGTGAGGAAGAGAGGGAGGAGGTGCCCATTTATAAGGGAGGAGAGGGGCACCTTTGGAAGGTGTGGAAATATTATTTTATTATAAACCTATCTTCGATTTCAAAAGGTCCAAAAATCATTAAATATGAAGATAAAATTACTAATGGTCGAAATAAAATCATCCAATCAGAATTGGAAATGTTTTGGAAAATATTTAAATCATTATAATCTTATTTATTTAAATCATTTATTAATGAGGTAAATATTTCCTCATTATTGTGTCATAAATAATTTAATTTATTTGGTGTCTAAAAATTATAAAAAAAATATCATTATGTAAGAAATATTTTTAGCTTTATAATTAATATTTATAGTCGAAAATATAATTTATAAAACCACTTATAAAAATTAATTACTAAAATATTTTTGTTAATGTCAATTTTTTCTTTACATTAAATTAATTAATCCAAATTGTCATTGTCACTACCAAGTTGCTCAATATGGTCCCAAAATCGACCCAAGCAGGACCATGGTTGGCCAATACTCATACAATAAGGTTAGGACAGGTGTCAAGGTAATTTTGAATTATTATAATATTCTTTTAACCTTGAATTACCCTATTTACCTTTAACCGCATTAAATAAAAAAATTACCGTAGTTACTATTCATAATATCAATAAAAAAAAGTAACCTATTAACATAATTTGGACCCACTGATTCTAAATATGGAATCAATTTTTCAAAATTCAAAACATAGAAGTTGCAGTAATTAATTTAAAAATAATCTCGTTGTTAAGAAAACGGGTTTTAAAAGTTAACACATTGCCAATGATTGAAATGTTTTTACCTATGAATTCAAGGTAAAATTAATGATAATTACATAAATTATATTAAATGGTAAAAATATATTCTATTTATACTTTAAAAATAGTCAATATTATAATTTAACCATATAAAGTATTGCGATGAAAAAAAGTTGTTTTTAATTAAAATATAGCATGTTTTTAAGAGATAATAACTATCAAAAGATTGACACTTGGTTATGTCTGGTTTAAAGGTGAAATTACATCAAATGAACAACATTGTATTAAATTGTAAAAAAATATTCTAAATATACATTTAAACCAATCAAATTAATAGTTTATCACTATTAATTATTTCGATTAAAAAAGTTGTTTTTAAATAAAATTTAGTAATTTTCACTATTCATCAGAATATGAAAGTTATCCGAAAAGTACCAAAATTTCATCCTAAGCTAACTTCGATATTATGAATCCAAAAATTAAGTCCATTTTGAAAAATAAAATTTACAAAATTTCAAAAATTGGTTATTACAATTTATAACGGCTAGTTTTAATAATATTTTAATAGCATATCGTTGTTTAGTGAAACTCGGTATTGCGTACGACGCAAGCTGTCGAGGAAGTCCGCAGTTGCGTGTAAAGCAAACCAAGATAATGTTGTGTGTAGTGAAAGATTCCTTTGATGATTTATATAACATAAAAACAAAATATTTCTCATAAAAGTCTCAGGTGTTACATTCTACCCCCCTTAAAATGAATTTCGACCTCGAAATTCGTCACTTTGTAACAAAAAGATGAGGATACCTCTCCCTCATCATATCCTCAAGCTCCCACGTAGCTTCTTCTAATTGGTGGTTCCTCCATACAACTTTCACCAAGTGAGTGGTTTTGTTCCGTAGGACTTTTTCCCTACGATCCAGAATCTCTATCGGTTGTTCTTGATAAGAAAGATCTTGCTCCAGTGCTATAACTTCTGAGTAGAGTACATGTGAAGGATCAGGTATGTACATTCTCAGGAGAGATACATGGAACACATCGTGAACTTCAGAGAGAGTCGGCGGAAGTGCCAATCGGTAAGCTACTTTCCCAACACAATCAAGTATTTCGAAAGGACCGATATACCTAGGGCTCAGCTTTCCCTTCTTTCCAAATCTCATGACCCTCTTCCAGGGGGATATTCGTAAGAACATTTTATCACCCACTTCAAACTCTAGGTCATTTCTTCAGTTGTCGTCATAACTTTTCTGTCGACTCTGAGCTGCTCTTATGTGTTGTTGAATAGATCAGACCTTTTCTGCCATCTCATCAACAATATCAGGTCCTAATAGCTTTCTCTCCCAAACTTCATCCCAGCAAGTTGGAGTCCTGCATTTATTTCCATAGAGAGCTTCATAAGGATCCATCTGAATACTAGAGTGAAAGCTATTATTATAAGAAAATTCCACCAAAGGTAGGTGTTGATCCCAACCACCTTTGAAATTCATAGTGCAAGATCTCAACATATCTTCTAGAGTTTGAATTGTTCTATCAGACTGACCGTCTGTCTGAGGATGATAAGCAGTGATGAAACTCAACTATGTATCCATAGTATACTGAAGACTTCGCCAGATCATCGAGGTAAATCTCGGATGCCGATCAGATATAATAGAAAGTGGTACTCCATGCAATCTTACCACTTCCTTTACATATTTCCTGGCAAACTGATCGAGAGAGAAATCCTCTGTAATTGCAATGAAGTGTCCAGACATTGTAATACGATCAACTATGACCCAGATAGCATTATTTCCTTTGGATTTTTTTGGAAGTCCTGTGACAATGTCCATAGTGATGTTTTCCCATTTCCATTCGGGTATGGGTAATGGTTGTAAAATCCCCTTAGACTTCTATCTCTCAGCTTTAACTTGCTGACAAACCA
Organism: Viscum album; assembly: GCA_963277665.1. Lineage (NCBI taxonomy): Eukaryota > Viridiplantae > Streptophyta > Magnoliopsida > Santalales > Viscaceae > Viscum > Viscum album. Next base: position 1,755,961,828 of record OY728159.1, on the reverse strand, counting down.
AGCATTGAGAGACATATTCTGCAACATCTCTTTTCATTCCATCCCACCAGAAGTACTCTTTCAGGTCCCTATACATCTTCGTGCTTCTATAATGAATTGAGAATGAACAACTATGAGCCTCATCCAGCAGGTCCTTCTTTAATTCGGGGATGGGAGGAACACAATCCTGATTCCTAAACTTTATTATCCCATCACAATCAAGGTTGAATTCAGGAATATTTCTCACCTTCTTTTGTAACTCTCTAGCTTCTTTCTGCACCTCTTTAATATTCACATATATAGATCGTTTAACATTCATTTGAGAAAGATACGATTTTCCCCCTTCCATTATAATTCCAAGATACATCCTTTGTAAATCCATAAATATTGGATCTTTTGTGATCCTCGTCATTGATAAACTAGAATGGTCTTGTCGACTTAATGCATCTTCCACCTTGTTTGCTTTCCTAGGGTGGTAATGAATTGAGCAGTCGTAATCCATAATCAGCTCTAACCATCTTCTTTGGCGCATATTCAGATCCTATTGTGTGAAAATATACTTTAAACTTTTATGATCAGTATAAATGTCACACCTTTCTCCATAAAGATAATGCCTCCAAATCTTTAATGAAAAGATTACCGCAGCTAACTCCAAATCATGGGTTGGTTAATTTTTGTCATGGATTTTTAACTATTGTGATGCATAAGATATCACCATATCATATTGCATAAGAACACACCCCAGTCCCTTCTTGGATGCATCACTGTAGATCACAAACCTTTCTCCACTACAAGGCAGTGTGAGCATAGGTGCACTAGATAACATTCTTTTCAACTCCATGAAATTCTCTTCACATTCCTCCATCCAAAAAAACTTAAATCCTTTCCGAGTAAACCTGGTCAGTGGATTAGATAATCGTGAAATATATTTCATAAAATATCGATAATATCCAGCCAAACCAAGAAAAAATCGGATCTCAGTTACTATTGTTGGTCTCGACCATCTTTCGATAACCTCCGTTTTTGCTGGATCCACATATATCCCATCTATTGAGATTATGTGACCCAAAATGCAACCTTTTGAAGCCAAAATTCACACTTGGTAAATTTGGCATAATGCTTCGCCTTTCTCAGGGTCTTCAATATAATTCTCAAGTGATATTCATGTTCTTCCTTGCTCTTTGAATAGACAAGAATATCGTCTATAAAGACTACCACAAATTGATCAAGATAGTCTCTAAAGACTCTATTAATCAGATCCATGAAGATATCAGGGGCATTAGTAAGACCAAATGGCATCACTATAAATTCATAGTGTCCATACCTTGTACGGAAATTCATATTTGGTATATCCTCTCTTTTGACCCTTAATTGATGATACCCTGAACGAAGATCAATCTTGGAAAAGTATTGAGCTCCGTGTAGTTAGTCAAATAAGTCATAAATGTGTGGGAGAGGATATTTTTTCTTGATAGTGATCTTGTTATGTTCTCTATAATCAATGCCGAGTCTCAATGATCCATCTTTCTTCTTAACAAATAGAACTGGTGCTCCCCAAGGTGATGCACTAGGGCGTATGAATCCTTTATCAAGATTCTCTTGGAGTTGCTTATTCAATTCCTGCAACTCAATTGGGTCCATTCTATAAGGTGTCTTTGAAATAGGTAAAGCACCTGGTATGAGTTCTATTAAAAACTCAACTTCACGATTTGGTGGAAGACCCGGCAATTCCTCTAGAAAGACATCATCAAACTCACGTACAATGGGCATATTATTAATCGTGAGTTTCGCACCAACCATTTGAGATAAATAACCTTCATCTAGTGGAATCAAGACCCATAAGATGGATGAAATTTCCACTGGAAGGTTATATTCGTCCTTGCATCGATAGACGATCATAGATTGATCTGGAATATGAAATGTGACATCCCTTCTTTGGAAATTTATATGAGCTCCATATAAAGAAAGACAATCCATACCAAGAATCACATTAAATTCCACTATATGAAGGATCACATGATTTTCAAGAATCACTTTCCCAAAAACATAAATCAGGGAAGAATTATAAACTTTTGATGGGACTATTGTGCCATTAGGGGTTGTCACAGCTAACTAAACATCTAATTGTTGAGGTAATACAATGATACCATTAGAAAATTCCTCAGTAATAAAACAGTGGGTGGATCCAGAATCAAATAAAACATTTTCTAATTCAGAGTGGATGGTAAATGTACCTTTCACCACATCGTTATCATACTCCACATCGCTGATAGAAATTTCATGTGACATTCCTTTTTCATTAGCCTTAAGAGTTTGTTGACGTCGACCATCATCATCAACCCTTGGATTTGGGCATTCATTGGCATAATGCCCCATCTCCTTGCACTTGAATCATTGAAGTGTAGTAGGTTCATTCTGTGCATCCATTCCTTTGTTTGCATCATTAGTCATTTTCTTCTCATCATTACGGAATTCAAATGCCTGATGACCTTCATTTCCAGATTTGAATCATTTACTTATCCCTTTAAGATAACTCCCTCCATGTTTCTTTCCACACTTTGACCATAAGGGAAAGCTCATCATCTTTTCAGTGTACTCTTTACATTTTCCTTTGAATAACATTTTCCTCTTCTTATCAAACCCATATGACTGATGGGTTACTCCAATCTCCATCTCAACATTGAGATCACATCGTACAATTTCCTCGTAGCTATTGAAGTCCCTTATGGCTAAGGCCCATCGAAGACTTTGTTTTAAGCCACTAAAGAATCTATCGATCTTACTCTCAGGTTGGATAATAATACCAGAAGCGTACCATGGATGTCTTTTAAAATTTACTTCATAGGTACCAACAGATTCATTATCCTTTTTCTTCAGTTCAAAAAACTCTTTCTCCATCCTTGTTCGGAGAATACGAGGGAAGTTCTTATTGAAATATAAGTTCTTAAACTCAACGAATTCCATGAACTCAATTTCATCCCTTTTCCTCATATTCTTAATAATATTCCACCATTGATCAGATTCTCCTTCCAAATGATACACTGCTAGGATGACTTTATCATGTTCAGAACATTGAAGAACTGAAAATATCTTTTTAGTAGTACTAATCCATTGTTCATCAACTAATGGATCGGTAGACCCACTGAATGAATGTGGACACTGACTCATGAAGGATTAAACAGAATGTTGCTCCTTCCTTTGCTCGTTTGGAAGTCCTGCATGATTCATAGCTTGAAAAATTTCTGTGAGCAGGCTAAAAGATTTTGCATTCCATCTCCCATAACTTTTGGTTTCTCAGGGGGACAATCATTGCATTGCTCGTCGCATTCTTCATTAACACGGTTCCTTCGGGTTCCTTCCATTGACTAAAACCAAGAAGAATAGTGTGAGAAACACTAATTATAAAAGGAAAATCACATAATAAAGGATAAAATTCCACACTTAAGGTATTATCCTCGGTTATTCATGGTCATTTCTAAAACACTAATATTGTGTTCTATGCTTAGACATATCCTTAGGATTCTTACTAAGGATTTCAAATCCTAGTTTCCAAAGGTTGACTATACCTTTCATCTTATACCAACTATAACGACCCATACTTTACATAAATTTTTATTAAATCAAAATTAAAGAATACTTATTACGACATATAACAAAACCATGAAAGGACCATATAGTTATAGTGTCTTTAGAAATTTGGAAACATAAACAACTGGTTCATAAAGCGTCTACACTGTCTCCCATTTATTTCATCATATCTATAGTCCCTTTTGGCATATCTTACTTAATAACCTTCTTCCTAACCTGGGGAAAGAAAACATAGAAAAGGGTGAGCTCAAATTCGCAGTAAGGGTAAACAAAATAAATATCAATCACATCATATTCATAAGAACATAACATTTTGGAAATCTTAACCTGCAAAAGTGAGCATAATTTCATAACACAGGATAAATCATAGTAATGAAATGAAATCCCAATAATCATAACATAAAACATGAAACTTTGTGGAATACACACATAATCATAGAGAATCATTTCTTATTATTCAAGACTCATTTCCAAGACTATCTTAGTGGACAATGTCAATTTCTGAACCGAGTTCACTCCTCGTTTCAGTGCTGTTTCACTGAACTGGTTTAACCTGCCGTTCCAGCCACGTCTATCTCATGAGATATAAAATTTTTACCAAATGCATTGGAGGGAGATATAGGTCCCACCCATCTCATAATGATACAATTCATATGTGTGCCAGAAAATCATAAATCATACATCATTGCATAACTCATGTAATAAAAATGGGATTCTTAAACAACATGACATCATAAAACAATTCATATAAGATAAAGGAATTCATAAAAATAATCCCATCACAACATAATAAAATTAATGTATTAATAGGTATAGAAATAGAACCCTATATTATCTTAGATGGAGTATAATTTTGATAAAACACTTGAACTCCATTCTTGAGGAAAATATCCTTTCTACTTCGAAACAATTTTCCTTTCTTAACATGTCATACGATTTTAAACTAAAAGAAGTTGATTAAAAATAAACTTGAAAACTTGTAAAGGAAGCCTCTTGGAAATAATGTTTTAAAAATCCATTCATGCCGTATAAGTTAAAAAACATTCTTCTCGTACTTTTTTCAAAAAAGTCAAAAAGTACCTCATATGAAAAACGACAAAAGATTCCTTTAATATATTTTAATAAAAACTCACCGAAGGGTAAAATTGGATTTAAAAAGTTGTAGGTGGATGGAAACAATATTACATATTTAGGAAACATGTATGTGGATGATAAAATACACCCCAGTAAATACCAAAGTATAAAAAATCTCGGATAAAATGAGATTGTGATATTTTCCCTTACCTTAGATCCGATTTGCTTCGTAAGTGTCCGAACCTCATGTATAATGATTTAAATAATGTTATTGACATATTATAGAATCATAATTATTTTTATGATATCATATATGGACATATTCTTAGCTTCTTATTAGTAATATTTCATTACTACTTGTCATTTGGGTGTTTATTACTTTTTGTTCTTATGTGTGTTTTGTCGAATAAATTATTATTATTCTATTTAGGTTATAGATACCTCATTTCCAGAATGGTATTAGTGTAATATATATCATATTAATTCATTCAATTCATTTATATAATCATTATGCAATGAAGATCATGTAGAACGAATCGCATCATATCGTGGAAACGGTATTCCGTACGTACGCACGAGCGATGATATCGTTCCCATGGTCGTGGAATTGTATTGGAGTGTATGTATACTATTTCAGAATGAATACCACTTTACAATAATCATATATATTCATTACTTTCACCCTGATACCCATCCAAGTAAGGTGGTGGTGGAAAATATATTACACCACGACGTGGAGATGGTATTCTGTACGCACGCATGCGCTGTGATTTCGTTTTCCGTAGGATGGATAAGAGGTGAACTAGGGCTGTTTCATATTTTTAATAACATATCAGTTTATGAGTGATACTGATTTTATTAATTCATAATGAAACAACTAAAGAATATAGAGTAGAAGAGGAATGGAACATGAAGAAAACGGTAGAAGGTATTACCTCTTTCTCGACGTGCCTCCTTTAAACTTTCTCTTAAGGCACTAGAGTTGGTCTTTTGATAAGATCAATACCTCTAGTAGGTTTCTAAGGAAGTGGGGAAGTTAAATAGGCAGGGTTTTTCCGAGATTGAAGCCTCAAATTGGTGTGAGGAAGAGTGGGAGGAGGTTCCCTTTTATAAGAGAGGAGAGGGGCACCTTTGGAAAGTGTCGAAATATTATTTTATTATAAACTTATCTTCGGTTTGAAAAGGTCTAAAAATCATTAAATATGAAGATAAGATGACTCATGGTAAAAATAAAATCATCCAATCATAATTGGACTTGTTTTGGAAAATATTTTAATCATTATAATCTTATTTATTTAAATCATTTATTAATGAGGTAAATATTTCATCATTATTGTGTCATAAATAATTTAATTTATTTGGTGTCTAAGAATTATAAAACAAAAATAATTATGTATGAAATCATTTTATATTTCTAATGAATATTTATAGTCGAAAATATTATTTATATAACACCTTATAAAAATTAATTACTAAAAGATTTTTGTTAATGTCAATGTTGTCTTTACATTAAATTAATTAATCCAAATTATCATTGTCACGACCAAGTGGCTCAATGGGGTCCCAAAATCGACCCAAGGATGCCCATTGTTGGTCAATACTCATCCAATAAGGTTAGGAAAAGTGTAAAGGTAATTTTGAATTATTATAATATTCTTTTAAGCTTGAATTACCCTATTTATCTTTAACCGTATTAAATAAAAAAATTACCGTAGTTAATATTCATAATATCAAAAAAATAAAAGTAACCTATTAAAATAATTTGGACCTACTGATTCCAAATATTGAATGAATTTTTTAAAATTTAAAACACATAAGTTGCAGTAATTAATTTAAAATTAATCCCGTTGTTAAGCAAATGGGTTTTAAATGTTAAAACATTGCCAAAGATTGAAATGTTTTTACCTATGAATTCAATGTAAAATTAATGATAATGACATACATTATATTAAATGGTTAATATATATTCTATATATACTTTAAAAACAATCAATATTATAATTTAACCATATAAAGTATTGCAATGAAAAAAGTAGTTTTAAATTGAAATATAGCGTGTTTTTAAGAGATAATATCTATCAAAAGATTGACACTTGTTTATGTCTGGTTTAAATGTGAAATTACATCCAATGAAAAACAGTGTATTATATTGTAAAAATATATTCTAAATATACTTTGAAACCACTCAAATTATTAATTTATCACTATTGATTATTTTGATTAAACAAGTTGTTTTTAATTAAAATTTAGTAATTTTCACTATTCATCAGAATATGAATGTTATCCGAAAAGTACCAAAATTTCATCCTAAGATAATTTCGATATTCCGAATCCAAAAATGAAGTCCATTTTGAAAAATAAAATTCCAAAAAATTCAAAAAGTGGTTATTACTATTCATACCGGCTAGTTTTAATAATATTTTAATAGCATATCGTTGTTTAGTGAAACTCGGTATTGCGTACGACGCAAGCTATCGAGGAAGGTCGCGGTTGCGTGTAAGGAAAACCAAGATAGTGTTGTGTGTAGTGATAGATTCCTTTGATGATTTATACAACATAAAAAAAATATTTCTCATAAAAGTCTCGGGTGTTACAAAAAATAAATGAGATTTTAAATAAATTATATTTCCCTTTTTCATTAAAATTTAATGTTTTTATAAAAATGGTTTTTTTAGGTTTTAATGTTTTTACATAACTAATAGGTTCCTTTATTTATGTATCCCTTATTGAGATTTTTTTTATCATCCCATATTTTTAAATTTTATTCAATGCATTTGAGTATGGCGGATGGATTTAAAGAGGTCATGTTGAATGTCATGAATATTTTTTCACATGAAATGATCATGACTTATTTAAAAAAATTTACACAATATAATACATTGATACAAATCAAATGTGTCCATTTTTTATTTTATGGACTTTTAAGGTTTAGGTTATGAACTGATTATCTAAAAAAATAATATAAAATATCCTCAATGTTATATAAATTAAATTTCTTACTAGAAATCAAGATTACATATTGTAAATGTTCAAGGCCTTATAGTTGGTATCAATGGTTAGTTTAGATAACATAAATGGTTATTGTAATATTAATATCAATACATTGAATTATTTCACCCTATAGTTAAGTTAAAATTATATATTATTTTAAGAATAATTTGGTTTTTATCTAATATATATCTACTCAGAATAGATTTCCACATTGGAAATAGGGAAGCTATTTTGGTAATGATTACATAAGAAGATATCCTTCGAAATCAGCATTCTCAGTTGACTGGAATAATAAGAAAATTTTTTTTTAGTGATGGATTAGTGGAAACATGAAATAAATGATGGTGGTATTCATGCTACAGTATAACGTGACCTGCCATGAAGGAATTTTTCTCTTTTGGAGCATTTCATGATGAAATAACCCTAATAATTAAGATTATCATCGGACCCTATGATATTTGATGAATGAATCAATGATCTGGAGAATAAATTTGATTTCATGGGATGTTATAAATGTCCAAAGGTAACACTTATAATTTATTATTTGAAGGATAGTCTAATTGGTGGTAGTCATTGGTTATGAATATTATAAGAAATGTTATTATTGATGACATGGAATGATAAACATTCAAGGATCATCTCATTGAGAAATACTAAACAAATGTTCTTTGAATCTCAATAGAATAGAAATTCTTGGAATTAAGATAGAATAAAATATATTCTATATCAAAAAATAAGGGAAACATCACGTAATTGGCCATTTAAGTGACAAATTTTATTTTAGACACCAATAGAAAAAATAATATATTTTACTCTAAACTGAAATAAGGTATACAAATATCATTGGTCATGTGGGAATTTAAAAGTTATGATAATTTCATTTGTTGTGATGAAAATGATGTTATGGTGTTTCAATAATCTTATATTCCTCATAAAAATGAATTTAAAAGTTAGTTAGGATGGAAGATGATGTGGAAATAAACATAAAAAAATATGGAGTTAAGAAAATGAATTTCCCTTCTTTTGGGAAGTCGGATAAAAATAAACATGGAGAATTTATTAGGAAGTTATATAAGTGTTAACAATGTATAATGTTTAAAATCATAGACCATGAATGAATGGAAAACCCCCTAAGGAAGAAAAATATCAGGGTACTTGATCATTATCCAAGGATTATATGGTTTAATTATAATGAGTTGGGTCATTATACTAATGCATGTCTAAATTTAGTTAATTAAGATTGAAATATTCATGATCAAAAACAGATGGGTGTGACAAAGTTGTTTTCTACAACAAATTTTGTTTTTAGGACATCAAATAAATTGGTTACAAGGATGTTATGTGTGTATTAAAATTATTAAAATACCTTATTTTACTTAGGATCATTTAATTCTATCATTTCTAAAAAATGTAATGGTAAATTGGAAATATCTCCTCATGAAACTAAGATAAATATTTTTGTGAAAAATATGTCGGAAGTAATAATGCAACCAATAGTTATAGAAATATTCCTATTATTATTATTGGGGTGGTGTTTCCTATAAATTTTGTTTAATTGTACATAGTATTCTTTTAATTAATTCATGGTATGAATTGGATGTCATTTCATCATGATATAATATATTATAGTTCTAATAAATTTTTGTTGCGTTATTTAATGCCTCTAATAACATACCATAAAGAAGAAGATTTATTATAGATACTCCATTTTTCCTAGGAAATATTGTTGGAAATAAAAAAAACTAATCAAATTAAGGATATTATAGTATTAAAATATTAAAAGTATGTTATTCGGTCTATTTTTCTAGTTGATATTCATGATTGAGAGTTCATGTTTTCTATTGAGTTAGCACCTAATTATAAGCCTATTTATATACCACCTTATCTAATGGTTATGGTGTAAATTTTTTAAATAAAAAAATTAAAATGTATGATTTATTTGATAAATAATTCATTTGACCAAGCACTATTCAGTGGTGTCCCCCTAACTTTATTGTTAAAAATATAGAGGGTTTATTGAGACATTTAAATTATTATAGTGAATTGAATATCATATTTAAAAATAAGCAGTACATATTGCCTCATATTGATGATATAGGTTATCATTTATAGTAGTATGTTGTTTTTAAAGGTTGAACTAAGTTCAGGTTTCCATTAGTTGAAAGTGTAGGAAGAATACATTTTGAAGAATTTTTTTTGGACTAGATATAGGAACTATGAATTTTTAGCTATATTGTTTTCTTATCCAATGCACTTGCTATATTTATATACCCTATGTATAGAATTGTTTATGGGTTCTTAAATAGGTTTGAGGCTTTTTTACTGATTCCATTTTGGTATATTTAAAATGAAAAAGTTGCATGAAAGTAACATAAGGGTTTTATTCCAACCTAAAAAGAAAAAAAATGTATGGGAAAATTAAAAATTGTGAATTTTTTTTTGCAAAAACGTTCATTTAATTAATATATTTTCTTAACGATGTGGTAATTTTTGACCCTTATTAAAAAATATTAAAACAATTCCATGACCCATAAATATCATATAGATTAATGATTTGTTTTACATTATCGCGTTATTAATGGTGGTTTTCTTATAACTTCCCCTATTGTCTATACCCCTATATAAGTTAACATTAAAATGATTTAGGTGATTTTTAAAAAAACTATTTGATGATTGATTTCAAGAACTGAATATAATGTTGTTGAATGCTCCATTTTTTCCCAATTATCCCTAAATAGTGTATTTTTTATCTGTAATGATTCTTATGTGAAAGGAAATTAATGTGTCCTAATGGATAATGATTAGTTAATTTCTTATATTTAACATAATTTGAATCATCATGAGTTAAATTACCCTATAGATTATTTTGAATTAGGTACTATTTTTTCTTTAATAATTCATAGTACTGATTTATATGAAGTAATGTGTGAAATATATACAGATAAAAAATTTATGTATATATTAAAATAAAAATAATTAGTTATAACATATAGATAATCAAGGATTATTATTTATTGACTTTTTACCATCTGATAAAATAAAACAAAGTGGGAGACAATCCGAGAAAAAAATTTAGTGCTACTTTAATCATTTTATGTTCGTAATGTTGCCCTTCAATTAACGATTTGATGAATTTGGGACTAGGATTTTAGGATACAATGATATGCTCTATTTTGTTTTAGGTTTTAGTGACGTTATGTTTTTCATAAATAATTAACCTAGATCCGAAGAAGAATTATTATTTGTAGGAAATGATAGAATTTGTTAAGAAATGTAATTTACCTAATTTTTAATAATGATTAAGAAGGAATTTTTTGATTTTGAAAAATATTATATGTGGCTAGTGATTCTTGGTTGAGGAAATGCTTCTTAACAGAATATCAATGTTTTCCCTTTTCCATTTATTCGAAAAAACTATAATATATATAGAAAATCAAGTGTACTATAGGTGGGATCAAATAAAAAATAATATTTTTGAATTTACTATGAACTGTTTCAATTTTCAGTAGGATAAATAATAATTTTAATTCTCGAAGGGGATTAATTATCCATTGTTTTTTCAAGAGTGAAAATTATATAATATATCAATGGATTCAAGGGTATGACTTTCAGTGACATCTCAAGGTAACAATGTGGTTTTTTGTATTATTAATCAATTAACTAAACCTGAATAGTTACATACCATTAATGATATGATGTCTTAAGAACAACTTTATCCACTGTATCTAATAATTATTTAAGTGTTATATGGTGTGACTCTCTCTATTTTATAATATCATGATCCCAGGTTCACATTCAAATTTTGGATAGGACAATAAAAGTTGTTGGGTACTAAATAAAATTTTACTGAAACTTTTAACACTCAATCAGATGGAATGTATGAGTGGAAAATTCAATTCATGTAATATAGGATTTCATATTTTTAAATGGATTACCTATTATATTCTTATCAATGTATTTATTTGGTTGAATTTACTAATAATAAATGTTTTCAATCCAGTATATAGATGGCTCCATTAGAGGAAATCTATGGAAAGAAATGTTAGACACCAGTATTTTAGGATGAAGTATGAGAATGGAAATTTATTTTACTATAGTTGGTAAAGGAACTGGATGAGAATGTGTAGTTCATTTAGTGTCACCTGAGGAATGCTTAGCCTAGTCTGAAAATATATAGGGATAACAAATAAAATATATATCGATCAAGGTAGATAATAATGTATTACTAAATGTTTCTACTTGTAAAAGTTTCATGTGTTTTTTAATATTAAAGGTATTGTGAGTCAATGGTTCATTGTACCATAATAATTTATAGTGAATTTTGGAATATTTTCCTTATAAGTGGCTTTTCTTTAGATTTTATATTATTTATAGATCACATTACAAGTTTCAATGTTTTTTAAATATGTTTCAAATTAGTTTACATGTATTAATACCTAAAGTATTTTATTTCGAAGAAAATATTTCATTTGAGGATTATCCTGTTCAAATTTTTGTCATAATAAATAAAGTGTTTTATAAACAAGTGATTCAGAATGTTAAGGTTTTATCAAAAAAAAATATGGTTGAAGAGGTAATGTAGAAAAATAATGATCTATTAGGTAAATATATCCCCATTTTTTAAATAATTGAATAAAATTAAGAGGAAAAAATTACAACATGTTGTAAGGTTGTAATAACCTAGGTGATGATAGAATAAATGATTTTCATATTTATTAATATGAATTAAGAAGTTATATTATTAATTAAAATATTAAGTAATTTTTAATCAAAAATGAAATAATATAATTAAGATGTTTTGTAAAAGGTTTTTCCTATAAGATTAATTTTCTAAATTTTAGATATATAAGTTAATTAAATTATTGTTATTTTAAAAACCATAATATCATAATTCACATTGGGTGAAATATTATTATTTTTCAGAAAAGACAACCTCTTTATTGAATTGTAACAAATACCAATTTTTGAAAAGAAATATTATTTCATTTTAATAAATTATGCAATTTAAATGTATAAATATCATTTGATTTTGTTTTTAAGTATTATAATTATTCTTGAGTTGTATTAAATAAACTAAATGATATTAAAATAATTTTTATATTGGTTTCTAATTTATGTTTTTTAGTTTAATGATGGTTTTTTCTAAAAATTGTTTAAAAATGCATAATTTTTTACCTATTTAATTATTTAAAATAATCCCTGATGGGGAGCGCACTAAATAAGGAATAATGAATATATAAAATTTAATGTTAATTTATTTTCCAATAATTGTTATTCTCAGACATTATGTTATTTTAGAATCAATTTTTTCAAAAAAAAATAGACTTTTTAAAAACCCATTGTCTTATAGTAACTACGAGATTAATATTAAAATCAAATTGTCCACATATGTGAATGGAATATGGAAATAATATAACTTGTTTGGAATCATAATAATTTATTATTTCTATTAATATTAACTTATATTTTTTGAAAAAAATATTAGTGTGTGAAATTCGAATTAAATAAATGGATTAAGGTAAAAAACAAGTTTACTTAGTGGTAAACCTATAAAAAAAAGAAAAATGATAGAGAAACCTATCAAAATACCATTTTATATCCACATTTTTAACACTTACCTTATGGGATATTTTTTTGTGAATTATTGGAGCCACTATATATGTAATAACATGGTTGGAATTACTTCAATAAAATATTTAGAATTTATCCACTCACCTCCCTTATAATATCCCTCACCTCTCTTCCTTTATCCACACCTCTCAAACCTTTTGGATCAAGGTGGATCATTCAAAATAACTTCTATAAGTCCTTCCAATTATCATATCGATATTATTTTTTTCATAAATACATATATGTGAGTCCCTCTGTTCAAACCAAATTGAGTGACCCAATGAATAGGTAACATTAATCAGTATGAGTTTTTGTTTTTGTTTTCATCATAAAAACCATTAAATTTTTATTATACCATGTTTTTATAATATCCATTATATCATAAATATAAATATATATTTTTATCTATTTTATGACAAACACCCACACAAACATCCATCAAATGGGTTACATAGTCATTGTTCTTGTGTACGGAGGGCAACCACCTTGCAAAATGATGTTGTTCATTTTTTTTCCTTTAACACCTCTCATGGTTGGGAATTATGGTGGAAATTATTTTTATATAAGATATTTATTATATATTTAATGTAATAAATATATGAATTTATTATACCATATAATCCCTTTTATCATTTCATACCATTGGGGATACGATATGTTTTCTTGTGTGAATGGCGGACTACCATCTCGTGACGCTATGTGAAGAATTATTCATTAACATATTACATGAAAGTTAGTAAGGGTAAATATAATTAATAATTATTAAATGAATTAAATATTTATCATATTAATTATATAATTATCTTAATATTCATATATTATATAATTATCTCCTAATATTTTTAGACACTAAAAAGGTGACAACGTCATTCATGGATTTGAGCACTACCGCCTCCTTCACTAGATGTGATTATTATTTTATCAAAATTGTGTCAAAAGGATTATATAAATAAGTATATATAATTAAATAATATGTAATTTATGATATAGTTATTATTCTTTGATATTAATATTTCACACCTTCTTTCCATAATGATTATTGGAAAAGGGTATGTTACTCATCCGTACGTACGACCTACCATCTCCATGATTGTACCATTATTTCATTATGAACAAACATATTCAATTATTGTTTTTAAAATAAGATATTATTTATATATATTAATATTATTTCATGATAATTCTGAATATGTTTAAATAATGAACCCTTTGACCATAGTCAACCTTCCAATGTTATTTTTGACACATAAACTTAATATTGTCAAAACACCAGACCTAAACTTAACTGATTAAGTAATTTTATATAACTTATTAATAGGTGAATTAATATAATAATTAAAATTTAAAAATTAGTTAAGAAATTAAATAATTAACATACGTTTATTATCCATGAATATAAAGATAGACATTGCAAGTTAGATACAAAGGTAAGCGGTGTTGTCTCAATTTCCATTCATTGTGGATATTCATAATATTATTCACCATTAATCTTTCATAAGGATTATGTAAATCCCCTTTGAAATTAAATATCAATAATTTATATAAAATGTTGATTTTTAATTTTTTTCTTTATTTTCATTCTTTTACGGGGATTATGGTCATGTGTTTCCTAAGGGGTAAGGGAATTTTCATTAAAAAATCATATTTTAAGTATTTCATTCGAACTCCGTTTGTGTTTTTTGTAAATGTTTTTAAATTGATATTTAAAATTATTTATATATTTATATAATATTTATAATATTAATTTAATGTCATTTTTACATTATTTAAATGGATTTCAATTGAAATATTTTCACATATATTAAATTGAATGGTGAAAATGACTTTTCTTATCACTATGGAAATCACATAATTTATATATTCATTTGTAAGATTACATATTTTCTTATGAACCCCTCTTTATTTAGGTTATTTTGGTAATAAAAATAATTTCTAAAAATAATAGTGTAATATTTTAAATAAATGTTATTTTGAATAAAATGGTATTTTTTTTATTTTTAAAGTGATTTTGATACAAGTTTCAAAGAGTTTTTAAATTGATGAAAATTTTAATTTCATGTTGTAGGTCATGTAAATTATAAATAATGGGTTTAACATAATAGAACTGGGTGATACTATTATATATTAAATGATTGATGTTGCTGGATAGTGCTCAAATTCATTGGGTAATGATTATATTCACTATTGAGTTATATTTGTAGTTGACCTTATGGTTACCCCAAACTGTAAGGGTCTTGTATGGGTTCTATATGGGTATTGTAATTGATGTATGAGATGATTTCTCAAGATAGCTATATGAATTTTCTATTCTTTGTAATGATTTTTCATGAAAATCAATTTCATAAAAGGTAAAATAAATGATATATTTAATGCAATTATATATTCTATTATGGTTAAAATTATATTATTTCAAGAAAAGAGTTTTCCCCTGGATTTTCATGCTTTTTTAGAACAAATGATTTAATTTATTTTTGAATCCCTTAATGAACTTGTTTTCTCAAGCATTTTTTAAGTGTTTTTTATAAGCTTTAATGAGGGGTAAGGGATTAGAAGTGGTCGTGTTAAAATACATGAAGAGTTTTCATAAGAATAGATCATTCTTTATATAAAAAGATATACATTATAAGAAAAATGGATTATAATCAGAAGTGTAAACTCTTTATTTTATGCATTCCTTTAAGTATGAGATATGACCTAATTATCTAAAAAAATAAATCAAAAATGAACCTCTAAGTGAATGAAATCTAATTCTTGACTAAAACTAAAGATTATAAAATGTCTATGGTCAGGGATTTATATAACATTCTTAATCCTCCTGTATACTTATTTTAAATATGTTATTACCATGAAAAATAATGATATTAATATCTATAATATCATTTTTTATCCTTTTATAACATATTATCACCTTTTCATTAATAATAATTATTTTTTTAATTGTTTTGGGTGTTAATTACTATGTTTTCTTATTTGTGTCTTGTCACAGAATATATTTTTCATTAAAATATTATATAGTTTCTTCATCTCTATAAAAATAATCATGAAATAATGATGAAATTTTAATGAAAAAATTTCTTTTAATAAATCATGAAATATGGTTATGAAAAATGAAATATGTTGCAGTTATGAAGATGCTAGGTCGTACGTGCACAAGCGTAACTTTTCAATTATCTAGTGATCATTATGGAAAATATATTAGTAATAAATAATATTTCCTAAATAACTATAATATCATAAATATCATATTATATAATTATATATGTCATCCATGTGGTTTGGTTATCAACAAGTGAGTCACATGACTTCACAGAGGTTGTAGTCCACTTGTACATGAATGATGTAATCATCATTTAGTGGGTGGAAATGTATGATTGAAAATTATATAATATATTTATAGAATGATAAATATGTGATAAATTTTATAATTATGTATTTTATATAACATATAATGATTTATTATATAGTTATGACCATCTATGTGAAGCTGTAGTGAAAGACGATTAACATCGCTTCACGAGAGGGCAGTTCGTCATACACATGAGTGAATATATCGTATCTCTTATTGAAAAGAATGTAAACTACAAACATATATATATATCATATAAATTGTTGTTTTTTAAAACCATTTTATTAATATAAACATATAATTTATACCCATCATCATAAAAAATAGTGAATGGTAGTAATGGAATACTAAATTCCATTAGTTCGCGATACGAAAACTTATCGTACACACAAATGATGATTTTGCAACTCATTTGAAAGAAGTTGAGATGGTGTCAGGACATTAAATTATTATGAAAACAGTCCAATATATGGAATATACAAATTTATTATATCATAATTTTATATCAACAATTTAAGGAGGTGGAGAATAAAATAAAGTAATGATGCTCGTTGAAGAAAAATAACTCTTCCTCAAGTAACCACTTTAAAATTAATCTAAATCATTTATATGTTATCTTTATACCATAAATAAGGGTAATAATATCTCATGAGGGAATTGAGGAAGTTATTTTTTCAGAAATTGTCCAAAATAATGACTTTTAAATTAGTGAATAATAGATTATATGGGGTTTCCTTTTAAAAGTGAGGTGTGTGACACACTTGTAATTTGTTGAAATTATTCAATATTACCAGCATTTATATCATAAAAAAGCTTCCAAAATGGAACATTCATGAACCTATAGGATATAAAGTGTAAATAATCTCATAAAATGAGTTTATTTACAAGTTTGTAGTGTATTTTAACCATTATCTTATTAATTTAACCATTGGTAACTACATTTTTACCATTACAGTAAAAATAAATTTTTACGCATTTGAAAAATAATTTTGGTCAAAAATTAATTTTAAATTTTGAGAAATTATAAATAAATTTAATTTCAAATATGGATAAAATTTTCCAAATTAAGTTCACGGATGTGGAAATTTTTATTTTAAAATTAATCAGATAAACATGCTGATAAAGTGGGGTTTTAAATAGATAATGTACAAAAGAGTACAATATTTTTATATAATAATTAAATTTGATTACGATTAAAATGACCTAAATTAGTATAATTGACATATAATTGAAATATTATTTCATTAAAAATTACATTAAATGAAATTTAAATTTATAAAAACAGACATGGAAGGAAACTTTTAAGTTAAAATTCAGTAAATTTCATTATTTATAAAAAATGAATCGTTCTTGGATTATCCCAAAAATTCACCCTAAACTAATTATATTATTATGACATCAAAAATGTATTATTTTTAAATAAAATTTTCTAAAAATGGTAAATACTTATATTTAAATTTTTATTAAAACCGTAATTAAACCATCTTTTAAAAAAATAACATTTTTCAAAAAACATTTCATTTTTATTTGATTGATTCTTATTTTACATATAATAAAAAAATATAAAATATAAAAGTGTAAAATATATATTTTTATAATATATCTAATATAATTTGAACTCCCAATTATATCTGTTTGGTTTTATCTATGACATTAAATAATAATAATTTAGTTATATGTTATGTTTCATTTTAACTTCGTGTTACTTATAGTAGAATATAAACACAGTAGTTCATGTAATGAAATATATTATATATATTAAAAATATTAATAAATAAAAAATGGTAAATGATGTGGGTGGTTATATTTTATTATAATATTTATGTTGATTTTCATACAAGCTAAAAAATATAATGTTCTTATATTAGATGTTCGAGGTGTAAATTTATCTCCACCATAGATAAGTTTCACCCTTATAATTAAAACATGATATCAGTAATCATAGTTTTGAAACCCTGAAATACTTTTAGTGAAAATACCACAACATAAAAATAATTAATAAAATATCCTCCTAAGAATATAGATACATATGTACAAAGGTCATATGGTGTAACATAAAACTAGGTTTCAATATAAGAGATCCTTTGAGAGAAGGGAATATAAGGATATAAAGGAAAAGTGTAATTATTTATAGAGAATGATAGAGGTCATTTATTAGAAGAAGGTGAATGAAAAACGAAGAGCTATGGGATACAAAAACATTTATCTATGATGATTTAAACAATAACCTGAGTCATCAGATATGTCTATAATAGGATAATTTTTTTTATAATACCCTTTTCCTAAAGATGAGGAATTATTTTATTGTAACAGAATATAACAAAATATAATTACACGATAAATTTAAAATTTATTAACCCAATTTCATCCTTTTTTGTGCTTTAATCATTTTATAATTCATCATAGAGTCCATGAAATTAATATCCAAAAATTATTTTTTTTATTCTTAAAGAACAAAAAATCACATTAAATGGATCATTGGATCCAAAAAAAGTGTCAATTATAAACATATATCTCCAACTAATTTCCAAATTAAATATAGTTAGCACATGTTATCCAATATGTATAAATATTCATATATTTATATAAAACATTAGTATCTAAAACTTCATCCAATGTTAAACCTATACCATTGCATCAATGGTTAACCTTATGGCCCATCCAAAATATTAAGATCCATGAATTTAGAAATAACTACATTGAATTTCCAAAATGAAATTATCATGAATCCCCTAAACAACATAAAGTAACTCTGAATAATAACATACCAACCTTGTGAATTCCTTGAAAAGGAATTCTCTTCAAACATGGTAATAACCAAAATTACCATCAAAGCTTATTGAGAACATGAATTCTTTTTAATTCCTTTAGTAAAAAACATATTAGTGGATATATTCCTTAAATAATAGGTTTCCATAAATTCCACCAACAATTATATAACCAATTTTTCAAGCTATCATGCATTAGTTACAAGGTAGTCAACACTATCCCATTTAACTTTTATATATCATTTTTCTATTTATCCCAATATCATTATCTGAACACCCAGAATGTATTAAAGGTCCCCAATAATATTTTTTTCAAAGAATTTAAACTTTCCATTGAATTATTTATCTTATAAATTGGTAATTTTAAATATATGATTTCAAATAATTAATGAAATGGTGCTATTGTACAATCATTTTGTATTTCATAATTATTATAACCAGGATATCACTGATAAAATTATAAAATGAAATAATTATTAAATCTAAACAAAAGAAAATTAATCATTCCTCTATGTCTCTTATAATATCATATGTTTGACCATGATGCACTAGTATCTTCTGTGGTATATTATACTGATACATGAGAAATTTATTCTCATAGTATCACATCTACATACAGTTGAATCAATGTTCACGGTAAAAAAAATTCTTACCCTTTCAATCGCAATCATGGTGTATTTTCACTCTACTCATGTAGAAAAATCTAATTATTTTATTCGATGAAGGTTCAATGGTAAATGAAGTAGAAACCTGTATGGGGTTGATGATTCTATGTATTTACATGGAATGTGAATGAATATAAATATGGGGGAACTGTATCACCTAATATTTAATTCTTTATTGCTTGATAGAGGTGATGAATTCTCTAGAATAGTTTTTTTGAGTGGTTTTTTAAGAAAGGGGAATGGAAAAAATCATTCATATCTTGGGTTTATTGTCAATAAAGGAGGCTATAGTGTCCCTTTCTATTTTTAGTGAATAAGTGTTACACTATTATAGATTCATGAATATTGCATCCCGAAATTAATCATTTTAAAGAATAATTACAAATAATCATGTGTTTTTATCATCTATAAGTATAAGTATTGATTAAGGGTATCTTTATCAGCACTAATAATGCATCGATATAAGTACCACCTTCATCGGTTCATTTTCTTATAATTGCTAAATTATATATTATTTAGTACTTTTATCTAGCAATAAAAATATTGACTTTTATCAATGCATGTTTTATCATGGATAAAATGTTAAAATTAAATAATATTATAACAATTTATATATATATATATATGTATATTTAATTTAATATCTCCTTTGTATAACTCTATGAATGTATTTAATCAAAATATGTCATATATTTAGAAAAAATTAATTTATTACGTAACTGTAACTAATATTAATTATAATTTTTGAAAAATTGAAAATAATTTATATTTAATAAAAATTTAAGAATAAATATTATTTTTTCAATTTGTAATATATATTAAATTATTAATAATTAATTATTATATCAAAAACATTTATCAAAGTTTTGTTACATCCATGCCATTTACACATAATATCTCTTGACTAAATTTCATATGTACAAAATTAATTAAATTTTATGGAAACACATATTCATAAATAATAGATTTTTTGTTTTATCATCATTATTTTTTATTATTTAATATTTTTATTCGAAATATTTGGGTTTTAATTATTCATTTTTATTCAATTTTTATATTTTATATCACCATCCAGTCTTATATCCCCTTGGAAAACCATGTTGGATGGAGACGTTCTTTTTTATGTGAGTATCTCAACATGGGACCAGTTTGTGGATGCAATTCAATAGGCAAGTGATGCAAGTGGGGGCTATACAGGCTTCCGTATGGATGGGTGTCCCAAAAGGGAGATGAGTGTGCTGAAAACCAATATTGTCGCTCTTTCCAAAACAAATGTGGAGGGGGTCCAAGCCACATTGAGTAATTATGGGGTGGTTCAAGGAAACATTCAGGCAGGGATTATGGGGAGATGATTGCTAACATGGGATGTGACATTTGACTGGTGATAAGACATGATGAGAAATTCTCACTCTCAGTGTAACATCCCAAGTAATTATAGAATTATAATTTTAATATTTTTTAATATTTGTGAAATAATGAGTAATATTACCTGATAATAGATGATATTTTTGATAGCTTACACGACACACCATAATGAGGTTCTCTAAAATCGTACGTTGCATGAAAATCTATGATATACCAAAAAATAATATGTTATTAATATTATTTTCTAAGTGACAGTTATCACCTAGCCATTGAATAAAATAGAATGAATCGAACTAACTATATTATACAAATCTATGTTTATTAAATATTTTTACATTTATCCAATAAATTTTGTAAGGTTAAAATAATAAATAATCGAATTTTAATTATACAATGCACTTATTATTTTTAAAATATAGTTTCACCGCCTTTTGATAGAGAACCTATTTTAAATATAATTTTGTATACTTTTTATAATTTTTATATGAAAAATTAAAATTAATTTATGTAATAGAAATATAAACAATTATTTTGGGTTAGATTTTGCTATTTTAATGAGAACATTTATATTTAGATGAATTGTGAATAATAAAAAATATTAGTTAAAAACTACCATTTCATCAAATTAATTTATATTGTTCAATTTGGTTTTTAATTTGTTTTAATGTATAATTAAATCAATTTTATATCATTAAATCAAATTTAGTTCATTTTAAACATATTCACATTAACACTAGATATAAAAACATTGTGTACTTCTAAACATTTTAACTTCAAAACCGGTTTTCTCGAATAATCATTGGGATTAATTTTAAATTAATATTAGCCCCTTATGTGTTTTATATTTGAAAAAATATCATGTTATGTTGTAATAATTATGATATTTATGATCTAATAAGATAGACATAATTTTTTAAAAATACGAGTAGTAAATTTTGTAATTATTTTTATTACCATTGTAATATATAAATCTTTTAACTATGGGTGAAAATAATATTATAAATTAACCTAAATTTTTTAATAATTTCATTCGATGAGAAAGGTACAATTTAAAAGCATATTTGGGCTGAAATATGACATTTTTAGTACACTTTGATGACATTAATAAATTTATAAGATATGATTGATGAAAACTCAATTTTGAAAAACTATTGTTTTTAACAATAAAATATTTTTAATACGAGGATATATAGAAAAAAAATTGAAATATAAATATTGATTGGGAATATAAATATCCCATTTAAATATTAAAGAAAGGTATTCATCATGATATTTTTTTTTATTTTTTAGGGACGAAATAAGTAAATTAAATGCTTTCACAATGATGATCTCGTAATTGTTTAATTAACATGAATATCAAATAAATGATATTAAAAATATTAAAATAAAAACCAATACATATAATTAATCTCATAAATTAGTTTTATACATTAAATATACATATTATTTATGTATTTAAATATTTTTTGAATATATCACGTTGTTGTAATTTTTTTGAAATGTTATGAAATGAATTCTATCAAAATTTACTATAATGGTATTTAAAAATATAAAATATTATATTTATTAATTAAAAATTTATAAAAACCAATTTTTTTGAAATATAATTGGGATAATACCAAAAATTTCTTTATTGGTTCATTTATTGGTCTTTTTTCATGTTTTTATATTTATATTAACCCTCAAAGAGTAACTTTCAGTATAACACCATAAGAGTTCAAAGGCTAAAATATGGGTTAAAACAAGAATATAAGGATTAAAAAATAATCAAAACATATATAATTTTAATTGGATGATTTTATTTCAACACATACTCATCCTAAATAAAAACTAAATAATATTAGAGACAATTTTAGATGAAAATTAATTTATATTAATTTAAAAGTTTTAAAAATACCATGACTGCTCCACCCATCTCTAATAAAAGGGTACTAATTATTATAATTTTTTTACAAATAAAAACCAATTTCTTCCAAAAATTATATGCCTAAATACATTCTTATAATCCAACCACACATCCTAAAGGATTCATTTTTTATAAAAACCCCTTATAGATCTATTGATGTGATAATAGAAGGAAATCACCATAATCAGAGGTATCATTTTTAGTTAAGTATTTGTATTTAATTTCTTCTTCCAATTCTCTAAAATATTATTCAAACATGATGATGTAATAAATACAGTATCATAAATCTAATTATACTTTATTATATCAATATCATCACCTAAATCCATATCCACATCAATAAAATTGGAAAATAATTAATCATTCTTGTGTACGTGTGATCTCTTACCTCCATAAACCGATATAATTATTTTTTCCATAACTATATATTAAGATAAGTTATAATGATTTAATTAATGTTTTTATATTATACTCGTGAAATAATAAATATTAAATGATAATAAAATATAATTTATGTTCTATCTATTAATACCAAAAAAATGATAACGTTGTTCGTTCGTACGTGTGAACTATCTCTTCCATGAAGAGATGTGGTTCATTTTTAAACCCCACATCACATGAATAATATATATAAATATATTTTAATAATTTTAGTGATATTAATGATAATATTATCATTATATAATTATAAAATAATACATAAATTCATTCCATAATGATTATGGAAAATTGAAACGTTACTCATGCGTACATACAAATTTCTATCTCCATGATTCTAATGTAGTTCAATTTTAAGATCCATATCTAATAGATGGATTTAAAAGTATATTTTATGCATAAAAGTGATAATTATGTCATGAATATTATTTTGGAGATGATTTACTAATGACTACCTTGGACTATAGACATCATACCAAAGTCATTTTGGACTCATGTACCAAATATCATCAAAACACCCAATGTGAACATAAATTATTAATTAATTGTTATAACATCGTCATAAGTGATATAAATTGAATAATAATCCAGTAAAATGTTCATATGAAAATAAATAATATCTTATTTTTATTATTCATGAATATAAAGAAAATATGTGACAAATCAGACTCGAAGTAATCGGCTTTATCTCAATCCCCCTCCCTTGAGACGTATTTCGAGGTTATACAACCACTATATATTTAAAGAGTAAATAACCCCTATTTATTTTAATTATATTCAAAGGTTTTAAAAATTGAATCTTTTTATGAAATATGTATGGAGTGTTTTACTTCCCCTAGAAATTAAACAAATAATTTCTTTTAAACTTATATAGTGATAATGTCATTTCTATTGTCGTAACCGTTATTTGATATTTGGTTGCCTCTATAAGCATTAATGTTTCAAAAGAAAAATACACCCTTTATTACCTTTTTTGGTGTTCTTATATATAATTTGGATTTTTAAATGTATTTTTAATTTCGGTACCTTGAAATGATATGTTCTGATTTGCAATGAAATTTTACGAGTGAAATGCTGAAAATTGAAATCCTTTATGTGTTACAATTATTTAATGGTATGTTGACATTTTATGGGAGAATACATGATGAACTAAGAATGTGTAGTTCCAATATATCCCAAAGATGAGTGGGTATATAATAACCTCCAATGTATTGGGTATGGAAGTCGATCGTATGGTTATTACATTTTGTAAGACTGATATGTATGGAAGTTAGACACATTCTTTTTCCATTTAAGTATAATTAGTCCCAATATTCCTTTATATATTATATATTATTTCAATAAGTTTTATTCTAATTTTATGAATACTAAAATGGTATGTAATGATATCTTTTTAAGGAGAGTATTTACAACTTAAATGGGATAATTATTACATTATGATATTGTATTTAATATTTACCAAGATCTATTAGACTAAATATTTTCCTTATTGGTGTATCCCTTATTGAAGTTTTTATTCTCATTAAATGTTTTAAAAAAATTCAAAGAATTTAATAGATATTTGATACAAGAATGGTGTCATGGGAAAATTGTGATTATTGTACAGAAAAAAACCATGATTCATTTTAAATGTTTTTGTTTTGTGAAAAATTACTAGTGAGTATAAGTGTCCACGTTATAATATCTGATTTGTTATATATGATTTATTCCATAATTCACTAATTCTATAAACATGAAAAGATCCTCAATGTGATGAAAATTAAAATTCTTTAATTAACTCATGAATATATAATACTTTATGGTTTGAGCCTTATAGTTAGTATAAACACATTGATTTGATAACATTATAGGTTAAGGAAACATTAATAACATGCCCTTGATATATTTTACATTATGTACATTTAAAAATGTTATATAATTTTAGGATTTCCATATTGATTCATCTTATATATGTCTATTATGAATTTTTTACATAGAGGAAAAAGGGCAGCTACAGTGGGAAGGGATCATGATAAAAACTTCCTTCCAAATCAGTATCTCAAGATGGACATAATTAGAACTAAGCAGTTTGTTGTAGTGATAGATCAATTTATTCAAGTGATAAATGGTGGTGATTTCCATTCAAGAGAGATACCTGAACCCCCACTGAGGAACATCAAGATAGTGGTAATTTCATGATACAACATCCCCCTAAATTTATATAATTATATGACCTCGTGCTAGTGGAAAGTTGGACTAAATCCATTAAAAATTTATTCTACATCATGGGTTGTTCAAAACCCAAAAAATTAACTATTGCTATTTATCATTTTGAAGGTTATGTTGATTCATGGTGGTAAATGGTTAAAAATATCAAATTAAGTGTGGATATTGTTTCAAGGGAATAGTATGAATTTAAGAATATATTACACAAAAAATATATTCCAATGGTTTTTTGACATAGTTTGGAAATGGAATTAATGGAATTAAGGAAAATGGTTATTGATTTATGGCTCCATATAAAATAAATTTTACAATTTTGGAGATGTAAATCCAATATATTATATGTTGACTTGATACTAATAAAACATAGTTTTAACCATGATTCAAGTAGATATATTAAAGGGAATTTCCTTATTTTTCATTAAAATTCTTTTATAATCATTTCTAATGTGATGAGATGGTATAAATAATGTATTTGGATGGTCCTGTGTCCCGTGAGGGAAATAAAAATAAGAATTATAATTAAAAGACAATGGGAATGTATTCATCAAAGATATTTTTCGGAAAGAAAACTAAATTTACCTCTTGTGGGATGGGTAGTAAAAATAATCATATAGAAATCCATTCAATGTATGAGAAGTGATTTCAATGTAGTAAGACTATTCATATTTATCGTGACCATAAGGGGGATGATAATGCAAGAATTTAAAAGACAAATTTAAGATGTTTTAGTTTTAATTATTTTGGGAATTATGTCAATTTGTTTCCAAATTTGATTACACAATGTGGAAACCAGCAAAATGAGAAGAATAAGGGAAAAAATATTTTCTAACTGCTACAATTGATGATGGACCATTAAATTTTGTAGTCATAAGTATGTAAATAGTATTTTATCAATATTACAATACTCTCATTGAATATGGATCATTATATTCATTTATGTTTGAATTATTTTCATGTAAATATGATTTTTTTCCTCATAAATGTGATATATAATATTTTTTTTAAAAACTCTATGTTGATTTATTAAATCATCCATTATTTATAAAAATCATCCTATAGTCATTGGTGTGATGGTATTTCATGAAAATATTATTGATCTTTTCATATTGGAGTTTCATATCCTTTTTTTGTTCGAATTGAATTTAATTTTACCATGCTAAAATAATTGTCCAATCCAAGAATGTTTATTTCAACTATATAAAACCTTTGATAAAAAACCAAAAAAATTGGACATTGATTAATGATGTATGTGAATGGGTTTTAGATCATATTGTTGAAAAGAAATAAAAGGTTTTGATTAGTGACATTAATGTAGTCAATAAATTTACATATATATTTACTAATGAATTTCATGAAGTTGTTCATGATATAAAATTTTAATTTACTATTTATTTCATGCCTAATTCTAACCCTATTTCTAAATCCCATTATCGAATAACTCAAGTAGAACTGGTGGAGTTGAAAAAACAGTTGAATGAATTTATTGATAAAGGTTTCATTCAACCTAGCATACCATTATGGGGTTCCCCATTTTAATTTTTGAAAAATCAGGATGGTTCCATGAGACTTTTTAATTATTTTAAATCCATTAAAAACATAAATATTAGGAAAAATTATCCATTTCCTCAAATTTAGGATTTTTCTGATTAGCTATAGGGAGATTAGTATTTTTTGAATATTAATTTGAGTTTCATGTACCGTTAACTAAATGTGTCGGAGGATGAAATTAAAATTATTGTTTTTTTAATGAGATAGGTTCATTATTTTTTTGTAGTTATTATCTATGTGTTTTCTAAATAACATGATGTATTTATAAATATTATGAATGGAGAATTTTATTAGTTTGTGGATCAGTTTGTGGTTGTGTTTGTAGTTGATATTTTGGTATATTAGAAATGCTTAATGGAACATAAAAGGCACATAATTAATGGGTTTAAATATTTAATAGAAAGGAAAATATATGAAATTTTTAGTAATAGTGGATTCTAGTTGTAACAAATTTCATTCCATGGACAATTTGTTTCTAAACACGTGATAACTATTGAACCATCGAAAACAAAAGTTGTTCAAAAGTGGCCAAACACCTACCTATGTCATAGTGATTGGATGTTTTCTTATATTATCGGGTTATTACATATGGTTTTTTGGAAACTATTGATTTCTTATCTATCCCCCTAACTAGGTTAACTTATAATGGTGTTAAGATCTTATAGACAAAAGAATGTGATGAATGTTTTCAGGAACTAAAAAGAAGATTGTTAATTATCAATTTTTGGTCAAACCATCCATAAATGGTGAAGTTATTTTCATTAATGATTCTTCATTTAAAAGAATCGGTTGTATCCTAATATAGAATGATTTTGTAATTTCATATGCTTCACATTAGTTGAAATACCAAGATTTAAATTACCCTACACATGATTAGGAATTAGATTATCTTGTTTTTGTAATATAAAATTTGTAAACATAATTTAATGGCATAAATCATTTAATATATTCTAGTCAAAGTAGTTTTATGTATATCATCTCCCAAATGAATTGAAAATGACATAAGGGGGATGGATTGAACTAATCAAGGATTATGATTGCATGAATCATTACTATCACAGAAAATAAAATAAAGTGAATGATTCTTTGAGTTGAAAATTTAATGATACATTAACCATGTTTCATTTGGAACATTAGACTTTATTAAATGATTTTATGAATATTTTACTAACATTGATGGTGAAGATAATTTCACTCTTTAGTTTAGGTTTTAGTGAAATAATATATATCAGATAGAATAACGAAACAATAGAATGAATATTAAGAGATGTAGAAAAATGTAAAATTGAATAAAATAATTAATGTTCCTTTATTTAACAATAATAATGTTTTTTATGTTTGTAATGGGGTTATGTGACATGATTTGTAACTCATATTAGTCTACAAATAAAGAAACTCTTCTTCCTCTCACAGTACCGTTGATAATTCCTTAGTCATCAATGAAAATTCTCCTACATCCCCCCAAATATTTTAAATAGGTTCTCCTCACATCTCGTCCTTTCCAAATGAACTCTTTCACCCCATTATACCATTTTTCAAACCCTGATTCTCTCCTAATGTTTTTGGTGTTCCTGATTTTCCCAAAATTCCCATATCAATATGATAGTTCCCCTAAACTTTCATTTTATACATCATAGTTCACATATGCTTCAAATCAATTCAATCTATCCCTATTAGATTGTTTCCCACAACATAAACCATCAATCAATTCATTTTATGGGATTTTTTTAGATTCTAGATTTGTCCAAATCGAGTTGTGGTAGGGCTTCCTGACAGAAGGAATATAATTAGCAGGATTTCTTAATTGGAGCATATGATTTTTATGTGGTATAAATATCTAGAAAAATGAAAAACACTCTATTTTTTGGAACCTTGGAAACCTCATAAGTTGTTTATTATTATCTGACATTAAAATTGACATGATTAGTCATCCACTTTGACCCAACCTTATTTTTGAAATTGATGTTTCTCAAACACTAGTGTATTGGGTGTGGATAATGGTTAGAGAGAAATCCTAGTGTAAATAAGTTGTTCTTAATGAATCATGAATGTTGTTTTAAAATACTGTGGTCGGTTAGGGAATATGTGTTATATATATAGGTATGGGTGTTTCTTATGATAGGTTCATGGGTTGAGGGAAAGGTTTGATACCCATGATAATATTAGAATGGATTAGTCAAGATCATTTGTGAAGGATCTTTGTGAAGGCATGCTAATGGAGGCAAGTAAGATTATCTAGAACCCCTTGCTGACTATGGAAGGGGTAACCCATGATTTTACAGAGTGTGTGGAAATGTCAAAGGTTTAAAATCCTAAGGTTGTGGATTTTTTCACCCACCTGAAACAAGACATGGGAGTTTTGGGATCAATGAATGGCATATCGAGAGTGGAGAAGGTGTGCGAACCAGCTTTAATGGATCTAAGTCTTGGGAATGTGTGACATGGTAATGGATCCTCTCTTGAGGAGATTGTATAGAAGGCACAAATTGGAATCATTCCATGTGATAGGGTAGAAGAAATACTTCTTTCCTCTATAGGTGATAATGTATATCCGTAAATTAAAAGTCTATACATTAAACTAAACAACTATTTTACTGGACTGGTTGAGGAAAGTCCAGGTTAGACGCAATCCCCCTTACTAGTTGAAAATCTCAGTGTGGACCAAGATTTTTATACAGTCTACTTTAATAAAGAGGAAGATAGTAAAATCATAGTTGATAGTGTGAAAGGATATTATGATAGAGGGAATCATATCCCTAGAAAGAAAAAGGGATGTAATGGAAATCTTGATGTGGGGGGATATATTGTGGTTATGGGGGAAAATCTAAAGGTATGAAAGTCTACTCTTAACTACTGAAGTTTATGGAAACCAAGATTTCTTATAGATAAAATGAGAAGAATGGAGGAATAGAAATCCCATATTAGGAAACCATGTAATGCTTAGTCATTAAATATGGAAAAAATTGATATTAGAGGAAATGTAAGGGTGGTATAGAGGGAAAGGTGGAAGGGGACAAATAAGAAAGAGAGGAAAAAAGAAATGCAAAAAATATGGTTCTTATTTTAAATTATATTGAAGAAATTAAATTATATAAAGGCCATCCTATGGCCACAGAAGAGTAGATGGATAAAAACCTAAAAAAAGAAATATGTGTGAATGTTAATGAGTAATAAAGATCTTGGAACAACAATCAAGATCGAATTTTTGAATGAGGCACCAGTGAGGAAAATATAATTTTAGAGGAATACGTTTAAATGTTGAACAATTTGGATAATCATTTTTATGATATTCTCTAAGATAATCCAAACATGAAGGTACATGATATGTACATGAGGCTATACAAGGTTAGTGACACCAATAATTACATCTATGTTTTTATTGACTTTATCACCTCTTACCACAATTAAAATTCTTTGTAGAACCTCTATGGTTTCTCAATTTTCCTTAAATGTTTTATAAATAATATATATATTTTATTATGTAAAAAAGTTATATGTGCCTTGAGATTTATATTTGATGAAATATTTATTAAGTGAATCTTATTGTTATACATTTTAAATTCATCTAGGTAGAACTATGATGTATAGGGACCTTCATGATTATTACAGGTGGGTTGGAAGGAATAGATATATTTATAACATTACCATGAATTGAGTTACTTATCCTCAGGTTAAAGAGTGTTGATAGTTGATGAATTGAATACTTCATCCTTTTCTAATTCCAAATAGTAAATAGAAAATATATACATGTATTTCATAGTGGGATTACCAGTGACTCATTGAGGTAATAATGCTATTTTTTTGTTGATTAGCTAACTAAATCTTCTCATTTTATTCCTATTTGAGGAACTCTATATTTATAACCAAATTATGGGTTGTATATTAAATAGATATTCAGGTTACATGGAGTTCCCTTCTCCATTTTAACTGATTGTGATCCTAACTTGAATTCTATATTTTTGAAAGGACTTCAGAATTCATTGGGCACTTAAATAAATTTAAGTACAACTATTCATCCTTAATCAGATGGAAATTCCAAATGAACAATTCAATCTTTCGAGGATATTCTATATGCTTGTTCAATGAATTTCCATGGAATTTTGGATCATCATCTTTCTTTGGTTGAGTTTTCTTATAAAAATAGTTTTCACCCAAGTATACATATGGAACTATTTGAGGAATTATATATAAAGAGGTATAGGACACCAACTATGTGGGATAATGTTGGGGAAAGGTTGTTGATGGGACCAGACTTGGTAGATAAGATTAAAGACAAATTTTAGTTCATTTAGAGACACATGAGGACAACTCGGAGTAGGAAGAAAGGATATGTGGACAACTAGATGAAGGAATTTTTTTTCGAGGTAGGTGATCATATATTTCTAAATGATTCTCTATTAGAAAAGAGTGATGCAATTTTTTAAAATGGGGAACCTTAGTAAATTGTTCATTAGACCCAATGATATATTATTGAAAATTACATCGGTTCCCTACAAAGTGGATTTACCTCCATGTTTTTCCCACATACAAAATTTTATTCATGTTTCAATGTTAAGAAAGTATATGTTGATCTATCACATGTTTTGATCCATAAATTAGTTTAGCTGGAAAAGAATCATTATTATGTGGAATAACCAGTTCAGTTTGTTTACGATATAGAAAACTAATTGTACAATAAGGTGATTAATTGAGTTAATGATTTATAGAAAAACCATATGGTCTAAGAGCGTAGATGGTAATATGGAAATTATATGAGGAAAAAGTACCCCCACTTATATAATGTGAATAAAATTATGAGGATGGAATTTTCAAAAGGGGGAGCATATAACATCCCATGATATTATAGATTAAGACATTTTCATTGTTGGACTCACCTTTTTTGATAATATCAAATATGATTAATTGTGTTTTGATAATTCTAAATGATGTTTATTGATTAAACTTTTAATTACTTTAGTTACTGTTTATGTTCTTAATTTCAAAATATTAATACTGTTAAATATGTTCAAACAATATATCTTTCATTCACGAACATTCGGATAATCAAATGTTCATTTACTTTTTAATGTATTATCCTAACTTAATCTGTGGATAGTTTTCATAAATATTCATATAGCTACCGATACAGAAAGGTCACCGGTATGCAAACAGTTACCGTTACACCTGAGCTACCAATGGAGTATGTCTATCGGTTTGCACAAGTCGACTGATATAGTGTGATGACTACTATTATGAAGTCTACCATTACAAGCTCACCGGTATGGTTCACTGGTACATAAGTCTACCACTACTGAGAGCAGCTGCTAAAGGATGACACTGCAACATATAGTCACCGGTACATAGAGATACCACTAGAAGGAGTTACCTATGCATACATGTGCTGTTATAGAGACCACCAGACACCTGACACTGTGTAATTTCTTTAACATTGTTTCTTATAAGAAACTGTCATATTTGGATAATTTAATGCATCTTCTATTAATTAATGATAGTTGTTGGTGTGTCAAGAATCGTACCTCATAGAAATCATTCATATTTCTGGAGATCAAGGAATATGAAAGGGAACCTCGAGGTACTAGAGAAATAGTCTTTAAACGCACATATGAACCATATTTCAGGATATATAAGAGGACATACATAAATAGAAGAAGAAGGAAGAACACATGTTAAACCTATATAACCTGAAAATCCAAGTAATTAAGAGCATCAATGACAACACCAACACACAAGATAATCAATGTGATCATACTGGACCTAGAAGTCCAAAAAATGACACTTTTTTTTACAAAAACCAGATAAGGACTCACAGAAAATTCTGATCAATCAAAGGAGTCCATAGCTTCACTGAAAACACATAGTCCATTATAAACTCATCTCTATTTTATTAGATCTACTTTGGTTCATTTATTTACATTTTGAGTTGTGTGTGTGCTTTGTATTTTAAGCACACACTATCTCCTATGGTGAACTGGATGATTTTTAAATCCTCACTCAATCTTTCCCTTACACTCTTGTATCCCACTGTGGATAGTGGTAGAGGTCAAGTGTGACCTAGATAGCCTATGTGTTGTTGTTAAGTTTTCCCACGTAGAACTGTGGTAGAGGTATCAGGACCTGGATAGTCTATGTACTTTTGTAAAACCCCAATCGAGGGTGTGTATCATAGGTTGTATAAAACTGTTTAAGAGGAATAAGTCTTAGTTTGAGACCAATCCACTTTGTCAAAAATGTTGTTCATTTTTATTTTTCTTAGAACTATTTTTGATATTCTGTTTCTAAGTACTTTAAATACTCTGATAGTTAAATTAGCATGTGTTTGTATTTATTTTAAACCAGTAGGTTAGTTTCAAAATCTAAAATAATCATCAGATTAGATTAACTGAGAACAAATCAATCTATTGAGAACCTAATTGAACCTTTACTATATTACAAATTCACTAAGGTTTAGATTGTTATTTAATTTGGGGGATTTTAATAGAAATATTTTAAATCAAAATTTTTTTATAGGAACTCAATTCTTCCCCCTATTGAGTATTCCTCTCTAAAAACATTTGGTATCAGAGGGTTGAATAAAAGTTTTTCAAAACAAGCTTTTTTTAACTGAGAATATAGATGTATCTTAAAGATAATAAATTTCTATTATTTATAAATTTTTTTCTCTTTAAATACATTTTCTAAAATTTAAATATGGATAATATATTAGACGGTGTAGCTACCAACATCCCACCGTTCTTTAGTGGTGTTAATTATGCCCAATGGAAAATAAAAATGAAAATTTATTTAGAATGTATGGAATTTGACATATGGGATGCTATAGAGACTCAGTATAAAACTCCAGAAACTATTAAAACTACTTGGGACAAACATATAAATGCTTCATACAATAATAATTATAAACCATTTAATTCCATGTATTGTGCTTTAGGAGATGAATAATTTAATCGAATATCTACCTGTAAGACTACTTATGAAATCTTGGATACCATTGCTATTTCTAATGAAGGAACAACCAATGTAAAAGAGATGAGATTAAACACTTACACTATTAAATATGATAGTTTATAAATGAGGCCGGATGAACCTATTTTTGACATGTATCTCTGGTTCAATGAAATAATTAATACTATGGGCTCGCTGGGAAATGTTGTTCCATCAAAAGATAAAATTATGAGAATACTCAAATGTCTACAAGAAAGATGGAGAGGCACATCAGTTTCAATAAGATAATCATGTGACATAAGTTCACTATCTGTTAAAGAGCTAATTGGTAAGTTGAGGATTTATGGAGAAGAGATGAAGGTAATCAATGATGAAGATTATTAACTAAGAAATAAATCAGTAGCCTTCAATACCTCTACTTCAAAAATAAAGGACAAAGAGAAAAATCATCCTGCAAGTGATAGTTCATGTAGTGAGGAGAGTACATCTGATAATGATGCTGAAATGGCTTAGATAGCCAGATGATTTAAGAAGTATTATAGGAAAATAAGTTTTTCAGAAAATCCAATTACAAGGTAATTTATGACAACGAAGGTCATTGGAAGAACGATTGGAAATGGTTTGATAAAAGTGATGACATAGTCTTCTACGAATGAATGAGGAAAGGACATGTGAAAGAATACTGACCAAAGATAAAGTACAAGAAGAAATATGAGTACAAAGACAACAAATATAAGAAAGATAAGAATGAAACGTTGAGTTCTTTGGAAGAAAGTTCAAGTGATTCTGATTCCACTCAGGATGAAAATTCACAAAAATCTAATAAGTGTTTCATGAAAAACATATCTGAGTTAACATTTGATACTCCTTAATTAAACTCTTATTATTCTGAGATGATTCGAATTCTGATTTTGAAAACATTTCTAGTGAATAATTATTTGAATATTGTAACATGCTAGAGGATACCTTCAATGTGAAAAAAAATACTTTATAAATCTTTAAAGAAACAACATGCCATAACTAGCACTGTTAAATCTGCACTAGAAGTAGAAAATGTAAAGAATGCTCAACTACTCAAAGAAAATACTGAACTAAAATTGCCTAATGATCTACTCAAGAATGATTTATAAAAATTTACTAATGGAATGGACAATCTTACACAAATTATAGGAAAACAAGTTGCACCAATGTATACTACTTGTTTAGGCGATCATCCTTGATAGAGACAGATTACAAAGAATAGATTTATTCCTAAATCTGGACAGTATGCTGGTAGTTCTAGTTATGGAAAATCATAGGTCTCAACTAGCTACACAAATAGTTATAGATCAAACAAAGATTATCATTTAAAATCATTTAAATCTGTTGATTATATGAAACCCAGTAGATAAATCTTGGAACCAAATGTTCTTCTTTCTAACCAGTCTAGACCCACAAATATCTGGGTACCAAAATCATTTCCTATCTACATTTGTGTTGAAGGAAAATTTCTTAAAATGTTCACGTAGGAAGACATGGTACTTAGACAGTGGATGTTCAGGATATATGGAAGGACACTTTTTATGTTTTAAAAGCATAGTCAAAGTTGATTGAGGATATGTCACCTTTAGGGATAACTCAAAAGGAAAGATCATTGGCATAGGCCAGATTGGTAAGACTGATTAAATTTTAATTTCTATTGTTTTATTTTTTTATGGACTAAAGTATAATCTGTTAAACATTTCTCAGTTGAGTGATGATGGATTTAGTGTTATGTTTGAAAAAACATCATGTAATTTTTTTATTATAAAAA
The DNA here is from genome assembly GCA_963277665.1 of Viscum album. Lineage (NCBI taxonomy): Eukaryota > Viridiplantae > Streptophyta > Magnoliopsida > Santalales > Viscaceae > Viscum > Viscum album. The sequence goes on along the minus strand of OY728159.1, from coordinate 1,755,925,614 downwards.
TGTTTTGGTATTTACTGCATTAATAAATGAAAATTTTTATATTGTAGATTTGAATTCTTTATCTATGAAAAATAATACCGGTTAAATTTATATTCATAAAGAATCGTGGCTTTGGAACAGAAGATAAAGACACTAAAATATACAATCACTTAGAAAACTGACTAGGAAGAACATAATTACTGACCTTTCTAAAGTTAAATTTCCGGCTAACAAAGATTGTAATCCCTGTTAGAAGGGAAATAAACATAAAGTTTCTTTTAAATTAAAGAAAGAATATTGAACTTCTCAACCTCTTGAGTTTGTTCACATGGATTTTTTTGGACCATCTGGAGTTTCTAGTTTAAATGGGAAGCACTATGTCTATTTCCATGTAAATTACTTTTCTAGATATACTTGCGTATATTTTCTAGCTCATAAAATTGAATATTTCTCTTACTTTATTAATTTCTTCAAGTTTGTAGAAAACCTAATTGCAATTAAAATTAAAACCATGAGAAGTGATCAGGTTCGTGAGTTTGAAAATCATGAATTTGAATAATACTGCTCACACAATAGCTAAAATCACAACTTCTCTACCTCTAGATCACCTCAGGAGAACAGTGTAGTATAAAGAATAAATAGAACTCTTTAGGAAATTTCCTGAACTATGCTTAATGAATATGATTTACCTGTTTATTTTTGGTCTGATGCTGTAAATACAACTTGTTACCTTATAAATAGAGTTCTGGTTAGACCAGTACTTAAGAAGAACCCTTATGAATAATGGAACAATAGAAAACTTAAATTTAGTTATTTTAATGTATTTGGCTGTAAAGTATTTATTCTAAATACTAGAGATAATTTGGATAAATTTTCATATAAAAGTGATGAAGTAAACATTCTTGGTTATTCATTAACTAGAAAATCCTATAGAGTTCTTAATAAAAGAACGAAATGCGTGGAAAAATCTGTTCACATCAAATTTGATGAAACTGATCCACATAAACCTAAACCTTCTCTTGAAAATCAACAAGAATATATTGTCTATTCTGAACCATGATGATAAAATCAATGAACCTGTTATATAGACAACCAGTTCTTGAAATATTTCAGAATCTACTGCTGGTGATCCCAGACCTATAGAAGAACCTAAAATTTCTGGACCTACCTTTACTATATCAACTATGATTCTAAAGAATCATTCTTTAGATACTATTGTAGGTAATCTTGATAGAGGGACAGAGACTAGAGATTCTCTATGAAACCAGGATTAACATCATGATTTTCATTCACAGTCATAACCTAAAAATATCAATGATGTTATCAATGATGAATTTTGGGTAATGCATATGCAAGAAGAGTTAAATCAATTTTAATGAAACAATGATTGGTAATTAGTAGAAAGACCTAAGGAAACTTTGAACATAGGCACGAAATGGGTGTTTAGAAATAAGGATGATGAATCAGGATACATCATTAGAAAAAAATCTAGGTTATTTATACAAGGTTACATTCAAGAAGATGGAATTGATTATGAAGAAACCATTACACCCGTAGCTAGATTAGAATCCATTAAGATGTTACTTGCTTATGCATATCATCTAAATTTCATATTATATAAAATGGATGTTAAAAGTGATTTTCTTAATGGTTATATAATTAAAGATGTTTTTGTTGAAAAACCACCTAGATTTACAACTACCTATATTCAAAATCATATTATTAAACTTTCTAAAATTGTATATGGTTTAAAACAAGCTCCAAGAGATTGGTATGATAGACTTACAAATATTCTTATTTCAAAAGGTTTTGCTAAAGGAATTTTTGATTCCACTCTTTTTTATCAAAAACATTTCTAAAGATGTTTTGATAGTAAACATATATGTTGATGATATTATTTTTGGATCTTTTAATAATTCATTATATACTGATTTTTCAAAGATTATGAAAAATGAATTTGAAATGAGCATAAAGGGGGAACTCATATATTTTATCAGATTTCCAAATTTTCAAAATCGAGATGGTATTATTATAAATCAATGTAAATACACAAAGGATTTATTGAAATATTTTTTGATGGATAATAATAAGGGTAGTGATACACCTATGAGTATCACTTGTAAGTTGGATATTGATGAATCTGGGAAACGAGTAGATCAAACCAATTACATAGGTATGATTGGAAGCTAACCTTACCTTATAGCTAGTAGACCTGATATTATGTTTAGTGTATGTATGTGTGCATGATTTGAAGATAATCCAAAAGAATCACACTTACTTGATGTACAACGGATTTTTAAATATCTTAATCATACTACTAATTTTGGTTTATTTTACCCAAAAGGAAAATCTTTTGATTTAATATGTTATTCAGATAATGATTTTTCTAGATTCAAATTAGATAGAAAATGCACATCTGGAACATGTCATTTATTGGTAAAATCCTCAGTATGTTGGTGTAGTACGAAACAGAATTCAGTTGCACTGTCTACTGCTGATGCAAAATATATGGCTGCTGGTAGTTCTTGTGCAAAGATTTTGCAGATCAAACACACTTTGTTGGACTATGGATATGATTTTAGACATGTTTTTATTAATTGTGATAACACTAGTGCAATAAGTATATCAAAGAACACTGGATATCACTCTATAACTAAGAACATTGATGTAAGGCACCACGTTCTAAGAGATCACTATCAAAAGGGTGATTTATCTCTTCAATGTATAGGCACTGAACGTCAACTAGCTGATATATTTACAAAGCCTTTAAGTTCATATAGATAATGTTACATTAGACCAGAATTAGGAATGATTAACTACCCACAGACCTCACTGTTAGATAACCCTCACAGTTAGACAAACCTCACCACTAGACAAACCACACCATTAGAAAAACATCATCGTTAAACAAGCCTCACTGTTAGATAAACCACACCGTTAGACAAATGTCACCTTTAGATAAACCTCACCGTTAGACACACCTCGCCATTATAGAAGCCTCACTGTTAGGATTCCTCACCGGTAGTGCTTACCGTTATAATCCTCACCGATAGAATGGTTACCGATATATCACTCTGTTTTAAATTTTTTTCATTTAAGCCGAGACACTTTATCATTTTAATGTATATTTTTTTATTATTTATTATGTTTTGATTCCTAAATGATATATGTCAAGTCTAAAACTCATTCAAACCACCGTTAACTCCACCCTTCCAAGTCTTCACCTACCCAAGCCTCTGAAATATTACGAACCCTATGTTTTTTGAGTTAGAAATGGCCTGAGTAATGTGAATAATAATTTATGAAGTTAATGAGCTGAGTGCCAATTGACCAAAAATCAGTTCTGAAGCCACTGGAAGTAGTATTTGTACTAGTAAAGAGGATATCATGTCTAAGAATACACATTTATCGAATAGAGAAGTAGTGATTGGGAAGTATCTTTATGATGAGTGGTTGATGTCAAGCAAGTCTCTGATTTTGATTATTTTAGAAGAGAAATGATGGTTAGATTGTTTTTCAAACAATAACCAGCCTTATTACATGAAACTGGTTATGGAATTTTATGAGTTTGTTAGATTTTAAATGAATGAAGATGAAAACAAGTTGATTTCTGTGGTAAATGATAAGGAGATATCTTTTTTCATATACTTAATGGGCCAAAATTTTAAAAATACCTCATGAAATAGAGTATGGTTTTTCATCTAAATAAATACATGTAGCTAGTGACCATTTTGTGTATGAGGCTGGTTTTCTTGTGTTAACTATGTATGGATCACCTAGAAAAGCAATTGCTGATGAAATGGAAAGAGAAAACATATTGTTATTTATGTTCATTCAACATCTGATTAGTCCCAGGAGAGGAGATTTTTCAACCCGGAAGTTTCAGGATATATATTTGATGTACTTGTTTGGGCATGGAGTTAAGGTCAATCTATTTAGATTATGGATGATTCAGATAAAAGATATGACCCAACCTTAATCAAAGACAAATACTTTTTTCTTTTCAAAGATTATTTCCATTATGTTAGAAGTCAAATGTATTTCTGAATCTGGGTTTGAAACTACTGTTGTTAAAGAAAATTTCTGCATTACAAAGACTATCTGCAAGTACATGAATGTAACCTGGAACCCTTGGACGAAAAAATGGGTTAATGATGATGGTAAATATTATGATAAATTTATTCCTATGGACCATCCTTCTAGGACTAAATATGAGAGGGATCCGTGTCTAGGACCTAATGAAGATGAACATTCTTATTGAGATTTCGAGGATGTTGTTGATGATGAGGAAGAAGAGACTTTAGTGGAAGAAGGAGGCGACCCTAACCTACCACCTATCCCTGAACATCAGAGTATTTCTTATGGAGAGGATATTTCTACATCTACTTTACATAGAGGAAAATCAGGTTGTGATAGCTCAGATGAGGGTACTTTGATTTTGAGTCCAGTAATTGGGATTTCTGCTATGCTTGTAGAGGCTATTTTGGATGAGATGACAGAACACGAACCTATCCTTGATGAGCCTCCTGTTGTTGAAATGGAGATGGTTGTGGATGATTCTTCTGAGGAAGACATGCCTAATGAGGCTGGTATTGATGTACATGTACAAGAGAATGAATATATTCAGGGGGAGCATACCACTAGACATGGTACTATATCAGTATCTCATGATAATGATGACCAGGCAGAAGACCCAGGTTTTGAAGATTTTTTTTGGACTATCCTGATTCTGTAGATGAGACACCCATCAGAAGACCACATGTCAATCATAATATCATTTCTGTGACTTTAACTAAGGGTTTAGTAACAAAATATGACCTAGACTAGTTGAAGTCTGATCTCAATAAATGTTTAGTGGTAGGAATGAGAAGAATGGAAACCTTTTTAATATCATCCATTCAATCTGTTATGACTAAATATGTATCCATTATTTTATATGAAGTCAAGACCTTCCAGAGTCAAGTTTCAAGCTTGGTAGAGGATGTTGAATATCTAAAGAAATCAGTTGTCTCTATGGAGTCTTATATGAGTTCTAAATCTCAAGTAAACAAGGATTTTACATTTTTAAAAAGTATATTAGGTCATGTGGTATCAATTTTTGAAGAATTTATGAATTACATAATGCAGCATGTGAGCACCCAGGACCTTGTTGTGAAAAATCTCATTAGTGGGATGACTAAATATCTTAATGAAATAGTTGAATTTACTATTCCACCTCTTAGTGCTCCAAGACCTTCTTTAAATGTTTATCAGATTAGATCTGTGATGAGAGAAGAGCTTGGATAGTCTTCCGCCAGTGGATCTGTAGACATTAATGCCTTGACCGAAGTGGTGACTACCACTAGGGATATAAGAAAAAAAATTCAAGATTTTATGAGGGGGCCACTACTTCTCAGAAAGATGTAAACAACATGGTGGATTTCTATTTTTAAAGGGTCTACAGTAAACATCAGTTGAACAATAACTTCAATCTTTTGTTAGAAAATTTGCAATTACCTCCTGTGACTCAAGCCTTTAGAGAGAAAGTGAGTAAGCTCAAGGAGCTGACTCCTACTGTGGAAAAATTCTTAGAAAACAAGGATGACTTCATTTCTGCTATGGTTAGAGGATGAGAGATTGTCATGGACTTCAGAAATCTTGTTCTAACCTGTTTTCATGTTGATTATCTGCTAGTGATTGTACCTCCACCTTTACCAGCATCTGGCTCTACTGCTTTTACTTTTCAAATGACCACATCTCAAGCTATCAGAAGCTTCATACCAATGATTACTCAGAAAGGTACCCACTACAGTCCAGGAATAGTTTTAGTTCCTCAACCTCCAGTGGTCATTTCTGGGGTTCCCATGCCTTCAACCAAAGCTACCCAGCCTATGTCTACCTCATATCCCAAAGGAAATCCAATGTGGAAAAACAGGAAATGTATTGAGTGGTTGTAGATGAATTTGATAGATATCATTTGTACCTTTTATACTATTTTTGTAATCCTTATGTACTTTTGACTCCTTAATATATACATATATTGCAATCTCTTTGTCTTAGTTTTTACCTATGATAGCTACATAACTTATTTATCCTTTACTTTTAATTTTTTTTACCTCGGGTCCATACTTGTATTTTCTAATTTCCATTTGATAAACGACTTTATCTCTTATCATTTAACTCTAATTCCCCATGATTTCTGTTCTCACGTATATTCCTTACATTCTTATCTTATACCTCCCTTATTTTTTCTAATCCCAAAGGGGGAGAAATATTTCCCAAGTGGGAGAAATGATAAAGGGTGGCGATTATTTATTAAAAGAGGGACATATTCCCGAAATGGATATTAATATTTTATTTATGTTTTTTTAAATCAATTTTATCTAATAAATTTGAACATGAGAATTCATATTTATCTCTGAAACATATTTTACCTATGTTTGGAACACACGTAGAAATAATAAAAATTGTATTTTAGTCTGATACATTTTGATTACTTGTCATAATTTGTGATTATCAAAAGGTGGAGCTTGTTGGAATCACCTATTTTCATAATCTCAATTATGATTAATTATTTTTTAATAATCCAAAATGATATTTATGGATTAAAATTTTCTTTACATTAGTTACTGTTTAAGTGATTAATATAAAAATATAATTATTGTTTAATATGTTCAAATGATATATCTTTAATTCAAGAACATTCGTTTAATCAAATTTTTATTTACATAGTAATGTTTTATCCTAAATTAATCTTTGGATAGTTTTTATAAATAGACAAAGAGCTACCGATATAGAAAGGTCACCGGTATGAAGATGAGATACCGATACAGAAAGGTCACATAAATGTAGAAACTTGCTGTTACACCTGATCTACCAACACTTCAAGTCTATCGGTTTTCCCAAGTCGACAGATACAATGTGATAGCTACTGTTATGAAGTCCATCATTACATGCTCACTAGTATGAGTCACTAGTACCTAAGTCTACCACTTCTCAAAGATACTTCTAAAATAATTAATCACTACATATAGTCACTGGTACATGGAGCTACAACTATAAGGTGCTACAGCTACATACAACTACCGTTACAGAGACCACCAGACACCCAACACTTTGTCATTTCCCTAACTTTGTTCATTATATGAAATGGTTATATTTGGATAATTTAATGAATCTTTTATTAATTAATTATTGTTGTTGTCAAGTCAGGAACCGTTCCTTGTACAAATCATTCCTATTGTCAGAGCTCATGGAATATAGTAGGGATCCTAAAGATAATGGAGAACTAGTCTTTAAACGCACATATGAAACAAATTTCTGGATATATACGAGGACATATATACATAGAAGAAGAAGGAATAACACATGATGAACCTTGTGAACCTAAACATTCAAGAAATGAAGAGCTTTAAATACAACACCTACACTCAAGCTAATCATGCTGATCAAGCTGCACCTGGATGTCAAAGAAAAAATGAAACTTTTTTACAAAAACCATAGAAGGACTCAGAGAAAATTCTGATCAATCCAAGCAGTCCATATCTTCATTGAAAACACATATATCATTATAAACTCATCTCTATTTGTTTATATCTATTGTGTTTCATTTATTTACATTTTGAGCAGTGTGTGTGCTATGTATTTTAAGCACACAATGTCTCATGTGCTGAACTATAGGATTTCTAAATCCTCACTCAATCATTCCCTTACACTCTTTTATCCCACTATGGATTGTGGTAGATGTCATGTGTGACCTAGACAGCCTATGTGCGGTTGTTTAGTTTTCCCACGTAGAACTATGGTAAAGGTCTGAGGACCTGGACAGTCTGTGAACTATTGTAAAACCCAGATCGAGGGTGTGGATCCTAGTTTGTATAAAACTGATTGAGAGAATTAAGACTTATCTTGAGAAAGAACATCTTGGTTAAAACTATGGTGCATTTTTAGTCTGGTTAAAACTATTTTTAATATTCTGCTACTATGTACTTTAAATATAAATCTATTTTATAGTTACTCTGAAAGTTAAATTATCTTGTGTTTGTATTTATTGTAAACCATTAGGTTAGTTTCAAAAGCTAATCTAATATTCAGATTATATTAACTTATAAATAATCAATTTCTTGAGAACATAACTGAACTTTTACTGTATTACAAATTCACTACAGTTTATCTTGTTATTTAAATTGGGGGATTTTAATAGAAATATTTTAAATCAGAAATTGTTAATAGAAACTCAATTCACCCCCCCCCCCCACCCCTCTTGAGTATTCCTCTCCGACAAAATTAATGATCGTTTTTATTTATGAAATAGATTTTAATTTTACCTTAAAGAGGATTCTATGTATGATATCTTACCTACCACACATAAATGAGTTTCTCTAAAATCTTAGGTAGCACACAAATCTATATCTTACAGAAAAATAAGGTATTGTTAATATTACTGTTTTGAGTACTAATTTTTTCCTAGCCAATATATCAGTGAGAATGAATAGACCTAAATATATTATTTTTAGACATTCTTAATTATTATATTTACATTTATCGAAAAAAAATTACATTTTTAAATTAAGAAAAAAAATTCAATTTTAAGAATTAAAAGCTCATATATTTTGAAACGTTATTTTAAACGCATTTTGAAGGAAACCCAATTTTAAATCTAATTTATGAAATTTTTTAAATTTTTATATGATGAATTAAAATTATTTTTTAATAATAAATATAATATTTTTTTTGGTTATTTTTTTTCTAATAACATTCATATTTTGATGAAAAGTGAATAATACAAAATATTAGTTCAAAACATACTTTTTGTCCAAATTATTAACATATTAAAATTTAGATTTTATTTATTTTAGAAATATAATTAAAAATATTTTTATCATATAAGTCAATGTTGGTCAGTGGAATCAATTTTACCTTGAAATTGGAAATAGAAATATTCTGAATGTTTTTATGTTAGTACATTATAAACTCATCCTCTCGCTCCGTCAATAGGATTAATTTAAAATTAATTTTTACCACTTCTGTGTTTTGAATTTTGAAAATATTGACATTCATGGTTTTAATTAGTATGATATTTATGATCTAGTATGATCAATATAATTTTTAAAAAATAGGTATTTTTATTACCACGGTTAAAGGAAAATTGGATAATTAATGGTAAAAATAATACTATCAATTACCCTGATACATGCATTGATTTCATTTAATTAGTGTGGTTTGACCTAAAATCATCCATTGGCTGAAATTTTACCTTTAGCTTTCACTTGGATGAATTTAATACATTTATAATATTAATTGCAAGGAAAAGTCAATTTTATCACACTTTAAATTTTATTAATGAAAAATATTTTTAATATGATATTATACAGAAGATATATTCCACTAAAAATTCTCATATTAAAGAAAAAATACTAATATTCATCATTATTTTTTATTTTTATGGATGAATTATGTAAATTGATGTCATTCTCAATAATAAAGTTGTAAATGCTTAATTATATATAATATGAATTAAATGATATTAACAATATATAAATAAAAGTAATTTTATATAATTACTGTGATCCAAAAAAATGCATTAATTTATATGTTATTAATATTTAAAAGTAGTTGGTTCGAATATATCAGGTAGTTTTGATGTTTTTAAAAATTTATGAAATGAGTTCTATTAAAATTGACACTAATGGTATATTAAACTATAAATTTTTTTATTAAATGATAAAAAATTTATAAAAATAAAGGATTCAGAAAAATAATATGGATCAAAAATAAATTGCCATAAATTAATCATTTCTTGTCCATTTTTGTTGTTAATGTAATTATATTAACCCTCAAATTGTAAATTAAATTATATGATGGTAAGAGTTAAAAGGGTAAAATATGTGTTAAACAAAAATATAAGGATTAAAATAATAATCATAACATGTATAATTTTCATTATGATGATTTTATTTAAACCCATAATAATCATATATTTTAAATTACTCAATTTGGAGCCATTTGTAATTGAAAATAAATTTCTATAGATTCAATAATTTGAAGAAATCCAAGAGTGTCCCTCCTCTTTATTATAAATGGGCAGTACATGCCATTTCTCCACACATGAAACCGAATTTTATACACAATTATCTACCAAAAACAATACCTATAATACTTAAAAACTATTCAGATGCCTTATTTAATTCATAACACCATCCTTAGATGTGACGAGGTTATAATCAATGGGAATCACCCGAAGAAGTGGTATAGTTTTTAATTAAGAATTTCTATTTTTTTTCTTCTTCCACTTCATTAATAACTTATTTATCAATGATAATGTAATAAATCTATTACGATAAATATACTAAGATATTATTATGTTAATAACACCACCTAAATCCATCCCAACATCCACCAAATAGGAAAAGAATTAATCTTTAGTGGGTATGTCTGAACTATATCCTCCACGAACTGATATCATTTGTTTCCCATCATTATCTCTCTTGAATAGTTATAATTATGGAATAAATGTTTTTATACTATATTCGTGGAATATTTATTATTATAATATAATAATATATCATATGGGTTATTACATTTCATGTAAAAAAATGATAATTTTTTTTGTCCGTACGTGTGAACTATCACATCCAGGAAGTGATGTGATCCAGTTTTATACAACAAATCACATGAATAATATATATATGTATATTTTAATGATTAATGTTATGCTAATGATTCTATTATCATTATGTATATATTCAATAATACACAAGCTCGTTCTAAAATGTTCATTGGGAAATGGAAATGTTACTCATACGTACATAAGACATGTCATCTTCATTATTGTAACATATTTCATTTTTCAAATCCATATTTAATGTATAGATTTTAATGCAAAAATAAATTTTAAAAGGGATAAATATTTTATAAACATTATTTTGGAGACGAAGGGATAATTACCACATTTAACTACACACATCAAATCAATTACATTTTTTACACATTTAGTGAATATCATCAAAACATATGATGTGATCTTAAATAATTATGTAATTGTTATCCATCCATCCAATGTTGGGTATTTTTAATAAAAATAAGATTGGGAAAATCCCAATTACATGTTTTTTTGTCCAATGTAATAATGACTGAGGGTTTCAGCCTGGAAAAAATTCACACAATTATAGGGAAGGGCCCAATACAATTAATAATTGTATAAGGATTATCAAAAGAAGCATAGTAATCCATGATGATAGTGACCATGTTGACCTATCTCCAAGTGTGAGTGCGATTATTGCAATTGGTGATAAATTGCCTTCATTTTTTGAACAATATATATGATATCGCAAAGGGTTTAGATCACAGCTTGGATGGAGTTATGTGGGATCAAGGAGTCAGATTCAACATAATTAATGATAATACCATGAGAATGGAACAAATATAACCATTTATGAATGGTAGTAACGTCCACCATGATAGATAATCATTGGTAATGCCGAAAATTGAACAGAAAAACAATTGATCCATTCAGATCGTGTACTCACCAACATCCCCACAAATATCCTTGAAAACATGATCCATCGATATTCTCTTTCATGCCATGCTCTGGATGGAACCATCTAACCTTGTTTCTTTGTGTGTGGTTAATATGAGGCCTAATCCCTAGAGGTCATTCATCCACATGCTGATGCAGGGATGGATCATGTTCATTTTTCTTGAGAAGAGGACCCAATTCCACAATGAGTGACCGGGTTTTCACTAATAAAGCTAGACTATAGAATATGATTCTTATATGTCTGGCTTTATTATGATTTGACAAAAGAGTAAAACAACCAAAAACAAACAGTATCACAAGATAATTTCATTCATGGGTGTTGTCATATGAGTTTTGAAACCATGGCTTGAGGAACAAATCATGAGACATAACCTAGATATCTCTCCCTGAAAGGGAACTAAGGATTTTCCAAACTATATAAGCCTTGTGTCCTTCAATGAATATATTGGTTGTTGTCTCTTCCTTGGGTGAGCAGCTAAACTAGATCTTGAAGACCATTTATATACCCTTTACATAGAATCCAACCTCATTTGGGGGAGCATGATTTTGAATTCTCGAGATAAGAAAATTTTACTTGGATGGAATTTCTTTTCACCACAGAAATCCACCCTATGTATCGTTTTGACATATGCGAGTAAAAATATTGTTAGGACTTAGGAGAGAATAAGCCTAAAAAGGTTGTGGTGAAGAAATGTCTATCCAGTTTATTATATATTGGGATACCATGATAATATTCCTATTTTGGGTGATTGAGAACATATTGTATGAAAGTATGGAATTATATGGATTAAGATAAGGTTACATCAGGAACCGAGCCTCTATGGAACCCAAAAACATTTCCCACGCAAATGTATATTCAGATGTTAATCGATCCTTCCACCCCAAATCATATAAAATGTTATTGGATCTTATAGATGTGACCCCATGTGATATCACAAAACAAGGGGCTATTGACACCTTTGAAATAAAAACATGACCCCTAATTATTATAGGTTAAATTTTCCCATAGTTATTTTCCTACAATCACATCCCACTCTATCCATACATGATGGATATCTATAGAGCATGATACTATTCTAATATTGATTCCACTATCCTCTGCATCACTAGCCAATATGTGCCATGAATTCTAGTGGTATCTGCCTTCTAATTGATCATCCCATATGAATCAAGCTATAATATTCCAAAGTTTTGTATAAAAATCATGGGAACAATGGTGGCTGAAAAAAAATTCATAGGAATTTATGTGATTGTTCAATTAACCAGGGATATATATCCTCCTAATGAGTGGAAATAATATTTATAGTTGATAATATGAGTGGAAATGTTATCCAGGATCCCATAAATGTTATGGACAGGGGTCCTTCTAGGTGATAATGTGACCCCTAAGTATTCTATTGGAAAAACTTTTCTGGGGACCCCTAGATTTTCTTCAATTTTTTCCTTAACATCCAAACGTAATATTGAGATGTAGACACTGATCTATTCTCTGTTAATAAGTTGGCCACTCCATTTATAATAAATATCACTGATCCAGTTCAACTCTTTAAGGAACATGATACTTTCATTGGTGGAAAGAAAGGATGAATTCAAGACGAATATGTGAGAAACACAAATATTGTTTTCCCTAAACCAGGATGGAAAAATATGACATTTATTGATCCATTTATTCCGATATTTACTTAAATTTTCTTGTATAACAATGAACACATTAGGGGATAAGGGATCTCCCTACTGTAACCCTCGAAGTTATTAAAATATGCCATATCTTTTACTGATGTAGGTCACAAAAAAATATAGTTACCTAATGCATTGATGGAACAAGTGAATAATCCATCAGAGAAGCCAATACATATCATGATTCTAGTGATGACTCTCTATTCTACCATATTATAGGCTTTGTCCTTATCATTCTTGAATGCTATAATAGACCCTGAGACCATTCTATTAATGTCACCACCATCTCTTGTGCCAATGTAATGTCAATTTGGGTTGATCTCTTATGGATAAACCCTTGTTGTTCACTTGAGACCTATTAGGGAATGTAACTACATATCATTGGTTGATCAAAATAGCATGAATTCTGTAGGGTAAGTTTCACATGTTGATGCGTCTAAATCATTTCATCTAGGAAGAGTCATTGACCTCTGATATAAGAATTAACTTGCTGGCACATGCCACTCATGGAAATCGTCCTCCGTGGAAGTAATCCTGAATGATACAAACAAGATCCATCTTGATGATATTTTAGGAATTATTATATAAGGAAAATGGAAAACTATCAGGGCCTGGGGAACTAGCTGCGTTGAGGGAGGAACCAGCTCCCAAAATTCCATGTTCACCTGGAATATTCTGAAAAAAAACATTCATGTTATAGGAAATATCCAAAGGAATAACATCCAAATTATCATCATGTTTACAAGGATATCCCTAAAGAATGTGAGGTTAATAATCAACATGTAATGAACCAAATGGCTATTATCCCTGCATAAAACAATATTTGGGTCATTGGAGAAGGATCCCTCCTTGAGAAGAATATTTGGATCTTGGTATCCATTTCTCTCTTTAATAAAATCCTCATGTAAAGTTGTGTTCTAATCACATTCCTTAATCCACATCACCCATTATTTCACTCTAAAAACCCTTTCTTATTTAAGGAGAAGTTCACCCAAATGGTTCATCATGATAACCAAATTTTTGAAATAATCCTCATCCCACCAAGACTCAAGCTCATGCTCACCCTGGGAAATCATAGCCTTATGATTTTTCCAAGACAAGGCACTAAGAGGGATTATTCCTATCACAACTTTGCAGGTCATCATTTAGCCTTCTAATCTTGTTAAATTAAATGTCATAACATGTTAATAAGATATATAATTGGAATAAGAAAATTTATAACGGTTCTAATGGTTTAAAATAATTATCAAATGTTTATTATTGAGAAAGATGAAGAATATACAAGATTAATAGGACTCGAGGTAAGGGGATTCATTGTAATACACTTCCATTGAGACATATATTGATGTTATAAAACCACCTAATTTTTAATTTTAATTAAAACAAAATAAATATTAATTCTATTTAATGGTTTAATATAATTAATCAATTTATTCTTTCTATATAGAGAGTTTGAATTTATTTACAAATGACAAAATAATGATTTTTAATGAATGCGGAAACAATGAAATTTCTTCCACTGCGATAATTGTTTAATATTTTTCTTCCTCCAAAATAATAAAAAAAAATTAAATTAAAAATACATCTCCTATTCTCTGTTTGGGTATTTTGTTATTTAAAATTGTTTTAAAAAAAATTTTTTTTTAATACAATATAATTCTTTCTTATGATTTCAAATTAATTTTTATGATTTAAATGATAAAAATATTATATTTTATGTGATACGATTATTTAAAAGTACTCTAACCTTTGAAGGGTGGATACATGATAAAACAATGATTGGTGGTCCTATGATAATATTAGGATGAGTGGATACAATTAATCCTCCAATGAATTGTTTATAAAATATGACTGTATGGTTCTTCTATTTTGTAGGAGTGGCATGTATGGATGTTGACCACATGGTTACTATATTTAAGTATAATTATTTCCCAATATATCATTATTTGCTATATATTGTTACATAGGGATTTATTGTAATATAATCAATTCAAAAAGGTTAATAAATTAGATTTTTTATAGAGAGTATCCAATTCATCTTAATGGTAAAAATTATTAATTTATGATAAAGTATTAATGGTTTACATGTTTTCACTAGAATAACAGTTTTCCTTACTTATGAATCCCAAACTAGGATTATTATAACCATCCAATGATTTAATGTGGTTGTCAAAAGATTTATGATAGAATAGAGACAAATATGGGATCAAAGAAAAAATATAGATTATTGAACATGAAAAGAAACCTTGTTTCATATTAAATGTTTTTATTTTGTGAAATAATGGATAGTGGGTAAACTTGTCTATATTATAATATTTGAGTTTTTATGTAGTAATTATGGAATAATTATCTAAAAATATAAATTTGAAAAGATCGTTAATGTTAATAATTGTAAAATTATTGTCTTAACTCAATATTATTTTACATTTTAGGTCTGGGGAGTTATACTAGGTCTTAAGTCCATGGATTGGACTTTTGGTAGTGGGACCTTCAGGCATTTCGATATTAGTCAATGGGCCAATGGGCCTTTGGGTAATATAAGGGTTTCCTCTAAACACATATAAAAAAGAGAATTACTTTTTAATAAAAAGGGGGCTTGATCAGAATCTGTTTAAATAAATATATTTATTTACACAAATTTATTGATTAACATTTAATTTTTTTAGTACTGTATTAATTTACATAACTAATATATTTATTTCTTTTCATTATAACATATATTCATTTTTAATATTTAGAATTTACATAACCAATAACTCGTATTAGTATTTAAATAAATTTTAATATATTCATTTTATACTTATATTTATAACTTTTTTATCATTTATTTCATTTATTTTTATTTATTCATTAATAATAATATGTTGTTTTTCACATTTATCATAATTTATTTATTTTTAATATTAACCAGTTTAATATTTTTGATATTTATTCATTTCATTAATATATTCTATATTTTTAACCATAATATCTTTCACATTCGTTGTTTTTTGTGATAATTGATGTTGTCATCCTTATGTATATATATATATAAATAAAATTTACATAAATAATATTCCAATAAAAAATAGATAATTACATTTAATAATTTATTTTTGTAGAAAAATAGTTTATAATTAAAAATTAATATTATTAAACAAGTTGACTAATTAGTCTCCGCTAATGTACTTTATTTGTATATTTTATATAAATGATATTTGGTTGTAAAATTTAACACATATGAAACTTGTATTATATATATTTAATGAAATTACACATATTACATACATAATTAATGAAATTTTATATTAAAACACATACAGACACATGATATTTATATAATTAATTAAACTTTTTTATTCATTTTAAATTTTATTTCCATGTATAATTTATTTAATATATTATGTTTCAAATTGTAAAATTTTATTCATTTTATATATATTTTTAAAATATAATATTTATTTCTTTTAATTGTTTTTTATTTTTTAACTTTTGTTGTTTTTATTTAATAATAAGAATAAAAATATTTAATTTTTTTATTTTATTATTTTTTTAATTTGTAGTCATTTAATATTTTTCATATTTTTATCTATTTGTAGTATTATTTTATAGATGTTTATCCATTAACATTTATTTTTTTATGTAGAAAAATATAATTTTAATAGTTAATATGTATTCAATTTCTTTTTAGTATTTATTAAATCATTTTATTTTTTATAATAATATATATAAACAATAATAATTATTCATTATTTTTATCTTCATAAATTGTATTGATTTTTTAATTACAAAACAACACACTATATTTATATTCATTCATTTAATATTATTTAGTAATATTTATTCAGTTATAATGTTAATTATTATTTACTCTGTTTTAATTTATGTAGTTATAATATTTAATCGTTAAATATTTTTCTAATTTATCTATTTTTAATATTTATGTATATAAATTTATTCATAAATATTTAATATTTTTAATATGGTTGTACTATATATATATATATATATTAAAAATGTATCCATCTTCATTTTATTGTATATTAATTAATAATCTTTTTAATAGTTTATATAATCAATAAAACATTGACATTTTTTAATATTTATGATTTGTATTATTTTTTTTATTATTAAACATAACTCATTTTAACGTTCATCCATCAAAGATTAATTATTCATTAATAATTTTAATTGTTAATTATTTTCATTTTTTATAATTTGTTTGTGTTTAATATATATTCGTTTAATAATTTTGTAATTTATTTTAAATAGTATTTATCGATTCCAAAAAAAGCATGGATAAAGATGTGTTTTCTGGGCTTTTCATTTTAGCACTAATGAAACCTATATATATCATTTATTTTAGGGAAGTGCCAATAAAACCCTTCCAAGTATTTTAAAATGAACGTTAAGAGAACCCCACTAGCTCGTACCATTTATTCTCCCATAGATTTCTATCTCTGTCGCTACTCTACGTCGACCTTCTTAGGTCAATCGTCTCTCTGAAAACTAAATTTACATTATTATTTTAGTGAGTATCAGTTTATCATTCATTATTTCAAAAATTTAAGTTATTCTATTCCCATGTACCATACCTTCCGTATTCACATTGTCCTATTGATTCCATTGTGGCTTAACCCAACAAAAATGGTTTAGACCATATGGTTTTTGATTTACCAGGTTTGATGGAGCTAATTCCATCACGGTTCATTTTTCGACATTGGTTCCAAAGGGTTTGGATACTCCAGTTTAAGATAAAAATGTAATAATGTCTCGGGAAATGATGATTCATGTATTTCTTCATATGTTTCATCCATAAAACTCTTGTCTAAAATCATATAATCTATTTCTGCTATATTTTGTGATACATTGTGAGAATTCCTATAACAAAAATGTTCAAAATCTATTAAATTAGTGTGTGACTATTTTGGAACGTCATATTAGATATAAAAAACATTTCTTTCAATTGAAATTGAAATTAATTTTATGTATTCACAAAAATAAAGTATCAAAATATGAAAAATTGTAAACTTCCTAGTAACCTCTTGACTATGATGCAAATTTAATAGTTCAAATTTCATTAATAATACCAAATAAGATTTTTTTTAATTAATAATCAGAAATTTTTCCCAAGGGTTCCTCTCAATGAAGTCTCTTATGGATTCCTTTATAACATAAAATATTAATAGATTTAAAATGACTAGAATTGGATTTATTGTAAAATTATTTATGTCGTAATTAATAATGGTGATTTTTATTATAATATGATGGTGAAAAAAATTTGGATTTGAATAATAAAAAATAAATAAAATAGTAATAGTGTGATTAAAAGTGAAAATTCATATTTTTAGAAATTTTAGAACCATATATAGAGTAGAGACCTCAAATTTGTTCAATATATTAATTTCGTATTATCAATTGTATAAAATATTTCTACTGATAATTCATTTTATGTAATTAATCCATAATTAGGAACTAATCACTATCATGGCTAAAATGGATGTGATTATTTTTCATAATCACAGTTTCATTTATATTTAATTTACTAATATTGATTATGTAATCGTTAAATACTCATAAGAATACATCAAATGAATTCTAATTGTACTCACAATGTCAACTGAGTGTTGAAAATTATGAATATTTTATAAATAATTGAATCAATTCTTATTCAGTTTTGAATTTTCAGAATAACATTCAACATGAAATAAAATTTTAGTGAAACATATTTAAACAAAATGAATGACAGATGATACATAAATTAAAATGTATAGGAGGAAAGAAACAACAACAAATTTTTTTTAATTAAAATTAAAAATTCCCAAAATAAAGAATATAAGAGTATTTAAAAACCAATTGAATAATTCAATTTATCCCTCATATTTTTGGTTATGATAGGGTTATCTAGAAGTTGATATACATAAAATATTATCCATTTTCTCATTACAAATGTTTTTTTATTGCTTCATTGAGCAGTCAAAGTGAGAATAACTTTTTCCTTAAGAAAATAATCAAATTTCAAATAGATATCAATAAATTTATCATTTGATTATATATATTTTGTACTTATTTAAATAATAGTCTTTATATATCTACACACAAATATGATGACACACACTGACATACATAATTATATATTTAAACTCAAATTATAATATTTTGGTACATGTCATTATATTTATACATCATTTTCTTACCTTATGTGTATTTTTTTGTACAAATTGATATTTATGAAACATAATATTTTGGATATAAATAAAAAAAGGATGGATGCTTATCAGATGAAAATAGAGTATGATGATGGATTTAAACAGTTAATCAGGATTACTGTGGATCATGCTTACAACCCTTCTAAAAGATTTTATCTTTATTTCTGTTATGTATATTCAAGATCATTTCATCATGAAGAGGTATAAGAACATTTTATTATTTATGGAATATATCAAATCTATAAATTTTTTATTAAATTTGGGAGAAACCAAATGTATGTAATGACTAGGATCTTACTGTGATTTGTGGATCATTCGATATAAATACTTATGTAAATGATGATGGAAATAATATGGATGAAATGAAAATGACAATGGTAGATGATATTCATGATTTTTACAATGTTGTTTAAGTAGTATACTAGAATTTCAAAGAGACTAGTGTATATTGGTTTTACTATGTATAAAAAATATTCAATTATATTGATGTTTTATAATTTCATATTTTGAAGCGAATGATGAGACATCAGCTTTACTGAACTATTAATATCTTAAATGATATGTTACAAAAGGAAAATGAGATTCCATGTCAATATAATTACAATAAACAAATTCTTCTCTCAATGAGTATTATCTTTGAAAAAATATATTCATTTAAAATTGAATGTATATCATTCCATAAGGACCAAGAATCACATGGAAATTCCCTATGTGTGGAATATGTTGATACAATAAAAACTAATCAAGTCCCTCAAAAGTTGTACTATGATTCCCTATCAATACAATGTTCAAATGACTATATGGATTTTAGCAAACATCTAGAAGATTAATAGGTAGCAATGATACATGAATTGAATGTAGGATACTATGTCACCCAGTAAACTCTCCTCAAAAAAATAAAACATATAATTAATATCCTAAATTTAGAAAAGATCCATCAATCATTCGTCTTGTATTATATATATATATGGAATAAATTCTTTTAATGTATATAATATTACTCCTTGTACATGGCTAGTAATGTAGTTAAATTATAAATTTTCACTATTGTTATGAATGAATTAAAAATATGTTTTTTTTCTTTTCTTATATTTTGTCAAAAAATACTCAATATAGATATTAATGTCTATTTGGATCTATAGATTGAAGATATGAAATTTATGTGGGGCACAAGTGTTATATATTATGACATTCTTAGCAGTGAAGAGTTCACATTGATATCCATGTTATATGGTATGACAAATGATTTTGTTGGTTTTGGTTATTATTCAATCTATATAATTAAAGGAATGTTGGGTTGTCCCATTTATGATGAAGATACATACTTAATTAGGTTAAAACATTACTCGAATAATGTAGTAAAATATACATTACATAACTACTTAAATTCCTAAATTGCATGCCACAAGAAGATAATTGTTTTCCTTATTTGAAAAAAAAATTAAATTATTTCTACATTTAATGGGAATAGTCCCTAAAAATACATTCCTACTCACTTTATTTTTTATCTTATTATAATGACCATGAAGCCCTTACAAATTATAAATGTGTTCAATGAATATATATAATAAAGATGAATCAATTCATTCAAATGTTTAATGGAACATTCATTTCATTCCATCTTTTAGCATACTATTTGGATGTTAGGAAATAATATAGATATAATAAATGAATATGTCAACCGGTGTCACCTAGAAAAATGTCATATATAGAAGAAAATAAATTATATGTATTTTGAATTTGAAAACAAGTTGGGAATCCTCTATATTTCATTATCTATAAATGGAATAAATCCTTTTCTTGAACAATGTATTACTTATAGTACATGATTTGTTATTTAGGTAAATTATTACTTCTCAATTCTAAATGATGTTAAGTGTTCATAATTAAGTCCATATTGTATGGGATGGAAAATGACTATCATACTTATTAAAATTTGAAAGGAAATAAAATTAATTGAATTTTAGGGTGAACTATTTTAGAAAAAATACACGCTCTGTTAGGTTGAAATGTTCATTAAAGAATTTGTTTTTATGACATAAAAAAAATTTCCTCAAAAACATAAATACAGATACTGGATAAAATAATATGATGGAAATATTGAACAAAGTACATAACCATATCCACTAACAGGTGATCAACTATTTGATAAATTAAAATATATTGAAACTATTTATAGTAAACATTTTTTGAAGTACATAATGAAATTAGTTTGGTAAAATACATCAATTTACCTTGAATTTCCATATCATAATTTTTTGTATGTTATAATTTTTTTGATTTCATTTATGTAGAAATAAATGTATGTGATGATGATATTTATATGTTACTAAATGTAATAGGTATAAAAAATAGATATTAAGGATATATTGGAAATGATTCACATGATGATATGCGGTGATTTGGGATAGAATATAGGTGAATGATGAGCTTTTCATCATCTCAAAACATACACCCTATCCAAGAAATAAAATTTTCAATTTTTCAACTTTGTTAATATTATAAATGATCTAAAGGGGTATTCCTAAAATATTAAAAATATAATTTTAAAGACTAATATTAAGTTAGATATTCTAAAGTCACAGGATTATCATGGTAATATTCAAGACATAATGCATGTAGATATATATTTCATATTTTATAAAAATGTGTTGCATAAATTAAATTGACATGTCCTCTTTTTAAAAGACATATAAAGTATATTTAAATATGTGGTGTTGTTTCCAATCATGAATTATGGATTTTTAGTCATATTATGTTAATTTTATATGTTCTTCCAACCACCATTCTTTTATATAATGGTCTAACTAATGGATAACTTTATTTGAATGATTTAACATTGTGTTCCTATACATTATAGGTGGATATGCCCCATTGAATTAAATATGAACACTTTGAAGCGGTATGTCAAGAATAAAATTAATCTAGAAGACATTGTTGTTGAGAATTATATTATTGTAGGAGATATTGGTTTTTATTATAATATCCTATAATATATTGATATCATTGGTCACCAAAAATTATATCATATATTTTTCCTTATGGGTGATCGAGTTTCCAAAAGAGGTGTTGTTAAATTTATCATTGCAGAGAAATAACAATAACAAGTTTACAATTCCTATATTACTCTAGAGGTTTCTCCATACTTTGAATCTTGCAATTTAATTATTATACATATCAATCCATCAATTTTTAAAAGATGTATATCAAATACAATTAATTAATGGTTTGTATTATAGTTCTAAGATCAATTTCCAAATGAGTTATCTACATATATGAATTAAATTACTGAATACATCATTGGATTCCCATGAGACAAAATGTAAATGTTATATATTAATTTTTTTTGTAATTAATGGTTATATGTTCTATATGAAGAATTTAGATAGATAATGTATCATAAAAATATTATAGTTATGCATGTGTCATAATTGACGCACATATCTGGTTACAAGGATTGAAATACAATTTCTTTGAATGATTCAAACATATACATCATGAATAAAATATACAGATTAGATTATAAATCATTTAAATATCAGATTTTATATTACAAATGGGTTGATGACATGAGTGTTGTTAAAGTCATTGGTGTGGGATTAATAATTAATATTTAAAAGTGTGGAAGGGTATATGGAAGTATTATTAATAATTTCATCATAAAAAGTTCATGTATTATATTTCCTATATCCAACAAGCATGAATTGGTCAATTGTTGTGATTGAAACTCAAGAAAATATATAGTCAAATGAAAATTAATTTGAATATGACCCATTCATTAGGAGATCAAAATAATTTAATGATGATAAGTCCATTTTAAATTATAGGGGACCATAAAGAGTGGATTTGGTTACTCAATGGGGGATCCAAATTCTTTCAACCTTTAAGGAAAAGTAGAGACCTAAATAAAGTGTTTAAAGAATATTTAATATAATTTTCTTTATTATCATAATATTATGTGTACTATACTTAATTTATGCAATCTAAATTATATTTTTAAATAATCATGATATATTTACTACTTTACACGATGATGATACATATTACGTGGAAGAACACACTGTATATGCACAAAAATAAGCAATTATTTTGAGATAAACAACATGTGGATGAAAAAAATTAATAGTTCCATACCATGTTAACTAATTTTTTAAATTCTTGAAGAAATGGTATACAATTTGAGGTTAGTAGGAATTAATGCAGTCAACCTATGGATCCCAACAATTCAATTTTCATTAGTTACATTTGAGATACACGTAAAATGCATGTTCCAATTAATATAGATATGTTTCATATTTTAATGCCTAAATTGATGAAAAAAAATGTGAATATGTTACGATAATGTTATGTTATATATTATCCATTTCATTACCCCTTACATAGTTTTTTAGTTTTTATATTTTTGTACGCTATTTTTAATAATGTTTAGTAGAATAAATCATAGATCCTTCCAAACTATTTAGAGAAAGAATCATCTCAGGGATTCTGGGGTGAATGTAAAAACCGACTCACTAGATATATATTCACACATTATAAACCAAAAAACATGGAATGATTTGATTAATAATCATTATGATGAATAATTTAGGATCACTATAATCGATGATATTTTATTGGACATGAATTATTTTATCAACATTGATTCATAATTATAAATTAATGAAGTTGAAAATGATTTTGAAAATAAGAAATGTGCATCAAAACCCATATAACACTATAGTGAATTAAAGATGGGATATTATTTTCTTGAAATGAAAATGGTATGTATTATAATTCTTTGGAAACATTTTTATATATTTAAGAAACAACATATGTAACATTGTTTATATAGAATTTATGAATTAGAATCCAATTCTTCTTTCATCCCACATCATGTGATATTCAAGGAGGCTCATGTAAGTATTGGGGGAATATATTAAAATAAAAACCACAAGTAGAATAGGATTCTTGTGTATTTATGAAATAATAATTTTTTTTAATTAATTATAATATTGTTAAATAATAAATATCATGTTTACTTTTTTTATTGATTAGAAACATTAATCCCCATCAAATGCACCAAAATAAAAACTACATTCTTCCAATTTGAATCGAACAGAGAAATATTGAAACGTTACTAGTATGGTCATTTGAGTGTCACCATAGACATATTTTGAGATGAAAATGTTATTAAAGGACACATAAGAGATGATGATACGAATTCCTATATATTTAGATTCATTAAATGATATTATTTTCTATTTATGTTTATCATAGAATTATATGTCAATGTAAAAAATAAAACAAATTTTATTACAATTATTAGTTCACAAAAAACCACATGAACCAACTAGTTTTGAGGTTATCTATTCCCCTCATCCTTCCACCCTTCCCAAGGTAATAATTTTTTTTAATATAGTTTTTTTCAAAATATAAATAATAAAACAAGTGATGAATTTATATTTCTAATATTTTTTAAGGTAAAATTGAATTGGATTTATACCTATCAACACCCACCCATATTCTGTTTCTGTTTGTATAATGTAATATTTCCAAGGATACATGATATAAAATAAATTATTCCTAAAATACCACATGAGATTAGGTATTTAAGAATAACATGACTTAATCACTGACTTTCCTATTATTATAGAGGATAAGGATGTCACCATGGTTGAAAAATCAATATGATCTTTTGTAAGATGTCTATTTTATCTAGATAAATAAGGTATGTCATTTACATATTTTACAAATGTTATATATTTTACAATAGATGAAAAAATACATAAATAATTTATAGTATTATAGATGAAAAAACTAAAAAGAAATAGTAGGCCAGATCAAGATAATCTAGTGGATCAACTAAAAAATTAAAAGGACCGTCTTAGACTACATTTACCACACAAATTAATTTTATGCATATATTAACACTATAATTTAAAGAGGATACATAAATTGAGTATGAAGAAGAAATATTTGTGGAGGCCATAATACACATGATTTGTAATGAAATTATAAATGAAATAATAAAGTTTTAATGGATAATAATTTCAATTGTGAATTCATAAATGTGGATCATTTTTATAATCTATTTTTCCAAAAAAATGATCTACTATTTTCATTGTAATTAAAAACATTTCATATTTTCTATTGGATTATATGTTAATAATATATATAGGGAATAACCTATGGATCTATATTTGCACTCATTAATACTAATATCATATCTATACCAAAAGATCATTTGGGATTGATTGAAATTGAAATAAAAATATAAAACAAAGTGAATCATTTGAAAATAATACAAAAGACCAAAACCTCTTTTTTGGGACTATGATACAGTGGTAGAACTCTAAAATATAATAATATAAAATAAGTTTTTTTTCCATTTCATATTAATATTATTTATTAAGAAGAATATTATTCTCATCGTAATCAGTTTGGATACACCATATGATTATTTTTTGGATCTAAATCATCGATTTCCATCAAATTCGCGACATATTATGTTCATTGTGAATTTATAATGCATTTTTATCAAAATTTTAAAAATAAAATACAATTTATACAATTTATTTTATGTTTTAAAAATAATTTTTTTTGATATGGTGATCTATAATTATAATATATATAATGGAATGAGGTTTGTGACTCAACGTAACAATCCAATAGATTTATTTAAATTGAAAAATTATGTGATATATAGTATAATTTTATTATCAAAACATATTTAAAAATAATTTACATGTCTTGGTCAATGTTTATGTTGTGTAGGAAAAAAAGGACGTTAATTTTACAATTCATTTTTTCAAATATATGAATGATTTCATTTACAATGAACAAACGAGAATCCCCAATTGTGTAATTTATGAAGGTTATTATTATTTCATTTAATTTATTTGTTTATTAATTTTTATCTATATTTTCATAGTACTACGAATATTTCTAACAGTTTACATACTTAATAGAAGAAGTAAAAATATTTCGAAATTATTGGGTAGTGTAGATAGTTTTAGATTTTTAATCTAGTATCGTCTATGACCATTGAGATACAATTATGATGCAAATAATTAGTATTTTATTGCTTAGATATTATTTTTTGTAAAATAAAATTCATGTTTAATAAGAAATGTGTTGGATATATTTTTATTGCAATTCTACATTTTCAATTCTCATCCAATAAATTTTTATAATTTTATCTTCCTAGAATTACAAATTAATATTGACATGAACATATATTTTATACCCCTATTGGTGCATGATGTATTGGTGATGATCCTCCCCAGCATGTGGTTCGTCCATTTAATGAAAACAATATGAATTTTTTATCAAGGTTTCTACAAATTTAGTTTCTTATTAAAGTAATATGTTTCAGGATATCCCTATTTAAAATCAATCAAACCTATATTAAGATTTCATATCTATGTAAATGAATATGATTATTATGAAATGATCATATATAAGAATAAATGAATAAT
The DNA here is from genome assembly GCA_963277665.1 of Viscum album. Taxonomy (NCBI): domain Eukaryota; kingdom Viridiplantae; phylum Streptophyta; class Magnoliopsida; order Santalales; family Viscaceae; genus Viscum; species Viscum album. Next base: position 1,755,898,795 of record OY728159.1, on the reverse strand, counting down.
ATAAATAACATTCCTTAACTTGATTAAAAATCATTTTAGATCCTTTCAAATCCACTCACATATTCTATGGATATAGTCTGTCATTAATTCAACCATTTCGATGCATTTACTAATCCTACATCTCATATGAGTACTTAAATATTCATACTGCAAAAAACATATTTAATTGACCAAGTGTTTATATTTTATTTTCATAAATTATTTTGAATTTATTTTGAATTTTTCATTAATTTATTTCCTCTGGGGGTTTGGATGAGTTACTAGAATCTATGAATCAATTTGGTGATAACCCTATAAAGAACGAAATTTTTGAGCTATTTCTCAAGGAAATGTTTCATGGAGGGTTACACTCTATTGATTTTGTTAGTGTGCGTAACAATTCAGATGCGTCTCATTCTCATGATATATTAGAGTTAAGTGCTAAAATTTAGATATTGTAATGAGGGAAATTATTCATGGACCATTCTCCTTATAATATGATGAAGCATTACCAACTATTGAGATTCAATTCACACATGGAAATTTAGTGTTTTGTGAATTAGTGAATTTTTAATTATTTTAATACATTTTTGTTCAATTAGTTTCTTTTTATGTACTATATCAAAGCTGGTGTTCTCTTGTGTCCAAGAAATATAGGTTGACAAGGATAATGATTTACTAATGAAGAAACCATTCCCCAAATGGGATTAGTTTTAATGGAAGACATCTATTATTTTATTAAAGAATATTGATATTTGTGGCCCATTAATTTTGAATGTAATTCCAATATTATAGCCTAATCATTTTCATTTTGTTTCATTATCTCTTTTTATGAGTTTTAAAAATGGAATTTTCCTTGTATAGTCACCTATACCTCCATGATTGATAAACGAGATAGATTCATTTACATATAGTGTAATATAAAATAAATACATGTAAATACTCCTTAAAAATATTCTGAAAAATTATCAATATATAAATGAGGAAATGACTATGAATTAATTATAAATGAGGATGTAATTGAAAAATGTTGAGAGACCAGTTGATCACTACAAGTTAGTTTAGTTTGAAATACACGCCAAATTATTAATACCACAAAAAATTCGATTATACTATTTTAAATTTTTAATTCAATAATCCATAATTCATTTAATATATATATGAATTGAAAAAAATTCAATCTATCACACATTGTGGATTATATGAATTATATTTTTCATTTTCATTATAAATGTATCATTTTATTTTAAGATTCAGGTCACATTGTCAAAACCAAGAAAAATATATTAGACGGTTTTCAATCTTTTTGAAAATTGTCAATATTTTGTTTTGATGTATAAAAATTTACCACACATATATATAAATCATAGTTTTCCTAGTATGATTTTAAGTAAATGTTTCTAACATAAAAGTGTCATTTTTTTAAAATGTGTGTTACATTGTCAAAACTATGAAAATAACATCATATTAATTCTAAAAATAGTGAAAATGATCTACTATTCATTTTTGAATTGTATGAAATAACCACAGGTCAATCTGTCACATGATATGGCTATTATGACTCAAAGTACTTGTTTTCAATATAAAAGTGTCATTTTAGTTTAAAAAATGTGTATCGTTTTATAAAACAAGAAAATGATACGAATTTTTTTCAATCATTTTGACAAAAAAATATTATTATGTTTTTTATTTTTAGGAATTGAACACAACACAATACGACGCACTATTTGTTCATTATTAATAAAAGTGTGTGTCACGACCCCCCTCCCACCAAAGATGCCTCTCCTGATATGGTAATGGTGAAATGGAGATAATGACCCCCGATTCCCACCTCCAGTAGACCCTAGAGTGGCGACTAACACCAAGGGTATGTGTTTTCACAAATATTGGAGGCATTACCGTTTTATTATTTAAGATCGGGAAATAGGACAAGTCAATCACCAAAAAGGAAAAGAACAAGTGTATATAAATAAACCCAAACCAATCCCACATGCATGTTTAAATAGTTCATAACATGGTACAAGTAAAAGAAAGCTCAAAGTACAATACCAAAAGAAAACAAGAGTACAACAACTGCAAAAACTCTAACTATTCTAACTAGTAGGGTCCCGCACGGCCCTGGTAGTCCTTCTGGAAACCTGAAAGTAAACGCAGGGTGAGAATACAAGTATACTCAGTAGGGAAACCAAAATCTCTCGTGCACAAGTGGGGAGACATCCTAATGTCAAGTGAGAACAATAGAAGAAACCTAGAAAGGAATTCTATCCACCCAACCTCACTATCCACACTCACCAAAACACAATAACAATAGGTAGTAGTATATAAGAATAAGAATATTGGGTACCCCACACCATTTCCCAGTAGTTAGATGCTCTTTCTAATGACGAATGTCCTGATGCAGCCACACTCTCCCCGCCCACACACACCTGGGCCTCACAAACCACACATCCCTCCTGCACACACCTGAGCTTCACAACCACGTATCCCGCCGGCACACACCTGGGCCTCACAACCACATATCCCGCCCGCACACACCTGGGCCTCACAACCATGTATTCCACCTGCACACACCTGGGCCTCATCCCGAAGATTATTGGGAAACAGTAAAAGTTTCCTGAAGAGTCTTGGTCTAGAACCACCCCAATTGAAACCTACCTGAAGAGTCTTAGGTGTACGATCGCCTCAAGACATCACATCCTTGGGGAGAAGGAGCAAGAATGAGCTATAATCTAAGGGAAAACACCCTCTCCCATGAAATGGGAGTGTTAGGCACTAATTTCTCAACATGGGTGGTGTGCGATAAAATTCAAAAGTTACAGATACATATATGTATACCAAACACACAGCCCAACCTATGGCTTCTAAACCGAGAAACTGAGCACATTCCTCAGCATTGCTGCTACGAAGCATGCATACAACAAACAACCCTAACCCCATTTAGTTTGTCATATTTCAGCAGAATTAGTTTATTAGTTCCTTAACTACAGGGAAACCATCCACAACCAACCACATTAATCATTCATAAAGAATATCCCTGCCATCCACAAATCATGTTAGGAAAACACAAGTATCACAACAAATCCCTTCTTATCAACCAACCAGCCCATTGATTATTAATTCTGTTCTATTACCAAGCCCCACCATTCATTATCTCTTCCACATTTTATTTATTATTCACAACCCAGAGTTCGTTCACATTTAAACCCATCCCTGCAGCCCCGCTGCCAACCACCATAACCACAAACACATCGAAACCCATACATCATCATCCCATTGATACCATATATCATAGCCCCGCTGCCCATCACAAACATAGCATTCACACCAACCCAAAACCAAGCCATCCACAGCCCTGCTACACACCCGATCCACAAAAACCCACAAAACACCCCCCACCCTTTCACAAAAACAAAACCTCATCACATGCAACGTATCAAATCCAACACCCACATGTTCATTATTCCATTCTGTTCAACCGGTGTGATCACACAAGGGTTCCAGATTTTAAATTAGCCAACTTTACGTGATTGACCAGATTTCCACATGAATATAAGTTTCCATTCACAAAAACGGTCTAAAAATATAGGGAAACATTTAATTATTCAAAAAAATTCCCCCAACGACCGTGATTTTCATTAGGCATAATAATATTCAATTCACAACATAATATCATAGGATAAAAATAAAATAAACATAACAACTTCCCCATCGTCATTCCTTAACCATTTATTATCTTCATTTATTAGTTCAACCGCTTAATATGGAAATAAGAGGATACCCACCCCATATGATGCACAATTTAGAGAGATGAAGGTTAGATCCCCACCTCAATAGGTTCTAATCACGACAATCCCCCAGATCAACTTTAGAGGACGTCCGTTGGCGTTCGTCACTTCTATCGAGTTTCGACAAAACCTCATCAGGTGAATGTAGAAAAGGAAAGGCTGAAGGAAAGACAACAGATCCAATCTCGGAAGTTCATCCTCATCGTTACGATCCCGTGGCCGTTGACGGAACGTAAATCAGAGCTCAAATGAAGAAGTTATGGAAGAAAAGGAGCCTTCGAGTCTCTTCGAAGAGATCTGCTTAGAGGAATGGGGAGGAGAGGGGTTAGTTGAAAAGGAGGAGGGGACCCCTCCTTTTATAGGCATGAAAAGAAAAATTACACGGTGTGTACTTTATGGTACACGGTGTGTACTCAGTCATTTCACATGGTCACCACGCAGCTTCCATCAAAGCCTTCAACGCGGAACGCAGCCGTTGACTGGTCAACACACGACTTGAAGGTAACGCATATGCGGGGACGGACTACACAGTGTGTATTATTGGATACACAGCGTGTACCCATTTATTTCACACGACAAGGGCACGACGTTAACACAAAAGACGACCGTTGATTAGTCAACACACGGTAACATGTACGCGGGGAGAGACTACACGACATGTAGTTTGGGGTACACGGCGTGCACCCATTTATTTCACACAGCAAAGACACTACCTTCAACAAGGGGTATACCCAGCAAGGGGTTACACGGCGGGTACTCAAACTACACGGCATGTTGTTTCGAAAATTCTGTAAAGTATGGGAAAAGTCCATTTTACCATCCATAACACTTCGTGACCTTCTTTTTGACAAAAGAATGAGCCAGAGAGGTCCGGGCCATTACATCATATACCTCTTAAAACATTCTCATCCCCGAGAATTTAAAAACCAACCCAGTGGAACCCAACAAGATACCTCTTAGGGTTATCGTCATAACTGGAACCCAACCAACAACATAATCATAGGTGTTAGGAATTCCTTCTCCAATGATGAGATATTATCCTCTTTAAGCGGCACTGACTCGCCTGCACGGGTTTAATCGCATCCTCATTAATGCGTCTCGATTAAGAATTAGGTCTTCCCACTTTCATACATTAGGATTTTCAACATGCACTACCCCAAACACCACACAACCAACACACTTCCCGAACACATGGCTTGGGGAATTCCTTCTCCCATGTCGAGATATTATCCGCTTTAGGCGCCACTGACTCGCCCGCATGGATTCGATCGCATCTGCATTAATTTGTATCGATTTAGGATTAGGTTTTTCCCATTCCCCACAAATCCGGACATGTTACACATTAACAGGGAACAAAGAAACAAATGGTCTCACAACCGACAAGCCAATAATTCCATATATCAATGGTACAGAGTATAACATCAACACAAAGCTCATAAGAACAAGGGAAAACACAAGTAAAAACAAATCCAGGTACTGAGTGTGAATCTGGGCCTCCCGCTCCCATGTTCTCTGTTCGAGGCCGCCATTCCTCAACCACACACGGACCAATGGAATGGTACATCCATGGAACACCTTCTCTTTATGATCCTCGATTCTGACTAGTCATTCCTCGATGGTCATGTCATCTCCCATATCTAACTCTCCCAGGCGATAACATGAGAGTTGTCTTGCAAGTACCGATGAAGCTGGGAGACGTGGAAGATGTCATGAACCTTCTCCAACTGAGGTGCCAGGGCCAGCTGATATGCCACCTCCCTGACTCACCTCAGCACCTCAAAAGGACCGATGAACCTAGGTGAGAGATTGCTCCCTTTCCCAAACCTCTATTACACCCGTCGATGGGAAACCTTCAAGAACACATGATCTCCCACATCAAACTCCAAGGGCCTCCTTCGACGATCAGCATAAGACTTATGTCGGTCCTAAGCCGCTTTCATCCTCTCATGTACAAGATATACTTTTTCCGTGGTTCTCTACACTACCTCTCGCCCAAGAGCACCTGTCTCACCAACCTATTCCCAGAAAATGGGTGAACAAAATGGTATTCCATACAAAGCCTCAAACAATGCCATGCCAATAGTAGAGTGGAAGCTGTTTTTGTAGGAAAACTCTACTAAAGGCAAGTGTCATACCCATGATCCTCTGAAATCCAAAACGCATGCCCACAGCATGTCCTCCAACATCTGGATAGTCTTCTATGTCTTTCCATCGGTTTGGGGGTGGAAAGTAGTGCTAAGGCGTATATAGGTGACAAAAGAATTCTGTAACCCCCTCCATACTGGTGAGGTAAACCGAGTATCCCGATCATAGATGATAGTCTTTGGAACTCCATGCAAACTTACCACCTCGTCTACGTACCTCTGTGATAAGGTACTCACTGGGCCTGACTCCTTAATTTCTAGGAAGTGAGCTGATTTTGTCAGTCGATCCACCACTACCCAGATAGCATCAGAACCACCCTGAGCTCTGAGTAGTCCTGTGATGAAGTCCATTGAGATTTCATCCCACATCCACTCGAGGACATATAAAGGATGCAACAAACCACTGGGAACACGGTGTTCAGCCTTCACTTGCTGACACACTTGGCATTTATCCACAAACTCTGCCACTGCCCGTTTCACCCTGGGCCACCAAAAGTGTTCCCTCAGGCCTCGATACATTTTTGAAATTCCTGGATGTATCGCCAAGGCTGAGCTATGGAAGTCACGGAGAACACCCTCACGCATTGCCTCTGGAACAAACATCCTTCCATGGAAAATCATCTGATGTCAGTTGTCCTCTGACCGTCCATCTGGAGCATTCCCCTAATTGAAATGACCCCACATCACTTCCGCCTCGGAGTCCCCCCACTATGACTCTTCCACCTGCTGCAACAAGGAGGACTGCACCATCATCTGAAACAAACATCCTCTAAAACCTTTTACTCTTGCATCTAAGTGCAAGGCGGCCAACTCTTCCATCTCTTTCCAAGCATCAGTGGATTCCCAAAGCACTTCATGATGCGACTTCCTGCTCAGGGCATCAGCCACAATGTTTCCCTTACCTTTAGTGTAAGAGATATCAATGTCATAGTCTTGGAGAAACTCGACCCATCTCTATTGTCGTAGGTTCAGGTCACGCTTGGAGAAGATATAACTCTGGATCTTATGATTTGAGAAGACTACAAAGCGCTCCCCAAAGAGGTAATTTCGCCACAACATTAGTGTGAACACTACTGCTGCAAGCTCTGGGTCATGGGTGGCATAGTTACTCTCATGAGGGCATAACTACCTAGACCCATAACAGATCACTCCCTTCTTATGCACCAGCACGCACCCCAGACCAAGTCCAGAAGCATCACAAAACACCGCATACAACAACCCTTCCTTTGGAAACTTGAGTATAGGAGCACTGACCAACATCTCCTTCAGTTAGTCGAAAGCATTCTAGCACTGCTCACTTCATAGGAAGACCTGGTTTTTCCTATTCAATGCTTTCAATGGAGCATCAACTCGAGAGAAGTCCGAAATGAACCTCTGATAGTAACCTGCAAACCCCACGAAACTACGATCTTCTGCCACACTCTTGGTTGTTATCCAAGAAACAACTACATCCACCTTTGAAGGGTCCACTAACAATCCATGTTAAGACAATATGTTCCCAAGGAAGTGTACTTCTTGCATCAAGAACTTACACTTCGACAATTTCCCATAAAGCTGGTGGTGTCGAAGGACTTCCAAGACTGCCTTGATATGCTCAATGTGCTCCTCCTATGATCTTGAGTAGATCAGGATATCATCGATAATCACAACGACGAACCGGACCAGAAAATCTCGGAATACAAAGTTCATAAGTCCCATGAACATAGCTAGTGAATTTGTAACTCCAAATGGCATTACTACAAACTCGAAGTGCCCATACCTGCACTTGAAATCCATCTTCGAGATGTCACTGTACTTTACCCTCAGCTAATGATATCCAGATAGTAGATCATTCTTTAAAAACCAACCTTTTCCCCTCAGCTGGTCAAAGAGATCATCTATCCTTCGAAGGGGGGAATGGTTCATGACTGTTACCTGGTTCAACCTCGGTATTCTATGCATAGCCTGAGACCGCCATCTGTCTTCTTCACGAACAAAAATGGAGCTCCCCATGTCGATACGTTGGGTCGAACAAAACCCTTCCCCATCAGATCGTCAATCTGAATCTGCAACTCCTACAACTCTGAAGGTTCCATCTGATAAGGGGCCATTGAAATCAGATGGGCACCAGGCTGTAAGTCTATCCCAAACTCAAAATCACTTGGGGGGGGGTGTAGAGTCACAACCTCCTCAAGAAACACATCGAGGAACTCCCTAACAACCTCCGGGACATCCATATTCTCTGTATCTGCTGTAACCACGGATAACCCGCCTAACAAGGAAAGGAGAGGCTTCACATGCCGGATTCCTACCTAATTGCTCCTCTTGCCAACAAAAGATATGGGCTGCCCATCTACGTCGGAGAACACGACTCTTCTCTGGAAGTAGTCGATAATAGCACAAACAGAAAACAACCAGTCGATGCCTAGGATGACATCGTATGACTGCATCTGTAAACAAAGAAGGTCCCCACAAGATCGATGTGGACCCAATGTGAGCCCACATCCCCGGAACACACAAGATACGTTGGTCTGGCCTCCAACTGTTTTACTTAGCACTAGTGGTACGTAATGTCTCTCTACGTCTAGTCCCAAAGAAAGGGCTAGACCAGGTGCAACAAAGGAGTGCGAAGTTCTTGAATTGAACAAAGAATAAACAAGAGTGATGAACAAAAACAAATCGTACCTCGCACCACCTCTGGTCTTGATGGAGCTGTCAACTCTGCTGCATGCAACTATCCATGCCCATCTCCTCTACCTCTCTGATGTCATCCACCTCCCTGACCATGCCCTGGTCGAGGTACCTGAGGAGCACCCTGAGGTCGGCCTCCTCCCGTAATGTCTGCCCTCGGAGGGGCATGGTCCTGCTGCTACTGGAAGGGCCCCGGTAGAAACTGGTGCTGCTGGGGTGGGTGCCGAACCTGCCCACCTCCACCGTACCGATCTTTGGTCGGGCACCAACTCTGAATGTGCCCAAACCCTCCACAAGAAAAACACTTCGGTCTTGGGCTCGTGAAGAAGGGAAGAGGACCTGAATATCTGAACTGGAACTGCTGGGGCCTGCTCCCCATTGCCCTGAACCTAGAAGGTCCCATCATAGGAGAACTTCTGCTAACTGCCTTCCCCTTCGACGAACCTGGTTGGATCCCCTCACGTGGTTCACCTCCCTGCGAGTGAATCCTCTATACAACCTCTTCTTTCTTATGTACCTCCAAATATGTCGGAACGGTGAAGGGGGTGAAAGCATACTGGAGCGATAAATGAAGAGCTTCCTCCAAACGTCTCACCCGAGACTCCTCATCCGAAGAGAGATCCGGAGCAAAACGCAGGAGATCCTTGAACTTGATCCCCTATTCTCGTACTGACATACTCCCCTGCTGAAGGGAGAGTAACTCCTGCTGCTTCTCCACCTTGATCATGGAAGAAAGGAATTTCTCTCAGAATTCCTTATCAATGTCAGCCCATGGAACCTCTGCCTCTATCCTCTCTCCGAGATAGAGTGTCCACCACTGTCGCACCGCACCTCTCAGCTGACTGACTGCTAGGGGAACCCAATACTCCCTCGGAGCACGAATAAAGGTAAAAGTGATCCATAGATCCTCAAGCCACCCCTCTGTCTCTGTATCCGAAGTACTACCATCGTGCTTCTTGAGGGTATGCCGCTGGAAAGAATGGAGAGACATCTACCACTGGCTATCTTCTTCCTCTCGGTCAATCCTCAACCGATCGACCGCCTGAATATGTTGGGCCTCAGCCGGCTGAGCCACCTGGGGTTGACGTCCAGGTGCCATAGCTGTACGGTAAACAGAGATTTCCAGAGACCAAGTAGTAAGGATATTTCTCAGGGTTTCATTTTATCATTTTATTTCAATTTCATTCATGGAACACCCAAATCAAGTAAAACAAAATCATGATGAGGAATGTACCTTCCCTAGGGTCTCTACCCTGCAATCAATGTAGTCTCACTTGGTCATTCGGTAGACTCCGATTCCTTGCATCAGATCACAGGGGGCCCTAAAATCCTATGTACTAGCCTGTCTTTTCTGGCCTATGTCACACACCATGATTAACCAACATTGTTTCCCTACCCTCCCATGCAATCCTCACTGTGCCTAAATCCAGACTCCATCCTATCTCTCAACCATCAGCCTCTGATACCATTATGTCACGACCACATCCCACCAATGATGACCCTCCCGAGATGTCAATGGTGAATGGGAGATAATGACCCTCGAGTCCCGCCTCCAGTAGGCCCCGGGGTGGCGACAAGCACCAAGGGTATTAGTTTTCACAAATTTTTGAGGCATTACCCTTTTATTATTTATGATCGGGAAATAGGACAAGTCAACCACCAAAAAGGAATAGAACAAGTGTATAGAAATAAACCCAAACCAATCCCACATGAATTTATAAATAGTTTATAACAAGGTAAAATTAAAAGAATGCTCAAAATACAATACCAAAAGAAAACAACAGTACAGAAACTGCAACAATTCCAACTGTCCCAACTAGTAGTGTCCTGCACGACCCTGGTTGTCGTCCTGGAAACCTGAAAGTAAACTTAGGGTGAGAATACAAGTATACTCGGTAGGGAAACATAAAGCCCTCGTGCACATGTGGGGAGACATATTAATGTCACGTGAGAACAACAGAAGAAACCTAGCAAGGAATTTTATCCACCCAACTACACCATCCAAACTCAGCAAAAAAATAATCACAACAGGTAGTAGTATACAAGAACAAGAGTATTGGGTACCCCGCACCATTTCCCATTAGTTAGCTGCTCTTCCTAACGGCGAACGTCCTGAAGCTGCCACACTCTCCCCGCCCGCACACACCTAGGCCTCACAAACCACACATCCCGCCCCCACACACATGGGCCTCACAACCACATATCCCGCCAGCACAAACCTGGGCCTCACAACCACGTATCCTGCCCGCACACAAATGGGCCTCACAACCACGTATCTTGCCTGCACACACCTGGGCCTCATCCCGAAGATTCTTGGGAAAGAGTAAAACCTACCCGAATAGTCTTGGGGTAGAACCACCTCAATCGAAACCTACCTGAAGAGTCTTAGGAGTAAAGTCATCTCAAGCCATCATAGCCTAGGTGAGAAGGAGCAGGAAGGAGCTAGTAACTAAGGGAAAAACACCCTCTCCCATGAAATGGGAGTGTTCGGCACTATGTCCTCAAAATGGGTGGGGTGCGATAAAACACAAAAGATAAAGATACATATATGTATTCCAAACACACATCCCAACCTATGGATTCTAAATATAGAAACTGAGTACGTGCCTCTGCACTGCTACTATGAAGCATGCATACAACAATCAACCGCAACCCCATTTAGGTTGTCACATTTCAACGGAATTATTTTATTAGTTCTTTAACTACTGGGAAACTATCCACAACAAATCACATCAATCATTCGTAAAGCATATCCTTGCCATCCACAAATCATGTTAGGAAAACACAAGCAACACAACAAATCGATTCTTATCAACCAACCAGCCCATTGATTATTAATGTTGTTCAGTTACCAACCCCACCATTTATTAACTCTTCCACATTTTATTTATTATTCAAAACCCATAGTTCGTTCACATTTAAACCCATCCCTGTAGCCCTGCTACCAACCACCATAACCACAAACACACCGAAACCTGTACATCATCATCCCTTTGATACCATTTATTATAGCCCTGCTATCCATCACTAACATAGAATTCACACCAAACCATAACAAAGACAACCACAACCCCGCTGCTCACCTAACCCACAACAACCCAAGAACACCCCCCCCCCCTTCACAGAAACAAAACCTCATCACATGCAACGTATCCAAGCCAACACCCACATGTTCATTATTCCATTTTGTTCAACCGGGGTGATCACACAAGGGTTCCAGATTATAAATCAGCCAACTTTACATGATTAACCTAATTACCACATTCAATGAAGTTTCCATTCACAAAAAACATCTAGAAATATAGGTAAATAATTAATTGCGCATGAAAAGGCCCCTAACGACCATTATTTTCAGTAGGCATAAGCCTATTCAATTCACAACATAATATCACAGGATAAAAATAAAATTAAAATAACAACTTCCCCATCCCCGTTCTTTAACCAGTTATTATCTTCATTTATTGGTTCAACCATTTCTTATGGAAACAAGAGGATACCCACCCCATATTATGCACAATTTAGAGAGACGAAGGTAAGATCCCTACCTCAATAGGTTCTGATCACGACGCTCCCCCGGATCAACTTTAGATGACGTCCGTCAGCGTCCGTCACTTCTGTCGAGTTCTGGAAAAACCTCCTCGGGTGGATGTCGGAATGGAAAGGCTGAAGTAAAGACAATAGATCCAAGTTCGTATGTTCCGCCTCATCGTTACGATCTCGTGGCCGCTGACGGATCATCAATCAGAGCTCGGACAAAGAAGTTATGGAAGAAAAAGAGCCTACGAGCCTCTTGGGAGAGCTCTGCTCAGAAGAATGGGGAGGAGAGGGGTGAGTTGAAAAGGAGGATGAGACCCCTCCTTTTATATGATAGAAAAGAAAAAATTACACGGCGTGTACTTTATTGTACATGGCGTGTACTCATCCATTTCACACGGTCACCACGTGGCTTCCAACACGACCTTCAACACGGAACGCGGCTGTTGACTGGTCAACACATGGAATGAAGGTAACACATATGAGTGGAAGGACTACACAATGTGTAGTATTGGATACACGGAGTGTACCCATTTATTTCAAACGGCAAGGACACAGCTCCAACACGGCACACATCTGTTGACAAGTCAACACACGGTAACGCGTACGCGGGGAGAGACTACATGGAATGTAGTTTAGGGTACATGGCATGCACCCATTTATTTTACATGGAAAAGACATGGCCTTCAACATGGGGTATACCCGGAAAGGGGGTACACGGCATGTACTCAAACTACACGGCGTGTAGTTTCAGAATTCTAGAAAGTGTGGGAAAAGTCTATTTTACCCTCTAGAACACTTCGTGACTTTCTTTTTTACAAAGGAATGGGCCGGAGAGGTCCGGGCCATTAAAGTGTGTGTTTCCAATTACAATATTTTCATACTAATTTAGAATGCATGTCAAATTTTCCTAATTGAAAGGATTTCTCAAAATAGTATTCAAATAATAGTAAAATGATCAATTATTTATTGTTGTTATGGATAATTTGACCTCATTTCAATTTGATAAATGATGGTCCTATTATGACCTAGAAAGTGTGTTTTCAATATAAAAGTGTTATTATAGTTTAAAATAGGTGTCAAACTATAAAAACTAAAAATATAATCTCATATTGTTTTAAAATTTTAGTAAAATAATACATAATTCATGTGTGATGTGTACGAACTGATCACACAAAACTTGACACTTAATATGACCAGTTTGTTTGAAATTGTTGGTTTTCAATATAAAAGTGACACTATATTTTAAGACCCACGTCACATAGAAAAAAATTGAAAATGAGATCAGTGTATTTTTAGAAACTAATATAATGATCCATAATTAATTTTTTATGTGTTGGAATTGACCACATATCAATCTAACTCAATATCTGTCTGGTATGACTCAAATGTGTGTTTTCATTATTAAATTGTCACATTAGTTTTAAACATGAAACACATTGTAAAAAATGATCTGATAAGATCAAATTGTATTGAAAATTTATAAAAATGATTAATAATACATATTTATGTATTATAATTTACCACACATAAATTTGGAGTAAAATGTTTCTAGAATGACTCAAAGTGTGTGTTTTCACATTAAAAGTATGATTTTAGTCTAAAACGCATGTCAGAAAGACAAAAACAAGAAAGTAATATCATATTCTCTCAAAACCATAGAAATGTGGACCATACATAATTAATTATGTGTATTAAATGACCACATTTACATCCAATACATTATGTGGATGATATTCCACAAATTGTAAATTTTCAATATAAAAGTGTCATTTTTGTTTAAAACAAATGTTACACTGTAAAATATTAGAATATGAACTTGGATTATTTCCAAAAATTAGTAACATGATACATAATTCATTTTATATATATAGGAATGGATCAAACATAATTCTGACCCATGATGTTTCCAATATGACTTCCAATTCCCATTATTAATATAGAAGTTTCATTTTAGTTTAACACAAATGTCACATAGAACAAACTAACAACCTGAGCATGTATGGTTTTTTAACCTTATTAAAATTTTCTATAATTTATTTTTGAAATTTAGGATATGTATTAATTTCAATCTGACACATGATTTGGTTGGAATTACTCAAGGTATGTGATTTTAATATAAAATTTTTATAATAGTGTGAAATGTTCACGACATAACCTAACTGTGAAAAAGAACTCAAATTTTTTTCAACATCTATAAAAAATCATTAATTAATTTTTTTAATTGTACAAATTGACCACATCTCAATCTGACACATGATGGTGTTTGAATTACTAATGTTTCATGCTTTCAATAAAAAATTTCATTTTATTTCACAACACATTTCATGTAGCCAAAATAAGGAAAACAAGCTCATATTGTTTTCAAATGTTTTCGAAATACTGTATAATTCATTTGGTACTTATAGAAAACAGTCTCGAATTAATATTACACACAATGTATCCAATATGACTCAAGATGCATGTTTTCAATATTGAATTTCCATTTAGGTTTCAAACACATGTCGCGTAGCCAATAAAATAAACAAGCTCAGATTATCTTTAATATTTAGGCAAAATGTACATAATTTGTTTGTGGAATGTAGGAATTGACCACACATCAATTTGTCACATGATATGACATTTATGGATCAAAGTGCATGTTTTCAATATAAGTGTAATTTTAGTTTAATGATATAATAGTTAAAAAATATTTAAATAATTAAGATAATTAATAACTACTATTATTATTAATATATTCAATAATTAAAAAAATATAGATTATTAATTAAAAAATTTACATAATATATAAAATTAAAAATATTAATATAAACTATAATTAATAATTAAAAGTCAATATATAACAAAAAATACAATCATTAATAATATAATTAATAGTATAATAGATGATAACATTAATATATTCATTAAATGACTATATAATTTATCATAAGTGGATTATATAGCATTATAATTATAATTTGTATATTTTTTATGTACTCATACATAAACAACTATTGTTTTTATTGTAGGTAAAAGATTCCCTATATAGGATGATTATTGAAAAATTCCAACTATAAGGTTATTGTCATGGTATATAGGGTTTTAATTTTTTGATCAATTGTAAATATCACATAAATGTAAATATTTTGTATGAAAATTTTCAATTGGAATGATGTTGTAATGAAATTTTGGTATTCCAATTTCGTTTTCTGCAACATTTGTATTGTAATATGGTATTCGGTTATATTTTTATTCTAATATCATTATGATTATAATATTGTTTTATATTATATTGTTGTTGTAGGGATGCATCTCTACTATAGATACTATGGACTTTATTAGTGGTAATCAAATCATATATAATTTCAACCTTTTCAGTGATAATAAAATATTTGATAATGGTCACACACTTTTAATGATTCATTTCATGTCATTTCATTTATGAATTGAAAATACATTATCTAGAAATTAAAAATAATGTTTCTATAATAGTGAGAGGAATGAGGATGAATAATAATAATATCTTTATCCAGTCAGAGGTGTTTAGTTACTCTTAGAACCTGATTACTTCTATGTAGTCCTCATCTAATCTTCTGAAGGTTATGATCACTAGAAGGATGGCCTTCAATCAAAGAACAATATGATGAGTTCACGTAGATAATTCAATGGTTCCTCTCTCGATCATCAGACTTAAAATTCTAGATTACTACATGGTGTGGTTTTCTATTCTATGATGTACACATATCTCCGTTTTTGCTGGATAACTTGTCAATTTGAGATTCTACTGATTATATTGGACATGGTGAACTATTCTCTCCGCCTTATATTCATTATTATATAGAGGCTTAATCTATCAAAGAAAGCGACTCATCTCTTTGGTGCATGACCCACATGTTAATTAACTCTCCTAAAATTTTCTATATTAACATGCTTGGAACTGGTGAAGATCTACCATGGTGTAGTAGTTTTTTTGGAGACCTTTTATCCCTCGTTTTTTGATGCGTCTCTTATGGATTCATTGTCACGATCAGTTTCCAATGGATGATTGGTTTCCCATGGTAGGTTAGAAATCAGCTTCCTGGTTCTCAGTTTTATTAACAATGGGAATGACTGTATTCATCTATTTCATGGTTTCCCCTTTTCAATGAATTATTTAAATCATTCCTTACCTAATTTTTGGATGGTGAGGAATGCAGATGGGTTTTAGTGTGCCAATTCCCCTGGCAGAGGCATAATTGTGGGACTTATTAAATACATTTTTAGGGATTCTAAATAGAAGTTTGGATGTATGTTTAATGTCAGGGATTATATTTTCATTCTCAATATACATGGTGTTGATGGTAATCCACATAAAATGATTCAACACAAGCACATACGGTGGATTCCTTTACTTATTGGTTGGATTAAGATCAATGTTGATAGCTCAACACATGGTGATCCTAGACCTGAGGGTTGTTGTGATTAATTTAGAACTATTAACTTATTTGATTTATACATCTAGAACCTTCCTATAAATTTTATAAAGTCTGAATCTTGTCATTAGGTTTTTATACATGCGTTTTATTTCACAATGCACTTTGTATGCAGAAGCTAGTGCAATGAATGTGGTTCTACACCTTTTTTTCCTTCCCATTTGATGACTCTCTCCTTCTTTAACATTTTTCTAATGATATCAGTGATTTTTATACCCCCTTTTACCTATTTTTCATTCAAACTATTAATTAAATTTTACATATTTTGATTGGACTTGGTCTTTTACCAACTTCCCGAATCGTATTGGATTACTAACCTATTATTTAAAAATTATTTATTTAGTTATTTAATAATTATATATATATTATTACATATTAATTAATAATTATTACATATTATTTATTATTCAATATTTATTTATTATTTAATTTCTATATATTATTTATTTATTATTATTATTAATATTATTTATTAATTATTAATTATTAATTTTTTATTTAATATTTAATATTTATTATATATTAATTTTTTATTAATTTTTTATATATTATTTTTTATTAGTTATTTTATAATTATTACTTATTATTAATCATTAATATTATTATTTATATATAATTATTTACTTATATTTATCTATGTACATATACTTAAATTAAATTTTTTACTCACTATATGAAGTGCATGCTAGAGTGGTAATGTATTCGTAGAATACCCAAGAGCCGAGAGGTTTAAATCTCTCTTTACACAGATCAATAATTAATTTATGCATGGAATTCAAGACATATACATTCGTGGTAGGAAAAAAATTAATTCTAATGAAATAATAAATTATTAAATATAAAAAAATAATTGTAAAAAAAATTTGGTTTCTTTTAAAAAAATATATATAAAAAAGATGAAAAAATAAACACACCACTACAAAATAATTTCATGAATCTTATTAAACACCCTCTAGAACTGTTTCCCAACACTAATCTTCACCAAAAAATATCCAAACCCGTTCTTAATCCAAGAAAACCACCAATAAATACAATTTTTCTAATAGTTTTGGACATCGTAGTGCATACTGGACATAATGAGTTGCTAACAAGGAAATACATCGAGGGAAATTTCATAAGTTACTTCTACCCAGATATGTTCTGGGATGAATGGTCTTGTTAATTCAAGCACATGATGTAGGGGAGCATGTTTATAGACTACATTGATCATTTTACAAAAACCGTTTTTATTGTCAGATGGGTGAGATGAGATAATAAAGGTAATTCACTCATAGAATGGGATTTAGTATGTAACGAAGTTACAGGTGAACGTCTTCCACATGAAAAAACATCTTGGATATAGTAAATTGGAATCTCTTCAATGAAGTAAACCTAAAATATTCCTTATTTTGAGGGAAGGGAATCCGAGTGAGGTGATCGAGAAGTTCCTTTTTAGGAAATTGGAAACTCACATTCAAGAATTTCTGAAAACGTAGTGTTGGGAAGATTGGTCAAGAGATTGATACAACAGCTCAAGACCCCTACTAAGTGTATTTCTCTCACTGTGACATGGTAGAACAGAAACACTAGATGTTTCCTTTTCCTAAAGTATATTTATGATCTTGTGGTACGATTTTCCACCAATATAAATTCTAAATGGACACTCAACAACCTAGAAGTGGTGATGGATCATTACAGACACCGAAGTCTGGGAGGTACATTGCAAAAACTAAATAGTCATGTAGCACTATTTCTATTAGTCACATTGGTTGTGGTAGGGTTGTTTTACCATAAAATAGAAGTTAATGTCTCATAATGAAAATGAGTCCTGGGGGAGTTGGGATGCAGCCCTAGATAGAGAGAAAGGTTAATTGCACACTATGCAGTCTACTCTTACCAGTCTAGATGCAGGTCCATCCACTTTCAAAGAAGCATGTCTATAGACTATGTTATTCATTTTACCAAATTGTAGAATTTTCCTTATATCCAGAGGGTGATAGGAGAAAAAAGGTGAAGTTCTTCTAGGATGGGATTCAATTAGTAAGAATGTTCCAGGTGAAAATCTTCTACTTGATAAACTTATCTATTGTGGTGACTCAGGATCTCATTAGTGAAGGAAAATTAAAATATCCCTTATGTGGAGGGAATAATGTTCCAACAAAATTATTAGGAGGTTCCACTTTATGAAATTGGACATTCCAATTTGATAATTTCTAATAGGGTAGAAGCAGGAAGAGTAGTCAGGTGATTAGACCAACATATCAATACCACAACCAACTGTATGGATATTAGTGTTACAACATATAACACAATATCTAGAAGTGACCTTTTCATATAGTCGTGTGATCTGGTAGTGGTATAATGATCCACCAAAACAAATACTATAGGGGAATTCCACAACCTAGTAGTGGGGTAGGATCATTATAGAGAGTAGTGTTTGGAAGGGTATTAGTTACCCTTCTAATGTCAGGTTGATTATTTTACATTGGTCACATTGGTTTGGGTAAGGGGTGTGGAACACTAAATTTGGATTAGTAGTATCATAATGAAGGATGATCACATAGGATTAAGGTTAGAACCCTCGGTAGAGGGTATGGGTAGTTTCATGTTATGCAGTCTTCTTTTACTAGTATAGATGTTTGCCCTTCCACAATCCGAGGTGTGATTCTTATAGAGTAATCACATACTCATTTTTTGATTAATTTGGGAACATCAAATTCCTTTATATATCATTACATTATAAGGAGTGTGATCAAATGGTAAATGATAACTTAAAGAGTTTCCAATTGAAATCAGTAGAAACAAATTTTACAAGAACCTATTTGTGCTAAAATATATGGAATTGATTTCATTTTGTGTGTGGATAGGATATCTCTATACCATTATCTTATTGAATATTATCAGAGGAGGGTGACCTTTTGACCTCTAGAATGGGAAAAATATGTCCATAATTTTAATCAGATCTTTAGTTTTATCATATACAAATTGGGATGGATCATCTATCAGGTAGAAAGATTAATTCTGATTGATGTTGAGACCCAACAAAATACCTTTCCTCTATTGTGGGACCAATTCAAGGATTTAATTAATAAAAAGAACTATGGAATACAACCCAAGTGGTACATCGATTTCATTATCAAGTTGGTGATAAGAGCCTAACATATTTATATCCCTCCCATAATAGGATGAAACCATCAATGACTTGAGATTTGAAATAACATTTCAAATATCTAGGATATAGGGTATTTATATAGACTAGTACATCATTTTTGGGATTCGTATTGTTATTCTATAATATGGAAGATGCAACATTGAATTTTTTTAGTTACTAGAGATTTAACATCTCGATAAATAAGAACTAATATCCCCTTCTACACATCAATAATCTATTGGATTCACTAAGGGGTCCCAAGTTATTTTTGATTGACATGACGTCAAGGTTAAACTATTTGAGGGTTGAACTGGTTATTATATAATAGGTTTATTTTAGAAGTAGGTATGAACCGTGTGAGTTTATTTAATGACCATTAGTCTGAAGAACATGCCAGAAGATCCCATAGACTTGATGAATCATATCATTAACCCATATTTGGATCATATTATGGTGGTTATTTTTCATGACATACTAGTGTTCTTCAATTCAAGAGATGATGATTAACATCATCATAAAATATTCCAAATTACACTAGGTGAGTGTCGACTCTACACCAATCACACTAAATTTCGTTTCTTGATTGATCAAGTGTAGTTATTTAGCCACATTATCATGAAGGATGGAATTTTATAGGACCTATAAAAGGTTCTAGATATTGTTTGTTCATTGTGACCCAATAATATCGTCTAGATTCATATATTTATTTGTTTGGAATACTATTGTTGATGATTAATTCAAGAATCCCATTTAGAAGAAAAAATTTACGATTTGACTATGAAAAGGATGAGTTTTTTTTTATATTTTTATGAGGAGTACTTATATGATTTATAATTACGATGATCTTTTCATTGATCTATAACATACCATTGGAGGGTAAGAGTATTCCATGTACAATAACACATCTGGAGTTAGTATCAGAACTATTTTGATGTGGGGGATAAATTTGTTACTTATGGATCTAGGTAGCTGATACTGCAAGATAAGAATGATCCTACCCAAAAATAGTATATTGATGTAGTGGTACACACTCTGATATTATGTAGATAGTTTCTATTGGAGAATTGATTTCTGATCCACACATATCACCTGAACATAAATTACATCTTTTAAAAGTTGGGGATGAACCTTCTATGTAGGTGGTGGGTTGATTGTTTTTATTATTTTGACATCAGGATGCAGTATACTCATGGTAAGGTAATTTTCATTGTTTAATTATTTAATAAGAAGAAACCAACTCAGAAAGTGTAGAAAGTTTTTGATAAGTGTCACCAAATAGAACTTTTTGTAGATATGCAACTACATGTTACTGAATCTCATAAGAGGGAAATTATAACATTGAACGTAATTATTCCTTAAATTTTTAATCATGTTGGGAATAGGTAGTTATATAATACAAATGAATTATCCCTGAACAACAACATATATGGTGGGGATCCACCATCAGACTAGTTCTTAGATGATGATGAGATTCTTCTTTTCCACAATCACATCAGGGTTCTCACAATCTTGTGTGAGGATATAATGAGTTTATTCAATATTTTAAAATTGTTGTTAATAATTATAATAAAAAACATATATCCTAAACACTATAGTTAATACTGGTGGCTATGGATGGAGAAAG
Source organism: Viscum album (assembly GCA_963277665.1). Taxonomy (NCBI): domain Eukaryota; kingdom Viridiplantae; phylum Streptophyta; class Magnoliopsida; order Santalales; family Viscaceae; genus Viscum; species Viscum album. The sequence continues at coordinate 1,755,877,475 of OY728159.1, read as the reverse complement.
AGATAACCAGTTATGTGGAATAATGCTTAACTTTTCAATATGTGAAGGTTAAGCATCAGTGGCCTACTAGGTCATTGAAACCTCTTCCCATTATGTAATCGAAATGGGACGAGATCACCATGGATATTTTGATAGGTCTACCTAGTTCACCTAAGAATAATGATGCAGTTTCAGTGGTCATGGATCGACTGATAAAGGTGTTTCATTTCATTCATATTAGGGAGATCATCACCATCAATGATCTTAGTAACCTCCATGTTTGAGAGATAGTTTGGTTTTCTGGTGTTCCAAAAAACATTTTTCCATACCATGATCCATGTTTTATATATCACTTATGGAAGAGTATTTAAAAGGTTATAGGATCATATGTTATCTGAAACACAACCAATAATCCTCGGACAACTAAACAATATGAATGGTAAAATATGATATTAGAGGACTTGTTTCATGGCTATGTTCTAGACATCATTTGTTCTATTGAGTAACAGATATATATATATTGTAGTACTCAGATAATAATAAAATCCATGAATCTGTCAAAAAGGATAATTTTTTGGATTTATATGGAAGGCCATGTAATTTACCTTTCTTTTGGTTCAAGGTGGGCGATTCCGTGGTCATTGGACCTAGTCTCATGTAGGAGACACTTTAGTATGTTTCATTTATTAAGAAGTGGTTTGAAAATTCATAAGGTAGTAAAGAATATTTTTATGACCATCAGAGGTGACATATGTAATTCATGGTTGGTCACCGGTTTTTTCATTCAATGTCAATTATACTGGGTATAATCCATATTCAAAAGTAAGAGATGTGAGAAATGAAGTTTACGAATCTGTTTGAGATAGTGGAGAGTATCAGTCTAGTGGTGACCCAATTCGATCTTCCACAATAATATAATTATTTTCAATACAAGTTTCACATATTGTTGATTTATAGATATCACCCTAATCCCTCACACATGATATATTTTGATGATGTTGAGTTTGATGTCAATATATATTTTGAGGAACATATAATCCATATTATATGCCACAGTGATATAGTTATATGAGGAATGATCATTCCCCATGTATGAGTACAATGGCCACACGGTTGTGCATGGGATGAGACTATGAGAGGGTGTATGATATTCTATTGCAATTGACGTAGTTATTTTCTTATAGTTAATAGTTATTAATGGGATTACATACAAAGGATGATGTATCATATGTTAGGAACATTTTAAGATGCATTCCTTTATCAAGGTACTTGTCCAATTAAATTTTATTTGAGACCTTTTAATTAAAGTAAGAAAGCATCATTCCGGGTCTCATAGGTTCTCCAGGGGATCAATGTAGTGTAATAGATTAAGGTTAGTAGTGGAATTCAGTATTAAAGATACTTCATTTCCACCTATAGGCTAGTGCATCCTAACAGATTGATGGTGGATGACATAGTCTCCTGATAATTCTACTAGAATGCCCCACGCTAGCTAGTGAGATCGTAGTGCGTCGCCGATTGGGATATTTTCGGATTTTATGTTATATAAACAAAATTATTTAATATATAATATTAATTTAACACCTCAAATCCATTTCATTAATCCCTAATTAGTGAATAGTGATATCAATGGTTTCATTAGGGCTTCTTTGACTATGCTAGTTCCTTCCTTGGATCCCCTAAAATCATTCATCAATCACGAATGCTAGATTTTAATAATTTTCCCATAATTTTTGAATCCATATTTTTTATCCATGTATCATATACTTCCACACATGATGTCTTCCATCTATCACTATTCTTAGAAATTCATGGGGTTTCACATCGATCTAAATTTTTCCGTAGTGGGTTTTTTCACTTCTTTTGAGGTTGGTGATCTAAAAAATCCAAAAGTTCTATCTTTTTTTCATATTAAATTTCACATGTATGATTTTAATACCATTCCAACAACACAACCTATTTAAAATGTTAAACACATGTTTTCCCTATTACTTTTTACATATTACTTTTTCATATCACATTGTACCCATTAGTTCATTATTCTCTAGACTTTATCCCATCCATAATGTGTGTCTACTAATGGACCTAGGTTGGTATCTATAATATGTGAACCAAGTGTTATTGAAACTACATTTTGGTTTTTTCTCACTCAGTGTATTGTTATTTGGTTTTGTAAATGGATTCACTTGTGAATTTTCAATTTTCCAAGATCTCTTTGCATGTAATTCAATATCAAAATAACGGAATGTTGGCATGTATTTGGAACATAGCATAATGAAATATTGGAATGAATATGTAATTGGAATAGTATATGGTATTATTAATTAATTAACCTAAAGGGGTTCATTTATAATATTTGGCATGTCTTGGTGTTCTTTGGATTATTTTTATGTAATGGATCCTACTTCTAAATGATACAATTAATATTTAATTGTAATTTGCATGGGAAATCATTGTGGGTCAATTATGAACTAATTTTTTAATTATACCTACCGTGGAAATTCAAAATGGGTCATTTTTAAATATGGTATGTAATTATTATTTGGCATGGAAATTTGGATAGTGTATGTTTTCACTATGCTATAATATTTGGAAATTAATGTTAATGAGACCAGAACCATTTATCGGTATAGACCGAGCCAACTAGAATCATGTTGAGGTAGGTGTGGATGACCATAGGTTTCAACCTATATCTTGAGGGTTTGAGTGTTTATTTATAATCATTTTACTTAATTCATAATTGATTCATGTATATATAATACTATTGGATTCATTATTTCACAAACAATATTTTTTTACAATGTTGGTTGTGGACTACTATGCTTTACTCACGCCCTATTTGTACCATCATTTAGAGCCTGAGTAGACTTCATGGATGAAAATACAGGTAAGAGAATGTGGTAATGTGATTGAATGGTTTATTTTATAGTTGGGATTGGATCATGGATATGAGACTAATCATGGGGTGCTAGACCAATTTGGGGTGTCTTTTGTTGATTATTTAATTTAGTTATGTTCCAATATGAATATATATCATAAAATGCATTACGAAATTACATAGTTTGATAATATTGGGTTATTATTGAATTATTATATGAATCCAATAGAGTTGATTGTATTTATTTATTATCATGTTTGTTTTATATTTTTCATTATGAACCTGTGAGTATAGTCTCCCAAAAATATTTATTAGACCCTCACTACTTGTTAATAGCCATTAGTATACTATGAGGTGTTCTGGAGGTCACTTTGAGAATCATATTGGTATTTTGAGGCAGACCTGGGATTGGGACATTACAAAGTAGTATTAAAGTAGGTAATTTCAATTTATATACAATTTAGGTCAACACAGATAGGAGAATAGGGTGTGTCATGACCTAATAATAAGATTGTGTATGTGAGTAGCTAATCAATACGAATTGGAAAAATCCATGTTTCCAATTATGGGAATAATTTTATTGAGGATTACTTGTTACATTTTGGATGTAATTTTACATTGGGCGATACAGAAGTTGTGAGATGTTATTTATTTATGAGATTTTAATTATGGTTTGTTATGGTACGAGGTGCGTATGGAAGCATTATAGAAGGTACATAGGAAAATATTTTATCATGTATTGTTAATTCTAGGGATTTATTTAATAAACATGAATCAACCTATCAAAATTGTTCTTAGATTGCAAGAAATGTTTGGAATAAGAATAAATTTAATATACTATAAAATGTAAATTTGTTTTTAAACCAATATTTAAATTGACATTATATCTACGGTTATCGAATACCCATTATTTTCCTTTTTGGGTTTGAATATTTAATATCACATATAATCTAAGGAGTTTATTGTACATTGTAGATAAATTTATATACATAAACATCCATTTGTTACGTACGAGAGTGGTAATAAGAAATAGCATCTTATAGTGTAATCATATCATCCTAAAGCTCTGAGGAATTAAATGTATGTTCAGGTCCATGATAGGTTCTTTATATTCATGTGTTCATTGGATATGGTTATTAATTTCATTATTTTATCAATTTCTAACATTATTAGGGAGTTCTGTCTATATCACCCACCAACATCATATGTGGGGCTATAAATATTATATTTCTAAATTGTATTTTTTCTTATGATATTTGGTCACCGAGAGACACTGATGGAGTGGAGGGTGAATGTTTAGGGCTGTATGAAATGGGGAACAAGAAAGAGATAGTGGGACATCGTAATAAAGGGTATAAAATAAGAGGGGTTTTCCTAGAAACAATTTTAGTTGATGTTCCTAAGTTTCATTAAACTAGGGACTCTATGATATGAAATAGATTGGGTGTTCAGAAAATCGACATAGAGGATCATGTCTACAATGCAGTTAAAGAGAAATTTTACCAACCTACAAAAATTTTCCCCATAATTTTCATGAGATGAAGTAGTTAGGGAAATGATCTTATACGATGGGTTTCAGAATGAAATCAAGTTGTAGGTAAATTTCTTCAGTTGGATAAACTTATATAATAATGTGAATCAAGATATCATCATCGAAGCGAAAATAAAGGAGTCTGAAAGAGCATGTAATGCAGTAATTGTGGGATTATATGAGAGTCCCTATTTATGGAATACTGAACACCCATTTTATAATTTCAACCATGGAAGAGGTTTGTAGAGAAATTGGGGAGTGGATGACAATCATTGGATCAAAACAACTTATATTCTATTATTGTGGAAAGGTTTTACACAAGCGTTGAAAATGATTGGTTCTTCCGATAGAGTGTCTAGATTGTTGTAAGATGGGTCACCTATAGTAATTAGGTATGGGATCTCAACAACCTGTAAATTTTAGAGGATCATAGTAGACACTAGTGTGTGGTAGGGACTTAGCTACCCATTAATAGACTATTAGATACTATTAAAATGGCCACATGGACTAATGTATTGGGTGAGGTTCCCCCAAAACACGAGTGGAATGATAAAAAGTAATGAACATTCTTGGTGATTAGGGATGTATCAAAGGGTAGTCGGGTACGTTTGTCTCACACTATATGGTCCCCTCCCTTAGTCACAGATTCTTTTCGTTCTACTGTCAATGGAATGATTCATATTTTATCTACACATGTCTATGTTTTGTCTGGTATAGGAGAACCACATTCTAGAACAACTTCAAAATTATTAAATAATAAAATTTTATATGTGGGTATTATTGATGAGATTATTACCATTTATATTCCACTGGGGATCTGATCAGATGATATTTGATGTTGTAAAGAGTTACCTTACACACTTAATGGTTATTATTTTATAAGGGACCTTTTTTGGAAAGAATGGTTGGATTTGATTTGATTCAGTGTATAGAATAGCTATTTAGTTTCAAGGAATATATCAATTTTGATAAAAGTAGGTAAAAAATTCAATATCCATATGGGGACAAAAAGATCATCAATGGTGAATGAGATCTTTAAGCTAGCCCAATAGGAACAATTCGTTGGAAAATGGACTAGCTCATAACCAAGGTATCCAGATAGAGTCTAGATGATGGTGATTCAAAATAGAATAACATTCATATTGTAGTGTACCACTTTTAGGATGTATTTCATAATTAGTTTTATGTCGTACCTACAATATGGAGATCAAGATCAATGTCGTTTTGGTTCCAGGATATGAAAGTATTTATATTCTTCCCTATTGGATGTAACTAGTCAAGATTCAAGATTGGAAATTGTGTTTAGTGTATTCTGTAGAAATTTGATTCATATATCCAAGTACATCAACATGGACTTACCATTTTTACATGCATCGATAATGGCATTGGATCCTATAGTAGAATCAAATTTTGTAATTCATAGTAATAATAATAAGATAAACTAGTAAGAATATGGTAGTGGTAAGTACAAGGTTGATTCATCAAGGAAACTGGTTATGAATAATTTAATATTTTATATTATGTCACAATTTCCCAAAAAATAAAATTCCATAAAATATATTGTGGTGTGGATGTACTGTCTTAAATGAGAAATAAAGATAAAGATAATGGAGAGTGATTTTAGGTATGGTTTATCAAAAATGATACTTGATATAACCTATGAAATAAATCTAATACATTAACCATGGGGACTATCAAGGTAGCTAGATTTACCAATAAACCCCATTAGATCAACATAAAACAAGTGATTCCACTCTCAAGAATTATAATAACTAGTTTATGTGCATTAGCCTTAGTATCTAAATAGATAGTGGAGTTAAGTTCGTCTCTCACTCACCCAATACCCTATATAACATTGAGGTTTTACCACAAGATATAATCTATTTTAAATTCAATCATAGGATAGTATACTAATTAATTACAAAGTGATAATAACTAATAATTTACTCTCATAAATTTCAAAAAAAATGATCATTATGTACTCATCACTTTCATCCACTAATCCCTCTCCCATTAAGCTTAACCACGGAGTGTAAATATATAAAACACTAGATAAAAATTAAAACTAAAGAATGGGGGAATGGAAAAATAACCAAAATAGATTAATAAAAAAACTACTATAGTTTTAATAAGAAACAGACAAAGGAAATTCATTATTACCTAATGAAAAGAGAAAATGGAAATCATAGATTTTTCTCACTTGATAGATGATGATGATCCCCCTCTTTCCACTCTTTCTTAGGATTGAAATTCTTGTCTTCTCATATGTTGGAGAAACTCCATTAGGTTGATTTTTTTGTTTTCGTATCGGCTCCCCTTTGCAAAGTATTATCCATTTCATATTTATAGTGAGAATTCTTATATTGTATTTACAATTTTTTTTCTCCCTCCATTTTCATCAACATTGAATCCTCCAGATGTTCTCCTCTCACCCCAAATCCCTTCCATTATATTCATTTGAAAATATAACCTTATTTATTAATGATAGATCTTTGGAATAGTATCCTATGAAATATTTATTTTTCAATAATTCTCTACAATTTTTTTCGAATGTTTTCACTCCTCATTTGTAATTGTGGCCCACACACCTATTTCCCTTTGAAATCACCCAATATTTAATCAATAGAGGATGTGTATCATGAGTATGTTGGGTATTTAGAGAACTTTAGCCACAAATTCCCTTGTAAATAATGAATAACCTTTAAAAACACAACACTACCCCTACATAGTATATAGTTTACCTTTAAAAAATAAGTAAACAAGAGGTTACCCTTAAATGAAGCCCAACATACCCTTCTGTGATTTTTGGAAAACCATTATGTAGTGTATAGGATACCATTGTGGCTACTTATTTTAGGTACTCAATGGTGTAGGATGTTCATTTTGGAACAATATACAAGTATGAAATTCCTGGAAATGACATAGAATATCTCCCACTATGCATCCATTTATTCTAAAAAATAATCATGACTTCCATATTTGGCATTTCCATTACATCGACAAACCATACACTATTTCCCTTTACATTGATCTATATTCTACATTATCCCAATGGGGAAACATTTTAATAATACCAAAAAGTCCATTTTTACATTATTCAGCCATGAAAACATACCAAAAACTATAACATACCTTATTCACTTCAGTCTCTGGCTACCAAGAACCATTATGAAGAAGAAAGACCATAGTGTAGACACCCTTTATTTCATTAGCATTCAAGTTTTATATGATGAAAGGGAAAATAATGTGGCATAATTATATTCAAATCTCATGTGGCATGGTTCTCCTACAATGATTATCCATGAAGGTACAATGATACTTCAAGTGAAAACTACAGTGCAGTCGTATCTTATTTTTTTAGATCCATTTTTCTCTGTTAATCAAATCCTGGTTAGTGGCATATAGAGCTTCTATTATCCTATGGATACCAAAAATTATTCACATAAACCATGGTAGTTTCATGATGTAGTGGAAGTGTAAATGATGTGTCATAGGTAGTCTATGACATAGCATCAATGATAGTGTTTTTTCTGAGTATAGTGATATATAGTTAGAGTGAAACAATTTTATTTCTCTTATGTAAATAGTCCCTTTGATAGATACACCCCCACTTTCATAATTCCAATATACATGCTCCACTATATATTAAATATCATTGTTGAAGTGGATCTTAAGGATAACAAAGTAGGAGTACCCATTACATTTCCATTGTTAACACTCAACCACTAGTAATTCCCCTCCACTAGCTAGAAATTTAATGTTCATGGGGGGAATCATTGGTTCATTTGGCTAAATAAAATTTTGAATTTATAGTAAACTAATCTATAATGATGACTAAGAGTAGGAAACCTTTTAATATGGGGTTGATCCCATAGGAAAAACAATTATAAATAATTCGATAGTTTTGATCATGTAATTAGTTTTTAAATTAATATGAACTAATCTATTTTATGTTTTGAATGGAATGACTCAATAGATAAAGCATGATTAAGATATGGGAGGGTGAAATAATATCTGGGTTGTCTAAAATTGTACTTGTATTAACATATGAAATTAATTGAATCCATTATCCATGAGAACAACAGGGGTTTCTAGATTTTCCTCTTATCCTCAACCATATTTACCTAAACCACCCATTTCGTCTCTTAGGGATTTCAATAACCATATTTCATTGATTAATTATAGTCTCTAAATTAAAGACATATTTAATCTTAGATATCTCACTCCCACCACCCACTTCCACATTGAGTTTTGTCCCCAATATTTCAGATCATTAACTAGAAAATTAGGGGATAGTATATTAATTAATGTCAAATAAATAGTAATTAATAATACAATATCATTTATTTAAAAAAATATAACATTATGAACTCATCCATTTCATAAAATTCAACCTTTCCATTGAAACATGGACACTCATAATATATCCCTCAAACATTAATTAATAAGTTATAATATGAGGAGTAGTGAATAGAAAAACAATATAAATCATGAAAAAAATGAAAAACATATTGTAATTGAACGATGAAACCTACATAGTAATTTCACTATTACATAATAAAAAGTGAAAAAGTAGTCCTTAACTACCCTGACTTGATAGATAATCATTATCTTCCTCCATGCACTTATTCATGAGTGTTAGATTAGTATATTTTTCTAGTTTAGGGAAACACCATTGGTTGTCCAATTCATCTCCTAGGTCAACTCCCCTTTAAAAAACCTCAATCATTCCATGTTTATATATATAATTATCATACATGAATTTTCAATTATCAATTTTTTTTCTTATCCTTCCATTTTCCTTCACATTGACTTATCTATCAATTCTTCTCTATAGAAACCCTGCTCTTTATTACATACTTAAACATGATTTATTACATAAAACCATCACTTGATAAAACATAGAAGATCGAGAGGTCTTGTGTCATTTGGGATTAGGAACATTACATAACAAATAAAATCATAGATCCCATATTCTTATTGAAAATTTCCTTTATATTACCACTACATTCCCACGTAATTACCATTGCATAGGATAACCTGTGGACATGCATAAAAAAGGGTGAGCTATAAAGCCCAATAATGGATTAAAAGTATTATAACATGATAAATACAATATATGTTAGAAAATAGGAATATCAATGGAGAACATGAGAAATATGATCATAAAGGCATGATAAAGTGTGATAATCATAACATGGAAATGCGGAAACACCACTTAACGTGGAATTGGCATGAGCCAAGGATCATTTCACATGGTGCCTGAGTAAACACTCATTATACATGAAAAACAAGTAAACCATCTTTGCACTTTAATTATCATGACCAACACTCATTTCACATGAAGTATCATGATAGTATACTTTTTCCTACGCATTGGAGTGCTATCAGGGCGCACCCTTCTAAATCCTTACATTTCATGCATAAGTGTCCCACGTGGGTCATAAAACATAAATCTATTTAACATAATAATTTATTCCACTATAAGGGAGTGTTAAATTGATACATGAAATTCTTTAAACCATAATAAAATGTTCATAAAGGTGAATATAATTGATTGAGAAATTGGCATGATATTCCCGAAACAATGACTATGGCATGGAAAATCGCGGTGCAATTTCGGCAGTGTAACAGCATGACATAAGAACTCATAAAAATTGTTGATGAGATAGAAATGGGTGTCTCATCATATGCACATGAAATAGAAGGTATGGGGTTCATAGAGATAAATTCCCAACAATTGTAATGGAATTTAGATTCATGACACAAAATAATTACGTGAATATAAATGAGGAGAGAGAATTTCCTTACCAAATTCTGGCATGGTAACGAGTATACATGGGAGGAATTCAATGAGATAGAAAGGGGTATCTCATCATTAAAACGTAAATTGGGCAGTATTTTCACACCTTTACCTATCTTTTAATTTATTTTATAATTTTAATTTATTTTTAAATTCTTATTGGGGTCCTGGTTGTGTCACGGATGAAAAACCATTGAGTTATGTAACAAACTCGCATTTTTTAGTTGACGTCACTGGGTGCACGAGAAAAGCATATTTTGAAAACCTCTTGCAGCTCCTCCCATTCTTATTCATGACCCTCATGTCTTCGGAAAATTTATAATTAATAAACATTGTAATTTATTGCGTTAGATAGAATTTTCATGGATACAAATAATTTTAATTATTATTATTAAAACGAAATAAGTATTTATATTATTTATATTCTTGTCAATATGATTATTATTATTCCTATTAGTGTTATTATTAATAATGATTTATTACTGTTATTATTATTGTAATTGAGGTATTATAATTATAATTATAATTATTATTTAAGATCGGTGCATAGGCACCGCATGGCTAGAGGATATTGTGTGGTCAGCCTAGGTACCATAAAGTTATGGTTTTTGAATTGGATAAATAATTATTAATTTAATGAGTTGAAAAATTAAAACATAGTTAAATAGATAACACACCAATGTATGAAAATATCACCTTGTTTTGTGTAACAATGTTACGTGATTATTAAGGAGTTATTATTATTAATGTTATTATTATTTTTATCTTATTCGTGATATTATTACAGTTGTTATTAGTTTTATTTGGTGTATTAATAATAATATTAATATTACTATTATAATTATTATAGATTAAAAATAATATTATTGTTATTGTTATTAGTATTGTTATTGTTATTATTTGATTTTTTATTTGATTTTATTTGTTTTATCCATTCTTATTCTAACCCTAGTGCCCCCCCCCCCCCCCCCCATTTTTCTATTCCTTTCCCATAGCCCCACGCTCCCCTGTTTCCCTTTTCCGGAAGCACCCTACCAGCGCTCCCACATTCCTCTTGTCAGTGTCCCCTGCTTCCCACAGGCCATCCGACACTCCCGCAGTAACTCTCTATAGGAGATGCCCCTACAATCCTCCAACGCAGCAACCTACCTCTGTCATTCTCCTTTGCAATGTGAGCAGGCCCTCCAACTGACTTCTGGCTCCTCGTTCGGCACCCTCATACTGGCTAGGACCCTTCACCAGCCCTATTCTACTACCACACCCCCCCATAGTGGTCTCACGCCTCCCACACCCCCGACCCGAGCCTCCCCTCAGCCTCTTTCCTTGTGACAACGTCGTATGATCTAGAACCCTCATGCTCACCTCCCGCTACCCAGTGCTCCAGCACCTCTCCGACTCCCCTCCAGCTTTCATGCCTCCCAATCTCTTGTCTGGATGCCCCCTTCCTTTCAAATAGGCCATGGAAAACCCCTACACCCTAGCTTCACTCCACTTCACCCCTATTTTTGCATCCCACGAGTGCTTATGAGCTGTGCATGGTGCTCTGCACCAGTTCGGAGCATGCATTTTCATTCTACATTGGATTTGAGGTATGAAGTCATTGCATGTTACCTTTAAATTTACATATTTATTGAATTCTGGTTTTCTTGTGTTTTTTCTGTGCTTAAATTTTAATTAATTAGTTTATTATATAATATATTCAATTATTTGGTGTAAATTGTGTTTTTAAAATAATTTAGTTGCGTTTGATATTTTACACCCTGTTTATGTGAAATGATGTTGTGTGCACAATTACGTGGTTCAAAAATCTATTCTAAATTTTTCAGTTTTTCATGCAAAGTCCAAATTAGTCATGTTGTCCCTTTCCCGTAGTTTATTGTTTTTAGAATTAGTAAAATGATTCTTGAGTTGGTTTAATGTGTTTGAAGCAGTGGTATACTTTTCAAAATGATTGTTTTATTAATTTTTAAATGTTTTATTAAATAATGATGGTTCTACGAGCCTGGTTTTAAAAATGTGTTTAGGCGCAGATTTTATTTAATTTTGATCTCATCACGTCATGTGCTTTTGTCAAGTTGTGCATTCTAACGGCTTTTTAAATGGTCTGTTGGATATTTAAAATGGTAAATGAGTTAATTTGGCATAGTGTGGTTTTTTAAACACTTTGAGGATTTTAAAGGGGTTAGTAAATATTATTTAATGTGAAGGTTGTGTTTTGAAAACATGCTGAGGTGGTTCTTTTACACGGGATGTTCTTTTGGATTGTTTAATGATAGTGTTTATGTACCTTTTTTGTTTCACATTTATTAGTGCGTGTTGGCAGGGTCACAATCCTCGACATGTGCGTACTTGTGTGCCTGTGCGAGGTGTGTCATGTTGTCATGTTCGAGATGCTAGTTCTGGTAGGTCCCCGCTGAACTTTCCTTTATATTATGAATTTATTAATTTTTTGTCATTATATTAAATTTTAGATTAATAGTAAATAATTTTAAATAATTTTTTTTGAATAAATGTTCATAGTGAAGGATAGTAGTTCCCTCTTGTGTTGAATTACCTAAAAGTTTTTTCTTTTAAATGTGCATCATCAGTTTTCATAAAATGCATGATTGGAATTCATATGTAAATTGTGCCTCTTTTGAACAATGTCTTGGGTTAAAAATGGGTTCGGCTTTCTAAAATGTATTTCTTAAATGAATATTCAAATGGTTTTGAGATTGAAAGTTGTCTACCATTGATTCTTTGGAAATTGTTTGGCATGTGTTGTTTCATCTGAAAAATAGGTGGGTGTTGATTGTTTGGTTAAGGCTCATTTGTCACTTTGATGTAATAAATTATTTTGAGAAAACAATTTTTGGATAACATAGGATTGATGTCATTATGTATGTTGATTTTGTGATTTGTTTGTGACATTTGTACATTGTGACCGGTATATTGATATTGTTGACCCCCCTCCATTTATTTTTAGTTTACGTGTTGACATGGGAACCTGTTATATTTAAGGAATCTTCTGAGAATTATTTCTACACAAGTTTAGATTACGAACTGGCTAGTGGCGCTTATTACGGATTATACTCAGCATGGAGATTGGACCCCTCGGTTAGGCCAGGTAGGTTGATACCGTGAATTTTGGCGTTATGACATCATTGATAGAAGGAATAGATTAAGGATGAGTCACATGTATGGTACGTTCAAGATTTTTCATGAGCTCCTAGGTTTTCTGCATGTTTCTTTTAGTGTTTATTTGTATGTGGAAGGTGATTTAGAGGTTTAGTTCGGTTTCTAGCCCCGTGTTCCACTTTTTCAATTTCCCTCACAGTTTTTTGTGTGTTTTGTGTGGATTTCCATTTTACTAACAACAAAAATTTGGATTTCTAAAGTGTTTACAAAAAATATTTTAAAATTAAATTCACATGTTCCATTCAAACATTAAACTTGTTCTTAAATATAAAAGGGAAATGAACTATTACTTGTTTTAGAAACAAAGGTCTGTGTGGAAACCCATATTTTATAAAATATATTTCAAACCTAGAATTTATCAATTCCTTATTTAATGGTAGTGCATTTGGAATATATTTTTTTGGCATGCCTAATATGTTTTAATACTCAAGCCTATAGTTTTTTCCTATTTTTTGTTTCTGTTATAGGTTCAACTAGAGCTTGTTTTCCATGGGTGAGAGTTGGATGGATTTGGTGAGAGACTCTCAATGTTGCTTGGAGTTTTGGTCATGGTCAGGTCAGTTGGTTGTTGTCAGTCGTTCATTCTTTTTGTGAGGTTTATTTACTTTTTGTTTTTATACATTGTACGCTAGTTTAATTATTTTTTTTGCGCGAAATCATTCCAAATTTTCCTCTATTGATGCTTTGGAACTTATCATTAGCCCGAGAGGATCGAGAACACCTCTCGAGCCTTGTCATGGACCAGATTAGGTGATCGGTTCAAGGACAACATGGGATTGTTCGTGACAAAATGGTATCAGAGGTGGTCGTCACTTGAGTGGACCTTGTTTTTCAGTGCGACCATCGTTATTTGGGGTTTTCATGTTAGAAGGAGTATAATTGTCGGGACTCAAGGTATATAGATGATAAGGATGTCATAAACCATTCCTCATTTCGAACCTCGGGTTACCATGGGATGTTCAGGTTGTTAGTGTCTTTCGGTTCTTTTGAATTGTTTTGTGATGGAAAATAAAATGGTAGCCAGGTAAGTGACCTCTGTGAGATCGCAAGGTCTGGTATGCCATGTAGAGCCGGGGACATTTCTCAAGACTGCTCCAAATGACAGTGGCGTGACTGGTGTATGGATGCCCACCATATTTCTGAGTCACCCATAGACACTAGTATCATTTAGTGAATATATTGGGTCTTCATTTATTATAAGAATTTTTTTGCAGAGTTTTGTTTAAGATATTGTGAAATATTGAATTTGAAAGGAAAATGGCCATGTTTTGACCTCGTTCCCAATTTTCTTGTTCCGTAGTGTTCACCCCCATTATGGTTCTATGGATTCCTAGGGTGCATCTTCAGGTGGTGAATCTTTAGAATGTCCTCCAATTGATCATCCCAATGATCATGTCCTTGAGTTTCGGAAATTGACCCCTCCTCTCTTTTATGGACTTAGAGAGCCTCTTGAGGTAGAGGAGTGGTTGTGGAAGATTAAGAGAAACGTCAGTTTCATTGGGATTCCTGAGTCATTGAAGGTGAATATAGCTACATTTAGGTTTTATGGTCCAACCTGGAAATGGTGTATGTTTGTGTCCCGAAGCTAGACACTAGAAGATCTCATTTAAGAATTATTCAAGTCTTTGTTCATCCAAAAAAACATTTATGAGTTGACGAAGATGATGAAGAGGATGAATTTGTGTTGACATGAGAAGGGGAATGAATCGGTGCTATAATTATATTGACATTTCATAGATCATGTTCTGTATGACCAATGGTTGGTTGCAAAAAATCCCGGGAAGGCTTGACAATTTGAGTCTGGACTCCGACATAAATAATGATCAAAAGAGAAAGACCTCAACCTAACAACCTTCTGGGCTATTGTGGAGAAATACTTTTTTACGGAAGCTGAGATGGCAGGAGGACTTGATGTGGAAAATCCTCCCTATCATTGGGATGTAGTGCACAGAATGGTGATAGACTGAATGGGAAGCAACCTGATGCGAGTGGCCCTAATTGAGGAATCGGGAGGGCTTCAGACCTTCAGTCTTTTTCTTCACAGAGCAATGTCATGATCTTTCACCAGTGTGGTTGGAAGGGTCACAAGAGGCTAACGTGTCGGAGTACTCTGAGACCCAGCCACACCTATGGACGTTTGGGTCACTTGTAGTGGTTATTCTATAGTGTTTCCAAGAACTATGCTGAAGATATACATGGCATGAAAAAGGTCATCTTATCCCATCAGTAGTAGTAGGGAAATGTTTGGGGACCAATTTGAGGTTTTCTATTTATAGTGTTTCTTGGTTGTAGTAATTGCCTCTTGTATTGTTTTTCAGTGTTTCTTTTCTTTCTGTTGTAAGAATAGTTGTGGTTGAAACTCATTGAATCTGTTGTTTTATTAGATAGTAATTTTGTGAAATTCTAGGTTTTGTTTTATATTTGGGTATTTTTTATGCTTGAATATGAGGCATGAGATTCTTAAATGATCGGTGATCCAACCATAGGTCCCAAAGTTAAGCTGGAACATATTTAGAAGAACCCCAATGGTGAAAAATATCCTTGGTTTATCCTTTTTTCTTAGTGTGGCATGGTTTGTCCTATTCTGAGGGTGCGGTGTTGTTTATATCGTAATGGAGGTAGTTTTGATGCTCTAATATTTCTCCCCTTCCCTTATTCCCCATCATGGTGAGGATTTTTGGTCCATGCGGAACATTTTCAGGTTCGGTTAATCTCGATAGTTCTTATGGTGGGGAGACCCACAATGGGTCTCGCACTGTTAAACCTGAAGTAATCTTGAGTTAACCCAATCCTAATGGTGGGGAGTCCATTCGGGCCTCCTCATGTCAGCATCAAAGTTTCATTTCATGTATCGATTGGGGCTAGTTGGTCTCATGTAGAATCACCAAATCTTGAGTTCGATCACTCGAGTAAAGCTTCAGATTGAAGTAAAACCAATAGTTTCGTTGGACTAAGATTATGGGAATAACTGTCAAAGGCAGTTTAAATGTATTCATTCCATGGTTGGAATAGATGATTTGGGTTCTGCTTGGTGATGATTAAGGTGATTGTGTTTAAATGGGTGAGTAGTGTGTCATTGGTTTTCAGTGTCAGTTTGGATCAATCAACTGGAGGCGCTTAAACTTTTATACATGGGTGACACTTGATCAGTTTTATTTTTGGGTCTTGATCTTGTTTTGGCTCTCGGAGGGAAAAAAGCATTATGGTAAGGTGAATTGTCACACCATGACCTATCATTTATTTTATTATATAATATTCTTTGGCTTTTAAATTTTTATTGGGGTCCTTGTTGATTCCTAGAAAATCATTTTTGAGTATTTTAAATAAAACGCGTGTTTTTGAGCTGACGTTGCTTGGCGCAAGGGCTAAGCGCGTTTTGAAAACCCCACGTGGCTCCACCTAGGCTTCTCCATAACCCTCCTATCATTGGAAAATTTAAAATGAATAATATTTTCAATTTATTGCATTAGATATAATTTTCATGGTTTCTAATAATATTACTTATTATTATTATAATGAAATTAGTATTTCTATTATTTATATTCTTAACATTATGATTATTATTATTCATATTACTCTTACTATTAATAAAGATTTATTACCATTATTATTATTATTATTGAGGTATTATAATAATAATAGTTATTGTTATTATTATTATTATTATTATTTTAGGTTGGTGCGCAGGCACCGCAAGGCTAGTGGAAGCTCGGTGGTCAGCCTAGGTACCGCACAATATGGTATTTGAATTGGCACAATAAAGATTAATTGAATGAGTTGAAAAAGTAAAACATTGTTAAATAGATAACTCACTAAAGTATGAAAATATAACCTTTTCGTGTATAATAATGTTATGTTATTATTTAATAGTTTTAATTATTAATGTTATTATTTTTTTTTATCATTTTTGTGTTATTATTAAAGTTTTTTCATTAGTATTAGGTGTATTATTAATATTATTAATTTTAATGTTATTATTATTATAAATTAATAATATTATTGTTATTATTGTTATTTTTTTTATTGTTATTATTATTTGGTTTTTTATTTTATTTTATTTCTTTTTTTCATTCTTATTATAACCCATCCCCCCCTCCCAAATTTTTTCCGTTCCCTTTCCCGTAGCCATGCGCCCCCCCTGTGGCCCTTTTCCTACAGCACCCCACTAGTGCTCCCACATTCCTCCTTTCAGTGCACCTTGCTTCCCACCGGCAACCTGACCATCCTGCAACGCCTCTCCCCACGTGATTCCCCTACCATCCTCCCACACAATAACCTACCTCCCTCGTTCTCCCTTGTAGCGCGAACATGAACTCCAGCTGGCTTCAACCTCCTGATCTGGATCCCTCCTGCTAGCCGGCCCCCTCACCAGACTCATTCTTTCATCATGCACCCCTCGGCAGCAGTCTCACACCTCCCGCACCTCGGACCCGAGCCTCCCTTCTTCCTCCTGCCCTACGACGACGACGCATGATCCAGTTCCCTTCTACTCGTTCGCCATTTCCCAATGCCCATCACCTCTCTGAATCCCCTCCAGCTATCATGCCTCCCTATCTCTTCTCAGAACACCCCTACCTTTCGAATAGTCCACGATGAACCCCTACACCATAGCAACACATTACTTCACCCCACCATGTGCTTCCCACGAGTACGTTTGAGGTGTGCAAGGTGCTTTCCACCGGTTTCGAGCATGCATTTTCATTTCGCATTGGATTTGAGGTATGAACCCTTCGCACATTACATTAAAATTTATGTGGTCATTGAATTCTTGTTTCCTTGTGTTTTTAAAGTGCTTAAATTTTAACTTATTAGTTTATTATATGATCAAATCAATTATGTGGGATAAATTTAGTTTTTAAAATAATTTTGTTGCATTTGATATTCTGCGCCCTATTTATCTGAACTGATGTTGTGTTTTCAATTAAATTATTCGAACATGTGGTCTGAATTGGACAGGTTTTTAAGGCCAAGGCCTAATTATTCCCACTAGCCCTTACTCATAGTTTAATGTTTTTTGAATTAATTAAATTATACTCTAGTTGGTTTCAAGGGTTTCAAGCTGCAGTATACTTTTCAAAAGGTTTGGTCTATAAATTTATAAATGTTTTATTAAATAATGTTGGTGTTGTAAGCCTGGTTATGAAAATGTGTTTAGGAGCACATGTTTTTAAATTTTCATCTCATCGCTTCATGTTCTTTTGTAAGGTTAGGCACTCTTAGTGCTTTCCTAAAGTGGTATGCTAGCTCTATAAAATGATTATGGAGTTATTTTGGTGTTCTATGGTTTTTTTAAACACATTTTGGATTTTAAAGGGGTTAAAAAATAGTATTGAATGTGCGATTTGTGTTTTGAAAACATGTCGAGGAGGTTCTTTTGTGCTGGTTGTTCGTTTGTATTGTTTTAAGTCCGTGTTTATGTACCATTTTTTATCGCTTATTACAGCGCATTGGTGGGGCTATGATTATTAGATGGCGCCTACTTCTGCACCTGTGCATGGCATGTCATGTTTTCGTGTTCGAGATTCATGATGAGGTAGGTCCCCATAACACATTCCTTTATATTTATAATTTATTACTTTCTTTTTATGTCATTAAATTTTAGATTAATGGTAAGTAATATTAAATAAACAGTTTTAAAATAAATGACAATTATGATGGATAGTAGTTCTCTCTTGTTTTGAATTTCCTGAATGTGTTTTCTATTAAAATTGCATCATTAATGTTGATAAAATGACCAATTGGACGTTATAAGTAAATTGTGTTTCTTTTAAATAACAGCATGGGTTGAAAATGTGTTTGGCTTTTTAAAATGGATTTCTTAAATGAAGTTTCAAATGGTTATGATATTGAAAAAAAGTGTTCCTCTGATTCTTCGGAAATGAGTTGAGGTGTGTTGGTTCTTCTAAAAAGAGGTTGGTGTTGATTGGTCGGTTAAGGACCATTCGACACTTATATGGAATAAATTATTTTGAGAAAACTTTCATTGGGATAACACAGTGGTGATCTCATTATGTACATTGATTGTGTCTATTATGTGTGATGTTTTTGCATCGTGAATGGTTGATTGGCACTGTTGACTCCCCCCCCCCCCAATTATTTTTATCATACATGTTGACATGGGAACCTAGAATAGTGAGTGAATCTTATGAGAATGATTGTTTCACAAGTTTAGATTATGCACAAGCTAGCGGCCCTTAGTCCGGATTATACTCTGTTAGGGGATTGGGTGCCTTGATTAGGCCAGGTAGGGTGATACCAAGAATTTGGGTGTTATGAAGTCATTGAGAGTAGGCATGCCTTCAAGATAAGTCACATGTATGGTACGTTCTGGATTGTTCAAAAGCTCTTATGTTCCACCCATGTTTCTTTTAGTGTTTATTTGTATATGGTGGATGATTGAGAGGTCTAGTTCTGTTGTTGGCCTCGTGTGCCACTTTTTACAGTTCCCTTAGTGTGGGTTGTGAGTTGTGTGCGGTTTTCCTTGTTACTACCAACAATGATTTGGATTTCTAAATTGTTCGCTAAATTTTTTTTAAAACACAATGCACTTATTCTTTTCAAACATTAAACATGTTCTTAGATTAAAAATAGAAATGGACTGTTACTTGTTTTTGAAAAAAAAGTGTGTGTGTTGAAACCCATATTTTATATAACTTAGGTCAAACCTGTAATTAGTAAATTCTTTATTTAAAGGTAGTGCATTGGGAATAGTATGTTGGGCACACCTACTAAGTTTTAATACTCACGCCTATAGTGTTTTTTTAGTTTTTAGTTTCTAATGAAGGATCGACTGAAGCTTTCTTTCCATGGGTGAGAGTTTGTTGTGGTTTGGTGACCGACTCTCGGATTCGTGAGGAGTTTTGGTCGTGATCATGTTAGTTGGTTTTTGTTGGTTACTATTTGTTTTCAGGTAGTTTATTTATTTTTTGTTATTCTTATTTTGTCCACTTCTTTATTTATTTTTACTGGGCGAAATCGTTCACAATTGTCATTTATTGATACCCTGGTGCTTGTCGCTATCCCGGGAGGATCGGTAAGGCCTCTCGTGTTTTTTCGTAGACCAACTATGGTGATCGATTCATGGTCGACCAGGGTTGGTTCATGAAAAGTATGGTGGAGCGGTGAAATCGTATCCCAACATCAATTATTGAATATAAAAATGCATAAAAATATTAAGAAACATGGATGAAAATAGAAAGGTTGGAATCCCTTACATGGAAGTGTGATCCCAAAGGCTTAAGAGTGGCTTGAGAGAGGATTCATGGGAGGATGGGGAGTTGTTGGAGGATTATAGAGGGAGGATTTCAGGGCTTGGCTGAACTCCAAAGGCTTTGAGTTAGGTAGAAGTTGGAGCATGGGTTGGCTTATATAGGAAATGATATGGAATTATTTATTATTTAGGATCGGAAGACCTCACATTAAACTAATCAAAACCACAAACAATCACATATATTTTTCCCATGGTTTTTCCCAAAGGGTATCGAAAAAAATTATAATTTCAATGGTCTAACATCTTAAAATAATAGGGTTTCTTATGTGGAGGTGGGACACACTCTCAAGGAAATCACATTAAAAAGCTAAAATATTTTATAAGTATTTTAGGGTCCACTAATGATTTTTATAATAAATAAAAAAACCTAAATACACATTATTTTAATGGTAAAACATATATTGGCTGAACATAATGTGTATATTATTTTATTACATCACTATTGGGTCTTTTTGATTTCTTAAAACACATTATATATTTTAACAGTATTTAATTTTGACCCAAAAATTTTACTATATCCGAAAATTATAAAAAAATCACCATTGGATAATTTTGAAATCCTGATTTTAAAAATAATATTCATTTTATACAAATAATTTTTTAAATGTGGGAATTTTAACTTTTAAAATAAAAACTGACATTTCTACAAAATTCATGGGTTTTGACAAAAAACCGCACTCAAAACTTTATAAAAATTTAAATTTTATTCATAAAAATTATAAGATCATTTATACTAAATAAAATTAATTTAATAATTATTATAATATTTTATTATAATATAATTTTATTTGAAAATCCATTAATTTATCAAAATACATTTTTTAGTTGAATATTATCTAAAAATTTTATTTGTGATTTAAAGACTATTTACAATGTAACAATAATAAAATGGATGTATATTATTTATTATATAACAAAATAAAACACATAATCATAGTTCTATGTTCTTTTTACATAATCCCTTATAACACACCCATAAGACATAAGGGTACAGTGTGTGATGGTGACATACTTTTGGGGTGGCTCGAATAACATTACTCAGGAGATAATCTCTATCAACTTCCACTAATCCCATAGGTGGATCTGTTCAAGATTCACGTGTTAAATCTTGGCTTGGGATTGTTCAAGAGTGAATCCCAATACACCACCTCCTTTCCGAGCACCGTCAAATGGGCTTCGTATTGGAAAATTCTACTAGATGAGGTCATCACTTCCTTTGTCTATATAAATTGGATTTGTTAAAGAACTATATTTACACAAATCATGTGATCATTGTTCAACGAATATATTAGCAATAGTGAAAATTCATAATGGTATTTTAAAATCCAAAACATAAACCCAAATAATTTCTTATGTTTTATATAACCATAAGAAGACATTTAAATAGACCAAGCAGAATTTTCATTAATGAATTTTGTGGGTCATTACAATCTTCCCATCATCATCATCATATATTAATTAAGGACACCATACAACAACAAAAACAAGCAACCAAATACATCAAACAAGAAAAACATGGACTATGGAGGTCTGAAATGGTGGAGCCCTAGATCATTCCCTTTAACCAGGTTCTCCCCCTTTGGAAACAATAACACCATATCTGGAGAGAGGAGGGTGTTCACCCCATGAATTGACAACGAGGCAGGAATGTCGATGTCCTTGTTCCCCTCTTTCCACGTATGGAAAATGTCAGTGTTTGCATCCAAGAGACTGAGACATTTCCTAATGATGTAGGATATGGACCATGGGATGGGGAACATACCTAAAAAATAGTTGTAGAGAATGAGGGAGTCAGTTTCCACTACACTAATGGTGAGGTTCCTTTGCCTAGAAAGTTGGAGACCAGAGAGAATCGCCAGGGCTTCAGCTTGTAGAGAATGACCCATTCCATATCTTCCAGCAAAAGCATCCATAACTGCTCCATTATTATCACATATAACACCACCCCCAGACATGGATACCATAGTGCATGAGCCATCGATGTTCAGTTTAGGGCCTTAATGATGCAGGTGCCATCTAACCCACAGCCCCTGCATGCCCTCACCCATGAAGGATGCTGATTTAAAATAGTTTGCAAAAGGCCTCATCGTGGGGGCATCCCTCCAGCCTTTTCCACGATGAACCAGATCCAGCAGCAAGCACTTAACCCTTGTAATCATCGCCCGCTGTGAACAAGTGGCCCCTTCAAAAATCTGTTTGTTCCGGGCCATCCAAATTCACCAACATCCAGCCGCTAGGACCAATGCATGAGCCTTCCAATCCGCCCCTTGGCTACCTGCACCATGGAACCATCTCTCAAGGATTAGAGACTCCCTCTGGTCTGTGGATTCCCATCCAGTGAATCCCCCGAGGGCCGACCACGCTGCATTGGCCCAATCTCCCATAATGAACAGGTGCGACGCAGTTTCCTCCCGATGCGTTCTGTAGGAGGAGCAACATGATGCCATCTGAATTCCCATCCGCTTGACATTATCGTCTGATGAAATATCACGATTCCTAATCCGCCAAACCAGAAAATTATATTTAGCCGGCATTTCTTTCAGCCAGATATGTCCCCCCCATGAATCAGTTTGGTCCGGGGTTGTAGAGATCCTGTGGAAATCTTTGAATGAAAACCCACCAGAACTTGAGGCCGTGAAGATACACTTATCCTGATCATCATTCATGTTGATAAGATCAAAAACATCCCACTGGGTAGTGTTATGAACCGCCGAAACAAAGGTGGGATTCAAATTATTTTGGAAAAAGGTAATGTCATTAACATGGTAGCATGGGAAACCAAGAATCTCACCAGACCATTTGTGATGCCAAAAAGAGATCCACCCTCTCCCAACAATCCATCTTGATTAGGGTTGCAGGGACATGATCAACAGGGCCACAAAATGCCAAATAGATGCAGTGTGACTAGTCCGAATCCCCTCACTTTGTTTATACCATAAATCCATAAACCTACCCCATGGAGATCAGGCCTCGATGGTATCCCAGGCGAGCTTAGCATGCATAGCATTAAGAGTGCCGGAGAGGCTCCTTACGTTGATGCCTCCCTCCTCCAGAGGCTTGGAGAGTCTCTCCCAAGACGCCCAGTGGCGCTTCCCATCCGAATGAGCATCCCAGATAAAAGAGACCAGGATCCTATCAATACGAGAAAGAACACCCTTCGGGACTTTAATGGCGGAAAGAACATGGACAAGGATAGAGGATAGGACTCTATTCACCAGAGTGATCCTAACTCCAAACGATAAGAAATTGATCTTCCTGTTCGTGACCCGGCCAGTAATGTGTGCCACAATATGATCAAAGTAGCATACTCGCGGTTGTACATGGTAAACAGGAGAACCAAGGTAGGTTATTGGGAATGATCCAAGATTCATGTTCAGACGGTTACTCAAGGAGGCGCTTCGCAAATCCGAGCATCGGGTTTTGATGTAAAAAATGATCTTGCTCCGATTGATGCATTGAACACTCCAACGGGTGTATTCCTCCATGATCATGTTTATGCCCTTGATGGATTTAAAATTTTCATTGAGAAACATGAGTGTATCATCAGCAAACATAATGTGAGAAATGCAGCTCTGCCTCTGCCTACACCGGTAAGGAGAGATGGAACTGTTGCCAATTCCCTTGTTGATATGCCGGCTAAGGGCGTCCTGGGCCATGATGGAGATGCTGGGTGAGATGGGGTCCCCCTATCTCAGACCACGAACCGTCTTAAAGAATACATGATTCTTGCGCATGAAACGAAAAAACATCCATTGAGAGCTGATGCACCTGAAAATCAGATCAATAAACCAAGAAGAGAAACCAAATCTAGCAAGGACTTTGATGATAAAACTCAACTCCATGCGGTCGTAGGCCTTTTACATGTCAATTTTAATATCAAGATTTGATCCATGGGCCTTTAAGTTGAGATCGACAATAACATCATTTGCCCGAGCAATCGCCCCCTGAATGGATCATCCCTTAACGAAGCCATGTTGCTCATCCGAGATCATGGTGGGGAGGTGGGCTGCGAGTCTCCTGTTGATGATCGTTACCAAGACCTTTTAAGGGAAATTGCACATACCTACAGGCCTGTAGTGGTGGATGGATGAGGGATCAGGGATACTGGGAATCAAGACCAAGGTGGTAGAACAGGCGACGCGAGGCAGGCACCCTCCCTTGAAAAAATCTTTGACTGCCACAACTAAGTCCCCCTTCACCAAATCCCAGGCCGCCCTGTAGAAAGACCCCGGAAATCCATCCGGCCCAGGGGCACTCTCCGTATTGATGTTCAACATTTCCTCATGAATCTCATTTTCATTTGGGGTGGAAACCATAAGGTCATTATCCTGGTTGGAAACAGTGATCGAGATTACCTCCAAAAAATCCTCACGACCACTTGGATATCCCCCCATCATGTGGGCATTAGCCCCCCCCCCCCTTGTAGGTTCTTGAAATGCGACTTAGCCATGCTCCCAAAAAGTTCCCTATAGTTGGTGAAGCTGCCGTCTTCAAGACGTATGTTCGGTCTGATCATCCTCTGTTTTTCCTTGATGCATGCGTTGAAATAAGCAGAGTTGTTGTCTCCCTCATGCAGCCACTTTATCTGTGCTTGTTCATGGGCCACCCATTCCTCCATTGAGACAATTTCCTCCAGATTGGCCTTCTTGCAAGAAATTTCCTAAAATAGGTCTTCCTGCCAATCTGAATCCAAGTGGATTTCCATAGATTCTATCTCCTTTGAAAGGGAATGCAAGTCACTGTGTTGGGGGGGAAGCCTACTCCGCGAGGACTGAAGAACACCTCTCAGTCTTCTATGTTTTATGTGAAAATCTAGCCATCAAACCCATTGAATAGACTAGATACATGATTCCATGATAACCTGTTGGAAGTCCAGAAGGCTGGGCCAAGTGTGAGAAAAAACACATTGCTGGTTCCAATCCTTTCGCGGGGAGAGTGAATCCAGAATAGGGGAGTGATCAGATAGGCTACGAACAAGATTCGAGACTTTGTTATCGGGGAACGCTGAAACCGCTTGGACATTCGCAAGGCAATGATCAATCCAACACCAAGTGTGTCGGCCTCCCCTTTGATTATTGAACCATGTGAATGGTTTTCAATTAATTCAACATTTCTTCAACAATTTCTGGTCCTAGCAGCTTACACTCACCAACATCATCTCAACATGTCAGTGTTATGGACATCTTCCTATACATGGCTACATAAGGTGCCATTTGAATGCTCGAGTGGAAACTGTTATTATATGATAATTAAACCTGAGGATGATATTGATCACATCCTCCTTTAAAGTCCATTTAACAATATATTTACATATCCTCATGATTTTTCATAGTCTTCTTGTATTTTCCATCGGTTTGAGGTTGATAGGTCATAATGAAGTTTAGTTCAGTATGAAGAGCATGTTGATGACTCGTCCAAAGCATAGAGGTGAATCTTATATCTCAGTCGGATACAATAGATAGTGGTACTCTATAAAATCTTAATACTTCCCTAAAATATGTATGTTCCAGTTGACCCAATGATAAATCATCCCAAATTGAAATGATGTGTGCAGACATTATAAGATGATCAACATCAACCCATATTTATTTTTTCCTTTCGATGTCTTCGGAAGTCATGTGACGAAGTCCATGGTGTTGTTATCCCATTTCTATGCTGGTATGGGAAATGGCTACATCATCCCCTTAGGCTTCTGCCTCTATACCATCACTTGCTGACAAACCAAGCACTTTGATGTATACTCATCTTTCTCTTTCTTCATATTATCCCACTAATAATGCTCTCGTAGATCTTGATACATATTTTTGTTTCCTGGGTGAATTGAGAAATTTGAACTATGTGCATCATCCAAAGGTTCCTTCTTCAGCTCTGAACATGATGGAACACAAAGTCTTTTCAAAAATCTCAAAATTCCTTCTTTATTAAAAATGAACTCCTAGGATTTACCTTTTTTGATAACATCCACTTTCTTCTGAATTCCCACATAATCTTTTTGAGCATCCTTTAACATTTTCAAAAGAGACGATTCGACTATAATTTTGGAAATGATTGATGATGTTTCCTTTTTTATGATTCCCATTTCCATCTTCATCAAATCTATGAATATTGGGTCCTTCAAAATACTCATTATTGATAGAATCATTGGTTCCTTTATTCAAATGGCATTCGCCTGTAAGACCCCAAGATTTCATAGTGTGTTATTTCTTCAAAATAATTCAATAACTTTCACTACACGCAACACCGAGTTCAAGGGAACCATGACTTGCTGAACAAGCCGTTCTAAAAAAGTTATGAATAGTATTAACTAAATTTTAAACTTTCTATAATCCTTATAATTTTAGAATTCATATTATGAGTTTCTTAGACATAATGTAAGAACAAATTCATTTTTAGTATTGCTCTTTTACCAACTTTAAATAGTGAAACATTTTTAAATCTAATATTTTAAACTTTTATATATTCAATTTGACTAAATAAATTTACTTTTTAGAATGGGGACATCAAAAATTTACAATAAAACATCCCAAACTTCCACGGTACGCTTTCCTATGAATAATACAGTAGCATGTGTTGTACGCAACTTCAAGTTCTAACACACACCACAACCAATCAAACTAGCCGTTATGAATAGTAATGCCTACTTTTTTAAATTATATATATTTGATATTTCAAAATGGACTTTATTTTTGGATACAGAATATCGAAATTTTCCTATGTTGAATTTTTGGTATTTTTCTGAGAACTTCCAATTTTTATGAATAGTGAAAAATACTTAAAAACAACTTTTTTAATCAAAATACTTTATGGTGATAAATTATACTATTGAGTGGTTTTAATGTATAATTAGAATACATTTTTACCATTTTATCCAATGTTTTTCATTATAATTAATTTCACACTGAAATTTGACATAAACAATTGTCAATCTTTTGGTATATATTGTTTCTTAAAAACACGCTATTTGTTGTGATAACGGGAATTAATTATAAAATAAATTAATGCAACTTATATTTTAGGAATTTTTTAAAATATAAATCATTTTTGAATTCGGAATATCAATTATATCTTATGGTGAAATATTGGCATTGTTCTGAAAAACTTCAATTTTTGATGAATAGTGAAACTACTAAGTGGTAGTTAAAAAACTGAATTTTTAATAAATATTAATTTTACCACTTTTGTGATTGGAATTTAGAAAATATGAAAGACACAGTTAATATCCAGAAGTAAAATGTGGTTCAATGACATGAAAATAATTTTTGGTGAATAGTAACTTCTTACTTTTATTTACCACGGTTAAAAGTAAATAGGGTAATTAAGGGTAAAAATGATATTATTATTACCCTTACACATGTCCTAATTCTATTGGATAAGTGTATCTCGACCAAAAACAACTTTAGGAATAATATATTATCATTTAGGTCCACTTGGATTAGATTAGGACATTTATTATTATTTAATTCAAAGAAGAGTTAAAAGACTTAAAATCAAAGTTTATTTACTAAAACATTTTTAATATAGGGTTATACATAAGATAAATTAAATTGTAAATAATCATTAGAAAGATAAAAGGATTTCCTACATAATGATAGTTTATTTATAATTTTTAGACATTAAATAATTTAATTTATTTATAAGACAATGATGATGCAGTAATTACCATAATAGTGAAAAATTAAAATAATTGATATTATAAATACCCAAATAAATATAATTTGAAGATTTTTATGAATTAAACTAATTTTTTAGGTTAATATGACATTCTAGGATTGTCTTAAGTAACTTTTTTTGATGTAATCATTCTGTTATGATTTTCACAAAAATCAATTATTGAATAGTGTCAAAATTGACATAAAAGAGGTTTGAAAAAAACTATTATGTTATTAATTGATATTAAATTCCTAAAAATCTAAGGCTCCGCCAAGAAACTTATATAATGATGGGTATATCATTAATGGACCACTTGGGGGTCTCTTGGATGTATATAGTAAGTTTATTAACCATATAATATAAAAATACAAAGAGACATTGTAAAATTAAAACTAATTAACAAAGAGTTAATACTTAAAGATAAGGTTAATATAATAACCCAAACCAGTCCAAATTCTATTGGTTGAGTTTTTTTAGACCCCTCCCCACCATAAACATTAAATAATATTCTTTGGAGCTATTAGAAACCGAATATTAATATATTATAAATTAATATTTCTACCTTTTCAAAAGGTTCCCCTCACCCCTCTTATAAAAGGGCACTCCCCTTCTCAATAATTCACACCTTCAAAGCCTTTTTGTTCAGCCAAACCCTGCCCAAATACTCTCCTAACTTCCCTCAATACAACCTATATGCATTAGTTTGATCAGAAATCCAACCTAAGGATCCCTTTTGATCAAATCAAAAAGAAGAACCCGAAGAAGACGTAATGTTTTCACCACCCTCTTTCAAATTCCTTTCTTCTTCAACTTCTTCATTCTTTGTTATTCCCATTATAAAATAATTGATCCAGTATCTACTATATACTGTAATATTATTATAAATACGGTACAACCATATTCAGTATTCTATCCATCCATTGAATGACATGTCACCATACGTGCGTACGTACGGCTTACCGTCTCCACGTCGTGGTGTAATTGTAATTCAATATATTATTATTTGGATGGGTATAATAATGATTTGTAATTAATCTAAATAATAAATATAACATGATAATGATTCTTTATATATTATATTAAATCCAATTATATATTATTTTAATATCAAAAGAATTATATTTTCCCTCGTGTGTACGTACGGATTACCATCTCCACGACGCGATGAGATTCATTTCCAAGTTCACCATTCATCGAAGATTATAAAAATATATATTACTAATATGTATGTAATATATGAAATAATAATTATATTTGAGATATATATATATATATATATATGGATTTATGTACTTACATATATCTTATTCACATACTTCCGTTCAATACTATATGAAAACAGAAACAACGTTTATGCGTACGTACGGACTACCGTCTCCATAAACGGTGTTTTCTATATCATATATATATATCTATTATACATATTTATATTCTAAATATATATGATATATTTATCATGTTTTATATTCGGGACGTATTTAAATCATGATCTAAGTGATACAACCAAGAGTGACAAGTTAAAACATGTACGATAAAGAAAGTGATTATTACCCGAAATGATAACTTAACATGGAAATTATTATTAAATGGATAATATAAAGTCATAATTGAATAATGTATGATATCATAAATATTAATATGGTTCTGGTATAATTTAATAACATACTGTGATCTTCGTACAGGAGGCCAAACATACCCTCGACTAAAGGAAAGTGCAAGGTAAGGGGGTTTCATCTCACTCCTTATTCCCGTGAGATTCATGCCATATTGCCACCATTACGTTTTGTGTGGTGTATGTACTGCCCATAATTATATTCTTTGTGTAATACACCTTAATTTATGTGTATTTACATATTCATTGCATGAAACCTCTTTCATGGGTTGTATATTTTGTAAGTTACCAAATTGGTAAGGCTTTATTTCACAATGTCTTCATTATCTGTGGTTGTTTATACATAATTATCTTCTCAGACCTTTTTATCACCCACATCCATGTTTCTTAAAAATGTATTTCAAAACATTTTTACTATTTAATAGACAATGGGTTAAAGCCATTTATACCCTTATTTGACTTTATATTTGTTTAAAGGAATCTTTCCAACATTTTCGAAACAAGTTACTTTTTAACCTTTTTTACAAAATTTAGGTATGAATGTCTTTTTTAACTTATACGGAGGGTGAATTTATTATCCGCCGTTATTACACCTTTTAATCTTCCTTCACAAGCTTATAAAGATATTTTCAATATAATGGTTTTCTCTATAATTATGCAACTTCTAAATGATTTCAAAAAAAAGAGATATTTCTCTCAAATACTATTGATTTCATATATGTCAACATCCTTTGATAAAATTTACATTTGTTTCAAGTTGATTTATTATGATACAAATCATCCATATTGTATTTAAGGTTTTGTGATATTTTTGACTATGGATGAGTTATTTTTATTCCATTAATGGTTTATGATTAAAGTTTTGACATTTTTTATGTCAGTTTTAATACGAATGTTTATGTTATATTTCATCCTCTTCTTAAGATGAATGTGTTGGACTAGTACGTTCCGGGTTGTGGACCGGTAAAAGTAAGCCCTCCGAGTTGGTGTCTGGTTATTAGAGGCACTCCGGGTTGGTGTCCAGTTATTAGAGGAAATCCGAGTTGGTGTCTAGTTATTAGAGGCACTCTGGGTTGGTGTCCGTTTTTTAGAGGCACTCCGGGATGGAGTCTGGTTACAGAGGCTCTCTGGGTTGGGTTCTGGTTACAGTTATCCCTTAGGTCTTGGCATGGGGCCTTGAAATAGAAATTAAAGTTCGGCATCATGAATTCCATCATTATGAAAGTGGTTAGTGATATCGCATGTAATTATTTCATTAGCATAATAAACATGTGAATAAGTAAATGGAATTAATTCATTTTATTTATGACATATTATGCGGAAGTTCATGTTTAAAAGGCTTTTGTTTTAGTTTTATACATTTCCTTAAATGTTTATTCTTATTTTTGAAAGTTTCTGCTGTATTGCTTACCCTTACTGAGCATTTGAGCTCACCCATCTCTATGTTTTATTTTTCCCAGGATTCCAAGAAGTGTAATGTGATTGATATGCAGGTTTAAGCCAAGGGAATAATGGCCTTCATAAAGATTATTTATGTTGTTTTGTACGTCTTAAAGTGAAAATGTAACATTCATGTATGTGATCTATTTTTCCAAGACTGCTAAACTGATCAGTCTTTCCGGACTTGATTCCTTGTAATCATGCCAATGTATTAAAATAATGCACTGACTCTGGGTAACTGGGGTCGGGGCGTTATAGTTGGTATCAGAGAAAGTTTAATACAAACCATGGAAGCTAGATTTAGATAAACTCTGATTAGAGCACCTAGTCCTAAGATGGACTTTGAGGATTAGTATAGAAGAACTTCCTAGAATTTTTGTATTGAAGGGATTTTGTGAGTTTTCCAAGCAATACATCCCTGTCTGGATATGAGAAGATAGAGGAGGCTCTGGCACAGATGTACCTAGGGGTAAAACCTGAAAACACCGCTTTGAGCTAGACTCGAATAGGAACTGGTGCACAACAACGATCCTTGCTGCACTTTTGGTTATGACACTCCTGGGGGATATGCTTAGGATAACTCTCATATTCTTTACAAATCATTATGAAGCGTTTATGAGTATATACTTCCTCAAAGAAAACATTTTTATGATTATGGATTATATCCATAAACTATTTAATTTATCTTATGTGTTTTACAAGTTTGGGATTAGGTATTGTTCTTCATAAACTAATATAGTGTATGTCATTGTTTAGAAATGGAGCCCAGTAGAATGAATGAGAACTCCAGCAATGCACTTGATCCAAAGAGAAAGAAGTATCATATATTTCATGCTCTTAAGCCGGAATTTATAAGATAAATAGTCTCCCATGTATTATCATCATATGAAGAAATAATATCTTGTGTTGATAAGATAAGTAAAGAGTTTACTGAGTCCTATGGCTTTGAAGGGAAGAAAGAGAAGAAAAGGATGAAAGAGGGAAAGATGGATAAAGGGAAGAGGGAAAAGAAGAATTTTCCCATATGTGATAACTGTGGGAAGAAACACCATGGAACTTGCCTGAAAGGAATGGGAGTTTGTTATAAATTTGGAGGAAAATGGCACAAAGTACGTGACTGAAATGGTAAGAAAATGGTTTCAAATGTACAATTCTTCATTTGCAAGGAGTTTGGACACTACACGAACCTATGTCTCAGTCATCAGACTATGCGGCAAATGATGCTATTGGATAATAATCAAGTTATGATACTACCACAGATGACGAGGAATAATTAGAGTTCTTATGTTGATTATGTCATTTGATTGTTGTATCAACAATGTACTTGTTATAATAATTATGGAGTATATAAGGATTATACTGCAGTACTATTTCATTAATGACTTGTGATTGTGTGGAACAAAGAAAAGTGACTCAATAGCAGGTTAAAGTTTTGGAAAATATATTGTTTAGATAAAGATAAACCACAATATGGTTCTGATACCGAGGTAGTGATTTTAGAATAATACATGATTGATTAGGATAAATTGTTTTGGATATTATTGACTACCTTGAAACTGATTAATGATTTGTATATTCCATCATTTTTGTGGTTTACCACATTTTTGGACTGAAGGAGTATATCTATTATTCTTTAAGTAATAAGGGATCATGAATGTAATCCATAAGGTTTTATGGTAATTCAGGAGGTTGCAGTGTTTTCAAAGAATAAATGATTAAGGTGTTCACATGTTATTATGTGGAAAAAATTACCTTCATTGTGTTTACCTTCCTTATAAATTTTGGACTGAAGTATTTTGGATAGTTCTAGTTTGGATTATTTTGGATTCCCATTACAGGACAACCCGGAGGTTGGGCGGCGAACCGTCGCGTCCGGTAAGGCTGCGAGACTTGAACCCACAACCGAAGGGCGACAAGGGTGTATCACCTACCACTGACCCACGTGATGTCCTGGATTGAATATTGTCATTTTTTTAACGGTTCTGCTAGATGAATAATAATTTAATTTTTTTAACCCTATACGAATAGCATAAATAGAATTTTATTTTTCATTTCTATTATCTTTTAGAGTGAAAGATGAGTTTGTGGTAGAACTTAGTTAAAGGATGAGACTCAACTTTTCAAGTATATATTTTTCTTATTCTCTTATTCAATGAAGAAATTAATTCTTATACTGTAGTTAAGGGATCTGAAAACAAAAAATGGGTTATCCTAATACCATATGTTTTGCTGAACCGATGGTATTTTAAATCATCATAGATTGATGAATTTAAGGCCCTCGATTTTACACATGTTTTTGATTTATGACCTCAATCACTACCTATAAATATTTACGTTTTTCCTCCAATTATATGTCTCTAATTTCCACCAATGTTCACCGAATAGAGATCATAATTTGGTGGTGACCCTTTCATTTCTCTTTTCGTCTTATTAAGACTAAATTTTATTAACCCAATTTCCGATGTGGGTTTTCCCACAAAGATATTTTCTATATTCAACCTTTTATTTTAGAAGAACAATTTCAAATTGCGAGGACTCAATTTATTGAAGGAGGGGAAAATGTAACACCCCAAGATTTCATAGTGTGTTATTTCTTCAAAATAATTCAATAACTTGCACTACACACACCACCGAGTTCAAGCGCACCATGACTTGTTAAACAAGCCGTTAAAAAGAGGTTATGAATAGTATTAAGTAAATTTTAAACTTTATATAATCCTTATAATTTTAGAATCCATATTATGAGTTTCTTATACATAATGTAAGAACAAATTCATTTTCAGTATTTCTCTTTTACTAACTTTTAATAGTGAACCCTTTTTAAATCTAATATTTTAAACTTTTATATATTCAATTTGACTAAATAAATTTACTTTATGGAATGGGGACATCAAAAATTTACAATAAAACATCCCAAGCTTCCACGATACGCTTTCCTTTGAATAATACAGTTTCGTGTGTTGTACGCAACTTCGAGTTCTAACACACACCACAACCAATCAAACTAGCCGTTATGAATAGTAATACCTACTTTTTGAAATTATATATATTTTATATTTCAAAATGGACTTTATTTTTGGATACGGAATATCGAAATTATCCTAAGTTGAATTTTTGGTATTTTTCTGAGAACATCCAATTTTTATGAATAGTGAAAAATACTTAAAAACAAATTTTTTTATCAAAAAAATTTATAGTGATAAATTATACTATTGAGTGGTTTTAAAGTATAAATATTATATATTTTTACCATTTTATCCAATGGTGTTCATTACAATTAATTTCACTTTGAAATTGGACATAAACAATTGTCAATCTTTTGATATATATCGTTTCTTAAAAACACGCTATTTGTTGTGAAAGCAGGAATTAATTATAAAATAAATTAATGCAACTTATATGTTTGGAATTTTTTAAAATAGAAACCATTTTTGAATTTGGAATATCTGTTATTTCTTAGGGTGAAATTTTGGCATTGTTCTGAAAAACTTCAATTTTTGATGAATAGTGAAACTACTAAGTGGTAGTAAAAAAACTGAATTTTTCATAAAACGTAACTTTACCACTTCTGTGATTGGAATTTCGAAAATCCGAGAGACATGGTTAATATCAAAAAGTAAAATGTGGTTCAATGAGATAAAACTAAATTTGGTGAATAGTAACTTTTTACTTTTATTTACCACGGTTAAAAGTAAATAGGGTAATTAAGGGTATAAATGATATTAATATTACCCTAACAGATGTCCTAATTCTATTGGACAAGATTATCTCGACCAAAAACAACCTTAGGAATAAAATATTATCATTTAGGTCCACTTGGATTAGATTAGGACATTTATTATTATTTAATTCAAAGAAGAGTTAAAGGAGTTAAAATCAAATTTTATTTACTAAAGAAATTTTAATATAGGGTTATACATAAGATAAATTCAATTGTAAATATTCATTACAAATAAAAAAGGATTTCTTACATAATGATATTTTATTTATAATTTTTAGAAATTATATAATTTAATTTATTTGTGACACAATGATTATGTAGTAATTACCATAATAGTGAAAAATTAAAATAATTGATATTATAAATACCCAAATAAATATAATTTGAGACTTTTTATGAATTAAACTAATTTTATAGGTTAATATGACATGTTAGGATTGACTTAAGTAACTTTTTTTGAAGTAATAATTTTTTTATAATTTCCACAAAAATCAAATATTGAATTGTGTCAAAATCGACATAAAATAGTTTTTAAAACAAATATTATATTATTAATTGATATTAAATTCCTAAAAATCTAAGGGTCATCCAAGAGACTTATGTAAGTATGGGTATATCATTAATGGACCACATGGGGTCTCTTGGTTGTATATATTTTGTTTATTAAAAATAAAATATAAAAATACAAAGAGACATTGTAAAAGTGAAACTAATTAACAAATTGTTAATACTTAATGATAAGGTTAATATAATAATCCAAACCTGTCCAAATTCTATTGGTTGAGTGTTTTTAGACCCATCCCAACCTTAAACATTAAATAATCCACATTGGAGCCATTATAAACTGAATATTAATTTTTATAAATTGATATTTCTAATTTTTCCAAAGGTGCCCCTCACCCCTCTTATAAAAGGGCACTCATCCTTCTCATTAATTAACACCTTCATAGCCTTTTGGATCGGCCAAACCCTACCCAAATACTCTATTAACTTCCCTCACTACAACCTATATGCCTTAGTTTGATCATAAAGCCAACCTATGGTGCCCTTTTGATCAAATCAAAAGGAAGAACCCGAAGAAGAGGTAATGTTTTTCACCACCCTTTTTCAAATTCCTTTCTTCTTCAACTTCTTCTTTCTTTGTTATTACCATTATAAAATAATGAATCCAGTATATCCGATATACTGTAATATTATTATTAATATGGTATAACCATATTCAGTATTCTATCCATCCATTGAATGACATGTCACCATACGTGCGTACGTACGACTTACCGTCTTCATGTTGTGGTGTAATTGTTATTCAATATATTATTATTTGGTTGGGTATAATAATGATTTATAATTCATTTAAATAATAAATATAACATTATAATGATTTTGTATATATGATATAAAATCCAATTATATATTATTTTAATATCAAAAGAATGATATTTTCTCTCTTGCGTACGTACGGATTACCGTCTCCACGACGTGATGAGATTCATTTCCAAGTTCACCATTCATTGACGATTATAAAAATATATATATTACTAATAAGTATGTAATATATGACATAATAATTCTACAGTATATATACATATATATATTTAAGGATTTATGTAATTTCATATATCTTATTCACCTACTTCCGTTCAAT
The DNA here is from genome assembly GCA_963277665.1 of Viscum album. Taxonomy (NCBI): domain Eukaryota; kingdom Viridiplantae; phylum Streptophyta; class Magnoliopsida; order Santalales; family Viscaceae; genus Viscum; species Viscum album. The sequence continues at coordinate 1,755,840,769 of OY728159.1, read as the reverse complement.
ACTATATGAGAACAGAAACAACGTTTATGTGTACGTACAGACTACCGTCTCCATAAACGGTGTTTTCCATTTCATATATATATGTCTATTATAAATATTTATATTATAAATATATATGATAGATTTATCATGTTTTATATTATGGATGTATTTAAATCATGATCTATGTGATACAACCAAGAGTGACAAGTTAAAACACGTACGATAAAGAAAGTGATTATTACCCGAAATGTTAACTTAACATGGAAATTATTATTAAATTGGTAATATAAAGTCATAAATGAATCATGTATGATATCATAAATATTAATATGGTTCTGTTATAATTTAATAACATACTACTATCTTTGTAAAGGAGGTTAAACATACCCTCGACTAAAGGAAAGTGCAAGGTAAGGAGTTTTCATCTCACTCCTTATTCCCGTGAGATTCATGCCATATTGCCACCATTACCTTTTGTGTTCTTTATGTACTATCCATTATTATATTATTTGTGCAATACACTTTAATTTATGTTTATTTACATATTCATTGTCTGATACCTCTTTCATGGGTTGTATTTTTTGTAAGTTACCAAATTGGTAAGGGTTTATTTCACAATCTCTTCATTATCCGAGGTTGTTTATACGTAATTATCTTCTGGGACCTCTTTATCACCCACATCCTTGTTTCATAAAAATGTATTTCAAAACATTTTTACTATTTAATAGACAATTGGTTAAATTCATTTATACCCTTATTTGACTTTATATGTTTTTAAAGGAATCTTTCCAACGTTTTTGAAATAGGTTACTTTTTAACCATTTTGACAAAATTAATGTAAGAATTTATTTTTTGACTTATACGGAGGGTGCAGTTATTCTCTGCTATTATTACACCATTGAAGCTTCATTTACAAGCTTATAACGATATTTTCAAAATAAGGGTTTTCTATATAATTATTCTACTTCTAAATGATTTAAAAAAAAGAGATATTTCTCTCAAATACTATTGATTTTATATATGTCAACATACTTTGATAAATTTTACACTTGTTTCAAGTTGATTTATTATGATACAAATCATCCATATTGTATTTATGGTTTTGTGATATTTTTGACTATGGATGAGTAATTTTTATGCCATTAATTGTTTATGATTAATGTTTTGACATTATGTATGTTATTTTTAATACGATTTTTTTGTTATATTTCATCCTCTTATTAAGATGAATGTGTTGGACTAGTATGTTCCGGGTTGGGGACTGGTAAAAGTAAGCCCTCCGGGTTGGTTTCCGGTTATTAGAGGCACTCCGAGTTGGTTTCCGGTTATTAGAGGCACTCCGGGTTGGTGTCCGGTTATTAGAGGAACTACGGGTTGGTGTCCCGTTATTAGAGGCACTCCGGGATGGAGTCTGATTACAGAGGCTCTCCGGGTTGGGTTCCAGTTACAGTTATCCCTTAGGTCTTGGCACGGGGCCTTGAAATAGAAATTAATGTTCGGAAATATGAATTCCATCATTATGAAAGTGGTTAGTGATATTGCATGTGATTATTAGATTAGTAGAATATCCATGTGAATAAGTAAATGGAATTATTTCATTTTATTTCTACCATATTATGCTGAAGTTCATGTTTAAAAGGCTTTTGTTTTAGTTTTATACATTTCCTTAAAAGTTTATGCTTATTTTTAAAAGTTTCTGCTATATTACTTACCCTTACTGAGCAGTTGAGCTCACCCCTTTCTATGTTTTATTTTTCCCAGGATTCCAAGAAGTGTAATGTGATTGATATGCATGGTTAATCCAAGGGAATAATGGCATTCATAAAGATTATTTATGTCGTTTTGTACGGCTTAAAGTGAAAATGTAACATTCATGTATGTGATCTATTTTTCCGAGACTGCTAAACTGATTGGACCTTTGGGACTTGATTCCTTGTAATCATGCCAATGTATTAAAATAATTCACCAACTCTGGGTAACTGGGGTCAGGGCGTTACAACGCCACCTTGTTCTCTTTCCCATGTTGGTAATGTATTGAGCAGTCATAGTCATTGATCAACTCTAACAATCTTCATTGGAGCATGATCATATCTTTCTATGTGAATATATACTCATGGAATTTTTGGACCGTATATATTTCACACTACTCCCCAAAGAGATAATGCTGCAAAATTTTTAAAGACATGATCATCGCTTCCAACTTCATATCATGTGTTGGATAATTCTGCTCATGAACTATTAATTTCCTTGAAGCATAGGAAATGACTATCATTTTCCATGAACACACAGGCCAAACCCTTCTTTGACGCATCACTCAATACCGAAAAAAAATTCTCCACTTGTTGGTAAGGTGAGTACGGGTGTAGTGATAAGAATCCATTTCAAATATTTGAAGCCTTCATCACATTAATCACTCCAAGAAGAATTTACTCCCTTCTAAGTTTTCATAGTAAGAGGGTTGGAAATCGTGATAAATTTATCAAAAATCGTTGTTAATATCCAGATAACCCCAAAATCCTAAGGATATCGGTTACTGATGTTGGCCTTGGCTATCCCTCTATTGCAGCTGTCTTGGAGGGATCCCAGGATATCCCATTTCATGTGATTATATTTCCCAATAATGAGACATCCTTCAACTAGAACACACACTTTCTGTTAATTTCTTAGAGATTATTCTTTCGCAAGGTCTCTAGTATAGTTCTTACATGATCCTCATGATCCTCCTTGGTTTTGCATAATATAATAATATCATCTATAAATACTACCAAAAATTTGTCAAGTTAATCTCTAATGTCTCTATTCATCATGTCCATTAGGATTTCTGGAGCATTAGTGAGTCCGAAAGTCATTACTATTAATTCATAGTGCATGTATCTTGTATGAAACGTAGTCTTGGGGATATTATCCTTCTTCACCATTACTTGATAATATCTCGACCTCAAATCTACCATGGAGAAGTATTGTTCTCCACACAGCTGGTTGAACAAGTCATCGATTTGTGAGAGAGGATAATTGTTCTTTATCGGTATTTTCAAAAGCTCATGATAATCGATGAAATGGCGCATTGACCCATAATTTTTCTTGACGAAGAGGACTGGTTCACCCTATGATGAAGAACATTGGCATATAAACCCTCTATATAGATTACCCTGTATTTGTTTCTTCATCTCTTCATGCTCTACAACAACCATTCTACCCGGAGTCTTGGATATTGGTAATTCCCCAGGTATATGGTCAAATGAGAATTCAATATCTCTTCTAGGTGGTAGACCAAGCAATTACTTAGGAATCAATTCAACGAATTACCACACAATAGGCATGTCTTCATGGATGGTTACTTCCTTGGACACATTCATCTGGGCTTGATATGTGTTCTCATAGGGCAGTAATATCCATGCTTGAGATTATGGAGCTAAAATATATTCATCCTCCTCCTAGAAGTTTTATAAAATTGGGGATCAATTATCTATATGGAGAGTGATTTCCCTCACACGGTAATTTATGTGGGATCTGTATAAGGAAATCAAATTGATGCTGAGAGTTTCATCAAATTCAACCAGAGGGAGTATGAAGAGTTTCACTGGGAAGTTCAATCAACCAATTATGATAGGGGAGAAGTTATATTAATGGGATGCAATGATTTCCCCATTTTTCATAGTCACCAACATATTTACTTCCATTATTTGTGGTAGTGTTGGTATTGTCCAACTAAACATTCAAGATATAAATGAATTCATAGAGCTATGGATGATATCCCGGCCATCACCTTTTTTTAGGTTTTACTTATTTAATTCATCCAAAAAGTCGTGGGGAAGATATTTTTTAAATATATCAGACTCATAAATGAAAATCCAAAGAAAATATAAGATGACTTATAAATTACTATTATTTATTTAACTTTTGAATCTTTATGATTCATTTATGTTATCATTGATATACTTTGTAAAATGTATTCTTTGGTAATTTTTTTATAAAATTTCCTTAATAATGATTCATACTATGATTGTTAATTTACCAAAGCATATCCCCCGGGAGTGTCATCACCCAGATTGCAGCAAGTCCCATTGTCATGTACCAGGATACCCTAGGTAATGCTTGAAACTCCTTGTCGGGGTTTTCACCCCTAGGTACATATGTTCCAGAGCAGCCTCTACCTGCTTGTATCCAGAAAGGGGTGTATGTTCTTGATAAACCAATTACTCAATACTCACCAAACATTTGGGTTTTTTTATTATACATAGTCTTGTATCTAAGGCTTCATTATGGTTATGTGATCCCAATCCGAAAAATAACTAAACCTATCATCAGATACCAACTATAACAAACCTGCACTTTATTAAATACTTAAACATGATTTATTACATAAAAACATAAATTGATACAACATAGTTGATCAAGAGGTCTAGTGTCTTGTGTGATTAGGAACATTAAATAAAAACTAAATTCATATAACACAACATGTTATTGAAAACAAACTTTATATGACCACTACATTACCTCATACATAGCATTGCATAGAGGAACCTGAGCACATGCATAAAAAAGTGTGAGCTACAAAGCCCAGTAAGGGAATAAACATGGAATAACATGATGAATAAAATACATGTTAGGAAATAGGCATATCAATGGAGAACAAGAGAAATATGAACATAAATGCATGATAAATAATGATAATCATAACATGGAAATATGGCAACAACACTTAACATGGAATTAGCATGATCCAAGGATCATTACAGAATGGGCATGAGTAAACCCACATTACACATGAAGCATGAGTAAACCCTCATTTCACATGAATTAGGGTGATTAAACATCCATTTCAAATGACATATCTTGATAATATACTTTACCCAATGCATTGGAATGCTATCAAGGCACACCATTCATAATCATTTGATTTGATGCATAAGTGTGCCCCATGGACCAAAAAACATGGATTCCTTAAGCATAATCATTTATTCCATGATAATGGAGTGTGTAATTCAATCATGAATCTTATTAAACAATTTTTAGATGTGCATAAATGTGAATACTCTTGATAGAGAAATGGGCATGGTATTCACTACACAATGACTTTAGATTGGAAAATCGTGGGGCAATTTCGGCAGCGTAATGACGTGACATAAGAACTCGTAAAAATGGTTAATGAGGGAAAAATGGGTGTCTCATCATATATACATGAAATATATAGTAAGGGTGTCATATAGATATGTGTCCTAGTAATTTTAATGGAATTTATATTCCAGATACAAAATAATTACTTGAATGTAAATGAGGAGAGAAAAATTCCATATGGAATTTCGGCTTGGTAACGGGTATACATGGGAGGAAATTAATGAGAAAAAGGGATATCCCATAATTAAAACAAAATTTGGTAGGTATAGGGAGGTGTTAAATCATACCCCAATATTTATAATTGAAAATATAATGACATAACTATATTAAAAAACATGGATAAATTGACAAATGTTGGAATCCTTTACTTGAAGTGTGATCCCAAATGCTTGCGAAAGGCATAAGAGATGATTCTTGGGAGTTTTGGGAGACATCGGATGATTATATATAGATGGTTATATGGGTTTTATGACCTAAAATGTCTTTTAGTGAGGAGGAAGTCGGAGCATGGGTGTGTTTATATAGGAAAGGAATGATAATTCATTATTATTTAAGGTTGTGACACCTCACATTAAACTAATAAAAACCACAAATCAGCCCATGATTTTTTATCATGGTTTTCTCCAAAGGGGATTGGAAAAAAATATTTTATATGTTCAATGGCTTAACATAATAAAATAATAGGGTTTCCTATATGGTGGGGAGTCACACTCTCAAGGAAATCAATTTAAAAAGCTAAAATATTTTATAAGACATGGATGGTCCACTAAAGCATTGTAAAATAAATCAAAAATAACTCAAATCACATTATTTTAATGGTAAAAAATATATTGGCCGAATATAATGTTTGTAGAATTTTAGAATATCACTATTTCTTCCATATGATGTCATAAAACACGTTAAATATTTTAACGGTATTTAATTTTTAACAAAAAAATTGACTGTCTCAGAAAATAATGAAAACATCACCAATAGATAATTTCAAAATCCTGATTCCAAAAATAATATTCATTTTATTCAAATAATTTTCTAAATATTTTATTCTTCTCATTTAAAATAAAAACCGATATTTTTTGAAAATTCTGGGGTTTTGACCAAAACAACTTTCAAACCGTAACAAAAAATACAATTGTGTTCATACAAATTATACGATCATTTATACTTAATATAACTAATTTTATAATTATAGTATTTTATTAAATTATAATTTAATTCATAAATCAATTTATTTATCAAAATATTTTTCATAGTTGAATATTAACTAAAAATAGTATTTGTTCTCTAAAAACTATTTACAACGTAAAAATAACAAAAAGAATGTATATTATTTATATATAAAAAAAATAATGCATATAATCATAGTTCTATGGTGTTGTTACGTAACCCCTAATAAAAACTGTATAAGACCTTAGGTTAAGGTGTGATATGGTGACAAACTCTTGGGGTGGCTCGTATAACATCGCTCGGTTGGTAATATCTATCAACTTCAACTTATCTCATAGGCGGTTCCATTCAAGCTTCACGTGTTGAAGCTCAACATGGGCTTGGTCAAAAGAAAATCCCAATGAAGCCACCTCATTTCTGAGCTCCATCAAATGGGTTTCATATTGGGAAATTCTACTGGATGAGGTCATCGATTCCTTTGTCTAAATAAATTGGATTTTTTAATGCCCATTATTTATACTAATCATGTGATCACTATTGAATGACTATATTAGAAACGATCACAATTCCTAACTAAATTTTAAAAAACAAAAAACAAAACATAATATGATCATATATATTACATAACCATATGAATAAATTTAAATAAACCCAGAAGAATTCTCAATAAAGGATTTCCATGGGTCATTTCATTCTCTAAACAAAATTCTCTCACCTTATCATTATTTGGAAACACTAATTAACAGAAAATGTGAAATCATTGATACATTCTTCTATGAAACTGTACATTATCATTTTACATCTTTCCTGGTTTTTATAGTAGCGTGACTGCCCATTTGAAGTTGATGCTCCAACAAACATGTTTTCTTCATAATCTCCCTAGATTTGGTCTGAAGAATGTCTATATACAGTAGATTTCATGTTTTTCTTGAATTTTACCCTTACGAGACCCTTGGAATGAAGGTATTTTCCTTACAGAAGAAAAATTTACCCTTACAAAATGCTTAGTTTACCCTAACACAAGATATGTAAATAGGGGATACCCATTCTTGAAGTCATAGTTAAATGTATGTGAATTGTATATTACCCATAATTAACATATAGTTTACCCTTATGACCACATATTTTGGGTATACCATTGCATAGGATGTTTATTGTGGAAAAAACACCTTTTATGGAGTGTATGGATCTGAAGTAGCCTTTCTACCAGAGTGAAACCATTTATTCCTATAATATTATCACCACATCATTATTTAGAATATCTAAATCATTTATGAACCCCATTCCATTACCTTTTCCACTAATATTTGTTCATATTTATACAAATATTGGCAAATATTAACATCAATGAAACCTCTATCTTCTGAACCTCTGTCCACAAAGCAGAACGTCCAATATCGTAAAAACCCATAGTCTTTAATCATTGACCATAGAGAACTATGGTACATTGGATGGACCATAGTTAATTCTCCATTATTCGATTCTAGGTTTTTTTCAATGACATAAGAGAGAGTCCATCTTCCTAGTGTGTGTCAAATATCTAGTGGCACAAAGCTCCCCCATTGATCAGAAATGGAGGTACCATAGTGAAATGGGTGATGAAAACAACTTAGCCTCAATTCCATTGGTTCTAGCTGCATGGTTTTGTACAATTAAAAAATATATATACCAAATCATGACCTTTCTATTATATAAGGTCTTTTAAGAATATTACCCATCATTCATGGTGGTATTACTCTACAAAAAAATGACGACTACATCATATCATGCATGGTATGTAGTGTAGTGGATATGGAATTAGTGTATATGAGAATGGTGATGTAGAGTTGGAGGAAAAAACTATAATTTCACAGTTCATTGGTAAAAGATTCATTCCAGTATGACAATCCCAATGCCTATAATCCACTATATAAAAATCCATTTCCATTATTTGTTCATTAATTTAGATGATTGATGGAGGACCCCATACACCACCAATGCCACCCTACATTGTTTAGACCTTCCTCCCACCACCAAATAGGATTTCCTCCCATGTTTTGGTGTAACCATGTTTTTGTTACACCATGCACCATTCTTGAACTATTCCTTCAGTTTTAAAAAATAAAAAATAAAAATAAAAAATTAATAAAAAATGAAAATTATTAATGAATATTTTAAAAAAATTGAAATAAATGAAACCCCCACTCATATTATTCACCATGAAGGAAGAAGTGTCCTTTTTTAGGATTATTACCAAATTCTTGACCGCATAATTGTAAATAATAAAAATAATCACCCCCCATTGATGATAACATTGAAAATATAAGAGGATTGAAAATATTATATAATTTTATGTTTATTTTAGGGTACCAACATTTTAGGGTGATACAATAAGAGACATCCCAACCATATTTGAAGAGTTGGTATGTCATGTATGATTTTGTGGTTATACTATTTAGTTTGAATATGTGTTGAACCTATTCAAGGTCGTGATAAATTAGATCTCCCATTCATATAAGGATCAATTTCACGTGATTTTATATCCCGAAATCATTGTGTACTAAAATTATAGATACAATCCTGCTCAATATATTGAAATCCTTTAGAGTACACTGAAAGAGAATCGGGCATATGAAAACATAAGTAAAACTCATTTCATGGTTGGAAAAGTTCACTTTCTTGGGAATGTTATCTTAATGGGTGGTGTTTTCGTGGACTCCAAAAATGTGACAACTATTTAGTCATTGGAGAATCTCATAAATGTTTTCAATATTCAGAGTTTTATTTTTTTTTAGGATAATATAAAAGAATCGTGAGGGATATATCCATTTTATATATGATAAATTCCGGTCTGAAAATGAATGGGGTTAGGATTGTTAGGTTAGATGGTTATATGGTTTATTTCATGGAATTATTGTGTAGGTTGAACTCAATGCCATTAAAGGTATTACCGTAGCTAGGTATTGAGTTTATCACTTGCTTCCACACATCACGAGTGAAGATTCGAGTTGTTTAGATGCAATAGGATCAAGTGGTTGGTTATGGATCTTGGAAGTTGATACCATTTGAGATTAATTATCCAAAAATGACCTTTATTTAGCTACATTTTTATATTCTATGAGATGCTGGAATCATTATATGTTGGGTGAATGATTTTCAGTCAACACATTTCATAAAAGCATAATAAATATATATTTTCACTATTGTATATAATCCTTTGTACGAGGAGGTGTGTTTAGTATTTTTTTTCATCCAACATTGAGTTGGTACATACTCCTAGAAATGGAAACATCATTTCCAACACCTTTATAATGATAATAGAGACTTAGGCGTTGTAGGAAGGTTTTGATGAGTTACTGCAAATAGAAATTTTTAGTACATATCCTTCTAAATTTTCATGTGTCTCAACAGTGTGGAACACTGGCATCAAATATAGCTATTCCCTTTATTATTAAACCAATTAAGAAGCGTAAATTATATATTCTATTCAGTGTATCACCGAGAGAGGATATATATGATGGGGAGCCACCATTAGGATGATTCCATAAATGCAATGTGATTCTTCATGTCCCTGGTAATATATGGGTTTCTATGAGTGTGATAAAGGGTCTGATGAGGGAATTACATTATTCAAAATGGATAGTATATAATAAGGATTAAAATATTTTTTGTGACCTCTATACATATTATTTGTGTCCATGGATGATGAAAGCGATAGGTGGATCCATGGAATAATGTTAAACCTATAAATAGGTGAACAAAGAGAATCAGTGTCCTGCTTGGGTTTTATATCCTTTTCTGTTATTCAATGGAAGTGGTATGAGATCCCCATGTATTTTAAAATAGGATTACCCATGAATCCACTAATTAAGGAGTTAGTTTTGGTGACCACGTATTGATGATTATATATAGACTATTTCATATCTATTAGGAAGAACATTCTCTTTGATGATCTGGGTAACCACTTTGTATGTAAGATAGACATGTTGCATGTTGTTCCATAGAGATTTGTTTCATCATATAATCATTGTTTAATATAATGATTTGTAAGTTTATTTTGAAGGCATTGAGTCACATTTTAATCTTGGAACGTCCTCAAATCTATATAAAGATTGCCAATCTGAGTGGACGATTTAGATTCTAGAGGACTTGTCGAGATCCATTGTTCTAGACATTGGTGGTTCATAGGTAAATATTTTGGATCACATGTACTTTTCCTATAATAATATGTATTTTAAATATACATAAAATGATCAATTGAATGATTTTTATGTAATACATTGTTGTTTACCTTAATAATATTTATATTTGAACAATTCAGTACACATTGACCTAGTTCTGTGTAGGAGATAACTTAGTATGTTCATTTGATCATGGAGTTTTTGTAAACCATAAAGAGAATAAAATAATATTAATCAAAACATTGGAGGTGGCCCGTATAATTTTATGTTGATTTCCAGGGTTTTTAATTGGATTTCACCTAAGATGGAAAAAACTGCATCTAGAAGAAGGGAATGCTAGTTCACATGTTTGTTAGGTAGTTTGAGATAGTGGGGTGGATCAGTCTACTGGAATAATTATTATCTATTATAAATCACTATAGTTTATTGAAATATGTGTTTCATGTGAAATAGATTCATAGGTAGCCCAAAGATCCATATAATGTTATATATGTTGATGGTTTTGTGATTGATATTGACTCATCCTTTTAGGAGGGTTGGATCAGTATTATATAATATTGTGAGATTATTATCAGAGGAAATACTATTCTCATAGTGTGAGGGTAGTGATATAATGGGTGTTTTCATAGGTAGAACTAAGAGAGGGTCTCTTTTATATTATCATAGAGGCCCTATTTGTTTGTCGATAACTCTTAATGACATATATGAGAAAATATCATGGATTATTTGTAATATGGTGAGGAGGTTGCAAGATCGTGGATTTTATCCAGATAATTCTCCCTCCAAATTTCAGTTGACTCCTTTAAATATTGGTAAAATATCATAGATCATAGTCTAAAAGGAAACATAGAGGATCTCATGGGGCTCAAAGGGGTGGAATTTCAAAATTACAACAGTGAAATGGACTATTTTAGTCTAGCAGCAGGCTGATGAACAAGGCACGTCCCATGTAAGTCTATAGCAATACTATATATAGTTGGTGGTTCTGGACTCAACTAGATACTAGATCTCCAGCTTGGAAATTAGATTTTTGTGGGTGGATAATATGGGTATATCAATATTTTATGTGAGGGGTCACCACATTTTCCTCTTATATCAAAATTTAACCCCTTTAATCCCTTCTATTTGACCCTAATTTGGGATTACTGATATTGAATTTCTATCATTGAATCCTTGACTTTTAAAATTCCTTTCTTTGATCTACTTATTGGTTATTAAACTTATATTCCATTATTTGATAAATTTTACCCAGCACTGATTAATCCTTCTGTTTTCTCCATGAATCATTTTTTACAGCCCGAATGTGGGGGATTTATCAATTTCATCAGGGATTCATGGAGTTTCATATTGATCTGAATGCTTGATTTATTGTTTCTTCTTCATGTATTTTTAGTAAGGTGGTTAAAATCATCACTTTAGGTGATGGGTTCGGTTCCAATTATATATAACATGTGATATTGTTCCACCAAATAGTGCACATGAAATATTTTCAACTAGTAAAAACCTTTATGTCATTTTTACCATAAGCATGACCTTCCATATATTTCTTTTGGACAAAAAATTATTAATACCATAGACATAGGATCCCGATGTATTGGGATTTCCCATAACCCTACTTTGGAATATGGAAGATATGAACATAGTTACTTTTAAACTAAATTGTGAAATGATGTAACTTTAGGGAATGCAAATTTTTTTGTAAATCACTTCAATTTTGTATTGGAAATTTATCATTATCCATTGGCATGTAATTGAAAAATGAAATAATATCATATTGGAATGTAATTTTATCATGGAATCTTGGGATATTGAAATGAGACATTAATTGGGATTATAATTGGGATTGTAATTAATTATCCAAAAGGGAAACTTGTTAACATGTTTGTAATGTTTTGGTGTGTTTCAGTTTATTGGTATTTGTTGTCTCCTGATTGTACTAGATACATTAGATTTTTAAATACCCTTGGTATTGTAAATATCTATGGGGTTAATTGTGAACCTATATTTTACTTGGACTTAGAAAGATAGTTTACCATGGGTAAATTGTAAATAATGTATGTAATTATCATTTTTTATGAGAATTCATCTTGTTAATGTGGTGATTTATAAAATTATATATAGTTTTTCTAGTTACTAGTAGTGGAGACATGTTTTGGTATAGATAGAGACATCTAGTATCATGATGAGGCCAGTATGGACGACCCCATGTGTTAACTAGTGGCACAAGGTTCATCACGTTTATTTAAATTCTCTAAATTTAATTTATAATTTATTCCAATGTATATCATAATTTTACATGAACTACTACTCAGAATATATTTGTTTCGAAAAAATTTGTAGGGGCCTACTATGTCTTACTCAGACCTTGTTCATACAACTTTTTCGTACCTGTGAAGACATATGTATATCTAGATATGGGCAAGGGGGCATGTTCTTGATTTGTTGAGTTTCTATTTGAAACTTGATCATGTAATATAAGTAAGTATGGGGTTAAAGATCATTTTTGCAAGTCTTTATTTCATATATTACATTTAGTTGGTTGAAAATATGGAAATCTAGTGTGAAATTCAATAAGACACTCCATAGATTGATTATATTGTATTAATTTTTTAACATTAACATGTTTATCGTCCGGAGTAGGTTTTATTGGTTTTTATCATGTTTCCACTTTTTTATCAATCTACACTAGTTAGTATAGTTTCCCAAAAATATCTTTAAACCTTTTCTGATATTTTATATACATTATTATATGGGGATGCAATTGTGATGTCTCTTACTGACCAATCTCTATCACATAGGAGGAAACATGGACGAGGAAGTTATATCATTATTTCATTTTATAGAATGATTGTTACATGTATGGTATATGTAGGGATTCAAAATAATTGATCAAATTTATTTTTTATATCATATCATATAATATATAGATAATATATGATACATGTGAGTATATATTTAAATCACTCTGAGTTATGTTTCTTAGAGCATGGATCTTCAAAACCCAATGTTTTAGGATTAAATATAATAGTGTGTGATTAATAATTTCATGTTAAAATAATAAAATGTTATACCTAGATTAAAAATCCTAATTTGGACTCATGTAAAAAAACATAAAAATGAGCACATATTATATATAGTTAAAAACTTGCTAAAAAACAACCATGTATTTATTGTAAATATATACTGGAAAAAAATCTAGCCAAAGTATTAAGAACTATAATTATTCTCATGAAAAATAGAAAAAACTAAATAATTTTAAAAAATAAGAATGTGAACAAAATTTATTAATGGAAATTATTTTAATCCAAATTAATCATAAATATCAATTATTAAAATATAATATTTTAAATAATATAAAACTAATGTAATCCTCATAAATGTAATGCCCCGACCCCAGTTACCCAAATTCGGTGCATTATTACATAACATTGTCATGATCACAAGAAAGATCAAATATCGAAAGACCGATTAGTTTTGTATCCTTGGAAACAATAGTTATATTCATAAAGTTTTTCATTACATCATAAAAATGAAAACTACAACAACATAGTCTCCATAGTCTACACTCTTATCCCATCATACTATCCCTACAGGTCATTCATAATTTACTTCTTCACATCCTGGAAAAAAAACATAAAAAGGGGTGAGCTCAAATGGCCAGTAAGGATAACAATATAGTAGAAACATTCATAAATAAGAATAAACATTTAAGGCAATGTATAACTAATACAAAATCCTTTAAAACATGAACATCAACATAGTATGGAAAAAATAAAATGAAATAATGTCATTTACTTATTCAATGGATATTCTACTAATCTAATAATCACATGAAATATCAATAACCACATTCATAATGATGGAATGCATACTGCCAGACTATAATAACCACATAGACAAGGCCTCGTGCCAAGACTACAAATAAGATTTTTTCAAGGACTTGTGCAAAGAAACTAGTTTGTCTCATGAGACCTACCGATGCATCGAGGAGCTATAGAGGGCTCCACCTATCACTTATTAAGTCCAATGAATTCCCATATGAAAAGGTTTAAACACAACATAAACATTCATATTAAAACTATCATATGCAATGTAAATACTTCATCTATAAACCATGAATGGTATAAAAATAAAACATCCACAGTCAAACATATCACAAAACCTTCAATGCAATATAGAAGTTTTGTATCATAATAAATCAACTTCAAATAAGCGTAAAATCCATCAAAGGATGTTGACATAGATGAAATCATAACACTTTTTAGAGAAATATCTATTTTTAATTTGAAATAATTTAAGAGTCATATATTTATAAAGTAAAAAAATTTCTTTCAAAATATTCTTATAATCTTGTAAGGTAATATTTGACGATTTTATAATGGCGAAAAAAAGCCGCACCCGTCGTATAAGTTAAAAAAACATTCTTACCTTAATTTTGTGGAAAAGGTTAAAAATGACCATGTTTGGAAAATGCCCGAAACATTCCATTATAAACCACTTATAAAAGTAAACCAGAGTATAAATGACTTTAACCCATATTCTAGTAAATAGTAAAAATGTTTTGAAGTACATTTTTAAGAAACATGGATGTGGATGATAAAGAGGTCCCAGTAGATAATTACGTATAAACAACCTCGGATAATAAAGAGATTGTGAAATAAACCTTTATCTTTTAATTTTCCTTGGATGGGTGGTAGGTCAACCTCCTGTATAATGGTGAAATAATTTTTATTAAATTATAAAAGAATCATATACATTAATATGATATCATATATGATCTTTTAACATTGATTTGTTAATAATATCTTAGTATTATCGTTGATTCGGGTGTTAACTTACTCATTTTATTTTATATGTTTTGTTACATAAGCTGTGTTTGTCATGGATAGTTGGTATCATTTTCATATCCAGAATGATATCAAGTCCATAGATACTATTATTAATCATCAAAATAGAATTAGACTTGAATGGATACGATGGGGAATGAATCTCATCACGTTCGTGGAGATGGTAGTCCATATGTACGCACGAGCGACAATATCATTCTTTTGATGTTAAAATAACATATAATTGGATGTTATATCATATATAAAAAATCATTATCATGTTATATTAATTATTTTCATGAATTACACATCATTATTATACTCATCCAAATATTAATTTATTGAATAACAATTACACCACGACGTGGAGACGGTAAGTCGTACGTACGCACGTATGGTGACATGTCATTAAAAGGACGAATAGAATACTGAATACGGTTGTACCATGTTTATAATAACATCAACGTATATATAATATACTGGAGTTATTACTTTAGAATGTGAAATAAAGAAGAAGTTGAGGAAGAAAGGAACTTGAAAGAGGGTGGTGAAAACATTACCTCTTTTTCGGGTTCTTCCTTTTGATTTGATCAAAAGGGATCCTTAGGTTGTCTTTCTGACTAATGGAAGGCCTCTAGGATGAATTTATGGGTGTTTAGAGAGTATTTGTGTAGATTTTGGCTGAGAAAAATGGCTTTGAAGGTGTGAATTAATGAGAAGGGAGAGTCCACTTTTATAAGAGGGGTGAGGGGCACCTTTGGAAAAGCTATAAATATTATTTTATAATTAATTCATATTCAGGGTTTAATGGTTAAAAAGTGTATTATTTAAATGTTAAGGTGGTGATGAGTCGAAAACCACTCATACAATAGAATTTAGACTGGTTTGGGTCATTATATTAACCTTATCATTTATTTTTAACTCTTAGTTAATTAGTTTGACACTTACCCTATCACTTTGTATTTTTATATTATATAGTTAATAAACACACTATATACCTCAAAGAGACCCCCAAGTGGTCCATTAATGATTAAACTATCATGATATAAGTCTCTTGGAGGAACCTTAGATTTTTATGAATTGATTATCAATTAATAATATAATACTTGTTTTAAAAACTCTTATATGTCAATTTTGACACTATTTAGAAAATTGATTTTTGTGAAAATCATAACAGAATGATTACTTCGAAAAAAGTTAATTAAATCAATCCTAACTTGTAATTTTAACCGAAAAAATTAGTTTAATTCATAAAACGTCTCAAATTATATTTATTTGGATATTTATAATATCAATTATTTTAATTTTTCACTATTATGTTAATTATTGCATCATCATTGTGTCATAAATAAATTAAATTATTTAATGTCTAAAAATTATAAATAAAATATCATTATGTAGGATATATTTTTAGGTTTCTAATTAATATTTATAATCGAATTTATCTTATCTGTATCCATATATTAAATTTTTTTTAGTAAATAAACATTGATTTTATCTATTTTAACTATTCTTTGAATTAAATAATAATAAATGTCCTAATCTAATCCAAGTGGATATAAATGATAATATTTTATTACTAAGGTAGTTTTTGGTCTATATACACTTGTCCATTAGAATTATGACATGTGTTAGGGTAATATTAATATCATTTTACCCTTAATTGCCCTATTTACTTTTAACCGTGGTAAATAAAAGTAAAAAAGTTACTATTCACCAAAAATTATTTTCATCTCATTGACCACATTTTACTCCTTGATATTACCTGTGATTCTTGGATTTTCGAAATTCCACTCACAGAAGTGGTAAAATTATGTTGTATGAAAAATTCATTTTTTTTAACTACCACTTTGTGGTTTGACTATTCATCAAAAAATGATGTTTTTCAAAAAAAACACCAAAACTTTTCCCTAGGCTAATTTCGATATTCCGAATCCAAAATTGAATACCATTTTGAAAAATAAAATTTATAGATTTCAAAAAGTGGGTATTACTATTCATAATAGCTAGTTTGATTGGTTGTGGTGTGTTAGAACTCGATGTTGCGTACAACACAGGCTATTACATTATTCAAAGAGAAGTGTACCATAGAATCTTCGGGTGTTACATTCTTCCCTCCTTCGAATAATTTTGTCCTATAAATTTCTTGAATACTACCGCAAGAAAAGACTCAGGTGGTTCTTCATCATAAGTTCCTCAGGTTCCCACGTTACCTCTTCCATCTTATGGTTTCTCCACAAGACTTTTACCAGACGAGTCATCCGGTTTCTCCATACTTGTTCTCTCATATCAAGAATCCTAATGGGCTCTTTGCAATAAGACAGATCGTGTTCTAGTTCTAATTCCTCATAGGTGAGTACATGTGTTGGGTCAGGCATGTATTTCCTCAACAGTGATATGTGGAACACATCGTGAACTTTGGAGAGACTTGGCGGCATTGCATAACGGTAAGCTATAGCCCCAATTCATTCAAGAATTTCGAAAGGTCCGATGTACCTGGGACACAATTTACCTTTCGTACCAAAACGTGTGACTCCCTTCCATGGAGATACCTTCAGGAAAACATGATCACTGACTTGAAATTCTAAATATTTCCTTCAATTATCGGCATAG
The DNA here is from genome assembly GCA_963277665.1 of Viscum album. NCBI lineage: Eukaryota > Viridiplantae > Streptophyta > Magnoliopsida > Santalales > Viscaceae > Viscum > Viscum album. The sequence continues at coordinate 1,755,822,906 of OY728159.1, read as the reverse complement.
CTCTGCTGGCTACTTTGAGCTGCTTTGATATGGTTTTGGATTACCTTCACCTTTTCCATCGTTTCTTCCACCAGTTCTAGGCCTACAAGTTTTCTTTCACCAACGTAATCCCAACAGGTTGGTGTGCGACATCTCTTTTCGTATAACGCTTCATATGGTGCCATCAGAATACTCGAATGGAATCTACTGTTATAGGAAAATTCTACCAGAGGTAAATATTGATCCCACATACCCTGAAAGTCAAGTGAGAAGGATCTCATCATGTCTTCTAAGGTTTGAATATTTAGTTCTGATTGCCCATCTGTTTCATGGTGGTAGGGAGTGCTCAAATAATGTTCAGTATCCAAGGATTTCTGAAAACTTTTCCAGAATCTTGATGTAAAATGGGGATCATGATTAGAAACAATCGATAGGGGTACTCCATCAAGTCTCACTACATAATAAATATATAGTCTTGCTTGACGTTCCAATGGTAGATCTTCTCTTATATCAAGAAAATGTGATGACTTGTTATGATGATCAACAATAACCCATATTGCATCGTTTCTTCTAGGAGTCTTTGGTAGTCCCATGACAAAGTCCATCGTGATATTATCCCATTTCCACTTTGGTATGAGAAGAGGTTGCATGACTCCTCCAGGCTGTTGCCTTCCACCTTTCACTTGTTGACATACCATACATCTTGACACAAAATCAGAAATCTCTCTCTTCATGTTGTCCCACCAAATATGTTCCTTCAAGTCTCTATACATTTTGGTGCTCCCAAGGTGTATAGAGAAATTGGAACTATGGGCATCATCCAACAATTAATTTTTTAGATCAAGTATATCAGGAACACAATGTCTCTTCCCAAATTTCAAAATTCCATCTTCATACACAATGTATCTCAATCTCCTATCATTCACATCTTTAATCTTTTTTTGAAATTCTTCATCATCGGTCTCAGAACTCTTAGTCCTTTCTAGTAAATATGTTTTGGCAACCATTTGAAAAATCATTGATGTTTCACCTTCCCTGGTTATTCCCATGTCCATCTTCACTAGATCCATGAAAATTTGATCCCTTTCAATTCTCATATTGTTAAAAACTCCATGATCTTTTCTTCTCAAAGCATCTGCCACCTTGTTTTCTTTCCTCGGGTGGTAGTGTATCGTATAATCATAATCCTTGAGTAATTCAAGTCATCTCCTTTGCCTCATGTTATGTTCGTTTTGTGAGAAAATATACTTCAATGTCTTGTGATCAGTATAAATCTCACATTTTTCACCATAGATATAGTGCCTCCATATCTTCAAAGCAAAGATCACAACTTCTAACTTGATATCATGAGTAGTATAGTTTTGTTCATGAATTTTCAACTGTCATGATGCATAGGCAATAACCCTATCATTGTTCATAAGGACACAACCAAGTCCTTTCTTCAATGAATCACTATGAATAACGAACCCATCTTTCCCTGATGGTAGATTCAATATAGGAGCATTGACTAATATTCTCTACAGTTATTCGAAACATTCTTCACACTCTTTTTTTCAAACAAATTTAACCCCTTTACATGTGAGCTTCATTAATGGGTTTGCCAATCAGGAAAAATTCTGGATGAAACGTCGATAAAAACCTTCCAAACCAATAAAACTTTGAATCTCAGTTATACTCGTAGGTGCTGGCAATAATTGGATTTCCTGGGAATTAGAAGGATCAACAGAGATTCCATCTTTAGAGACAATATGGGAAAGAAAATAAATCTCCTGAAGCCATAATTCGCACTTGCTAAACTTCCCATATAATTCATGTCTTCTCAGAGTCTTCAGGATAATGTGCAAGTGATTTTCATGATCTTCGTAGATTTTGGAGTATACCAAGATATCATCAATAAATGCCACTACAAATTCATCGAGATATTCCTTGAAAATTATATTCATTATATCCATTAATACAGAGGGTGCATTAGTCAATCCAAAAGGCATTACTGTAAACTTTTAATGCCCATACCTGGATCGAAATGTTGTATTCGGAATTTCTTCCATCTTCAAACTCAACTAATGGTATCCAGATCGTAGTTTAATCTTTGAAAATTATTGAGCTCCATGAATTTGGTCAAATAAATCATCGATGCGAGCTAGGGGATACTTGTTCTTTATTTTTATATCATTTATCTCCCTATAGTCGATACATAACCTCATAGATACCTCTTTCTTTCTAACAAAAAGAACACGGGATCCACATGGAGAAACACTAGGGAGAATAAATCCCTTATTACTCAATTCCTGTAGTTGTTTCTTTAGTTCAACTAATTCTACAATGGCCTTTCTTTAAGGGGTCATTGATATAGGCCTGGATCTAGGAATTAAATCAATGGAAAACTCAACTTCTCATTCTGGTGGATGTCCAGTTAAATCTTCCAGAAACACATCTACATATTATTTCATAATAGGTACATCCTCTATTTGAACATTCCTTTCCTCACCCACAATCATTTCATTATCTTCCCCCCCAATAATTGAATTTAGGTAAGCTACTGGTGGTGGATCTAGATAAGAATTAGGTGGTGATGATTCTTCTCTAAAGATAAGGTTTTCCTTATCCTCATCATCAATAATTGTAACCTCCTTCTTCTTATAATAAATCTTCACATCATGTTCTGAAAGCCAATCCATACCAAGGATTATATCAAACTCAATCATAGGTATGATGATGAGATCAGGTGATAAATAACATTTATGTGCTCTAATGGGGACTGATTCACAAAACTTTTTTGCAATGATACTTCCCTAAGAAGTTTTAACTGACAAATACCTTATTAAATCAAATTGGAAATATCTAATTTTTTTAGAAAACTAGGAAGATATGAAACAATGAGATGATCCAGAATCAAATAATGCATTTTTTAAACATGAGGAAACCATAAATTACCTGCCACCACATCATTCGGAGCTTCTACCTCAGCAGTAGTGATAGCATAAGCTTAGACTTGATCCCTTTGCCTTTTCTAAGGTAAGTTCCCCTTACGCATAGAACATTTATTTGCATAATATCCCATCTCCCTGCAATTGTAGCATTGGACATTGGTATCTTCCTTCTTCCCCTTGTAATCACGAGCTTGGTGGCCTTTTTCACCACACCTTTACCAGAATCTCGTTCCTTTTATGCAAATATCGGGGTGTTTCTTTCCACATTTACTGCACTATGGATATTCAAATTTTCCTGTATTCCCTTTATTTCCATTCCCATATTGATCAATAGATATCTTCTTGTCTTTCTTTACTTTAAAGTCATATGACTTAGATAATTCTTTCTCTGTCTTGATAGCACATGAGACAATGTCTTCGTATAACGAGAAGGATTGTGAGACTAATGGTCGATGGAGAAATGGTTTTAACCCATCAATGAAATGATCAATCTTACTTCTTGTGTTACTAATATAATCTCCAGCATACCTTGCTAACCTTGTAATGTTATCCTCATGCTTTGTGACATTAGCATCCTTCTTTTGTCTCAGACTCAGAAATTGCCTTTCCAAATCTTCTCGATGGTCACAAGGAAAGTATTTTTCTAAAAACATATCTTTGAACTCCCTCCATTCCATATTTGATACTTCATCATCTTCCTTCGTGTTTTGAATCAATGACCACCATTGATCAGCATCTCCATTGGGGCGGTAAGCTGCCATGATAACTTTTTCCCTTTCACTACTCCCCAATGCCTGAAATATTTTCTCAATGGAATTTATCCATTGCTCAGCTACTAAGGAATTTGTACTCCCATTGAACATTGGTGGTTGATGCCTCATTAAGTGATCTAACATTGATCCTCCACGCTGTGGATCAGGGTGCTTCATATGGGTAAGGTTATTATTCATAACCTGAGTGACTTGTCCCTTTATGGTGATTAGTTGATCATCACCAGTTGCATCACCAACTCCACTATAATTATCTTGAGCAGGAGAGAAATCCATACATAGAGTGCATGCATTGATACGGGTTCCATTTTTTCCACTAGGCACCATTTCTAAACAATGGAAAAAACTAGATCAGTTTATGAATCAAAATACATAATTCCATACTTATAAAACACATAACTTCAATTGATCTATTTATGGATATAATCCATAATCATAAAAATGTTGTCTTTGAGGATGTATATACTCATAAACCATTCATAATGATTTGTAATGAAAATGAGAGTTATCCTAATCATATCCCCTGGGAGTGTCGTAACAAAGAGTGCAGCAAGGCCCATTGTCAAGAACTACTTCACATTTGAGTCCAGATCAAAGCGGTGTTTTTCAGGTTTTACCCCTAGTAACATTTGTGCCATAGCCACCTCTACCTACTCATATCCAAACCGGGATGTATTTTTCGGAAAACTCACAAAATCTCTACAATACCAAAATTCTTGGAAGTTCTTCTATACTAATCCTCAATGTCCATCTTAAATATATGTGCTCTAATCAGAGTTTATCTAAATCTAGCTTCCAAGGATTGTACTAAACTTACTCTAATACAAACTGTAATGCCCCGACCCTAGTTACCCAGAGTCTATGGATTATTACATAACATTGGCATGATCACAAGAAAGATAAAATCTCAAAAGACCGATTAGTTTAGTATCCTTGGACACACTAGATATATTCATAAATTTTTACATTACTTCATAAAAATGAAAACTAAAACAACATATACTCCATAGTCTACAGTCTTATCCCCTCATACTATCCCTACAGGTAATTCATAATTTACTTCTTCACGTCCTGGGAAAAATAAAACATAGAAAAGGGGTGAGCTCAAATGCCAAGTAAGGATAACAATATAGGAGAAACTTTCGTAAAAAAGAATAAACATTTAAGGCAATGTATAACTAATACAAAATCCTTTAAAACATGAACATCAACATAGTATGGAAAAAATAAAATGAAATAATGTCATTTACTTATTCAATGGATATTCTACTAATCTAATAATCACATGAAATATCAATAACCACATTCATAATGATGGAATGCATACTGCCAGACTATAATAACCACATAGACAAGGCCTCGTGCCAAGACTACAAATAATATTTTGTCAAGGCCTTATGCCAAGACACTAGTTTGTATCATGATACCTACAGAAGCATTGAGGAGCTATAAAAGGCTCCACCCGTCACATATTAAGTCCAATGCACTCCCATGTGAAAAGGGTTAAACATAACATAAACATTCATCTTAAAACTAGAATATAAAATGTAAATACATCATCCATAAACCAGGAATGGTATAAAAAGAACACATCCACATTCAAACATATCACAAAACCTTCAATACAATATAGAATTTTTGTATCATAATAAATCAACTTCAAATAAGCGTAAAATCAATCAAAGGATGTTAACATAGATGAAATAAAAACTCCTTTTAGAGAAATATCTCTATTTATTATGAAATAATTTAAGAGTCATATATTTATAAAATAAAACATTTTCTTTGAAAATATTATTATAAGATTGTAAGGGAAGCTTCGACAATTTTATAATTACGGAAAATAGATGCACCCACCGTATAAGTTAAAAAATAATTCTTACCTTAATTCTATCGAAAAGGTTAAAAAGGGCCTTGTTTGGAAAACGATGGAAAGATTCCTTTATAATCCACTTATAAAAGTCAACAAGGTTATAAATGACTTTAACCCATATTATAGTAAATTGTAAAAATGTTTTCAAATACATTTTTAAAATACATGGATGTGGATGATAAAGAGGTCCCAGTAGATAATTACGTATAAAGAAACTCGGATAATGAAGAGATTGTGAAATAAACCCTTACCATTACTTTTCCTTGGTTGGGGGTTGGTTAACCTCTAGTATAATGGTGAAATAATTTTTATTAAATTTCAAAAGAATCATATACTTTAATATGATATCATATATGATCTTTTAGCATTGATTTGTTAATAATATCTTAGTATTATCGTTGTTTCGGGTGTTAACGTACTCATTTCCTTTTATATGTTTTGTTACGTAAGACATGTTTGTCATGGATAGGTTGTATCTTATTCATATCCAAAATGATATCAAGTCCTTAGATACTATTATTAATCATCAGATGAGAATTAGACTTGAATGGATACGACGGGGAATGAATCTCATCACGTTCGTAGAAACGGTAGTCTGTACGTATGCACGAGCGACAATATCATTCATTTGATATTAATATAATATATAATTGGATTGTATATCATATATACAGAATCATTATCATGTTATATTTATTATTTACATGAATTGCACATCATTATTATACCCATCCAAATAATAATTTATTGAATAACATTTACACCATAACATGGAGACGGTAAGCCGTACGTACACACATATGGTGACATGTCATTAAAAGTATGGATAGAATAATGAATATGGATGTACCATGTTTATAATAACATCAATGTATATATAATATACTGGAGTTATTATTTTATAATGGGAAAGAAAGAATAAGTTGAAGAAGAAAGGAACTTGAAAGAGGGTGGTGAAAACATTACCTCTTATTCGGGTTCTTCCTATTGATTTGATCAAATGGGATCCTTACGTTGAATTTCTGACTAATGAAACGCCTCTAGGATGATGTGAGGGAAGTTTAGAGAGTATTTGTTAGAGTTTGGCCGAGCCAAATAGCATTGAAGGTGTGAATTAATGAGAAGGTGGAGTGCCCTTTTATAAGAGGGGTGAGGGGCACCTTTGGAAAAGCTAGAAATATTATTTTCTAATAAATTCATATTTGGTTTCTAATGGATTCAATGTGTAATATTTAAATTTTAAGGTGGGGATGGGTCGAAAACCACTCATCCAATATAATTTAGACAGGTTTGGGTCATTATATTAACCTTATCTTTTAGTTTTAACTCTTAGTTAATTAGTTTGACACTTACCATGTCACTATGTATTTTTATATTATATAGTTAATAAACGTCTTATATACCTCCAAGAGACCCCCAAGTGGTCCATTAATGTTACAAATATCATGATATAAGTCTCTTGGCCTAACCTTATATTTTTATGAATTGAATATAAATTAATAATATAATATTTGTTTTAAAAACTCTTTTATGTCAATTTTGACACTATTTGAAAAATTGTTTTTTTGTGAAAATCATAACAGAATTATTACTTTGAAAAAAGTAAATTAAATCAATACTATCATGTCATATTAACCTAGAAAATTATTTTAATTCATAAAAAGTCTCAAATTATATTTATTTGGGTATTTATAATATCAATTATTTTAATTTTTCACTATTATTATAATTACTGCATCATCATTGTGTCATATATAAATTAAATTATTTAATGTCTAAAAATTATAAATAAAATATAATTATATAGGAAATATTTTTATCTATCTAATGAATATTTATAATTGAATTTATCTTATGTGTAACCCTATATTAAAAATTATTTAGTAAATACTCTTTGATTTTAACTCTTTTAACTCTTCTTTGAATTAAATAATAATAAATGTCCTAATCTAATCCAAGTGGACCTAAATGATATTATATTATTCCTAAGGTTGTTTTTGGTCGAGATGAACTTTTCCATTAGAATTAGGACATGTTTTAGGGTAATATTAATATCATTTTTTCCCTTAATTACCATATTTACTTTTAACAATGGTAAATAAAATTAAAAAGTTACTATTCACCAAAAATTCTTGTCATCTCATTGAACCACATTTTACTCCTTGATATTAACCGTATCTATCGGATTTTCATAATTCCACTCACATAAGCGGTAAAATTATGTTTTATGAAAAATTCAGTTTTTTTAACTACCACTTAGTGGTTTCACTATTCATCAAAAAATGAAGTTTTTCAGAAAAACTCCTAAAATTCACCATAGGCGAATTTCGATATTCCGAATCCAAAAATTAAGTCCATTTTGAAAAAAAAAATTATAAATTTCAAAAATTGGGTATTACTATTTATAGCGGCTAATTTGATTGGTTGTGGTGTGTTAGAACTCGATGTTGCGTACAACACACGCTATTGCATTATTCAAAGAGAAGTGTATCATAGAAGATTGGGGTGTTACAATAAATGTGTTTTTCATTTAATATGATGAATTATTATTTTTATTTAAAATATGTCAAATTATAGTCAAAATAATAATTAAAATGGATATGTTAAAAAACTAGTTAAAATACAAAATAAGAGTGAATGTATACATATTAATAAAATATCTAAGTGATATACTTTATTTTTATGATTATTTTATTCATAAAGAATTTTTTTCATAACACATACCAAGATATCATTATTGATATATCTGAGTAGATAAAAACCAAAAAAGTTTGAATGTATTTTTTCTTTAGATTCATCAACCATACTCCATATAGATGATTGAAAAAAATTGATATTTTGTGTTATCTAAATTATATTTTATTATTATTATTATTTTTTCACCTATACATTCTAATATAAAAACCAATAGATTTTTGATAATAACTATAAACTAAAATTAAACAATAATTCCATAATATAACTTTTAAAAGAAATTATATATTAACGGGATTATTATTTTAAAAAAATTATTTTAGTTGTTTTTTTGATTTTTTATATTATGAAAAACTGTATAAATTTTACTATACATTATTAATGGGTGAAATAGGAATTTATTATTTGAAAATAAAAACAATCAACAAAACATTCAAAATTAATTCTACATCTATAACGAAAAACTAAAATAATTAAATTTCAGATGTCATAGATATTTTTGAAAAGATTTCTATAAAGAAACTATTCAAGAATAAGAATATATTTCTCCAATTTTTTGTGAATTGTAAATTTTCTTAAATGTAATAAAATATAATATTTAAAATATTTTCAATTATTTATCTTAAAAAATATTTATATATCATAATAAGAATATTTATTTAGTTTTATTAAATTTTATAATAATTAGTGTGTAGTAAGAGGTGACATATTTTGTGATGTTTGGTTGGGCCTAATAATTCACTAATTAATAATTAATGTGAAAATTTGTAGAATTGGGTCTTTTTTGAATGATGCAGACATTAATTTAAATTGATTTTATGTTTCTAGATTTAATGTTCTTCTATGTATAGTTTTATGATACAAGAATTGGTAAAAAAAATTAAAAATATATTATCTTAGATCTTCAATTAGGATGTTAATGTTAGTCTAGGGATTCATATTATAAATCAATAATCATGATTCTATTCAATTAGATTATCTAACTTAAATACAAATAAAAAAATTAATCCCTTAAACTCTCCTCTCATAGTTTATAAGGGCGGACGCATTAAGAAAAAATTCCCCCCAAATTTTCTCTTATATATCATGATAAGTTATACAATAACAAAATATATTATTAGGTTTCTAGTACATCCATGGATCTATCTTTTATAAGGTTACAATGATCTTGCATGAGTGCAATTTTGGGGTACCGTTATTATTGGATCCCCCTCATCAATAAACCATTTACCTTTAATAAAATATTTTTAATTGAAAAAAACATGAATGAATAATGTCGTGACAATTTTCCCCAAGGTGGAAAATAGTATATATAATCACAACCCAATCATAATAAAAAATCATATCGATGAAAATTAATATCAATGAAATAAAAACAGAATGATATATGTATCCCATCAAGATATAGTTCTACCTCCACTCTCGTTAGTTTGTTGCTTCCTTAACACGTACTATGATGGATGGATGAAGTAGACTGAGTGGGGTTTTTTTTAATAGTGGAATATCTGTTTTTCATGTTATAGGTGAGATGATTAATAGAATAGTTCAATAAATTTTAGTGAATGTAATTGTTATAAATGAGTTGAATATTGGGTATGGAATATGAAACCTCTTTACATCCAAGAATCACCTTCTATATAGTGAATGTTTTCTATTTACCACATAATATCTAATGTCTATTGAGGTTTAACCATGCATCATGGTCTCAATTATTCAAAAAAAAAATCCAAATGCTTCAAAATTGTATTACACTTTGAGAATTCAAACTACCATGAGTCCTCAATAACTCTTCCCAGAACCAATGGATTCCATGTGTTCCCATGCTATTAAATTACCTAATTTGGGTAAACATTATACAAAACTAATATCATAACATTATATTCTACATTATACCATCTATGTGATTAGTGTATTGGAACAACCTGTGAATTTCCAATTTAATCTGTCATAATTCACTAATATGGGTGTGAAGTGAACACTATGTTGGGAAGCTGGTGTGTGCACTGGGGATTCCACATCAATTGGAAAATCATGAATTATACTTAAGGATGATATTTTATTTGAAATCATTGAGAGTATGTTTTATTGTGAGAAGCCATTTTATAGGAACAAGGATTTATTACTTCCTGATACTGTATTAGGATATATTCTAGGTGTTGTGGAAACATGAGAAGGTGTTGAGGAACCTTGAATTTATATCCAGACCTAATGATATAATTCAAATTCAAGAGGAAATATTGGATTTTAGGTTACCATTATTTAACTATAACATGTTATTACAATCTATAGTAATAGATCAAATAATAGCTTGTTCACCCCATCATGGTTATACGAGGGGAACAATGAATATTGATTTGACTATTTTTATAATAGATAATGGTTGTGAAAATGGAATTTGGGTTCCAAAATATTCTCTAAAAATATATAATCCAAACTTCATGTGAAATTTAATGGTTGAGCTATGAGAATCATTGAGGGTGGTTGATTACCATATCCATAGGTGAGGTTATTCAAATTTAAGTAGTGAATCCTCCATGGGAACATGAATTATGATGGAAAGGCATGGTGGGTGGGTGGATACATGTTTAAATTCTTCTAACACCATTTTTCCCTTGAAACTTTTACCTCTCATCCCATATAAATCTTTATATGTAGATGGGTAATGGTTTATAATTGGGATTTGACACTGCATAAATATATTCATTTTTTATATTATCGTTCTTCCATTTGTTGAACCCCATTTTCATGTAGCTGACTCACTAGATGGGTCTTTCTTATGTAACACTTCCCATGGAAAACTGTATACATATAAGACTTTAATACTACCTTTCTTGATCATAGGATTGTGTTTACAAACCCCTCCTTGAGGTGTGTATTAGGCCTGGTGGACTACCCAGAAAAGGAACTATTTTTTCATTTTGATTTATCTTTCGAAAAATTTTTATCAATTAACTATTTTTTTTACCAGTCAATTAATGATACATTAATTTAAAAATTACTGAAAAAATGCATTCCTCATTAAAATATTTTAAATAATAATCATTTTTTTCTGATCATAGAATATGAAATTTATTCAAATTAATTATTATTCTAAAATAAATAGAATCACTAAAACTAACATAATTTACTAAAAATATAAAGGACAAATAATATATATATATATACACAAAATAGTTTTTATATGTATAATAGAAAATAAAATAATCATATTACATAAAAAAGAACCTTACTTGTCCTTAATAAATTTATCTTGATAAGATTACACTAATAATTAATCTACCCTAATGTCTAATATCAATTAAATACAATTGTAAGTTCCTATGAATTTCTTATATGTAAATGTTAATTTGAATATACATATTATTTCCCCTTAATTAGATATCATCATCCCTCTTTATAATTTCCATTAATTAATTATTCAATAATAAATTCTACCAAATTTATTAATTTTTATCTTATTTTCATGAGTTCAACATTCGACTTCATATTTTTCAATCTAAATAAACAATAAATTTTTTACCATATTCTATATATAACATTATAAATGAAACTATGCAATAACAGTATTAACCACAAGGAAATAAACGATCGCTCACAATCCACATCACCCGGTACTAAATGTTACTGTCCCTTGTTTAAAAAAATTAATGTTAGATAACCCTCAGGTAGTAATTTAAATCTATTTTATGGATATTATATTTTTTAATAAAATACTATTTTTTGAATCCATTTCAAGAGAAACCTTTTGGATCATATTTCTTAAAGAAATCATATTCAAATTTTAATTGGTTAATGCATAGTTTGAACCAATGAAGGGCTATGTAGGTTTAGTAAAAATAAATCAGTGATGTTCAGGTATATAAATACTATTAAATCATGGAATATTTAGATACACATAATTTGTATCGTATTAACCATTAATAACCCTGATTAGTAAATAAAAGAATCAATGTTTTCTATGTGAGTTTTTTTATTTTTGGGAAATGATGAACAAATTCAATTAAATGGTGCATTATTAAAAATTTCATATCATGAAATTACATGTTCCATTCTCCAAATATTTCATTATTAATGTATAATCATTGAATATATAGTTATATACGTTAACTAATGACTTAAAAACATGATAAAATATTGGAAATTAGTTATGATTAAGAATATAACCCCTTAATTTTTAATTATATATTTTCTTGGGTAGTATTTTTGTCCTCTATGATTATAAGAAAAAATTCACTTTTATTTTAATTATTATTTGAAAAATATAATAAAATATAACCATTTTTTAGGATTTATTAAAAACAAGAATGTAAATATTTGAAAATATAAAAGAAAAATCTTATAGATTGGGTTACCCTCGTGATGTAACTGTTTAAAAATCTCATAACGATTCTTTCATTCTAAGCTCATCCATGATCCCAACAATAATTGTTCTTCACAAGTGGAAACTCATGTGGTTCATTAATCTCATTTCCTCCCATTTATTTAATGAATTTCCATCTCATTAATATCCTTATATAGTGTTTATTTATGTGATTCAAATTCATGTATGTAATTTTATTCTTCATTGTCCCTATATCCTATATGAGTAGCTACAAATAATGGTAAATATATGAATTATTCTATAATCCATGTCATTCCCAAGTATTTTCTTTATGATATGAAATTTGGTTGTTGGCCTTTATATGTTCCCCTAGTTGAGAGGAAATTCCCTCAAATTAAAATTTCTCTTATTCACATGGTTTTTATTTTATAAAATAAAACACTATTTCAATGTAAATTGAATCAATATTTGATTTTCCAATAAAAGACAATATTTTTTTTCAATATATAATAACCTTTTGATACATTTATTAGTGGTCTAAATCTTTCTAACTGCATGATGAAATTTTATAATTCTTCATAGCTTTGTTTTCCATTTTACTAGAGTTATTTTTTGTCTATTCTAGGTCTAGGTAGTCACCTCATTTCTGAATTTATCACTTTCTCCTTTAGTTTCATATCTAAATACATATTTTCCCAAATATATATTTTTAAATTACACTTCTTCCTAAAATAAATTATTTTTTAGATTCCTATTGTATTCCCCACTCTTGATCATCCACTTAAACAATAGCATGACTCTCTATAGAAATTCCAATGTGACTGTACTACAAAATCTCATAAATATATGATCTTATGGTATTTAAACTAGTGATTTGGGTTGTTTGTTGTTTTCTCTTGTGATTTTAAAACCATTAGTGGTATTTGGGGTGGTAGGGCATGCAATGGGATGAGTCTAGGTGGTTTTATTAAAGTCGATCATTAAATAGTTATTCAAAATCTATTTTGAGTCTTATTTATGAGGATTTCTATTGTTTTTTATACAATATTAGGTTTAATAATGTGAGTCACAAAAAATTATGGAATTTTTTAAATTTTTTCTTTTTTTCAAAATTTTAGTTTTCTCTTGAAAATAAATTTATTTATAATAGGGGAGAAAAAAATATATTATTCTAGAATGAAAATATTATTCATAAAGAAATAATTAAGGAATGACCTAATATATTTTATTATATAATTATAATTTTTACTCAAGGATGTAGCCCTTAAATATGTATGGCTTTTTGTGTGTGCGCAATTTTTTTTATCGAGGTCATGATAAAATACTGATAAGTCAAAAACCCTTGGTTTTGGTGTAATATATAATTTATAGATATATATATATAACATATTTTCTTTCATCTATTGGATAAACATTTTGTAAAAAATATATTTTATGAATGGGATATAATATATTATGTAGTATAGTTTTACAAAAGGAAAGGAAGATATTCATAAAAAACATTTCATATGGAATTTTGTCTAATGGAAATATCTAATGTATTTTAAATATATTATATATTGAAAATTGAAAAAATTTAATATCTTGTTTTGGGGGAAGGAATATATTGTATCATTTTTTCCTCTAGAGAAAATCATATGGAATGATTAATATACTACACATTGATGAAATAAGTTTTGTGCAGGTTTTTAGAAAAGAAATAAACCATACATATAGGAAAAGATATTATTCATGAGATGTATAAGATATTTTCTTACTATAAAATTGATAATTCCTATAACTAGATTGTGATAAAAAATATTTTTAAAAATATATTATATAGTGTTCACTAGTGAAATAATATAGAAGATATCCTCTTATATTTTCTAAAAATATGTTTGATTGGTTTTTGGAATATTTTTACTAAAATGATAAAAAAGAAATATTAATTGGAAATTCTTCTATAAAAATGTGAAATATTATTTTTTCTATAAGGAAATACAAAAATTTATTTTCTCACATATTTTTTATTCCAACATCCTCATGTAGATATCATTACCAATTTATTTTAGATCATCATTTTATCGAATGATGGGAGTATCCATGTGTATGTTTAAGATTATATGTGTGTCAGTTATCCATGTTTTTTGTATTTATCTTATTTTCCTAGAATAACCCTCATTTGTAGGTTTTTTTGGTTTTTGGTTACTATTTCTGTTAAGGATGGATTGGTTAGAGGATATCAGTTTGTGGAGTATTGTATATTCTTGGTTGGAGGTTCCTATATATCTTCGTGGATATAGATGCATTATATCATGTATAATAAATAAGCATGGGTATGATTATGTATTTATGACTACAAAATGGACCACATGGGGTTTCCATTATTCAAAAGAGGTTTAGAGGGATTGTATGTCATTGAAAATGGATTATATTTTCTGGAATTATAGTCTTTCCTAGATTTGGTTTTTCAGGTCACTAATATATTGTCTTCATATGTGTAATGATGTGATTATAATGGTGAAATAATTTTTTTTCTTAGAAACATATTGGGTGTATCATGTGTTATATTTGGTGATATTAACCACTTGGAATGGTGTATACAGGTTCCCTAGTGTGATGAAAATGGTGAGGACTATAATGAACTAATATTTTGATATGTAATTATACTTTAAATAAATCTTATATTGAATTCTTGGGTCACATGGAACACATAACTATAATAAATTTGTATACATTTTATTAATTTTATATTATATGTATTATGTGAGACTATTATGATGAATTAGTTGAATATTTTGGAATGAAAAAAAGTAATCACATTATGGAATATATATAGAAATAAAAATATGTGAACTATATATTAATACAAGAGATATTTTATACTTATTTTCTTTCCTGTTATGAGATCTTATAAAAAATAATTTTAAATAAATTATTGAAATGGGATTTGGTGAATGTATTAACATTTCTAGATTCAAAGTATTGAAATAATATAAAGTATTTTTTTAGTATTTTTTTTATGTTATTTATTTTATCATGAATATAGAAAAATATAGTTTATAAATATGTTGTAGATTTTAAGACATTATCATAATCAAGGTTTGAAAATAATACTTCGAAAAAAATTCCTTGACCAAATTTTCATTAATCATTAAAATACTAATTTATAAATACCATGTTTGATTTGAAAAGAAAATATATATAATTGTTAATATTAATTGAAATTTTTCATGGAAAAAATATCCATAGGCATTTTATATTAAATATATTTTTTTCTAAATGAAATTATGTTTTGGATTTATTTTAACTTCAAAAAAACATCATTTGGTTAATAAAAATATATTGAATTTCTCTAAAATAATCAAAAATGATTATTTTTTCCCAAACAATAAATTTATGCTTAAATGTAACGTTATTCTATAGATGGGGTTGTTGTGTTACATGTTCTAATATTAAAATTATTTTTTAATAGACATATTTATTTTATTCTATAAAATGCATATCATATTAGGAATTAGTTGGTCAAAATTCATAATTAAGACCAAATAAATGTGATCAATGTTCGATTCCCATTAGCCCATGGGGGTGTATGGGTTGTGATGTAGGATAATGATGACCCAATATGATGTAATAATGCTATCATAGGAAGAATGACTATAACGACCCATACTTTATATACATTGGTAATACATCAAAATTGAAGCATACTTATTACAACATATAACAAAACCACGAAAGGACCATATAAGTATAGTGTCTCTAGAAACTGGGAAACATAAACAACTAGTTTATAAAGCATCTACACTGTCTCCCAATTATTTAATCATATCTACTGTCCCTTTTGGAATATATTACTTAATAACCTTCTTCCTGACCTGGGGAATGAAAACATACAAAAGGGTGAGCTCAAATGCTCAGTAAGGGTAAACAAAAGAAATATAAATCACATCATATACATAAGCACATAACTTTTGGAAATCTTAACCTGCAAAAGAGATCATAATTTCATAACATGGGATAAATCATAGTAGTGAAATTAAATCCCAATAATCATAACTTAAAGCATGAAAATCTGTGGCATACACACATAATCATAGAGAATCATTTCTTATTAGTCAATACACATTGCCAAAACTATCTTAGTGGACAAAGTCCATTGCTGAACCAAGTTACCCTCGTTTCAGTCCTGCTTCACTGAACCGGTATAACCTACCATTCCAGCCATGTCTAGCTCATGAGATATAAAATCTTTACCCAATGCATCGGAGGGAGATATAGGTCCCACCCATCTCTTAATTATACCATTCTTATGTGTGCCACAAAATATTAAATCATACATCATTGCATAACCCATGTAATAAAAATGGGAATCTTAAACAACATGACATCATAAAACAATTCTTATAAGATAAAGGAATTCATAAAAAATAATTCCATCACAACATAATCAAATAAATGTAATAATAGGGATGAAAACATAACCCTTTATTATCTTAGATGAAAAATAATTTTGATAAAACACTTGAACTCCATTCTTGAGGAAAATATCCTTTCTACTTCAAAAACTCTTTTCCTTTCTTAACATGTCAAAAAATTATAAACTAAAAGAAGTTGATTAAAAATAAACTTGAAAACTTGTAAAGGAAAATTCTTGGAAATTTTGTTTTAAAAATCTATTCATGCCGTATAATTTAAAAAAACACTCTTCTCGTACTTTTGTCGGAAAAGTCAAAAAGTACCTTGTACGAAAAACGACAAAAGATTCCTTTAATATATTTTACAAAAAACTCACTGAAGGGTAAAATTGGATTTAAAAATTTTTAGGTGGATGGAAATAGTATTACATATTGAGGAAACATGGATGTGGATGATAAAATACACCCTAGTAAATACCAAAGTATAAACAATCTCGGATAAAATGAGATTGTGATATATTCCCTTACCTTAGGACCATTTTTCTTTGTAAGTGTCCAAACCTCCTGTATAATGATTTAAATAATGTTATTGACTTATTCCAGAATCATAATTATTTTTATGATATCATATATGGTCATTTTCTTAGCTTCTTAGTAGTAATATTTCATTGCTACTTGTTATTCGGGTGTTTATAACTTTTTGTTCTTATGCGTGTTTTGTCGAATAAATTCTTATTCTTCTCTTTAGGTTATTGATAACTCATTTCCAGAATTTTATTAGTGTAATATATATCATATTAATTTATTCAATTCATTTAAATAATTATTATGAAATGAAGATCATGTAGAACGAGTCGCATCACGTCGTGGAGACGGTATTCCGTACGTATGCACGAGTGATGATATCGTTCCTATGATCATGGAGTTGTGTTGGAGTGTATGTATACAATTTCAGAATCAATATCACATTATAATAGTCATATATAGTCATTATTTACACCATTATACCCATCCAAGTAAGGTGGTGATGGAAAATAGATTACACCACGGCTTGGAGACGGTATTCCGTACGTATGCACGCGCGGTGATTTCTTTTTCCGTAGGATGGATAGATAGTGAAATAGGTTTGTTTCAAACATATAATAACATATCAATATATGAGTGATACTGATGTTATTACTTCATAATGAAAAAACTAAAGAAGAAGATGTGGAAGAAGAAATAAAGATGAAAGAATCGGTAACGAACATTACCTCTTCTTTAAAGTGCTTCTTTGAGACCTTCTTTTAGGGCACTAAAATTGGTCTTTGAAGAAAACCAGGACCTATAGGATATCTCTAGGGAAGTTTAGAGGAGAAATTGAGAGTTTTTGGCCGAGCATGAAGGCTCAATGTGGCGTGAGGAAGAGGGGGAGGAGGTGTCCGTTTATAAGGAGGGAGAGGGGCACCTTTGGAATAACTAAAACAATTATTTTATTATAAAGTCAATTTCGGTTATAAATAGATCCAAATTGATATATTTCGAAGTTAAGGTGGGGATGGGTCTAAATCCTCTCATCAAATAGAATTTAGACAAGTTTAGGTTCCTATTTCAACCTTATCATTTAGATTTAACATTAAGTTAAATAAGTTTACTTTTACCGTGTCTTCTGGTGTTCTTATACTATAAGGTTACTAAACTTACAATAAGCAGCCAAACGAACCCCAAGTTGTTTATTATTAATATATATAACCTTATCTAAGTCATTTGGCCGAACCTTAAATTTTTAGGAATAAAATAACAATTACTAATCTAATATTTGTTTTAAAAACTGTTTTATGTCAATTTTGACACTATATAGTAATTGATTTTTGTGAAACTCATAACAGAATTATTAGTTCGAACCAAGTTAATTAAATCAATACTAACATGTCATATTAACCTATAAAATTAGTGGAATTCATAAAAAGTCTAAAATTACATTTATTTTGGTGTTTATAACATTAATTATGTCAATATTTCATTAATAAGAAAATTACTGCATCATCTTTGTGTCATAAATAAATTAAAATATTTAATGTATAAAAATTAAAAATAAAATACCATTATGTAGGAAATATTTTTATCTTTATAAGGAATATTTATAGTCGAATTTATCTTATGTGTAACACCATATTTAAAATTATTTACTTATTAAACACTGATTTTAACTATTTTAACCCTTCTTTAAATAAATTAATAATAAATGTCCTAATCTAATCCAAGTGGGCCTAAATGGTAATATTTTATTCCTAAGTTTGTTTTTGGTCGAACTACACTTGTCCAATAGAATTAGGACATGTGTTAGGTAATAATAATATCATCTTTACCCTTAATTACCCTATTTACTTTTAACCGTGGTAAAAAAAGTAAGAAGTTACTATTCACCAAAAATTATTTTCATCTCATTGAACCACATTTTACTTACTGATATCAACCGTGTCTCTCGGATTTTTGAAAGTCCACTCACAGAAGCGGTAAAATTTTGTTTTATGAAAAATTCGGGTTTTTAACTACCACATAGTGGTTTCACTATTCATCAAAAATTGAAAGTTTTCAGAAAAATACCAAAATTTTACCCTAGGCTAATTTCAATATTCCGAATCCAAAAATGAAGTCCATTTTGAAAAATAAAATTTATAAAATTTCAAAAAGTAGTTATTACTATTCATAATGGCTAGTTTTAATAATATTTTAATAGCATATCGTTGTTTAGTGAAACTCGGTATTGCGTACGACGCAAGCTATCGAGGAAGGTCGTGATTTCGTGTAAAGCAAGCCAAGCAAGTGTTGTGTGTAGATAAATATTCCTTTGATGATTTATATAACATAAACGTCTCGGGTGTTACATTCTACCCCCCTTAAAATGAATTTCGCCCTCGAAATTTGTCACTTTGTAACAAACAGATGAAGATACCTCTCCCTCATCATATCCTCAAGCTCCCATGTAGCTTCTTCTAATTGGTGGTTCCTCCATAAAACTTTCACCAATCGAGTGGTCTTGTTTCGTAGGACTTTTTCGCTACGATCCAGAATCTCTATCGGGTGTTCTTCATAAGAAAGATCATGCTCCAGCGGTACAAATTCTGAGCTAAGTACATGTGAAGGATCAGGTATGTACTTTCTCAGGAGAGATAAATGGAACATATCGTGTACTTGAGAGAGATTCTGTGGAAGCGCCAATCAGTAAGCTACCTTCCCGACACGATTCAGTATTTAGAAAGGACTGATATATCTAGGGCTCAACTTCCCCTTCTTTCCAAATCTCATGACCCTCTTCTAGGGAGATATTCGTAAGAACACTTTATCACCCAATTCAAACTCTAGGTCTTTTCTTCGGTTGTCGGCATAACTTTTCTGTCGACTCTGAGCTGCTCTTATGTGTTGTTGAATAGATCTGACCTTTTCTACCATTTCATCAATGAGATCAGGTCCTAATAGCTTTCTTTCCACAACTTCATACCAGCAAGTTGGAGTCCTGCATTTCTTTCCATAGAGAGCTTCATAAGGAGAAATCTGAATACTGGAGTGAATGATATTATTATAAGAAAATTCCACCAAAGGTAGGTGTTTATCCCAACCACCTTTGAAATCCATAGAGCAAGCTCTCAACATATCTTCTAGGGTTTGAATTGTTCTCTCAGACTGACCTTCTGTCTGAGGATGATAAGCAGTGATGAAACTCAACTTTGTATCAAGAGTATGCTGAAGACCTCGCAAGAACTTCGAGGTAAATCGCGGATCCCAATCGGATATAATAGAAAGTGTTACTCCATTAAATCTTACCACTTCCTTTACATATATCATGGCAAGCTGATCCAGAGAGAAATCCTCTCTAATAGCAATGAAGTGTGCAGTCTTTGTAAGACGTTCAACTATGACCCAGATAACATTATTGCCTTTGGATGTTTTAGGAAGTCCTGTGACAATGTCCATATTGATGTTTTCCCATTTCCACTCAGGTATGGGTAATGGTTGTAACATCCCCTTAGACATATGTATCTCAGCTTTAACTTGTTGACAAACCAAGCATCGAGAGACAAATTTAGAAACATCTCTTTTCATGCCATCCCACCAGAAGTACTCTTTCAGGTCCCTATACATCTTCATGCTTCTAGGATGAATAGATAATGACGAACTATGAGCCTCATCCAGCAGCTCCTTGTTTAATTCGGGGATGGGAGGAACACAAACCTGATTCCTGAACTTTATTATCCCATCACAATCAAGGTTGAATTCAGGAACATTTCTCACTTTCTTTTGTAACTCGACATCTTCTTTCTGTGCCTCTTTAATCTTCACATGTATAGATGGTTGAACATTCATTTGAGAAAGATAAGATTTTTCCCCTTCCATTATAATTCCAAGATCCATCCTTTGTAAATCCATAAATATTGGATCTTTTGTGATCCTCATCATGGATAAACTAGCATGGTCTTTTCGACTTAATGTATCTGCCACCTTGTTTTCTTTCCCAGGGTGGTAATGGATTGAGCAGTCGTAATCCTTAATCAGCTCCAACCATCTTATTTGACGCATATTCAGCTCCTTTTGTGTGAAAATATACTTTAAACTTTTATGATCGGTATAAATATCACATCTTTCACCATAAAGGTAATGCCTCCAAATCTTTAATGCAATGATTACCGCAGCTAACTCTAAATCATGTTTTGGGTAATTTTTCTCATGGATTTTCAACTATCGTGAGGCATAAGCTATCACCATGTCATTTTGCATAAGAACACACCCTAATCCCTTCTTGGATTCATCACTATAGGTCACAAACCTTTCTCCACTACAAGGCAGTGTTAGCACAGGTGCACTGGATAACCTTCTTTTCAACTCCTTGAAATTCTCTTCACATTCCTCTGTCCAAACAAACTTAACTCCTTTCTGAGTCAACTTGGGGAGTGGATTAGATAATCGTCAAAAATCATTCACAAAACGTCGATAATATCCATCCAAACCAAGAAAACATTGGATCTCAGTTACTGTTGTTGGTCTCGACCATCTTTCGATAACCTCTATTTTTTCTGGATCTACAGATATCCCCTCTTTTGAGATTATGTGACCCAAAAATGCAACTTTTTGAAGCCAAAATTCACACTTGGTAAATTTGGCATAAAGATTCTCCTTTCTCAGGGTCGTCAATATAATTCTCAAGTGATCTTCATGTTCTTCCTTGCTCTTTTAATAGACAAGAATATCATCTATAAAGACTATCACAAATTGATCAAGATAGTCTCTAAAGACTCTATTCATCAGATCCATGAAGATAGCCGGGGAATTAGTAAGAACAAATGGAATCACTATAAATTCATAGTGTCCATACATTGTACGGAAAGCCTTCTTTGGTATATCCTCCCTTTGACCCTTAATTGATGATACCCTGAACGAATATCATTCTTGGAAAAGTATTGAGCTCTGCGTAGTTGGTCAAATAGGTCATCAATGCGCGGGAGAGGATATTTTTTCTTGATAGTGATCTTGTTAAGTTCTCGATAATCAATGCACAGACTCATTGATCCATCTTTCTTCTTAACAAACAGAACATGTGCTCCCCAAGGTGACGCACTAGGGCGTATGAATACCTTATCAAGATTCCCTTGGAGTTGCTTCTTCAATTCCTGCAACTCAATTAGGGCCATTTTATAAGGTGTCTTTGAAATAGGCAAAGAACCCGGTACGAGTTCTATTGAGAACTCAACTTCACGATTTGGAGGAAGTCCCAGTAATTCCTCCTGAAATACATCATCAAACTCCCGTACAATGGGAATATTCTTAATCATGAGTTTCTCACCAACCATTTGAGATAAATAACCTTCATTTACTGGAATCAATACCCATAAAATGGAATAAATTTCCACTAGATGTTTATGTTCATCCTTGCATTGATAGAGGATCATATATTGATCTGGAATATGAAATGTGACTTCCCTTATTTGGAAATTGATATGAGTTCCATATAAAGAAAGCCAATCCATGCCAAGAACCACATCAAATTCCACTATAGGATGGATCACAAGATTTGCAGGATGCACTTTCCCACAAACTTCGATCGGAGAAGAATTATAAACTTTTGATGCGACTGTTGTGTCATTAGGTGTTGTCACAGCTAACTCAACATCTAATTGTTGAGGTAATACAGTGATACCCTTAGAAATTTTTTCAGAAATAAAGGAGTGGGTGGATCCAGAATCAAATAAAACATTTGCTACTTTAGAGTGGATGGTAAGTGTACCTTTCACCACATCGTTATCGTACTCCACATCGCTGATAGAAATTGCATGTGGCTTTCCTTTGTCTTTAGCCTTAAGAGTTTGTTGACGTCGACCATCATCATCAACCCTTGGATTAGGGCATTTATTGTCATAATGCCCTATCTCCTTTCACTAGGAACATTGAAGTGTAGTAGGTTCATTATGTGTATCCCTTCCTTTGTTTGCATCATTAGACATCTTCTTCCCATCATCGCGGAATTCAAATGCCCGATGACCTTCCTTTCCACATTTGAAACATTTACTTGTCCCTTTAAGACAACTCCCTCCAGGTTTCTTTCCAAACTTTGAGCATAAGGGAAAGCTCATCTTCTTTTCAGTGTGCTCTTTAGATTTTCCTTTAAATTCCATTTTCCTCTTCTTATCAAACCCATATGACTGATGGGTTACTCCAATCTCCATCTCGACATTGAGAGCTCATCGAACGATTTCCTCGTAGCTATTGAAGTCCCTTATGGCTAACGCACTTTGAAGACTTGGTTTTAAGCCACTAAAGAATCGATCAATCTTACTCTCAGGTTGGATAATAATACCAGAAGCGTACCTTGCAAGTCTTCTAAAATTTGCTTCATAGGTACCAACAGATTCATCGTCCTTTTGCTTCAGTTCAAGAAACTCTTTCTCCGTCTTTTTTCGGAGAATACGAGGGAAGTACTTATTAAAAAATAAGTTCTTGAACTCGTCCCATTCCACGGACTCAATTTCATCACTTTGCCTCCGATTCTTAATAAGATTCCACCATTGATCAGCATCTCCTTCCAAATGATACACTGCTAGGATGACTTTATCCTGTTCAGACCATTGAAGAACTGAAAATATCTTTTCAGTAGTACTAATCCATTTTTCAGCAACTAATGGATCTGTAGACCCGCTGAAAGAAGGTGGACGCTGCCTCATGAAGGATTCAACAGAATGTTGCTCCTTACTTTGCTCGTTTGGAAGTCCTGCAAGATTCATAGCTTGAGAAAGTTGTGTGAGAATGGCTATAAGATTTTTCATTCCAGCTCCCATAAAGTTTGGTTTCTCAGGGGGATAATCATTGCATTTCCCGTCACATTCCGCATTAACACGGTTCCTTCGGGTTCCAGCTATTGACTAAAACCAAGAATAATAGTGTGATAAACAATAATTATAATAGGAAAACCACATAATCAAGAATAAAATTTCACACTTAAGGTCTTATCCTAGGTTATTCATGGCCATTTCTAAAACACTAATATTGTGTTCTATTCTTAGACTTATCCTTGGGGTTTTTAGTAAGGCTTTCACATCCTAGTTTCCAAAGGTTGACTATACCATTCCTCTGATACCAACTATAACGACCCATACTTTACATACATTGGTAAGACTTCAAAATTGAATCATACTTATTACAACATATAACAAAACCACGAAAGGACCATATAGGTATAGTGTCTCTAGAAATTGGGAAACATAAACAACTGGTTCATAAAGCATCTACACTATCTCCCAATTATTTCATTATATCTATAGTCCCTTTTGGAATATCATACTTAATAACCTTCTTCCTGACCTGGGGAAAGAAAAAATACAAAACGGTGAGCTCAAATGCTCAGTAAGGGTAAACAAAAGAAATATAAATCACATCATATACATAAGCACATAACTTTTGGAAATCTTAACCTGCAAAAGAGATCATAATTTCATAACATGGGATAAATCATAGTAGTGAAATGAAATCCCAATAATCATAACATAAAACATGAAACTTTGTGGCATACACACATAATCATAGAGAATCATTTCTTATTAGTCAAGACCCATTGCCAAGACTATCTTAGTGGAAAACGTCCATTTCTGAACCGAGTTACCCTCGTTTCAGTCTGGCTTCACTGAACCGGTATAACCTACCATTCCAGCCATGTCTATCTCATGAGATATAAAATATTTACCCAATGAATTGGAGGGAGATATAGGTCCCACCCATCTTTTAATGATACCATTCTTTGTGTTCCACAAAATATTAAATCATACATCATTGCATAACCCATGTAATAAAAATGGGAATCTTAAACAACATGACATCATAAAACAATTCTTATAAGATAAAGGAATTCATAAAAAATAATTCCATCACAAAATAATCAAATAAATGTAATAATAGGGATGAAAACAGAACCCTTTATTATCTTAGATGGCTAATAATTTTGATAAAACACATGAACTCCATTCTTGAGGAAAATAACCTTTCTACTTCAAAAACTCTTTTCCTTTCTTAACATGTCATACAATTATAAACTAAAAGAAGTTGATTAAAAATAAACATGAAAACTTGTAAAGGAAATTTCATGTAATTTTTTTTTAAAAAATCCATTCATGCCGTATAAGTTAAAAAAACATTCTTCTCATACTTTTGTTGGAAAAGTCAAAAAGTACCTCGTACGAAAAACGACAAAAGATTCATTTCATATATTTTACTAAAAACTCACCGAAGGGTAAAATTGGATTTAAAAAATTGTAGGTGGATGTAAATAATATTACATATTGAGGAAACATGGATGTGGATGATAAAATACACCCTAGTAAATACCAAATTATAAACAATCTCGGATAAAATGATATTGTGATATATTCCCTTACCTTAGGTCTGTTTTTATTATTAAGTGTTCGAACCTCGTGTATAATGACTTAAATAATGTTATTGACTTATTCCATAATCATACTTATTTTTATGATATCATATATGGTCATTTTCTTAGCTTCTAGGTAGTAATATTTCGTTTCTACTTGTCATTCGGGTATTTATAACTTTTTGTTCTTATGCGTGTTTTGTCAAATAAATTCTTATTCTTCTCTTTAGGTTATAGATACCTCATTTATAGAATGGTATTAGTGTAATATATATCATATTCATTCATTCAATTTATTTATATAATCATTATGAAATTAAGATCATGTAGAAAGAGTCGCATCACATCGTGGAGACGGTATTCCGTACGTACGCACGAGTGATGATATCGTTCCTATGATAGTGGAATTGTATTGGAGGGTATTTATACTATTTCATAATAAATATAACTTTATAATAGTCATATATAGTCATTATTTACACCATTATACCCATCCATGTAAGGTGGTGGTGTAAAATAGATTACACCATGGCGTGGAGACGGTATTTCGTACGTACGCACGCGCGGTGATTTCATTTTCCGTAGGATGGATAGATGGTGAAATTGGGTTGTTTCATACTTATAATAAAATATCAGTATATTAGTGATACTGATGTTATTACTACATAATGAAACAACTAAAGAAGAAGAAGTGGGAGAAGAAATAAAGATGAAAGAATCGGTAACGGACATTACCTCTTCTTTGAAGTGGTTCTTTGAGACCTTCTTTTAGGGCAATAAAATTGGTATTTGAAGAATACCAGGACCTCTAGGATGTCTCTAGGGAAGTGGAGAGGAGAGAGTGTTAGGGTTTGGCCGAGATTGAAGGCTCAATGTGGTGTGAGGAAGAGGGGGAGGAGGTGTCCTTTTATAAGGGAGGAGAGGGGCACCTTTGGAATAACTAAAACTATTATTTTATTATAAAGTCAAGTTCGGTTTTAAATAGCTCAAAATTGATATATTTAGAAGCTAAGGTGGGTATGGGTCGAAATAATATCATAAAATAGAATTTAGACAAGTTTAGGTTCCTATTTTAACCTTATCATTCAGATTTAACATTAAGTTAAATAAGTTTACTTTTACCGTGTCTTCTTGTGTTCTTATACTATAAGGTTAATAAACTTACTATAAGCAGCCAAAAGAACCCCAAGTTGTTTATTATTAATATATATAACCTTATCTAAGTCATTTTGCCGAACCTTAGATTTTTAGGAATAAAATAACAATTACTAATATAATATTTGTTTTAAAAACTATTTTATGTCAATTTTGACACTATTTAGTAATTGATTTTTGTAAAAATCATAACAGAATTATTAGTTCTAACCAAGTTAATTAAATCAATAATAACATGTAATATTAACCTATAAAATTATTGGAATTCATAAAAAGTCTCAAATTACATTTATTTTTGTGTTTATAACATTAATTATGTCAATATTTCATTAATAAGATAATTACTGCATCATCGTTGTGTCATAAATAAATTAAATTATTTAATGTATAAAAATTACAATTAAAATTACATTATGTAGGAAATATTTTTCGATTTCTAATGAATATTTATAGTCTAATTTATATTATGTATAACCCCATAATAATAATTATTTACTTATTAAACATTGATTTTAACTATTTTAACCCTTCTTTAAATAAATTAATAATAAATGTCCAAATCTAATCCAAGTGGGCCTAAATGGTCATATTTTATTCCTAAGTTTGTTTTTGGTCTAAATTCACTTGTCCAATAGAAATAGGACATGTGTTAGGGTAATAATAATATGATCTTTAACCTTAATTACCCTATTTATTTTTAATAGTGGTAAAACAAAGTAAAAAGCTACTATTCACCAAAAAATTATTTTCTTCTCATTGAAACACATTTTACTTACTAATATCAACAGCGTCTCTCAGATTTTTTAAATTCCACTCACATAAGCGGTAAAATTAAGTTTTATGAAAAATTCAGTTTTTTAACTACCACTTAGTGGTTTCACTATTCATCAAAAATTGAAAGTTTTCAGAAAAATACCAAAATTTCACCCTAGGATAATTTCGATATTCTGAATCCAAAAATGAACTCCATTTTGAAAAATAAAATTTATAAAATTTCAAAAAGTGGTTATTACTATTCATAACGGCTAGTTTTAATAATATTTTAATAGCATATCGTTGTTTAGTGAAACTTGGTATTGCGTACGACGCAAGCTATCGAGGAAGGTCGTGATTTCATGTAAAGCAAGACAAGGAAGTGTTATGTGTAGAATAATATTCCTTTGATGATTTATATAACATAAAAGTCTCAGGTGTTACAATGACACATTTCTGGCCTCACACCCAGATCAACTCTAACGATATATAGGGCCATTGGGCCGTGTAATGATATTCAATTCCACATGGTAGGTAGGAAACTCTTTATAATCAATTGGATTGTTTGATTCATCATACCTAGGGGACAAGACCCATACCTAATGCATGTGTGTTATATTCTTTGTAGTATTTCTCCTATAACATACCTATTTGTATACTTAGTTAGAAATTATGTACAATAAAAAAATATAATAATGAAAATTTGAGAGAAATAGTCATAAAGTAGTCAAAACATGTGATAATATTTCTTTTTAATTCATACCACCCATACCCATGACTCCACTCTATTATTTTTCATCATTGTAACCATTTGACCGTTGATTAATTAATTTCCCTTTTGTATTATTAAAAAATACAAATATGTCCAACTGTAGAAGGAGCCTTCACCGCCCCACTTTTCCTCACACAAAACCAAACATAGTTTAAAGAATATTCTATGAAAATGTGACATAAAATTAATGGCCACATAATAGTAGTTTTTTTATTCAAAAAACAATATCCTTCAAAGGATTAATTCTTTTTGTAAAGGAGTATTCCAAGGAGTAAAGTGAAAAAATTTAAAATTACTAATTTTACATTTCTATTATATTATTTCTTATTTAACCTCATTGAGATCTATTTTATCAATTATAATATTCTGAATATATTATTATCAATATACTGAAATTTTATTATGATGATGGAATATTCATTAACTTCCCTTTTCCCATTTATGTATATTAAATTTCATCGTTAGTATGTGTGGACTCCCACATCATTGAAATTATTGTTTAATTTTTCATCACCACCCTAAATGGATAATTTTGAAAGGGTATTTAATGTATAAATATTATATTTCTGACTGAATGTTTATAGTTGACATTTTCAGTCATTCCATATCTTCCTCCTATTCAATATAAAATAAATTTGATTACTGTGTATATGAGCAGACTACCACCTCCAAAAGTTAGGTATTTAATTTATCATATTGACATATATTAGTTTTAAAGTTATCTTAAAGTAGGATTATACACTTTCAAAATATATTTAAAATGTCCTTATGAATTTTTAATAATGATATTATGAAAAAACAATCACATTATTAACCACACTCACCCATTAATTATTACTTGCTCTATGGATTAACCTCTAATAAGAATAATTCATTAAATATTTATCATGGATCAATATGGATACATAAATTCAATTATTATTGTAAATTAATGGCAATATAATGTTTGTTTTATGGTTTTGTATCATTTATATTAATTTTTAACCTAATATTATTTTACCACCCTTTTCTTCATTAAAATATATCACAGGAATATAATCACCAACTTCCTCAGAGTGAATCATAATTAAAATAAAGGTGAAATTAAATTATAACAGAATAAAACATTCTAGAAAATATATTGTAATACATATAATTATTTTGAAATGATTATTTTTAATTCTATTCAGAAATAATAAACTTCACTATTAAATGTAGTGAAAAATAAATAATCAAAACACGTAAAATCTGATGATTAAAATAATATATAACTAACCAATATATTTATAATAAATGGTTATAAATTTATCTTATAAAATGATATAGGTATTAATACAGTTCATAAATTTTTTATTAAGATAATTATTTTTTATACATGTGATTACTACATGTTCTTCTAAGAAGGATTAATGTTAATGGTTTTTTCATCTCAAAATTACTTTATTGAGATATGATGTATATTCAAAACTTTTTTACATTTTTGTGAAATTTATATTGGCCATTTATTTATTTGATAATAATATTTATTTATACATAACGTATTTATAAATCTATATCATGTTCATCCTTTCATTTGTTTTCAATTTGAAATATAATAATGATATGAGTGTTTTTGTTAACTCAATTTTCCATCATTGATTTTTTATTGTTCTTCATAGACATTGTTATTATTAGTTATATATTATATACTCTGTGATTTTAATATGTTCAAATTCAACATTATTATGATTTCATTACTTGGAGGTCAGTTGACTGGTTTAAAATGCTTGTTGGCCACATGGCCTCAGATGTGCCTCCCTATAGGCTATAGGCTACTGACTAGCGGTGAAGGCCTGAGAGTATATTATGGAAAAATAAATGCATCATTATCAGAGTGTAATAATAGCTTAAATAAAATTAAAAAAATGACATCCAAGTAAACATCTAAACCATGGGATTCGCATATAAAATAATATAATCTACTAATGAAATAATAAATTAATTTTTTACACATTCAAAACCATATACCCCATGCAAAGATTACACACAAATATGGTTGAATGGTATAATGTAAAATATGGAAATCAAAACATCCCTAACTAGATCCCATTCTATCATAGTACCAAAAAAATGTCTATAAATGTTAAAAAATTAAAAAGAAATCAACATAAATCTAGTCCTTTGATATGCACTTATGATCAAGACTAGTGTCTTTATTGGTACCCATGTGCCATGACTGCATGAGAATAGTGTGAGTATAACTCAGTAGTCCACCACCATTCATATCCCTTTAAATAACTAGTCTTATAATATGCTCATTATTAATTAATTTTGAAAATCAATTTAAATAATCTAAATAATAATTTAATTGAAGTAGGTAACCACTAAATCTCATGATCAATAGTGACACCAAATATCAGAATCTATTTTGTCGATCCCATTGTCTTATTCCCAAATTGATCATACCTACTTCAGTTAGATTTGGTAAAATTTCTTAATATCAGTTCATAGACAAGTGACTGGTTCACCTCAAACATGCCTCCCCATATTCCATGGGCTTCTTACTAGAAATTAAGGTATGTGGGGGTATGTTAGAGAGAATATACATATATATAATTTCATAATACACAATATGAAGCAAGAAGACTGAGAATACAAATTTTAAAAAATAAGACAAAAAGAATAAAAGAATCTATGTTCATAATAATCCCAAGCACTAAATCAGTCATTTAATATCAATCTCCCATCCAAAAAGAGATATCAAGAATCCATAGCTCGGTGTTTACCTATATCCTTACCAGTATCTGTGAATTCTAACTAGGCACCAAATGACACCTAAAATAGTGTGTTAGTAAAACATACTAGGCCACATACAATGTTCTGCGAACATAATCTAGTATATGAGTATAAAATATAATTTTTTTTAATAAATTTAAATTAGTCAAATTTTGGAAATTTTGTCAAGCATGGCCTCCTCAAGGGATATTGGGACAACCCTACCTAATTTTGATTAAGACTGATGTCTCTAAGAATAATAAATTTAATTTAAAATATGGATTAATGGATTATAGAAAAGTAATAAATGTATTTAGAAGATAATAAATACAAAAAATACTATGGAATCTTTGACCTTTAGAGGTTAAGCCCACTCTCAATGATCAATTTATATTTTAGGATATTGGCTTTTGAGTGTAATCCAAGGGAATAACCCATGATGTTATAGTCGTAAGAGTTTATAACAAAGCCTAAGAAATACGCCAATGGTAATATTAGGATATACATAATTTGGATCGGAGGAGATAATTCAATGTAGACAATATTTAAGGACCTCATGCCGAATCCTAAGAGTTCATGTTAGGATTTTTATTTTTATGTAGACTGCATGTGAATCATTGGTGTTGTTCAAGGCATTCACAAATCTAACACATCGATCAAATCGATGTTTGTAGTAACATATAACAGATGAATCAAAGAATTATGTGGTGTCCTATTTGTTCAGTCAAATAATTTCATGTTTGGAATCCAAGGAATATTAATTTTAGGACACACTTATACTTATACGATCATGGTATATAGAAATATTAAAACATAATAGTTATGTAATTAGATTAGGAAATGTTGTATTCATTCCATTCAAAATAGTAATTAACCATATTTATTAATTCCTTTTATAAATTTCAAACTAGAAAAACCTGATGGGTGTTTTGGATAAAATCAAAGACATGTTTTCGAGGACATTTAATGAAATAGATACTAAAGAGTGGTCTGGGTTGAGGTTATATTCCTTAAATAGGGTCTCTAGTCCTTATAGTATGTTCGTGTTAAAGTTTAAACAACTTATTTTAAGTGTCACAAATTTTAGGAGAAACATATGAAATGATCGGTGAGTGGAACAATGTCACAAGTTATAAACATCAATAATTGTAGGGAAAAGTAATATAACACCTACCTTAGACTTAGGGAAGACATGTCAACCATTATCAACATTATATTTTGTTAGAAATGAGAAATAGTATAAAACAAGAAAAATACCTGAAAATAGGGTATTTTGGTTTACTAGAGATTGTTACTGAGATATTTAACATAACTGAGGAAGGATTTTGATGGAGTGTTTGATAATTTTAGGGTGTTCCAACGGTACTAATAGTGGAATAGTCATTGTCCAGATGAGGGAGATCCACCAAAACCAATTATTGAGAGGGGGGATTAATTGGAGGGAGATTTAATAAAAAAGATGAAAAGAAATGTCAGAAATTTTATTTAAGGGAAATTGGGGAAATGGAAGTTAATATCCTTTTGATAGTTCTTGTTTTTTTCCACATATTGTGTCCAAAAATGAACCTAAAATTCACATATATTAACGTAGCGCACCACATTGCATGTGTATTAGGTGAATTATATGAGCACCCATGGGAAAACTATGTGAGGTTGACATAAAATAAATTATATAATTTTAATGGATTTCTAAATTTATTTACATGGTTTATAAAACCATTATCCTCTATTTCTATGATTCATGGGGAATGTTCATGGTTATCCAAACCCTACTCTAACTATGTACCTCATCTATCTTCTTAAAAACATTACATATGATCCCCAAAACACTAGAAAACACTACTCAACCCTCCACCAATGCGAAGAGAACATCCATTCTGTTAAAAAAAGAGTTTGAGATATAATTTAGAATGATTTGTACCTAAAGTAAAGGAAATTATCGTATAACATCTCATTATTTAGACAACACATTCCCTTGATTCCATTTATTGTGTGGTTCATCTGAAACTAAGAATAACTCTGTCCATTGAGAATATATATCCGAATCCATTTCCCATATATCTTGTTATATATGTCTGTACATCCATATCTCCCTAAACTAGATGAAATTTCCTACATTAGGGAGTATCTATTAAATGATCGAAAATATGAACTATACAATCCTCAACATAATAATTATCTCCCAACTTAACTTCCTCATAATTAAAGACATTAGACTGGTCAGAGTAACAATGGTGTTGTTGAGAATCATTAAATACATCATGAATATCCTTGTACCTCTAATTAAGAGATATCCAATTTTCCACTCACCTAATACAATTAATGATTTTAAAAGACCCAATGAATCTAGGAACCATCATACCTTGCTTTTGAATTTGTTAATGACGTAATATAGGAAAGTCTCGAAAGTAGAATAGATCCCCTACCTGAAAATCTAGAGTATAATGATTACAATAAACATATGTATTCTTCTTAGACTGATTTGTAACCATATGAATCATGATTATTGATACTGGCTCTAATATCCCCTAAATAATACATTGTCCCAGTAATTATGCCTCCCATACATCTATGTAATACAGGAGAAAACAAAAAGACCTACCATAGAGTGAATAGTAAGGATCCATTTGTATAGTTACATGGTAACTATTATTATAGGAAAAATCAAAATGTGTATAGTTTTTTCTCAATATCCCCAAAAACCAATTTCTCGTACACAAATAATTTTCTCCATTATTGGTATAGTTTTCCCAAATAGACCTTCATTCTCTGTGTGGTCTATTGTAATTAATATTATTGGTGAACGAAGAGCATTTTGTAACCGCATCCATAACTGAGAAGTATATTAATAATCCATGTCTGATAAAATTATACATGGAATCTCATTGATGACTATGATTCTTGGATATATACTCTCCCTATATAAAAAATGTATATGGTCTCTAGGGTATGAATGAAGTTGGAGACATTTTTTAGGCTTCCCAAAATCACTTATATAATTCAACTTCCACAAGGGGAATTCTAAAACCCCACCCTAGAATCCATGGTGACATTATCCCATTTCCTTTCTGGGATGTTTATTGGCCATAATAGGCTATTAAATTTCTATGGTTCCTCATTAACCTGCTAATAAGTGGAACACCGTTAAAATAAGTATGTGATCTCATTTTTCATCCTATACCACCAATACTAGTGATTCATGTCATGATACATCGTTGTGATTATGGTATGAACTATAGATTATGAATCATTGTATTATCACATCATTTTCACATTCATGACTATAAAAACCTATAAACACACATGGATATAATGGTTCTTATCCTCCTTAATAACTCATCAAGGTTATGTCTCCTCACCTGAATCACTGCCCTTCACAACCATGCCATCGGGATCATATTTATTTCGTCACTTTACTCTGTAAAAAATTAGTGAATCTACTAATAAGGACTTCAGATATGTCATCTTGGGAAATTATAGATCATCTATAAGCATTTCAGAAATAATATCCATCAACTTAAACTCAGCACTATCTTCCATAACAGCTTGAGAGGGATTGATCAAGCACAAACCATCAACAACTATATTTTCTTTCACTAGATTCTAAACAATATAAAATTTTAAATACTACTAATATAATTCCAATATCATTTATTATTGGTTAATGTTGCACTGATGAAATATGTATTTGAGGATTTAATGGGTACTGTATAAAATGAACCACTTAACCCATAGATAATTTGTCCATTAATATATGGAACTAACAATAATATTTTATTGGAGGTTTAGCGTTAGGTGATTATGCTTATGACGATATAATAGATGATAAATATACACAGATACTCATTACTAAATAATTAACCCATCCACCATCCTAACACATAATGCATCAAAATAAACAATATAACCTCTTATAGGATGAGGTTAAATTAGAATCATTACTGAGGTCAAACTCACCTTCAATTATTGAAATGCCTCCTCAAAATATTCATACCATATGAACATTACACCCTTTTTGGTCAAGTTAATATGATGCGTTAAAGGGTTTGAAAATTTATGAATGAATTAATAATACTAACAAGATATTCAAAAGAAGTTCTATATATCATAAACAATTTTGGACTGCTCCCAACAATCCATAACTCTAACCTTCCATGATCCACCAATACCCATTCTTTTGATATGATGTGTCTAAAAAAGCGAACTTTATGATCCAAAAAGAAACTTTTTGATCCAGGTATATAGTCAGTGCTCTCCTAGTGTACTCAAAATTTTGTCAAGGTGTTTTTTGTGTTCACGTAACTTTTCAGAGTACACTACAATATCACCCAAATAATGACCTCAAAAACAGCCAGGTACGGGTTCCAAATAAAATTCATCAATTCCATAAAAGTAGAAGTGCTTTGGTTAATGAAAATAATATAACCAGATACAATGAAAAGCTATACCTTATTTCAAATTTTTATGTGATATATCTGTGTTTCTAACTTTCACCTAATGATAGCCTCATATCAAATCAATTTTGGAGAAAACCCAATCTCCTAAAAGCTATTCAATGGGATCATGTATTCATGGATGTGGATACGAATACTTAAATTGAAGTTGTTAAAAATCATATATTCCCCACATATAATCAGGGTATTATACATATTCCTGGATAAATGTATGGTTGAAACCCAAGTGGAAGTGTTTCTTCATACATACCCTTTAGCATAGTGGTCCTCTAACAACCTCTTGTATTCCTATATATTTACAGTAGGCATATTGTACTGAGGAATATATATTGATTATTCTCCTAGAATAAAATTTGTGGTGAACTCTACAACTCTAAAAAGGTATCAGAAATAATTTATCAAGAAAACATCTCTTAAATGATCTAGTGATAGTGGAATAATAGTCTTTTGTACTCCCCCACACCTCGTAATCATGAAAATGTTTTGAAAAATGGGTTTACACTCTTCCTAGACCATGATTATAATCTCAATATCAATCTTATGGGGAATCCCATTGTCCCTTTATTAACATACACACCACCCTCAGGAGATGGAACATAAACCCTTTGGCAATAAAAATACAAATGCTTTTGAAATGGTAATAATCATTTCATATTGATAATTATTTCCAAAAATTATATCTCGATGGTCAATATATTCCACAGGAAGTGGTATCCATTAAAATCAAGAGGTCACTCTTTGAATCCATGAACACTCTCTGTTCAGGTTCCCAATGAAGTCTCCAATGTCATCATCACACATAATTATTTAATATCAATATCGATAGTTTCTATTAAAATTATATATGTGAATGAGTATAAAGGACATGATTACAACAAAGAAGATTATAAATTTTAGGCTAATAAGACCATACCTTTCACTTTATAAGTCACACATATCTTCTCCATTAGTGTAGGATTCATTTCTAAAATCATTCATGATCTATAGCCATGAGAAAAAAACTGACCTACCTAAGTGCGTCCACTCTGTGGGTGTTGCATATCCTATATCTATCTTCCTAGACCGAGAATACTCCAACCACCTGAACGTCCTTTAGTACTCCGTATTATAGGCAAGGAAAGAGCCATAGATCCCATTATAGACTTCAAAAATAGCTTAGGTCCTCTCTAACAAGAAAAATTTCGAACAATATTACAAAATCTTTAGAGGATACATAATATGTTGCTGGCTTTTCACTCTAATAGGTCATTATTAAACTAAGGGTTCATGTCAACCATCCTTAAATAATTGATTTAATTCCATATAACTAACATTACATGAATTCTTACTACCCACTTCCCTCATGATATTACTAACAGTGATGCCTACTACACCCAGATGATGCACTACCTATCTTGGAAGTGGAACCACCATGTCTCGTACCTTCATCTTCCCTCTGATTATTCTTTGAAATAAGGTCATGTTACACCATCTCATTGATGGTAGTCAAACATATTATTTCCACCAAATATTATATTTCATACCTGATCTAATCCAGAAAATGTTTGCCATAGATTAAATAATCCCTAACAACAGTGGGAGAAAAGCACATGGTCTCGATAAAGTTAGAAGACTATCTATGATAGACATAGTAGCCTACACCAAATTTTTGAACACCCCACCTTGATATATTCTTATATTATCCAAGTATATGTATTCATATAAACCATTATGAATGTTCTATACAACATGAGTCAATGTTGATGTGCCTAATTCATAACATCCTTCAATCAATTGGAAGATCCATCAAACATATAAACAATGATCTTTACCCACAAATATGTATCAGACTAGAAATTATTAATGATTATTATCATAACTCCTAGGAAGGAATCCATATTATATAGAACAACTTTCACTAATAATTTTGATGGATGATATTGATGTAATTCCTTTATCAACTTAGAAATAGTCATTATCGGTCACTAAGCCCCTCCATGGACTATGCTAGACACAATAACCGATCTCAAATATGAGAATCAATTCATAGGGCATGAAAAATAGGTATTGATATGGGAGGTTCAGTATGTGTCACTGCTTGTTGATTAGATACCACCACATTAAGAGCATGGTCATCATAACTATCTTATTGCTCGACACGAGGCCATCGTTGAGGCATACATCTATAATTCCAAGAACATATTTCAATACAATATATAAGGAAATATTTATTATTATTAA
Source organism: Viscum album (assembly GCA_963277665.1). Classification (NCBI taxonomy): domain Eukaryota; kingdom Viridiplantae; phylum Streptophyta; class Magnoliopsida; order Santalales; family Viscaceae; genus Viscum; species Viscum album. The sequence goes on along the minus strand of OY728159.1, from coordinate 1,755,784,968 downwards.
GAATATGATATAGTTATAAATACTCACTATAAGATACATATTAACCCCAATAACCACTTTTAATGTCATATCATGAGGTATGAATTCATGCTTTACTCATAAAGGCTTAGTTTCATGGGGTGTCACTTCCATGTTATAGTAGAAAAAAGAATATTTGTTGTGTAATTGGAATCTCTATTTAATCGAAACAATTTAATAAACACTACGAAATTAAATTTTATAAATTCTATATATATTGGTTAATTTATTTGTATTTACATTACCATGTAATAAAGATAGGTCTTAGGATGTCACGTCTATTGAAGATTTTCTGATCTTTTGTAAAAGAATTTGGAATAGAAGGGATGCGGTGTGGTGGTATATTTGTTAGAGTATATAGTATTTGTTAGTGTGTGAAATAGTGGAAAAATTTCGACATTAGTGAAAATAGTAACGTAGAAGAAATATACCATCAAAATAAAAAATCAGATAATGAGTAGTAAATAACAAAATACATATAGATGGTGCGATGATAAAAAATATATTTTAGGGGAATAGTCAATAAAAATGTAAAAAATAAAAAATACCAAAATAATATTTCTCCAGGAGCATCTGAAGCACTAACTTGGTCATTTAGTCCTAAACTCCCAATGAAAAATGGAAATCATGCATCCCTTGTTGGGCGCATCCAATTTTCCTTATCTATATCCATGATGGATATCTGAGTACTAAACCATGTCAAAAACAATTGTGTGAGTAATACTCAGTAGGCCACCACCAATGGTTTATAATAAAAATATACTCTATGAGTATAAATTTTAATAGTGTGTAGGTATAAAAATATAATGTAGTAAAATAATGGAAAATCTGTTGGTATTAGACTCCACATGAGATACAACGTAGACCACACATTCTTCGACCTATTGAATATATAACTCAATATAATAAATTTAACTTTTCTAAAAAAATAGTGGAATATAACCAATTAGACTAAGTATGTGATCCATTAGGGATACACAGAAATCCAATAACATCCTTAACCTTTATAGGTCAAACCCACTCACACTGATTAACCTAAACGTTAGGCTATTGGTTTTGAGTGTAATATATTGGATTGGACCTTGTAAATACACTTCTAAAAGTTTATAAATGATATTGAAGAATAATTCTAAGTTAATATAATGATAGAAAAGATTGTAATCTTAGGAGATATTATAACTTAGTTCATTTTTGAGGACATCATGTTTATTCCTATGATATTGTCCTAGATATTCTAATTTAATAGTGTTTATAGGTGAATATTTGGTGTTAAATGAGGATTTAAAAATGCTAATACATTGACCAAATCTATGTAGGGTTTTCCACATAGAATACACTTAAATGAATCATTTTTTTCCCTTGTTTTTTCCCACGACATTCAATGTTAGGAATGTAATGGTTTCTCATAGTAGGGGACACATATCAAAACATGGTAAAAGTCTATAAAAATATCCGAACACATGAGTTATAAAATCATAAGTATAAATTAATTATTTATCCCATTTGAAAACATAATTAATTTTATTTTTTATTCCTTTTATACATGTCAAACTAAACACACCCAAGAGGAGTTTTAGCTGATATAAAATAGAGGATGTTAAAGAAATTTAATTATAAATACACAAAAGGGTGGTTTATATTGATGTCTTTAACCTCCAATGTAGTATATAGGTTTAATATCATGTCTTGATCAAGGATTAAATAAAAAATTAAAGAGCTTCATATTTTGTGAAAAACACACATAAATGTTGTCATGTAGGAAAAAGGCATATGTTTTAAACATTGATAATGTTTGGGAAATTTAACATACCATATGTATTAGTCTCATGGAAGAATCCTTCTCTAGTATCATCCCCATGTTTCTGGTGGATCAAGATAAATTGGAAGACAAAAAAAAGACATAAAAATAGGGTATATTTTCATAAAAGTAGATAACACCCAAGAAAATAAGGATAAATGAGGAAGGAGGGTAATGGATTGATAGTCCAACTAAGGGTGTTCTAATATGATTGAATATGAAGGAACTAGATTCCTGAAGAGGTATCCACGTAAAAAAAAATAGGGAGAGAAGGTCAACCGTTTATATTAAAATTGGGATAAATTTGGATTAAAGGAGACATGAGAAAAATGTTAATTTCTAGAAATTTAATACAGCACAAGGTTTCGTCATATCGTTGGCGAGACCATGCACCAACCAGGGGTAGCTACTATCTAGAATCACAACACCTCACATGGTTTAGGTGCATGTTTAGAAAAACTATGCACAAAAAACATGATATGGACATTCAAAAATTATCAGACATTTATGGTTCCCTATCACTATTCACATAGTTTATCAAAAAATGATACTACCTTTCTAGGAAACATAGTTGAGCTACAAGGTTAGCCAAACCATGCATTAACACTGCCCCTCTTCTTACATCTTTATAACCATAACACCATGCACCGGAATGTTTCAAATTATCTCATATCCTCTACCACTCCCAATAAATCTTATATCATGGTTGAAAAAGAGGTTTAGAAATATTATTTGTAGATACGTACTTCGTAAAAAGACCAGAATGTTACATCTGGTGTGACTCAAAGAACTTTATTATGACTATGAAAATTATAATTTACTACATGGAATCTAATAGGTCATCCATTTATTCCCTTATTCCATGAACTTTTATATGGAAAATGAGAACTGATATCTATATTCCCTATTCTCTAATCATCACCAAAAATCTAGACGCTCATCCTCGAATTCACATGGAATCCAATATCACACCCCGAAAATTATACATCTGTAGTGATCTAATAGAATCTATGGTGCTCATACTAGTATTCCAATGCAATAGAAATACTCTCCTCAATATTCCCAATCAATAAGATTCTTATAGGATATATGAACTACTCTTTACCTTCTTCATTCACATTTGATTTCATGGAATATTTGAGTTCATCTCTACATTATGATCTATCATGTATTATGTGGTATTTGGGAACTCATTTTGATATTACCTAATAACATATAATTTATGGAATCTGGTCACTCATACTGAAATTCAAAACTAATATAAATCATTTTGATCATTTGATTAAACAACCATTAAATCCGTTTAATTTATATTTTGTCCAATTAAACTAAATTACCATTTGTATTCTAAGGGTTTTAAAATATATAATTTTTTTGATCATTGGAATGGTTCAAGTCAGATAATACTTTTGTATTTATGATTTTACATTATTTTTAACCCTACCAATTACATTGATTTGAACCCAATACATAAACTAATTTCAAATTCCCTTTTAATAAATGCTGTTACACTTGACATAAGGAAATTATTTAATTTCATTATGTCAAATGTATATTAATAAATTCAACTCTATATATGTTTCAGATTCTCAAACCATTTCATTATAATCATACCATTACCTTAGTTACAACCCAAATGTCTAAAACCATTTACATGTAATTGTGTTTGGGAAATGCCATTTGATAAAATAAAAAAAAATGATTCCTCATATTAACCCGTTCAAAACATTATTTTTGGATTTAATGACATGTATCCCTTTCAAGGTTATTTTTCTCCACTAGTAATTACAAATAAAATCATCATTTCCTATGGTCCAAGGAATGATAAATGGGTCATTTAATTATACTATATTGAAAATAGAAAAATTAAAATAATTTGAATCAATAATGGTGCACTCGGTGTGGATACACCATGAATGCAATTAGAGATATTGAATGAAATTGTGTAAAATTAAAAGGGGCACCAAACTAAGTCTCATAAGACTCTACTCATTCAGTATCAACCTATTATTTTGAGTTAAAATGGATGATAAGATGAAACCATAAAAAAGATATAATAAATGAGGATAACAATTATGGAACATGTGAGAACACTTGATAGTGAATATAATAAGGAACCAAAGGTATATGACTCCATGACTCACCAATAATCTTCCAAAACATATGATTGTAAAAAATTGACAAAAACTATGCTAAATCCACCATATCCATAGAGATGAGAGTAATGAATCATTTTCTTCTCGAAATCTCTCTATGGTTTGAGAATTTTGATTTAGGAATAAAGGGTGTTGAGGGTGTAAAATGAAATGTTTCCCCTACATTAATAAGAAGGAATTTAAAGCCCACCGTCTAGCTAGTGGACTAATGGAATGATGATACTAGGCTCAGTGGAATTTTGGTGAGCCCTAGAAGAGCATATAGTTCCATAGAGGGGCGATCAACTAGATGGGGGCCTCTGGATATCTAGAGAGCATCCTTTGGTTGTCTAGAAAGTTGTATTATAGCCTGTTGGATTCTTTCCACGTCCACGTCCTATTATTCTAGAGTGATTTTATAGCCTAGTTCACTCATAAAGAACCTGTAACCAAGTATAGAAGGAACTTTAAAGAGATTATAACCCTCAAAATTCAACATTTGTTTCTGATTCCAAATCCCGCCCATCCACAATTCCTAAATATTGATATTTATCTTAAATTTCAATGGCTAAATAGACATTATTCCTTACAAACCACACACCATAACACTTATAACCTCTTACTAGTCTTGATGGTTAACAATATATATTATCCAAAAACCTCTAATCACTGATTCAAGGACAAAAAATCTTGTACCATTTTTGAAAATTTGATACACTATAAAGGAAAAACCAAAAAACCCTAGACAAAACACATTTTCAAAACCGAAACATTGGGATTGAACTCACCTAAACCTATCTTCCTTGAAAAAAGAAACGGTGTTGTCATTTAGAATACCATAAAACTATATTCAACCCCAATATTTATCATAGAACGAATAAATTATGATAATTTAGTTAATATTATATTATATCTTCTTATTAAAACACCACATTCTCATTCAAATTATTTTCTCAACATGATTCAAAACACACTACACTCAAAAACCCATGAGGACACTAGATAGATTTTGGTACACATCCTCATCACCAAATTCTAAATTTGGATTGATGTACAATATGTTAACATACATAAGAAAGGAATATAATTGATTTTATTTGAGAATCCCAGTTTGATTTGTAAAATGAACTCATTATCTCCAAAATAAAACCCCTTGTGTGGTTTTAAACATACAATTTATTTATTTATTCATAGACACATTTCAACCCATCATTGGTTGAATATCTTAAAAACACCCAACTTCAACCACCAATGCATTACAAATTCATATACACATTCCTAGATGTATTTAGGATCACCAAAACACAGTCATTAGAGTACAAACCTAAATCTTAATAAGATCCATAAATTATACCATATCCCATATAAATCATCATCTTTCACTTCCACACACATCGATAAATATCTAAACCAAATCCCCAAGAACAACTATAATTACATTCGAAGCCTAATTCCAAATAGTCGGCATTGATCCAACATGACATTCACATCCAATTTAGATTTACATGAAGTAATATAGGTTCACATATAATTTGTTTCACATTGGCCTCGCAAGACAACTATTACCAGTTTACATTTCACCCTACATGCTCTCACGACCCATCCAACAAAAGAATTACACACCTGTAACTCGCACATTACTTACCACTATCAGAGTATCATTGTCAACAATTCACTCATGTATCTCCCAAAAACCATGACCCATGTTCCCTTTATCACTAAACCTAACGATTGAACATGGTCATATCACTTTCACTTAATAAAAAACAAAATATCAACCACTATATATTCTCACCTTTTTAGAATGGCATACACAGTTTTCACTGATATCTAGAATATATTAGGGACCTCACCCAATAATAGTTGATAGTTCACTACCCCTAATAAAGATTCATATATATATTTTTCAGTGATAATATCTTATAATCTCATATTGAATAAAACATTATTCTCTTTTACACCACACTCAATGCATTGATCGAGTGTTGACAACATCATCATTGTTGAAACGAAATGTTTGGGTCATAACACTTTGATCCCCAAATGATGTCACCTCTCCCTACAGATACATCTTAAAACCCATTCAAGGCCCCCATATTCCCTTCTTATAATCATATCACATCTCTCAAAGAGGCACTCATCCACTGATACCCTCCATATCCACAAAAATCTCTTTGAAGAAGCATTGAACTACAGTCATGGTAGAACTACCCCAACCAAAACACTGGATAACATCTCCAAAAACCGAATTGATATTCAACAGAATGAAGAAAACTTCTGTTACCATTCAATGCATTGATAGGATATATTCACAACCCACACAAAACACACTCCTCATTGAAATGAAACATGTTATTTCTCCCAAGAGTCCTCATCACAAATCCCAAATGGCATCATCCATCTTTGGTATCTAGAAACTAAATTTTCATTATAAAAACCCTAGGGTCACAAACTCTTCTACGTCCATTTATTGAAATCAATTAATTATACACTGAGATCTTCATTATTTATATTAGTCTCAAGAACCTTCTCAACCTCTATACCAGAATCCTGGTATGCCAATCTCACTATAATCATGGTATCCTCGAGGCTCTCAAATGATAAGATGACATTTTTCATGGGATAATCCTAAAGGAACCACCACCCTTCCCCTTGGGCCTCTTTTCCAGATCATGAGCATTCACCAATGATGAAAAAGACATTAGAAATACATACTTGGTGAACACTATTTTCCCCATCAAATAATATTATAAATGCAAAGCCATGAATATAAAAGATCTTGGCCTTTGGAAATATTCTTCAAAAATAAGAAATAAGTAATCAAGTTGCATACCTTTAGAAAAGATCCATGGTATAACATTTTCATTACAAGAAACATTATATCGACATCAATGAATTTAATCAACATTAAAATACATAATCCCATGCCTCGCATGTCCAAAATATACAAAAAAACTAGATTATCCCTTTTTGTGGTCACCGTTGAACACCAAAAACCCATCGACTCAACACTACTCTCATCCTCATTAGTAATTTTTCATGGCTCCCACACCTATCCTCTTAGAGCTTGAATCACAAATGCTACTTCCTCATGTGTGATACTCCAAAAACTATTCCATAACAAATGGAATCTAATTTTAAAAATAAAACGATCCATTATATTCCTCACATGCTTATAGATACAACCTCTGTAGGATCTAAGAACATTATATTATTTTTCAATTCATTTAAATTATCATTGTAATTTAGATCCCATGGATTCCCATTTTTAAAAAAATTATATTTCTCATAATATTTAAATTCTCATAAAATAATTTTTTTTCAATTAATTTTTTTCGCTACTTTGAATCACAATTACATGTTTTGAGGTAAAAACCATACAAGTATCTTACTGAAGTATTATTTAACACAAAACATCCCTTTATTAACATTTTTTTACCTTTATGTTATCCAAATTATACTATATAGGATTGATAATTATGTAAACCATATAAAAGGTTGTAAACAAATTAAATAAAATTTCATTGTGAATTAATCAAAATTATAGACATATATATATTAAAAGTAGATATAAATACAAATTGTAAGTAAAATACCAACACATGAGATTTAATATCCCCAAACCCACACAACTACATCAAGTTTTAAAAACATTATATTTACATTTATATCTTTGAAACCCATAAATGTCATCGAATTTTAACCATCCAAAACTGGAAACATCAAACAAAAATATTTGTTAACTTAAATATCCATGGACATGTTACATGTAGGGTTTTAGATAATTACATTAAACACTTGCATAACTATACCAACATATTAGAGTGAGAATATTCCTAATATTCTCCACTTTTATTATTTCATTTTATGTCTTCAAAATTTCTCATAAAAGTTTTCAAAAATGAAACGTTTATAGATATATTTAAATTAATTTCATTCTTCATAAAACAGGAAAGATAAAAAAAGAAGGGTTAGCTAAAAACTCAGTAAGTTTAAGTGTCATCAAGAAACATTAATTATATTTTGGTAGAATAAGATGAGAATAAGGGTATGATGATATAAATAATGAACATGTCCCTATAATAAGATATTACCCTTCGAAACATGTATCATTAAACAAGTGACATCATATAATGATTTAACAAGGGAATGTTCCATAACAATAAATAATAATTTTCCACGTGATGTCTATATTGATCAAATGTCCTCTTAAAAACATATAGAATACATAAGGGATAAAATTTTGGTATCATGGAATATCAATATAATATCAGTCATGCAATAACTCTTACTAATGGAATAACATACTCGTCATATTCCAACAGTCATTTAGCCGAAATCTATATCTATTCAATCCATCTCAACACTCAATGTAGAAGAGGAATATAATGGACACACCCAAAACATATTAGAAAAAATCTGTCATGGATTTTGGTTCAATCCACAATCCTACATTAATAAATAATTTTTATGTACCATATCATGAGAAAAATAATGGGAAGAATTAACTTTTATGAATAATGATTACCAATATTCTTTCATAGCTTGATTTACCAATGGAAAATAAATTGGTTCCATGAAAATAATGCAAAACTATCCATCTGGATAATGAAAAAGGATGGTATCATTACATTATATTAACATTTAAACATATGTAAAATAAACAGGTTTGACCTTGATGAATAGAAATAAAAAAATATCATTAAACAATTCTCAATGAAAATAAACATTCAATATTAAAAATCACTTCTAAAAACAAAAAAAACAAAATCTTATTTTAAAATTTTATTATTTGAAAATTATAAATTAATATTTAAATCAAATAATGGTCTTTATCGTGGGAAATCCATTGATGTTTTAAATGGTAATAAGATACATTTTTTCAAGAATTTGTAAAGAGATATAAAAGTGAACCGTAAAGAAATAATTATGAAATTAATTTTAACAAAGTTTTATAATATGGAAAAATATAATGTAAAATATCTTTAGGAAACCATGTATCATTAGATAATAAAATTCATGAAAAAATATGTAGAAATATAGATATATAAGCGAATGATTCCTGATATATAATTTCATAGAAGATCAGTATCACTTAAAAATAACTTTCGTGATGATTCATTATTAAATGAGAGAGAAATTAGATAATAAACATGTAAAATAGTTTCATTACAATATGATATAAATATATCTGTTTCATGGAAATATGATCATATGAACCCTCCCATAAGAACATTTAACATGGAAAATCATTAGATTAGATGAGACTCTATTATAAAAATCCTTACCATTTTGGAAACTTATAAATCTTATTCCCATGAAAGAAATGATGTTAAATAAAAATTTAAATACCATGAATATAACAATATCGTTTTCCTTACATATCATAGGGGAGTATAAACACATCATAACAGAATAAATGTGTGCAATAAAATCATATGTCTAATTGAATAATGATTTGAGATGAATGAAGAATCACATCTTTAAATTGAGAATTATTCAATAGATAAATTATGTAATAAATTTTAATATGTAGAAAAATTGGAGATAATAAATAAATAATATAACATTAAATTCACCCACAATCATGAAATAATGTAATCAATGAATTTGAAGTATAACCCGATAAATTTAGATTGAGTTATGAAAGCACTTACTGCTTATCAGTCAAAAACATGTAGGGTAGGTAATGTTAATTGTAACATAATGATCTATGAATTATGAAATAATCAAGATATAGTATTTAATAAGGTACTATATATTCTTATTAAAAGAAATTAGGTTTATAACATTAAAAAATTCTTTAATGAGTGTAAATTGAGACGAAATACCTTTACATGGGACCATACATTCCCCAAATTTCTATAACTATTATATAATAAATTTATATAGATTTGTAAATTGTTTAAGAACCTTTTAAGGTATATTAATTTTTAATTAATTTTTTTTTCATTAATTACAATGACTTTTTTAACTACTGAATTGGTTTATTTTGTGATTGATGTTTTGAGGATGTTCAACACATATTTAGAAAATAAATTCGGTATGTTCACTACGGTCAAATATGTAATTGTTCCATCATCTCCCAAATAAAAATAATAAATAATATTAATTTATATACATTAATTATAATTTTCAAAATTTTCCTGAATTACGTTCATGATAGGTTAAATATGTTATAATTATGGAGTTATTAGCCCATACATATTCTTAAGTAATGTTTCCATTTTTCATAGAACACATGGGAAAGAAGGTAATTATTATTTTATCATGACATAATAATTATTAAATTCTAAATATAATACTATATAATTAAATAAACTTATTTATACCATCCATATTAGGTGGTGATGAAAAGAGAATAACATTACTAAATGGAGGTGGTAATCCACACATACATAAGAATGATGTTATCATTTTTCAATCGATTTTATTGAATGAAAATAAATGATAAATTTTGTTTATGGAATGATAATTGTTTCATCAATATCACATAAACACACACATATATATATATATATTAAATCTAACATAATAACTATCCATGAGATGTGGTGATGGAGAAATAATTATATGGGTTCATGAGGAAGTAGTCTGATGTACACAAAAATGATGGTTTTATTTCCCCTACGATGGAATAATGTGATGGATTAAAGATGATGAATTTTAATAATCAAATATTATTATATGTAATATACTAATTTTATTCGTTCACAATTAGTGGAAAAGTATTCATTGGTATTGAAGAATAAATGAATCTGTAACATTTAGTTAAAATCTATTCATCTTATTTAGAAATCATCATTTTATTTAAAACTTAAGGCCTCTAAGCATTATATTAATCACAAAATATGTACAATAAGTCATGGATAGTGATTATATAAATTCATTTTGGATGTTATTGGTTGATACAAAAGGTTATTTATATGTCGAGTGAAGAGTATAAGGGGTTTCATCTATTGATGGTGGAGGGGCACTTTTGGAAATAGATGAATTATAATAAAATAATATGTGTCTACCAAATGGATAACCATTATAAAATGGAATGGAGTTAATTTTAAGAAGTATATGGTCTTAATATAACCATATAATCATATTTTTATAGGTTCATATAACATTTCATGCATTACCTTTTGGATTACCCCCTCCATTAATCATTTTTAACCATAACTGCGATAATAACCTTTTTAATATAAAAGGGATATAAATTTACTTATAAGTCAAAAATTGGCCGATAAATTTACATGGAATGAAATTTATTTCAATTTACCAGTATAATTTTCATCATTTAATATTTTATGCAATTAAAATAATTTTAAAAAATACAATAGAGCATAAAATATCATTAATGTCATTTGAATAACTATTCACAAATTTTTTCTTGAAGAACATTAAGAAATGTATGGAATTATAATATAAACAATTTATCCTATAATAATAAACTATTATTAACCATTAATTTCATGTTACTCTATAATAAATCTATAAAGTAGTTCTTTTAATGTTTTTAAAATAATTTACTTCAATTTTGTACTACATGAACAAGCACTATAATAGTGTTGTACAACAATTTTAGAAAATTATAGAATAATTATAAATTATAAATAAATTTAAATAATAAATATAATCTCATTATGATCAAAACAAACCATAACATTAATTATAAATTTTTTTATCCCCATGTGAACATGTGATAGAAATGTAAATGAAAGGGAGTGACATTTTGGATTTTTCTCTTCATAAAATAAAATATGTGTCATTTTCCATGAATGATGGAAACATTTTTACATAATATAAAATATTTTTTCTGCACTTTTATTCCCCACTAATGAAAAATATTATGTTAACATGTTGTGGTTATTTTTCTGCCTAATAAAATTATGTTCAACCATCAATAAATGACTTTCCCTTATAGAGGTGAAAAATATTTACAAAAACTATTATTAATAATGAATAAAATACAAAAGGTTATTATTTGAAAACAATTATACCTCATGATTCCAAATATGGAGATGATGTTTTATGATCTAATTCTTAAATGTTTTGGAAACGAATTTTAATATAAATACTCGAAACACAATTCAAAACAATTTTTATAAAAATATTCTAAAGAAAAAAATGAACATCAAACCAAATCAGGTATAATGATGATTTCAATGCAATAAATTAAGTAAATATAATTAAATAATAACTACTCTACTTTGAGATAAAATTAAAATAAAAGTGTTTATTTTTAAATAAAAAAATATCAGTTTAATAAAAATTGGTAATTTACCCTATTTACTGAAAAATCAATGTTTTCTAAAAAATCCTAAAATTTATCCCTAAAATAATTTTTATTTGATATTTTTTATCAAATAAAATTTCGAAAATCAAAAAAAAAATATTATTTTTTCACAAAACCCAATAAAAATTTGTTTTATTGAAAATGAACCTTTTATTCATAAAATGTGTTTAATGAAAATTGAGCACCAATTTCCTAATTTTTTATAAATATATTTTCATTTTTATAACATTTATATATATATTAATACATGTACATTTATTCATAAATCCCAATTCAACTAATATATTTTAACAATCATTGAATATTAAAAATTTTGGGTTTCTTTACGGTCGGTGTTTTGTGGCACGTACACTATCAAATATAGAATTATTATAAAATATTCGGTTGTTAAATTCTACCTCATTTAAAAAATTTCATCCTCAATATTAAAACATGATATTGGTAATCAAGTGCTTGAAAATATAAAATACATTTTTTCAAAACCCATATGGTAATACAATTTTTGGAAAACAGAGAAAGGGAAATGAAATGGTCATATAAATACACATAACTAGGATTCAAAGAAGAAGAAAATTAGTGGGAAGTGAAAATATAGAAATAGAGGGAAAAATGTAATTTCTAATGAAATATGGATAGTGATAGATGAAATTGATCACAATAATGTTAATGCCCATGATATATTCAGTGACCATAAAATCAAAAATCAATGTGATGTTAAAAAGACAATTGATTTATCAGAAATGAAGGTAATATAATAATATTTTGGTTAGAGGATCCTTCTACAAGAGTTGAATAATTATCATAATGTCTAGACTAGGAACATACTGAAATAAACATATTTTATTTTCTTCAAATCCATATACATAATTTTTTTCTTTATCCACATGTTTCAATCACAAAACACCTTTATCTAATTTTTACCCTGAAATGTGTGTATGAATATTTAATTCCTTAATCACTGTAATCAACATTTGATTATCCAATAGGTATATAAAATAGTGAAATTGTTTTATTTTAGTTATTACTAATACCAAAATGGTTATCATAAGTTATTATAATACATAAAAATAAATAAATATTCATATCAATAAATACTACATTAAAATAAAAAATCTCCTCAGTTGTAAAAATGGTTCCACATAGATCATTCCATTAATAAATAACCCTATATCTCAAATAACTTTAATAAACTCAAAATTAAATTAATTTTTAACCACAAAGTTCATTTTATACCTTTCGTATCATATCACAAAAAATGTAATATAATTATTCCGAAGTAATCCTTCAAATTTAACTGAATGGTTAAATATACCTCATCCAAATAAAACATAATGGGAAATATCATCAATTACCTTAATATATCATCACATAAAATCTCAATATCGGTCTATATACCTCAAACCTATGATGAAAAACAAAATCATAAAATCATTTTGGTTTCCATAACTCTTAATTTGACCTTATATTAAGTAAATATAACATCCCTTGTAATCTAAACATTACTCTGATATGAACTACGATAACCCAGAACATGTAATCCTACATCTGATGTTAAAAACCAAAATTATTATATTCATAGAATTGATACCAATAAATTTTTACCATCTTCTTACATCCCAAAAATAAATCATCAAATAGAAATATTGGATCACTTACATACCCATGGAACATTAATTTATATATATTTAGTGAATATGGACAAACACATACAAATGAAAACCCACCTCTTCAAGTGAGTATTTTAATATTATTCCTTTATTGTATTATTTCGCATTATTCCTTCAAAATTCACCAATAATTCATCACATATAAATCATTCTAAGCATAATTCATTTAAAATCAATCTATATAACATGGGGATATATAAAAAATTGTAATGGGGAGATCAAATTCCTAGTAAGGGTAAACATATTCATTAATAATTCTATTTCATCAGTGAGCATAAGATGAGCATAAGGGTGTGACTTTATAAATAAACTAAATGATCAAATCAAAAAATAGTTCATACCCATATAAATCTGATCATTAAACATGTGACATATTCTAATGTTTTAGAAAAATAAAGAGTCATTATATTCAATAATAATGACCCATGTGATGTTAATATTGATCTAAAGTGAATATAAAACTCATTTAAAGAATAAAGATATACTATTGTTACCTTTGAACATCAAAAAATATGTTATCATATAACCACTCTTAAAAATGGAGTAACCTATTTTGTATATTCCAAAAAATCACTTAGGTGAATCCTATAAACAGTTAACTTCCACCATTATTGTATGCATGTGAGAGATAAAACAGATCTCCTGTAACATATAGGAGAAAGTCTCTTAAGGATTCATGTTTACACACCAAACCATATTTCATCACGAATTTACATGTAACATATGATGATAAAAACAATTATAATATTTCTCTTTTCAACATGACAATTATCACTGTTAGTTCAAATATTTATTTACCAATTTTAATGTAATGGGTTCTATGAAGATCACTTTATAACAGTAATAATCAATCAAGTGAAATAATAAATATGCAATCAATAAAATAAATCCTTGGTGAAATATAAGTAAAATCCGGTAATATTTTCATTTATGAATAAAAATACCATTAAAAATCATTCAAAACATTCTTGAATAAAATATCTTTTCCACATTGAAAATATCATTTAAAAATTAAAAATTCATAAAAAAAATTGTGAAAATATTTTTTGGAATATAATAATTGAATAATATAAATTTTTATTCATTTAAAGTAATTTATATAGTGGTAAGAAAACACATTCATGTCATAAATGTAAAAAATATGTAATATTTTTTATTTTTAAATGACTGTTAAAAGTATAGCATAATAAAATTATAAAAAATCAGTTTTATAAATTTTTAAAGGAATATAAAATAATAAATAAATTTAGGAAGTCATTTATGTTTATTAATTAACATTTTGGATAATATTTTTGAAAATATAGATATGGAAGAGAATGATTCCTGATATAAATAGGATTCAATATCTAAATCACTGAAACACTTCTTTATTTTTTTTATTCGTTGAATAAGGAAAGAAATAGAAAAGTATCATGTAAAAAGCATTCATATGTACAAGAGAGGAAAATATAAGTGTTTTTGGAAAGTAAGAGAATATAATCCTTCGAAAATGGAATTTGAAAAATTAAAAACCTAAGAATGGATGTGATTGTATCATAAAAATCATTATCATTTCGTTAAATATTTTCTATTAGCCCTTCATAAAAATGACATGAAGTGAAACATTAAATACCAAGAATATTATAAGATACATGATATAAAATATCAAGGGAATGTATATACACGTCATAAAATAATATTGGTTCATAACATAAATATATATCACAAAGAAGGAAAATTTGAGATGAACGAGAAGATCATGTTAATGAAATAATTATTAATTAATTGAGTGATTTTTTTCAATAAATGTAAATAGAAAGAAACAAGAGTAAATATATAATAAATCAAAAAATAAATTTTAACACATAATATTAAAAAAATATAAACAATAAAGTAAATGTATAACATAATTAATGGAAATTGATTTAAGAAACCTCTTAATGTTCCTTAATTAAACCCCCTTGTGCGAAGAGACATAATTATAAGGTAAAACCCCAAAAAGTATGCAAGATTCATGATATATAATATAAACGGATAATATGTCCACTATATAAAATAAATTAGGTTTATAACATTAAAACTTTCCTCAATGAAGGGAAATCGAGACTAAATCCTATAAATTGAGCCTATAAATTCCATTTATTTCATTTGACTATTTTATAATTAAATTATATAAATTATTTACAAATTTAAGATCCTTTTATAGGTTTATAACATTATCATTAAATAAATTCTTTTATTTATAAAAATGAAATTTTTAATTATATAATTGGTTATGTTTATTTAACGTTTTGAGGACATTTGGATTATAATTTTAAAACATATTCATTAAAAAAAACTCTATATCTTCCTTTAAATAATTCAGAATATTATAAAGAATGTATTTAGAGCTATCCTTGATGTCACTCTGAGATGTTGGGGCTAGATAGCCTTGGCCTTGATATATTAAAATTTTTAAATATATAATATCAGAGATACACAATTTATCTTAAAAAAATGAAATATCAACTAAATGGATTTTAAAAGGATAATCTAAGAAAAAAATTAAATTTAAAATGTCTTTACCCTATGGAATAACATAACCTACATGTGTGTCTGGTTATTTGTTTAACATCGATTGGGGTGGGAAAGAAAAAAAATATATTATTAACTAATTTATTGATTTTTAGAAGTCAAAAACCTAATACTCATATTTTTAAACCCCATTATGAGTAAATCATAGGGATATCCACAAAGCCCTAGTGATGTGAGAGGGGATACAAATGATATATTTGTTAAATTTCCACTGATATTAGGGAATTAAGGCCTAGTTTCAAAGGATTTTATGTTCAATGAAGGAGTTCTTGGATCTCACCAATGATGATGACATATGATTCATTCATCATCATTTATTTCTCCAATCTTGTGGTATGATTTGTGGGGGGGTGGTGGTTTAATCCCCATTTTGATTATATTATGTTGTATATGATCAAATTCATTTAACAAATTTATTTTTGGGTCAATTCTTTATTTATGACCATTGATATTACTATAATTAGGAATTGGTAATTATTTATTGAACCTTGATAAAAATCATATTATCATTATTCTCTCTTATAATAGAAGAAACAATACATGAATAATGGTTGAGGTGTTTTCCTCACTCTTATATTGTGTTCTTTTCTACCCACATTTTTCAAATTATCATGTTCATTATTTCATTTGACTAGAGGTTTTTAAATTCATGAAAATAGATCCTTACAAAGTCAATGATTATTTCAAGGTATCATTTAAGTGGGTTTGGATTTAGGATAGAAGGAAAGATTGAGGTTTGGTGATGAAGATAAATTATCCTGAGTTTGGATCAGATGTTCTTCATTTGCAGGAATTCTATTCAGAGATTCGGTATAGCGGTAATTGGCTTTTTAAGGGATGTGTCATTGGAATCTGCAGACTAATGATTTCTATATCTTGATCAACCCAAAATAAGAGATCTACAAGTTTGATTCTCAAAGTAATAAGTGGTTTCATGGGTGATATTAATAGAAAATAATAAATATTCTTGAAAATTATTTGTTACAAGATGTGTTTTTGGGATTAAAACATTCCATATGCCCCTCTACCACATGACTGAGGTCACAAATAGGGATAAATGTCACACACCATGTTTCCAAAACACATTCCATGGGACATAATATTTTTGAACTACCATTTACCTCTTAGGAAAATAAGAACGACTTGGTATATAGTTTGGACTAGGTACACGAGCATGGCTAGGTATATAAAAATGATGTTGGACATGAAAACATCCTGGTGCACAAGCATGTACATGTTATGATGGGAGTGACCAGAGTATATAGACATGAATAGATTACAAAAACATACCATTTTACATTGGTGTGACCAATGTACATTGACATGGGCTATTGTGTATAGGAAAACCTAAACAATCTAAGACGCACCATTTAGTCCCTATATGTTAGGGGTATTAATTCAGGGTAGTTTCAGGCCCTTGTTCACTTCTGTTTTTATGAGTATCTCTAGGTTGGATTCACTTGGTTCATCTCTATGAGGGTATAGTGAGGCGTCACATTCTAATCATATAACAAGTGATACCCTTTAGATAATGGTGTTTAATAGAGTCAAGTATCCCTCTATATGGATTAGGGTGTTATCCTATATCATCCTAACCTAGTTTTGGTTAGTTATCTTGAAACTGAATTGTAGGGAATGTGATCCACATACTAGTGGATTGCATCATGTAGGGTTTAATATCCCATATAGACCTTGGATTTGACCCCATATCACTCTATCAATATCTTCTGATATCGCAGGAGTTCCACTTTATGGTGATTCTTGAGATGCACAACCTCTCAGATTACTGACAAAATTATAAGCAAGTCCCTATGAGTTAGTTCTCTTGGTTGAGAATTACCCTGATGTCAATAGTGGAATCCCTATCCAACTGTTATGTTGTAACAATATATTGAGACTTGGTGACTGTATCAGTGTTATTATTACTATTTTAAAATATTATTATTGGCATAACTTTCTGTTGAAGTGTTGAAATCCATCGTTGAGGATTTTTGTTCGGTGATCATGGGGTGCCATAATGGGTATGTTATAATATCCTCTACATGTGCTCTTCCCACATATGTTCTGTATTATTAATACATAATCTCTTATAATTTATTACCTTGTTAACTAGTAGTAGGTGGAGAAAATTTTAGTTTGACATAAACAAATTCGGTTCCAGTAGTTCCATTTGATAGTAGTACCATCCTAACATCATGTTAGACTCTTTTTTAGTTTTTATAGGCTTGTATTTGGACAATTATAATTTCATATAATTGTGTTGTATTTTTATGGATTATTTACTTGTATGATTGAATTTTGGTATAATTTTTATCTTTCCATTATTAATTATGTTGGTTCATGGAGATGTGTTCATTTATATAGGTCAGTTATTCTATGGCCTCCCATGTGTGTGTTATGCCTTCTTTGAACTAATAATTGTGCTCTGACCTATTGATGGTGGGATCAAGTTTTCACACAAAACATGCTATTGTCTAGGAGGGTCTTGGTGGGTCAGTTAGTGACGTATATGTATAATAGGATGTTCATCTAAGGAAAATATTCTGGATATTTTCTTGCTATGAGTTTTTGTTTAAGAATAAGGGGAATGATGTTAAAATGACCTGAGTTTTCATCGTAGTCTAAGGAATCCATTGATGGTGAATCTGGTGAGGCATCGGTTCACTATGAACCTAATAACCATCTTATTTATTCAATATATATAGAAACTGGTAATATCTAAAAAACACTACATGAATAATTTAATAACGTGTTGTGGTTAACATGTCCTTATTGAGTTAGTTCTTTATATATACACATTGACCATTGTAGGTATTGACTATTACGGGATGCCTCCATGATGATAGAGAGAGATGAATTTTCAACATGATCATGAGGATGAGTTCAGGGGTCTTTATAAGAGGTGGTACTTCAAGGTGGATTGACAATCCTACCTCCACCTTTTCTATAGATGGTTTCTCCAACAGTTTCATTTTTGGATGTGTGTTGGATGTTTGTTATCCACATGTTCTTGTGATAGAGATCCCTTAGGGATCATGGAGAGCTAGACCCTAAGAATAAAATAATTCTCTTGAGGTAATTGGTAATGTTATATACCTTTTAAGGACCCATCTCGATATGATGTTGGTTCCTAGCGTTGGCCCTTCTCTGTTAATTTATTGGGAAATTGTAGAGTTTTGTTAATTGAATGCTTGACGAGTAGAATATATCATAGAAATAATTCTAGAATCTCATCAAAGTGGAGTGTTTTCTAGATAAAAATATTGTTTCATGCATCATGGACCATCTAGATCTTCAACTGGTTAGTATGAAACTGTTGAGTTTTTCTCGAGGATTACTGGCCTCACGCAATACTCCATGGATATGGTTCATGATATATGAATCAGAGTGAATAAATCATATAAAGACCAGTAAAATTCAACGAAAATTTTATCTTAATTTCCTTTGGGATTTTACAAGAACGCAGTTTCTTACAGAACCTGATTCTGAGGCCCGGTGTTACCGAAATAAATTTTTGAAGTTTAGCTCGGGTATGTTAAGTGAACAAACGAGTGGGTTTTCCTAAATATTGAACCGGTGCTCGGAATCGAAATCTGAGGGCACCAACGAAACCTAAGCGCCGGTAATTTCTTAGGAACACCTTTTCTAGAGTTGTGATTTCTCGGGTGTGGTTTTTTTTTAAAAAAGGTTAAATAATAAATAAAATAAATGTTGTGCAACAATTTTTATTTTATGTTCTAAGTAGTTTAAACCTGCTTATGGAAGTTGAGGTGGGACCCACTATATCCTAACCCCTCTTAATAAGATATTAGTGAGGTGGGCCCCACATGAGCCCCACCTTTTCAACATCCTCAAACCCCCCATTATTTTGTAACACACTTGCACCACCTTATTAAATGCCAAGTCAACTCTCACATTAATTGGACTGTTAAGACTCTTTAATTAATTCAATTAATTGAATGAATTATATTGAATTTCAAATGGAATTTTGGATTGTGTGTGTTAATTAAATAAGACAATGTCTTTTTTCATTAGGTGTTTCTTCGTTGTGTGAGTGGGAGAGTTCTACGAAGAACTTCATCTTCCTCCATGAAGAACGCGAAGAACGCACCGATACCAATGAAGAACGCCGGCATCCAACGAAGGATGGCGAAGAACGCTAATTCCTCATAGATCGATGACGTGACGCCGTGTACCGCGACGCCGACGATCCTCTTCACCGCGAAGACATGTACCACGACCTTGACGACGCTTAAGGAGCCTCCTTCTGCAACGTCATCTTTCGCGACGTCTTTTTTCTGCGACGAACCTTGTTCGATGACTTCATCGAAGTATGTGTTAATTTTTGTTCGTTTTTTCTTTTCCATTCATCAACTTTTATATTGGGCCGCCTGTTATTGTAATAACGGGAGAAGGTCGGACCACACGAACACGGCCGACCCTCCCCCCCTGATGTTGTACTTGTTGCGGCACGAGCAAAGGCAGCGTGGTGAAACAACACCGTGCGAAAGAAAGAGGAACGGGAGGAGATGTGTGGCGCCCTCGCGCCGTGCTGTTGAGGCCGAACGAAGCCACGACGTCGTCGTGTTGCGCCGGAGAACCACGAAGAAGCTGCGGTCGGAGCGGGGCCGCGGAGGAGGGGCGCAGCGCCATCGTGTCGCGCCAGTCGGACAAGGTCGTGGCCTATAGCTGTGGTGGTGTGTGGAGCAGCAGTCGTAACCACCGGCCACCGATGAAAGGAGGGCGGGACCCGTGGGGGGTCCCGCGGTGACACACCGACCGGCTTGGCCGGTCGGTTGCCGAGAAAACCGGGGGGCGTAAGACCCGGCTGGAAAATGGTGGGCCCCCCTCGTGGGGGGCCGTTTCTCAAACAGGGGGGCAACGCCCCCCCACCTTTCCGCGATGGCTCGGCCAGCGCTGAGATGGCCATGTGGGTTGCGGCCACGCCAGGCCAACCGACCGCCCAGGTCGGACCGGCCGCCTAGGCCGGGCCGCGCCGCGCCGGCTGGGCCGTGCCACACCGATTGGGCCGGGCTGCGCCCACCGGGCTGGGCCACACCCTAGCGGACCAGACCCGGACCCGGTTCGGGACGACCCGGTTAGGGCCGACCCATAGGGTCTTGGGTCGGGTCGGTACGGGCCCAAAACCCCCTATTTCCGGATAGTTCCGTTCAAAGTCATGAATCTGGGGATACAAACCTCTGATCGACGCACCGTTAGTTGCGATGCGATCCTTGGATCGAGTCTGTCATTTCGGTATATTACAATCAAGGTTTCGGATATCTTTGGGTTTGACCGGGTGGGTTTGAGCACGAAACCAACCGGCCCCTTGGAGTGGAAATGCTTATAACTTGAGTTGCAGACGTCCGATTGATGTGTCGTCAACTTTGTTGGATTCCTCTTAGTGATAAGGACCTTTTGGATTACTCTTCTCGAGGTTTGGACGCAGTTGGAGTGTTTTCAGGTTGGTATTGACTTAAAACCCAACCGTGCCCCTGGAACAAAAAAGCCAATAAGTCCCAGACCGAGCGTCCGATTGACGCACCGTCTGTCATGTTGAGTTCCTTTTTTCGAGATGAAACTTTGGGATACATCAACACCAGACTATGTGTCAGTTGATGTATTGACCCCCTTGGATATTGGAGCTGACCCTCCTGGAATCGAGCATGCTGTGTGCGGGGACCCTAGAGCTTGTTGCGACTACGATGACGATGATGACTGCACTGAAATCCTCCACAGGTTCGACTGCAATGAAGATTGCACTAAAATCCTCCGTGGGTTCGGCAGTGATGAAGACCATTCTAAAATACTCTATGGGTTCGGCGGCGATGACTACTGTTCTTGTATCATACGTGGGTCTGGCAGAACTACTGTTCATGTATAATACGTGGGTCAGGTAGTGTTTGACTCTGTTCATGTATCATACGTGGGTTTGGAAGAGTAGTTGTTTTTTTTATCCTACATGGGTCCCAGCTTAGATGAATCAGTGGCTTCATCTGATCATCTCTATCACCTTTCGAAGAAGTATACCTATGTGAGCTGAGTCTTGACGTTCAATAATTATCTTCGAAATGATTGACTTACTTTCCTATGTGGATTGGATTAAGATTTCCTATGTGGATTGGTTTGTGTTATCCTGTGTGGATTTGGGTTGTATTGTCCTGTGTGGACGTGATCGAACTAGGGCTCGGATTTTGGAACCGAACTGAAATTGATGACCTAGGTATATGTATGGGCATATACCTAAGTAGTGTTGGATGTTACATCATGATAATATCTTTCCTTTGTGGATTATCATTTATGGATTCTGGGAGACCTTCTGGGGTCTCGGGGTCCCTACTGAGTAGCGTATACTCACACCTGAACGGGTTATGCCTGCACTACGTTGTGTTGGACGCAGACGACAGACAGTGCTGAACGTGGTTGAGGCTTGTGGATAAAGTCGGTACCTGGAGGTGGACCACTAGGCAAGAGGTACACGGAGCGGGCGGCTGGACCCGAGGAGCTGAGGAGGCAATCTGTACCCACCCTTAAGGTGGGACTTCCAGTGGATGGCTCGACGTTGCTTCTTTACTTTTAGTTGTTGTACATTCCTTCCATTTGTACTTTACATTCAGTTTGGGTTTGTATTCTGGCCCATTTACATTCCGCACTTACTATTGTACCTAGTTTTACTTAGTGGTTAATTCTACTGGCTTAATCTTTTGTGTTTGTTTATTTTATAAGGCAATGCCTTCTCCTTTTTCAGGATTTATGCATTTGGTGCTAGTTGCCTGCTCCTGGCCTATGGGAGGCGGGCTTGGGGTAGTCACGGCACGGGTCCTGAGGACGGGTCATGAAAAATTGGTATCAGAGGTGTTCGCTTCTACCGCAGAACTCAGGGCTCTGATTTTTCTTCTATGTGAAGTAATAGTGGTAAGGGTATTGAGTGTGGTTATCAGTCCAGGGAGTCCAGTGTTGGTGCGGCGGCCGATGTATCCGTACACCAGGACCCTGACTTTTGATTTCTGACTCAATGCACGAAAACATTGATTTCATGTGTGTTTCAAAAGTTTTCTATGTGATTACTTTGTGTCAGCTCACCAGGTATATTGTTTTGATCGTGGAACACCTGTTTCTTTTTAGGATGGCCCCACGGCGGAAGCTGGCTAGGGTTCATAGCTTTGTGCGAGATGACAGCCGACCGACCGACGATGCCTCCGTGAAAGGCCCTTATTCAGCGGAGGGACCTGTAGTACCACTACCCACCGAGCCACCGATGCCACCAGCCCCAACTGCTGAGAGTGCACTTCGCCTTAGTGCACAGCATGAGTTTTAGCATCAGAGACTTCCCAGGTTCCGTGGGGAGCCAGACCCTCAGCCAACCGAGGATTGGATGGAGGCGGTTGTGCGAGTTTTCAAGTTAGTGGGGACACCAACTGACCTCATGGTGATCCTCACTGCGAGCCTCCTGCACGCGGAAGTAAATAGATGGTGGAGCTTGATGCTCCAGGTGCACGATGAGGCATCTCTCCTATGGACAGACTTTGAGAGACTCTTCCGCTCAGAGATCGTCCCAGCCACCCTCTATGCGGTGTGCATCTAGGAGCTACTACAGCTGCGGCAGGGCAGCATGACGGTCACCTAGTACTCTGCGAGATTTACAGATCTCCCGAGCTATTTGACAGACATGGTACGAGACCCACTATTCCGGTCCCTGGCCATCGAGTAGGGACTGAGTCATGAGATCAGGGCATCGATGATCTCCCTCAACATTCCGACACATGAAGGAGTACTGGAGTGAGCACTTCTCATAGAGAGCTTTCTTGCTGAGCCTACACTAGCAGCGAGACCTACCACAGGGCGACATGTAGCAGAGTCGTCTACATCTGGCAATCGACAGACGTCACAGGGGTCCAGGAAGACCAAACCTTTAGGCTAACGACCTCAGGACAATATCTTAGAGGTGCGGGGCACGCGGCGCAGAGCTAGCCTTCCAAGGAGTATACAGTGCTACGCATGCGGAGGGCAGGGCCACTTGGTTTGTGACTGTCCGACCCGCCGTGCAGAGGAGCAGCAAATGGTAGAGGGGCCACCCAGGCAGCGGCAGAGGGTCCACCGTGGCGGTCCGCATAGATCAGGCGTGTGAGGCAGGGGAGCTGGCCAGGTAGAAGGTGGTGGGAGACGCTTTGAGGCTTTACCACCACCACCACCAGGAGATCCACCCCGACCACAGGGAGCTGGCGGGCAGAGGCAGGCTCAACTTCAGGCAGTAGAGGCCTACGACTATGGTGCGCCAGAGATGATTCGTGGTACTATCTGTGTCTACTCCATCCTTGATGCAGTTCTTATAGACATAGGAGAGAGTCATTATTTTATTTTCGCTTCCCTTGTTCGGAGCTCGAAGATTCTGACAGAGCCGTTGGATCGATCCTTACGGCTAGAGACTCTTACAGGAGAAGACTCGACGATTACGCACTGGTGATAGTAGTGTGAGCTTACTCTAGGAGGCGAGAGCTTCAGCTGGGATCTTCTTGTAGTGGTGTCGAGGCCTTATGACGTCATATTGGGAATGGATTGGTTATCTATAGTCCATGCTCAGATTGACTGTATTAGGCCCAAGGTGCGGTGTGTTCGCACCGATGGGAGCAGGTTCACCTTCACCAGAGAGAAGGGAACCTTTGCAGTACAGGATGGACCCATGCAGAGGAGAGGACAACCCATCACTCATCCGTTGTCTAGCCTCATACTAGGAGTAGTTGACGTGTGAAGTCCTAGTTTTCCTGTAGTTGTGGATCAGTATGCAGACATTTTTCTTGATGACGTTCCAGGACTACCTCCTCGCAGAGAGGTAGAATTTTTTGTTGACCTATACCCCGGGACAGCTCCGATATCCACTCCAGCATATCGGATGACCCTTGATGAGCTTAGAGATATACGGGTACAGTTGGATGACATGTAGGGAAAGGGATTAATCGGAACCAATGTTTCACCCTATGCTTCCAAGATTTTGTTCTACATGTAGGTGGATGGGAGATTGTGACTGTGTGTCGACTATCGTCACTTGAACTAGGTGACTGTGAGGAACAAGTATCCGCTATCGTGGATTGAAGACCACTTCGATCAGCTCAACGGAGCACTGTGGTTCTTGAAGATAGACCTTAGGTTAGGTTATCATCAGCTCAGAGTTCGGGACGAGGACGTGCAGAAGACGGCCTTTAGATGTCGGTATGGCCACTATGTGTTCTTGGTTATGCCATTCGGCATATCCAATTCTCCAGTGGTGTTCATGAGTCTCATGAACAGAATCATTCATCTATACCTTGATCAATTTGTCATGGTCTTCAACGACGACATATTGATATACTCGACCACTGAGGAGGAGCACACCTACCACTTATGGGTTGTACTAGACACACTCCGAGAGGACCACCTTTATGGAAAGCTCTCGAAGTGTCAGTTCTGGTTACGTGAGGTCCACTTCTTGGGACACGTCATCTCTGAGGCGGTAGTTGCAGTGGATCATGCGAAGATCGAGGCAGTGCTAGCTTTGGAACCACCCAGGAGCATGACGGAGGTGCAGAGATTCGTGGGTCTAGCTGGATACTACCGGAGGTTTGTGCCATAATTTTCCAGAGTTTTGGTACTACTTTCAACTTTGACGAAGAAGGGGAAACCCTTCGTGTGGTCAGATAGATGTCAGTAGAGCTTCCAGTAGCTGAGATAGAGATTGACCAGCGCACCTATCTTGAGGCTACCAGAGGAGGGAGTAGGGTACGTAGTCTACTGCGATACATCAGGGACCGGACTCGAATGTGTCCTAATGCAGGAGTGGGCCATGGTCGCCTATGGATCACGTCAATTGAGACAGAATGAGCAGAAATATTCTACCCATGACCTGGAGTTAGCAGCAATGGTTTTCTCTCTGAAGATATGGCAACACTATCTGATGGGCGAGTGCTTTACAGTCTATTCTGACCACCAGAGCCTTAGGTACATCTTCTCGTAGAAGGACCTGAACATGAGATAGCGGAGATGGCTCGAGTTCCTTCAGGACTATGACATTGAGATAGTCTATACTCCTGGAATGGGGAATGTAGTAGCTGATGCTCTCAGCAGGAGGAGGGGCATTCAGCTACTCGGGGAGGCAACACAGCAACTAGCCACTTTGCGGATATCCTTCATGGATAGAGATGGAGCATCCATTCTTCAGTCACTCACTGTCACTCCTCCACTTCTACAGTTGTAACGCCCCGACCCCAGCTACCCAGAGTCGGTGCATTACTTCGTAACATTGGCATGATCACAAAAGATCATGTCTCTAAAGACCGATTAGTTTAGTAGCCTTGGAAGCACTAGATACATTCGTAAACGTTACATTACAACATAAAGTGAAAAACTACAATAACAATGTCTCCATAGACCACACTCATATCCTCTTCTGACAATCCCTGCAGGTCATTCATAAAATACTTCTTCACATCCTGGAAAATATTAAAACATTGAACGGGGTGAGCTCAGATGCTCAGTAAGGATAACAATATTGCGGAAGCTTTCATAAATAAACATTAACATTTAAGGCAATGTATAACTAAAACAAAAGCCTTTTTAAACTTGAACATCAGCATAATATGGAAAAAATAAAATTAAATAATGCCATTTACTTACTCACATGGATATTCTACTAGTCGAATAATCACATGAAATATCAATAACCACTTTCATAATGAGGGAATGTATAATGCCAGACATTCTGAAACATTTTGTCAAGGCCTCGGCCAAGACTTCTAAAATGATTAAGGCCTCAGCCAAAACCATAAATCTAATTGGGAAAAGGGCCTCGGCCAATTCCACGTCTAGTTGTCTCATGAGACCTATCGATGCAATTTTTTTAGAAGATACTTATGTTTAAAATTGCTCAAATATACTCTAGTGTTTTTTTGAAAACATTATGCAACGTTCTGAAAACAAAATAACTAATTCTGAGACTGCTCGACTAATTACAGTCCATGATGGGTCCACGCCCAATCCCTTCCTGGCTACCACACTCGAGAGTCAGGATTTCTGAAAACATTTTTAAGCATGCGTTAAATACGTATACATTTGCACTGGATTTTCATATATTGGAGAGAAATATCTATTTTTAAAATCATTTAAAAATCACATAATTATAAAAGAAAACCTTTTGAATAAACGTAAAAGTCAAAGGGGTTTATACACCGTATAAAAGAAGGTTGAGTATAAAACAAAATATGCCTCAATGAATGGAGATTGAGACGAAATCTCTTAAAAAGATAATTTTTAAATAAAATATATCTATTATGTGTATTCACTATATGTACACATAAATAAAGTATAAATACAAGATAGGACATAATAATATCATGACATAATTTGAAAGTAGGAGATTAACCCAAAGAATGGAAGTTGGGTTAAGAAATTCCCTTACCTCGTGTCCGACTTGACTCAACCGTTCTTTAACCTCCTGAATAATAAACTAGAGTTAATATCTACCTTATTAAGAACCATTTTCAATTTCATTATCCTTTTTATATCACTTATTACAATGTTATGTAATTATTTAAGTTAATAACGGTCGTTTTGTCGATATTTGGTACTTGTGTCAACAATAACCTTCTTACAAATACAAGTTGTTCATGTGGTAAAATATCCATTATATCCAGAATTATATTCATGATGTAGATATCATATATATCATATATATCCAGTATATACATTCATTCATAATATTACGTAACATTTAGAGGTAAGAAATGAAATGCACCGTTCATGGAGACGGTAAGCCGTACGTACGCATGAACACTACTTTCATTTCTATTTCGTATTTAATGTAATGAAATAATAATTATATAAAGGTATAATATAGTTCCAGTATAATATCATATATAATATCATTTACTCCATCCTTTATACATCCCACATATGGCATTAACGATTCACATCACTTTGAGGGGGCGGTAGTCCGCACTTCCTAAAATGAAATTATCGCGTTTTACCCATAATGGAAATCATAAAGTATGCCATAAATGAGAAATACAGAAGCATAAGTAAAACATAAACATATTATATAACATATATAAAAATAGTGACATCTTAATGGCCACCTTTGAAGGTGTTATATGAGTGTTGAACAATCATCGTTTCGTGAGGCAAAAATTCGCCATCCACAGAAACCGTATGTTCTTTAACCATTAGATGTAGGTGTGTGTAAGTGTAGCTCGAATCCTTCTTATAACAACATCCTAGTATATTTAAGATACTGGTCTTGTTACAAAAGAAATTAATAAAAAGAGTTTAGGGGGTTGGAGAAGCTAAATAAAACAAAACAACATTAGAGAAGACATTACCTAAAAATCGGGTAACTCTTTTTGATTTGAGCCAAAGACATCCTTGGTAAGAGTTCTGCCCAAAGTGAGGCTGCTAGGAGTAAGAGGGGGATGTTGGGAGAGTATTTGGTCAGAGTTTGGCTGAGCCAAATGGCTTGAATGTGTAAATGAGGTGGTAGAGGTGGGGGCCTTTTATAAGTGGAGAGGAGGGGCACTCTTGGAATGTAAAGAAAAGTCACTTTATTATAAAATGAGTTTCGGATTTCAGAGGTCCCACACTTATATAATTCGAGGCTAAGGTGATAAGGGTTCGAAATATACTCATCCAATAGGTTTTTGACAAGTGTACGCTTTGGATTTTACATTATCTTTCCATTTTATTTAAATCATTAAATAATGAGGTCATCGCTGCATCATAATGATGGCATATATAATTTAATTTATTTAATGTCTAAAAATAATAAAAAAAATACTATGATGTAGTAAATATTTTTAGCTTTCCAATTACTATTTATAGACAAAAATATGACTTGTATAACCCCATGTAAAAATTGTTTTAGTAAAACATTTCATGTTTGTGTCATTTTTTACTTTAACATTAAATAAAAGGTATTTATGTCATTTTCCAACTAAAGTGGCTCCATGGGGTCCCCAAGTTGACCCATGGATTGTAATGGTCGGCCATGACACATCCAATTGGAGTAGGACATGTGTCAAGCTCATCTCATATTATTAAAACATTATTTTTACCTTAAACTACACTAATTACCTCTAATCGCGATTAAGAACTTAAAAGTTACTATTCACCAAAAATTATTTTAATCTCATTGAACCACATTTTACTTCTTAATGACAACCATGTATGTCGGATTTTTGAAAATCAAATCACAGAAGTGGTAATATTTCATTTAAACAAAAAATCAGTTATTTAACTACCACTTAGTGGTTTCGCTATTCATCAAAAATTGAAGTTTTTCAAAATAATGCCAAAATTTCACCCTAAGCTATAATTGATATTCCGAATTCAAAAATGATGCCTATTTTAAAAAATTCTAAACATATAAGTTTCATTAATTAATTTTATAATTAATTCACGCTGTCACAACAAATAGCGTGTTTTTAAGAAATAATTTATATCAAAAGATTGACAATTGTTTGTGTCCAATTTTAATGTGAAATTAATTCTAATGACCACCATTTGATAAAATAGTAAAAATATATTCTAATTATATTTTAAAACCACTCAATACTATAATTTATCACTATAAAATACTTTGATTAAAAAAAGTTGTTTTTAAGTATTTTTTACTATTCATAAAAATTGGATGTTCTCAGAAAATTACAAAAAAAATCAACTTTGGATAATTTCGATATTACGAATACAAAAATGAAGTCCATTTTGAAATATAAAATTTCTATAATTTTAAAAAGTGGGTATTAATATTCATAACGTCTACTTTGATTAGTTGTGGTGTGTTAGAACTCGAAGTTGCGTAAAATGCAAGCTATTGCATTATTGAATGAGAAATGTATCATGGAAGCTCGGGGTGTTACATTCTCCCCTCCTTCAATAAATTGCTTCCTCGCAATTTGAAATTTTTTATTTGAAAATAAAATGTTGAAAATAGAAAATACCTTTGTGGAAAACCCACATCCGAAATAAGGTTAATAAAATTTAGTCTTAATAAGAGGGAAAGGGAAATGAAAAAGTCACCACCCAATTATGATCTCGATTAGGAGAACATTGGTGGCAATTAGAGACATATAATTGGAGGAAAAACGTAAATATTTGTAGGGAGTGATTGAGGTCATCAATCACAATCAACTGTCAAATTTAGGGCCTCAAAGCCTTCAATCTATGTTGATTTAAAATATCATCAGTTCAACAAGACATAAGGTATTAGGATAACACATTTTTTTTTGTTTTAATATCCCTTTACTAAAGTTTAAAAATTAATTTATTCTTTGAATAAGAGATAGGTATATATATATTTATTCTTGACAATTATAGTTTCAACCATCAATTCATATTTCACTCAAAAAGATAATAGAACTCAAAAATATTATACATATCCTAATTGTATAAGGTTCCAAATGTTAACACATACAATTTTGATTAGTAAAATTATTTTGTAATAACCAGGGACTTCCTGTAGGCTAGTGGTAGGAAATAAAGGCTTATCGCACTATGGTTGTGGGTTCGATTCCTACAGCTTTGTCCGATGCAACGGGTTATTCCCCACCATGCAGGTTGTCCTTTTCCTAAAACTATAGTATTATAATATTCCAAAAATAATATTCATAAATTCTTTAACCTTAAACAATACTATCCATGGTTCAACTTAATCCATTCCAACCTTAATAGTTATCCAAAATACCTCCATCCAGACTTTCTCTAAAAGGTCTCTAAATTCCAAAATCAATTGTAACATCAGATTCCCCAAACAAAGAAAAGTTTCTCTTATTGTCACATACTAAAAATATGATTACCTTAATCATATTAACTTAATAAAAAAGTACTGCAGTACAATCTTTATATATATCACATTATTCTTATAACCAGAATATAATCCTTGAGTCCAAAAGCACCAATACATTAATTATTCCGCTTCAACTGTAGTCACATCATAATATTGGCCTTGATCCCTTGGCCTTTTCTGAGGTAAGTTTCCTTGACGCTTAGGACATTCATTTGCATAATGCCCCATTTCCCTATAATTGTAGCATTCAACTTTGACATCCTCTTTCTTTCCCTTACAATCACGAGCCTGGGGACCCTTTTCTCCACATTTATAACAAACTCCCATTCCTTTTAGGCATGTACCAGGGTGATTCTTCCCACAATTATCACATAATGGAAAATCCTTCTTTCCCTTTTTCCCTTTATCTGTCTCTTGTTCCCCCGTTCTCTTCTTCTCTTGCTTTACTTTGTTGTCATAAGACATGGAGAATTCCTTTTCTGTCTTGATAGCACACGAGACAATATCTTCGTATGATGAGAAGGATTGTGATACTAAATCTCGACGGAGAAATGGTTTTAACCCATCAAAGAAACGATCATTCTTACTCCTTGGGTTACGTATATAATCGGAATCATGCCTCGCTAACCTTGTAAAGTTAGCCTCATACTTTGCGACATTCTCATCCTCCTCCTGCCTCAGACTCAGAAATTGCCTTTCCATATCTGCTCGATGGTCACGAGGAAAGTATTTTTCTAAGAAAAGCTCTTGGAACTCCCTCCATTCCATATTCGATACGTCATCGCCTTCATTTGTGTTTTGAATCAGCGACCACCACTGATCGGCATCTCCAGTGAGGCGGTAAACTGCCATGACAACCTTCTCCCTTTCACTACTCCCCAAGGCATGGAATATTTTCTCTAAGGAATTTATCCATTGCTCAGCTACTATAGGATTTGTACTCCCATTGAAGGTTGGTGGTTGTTGCCTCATGAAACGGTCTAGCATTGATCCTCCACGTTGCGGATCAGGGTGCTCCATAAGAGTAAGGTTATTATTCATAACCTGCGTGAGTTGTCCCAGTACGGTGAGAAGCTGATCAGCACCAGTTGTATCACTAGCTCCACCATAATTATCTTGAGCAGGAGGGAAATCCCTACACGGAGTGCGTGCATTGATACGGTTTCCATTCCTTCCACTAGGCGCCATTTATAAACAATGGCATAAACTAGATTAGTTTATGAAATAAAATACATAATTCCATATTTGTAAAATACCTTACATAAATTGAACTAATTATGGATATAATCCATAATTATAAAAATGTTTTCTTTGAGGAAGTATATACTTGTAACCCTTCATAGCGGTTTGTAAAGAAAATGGGAATTATCAAAAGCATATCCCCCGGGAGTGTCGTAACCAAGAGTGCAGCAAGGCCCGTTGTCGTGCACCAGTTCCCGTTCGAGTATAGCTCAATGCAGTGTTTTCGGGTGTTACCCCTAGGTACATCTGTGCCAGAGCCGCCTCTACCTGCTTGAATCCAGACAGGGATGTATTGCTCGGAAAACTCACAACATCTCTACAATACCAAAATTCTAGGAAGTTCTTCTATACTAATCCTCAAAGTCTATCTTCAGGATATGTGCTCTAATCAGAGTTTATCTAAATCTAGCTTCCAAGGATAGTACTAAACTGCCTCTGATACCAACTGTAACGCCCCGACCCCAGCTACCCAGAGTCGGTGCATTACTTCGTAACATTGGCATGATCACAAAAGATCAAGTCTCGAAAGACCGATTAGTTTAGTAGACTTGGAAACACTAGATACATTCGTAAACGTTACATTACATCATAAAGTGAAAAACTACAATAACAAAGTCTCCATAGTCCACACTCATATCCTCTTCTGACAATCCCTGCAGGTCATTCATAAAATACTTCTTCACATCCTGGAAAATATTAAAACTTGAAAGGGGTGAGCTCAGATGCTCAGTAAGGATAACAATATTGCGGAAGCTTTCATAAATAAACATTCACATTTAAGGCAATGTATAACTAAAACAAAAGCCTTTTTAAACTTGAACATCAGCATAATATGGCAAAAATAAAATTAAATAATGCCATTTACTTACTCACATGGATATTCTACTAGTCGAATAATCACATGCAATATCAATAACCACTTTCATAATGAGGGAATGTATAATTTCAGACATTCTAAAACATTTTGTCAAGGCCTTGTCCAAGACGTCTAAAATGATTAAGGCCTCGGCCAAAACCATAAATCAAATTGGGAGAGGGCCTCGGCCAATTCCACGTCTATTTGTCTCATGAGACCTACCGATGAAATTTTTTTAGAAGATACTTATGTCTAAAAATGCTCAAATATACTCCAGTGTTTTTCTGAAAACATTATGCATGCTTCTGAAAACAAAATAACTAATTCTGAGACTGCTCGACTAATTACAGGCCATGATGGGTCCACGCCCAATCCCTTCCTAGCTACCACACTCGAGAGTCAGGTTTTATGAAAACATTTTTAAGCTTCCGTTAAATACGTATACATTTGCACTGGATTTTCATATATTGGAGAGAAATATCTCTTTTTGAAATCATTTAAAAATCACATAATTATAAAAGAAAACCTGTTGAATAAATGTAAAAGTCTAAGGGGTTTATACACCGTATAAAAGAAGGTTGAGTATAAAACAAACTATGCCTCAATGAATGGAGATTGAGAAGAAATCTCTTAAAATGATAATTTTTAAATAAAATATATTTATTATGTGTATTCACTATATGTAAACATAAATAAAGTATGAATACAAGATAGGACATAATAATATCATGACATAATTTGAAAGTAGGAGATTAACCCAAAGAATGGAAGTTGGGTTAAGAAATTCCCTTACCTCGTGTCCGACTTGACTCAAACGTTCTTTAACCTCCTGAATAATAA
Organism: Viscum album; assembly: GCA_963277665.1. Classification (NCBI taxonomy): domain Eukaryota; kingdom Viridiplantae; phylum Streptophyta; class Magnoliopsida; order Santalales; family Viscaceae; genus Viscum; species Viscum album. The sequence continues at coordinate 1,755,750,766 of OY728159.1, read as the reverse complement.
ACTAGAGTTAATATCTAACTTATTAAGAACCATTTTCAATTTCATTATCCTTTTTATATCACTAATTACAATGTTATGAACGTTATGTAATTATTTAAGTTAATAACGGTCGTTTTGTCGATCATTGGTACTTGTGTCAACAATAACCTTCTTATAAATACAAGTTGTTCATGTGGTGAAGTATCCATTATATCCAGAATTATATTTATGATGTAGATATCATATATATCATATATATCCAGTATATACATTCATTCATAATATTACGTAACATTTAGAGGTAAGAAATGAAATGCACCGTTCATGGAGACGGTAAGCCGTACGTACGCATTAACGCTACTTTCATTTCTATTTCGTATTTAATGTAATGAAATAATAATTATATAAAGGTATAATATAGTTCCAGTATAATATCATATATAATATCATTTACTCCATCCTTTATACATCCCACATATGGCATTAACGATTAACATCACTTTGAGGGGGCGGTAGTCCGCACTTCCTAAAATGAAATTATCGCGTTTTACCCATAATGGAAATCATAAAGTATGCCATAAATGAGAAATACAGAAGAATAAGTAAAACATAAACATATTATATATTATATATAAAAATAGTGACATCTTAATGGCCACCTTTGAAGGTGTTATATGAGTGTTGAACAATCATCGTTTCGTGAGGCAGAAATTCGCCATCCACAGAAACCGTATGTTCTTTAACCATTAGATGTAGGTGTGTGTAAGTGTAGCTCGAATCCTTCTTATAACAAAATCCTAGTATATTTAAGATACTGGTCTTGTTACAAAAGAAATGAATAAAAAGAGTTTAGGGGGTTGGAGAAGCTAAATAAAACAAAACAACATTAGAGAAGACATTACCTAAAAATCGGGTAACTCTTTTTGATTTGAGCCAAAGGCTTCCTTGGGAAGAGTTATTCCCAAAGTGAGGCTTCTAGGAGTAAGAGGGGGAAGTTTGAAGAGTATTTGGGAAGAGTTTGGCCGAGCCAAATGGCTTGAAAGTGTAAATGAGGTGGTAGAGGTGGGGGCCTTTTATAAGTGGAGAGGAGGGGCACTCTTGGAAAGTAAAGAAAAGTCACTTTATTATAAAATGAGTTTCGGATTTCAGAGGTCCCACACTTATATAATTCGAGGATAAGGTGATAAGGGTTATAAATCTACTCATCCAATAGGTTTTTGACAAGTGTACGCTTTGGATTTTACATTATCTTTCCATTTTATTTAAATCGTTAAATAATGAGGTCATCGCTGCATCATAATGATGGAATATATAATTTAATTTATTTAATGTATAAAAATTATAAAAAAAAATACTATGATGTAGTATATAATTTTATCTTTCCAATTACTATTTATAGAGAAAAATATGACTTGTATAACCCCATGTAAAAATTGTTTTAGTAAAACATTTCATGTTTGTGTCATTTTTTACTTTAACATTAAATAAAAGGTATTTATGTCATTTTCCAACTAAAGTGGCTCCATGGGGTCCCCAAGTTGACCCATGGATTGTCTTGGTCGGACATGACACATCCAATGAGGGTAGGACATGTGTCAATCTCATCTCATATTATTAAAACATTATTTTTACCTTAAACTACACTAATTACCTCTAATCGCGATTAAGAACTTAAAAGTTACTATTCACCAAAAATTATTTTAATCTCATTGAACCACATTTTACTTCTTAATGACAACCATGTATGTTGGATTTTTGAAAATCAAATCACAGAAGTGGTAATATTTCATTTAAATGAAAAATCAGTTATTTAACTACCACTTAGTGGTTTCACTATTCATCAAAAATTGAAGTTTTTCAGAATAATGCCAAAATTTCACCCTAAGCTATAATTGATATTCCGAATTCAAAAATGATTCCTATTTTACAAAATTCCAAACATATAAGTTGCATTAATTAATTTTATAATTAATTCCCGCTGTCACAACATATAGCGTGTTTTTAAGAAACAATTTAAATCAAAAGATTGACAGTTCTTTATGTCCAATTTTAAAGTGAAATTAAATCTAATGACCACCATTGGATAAAATAGTAAAAATATATTCTAATTATACTTTAAAACCACTCAATAATATAATTTATCACTATAAAATACTTTGATTAAAAAAATTTGTTTTTAAGTATTTTTCACTATTCATAAAAATTGGATGTTCTCAGAAAATTACAAAAAATTCAACTTTGGATAATTTCGATATTACAAATACAAAAATGAAGTCCATTTTGAAATATGAAATTTCTATAATTTTAAAAAGTGGGTATTACTATTCATAACTGCTACTTTGATTAGTTGCGGTGTGTTAGCACTCGAAGTTGCGTACAATGCAAGCTATTGCATTATTGAATGAGAAGTGTATCATGGAAGATCGGGGTGTTACAACAGCGGTTCAGAGAGGCACAGCATGGAGAGAATGAATTTGAGACACGACATGCACAGATACCCTCAGGATATTCACTTGATGTATTATCTATGTGATGAGAGCACATCATCCTTTTTAGAGGATGTACCATGGTACCAGTTGCTTTACAGGAGGAGGTGCTGAGAGAGTTTCACACATCCCCTTTAGCGGTACATCCAGGAGTGGAAAAGATGTACTATGATCTCAGACGGTAGCATTCATGGCCGGGTATGAGGAAGGTTTTGGCAGAGTTCGTTTCTCAATGCCTCACTTTCCAGAAGGTGAAGGCGGAACACCAGGTACCAGCAGGATTGGTACACCCCTTGGATGTCCCGGAGTGGAAGTGTGATGGGACAACTATGGACTCAGTGACTAGACTTCCACGTACTTCCAGAGGTCACGACTCCATTTGGGTGATTGTCGACCGACTCATCAAGTCGGGTCACTTCTTACCCATCAGAGAAAAAGGATCAGTGGAGAGCTTGGGATGCCTATAAATTCAAAATATCTTAAGGCTTCATTGTGTGCCATCATCTATCGTCTCCTATCAAGATTCTCACTTTACTTCCTGGCTTTTGAAGGGGTTGCAGGAGGCATTCGGGACGCAGCTATGTCTGAGCACCACCTTTCGACCTCAGACGGATGGTCAGACGGAGAGGACCATTCAGACTCTCGAGGACATGCTTCGTGCATGTGTCCTCGACTTTGGTCGCAGCTGGGAGGACCACCTACCCTTTGTGGATTTCCCATACAATAACTGCTACAACTCCACCATCGGGATGGCACCATACGAGGCATTTTACGGCCGACCTTACATATCACCTCTATACTGGACAGAACCTGGGGAGTCAGCACTTGTGGGACCAGAGATCGTCCAGGCCACGATAGAGAAGGTCTAGGTCATCCAGGAGCGGATGATGACAGCTTAGAGCTGGTAGAAGACTTATGCTGATAGGAGGCAGAGACTACTAGAGTTCGAGGATGGAGACCACGTCTTCTTGCGGGTCTCACCTCGATGTTGATTTACAGAGATTTGGTCGGGGCGGCAAGCTATCTCCACGCTTCATCAGACCTTTCCAGGTTCTCAGCAGGATAGGAGGGGTGGCTTATCGCCTGGCTCTACCACCTCAGTTGCTCCTGGTGCATGACGTCTTCCACGTATCTCAGCAGAGGAGGTACGTGCACGACCCAACGCATATCATCGACCATGGGGAGATGGACATTGATGATGGGGAGACTTTTGCGGAGGTCCCGACGGAGATCGAGGATCAACAGGAGAGGTTTCTACATGGGTGGTCAATTCCTTTAGTGTACATTAGATGGAAGCATGGGAACCTCCAGGAGAGCACTTGGGAGAGGGACCCTCAGATGCGTGCACAGTACCCACATTTGTTCCCCTAGTTTATGATGTATCTTTATGGGGATGTCAAGCCCTAAGGTGGGAGTAATGTAATGACCTGTAAAATTCAAGGGAAATTTTTTCTTAATTTTCTTCGAGATTTTACAATAACGCAGTTTCTGACATCACCTAATTCTGAGGCCCCGTGTGACCGGAATCAATTTCCTATGTATTGCTCGGGTACATTTAGTGAACAAACGAGTGGGTTTTCCTAACTTTTGAACAGGTACTCAGAATCGAAATCCGAGGGCACCAATGAAACCGCAGCGCCGGTAATTGCTTAGGAACACGTTTTCTGGAGTTGCGTTTGCTCAAGTGTGGTTTTTTTAAAAATGGTTAACTAATGAATAAAATAATTGTTGTGAAACAATTTTTATTTTATGTTCTAAGTAGATTAAACCTACATATGAAAGTTGAGGTGGGACCCACTATATCCTAAACCGTCATCATAGGATATTAGTGAGGGGGGCCCACACGAGCCCCACCTTTTCAACTTCCTCAAACCCCCCATTATTTTGCATGCAATGCCCCAACCCCAGTTACCCAGAGTCGGTGCATTATTACATAACATTGGCATGATCACAAGAAAGATCAAATCTTGAAAGACCGATTAGTTTAGTAGCCTTGGAAACACTAGATATATTTATAATGTTTTACATTACATCATAAAAATGAAAACTACAACAAAATAGTCTCCATAGTCTACACTCTTATCCCCTCATACTATCCCTGCAGGTCATTCATAATTTACTTCTTCACATCCTGGGAAAAATAAAACATAGAAAAGGGGTGAGCTCAAATGCCCAGTAAGGATAAAAATATAGCGGAAACATTCATAAATAAGATTAATCATTTAAGGAAATGTATAACTAAAACAAAAGCCTTTGAAACATGGACTTCAACATAGTATGGAAAAAATAAAATGAAATAATTTCATTTACTTATTCAAATGGATATTCTACTAATCGAATAATCACATGCAATATCAATAACCACTTTAATAATGATGGAATGCATAATGCCAGACTATCATAACCACATAGGAAAGGCCTTGTGCAAACACTACAAATAATATTTTTTCAAGGCCTTGTGCCAAGACAGTAGTTTGTCTCATGAGACCTACCGATGCATTTAGGAGCTATAGCGGGCTCCACCCATCACATATTAAGTCTAATTCATTACCATATGAAAAGGTTTAAACATAACATAAACATTTATATTAAAACTTGCATATGAAATGTAAATACTTCATATATAAACCATAAATTATATAAAAATAACACATCCATGGTCAAACATATCACAAAACCTTCAATACAATATGTAAGTTTTGTATCATAATAATTCAACTTCAAATAATCTTAAAATCCATCAAAGGATGTTAACATAGATGAAATCAAAACTATTTGAGAGAAATATCCCTTTTTTGAAATCATTTAAAAGTAACATAATTATAAAATAATACATTTACTTTGAATTTTTTTTATAATATTGTAAGGGAAGCTTCGATGATTTTATAATGGCGGAAAATAGCCACACCCGCCGTATAAGTTAAAAAAACATTCTTCCCTTAATTCTGTCGAAAAGGATAAAAAGGACCTTCCTTGGAAAACAACGGAAAGATTCCTTTATAAACCACTTATAAAAGTCAACAAGGGTAAAAGTGACTTTAACCCATATTCTAGTAAATAGTAAAAATGTTTTGAAATACATTTTTAAGAAACATGGACGTGGATGATAAAGAAATCCCAGTATATTATTACGTATAAACAACCACAGATAATGATGAGATTGTGAAATAAACCCTTACCTTGTACTTTTACTTGGTTGGGGGTAGGGTAACCTCCTGTATAATGGTGAAATAGTTGATATTAAATTATACAATAATCATATACATTAATATGATATCATCTATGATATTTTAACATTGATTTGTTAATAATATCTGAGTATTATCGTTGTTTCGGGTGTTAACTTACTCATTTTATTTTATATTTTTTGTAACGTAAGCTGTGTTTTTCATGGATAGGTTGTATCTTATTCATATCCTAAATTATATCAAGTCCTTAGATACTATTATTAATCATCAAATGAGAATTAGACATGAATGGATATGATGGGGAATGAATCTCATCATGTTCGTGGAGACGGTAGTCCGTACGTACGCACGAGCGACAATATAATTCTTTTGATATTAAAATAATATATAATTGGATGGTATATCATATATAAAGAATCATTATCATATTTTATTTATTATTTACATTAATTACACATAATTATTATACCCAACCAAATAATAATTTATTGAATAACAATTACACCACGACGTGGAGATGGTAAGCCGTACGTACGCACGTATGGTGACATGTTACTCAAAGGATGGATAGAATACTGAATATGGTTTTAACATATTTATAATATAATCACAGTATATATAAGATACTGGAGTTATTATTTTAGAATCGGAATGAAAGAAGAAGTTGAAGAAGAAAGGAACTTGAGAGAGGATGGTGAAAACATTACCTCTTCTTCGGGTTCTTTCTTTTGATTTGATAAAAAGGGATCCTTAGGTTGGATTTCTAACTAAAGGAAGGACTCTAAGATGAAGTGGGGTAAGTTGAGAGAGTATTTGGGCAGATTTTGGCCGATCCAAATGGCTTTGAATGTGTGAATTAATGATAAGGTTGAGTGCCCTTTTATAATAGGGGTGAAGGGCACCATTGGAAAAGCTAGAAATATTATTTTATAATAAATTCATATTCATTTTCTAATGGATCCAAAGTGTATTATTTAAAGTTTATGTTGGGTATGGGTCGCAAACAACTCAACCAATAGAATTTAGGTAGGTTTGGGTCATTATATTGACCTTATCGTTTAGTTTTAACTCTTACTTAATTAGTTTGACACTTACCATGTCACTATGTATTTTTATATTATATAGTTCATATACTTATTATATACCTCAAACGGATTCCCAAGTGGTTCATTAATGATACACCTATAATGATATAAGTCTCTTGTCCGATCCATGGATTTTTAGGAATTGAATATCAATTAATAATATAATATTTGTTTTAAAAACTCTTTTAGGTCAATTTTGACACTATTTGGAAAATTGATTTTTGTGAAAATTATAACAGAATTATTAATTCGATCAAAGTTAATTAAATAAATCCTAACTTGTCATATTAACCTATAAAATTATTGTAATTCATAAAAAGTCTAAATTATATTTATTTTGGTATTTATAATAACAATTATTTTAATTTTTCACTATTATGGTAATTACTGCATCATCATTGTGTCATAAATAAATTAAATTATTTAATTTCTAAAAAATATAAATAAAATATCATTATTTAGGAAATCTTCTTAGATTTATAATTAATATTTATAATCGAATTTATCTTTTGTGTAACCCTATATTAAAAATGTTTTAGTAAATAATACTTGATTTTAAGCCTTTTAACTCTTCTTTGAATTAAATAATAATAAATGTTCTAATCTAATCCAAGTGAACCTAAATGATAATATTTTATTCCTAAGGTTTTTTTGGTCAATATAATCTTTTACATTAGAATTAGGACATCTGTTAGGGTAATATTAATATCATTTTTACCCTTAATTACCATGTTTACTTTTAACCGTGGTAAATAAAAGTAAAAAATTACTATTCAACAAAAAATATTTTCATCTCATTGAACCACATTTTACTCATTGATATTAACCATGTCTCTCGGATTTTTGAAATTCCTCTCAAAGAAGCAGGAAAATTAAGTTTTATGAAAAATTCAGTTTTTTAACTACCACTTAGTGGTTTCACTATTAATCAAAAAATGAAGTTTTTCATAAAAACACAAAAAATTCACCCTAAGCTAATTTCGATATTCTGAATCCAAAAATGAAGTCCATTTTGAATAATAAAATTTATAAATTTCAAAAAGTGTGTATTACTATTCATAACGGCTAGTTTGATTGGTTGTGGTGTGTTAGAACTCGATGTTGCGTACAACACACGCTATTGCATTATTCAATGAGAAGTGTACCATAGAAGCTTGGGGAGTTACATTCTCCCATCCTTCAAATAATTCCATCCTCGAAATTTCTATAATACTACCGCATGAAAAGACTCAGGTGGTTCTTCATCATAAGTTCCTCGGGTTCCCACGTTGCCTATTCCATCTTATGGTTTTCCCACAAGACTTTTACCAGACGAGTCGTCCGGTTTCTCAGTACTTTTTCTCTCATATCAAGAATCTTGATGGGATCATCACAATAAGACAGATCAGGTTCCAGTTCTAATTCCTCATAGGTGAGTACATGCGTTGGGTCAGGCATGTATTTCCTCAACAGTGATACATGGAACACATCGTGAACTTTGGAGAGACTTGGCGGCTTTGCCAAATGGTAAGCTACAGCCCCAATTCGTTCTAGAATTTCGAAAGGTCCGATGTACCTGGGACTCAGTTTTCCTTTCTTACGAAAACGTATGACTGCCTTCCATGGAGATACCTTCAGGAAAACATGACCACTAACTTGAAATTCCAAATCCTTCCTTTGATTATCAGCATAGATCTTCTGCCTACTTTGAGCTGATTTGATATGGTTTTGGATTACCTTCAACTTTTCCATCGTTTCCTCCACCAGTTCTGGGCCTACAATTTTTCTTTCACCGACGTCATCCAATAGGTTGGTGTGCGACATCTCTTTCCATATAACGCTTCATATTGTGCCATCTGAATACTCTAATGGAAACATCTGTTATAGGAAAATTCTACCATAGGTAAATATTGATCCCACATACCATGAAAGTCATTTGAGCAGGATCTCAACATGCCTTCTAAAGTTTGAATAGTTCGTTCTGATTGTCCATCTGTTTGAGGGTGGAAGGCAGTGCCCAAATGAAGTTCAGTATCCAAGGCTTTCTGAAGACTTTTCCAGAATCTTGAAGTAAAACAGGGATCACAATCAGAAACAATCGATAGGGGTACTCCATGAAGTCTCATAACATCATTAATATATAGTCTTTCTAGACGTTACAGTGGTAGATCTTCTCTTACAACAAGAAAATGTGCTGAATTGGTAAGACGATAAACAATAACCCATATTTCATTGTTCCTTCTAAGAGTCTTAGGTAGTCCAATGACAAAGTCCATCGTGATATTATCCTGTTTCCACTCCGGTATGGGAAGATGTTCCATGACTCCTCCAGTCTGTTTCCTTCCAGCTTTCACTTGTTGACAAACCATACATATTGACACAAAATAAGCAATATCCCTCTTCATGTTGTCCCAAAAAAAATTTCCTTCAAGTCTCTAAACATTTTGGTGCTCCCAGGTTGTATAGAGAAATTGGAACTATGAGAATCATCCAACAATTCCCTTTTTAGATCAGGTATATCGGGAACACAAAGTCTCTTCCCAAATTTCAAAATTCCATCTTCAAACACAAAGACTCTCAATCTCCCATCATTCACAGCTTTAATCTTCTTTTGAAATTCTTCATCATCGGTCTGAGAACTCTTAATCCTTTCTAGTAAAGATGGTTTGGAAACCATTTAAAAAAGCATTGATGTTTCACCTTCCCTGAGTATTCCCATGTCCATATTTACTAGATCCATGAAAATTGGATCCCTTTCAATTCTCATATTGTTTAAAACTCCATGATCTTTTCCGCTCAAAACATCTTCCACCTTGTTTGCTTTCCCCGGGTGGTAGTGTATCGTACAATCATAATCCTAGAGTAATTTAAGACATCTCCTTTGCCTCATCTTGACTTCTTTTTGTGAGAAAATATAATTCAAACTATTGTGAGTAGTATAAATCTCACATTTTTCACCATAGAGGTAGTGCCTCCATATCTTCAAATAAAAGATCACAACTACAAACTTGATATCATGATTAGGATAGTTTTTTTCGTGAATTTTCAACTGTCGTGATGCATAGGAAATAACCCTATCATTCTGCATAAGGACACAACCAATTACTTTCTTCGATGCATCACTATAAATAACGAACCCATCATTCCCTGATAGTAGATTCAGTATAGGAGAATTGACTAATCTTCTCTTCAGTTCTTCAAAACATTCTTCACACTCTTTTGACCAAACAAATTTACCCCCTTTACGTGTGAGCTTTGTTAATGGGTTTTCCAATCGGGACAAATTCTGGACGAAACATCAATAATAACATGCAAAACAAATAAAACTATGTACCTTAGTTATACTCGTAGGTGCAGGCCATTCATGGATTGCCTTGGTCTTAAAAGGATCAATATAGATTCCATCTTTAGAGAAAATATGGACAGGAAAAGAAATCTCTTGAAGCTAGAATTCACACTTGCTATACATCCCATATAATCCATGTCTTCTCAGATTCTTCAAGATAATGTTCAAGTGATTTTCATGATCTTCGTAGCTTTTGGATTATACCAAGATATCATCAATAAATACCACCACAAATTCATCGAGATATTTCTTAAAAATTCTATTCATAAGATCCATGAATACAGAGGGTGCATTAGTAAATCCAAAAGGCATTATTGTAAACTCATAATGCCTGTACCTTGTTCGAAATGCGGTCTTCAGAATTTCTTCCTTCTTCACACACAACTAATGGTATCCAGATTGAAGGTCAATCTTTGAAAATTATTGAGCTCCATGTAGTTGGTCAAATAAATCATCGATGTGAGGTAGGTGATACTAGTTCTTTATTGTTATAGCATTGATCTCCCTATAGTCGATACATAACCTCATAGATCAATCATTATTTTTAACAAAAGGAACAGGGTCTCCCCATGGAGAAACACTAGGGCGAATAAATCCCTTATTACTCAATTCCTCTAGTTGTTTCTTTAGTTCAACTAATTCTACATCGGCCATTATATAAGGGGTCTTCGATATAGGCCTTGATCCAGGAATTAAATCAATGGAAAACTCAACTTCTCTTTCTGGAGGATGTCCATGTAAATCTTCTGAAAACACATCTACATATTCATTCACAGTAGTTACATCCTCTATTTGATCATTACTTTCCTCACCCACATTCATTTCATTTTCTTCCTCCCCAATAATTGAATTTAGTTGAGCTACTGGGGGTGGATCTGGATAAGAATTAGATGGTGACGATTCTTCTCTAAAGATAAGGTGTTCCTTATCATCATCATCAAAAATCGTAACCTCATTCTTCTTACAATAAATCTTTGCATCATGGTCCAAAAGCCAATACATACCAAGGATTATATCAAACTCAATCATAGGTATGATGATGATATCAGCGGATTAAGAACATTTATGTGCTCTAATGGGGACTCATTCACAAAAATATGTTGCAATGATACTTCCCTTAAGAGTTTTAACTGACAACTCCCTTGTTAAATCAAATTAGAAATATCTAATTTTCTTAGCCAACATGGAAGATATGAAACAATGCGATGACCCAGAATCAAATAATGCATTTTCCAAACTTGAGGAAACCATTAAATTAACTGCCACCACGTCTTTCGGAGCTTCTACCTGAGCAGTAGTGATAGCATAAGCTTGGCTTTGATCCCTTGTCCTTTTCTGAGGTAAGCTCCCCTGACGCCTAGGACATTCATTTTCATAATTTCCCATCTCCCTTTAATTGTAGCATTGGACATCGGTAGCTTTGCAATCAAGAGCTTGGTGTCCTTTTTGACCACACATGTAACAGACTCCCTTTCCTTTTAAACAGGTACTGGGGTGTTTCTTCCCACATTTACTGCAGGGTGGATATTCAACTTTTCCCTTCTTCCCGTTATTTCCATTCCCAGATTGATCAACAGATCTCTTCTTCAATTACTTTGCTTTAAAGTCATATGACTTAGAGAATTATTTCTCTGTCTTGATAGCACATGAGAAAATTTCTTCGTACGACGAGAAGGATTGTGAAACTAATGCTCGATGGAGAAATGGTTTTAACCCATCAAATAAAAAATTAATATTACTTCTTAGGATACATATATAATCTTCATCATACCATGATAACCTTGTAATGTTAGCCTCATACTTTTCACAACATTCTCATCCACCTTTTGTCTCACAATCAGAAATTGCCTTTCCATATCTGCTCGATGATCACGAGGAATGTATTTTTCTAAAAACAGATCTTTGAAGTCCCTCCATTCCATATTTGATACATCATCATATTCCTTCATGTTTTGAATCAATGACCACCATTGATCAGCATCTCCAGTGAGGCGGTAAAATTCCATGATAAATTCTTCCCTTTCACTGCTTCCCAATGCCTGAAATATTTTCTCTACGGAACTTATCCATTGCTCATCTAAAAATAGATTTTTACTCCCATTGAATGTTGGTGTTTTTTTCCTCATGAAGCGATCTAACATTGATCCTCCATGCTATAGATCGGGGTTCTTCATATGGGTAAGGTTATTATTCGTAACCTGAGTGAGTTTTCCCAGTATGGTGATTAGTTGATCAGCACCTGTTGCATCACCAGCTCCACTATAATTATCTTTAGCAGGAGTGAAATCTATAAATGGAGTGTTTGCATTGATACAGTTTACATTTCTTCCACTAGGTGCCAGTTCTAAACAATGGCATAAACTAGAACAGTTTATGAATCAAAATACATAATTCCATACTTATAAAACACTTAACATAAATTGAACTATTTGTGGATATAATCCATAATCATAAAAAGGGATTCTTTGAGGAAGTATATACTCATAAACCCTTCATAATGATTTGTAATGAAAATGAGAGTTATCCTAAGCATATCCCTCGGGAGTGTCGTAACCCAGAGTGCAGTAAGGCCCATTTTCATGCACCGGTTCCCGTTCGAGTCCAGATCAAAGTGGTGTTTTTGGGTTTTACCCTTAGGTATATCTGTTCCAGATCCGCCTCTACCTTCTCGTATCCAAACAGGGATGTATTTCTCTTATAACCCACAAAATCTCTACAATACCAAAATTCTAGGAATTTCTTCTATACTAATCCTTGAAGTCCATCTTAAATCTATGTGCTCTAATCAGAGTTTATCTAACTCTTGCTTCCAAGGTTTGTACTAAAATTCCTCTGATACCAACTGTAATGTCCCGACCCTAGTTACCCAGATTCGGTGCATTATTACATAACATTGGCATGATCACAAGAAAGATCAAATCTCGAATGACCGATTAGTTTAGTAGCCTTGGAAACACCAGATATATTCATAAAGTTTTACATTACATCATAAAAATGAAAACTAAAACAACATAGTCTCCATAGTCTACACTCTTATCCCCGCATACTATCCCTAAAGGTCATTCATAATTTACTTCTTCACATCCTGGGAAAAATAAAACATAGAAAAGGGGTGAGCTCAAATGCCCAGTAAGGATTACAATATAGCGAAAAATTTCATAAATAAGAATAAACATTTAAGGCAATGTATATCTAAAACAAAAGCCTTTTAAACTTGAACATCATCATAGTATGGAAAAAATAAAATGAAATAATGCCATTTACTTATTCACATGGATATTCTACTAATATAATAATCTCATTCAATATCAATAACCACTTTCATAATGATGGAATGCATAATGCCAGACTATCATAACCACATAGCCAAGGCCTCGTGCCAAGACTACAAATAAGATTTTGTCAAGGCCATGTTCCAAGACACTAGTTTGTCTCATGAGACCTACCAATGCATCGAGGAGCTATAGTGGGCTCCACCCGTCACATACTAAGTCCAATGCATTACCATATGAAAAGGTTTAAACATAACATAAACATTCATATTAAAACTAGCATACGAAATGTAAATACTTCATCCCTAATCCATGAATGGTATAAAAATAACACATCCACAGTCAAACATATCACAAAAACTTCAATACAATATGGATGTTTTTTTCATAATAAATCAACATCAAATAAGCTTAAAATCCATCAAAGGATGTTGACATAGATGAAATCAAAACTATTCGAGAGAAATATAACTTTTTTTGAAATCATTTAAAAGTCACATAATTATAAAATAAAACATTTACTTTGAAAAATTTCTTTTAAGCTTGTATGGGAAGATTCGATGATTTTATAACGGCAGAAGATAGCTACACCTGCCATATAAGTTAAAAAAACATTCTTACCTTAATTCAGTCGAAAAGTTTAAAAAGTACATTGTTTGGAAAATGGCAGAAATATTCCATTATAAACCACTTATAAAAGTCATCAAGGGTATAAATGACTTTAACCCATATTCTAGTAAATATTAAAAATGTTTTGAAATACATTTTTAAGAAACATGGATGTGGATGATAAAGAAATCCCAGTAGATTATTATGTATAAACAACCTCGGATAATGAAGAGATTGCGAAATAAACCATTACATTGTACTTTTCCTTGGTTGGGGGTAGGTTAACCTCCTTTATAATTGTTAAATAAATTTTATTAAATTATACAAGAATCATATACATTAATGTGATATCATATATGATCTTTTAACATTTATTTGTTAATAATATCTTAGTATTATCGTGGTTTCGAGTGTTAAATTACTCATTTTCTTTTATATGTTTTGTTAAGTAAGAAGTGTTTGTCATGTATAGGTTGTATCATATTTGTATCCAGAATGATATCATGTCCTTAGATACTATTATTAATCATCAAATGAGAATTATACTTGAATGGATATGATGGGGAATGAATCTCATCACATTCGGGGAGACGGTAGTCCGTACGTACGCACGAGCGACAATAACATTCTTTTGATATTAAAATAATATATAATTGGATGGTATATCATATATACATAATCATTATCATGTTATATTTATTATTTACATGAATTACACATCATTATTATTCCCATCCAAATAATAATTTATTGAATAACAATTACACCACGACGTGGAGATGGTAAGTCGTACGTACGCACGTATGGTGACACGTTATTCAAAGGATGGATAGAATAATGAATATGGTTGTAACATATTTATAATAACATCACAGTATAAATAAGATACTGGAGTTATTATTTTATAATGGGAATGAAAGAAGAAGTTGAAGAAGAAAGAAACTTGAAAGAGGGTGGTGAAAACATTACCTCTTCTTCATGTTCTTCCATTTGATTTGATCAAATGGGATCCTTATGATGGTTTTATGACTAAAGGAAGGCATCTAGGACGAATTGATGGAAGTTGAGAGAGTATTTTGGTAGAGTGTGTCCTAGCCAAATGGCTTTAATGGAGTGAATTAATGAGAAGGGGGAGTGCCCTTTTATAAGAGGGGTGAAGGGCACCTTTGGAAAAGCTAGAAATATTATTTTATAATAAATTCATATTCGGTTTCTAATGTCTCCAAAGTTTATTATTTAAAGGATAAGGTGGGGATGGTTCGAAAACCACTCAACCAACAGAATTTAGACATGTTTGGGTCATTATATTAACCTTATCATTTAGTTTTAACTATTAGTTAATTAGTTCGACACTAACCATGTCACTTTGTATTTTTAAATTATATAGTTAATAAACATACTATATTCCTCCATGCGACCCCCAAGTGTTCCATTAATGATACACCTATCATGATATAAGTCTCTTGGTCGAACCTTCGATTTTTAGAAATTTAATATCAATTAATAATATAATATTTGTTTTAAAAATTCTTTTATGTCAATTTTGACACTATTTGGAAAATTGATTTTTGTGAAAATCATAAAAGAATGATTACTTAGAAAAACGTTAATTAAATAAATCCTAACATGTCATATTAACCTAGAAAATTAGTTTAATTCAAAAAAACTAGTCTAAAATTATATTTATTTAGGTATTTATAATATAAATTATATTAATTTTTCATTATTATGGTAATTACTGTGTCATCGTTGTGTCGTATATAAATTCCATTATATGAATTCTAAAAATTATATATAAAATATCATTATGTAGGAAATATTTTTATCTTTCTGATGAATATTTATAATCGAATTTATCTTATGTGTATCCCTATATTAAAAATGTTTTAGTAAATAAACCTTGATTTTAACTCTTTTAACTCTTCTTTGATTTAAATAATAATAAGTGTCCTAATCTAATCCAAGTGGACCTATATGATAATATTTTATTCCTAAGGTTGTTTTTGGTCGAGATACACTTGTCCATTAGAATTAGGACATGTGTTAGGGTAATATTAATATCATTTTTACCCTCAATTACCCTATTTATTTTTAACCGTGGCAAATAAAAGTAAAAAGTTATTATTCACCAAAAATTATTTTCATCTCATTGAACCAAATTTTACTCCTTGATATTAATCATGTCTATCAAATTTTCGAAATTCCACTGTCAAAAGTCATAAAATTATGTTTTTTGAAAAAATCATTTTTTTTAACTACCACTTAGTGGTTTCACTACTCATCAAAAAATGAAGTTTTTCTGAAAAACACCAAAAATTCACCCGAGGATAATTTTGATATTCCGAATTCAAAAATGAAATCCATTTAGAAAAATAAAATTTATAAATTTCAAAAAGGGGGTATTACTATTCATAATGGCTAGTTTGATTGGTCGTGGTGTATTAGAACTCGATGTTGCGTACAACACACGCTATTGCGTTATTCAAAGAGAAGTGTACTATAGAATCTTGGGGTTCTACATTGTAACACACCCTCACCCCCTTATTAAATGCCAAGTCAACTCTCACATTAATTGGACTGTTAAGACTCTTCAATTAATTCAATTAATTGAAAGAATTATTTTAAATTTCAAATGGAATGTTGGCATGTGTGTGTTAATTAAGTAAGACAATGTATTATTTCATTAGGTGTTGCTTCGTTGTGTGAGAGGGAGAGTTCCATGAAGAAATTCATCTTCCTCCTTGAAGAATGCGAAGAACGCACCGACACTGACGAAGAACACCGGCCTCCGACGAAGGACGAAGAAGAACGCTAATTCCTTGGAGATCGACGACGCGATGTCGTGTACCGCGACGCGGACAATCCTCTTCAACACGACGTTGTGTACTGCGATGTCGACGACGCTTACGGAGCCTCCTTCCATGACGCCATCTTCCACGATGTCTTTTTTCCGCGATGAACCTCATTCGACGACATCATCGAAGTAGGGGATAATTTTTGTTCATGATTTCTTTGCCATTCATCGACTTTTATATTGGTCCACCTATTATCATAATAATGGGAGGAGGTCGGATCGTACGAACATGACTGACCCTCCTCCCCCTTTGATGTTGTACTTGTTGTGGCATGAGCAAAGGCAGCGCGGTGAAACGGCACCGCGCGGAAGCAAGAGGAACGGGCGGAGATGCGCGGTGCCGTCGCTTCGCGCCGTTGAGGCCGAACGAAGCCGCGACGCCATCGTGCCGCATTGGAGAACCACGAAGAAGCCGCGACCAGAGCGGGGCCGCAGTGGAGGGGCGCGAAGATGTCGCATCGCGCCGGTCGGACATGGCCACAACCTATGGCCGATGTGGTGTGGGTAACGGAGGCCAGAACCGCAGGCCGCCGGTGCAAGGAGGGCGGGACTAGTGGGGGGTTCCGCGGTGACACACCGGCCGACTTGCCCAGCCGGTTGGGGGGGGTAGCGCGCCCCCATTTCTATGATGGCTCAGCCAGTGCCGAGCTTTCCATGCGGGCCGCGCCCGTGCCAGTCCAACCGGCCGCCCAGGTCGGACTGGCCGCCCAGGCTGTGTCGGGCCGCGCCGGGGGGGGGGGGGGGGGGGGGGGGGGCAAGCCGGTTGGGCCGGGCCGCGTCCACCGGGCCGGGCCACGCCGTAAGGGGCCGAACCCGGACCCGGTTCGGGTATCCCCCGTGCGGGCCGACCGAGGGGGTCTTTGGCCGGGTCGGTCCGGGCCGACCGAGGGGGTCTTGGGTCGGGTCGGTTCGGGCCGAAAACCCCTATTTCCGGACAGTTCTGTTCAAACGCCTGTATCATGGGCTACAGACCTCCGATCGATGTACCATCAGTTTAGAAGCGATCCATAGATCGAGACGGTCATTTCGGTATCTTACATTCAAGGTTTCGGAGAACATTGTGTTCGACCGGGTTGGATCGAGCACGAAACCAACTGGGCCCTCAGAGCGGAGACGCTTATAACATGAGCTCCGGACGTCCGATTGATGTTCCGTCGACATTGTTGGATTCCTCTTAGTGAGACAGACCTTTTGGATTACTCCTCTCAAGGTTTGGACGCATTTGGAGTGAGGTCGGGTTGGTTTTGACTTAAAAACCAACCGGGCCCCTGGAACGAAAAAGCCAATAACACTCTGACCAGGCATCCGATTGACGCTCCGTCTGTCACGTTGAGTTCCTTTTGTTGAGACGGAAATTTGGGATACATCAACTACAAACTATGTGTCAGTTGATGTATCGCCCCCCTTGGATCGTGGAGCAGACCCTTCTGGAATCGAGAATGATGTGTGTGGGAACCCTACAGCCGGCTGTGACTATGACGACCATGATGATTGCACTGAAATCCTTCGTGGGTTCGGCAGCGATGAATACTGCACTGAAATCCTCAGTGGGTTCGGCAGTGACGAAGACCATACTAAAATCCTACGCGGGTTCGACAATGATGGCTACGGTTCTTGTGTCCTACGTGGGTCTGGCAGTACTACTGTTCGTGTATCCTACGTGGGCCCAGCAGTGTTTGACTCTGTTCTTGAATCCTACGTGGGTCTGGCAGAGTAGCTGGTTTTTGTATCCTACGTGGGTCCCAGCTTAGATGAATCAGTGGCTACATCAGATTATCTCTATCACCTTACAAATAAGTATACCTGTGTGAGATGAGTCTTGACTTTAAATTATTATCTTCGATATGATTGAATTTTTTTCCTCTGTGGATTGGTTTGAGCTTTCCTATGTGGATTGGTTTGTGTTATCCTGTATGGATTTGGGTTGTACTATATTCTTTGGACGTGATCGAACTTGGGCTCGGATGTTGGAGCCGAACTGAAATTGATGACTTAGGTATATGTATGGTCATATACCTAAGTAGTGTTGGATGTTACTTCATGAGTGTATCTTTCCATTGTGGATTATCCTTTGTGGATTCTGGGAGACCTTCAAGGGTCTCGGGGTCCCTACTGAGTAGCATATACTCTCCCCTACACAGGATATGCCCGCACTATGTTGTGTTGGATACAGACGACGGACAGTGCTGATCGTGGTTGAGGCTTGTGGAGCAAGTCGGTACCTAGAGGTGGACCATTGGGCAGGACATACACGGAGCAGGCGGCTAGACCCGAGGAGCTAAGGAGGCTATATGTACCCACCCTTCAGGTGGGACTTCTAGTGGACGGCTCGACATTGCTTCATTACTTTCAGTTGCTATAATTTCTTTCCAGTTGTACTTTACTTTCAGTTTGGGTTTGTATTCTGGCCCATTTACTTTCCGCACTTACTATTGTATCCAGTTTTACTTAGTGTTACTTCTGATGGCTTACTTTTTTGTGTTAGTTTATTTTATAAGGCAAGGCCTTCCCCTTTTTTCAGTATTTACACCTTTAGTGTTAGTCGCCAGCCCTTGGACTATTGGAGGCGGGCTTGGGGTAGTCACGACATGGGTCCTGAGGACGGGTCGTGACAAATCTGATCATGTAATTCATCAAGATATATATTCTTGTGTGGTATTTCTTTGAAATCCTACATATTATGGGGAGATATATCATGAATTTATATTTTAGAGATTTCATGATGAGAAGACATTGATAGTTGGTGTTGATAGTGAACACCCTGGAGCTAAGACATTTGTAATTTGGTGTTTAAAGGAGACTCTATTGTCCTCTCATGAAAGTAATTTTTGTAGACAATATCAAGATATAATTTATATTGTTTAGGGCTCTCATTATGGTTCTAGTTAGTCGAGGGAGGGACAGTGTAACTCCAGTGATGGGTTGGGATATTTCATGATGGACTGTAGAAACCACTATAAAAATGAAAGTGATAAGTTTTATGGAACACCTAGGAAGAATAAAATTATAGATTATAGAGATTCATAGTGCTGAATATGTCGTAGTGGTGATGAGAGAGAAGTGAAAGGTGTTGTACATTTTGATCAGTTTTAACCATTATCCCCTAATGGTCCAAGCCAGACTTAGGGAACTAGAGTTCAAAGAATATAGAAACTATATTCAGTGGAGTTTTATGACTCATAGGATCCCTAGATTATTGATGGTACTATTTGTGTCTTCTCTACATCTGCAATAGTATGGATTGAAGCAGTCATAAGACAGTAATTTCCTTCCATATCTCTTGTTCTAGATCTTGCGATTCTAATGGAGAATTCATATTGAAACATGTATTTAGATACTCTTGCTGGGGATATTCAGTGATAACGCACTTATGTAGACAGTGTGACCTAAACATTGGAGGAGGGTTGTTCTTGTGGGATATTTTCAATTTCATGATCAGTCCTTGTGACATTATTCTAGGTATGTACTGGCTATCCATAATTCATGCACAAATTAGATGTTTTAGATGAAGGATACAGTGTATCTGATATTATGGGATGTGGTTTCCCTTTTTCAGTGAGATGGAATCCCTATAAGTTATGGATGGGATCATACCAAATAGGACATAATTGATTACTCAAAAGTTATAAAGCATTACTATTGTATTAAGAAATGGTATATTCTTTCATATTCTTACAATGGAATCGGAGTATGTAGATGCCTTCGTTGAGGCCTTTTCAGTCATACCAACCTATCGGTAGATCAATTTCTATATAGTCCTTAAAGTAGGGAAAACCATGATTTATGTACCACCATATCAAATGGCCTAAACAGAACATCAATATATGAAGGTGTAGTTAAAGAATTCGTAGATGAATAACTCTATCGGACTCAGTGGGTCTCCCTAGATAGCCCCCAATTATTTCACTAGTAATATGGATTAGTTATTGAGGTAATTTATTGATTAATGTTACCTTAATCAAGTGACTATAAATTATTTTTATCCACATATAAGGATCAATGACGTCTTTTAAAAGAAAAATATGGAGATGTGGTCCTCAAATATTGACCTTTGTTCGGGCTAATAGTAGCTTCTATTTTGAAATGAGGATATACCAAAGACAACATTTTGATAATATTATAGATAGTACTAGTACATATTGATTCCCTTCAGCATGAAGAACACCCTATTTTAGTAAATGGTACATATTCCTCCAATACTTCATCCCTTCTTAGACCCATTCATTTTAATCCTTCTAAACTAAAACCATGTGTACTCAGTGTTAGAAGAGGATCATGTCATACATTTGGTAATAATGTTGTAAATAATCTATGAGAAGAAACTTTATTATAACATCTCAATGTTTTAGATAATAATTTAAGAGGTCCACTTCCTAGAACACGTCATATCATTATAGGGAGTAGTGGTGGACCTAGTAATGGTTGATGCAGTTCAGGCTTAGGTGTTACCAAAGAGCATGCCTGAGAAGTGAAACATACTCAGGTTAGTCAGCTTATTTTAGATATTAATGCCAAATTTTTCCATGATTTATTCCCCATTAAATGGTATTACTTGAATGTTTTATTCCATCATGAGGAAATATAATTTCTAAAATTCCTTCCATTTGTTATGGTAGAGATTAATGGGAAATAGAATGTTCAGACTACTAGAAAAAGGTGTTGATTACATGGTTTTATTTGATTCCTCCAAAACTAGTCATGGAAATGTTATAATGTATACGAATGCAGTGATTTTATATAGGTCCATAAATCTAATACAATGTGATCATAATTATGTTACCAAGGATCTAGAGCTGTTAGTATGGTATTCACCCATGATATATAGGGAAAACAACTTTTGGGTGAGCAATTTATAGTCTATTCTAAACATAAGAGTCTCTAGTGGGTGTTTTAAATGAATGGTCATAAAATTATATAGAGGTAGTGGATATATTTCCACCGGTGTTATGGCTTGGAGGTATTCTCTACTACCAGGAATGGTAAGGTGGTAGAATATTCTATGAGTTGGATATATTGGTCATGGTTTATAAGTGAGGCATTGGAGTATTTTTCCCTTTTAGAAATGGATAATGAATCTTAATTATAGTCAATGGATGTACCCAATACACTTATTCAGTATGTTATAGAGGCCCAACTTTGATATATCGATTATGATACCTTGTGTCTTCTGATATCCACTGGTCATGCTCCAAATGGTTTTATTGAAGGTAGAAAGCATGTTATATTCTGAAAACGATGTATGATGGTACCAGTGATGATTCAAGAGAAGTTACTAATGGATTTTCATATATACCACTTTGTAGTTTATTAAGGGGAAGAAATGATTTACCATGAAATTATGTGTATGTTCCAGTGTGATGGGATAAAGAGATGTATATGTGATTTTTCCACTCAATGCCCCAATTGTTACAAGTGAAGGTTGGGCACCATGTTCTGGTGGGTTTGGCTCAACCCCTAGAGGTTCCAGTCTATAAGTTGTAAAGAATATCTATGGAATCCTGGCAAGGAATATGTGATAATCATTAGTAAAATTTTCTATCTGGGTGATCATAGATAAACATACCATGTCATTCCACTTCTTACCATTAATATAACACAGTTTAGTAGAGATCTTTATATTTATTTACATATATGAGAGATTTTGGAAACAGGAAGTTCTATTGACGATCGTTTCTATCCAAGAATATTTATTTATGTTCAGATATTGTAGTGGTTTATATTATGCCTTTGGGCCTCTGTTTTGGTTGAGTATGACATTCCACTCCCTCACAGAAAACTAGACTGAGACCATTTTAGTTTATACCATAATTTATTCAGGAATACATTTGTGACATTGGAAATATCTAGGGTAATCACCTAAAATTACTCTCATTTTTTATAAACGAAATTACCTCTCCACTATCAGTATGGAACCATTCATGGAATTTTAAGATAGAAACTTTAGGTCAAAATGTTCTAGACTAAAATTGAGTAGTTATCACTCCTGATCCCATATTTGTTACAAGTAATGATAGGGAAGGTGCAGATCATCCAAGAGACGATAAGGATTTAACATATATGTCATCATTCTGATGTGGACAAAGTATGGTGGCCTTTATATTTATATTTTAGAGTCCAGGTGTTCTTGAAGGTCTTACCTTAGTGAGGATCACAGATATTTGGTTGGTGTGGTATGTTTTATCTATGAATCATTTTCCCATTCTAGACTCTATGTAGGGTTTTTAAGCTAAATATTAGAGATTGTGACACCTTTACAATGTACCTGGCTAAGATCGAGGACAGGAATGAGGAGATCCAATTATAGTTAGTGATTCCCTTGGTGCATGTTCAATGGATGTATGAGAATATTTAGGAGGGAACATGGGATATGGATGTCCAGATGTAGGCTCTATAACCTCACCTTTTTGAGTGGGATATTTAATTTGTGGAATGAAAATACATAATTATCGGAGAATGTAAGAACTATATTTATATTTGTAATGATTTTGGATATTTTAAATAATATTTTAAAATCTAGTCATTATTTCAGTGTGGTATTTTGATGCTTCTAGATCCTAGTTGTTAATATCATAAAAATATTAAATATAGTATATCACACATTCATAGTTTTTCTAAAATATCGGAATGTCTCTAAAATGGTATATAAAATGAAAAATATGGTATCACCATTAA
Organism: Viscum album; assembly: GCA_963277665.1. Classification (NCBI taxonomy): domain Eukaryota; kingdom Viridiplantae; phylum Streptophyta; class Magnoliopsida; order Santalales; family Viscaceae; genus Viscum; species Viscum album. The sequence continues at coordinate 1,755,727,296 of OY728159.1, read as the reverse complement.
ATCCAAAATGTGGTTTTTATCTTAGGTATTATATATCCTTGGAGCGCATCTGGTGTTTTTTTAAGAGAATTCAAGTAATAATTTATAAAAAATTGTTTCAATTAATCTATTAATTGTTTATTAAAATACAAAAAACAAATCTACCAATATTTATTCTATGATGTAGTTACATACAATATTTGTCCATATAAGCAAAGGTATTTGATTAGGTCAAAAGATGAGTGTTTTTTATGAAACAAACACATTGATTAATGTTCCACTTTCCAATGACACAACTATCAATGATGAGTTCATAGATCATACCAATGATGATGAAACATGATTTATTCTACATGACTGATTTATCCAATCTTTAGTAAGCAATTTTTAGAGTGTGTTTTAATAGCTTTTATGGTTATCCCATTTCATACATGAATAAATTCTTCCATAAAATGGATTCAATGTTACGTTATTGATTTATCGTTGTTTATTTATCATCATACAATTAGAAATTGATTATGATTTGACAACCCTTGGTTAATATACTATGGTCATTCTTACCTCCATAAATGTATCCCTGAAAATCTAGATTAAGGTTGACATCCATTTAAATATTTTTGTGTGTGTTCATTTATCTATGTGTTCTTATACAATCTTCATTAGTATTTTCTTTGGTTAGTCGTTAAATAATACCTTAAAATCGATCATTGTGAAATAAGTATTTGGAGAAATGGATTCCTTCAATAGTATTGGATTTGGGATCAAAGGAAAAATTGATGTTCCATAATGAAGAATAAAGATCATGAGATTGGATTGAATATTAATTATTCCTGGGATAATTATTTGATGATGTTTTATGGAATGGGTGAAATTATAATTAGATGTAAGGATGAAATCTATCCACCACAGACATGTCATCCATGTTCAACTATATATCCATGATCTACAACGGTGATTCTCAATGGAATCAATGGAAGTGGTAGCACTAGAAAGAAAAATAGAACATACTAGATTTTATATAAAATTTTGTATTAGATAGAGTGTATTTTTGATGAACACATTCCTAGTAGACCCCATTGCATGGTAGCCATGAGAATGGACATAAAAAATATCACAATACATGTTTCCATTCCATATTCTATATAACCCAATACTAGTGACTTAATGTATATCCCTATGGTACATGGGCGTGCATAGGTACACAGGTACGACCAGGTTATTAGATATGACCAGAAATAAGGGAATGACTAGTTACATGACCATGACCATGCTATGTGGTCCTAAACAAAGTACCTTGATATGGACAGAGTACACATGTATAACCATTCTACATGGGCATCAAAAAAGTACAATGGAATGAGGCTAGGTACATAAAAATACTCAGACAAGTCAATACACACTGTGCAGTACCAATAACCATTGAGCACTTAATACATAGTAGGTTGAGTCCATCATTATCTTTGGTTTGGATTACTATAAATAGGGTTCATTCACCATGTTAATCCCTATTCGGGTATAGTGAGGTATCCCATTTTAATTGTTAGTTGATTTCCCACATATACATATTTTCCTTGGATAAAGTTTGGTCTCCCTTTGTGTGTTTTACAATGTGATCCAAAACCATTCTTCCATTTATTCAGTTAGGTATCCCATTACCAACATCTAGTGTTTGTGATCACCATTATAGTGGATTTCCCTATGCATGTTTACGTATCCCCTATAGACCCTTGGTTTGATCCCCAATCTTTGTATCAATATCTTCTAATAACCAATGAGTGGAACTTCAATAAGAGGACCCCAAAGCACGAACAATCTGATGAGCTTCATCAGTATTAGTATTACCCAATGAGAGATTTATCTAATATGATTGTTATCTTGAAACATTGATTTGATTACTATGTTAGATATTTGTTTGGGACCTTACATTGATTCATGGTGAGTTTATTTGGGTTATTATTGTATTATATCATATTATTATTGACATATCATTGTATTGATGTGATAATATTATACTCTATTTTTTTATGTTGGGTTATTTTTGGGTGCCCTACTAGGTATGTTAAACGCACCCCTTCCTCTTCTATTTCTGCAAGTGTCGTTACTAATAAAGATGACATTCCTTACGCTGATGTCCTATGTGTACCAAGAGAAGGTGGTTTATATTTTAACTTGATGGAATAAACTCAGTTGTTGGAGAATTATTTTAATGCAGTCCACTCCATACTAATAGGTTGTAATCATTTAAAGTTTCAAGGCGTGTATTTTTCCCTTTTTTTGTTTTTCATACTTGTGTAATAATGTTATTGTAGATTTTTATTCATGTATGTATTTTGGTATTGGATGTATCATTCCATTTTGAATTATATTGGTGTTCGGAGATGTGTGAATGTGTTTAGGTACCATCAGCTAAGGCATACCATGTGTGTTTTATCCCTAATCAGTTTCATTCAATATCCCCTAGACTTTGGAGGTGAGATTGGGGTGTCACACTCATCGTACCATAGGCCAAGAGAGCCCTAGTGGGTCGATTCATAACATTTTTTTATGTTTACCATGGTAAAATATATCATTATAACATCATATCTAGAATAATAATGATGATATAATTATCATTTTTATAAATTAATTATAAATTTAAAATTATCATTGATTGATTTTTATGATAAATGAATTACGTTACAATCATGGATATGTTTGGTTGTACATAAATTTGAGTAGCATTTTCATTTATCAATGAACATACTAGAAAGAAGGTAAGTGTTATTTTTTATTTACATAATGATGATTATATCATAAATTTCATATTATATCATTAAATAAACATAAAATGTTATCCATGTGAATTGGTGTGAAAAAAAACACATTGATTCATGGAGGTCTTAATCCTTACGTGGACACAAACAATAATATAATTTTCAAATGGATTGAATGGTATGAAAATAGAAGATATAATAACATTAATGAATGATAATTTTTATATTAATGTGATATATATATATATATATATGAAATCCATTAGTATATCCAACATTGAGTGGTGGTGATGGAAAACAAATTACATTAGCTCAAGAGGTGACAGTCCACCAAACACGTGAATGATGGTTTCATTTCCCATTTGATGAAAAAAATAAGGGGTATTCAGAATAATAAATAAAATTAAAAAATTATCATTATATGTATGAATATAATGTTATTATTCAACAATGGTTATGTTTTTTTTATCGGTCAAAAAACAAATAAAACTGAAGAATTCTGTTAATAATTATACCACTTATTCAAACGATTGCTTTTTCATTACACCTTAAGCCCTATGTGGTTGGTATTTTTACCAATCTAAGACCCCCCCCCCCAATGTGTTTAAGGACATTATTATGTAATTTACACCAGGATAAGATAAATAAAAATTACCTTGATTTTTAAAGTAGAGATGATTAGGGATGCCATTTTATCAGTGAGGGGTAGTACCACTTTTGGACATAAATGTAATATTATAAAATAGTGTGTGTCTACTAATTAAAAATGGTTCCAAAATGACATATAATCATTGATAAGGTGGATATAGTATTAATGGGATCATATAATAAAATTTCTATAGGATTATATGTCATTTTAAATCATATATTTTGGATTAACCCATCCATTAACCGTTTTAACCTTAATCAGGATAACAACTTTATCAATATTGATGTTTTATAAATTGAAATATAACTATTTTTTTTATAAAAAATATATAATTAATGGAATTTTAGACCATTTATCATATTAATTGTCTTATTTAATTTTTTTTTATTATTTTCTTCAATTGAATAATATATTATATAACACAAAATATCATTAATTTTATTTTATGATCTATTCACATATTTTAACATCAAAAACATCAGGACTAGTGTGTAGTCTTAAAATAATCTCGTTAGTAGTAAATTATAAATTTTTATTAATAATAAAATTTAAATTACACAATAATTAATTTTGAAATGTTAATTTGATGTTTCTAAAATCATTTACTTTAATTTTCAACTTCTTTCACTAGCATACTATTAGTTTTTTATAACTATTTAAAGAAATTATATAATAATTAGAAATTATAAAAATATTATTTTCCAAAAAATAAATCTATTAATATAAAAATATCATTAAATATTAATTCAAATATTACTCTTATCACTATGTTAGCATATAAATGAAATTTAAATGTAATAGGGTTACATTTTGAATATTTATTTACTGAAAATAAAATATTTTCCATTTTCAAAGAAACATTGCACAAAATTATCTTAATTTAGACCATATAATGATGAATGTAAACCCAAAATAATACAAATTATTAAAATCTTTTTTATGGATATTTTTAGTCCTTATCATTATTTTTTCCCTAATCACCTGATTTACCTGTATCGAAGTGACCAATATTTACTAGAGTATCATTTATAATGAATGAAAATAAAAGGAACCTATTTATAAAAATTGAAAATTCTAATTCATAATATGGAATATATTTTTTAATATCCAAATTTTATTATTTTTATAAATCCATTTCATTATAATCTAATAAAACACAATAAAAAACAATTTTCAGAAAAAATGTATTTTGAGGCCCATGAATCAACGTATAACAAAATAAGTCATAATGATGATTCAAATGAACAAATTTTAATATGTATAAATAAATATAAAATATTTAACATTGAGATAAAATGAAAATTATAACATATTATTTTAATGAAATTAAATGATAGTTTTAACACAATTGGTATTTTTTACTATTCACTAAAAAATAAATCTTTTCAAAAAAGCCCCATAAAATCACATTAAGATAATTATGATATTATAAAATAAAAATAGTTATAATTATGTAAAATAATCTATTTATATATATTTATATATGTAGATGAAATTTATTTATTTATTTTCACTCATAAATAAATAAATGTAGGTTTTAAGGAAAAATAGTTATTGAAGCATATAATGTCTTTTCATAGAATTGAAAATTTATTTCCAAATAATTCCTAATTATAATTTTTCTTATTATTATCTTTTATATATTTAATAATTTATATACTTCTATTCAAATCTATTAATATATAAATATTTCATAAATGGATTTAACGAATAATATTTCATTATCAATTTAAGCTTGGTGTTGTGTGCCATATACATTGTCGAAAAATAGAATTATATTAACATATTAGTGTGTTACATGTGAATCATTATAATTATGTTTTCTTAAAAGACACATAAACTACTTAATTCAAAAAGAAATCAATTTTACACATTCCAACGGATCATTTAGGTTTATTGTTTTATATAATTAAGTCATAACCGCATACATAGAAACTCAAATAATTAATAATTATACATTATTACTCAAAATCCATTTTTGAAAATATGAATTTTCATAAAAATTCATGCTTTTTCTGTATTAAATTAATGACTTTAATCATGGAATATTATTTTCATTTACAAATCCATATACCTATGAAAACAATTTCAAAAAATGTAATGAGCACAGAAAAACAATGTATAGGAAATATAAAAGAAGAAAGAAACCATAAGTCCATGAATCAAAAAATCAGAAACATATGACTTTTACAGATAAATCATAATATATTTATCTCACATTATGAAATCATATTTTTTCTATAAACTATTGAAATAATATATAAATTATAAATGTTAACTTGTGGAAACATTTTCATATCACTCTTACATGTAATGTACTTATCCCAGCTACAATGGGATTAAGCATCATGGTTACACATTGAATAACCATTGTAGTATATTCCCATAATCTCCTAAGAGAAACCAAACTGGTTAAATCCATCCTTTTACCCCATTAATTGGAGAAATATAATGTGGTCACAACTCCTTGGTTTATCATGGAAATACCGATCATCATAAAAATTCCCAAGAATCATAAAATGATCACAACACATAAATATTTCACAAATGAAACATTCTAGAGAAAAATAAATTATCCCTTTTGAAATCATTTTTTATTTTAATGAATCCAGAATCATATGAATGAATACATTTTTTTTACAAATAAACATATTAAATTCTAAATGAAACATAAAATCAATAATTTATAATGAAATTGGAAAAATTTATTGATGATATGATAATAAAAAACAAATTCATTAATAAAAACTATTGTAACATGAAAAGAGGATTTTAAAAAGAAAATCTCATGCCGCATCTATAAATGTGTTCTTCAATTATACTTGACATCCTTGATAATAAAATTAGATTCATTAATTATTTAATTAAAATACTATTCCACACATATTTTTTTCTACCATTTTATTACGTTCATTTATGGAGGTTTTGATGAGTTATAAATATCAAAATCATCATTCAACATGCATTAATTTTGTGACATTATGGTGGGTTCCCTTGATTATAATTATGGGAGTTATTGTCAAATTGATGAAAAACTCCAGAAGTAAAAATAAATGTTACCAATATTATTCCATAATTTTAAATTATATTATATATCATTTTTTAATATGAATATGATTCATTAGATAAAACATTATTGATTAGTATTTGGATTGTTCTTGGTGGTTTGTTCAACCATCAAAAAATAGTTTCAGTTTATTTAATAATTATTTCCTCAAATTAGTTCAAGAATAAAAATAGTGTAATAATATTAATATTAAAATATATTTTAACCATAATAATTTTTTTATAATCATATTTAAGGTTGTGAATAAAAATGAAAACTGACCATCCATGAAGGTGGTGAATCGACACATCCAAGACGATTTTATAATTTTTTAGAATAAGAGGAGAATAGAAGAGGTTTGATGATGAATATTCCATTAAAAAATATTCTTCCAGTATGTGTATGATACTGAAGTAATCCTGTAACATTGGGTTGGATAGCTGAAGATATAATAAATAAAATAAACAAAATTATAATAGAATAAAAGATTGTTTTACTATTGTAATTTCTTCTTTGTGATAACCTTTTGAAGGAACATTGGTCATGAACATTTTGTGATTCTAGAAGGTATTTGACAAATATAAGTGGATCCGTAATGGAATATGAAATAATTTAGATAATATAAAGAGCTTTTGAGGTGTGAGGAGAGTAATTGGTGATGGTGGTATTTATAGGAATATGATACTGGTGTTTTTGAGCATTTTATTCATTTGTTTATTACTTTGTCGTAAGACTATCAATAGGGTTTCATCATATGACAATGTATCATTAATATTTTATGTAAGTTTGAACTAATGGGTTATTATGTCTTTTATGACATTATAATTCATATATTTTTCTTAAAATTTAAAATACCATAAATTATTGTATTTAATTATTCACCAAAAATTGAACTAATTTATTGAAAATACCAAAAAATTAACCCTAACCATTTTTCAATGGGTTGAATTCATTAATTTTCAACCTTTTTAATAAAATAATTTTCAAAATATAAGAAATTTAATTTTTAATAAAAAATAATTATTTTTTTAAGAAATTGTAGTTTATATATTGTTATATATTTTATGATACATCGAAAGGTTAATTATGGTCTCATAAAATTGTCTTGTTATTATAAAAAATTTAGTTTTGAATGTATTTTAGAAAAAGAAAATTTCTTTTAAATAACTATATTAATTATAAAATTTTAAATGAACATTTACGTTTCATAAAAATACAAACATTAAATTTATCATTTTTAGAACATGTATTTATTTATTTTATGATTTAATGATTTATTTTTTTTATTTTATAAGATTCATAAATTTTATTCATATATTTATAGTGGAGTATACTATTCTATTGGCCAGATTACTATTCCAAATAGTTACATTTCAATTCCAATGGTTGGGATACTTGCATGTTAATATATATTACTTAATTTCATTAAATACCCATTTTTTAATTATACATTTAATATTAATTTAATTTTTCAATTCTAGACTGAAAAGAAATTATTCAATATGTAGCTAGGTTGTTTCAATCCTAGGCATCTAAAATTCACTAAAAACAAGTGGATTACAAATCAATCCTTTGTGCCTAACAAGATTCATGAAAATATAGCATGTCATTCCATATTAGGCCGATAGATTGAAATATAATAAATTAATAACAACACATCCATGTAAGTCAATCGAGGAAGAAGTAAATCATTGGTAAAATCCTAATGTAAGAAAATCAATTCTAATCTATAGAGATTATGGTTTCCCTCACACATAAAGCTTCATGCACCTTGGCATGATCCTATTAGCAAAATCTAATAACATCCTAGTCTCCTATCTACCATTCCCAAATAGTAAAAAAATGAACTCTAATACTGCTTTACAACACCCGGACCAGGATGACACTTAACTGATATCTAGGATTGATGCAAAAAATGGAATTAATTTAACCTCCCCATACACTAGAGGTTTGTAACTAGCTTTGACTGCCTGAAGGGTCACTATGGGAAGAAAATGCAATTTTTCAGTTTTTATTAATAAAAAATATAAATAAAATGTATATAATCAAGGTAAAAATAAAAAATATATATTATGTCAAGAAAATAAATCAACCACATTATTAAATGATTAATGATTGTGTCATACATACCAAACCAGTCCCCGATCAGAATATCATACAAGGATAGAGTATAAATGTATAAAATAAACCAAGGTAAGCAGCCTATTCCAAACTGGTTTCTAGTCTAGCCTTGTCCCAACAATGAACTCTTTCCTTGTTAGCAAGAAAATATGAATCATCCTTGAATCCTATCCAAAATAGAGAATTTCAATTAAGAATGGTGTCTCTTTTAGTACCCATGTTCCATGGTCGCCTAAGATGGGTGTGATTATATTTCAGTAGTCCACAACAAACGATATCCTTAATAATAAAAAAATTATAATATTTTCATTAACACCCAATGATTCCATAGTACTCTCCTCTTTGAATAATATAGTAGTGTGTGTTGTACGCAACTTCGAGTTCTAACACACAACACAACCAATCAAACTAGCCATTAAGAATAATAATACCATCTTTTTGAAATTTTAAAAATTTTATCATTCAAAATGGACTTCATTTTTGGATTTGGAATATCAATATTAGCCTATGATGACTTTTTGGTATTTTTCTGAAAATGTTCAATTTTTTATGAATAGTGAAAAAACACTTATTTATAGTTTAAAACCAAATTTTAATTTAAATAATCATTTATTTTATTTAAATTTATTTTATGTCAAAATTGATGCATATTACCTATATAAGTTAAATGTAATTCATTGGAGTTAGTTTATAATATTTTTAGATATATAAAAATATTATTGAACTTTTCACTGTCATTTACACATCTCCTAGGAGAATTTACAAATTCACATATAACATAATTTTACCACTTCTGTGAGTGGAATTTAAAAAATCCAAGAGACACGGTTAATATCAAGGAGTAAAATGTGGTTCAATAAGATAAAAATAATTTTGGTGAATAGTAACTTTTTACTTTTATTTACCACGGTTAAAACTAATTATGGTAATTAAGAGAAAAATGATGTTATTATTACCCTAACACATGTACTAATTCTATTGGAAAAGTATAATTCGACCAAAATCAATCTTAGGAATATAATATTAACCTCTTTGATCCATATGAATTAGATTAGGACATTTATTGTTATTTAATAAAAGAAGAGTTAAAAGAGTTAAAATCAAAGTTTAATAAATAAAACATTTTTAATATAGGCTTATACATAATATAAATTCGATTATAAATATTAATTAGAAATATAAATGGCTTCCTACATAATTTTATTTTATTTATAATTTTTATACATTAAATAATTTAATTTATTTATGAAACAATGGTGATGTAGTAATTACATAATTAATGAAATATTAAAATAATTGATATTATAAATATTTAAATAAATGTAATTTGAGGCTTTTTATGAATTAAAATAATTTTATAGGTTAATATGACATATTATGGTTGGTTAGATGAATTTTTTTCAATGTAATAATGCTGTTATAAATTTTTCAAAAACAAAATACCAAATAGTATCAAAATTGACATAAAAGAGTTTTTAAAACAAGTATCATATTATTAATTGATATTATTTTCCTAAAATATAAGGTTCAGACAAAGGACTTATATAATGTTAGTAGTATCATTAATGAACCACATGGGGTACTCTCGGAAGTATATAGTATGTTTATTAACCATATAATAAAAAAATACAAAGAGACTTGATAAATGTCAAACTATTTAACTAAGACTTAAATCTAAAAGATAAAGTTAATATAGTGACTCAAAACTATATAAAACCTATTGTTTGAGTGGTTTTCAACCCATACCACCTTATCCTTGAAATAATCCATTTTTAAGCCATTATAAACCGAAAATGAATTTTTTATAAAATAATATTTCTATCTTTTCCTATGGTGCATGTCATCCATCTTATAAAAGGGCACTCCCACTAATCTCTATTTGACACCATCAAAGCCTTTTGGATCGGCCAACCCATACCCAAATATCCTCTCAACTTCTCTCACTTAATACTAGAGGCCTTCCAATATTCATAAATCCAACTTAATAATCCCTTTTGAACAAATCAAAAGGAAGAACCCGAAGAAGAGGTAATAATTTCACCACCCTCTTTCAAATTATTTTCTTCTTCCACTTATTCATTATTTGTTATTTCCATTCTAAAATAATAACTCCCGTATCTTCTTTATATTGTGATGGTATTATAAATATGGTATAGCCATATTCATTATTCTAACCATCCTTTGAATGAAATGTCACCATATGTGCGTACGTACGGATTACCGTCTCCATGTCGTGGTGTAATTGTTATTCAATACATTGTTATTTGGATTGGTATAATAATGGAGTGTAATTCATGTAAATAAAAAATATAACATGATAATGATTCTGTATATATGATATACCATTAAGTTATATATTATTTTAATATCAAATAATGATATTGTAGCTCGTGCGTACATATAGATTACCGTCTCCATGAACACGATGTGATTCATTCCCCATTGTATCCATTCAAGACTAATTTTAATTATATTATTAAAAATAATGTCTATATACTTGATATAATTCTCTATATGAATAAGATGCATCCCATCCATAAAAAATTTGACTCACATAAAAAATAATATAAAGTAAAATGAATCCTTTAACACCCGAAACAACGATAATACTAAGATATTATTAACAAAACAATGTTAAATGATAATATATGATATCATATTAATGTGTATGATTATTTTATAATTTAATAACAATTATTTCACCATTATACAGGAGGTTAACCTTACCTCGACCAAGGAAAAGTACAAGGTAAGGGTAAATTCTACAATCTCTTCATTATCTGATGTTATTTATACGTAATTATCGGTTGGGACCTCATTATCATCCACATCCATGTTTCATAAAAATGCATTTAAAAACATTTTTACAATTTAATATACAATGGGTTAAATTATTTTATACCCTTATGTTTTCTGATATAAATCTTTTCGTCATTTTCCAAACAACGTACTTTTTGACCTTTTCAACAAATTTAAGGTAAAATTTTTTTTTTTAAATTATACGGCCGGTGCGGCTATTTTCCGTCATTATAACATCATCAAAGCGTCCCTTACAATATTATAAGAATATTTTTCAAATTAATGTCTTCTTTATAATTATATTACTCTTTAATTATTTAAATATAGAAAGAGATATTTCCCTAAAAAGTATTTTGATTTCATCTATGTCAACATCCTTTGATGGATTTTAAGTTTATTTGAAGTTGATTTATTATGATAAAAATCATCCATATTGTAATGAAGGTTTTGTGTATTGTTTTACTATAGATATTCTATTTTTATACCATCCATGGTTTATAGTAAAAGTATTGGAATTTCGTAGGCTAGTTTTAATACGAATTTTTATGATATCTTTCAACCTTTTCATATGAAGAATGTATTGGTCTTAGTATGTGATGGGTGGTGCCCGGTATAGCTCCTCGATGCATCAGTAGGTCTCATGAGACAAATAGACGTGGAATTGGCCGAGGCCATTCAAAAATTTGATATATGGTTTTGGCCGAGGCCTTAATCTTTTTTCGACATCATGGCTGAGGCCTTTACAAAATGTTTCAGAATGTCTAAAAATATACATTCCCTTATTTTGGAAATAATATTGATGGTTCATGTGGTCATTCGACTAGTAGACTACTCAGGATTATTTTTTATTATGGAATTACTTACTCAGCTCATATTCCTGCCATAAAATTAGTCATATTTATTATTGGTAAAGGCATGAGGTTTCAATTATTCATCATGCTTAATATTTATGTTATCGCATGTTGTATTTCTTACCCTTACTGAGAATTTAAGATCACCCCATTCATATGTTTCATTTTCCCAGGATATAAAGAAGTTAATTATGAGTGACCTGTAGGCATTATCTAGGTGGCTTGGATGTTTCCAATGGAATAAATTCGTGATTTATTTCATTTCAAGTTGTAAAGTTGAAATTAAGTGTGAATATTTTTTCCAATAATACTAAACTGATTTTTCTTTCCAGACAGAATTTCCTTGTGATCATGCCAATGTTATGTAATAATGTACCGACTCTGGGTAACTCGGGTCGGGGAGTTATTGTTGGTATCACAGGAAGTTTATTACAAACCATGGAAACTAGATTTAGATAAACTCTGATTAGATCACATAGCCCTAAGATAGACATTGAGGATTAGTATAGAAGAACTTCCTAGAATTTTGGTATTGTAGAGATTTTTTGAGTTTTCTGAGTAGCACACCCCTGTCTGGATACTAGCAGGTAGAGTTGGCTCTTCCACCGATGTACCTAGGGGTAAAACCCAAAAACACCGCTTTGAGCAAGACTCGAATGGGAACTGGTTCACGACAACGGTCTTTGCTACACTCTTGGTTATGACTCTCCATGGGGATATTCTTAGGATAATTCTCATTTTCCTTAAAAAAATTATGAAGGGTTTATGAGTATATACTTCTTCAATGAAAACATTTTTATTATTATGGATTATGCTCATAAACTGTTCAATTTATGTAATGTTGTTTAAAAGTTTGGATTTATGTATTGTGATTTATAAACTAATCTACTGTATTCCATTATTTAGAAATGGTGCCTAGTGGAAGGAATGGAATCTGTATTAATGCACGCAATCTATATAGAGATTTTCCTCCTGTTCAAGATAATTATAATGGAGATGGTGATACAACTGGTGTTGATTAGCTTGAAACCATACTAGGACAACTCAGTAAGGTTATTAATAATAACCTTTCTCATAGGGAGCACCCTGATCCGCAGCATGGATGATCAATGTTAGATCACTTCATGAGGCAAAAACCACCAACATTCAATGTGAGTAAAAATTCATTAGTGTCTGATTAATGGATAAATTCCCTAGAGAAAATATTCCACACTTTGTGGAGTAGCGAAAGAGAAAAAGTTTTCATGGAAGTTTACCACCTCACTAGAGATGATGATAAATGGTGGTCATTGATTCAAAACACTAAGGACGATGTGAATGTATAAAATATGGAATGAAGGGAGTTTAAAGAAACTTTCATAGAAAAATACTGTCCTCATGACCATCGAGCGGATATGGAAAGACAATTTCTGAGTCTGAGTCAAAATAAGTATGAGAATTTTTCAAAGTATGAAGCTTACATTACATGGTTAGTGAGGCATGCAGCATATTATATATGTAACACATGAAGTAATATTGACCATTTCTTTGATTAGTTAAAAACATTTCTTTTTCGAGCATTAGTATCACAATCTTTCTTCATCGTACAAAGATATTGTCTTGTGTGCTATCAAGACAGAAAAGGAATTCTCTAAGTATTATGAATTTAAATCAATGTAAGAGAATAAGAGATCTTCTAAACACTCTAGTAAAGGAAATAAGGAAACATGGAAGAAGGGAAGAATTGAATTTCCACCCTATGAAAATTGAGGAAGGAAGCACCCTAGTGCCTATCAAAAAGTAAAATGAGTATTCTAAAAATGTAGATAGAAAGGCCATATTGCTGGTGATTGTAAGGGAAAGAGAGACACTACCAATATTCAATGCTACAATTGCAGGGAGATAAAACATTATGAAAATGAATTTTCCTATGTGTCAGTGAAACTCACCTCAGAAAAGGCCATGGGCTCGAGGCCAAGCTTATGCAATCACTACTGCTGAGGTTGAATCTTTTAAATACATAGTGGAAGGTAATTTAATGGTTTCCTCAAGTTTAGAAAATGTATAATTTCATTCTGGATCATCGCTTTGCTACATATCTTCCCAATTTTATAAGAAAATTAGATATTTCCAATTTGATTTAACAAGGGAGTTTTCAGTCAAAACACTTAAGGGAAGTATTATTGTATCAAAGTTTTGTAAATAGGTCCCCATTAGAGCACATAAATGTTCTTTATCTCCTGATATCATAATCATACCCATTATTAAATTTGACATAATCCTTGGTATGGATTGGCTTTCAGACCATGATGTGAAAATTTATTGTAACAAGAATGAGGTTACAATTTTTGATAACGAGGATAAAGAACACCTTATCATTAGTGCAGAATCGTCACCACCTGATTCTTATCTTGAACCACCCCCAATCGCTAAACTAAATTCAATTATTGGGGAGGAAGATAATGAAGTAATTGTGGGTGAGGAAAAAAAATTTAAATAGAGGATGTACCTATTGTGAAAGAATATGTTGATGTGTTTCCTGAATATTTACCAGGACATCCTCCAGAAAGAGAAATTGGGTTTTTTATTGATTAAATTCCTGGAACAAGACCCATATCGAAGACCCCATAAAAAATGACCAATATGGAATTAGTGGAACTAAAGAAACAACTAGAGGAATTGAGTAATAAGGGAGTTATTTGACCTAGTGTGTAACAGCCCAAGAGTTTATAAAAAAATATTCTTTTTAATTTTATTAATGTCTTGTGTTGTACTCTACACCAAAAGGAGCTTGCACAACACACATCCTTGACTTGACTTGCATTACACGCAATCGCGACCTTCCTCGATAGCGTGTGTAGTACGCAATACCGAGTTTCACTAAACAACGATATGCTATAAAAATATTATTAAAACTAGCCGTTATGAATAGTAACAACCACTTTTTGAAATCCAGTAAATCTTATTTTTCAAAATGAACTTTATTTTTGGATTCGGAGTATCGAATTTAGCCTAAGGTGAAATTTTGGTACTTTTCGGATAACTTTCATATTCTGATGAATAGTGAAAATTACTAAATTATAATTAAAAACAACTTTTTTAATCGAAATAATTAATAGTGATAAATCATTAATTTGAGTGGTTTTAAAGTGTATTTAGAATATATTTTTACAATTTAATACAATGTTGGTCATTGGATGTAATTGCACATTTAAACCAGACATAAACAAGTGTCAATCTTTTGATAGATATTGTTTCTTAAAAACACGCTATTTGTTTTAACAGCGGGATTTAATTATAAAATTAATTAATGAAACTTTTATGTTATGAATTTGGTAAAATAGACTTCATTTTTGAATTCGGAATATGAAATATAGCTTGGGATGAAATTTTGGCATTATTCTGAAAAACATCAATTTTTGATGAATAGTGAAACTACTAAGTGGTAGGTTAAAAACTGAATTTTTGCATAAAACTTAATTTTACCGCTTCTGTGAATGGAATTTCAAAAATCCGAGAGACACGGTTAATATCAAGGACTAAAATGTGGTTCAATGAGATGAAAATAATTTTTTGGTGAATAGTAACTTTTTACTTTTTTTACCGCGGTTAATAGTAAATAGGGTAACTAAGGGTAAATATGATATCACTATTACCCTAACACATGTCCTAATTCTATTGGACAAGTGTAATTCGACCAAAAACAAACTTAGGAATAAAATATGACCATTTAGGCCCACTTGGATTAGATTAGGACATTTATTATTAATTTATTTAAAGAAGGGTTAAAATAGTTAAAATCAAAGTTTAATAAGTAAATCATTTTTAATATGGGGTTATACATACGATAAATTCGACTATAAATATTCATTAGAAAGATAAAAAGATTTCCTACATGATGGTATTTTATTTGTAATTTTTAGACATCAAATAATATAATTTATTTATGACACAACGATGATGCAGTAATTATCTTATTAATGAAATATTGACATAATTGATGTTATAAACACCAAAATAAATATAATTTGAAAATTTTTATGAATTCCACTAATTTTATAGGTTACCATGATATATTAATGTTGATTTAATCAACTTGGTTCGAACATTTAATTCTGTTATGACTTTCACAAAAATCATATATCAAATAGTGTCAAAATTGACACAAAATAGTTTTTAAATCAAATATTATATTATTAATTGTTATTTTATTCCTAAAAATCTAAGGTTCGGCCAAATGACTTAGATAAGGATATATATATTAATAATAAACAATTTGGGGTTCTTTTGGCATGTTATAGTAAGTGTATTAACCATATAGTGAAAGAAAACAAAAATACACGGTAAATGTTAAATTATTTAACTTAGAGTTAAATCTAATTGATAAGGTTAAAATAATATCCTAAACTTGTCTAAATTATATTGGTTGATAGGATTTCGACCCATCCCTACTTTAGCTTAGAAATAATACCCTTTGGAACCATTATAAACCGATTTTGACATTAATATAAAATAATATTTTGAGATATTCCTAAGGTGCCCCTCTCCTCCCTTATAAAAGTACACCTCCTCCCCCTCCTCCTCACACCAATTTGAGCACTCAAGCTCGGCCAACCCCTGCCAAAATCTCTTCTCCACTTCCCTAGAAACATCCTAGAGGTTCTGGTATTCCTCAAAGACCAATTCTAGTGCCCTAAGAGGAGGTCTCAAAGAGGCACTTCCAAGAAGAGGTAATTACCATTACCAATTCTTTCATCTTTATTTCTTCTTCCACTTCTTCTTCTTAGGTGGTTTCATTATGAAGTAATAACATCAGTATCACTCATATACTGATATGTTATTATAATTATGAAACAACCCAATTTCACCATCTATCCATCCTACGGAAAAAGAAATCACCGCGCGTGCGTACGTACGGAATACCGTCTCCACGCCGTGGTGTAATCTATTTTCCACCACCACCTTACATGGATGGGTATAATGGTGTAAAGAATAACTATACATAGTTATTACAACATCATATTGATTCTGATATATTGTATAATCCACTCCAATTCAATTCAATATTTATAGAAATGATATCATCGCTCGTGCGTACGTACGGACTACCGTCTCCACGACGCGATGAGATTCATTCTCCATGTTAACCATTTAAGAATGATTATAAAGTATATATAAGAAATAATAATGAAATATATGACATTATAAAGCTACTGGATTTATATATATATATATATACATATGTATGTCATCTACTTACTTCCATTTCAAGACAATAAGGAAAGAAAAACAGCGTTCATGCGTACGTACGGACTACCGTCTCCATGAACGGTGTTTTTCATTTTATTTATCTATCTATTATATATATATATATATATACTGAATATATATGATATATAAATCATATTTTATATTATTTACGTAAGTAAATAATGATATAAGTAATAATTATGTCAAGAACAACAAGTCAAAACACATACGATAAATGAAACGATTTTACCCAAAACGCTTCTTTAACATGGAATTTACAAAAGAACGGGTAATATAATGTCATAAGTGAACCATATATGATATCATAACAATGAATATGATTCTGTAATAAGTCAATAACATGATTTAAATCATTATACAGGAGGTTCGGACACTTACAAAGCAAGTCGGACCTAAGGTAAGGGAAATATCACAATCTCATTTTTATCCGAGATTGTTTATTCGTAAGTATTTACTGGGGTGTATTTTATCATCCACATCCATGTTCCCTCAATATGTAATATTGTTTCCATCCACTTACAATAGTTTAAATCCAATTTTTCCCTTAGGTGAGTTTTTAGTAAAGAATATGAAAGGAATCTTTTGTCGTTTTTCCGTACGAGGTACTTTTTGACTTTTCTGACAAAAGTACGAAGAATGTTTTTTTTTAACTTATACGGCACGAACGGATTTTTACGGTTTTATAAAGCCTTATTTTCATGAACCTTCCTCCAAAATATTTCATGACTATTTTTAATAAAATCTCTTTCTTTTAAAATTGTATGATGTTTTGTGAAAAGAAATTGATTTTGAAGAAGAAAGGATATTTTCCTCAAGAATTCATTTCAAGTGTTTTATCAAAATTATTTTCCATCTAAGATAATAAAGGGTTCTGTTTCTATCCATATTTTTACATTGATTTGACTATTTTGAGATGGAATTATGTTTATGAATTCCTTTATCTTATATGAATTGATTTATGATGTCATGATGTTTCAAGAATCCCATTTTTATTACATGGGTTATGCGATGATGTATGATTTATGATTTTGTGGCACACATAAGAAAGGATTCATTAAGAGATGGGTGGGACCTATATCTCCCTCCAATGCATTGGGTAAAGATTTTATATCTCATGAGATAGACATGGCTGGAATGGTAGGTTATACCGGTTCAGTGAAACAGGACTGAAACGAGGATTACTCGATTCAGAAAGGGACTTTGTCCACTAAGATAGTCTTGGCAATGAGTCTTGACTAACAAGAAATGATTCTCTATGATTATGTGTGTATGCCACAAAGTTCCATGTTTTTTGTTATGATTATTGTGATTACATTTCACTGCCATGATTTATCCCATGTTATGAAATTATGCTCTCTTTTGCAGGTTATGATTTCCAAAATGTTATGTTCTTATGAATATGATGTGATTGATATTTCTTTTGTTTACCCTTACTGAGCATTTGAGCTCACCCTTTTATGTTTTCTTTTCCCCAGGATATAAAGAAAGGTTTTAGGTAAAAAAAAAGGAAGATCTTTATGGGAGATGTTGAAGATCTTTCACCACGATTAGAAGATTATAGTCCGAGTTTCCAAAGACACTAAACTATTACGGTCCTTGTGTGTGTGTTTTTGTAATGTACTAAGTATTCCGCAAAAGTAATGTAAAGTCCATGTACGTCAGGCTTCGGGTCTCTACAGTTGGTATCAGAGGAAATGTTTAGTCAACCTTTGGAAACTAGGATGCGAAAACGTTAGTGAGATCCCTAGAGATATTTCTAAGGTATGTCTAGGGATGTCCCTAAGGATACGTATACGTATAGGATATAATCCTAGAACTACGATACCGATCTTAGAATTTAACCTAAGATGTTAGATATTAAGGGTACTCCCCCTTTACTATGTTGTTTTCCCTAGCATGATTTTTGCCTCTCACACTATTCTTTTTGGGTTTTAGACGATGGCTGGAACCCGAAGGAACCGTGTTGATCAATGCAATGGACAATGCAATGATTGCCCTCCTGAACAAACAAATGTTATGGGAGATGGAGTGCAAAATCTTATTGCTATACTTACACAAGCTATGAATCATTCTGGACTTCCAAATGAGCAGAGAAGGGAACAATATTCTATTGAGTCCTTCATGAGGCAACATCCACCTTCTTTCAGTGGGTCTACTGATCTATTAGTTGCTGAACAATGGATTAGTACTACTGAAAAGATATTTTCAGTTCTTCAATGTTCTGAACATGATAAAGTCATCTTAGCAGTATATCGTTTGGAAGGTGAAGCTGATCAATGGTGGAATCTTATCAAGAATACGAGGCCAAGAGATGAAATTGAGTCCATGGAATGGGACGAGTTCAAGAACTTGTTTTTCAGTAAGTACTTCCCTCGTATTCTTCGAACAAAGATGGAGAAAGAATTTCTTGAACTGAAGCAAAGGGACGATGAATCTTTTGGTACCTATGAAGCAAATTTTACAAGACTTGCAAGGTATGCTTCTGGAATTATCATCCAACCTGAAAGTAAAGTTGATCGATTTTTCTGTGGCTTAAAACCAAGTCTTCGAAGGGCATTAGCTATAAGAGACTTCAGTAGCTATGAAGAAATTTTGCGTTGTGCTATCAAGGTAGAAATGGAAGTTGGTGTTACATATCCATCTCATGGTTTTGACAAGAAACGAAAGATGGAGTTCAAGGAGAAATCTCAGAATAATGGTGAAAAGAAGATGAATGTTTCCTTATGCACAAAGTGTGGAAAGAAGCATGGTGGAGATTGTATAAAAGGGACTAGAAAATGTTTTAAGTATGGAAAAGAAGGTCATCGAGCAGATGAGTGTCGAAGTAATGGAAAAAGGGTTTCTAATGATGTGAATAAATCAAACACTGTAGAGAACGCACCGCCAACACTTCAATGCTTCAAGTGCAAGGAAATGGGGCATTATGCTAATAATTGTCCTAATCCAAGGGTTAGTGATGATCAACATGAGCAACCACTGAAGGCAAAGGACAAAGGGAAATCACATGCGATCACTATTGGCAATGTTGAATATGACAACGATGTGGTGGAATGATTAAGTGTTTATGTAATGGGATTTCAAAATAATGTTGTATCATTGAGTATTGCAATATTTATTGATGTGGTATTCAAAGTGATTGAGATATTTTTTGGAAATAAGATGATATGCGCATAATGAAGACGAGAAAATGAAATGTTTAATAGTATTCATGAGCTCATGATTGATATAAGGACTAAGTGATATCATGGTTTGAGTATATAGAATTTTGAGGATTTTGGTATGTGGAAAGTGTTAACTTTTAACTGCACTCATGTTTTCACTAAGGTATTCAAGAGAATACACGATTAAGGACTTTGAATGTTTGGAATGTGACCAACAAGACATATCTTATGATATGTGGGGATCAACGATGGTATTAAATCTCTGGTAATCATTTTCACTATGTTATGAGAGTGGACTGAAGTATTATGGATAAGCCTAAAGATTGAAATGGATTATGTTGGACATAAGTTAGTATTGTTTAAGGATAGAAGATTTTCGATATTATTGATGGGATGTTATAGTAATGTAGAAAAAGGACAACCTGCAGGACGGGCGACAGCCCATCACTTCGGACAAGGCTGTAGGAATCGAACCCACAACCGAAGTGCGACTGGCCTTTATCGCCTACCACTGGCCTACAGGAAGTCCCTGTTTAGTAGAAACTAGTTTTATTATATTAATCAGCATGATATATGAAGTATAAGTCCATTTTAGGAACCATATATGATTAATCTCACTATAGAATGACTTATGTATATTTAATAACTTTTGCTAACCTTTTGTTTGAGAGAGATGGAATGAACAGTCATTCTATCACATGATCTTCTAACACTTCACAAATAACAAATTCAACTTCATTTATTTAAGAGATGAAGTAGAAATTGTTCAAGGCACGAACAAAAGTGAGATTGTACCAAAATAAAGTAAGTATTTATTCTAAGAAAATTTTCAACTTTAGGGAAATGATCTTGAAAACCAAAAATGTTGTCCTAGTGATCTTATACCTGATGAATCAGATGGTACCTTATATCATCACAAATCTATGGATTTGTGATTACTGGCTTTTCCAGAGCCATGTTCTCTACCACTCTCCATCAGAACATGATGGTTAGATTTCTCTTCCATATCCATATTTTCACCTATGTGGAAACCCAGTGATTAGTTTATTTGGGTAATCGTTACATTTCATACTTTAGTTTTTAAAGCCAAGTTTTGGTATTCCCTTTTACGATGTGGGTTTCTATTAAAGACACTTTCAAATAGTAAACCATTTATAACCCCGACGAATTTCGAGGGCGAAATTCATTTTAAGGGGGGTAGAATGTAACAGCCCAAGAGTTTATAAAAAAATATTCTTTTTAATTTTATTAATGTCTTGTGTTGTACTCTACACCAAAAGGAGCTTGCACAACACACATCCTTGACTTGACTTGCATTACATGCAATCGCGACCTTCCTCGATAGCGTGTGTAGTACGCAATACCGAGTTTCACTAAACAACGATATGCTATAAAAATATTATTAAAACTAGCCGTTATGAATAGTAACAACCACTTTTTGAAATCCAGTAAATCTTATTTTTCAAAATGAACTTTATTTTTGGATTCGGAGTATCGAATTTAGCCTAAGGTGAAATTTTGGTACTTTTCGGATAACTTTCATATTCTGATGAATAGTGAAAATTACTAAATTATAATTAAAAACAACTTTTTTAATCGAAATAATTAATAGTGATAAATCATTAATTTGAGTGGTTTTAAAGTGTATTTAGAATATATTTTTACAATTTAATACAATGTTGGTCATTGGATGTAATTGCACATTTAAACCAGACATAAACAAGTGTCAATCTTTTGATAGATATTGTTTCTTAAAAACACGCTATTTGTTTTAACAGCGGGATTTAATTATAAATTTAATTAATGCAACTTTTATGTTATGAATTTGGTAAAATAGACTTCATTTTTGAATTCGGAATATGAAATATAGCTTGGGATGAAATTTTGGCATTATTCTGAAAAACATCAATTTTTGATGAATAGTGAAACTACTAAGTGGTAGGTTAAAAACTGAATTTTTGCATAAAACTTAATTTTACCGCTTCTGTGAATGAAATTTCAAAAATCCGAGAGACACGGTTAATATCAAGGACTAAAATGTGGTTCAATGAGATGAAAATAATTTTTTGGTGAATAGTAACTTTTTACTTTTTTTACCGCGGTTAATAGTAAATAGGGTAACTAAGGGTAAATATGATATCACTATTACCCTAACACATGTCCTAATTCTATTGGACAAGTGTAATTCGACCAAAAACAAACTTAGGAATAAAATATGACCATTTAGGCCCACTTGGATTAGATTAGGACATTTATTATTAATTTATTTAAAGAAGGGTTAAAATAGTTAAAATCAAAGTTTAATAAGTAAATCATTTTTAATATGGGGTTATACATAAGATAAATTCGACTATAAATATTCATTAGAAAGATAAAAAGATTTCCTACATGATGGTATTTTATTTGTAATTTTTAGACATCAAATAATATAATTTATTTATGACACAACGATGATGCAGTAATTATCTTATTAATGAAATATTGACATAATTGATGTTATAAACACCACAATAAACATAATTTGAAAATTTTTATGAATTCCACTAATTTTCTAGGTTACCATGATATGTTAATGTTGATTTAATCAACTTGGTTCGAACATTTAATTCTGTTATGACTTTCACAAAAATCATATATCAAATAGTGTCAAAATTGACACAAAATAGTTTTAAAATCAAATATTATATTATTAATTGTTATTTTATTCCTAAAAATCTAAGGTTCGGCCAAATGACTTAGATAAGGATATATATATTAATAATAAACAATTTGGGGTTCGTTTGGCATGTTATAGTAAGTGTATTAACCATATAGTGAAAGAAAACAAAAAGACACGGTAAATGTTAAATTATTTAACTTAGAGTTAAATCTAATTGATAAGGTTAAAATAATATCCTAAACTGGTCTAAATTATATTGGTTGATAGGATTTCGACCCATCCCCACTTTAGCTTCGAAATAATACCCTTTGGAACCATTATAAACCGATTTTGACATTAATATAAAATAATATTTTGAGATATTCCTAAGGTGCCCCTCTCCTCCCTTATAAAAGGACACCTCCTCCCCCTCCTCCTCACACCAATTTGAGCACTCAAGATCGGCCAACCCCTGCCAAAATCTCTTCTCCACTTCCCTAGCAACATCCTAGAGGTTCTGGTATTCCTCAAAGACCAATTCTAGTGCCCTAAGAGGAGGTCTCAAAGAGGCACTTCCAAGAAGAGGTAATTACCATTACCAATTCTTTCATTTTTATTTCTTCTTCCACTTCTTCTTCTTAGGTGGTTTCATTATGAAGTAATAACATCAGTATCACTCATATACTGATATGTTATTATAAGTATGAAACAACCCAATTTCACCATCTATCCATCCTACGGAAAAAGAAATCACCGCGCGTGCGTACGTACGGAATACCGTCTCCACGCCGTGGTGTAATCTATTTTCCACCACCACCTTACATGGATGGGTATAATGGTGTAAAGAATAACTATACATAGTTATTACAACATCATATTGATTCTGATATATTGTATAATCCACTCCAATTCAATTCAATATTTATAGAAATGATATCATCGCTCGTGCGTACGTACGGACTACCGTCTCCACGACGCGATGAGATTCATTCTCCATGTTAACCATTTAAGAATGATTATAAAGTATATATATGAAATAATAATGAAATATATGACATTATAAAGCTACTGGATTTATATATATATATACATATGTATGTCATCTACTTACTTCCATTTCAAGACAATAAGGAAAGAAAAACAGCGTTAATGCGTACGTACGGACTACCGTCTCCATGAACGGTGTTTTTCATTTTATTTATCTATCTATTATATATATATATACTGAATATATATGATATATAAATCATATTTTATATTATTTAACTAAGTAAATCATGATATAAGTAATAATGATGTCAAGAACAACAAGTCAAAACACATACGATAAATGAAACGATTTTACCCAAAACGCTTCTTTAACATGGAATTTACAAAAGAACGGGTAATATAATGTCATAAGTGAACCATATATGATATCATAACAATGAATATGATTCTGTAATAAGTCAATAACATGATTTAAATCATTATACATGAGGTTCGGACACTTACAAAGCAAGTCGGACCTAAGGTAAGGGAAATATCACAATCTCATTTTTATCCGAGATTGTTTATTCGTAAGTATTTACTGGGGTGTATTTTATCATCCACATCCATGTTCCCTCAATATGTAATATTGTTTCCATCCACTTACAATAGTTTAAATCCAATTTTTCCCTTAGGTGAGTTTTTAGTAAAGAATATGAAAGGAATCTTTTGTCGTTTTTCCGTACGAGGTACTTTTTGACTTTTCTGACAAAAGTACGAAGAATGTTTTTTTTTAACTTATACGGCACGAACGGATTTTTACGGTTTTATAAAGCCTTATTTTCATGAACCTTCCTCCAAAATATTTCATGACTATTTTTAATAAAATCTCTTTCTTTTAAAATTGTATGATGTTTTGTGAAAAGAAATTGATTTTGAAGAAGAAAGGATATTTTCCTCAAGAATTCATTTCAAGTGTTTTATCAAAATTATTTTCCATCTAAGATAATAAAGGGTTCTGTTTCTATCCATATTTTTACATTTATTTGACTATGTTGAGATGGAATTATGTTTATGAATTCCTTTATCTTATATGAATTGATTTATGATGTCATGATGTTTCAAGAATCCCATTTTTATTACATGGGTTATGCGATGATGTATGATTTATGATTTTGTGGCACACATAAGAAAGGATTCATTAAGAGATGGGTGGGACCTATATCTCCCTCCAATGCATTGGGTAAAGATTTTATATCTCATGAGATAGACATGGCTGGAATGGTAGGTTATACCGGTTCAGTGAAACAGGACTGAAACGAGGATTACTCGATTCAGAAAGGGACTTTGTCCACTAAGATAGTCTTGGCAATGAGTCTTGACTAACAAGAAATGATTCTCTATGATTATGTGTGTATGCCACAAAGTTCCATGTTTTATGTTATGATTATTGTGATTACATTTCACTGCCATGATTTATCCCATGTTATGAAATTATGCTCTCTTTTGCAGGTTATGATTTCCAAAATGTTATGTTCTTATGAATATGATGTGATTGATATTTCTTTTGTTTACCCTTACTGAGCATTTGAGCTCACCCTTTTATGTTTTCATTTCCCCAGGATATAAAGAAAGGTTTTAGGTAAAAAAAAAGGAAGATCTTTATGGGAGATGTTGAAGATCTTTCACCACGATTAGAAGATTATAGTCCGAGTTTCCAAAGACACTAAACTATTACGGTCCGTGTGTGTGTGTTTTTGTAATGTACTAAGTATTCCGCAAAAGTAATGTAAAGTCCATGTACGTCAGGCTTCGGGTCTCTACATAGTGTTTCTCCATGGAGAGCCCCTATCATTTTTGTGAAAAAGATAGATGGATCTATGATGTTCTGCATTGACTACAGGGAGATCAATGCTATAACAATAAAGAAAAAGTATCCCTTACCTCACATTGATGATTTATTAGACCAATATCATGGATCTCAATACTTTTCAAAGATTGACCTTCAATCTGGATATCATCAGTTGTGAGTGAAAAAGGAAGAAATTCCAAAGACTGTATTTCGAACTAGGTACGTGCATTAGGAGTTTACAGTAATTCCTTTTTTATTGACTAATTCACCCTCTGTATTCATGGATCTAATCAATAAAGTTTTCGAGAAATATCTCAATGATTTTGTGGTGGTATTTATTGATGATATCATGGAATACTCCCAAAGATATGAAGATCATGAAAATCACTTATGCATTATCCTGAGGCCTCTTAGAAGACATGAATTATATGGGAAGTTTAGCAAGTGTGAATTCTAGCTTCAGGAGAATTCTGTTGTTGTCCATATTGTATCCAAGGACATAATCTCTTTTTTTCCTTTTATAGCCAAGGCATTCCAAGAATTTCCAGTACCAATCAGTATAATTGAGGTACACAGTTTAATGGGTTTAGTAGGTTATTATCGGCGTTTCATCCTGAATTTTTCTTGATTGGCTATCCCATTAACCAATATCACACATAATTGGGTTAATTTTTTTTGGAAAAAAGAGTTTGAATAATGTTTTGAATAACTGAAGAGAATAATTGTCAATGATCTTAATTTGAATATACCATCGGGGAATGATGGGTTTGTTATTTATAGTGATGCAACGAAGAATATACTTGGTTGTGTCCTTATGCAGAATGATAGAGTTATTTCCTATTCATCACGACAGCTGAAAATTCATGAAGAAAACTATACAACTCATGATCTTGAGTTAGCAGCTGTAATATTTACTTTGAAGATTTGGAGACACTATCTCTAGGTGAAAAATGTGAGATTTATACTGATCACAAGAGTTTGAAGTATATTATCTCAAAAAAAGAACACAACATGAGGCAAAGGCGGAGGATTGAAATACTCAACGATTATGATTTCACTATACACTACCACCCGGGGAAGGTAAAAAGGTGGAAGATGGTTTGAGTAGAAAGGATCATGGAGTTTTGAACAAGATGAGAGTTGAAAAGGATCCTATATATATGGATATAGTAAAGATGGATCTGGGAATCACCGTGGAAGGTGAAACATCAATAATTTTTGAAATGGTTTCCAAACCATCTTTACTTGAAAGGATAATGAGTTCTCAGATCAGTGATGAAGAGTTACAAAAAAAGATTAATGTTGTGAATGATGGGGGATTGAGTGACTATGTGTATGAAGATGGAATTTTGAAATTCGGGAAGAGACTTTGTGTTCCCGATAAACCCGATCTAAAAATGGAATTGTTAGATGATTCTCATAGGTCCAATTTCTCGATACACCCTGAGAGCACCAAAATTTATAGAGATTTGAAGGAACATTTTTGATGGGAAAACATGAAGAGGGAGATTGATGATCTTGTTTCAAGATTTTTGGTTTGTCAACATGTGAAAGCTAGAAGGCAAGAGCCTAGAAGAGTCTTGCAACCACTTCCCATACCTGAGTGGAAATGGGATAATATTATGATGGACTTTGTCATGGGACTACCAAAGACTCTTAAAAGGAATGATGCAATATGACTCATTGCTGATCATCATACCAATTCAACACATTTTCATGCAATAAGAGAGGATTTTACACTTGAACGATTGGAAGGACTATATATTAATGAAGTTGTTAGAATTCATGGAGTACCCCTATCAATTGTTTCTGATTGTGATCCACATTTTACATCAAGATTATGGAAATGATTTCAAAAAGCCCTTGATACTGAACTTCATTTAGGAAATAGCTTCCACCCCCAAACTGATGGACTATCAGAACGGACTATTCAAATATTAGAAGACATGTTGAGTTCATTCTCACTTGACTTTCAAGGTATGTGGGATCAATATATACCTCTAGTATAATTTTACTATAATAATAGCTTCCATTCAAGTATTCTGATGGCACCATATGAAGTGTTATACGGAAGAGATGTCGCACACCACCCTATTGGGATGATGTTGGTGAAAGAAAACTCGTTGGCCCAGAACTATTGGATTAAATGATGGAAAAGGCAAAGGTAATCCAAAACCACATCAAAGAAGCCCAAAGTAGGAAGAAGATCTATGTCGATAACCGATGGAAGAATTTGGAATTTCATGTAGGAGATCATGTTTTCTTGAAGGTATCTCAATGAAATAGTGTTATACATTTCGGTAAGAAGGGTAAATTGAGTCCCATGTACATCGGACCTTTCTAAATTCTAGAACAAATTGGGGTTGTAGCTTACCATTTGGGAATCACGCCTAGTCTCTTCAAAGATCATGATGTATTCCACGTATCACTATTGAGAAACTACATGCCTGACCCAATGCATGTACATACATATAAGGATTTAAAACTGAAACCTGGTTTGTCTTATTGTGAAGAGCCTATCAAGGTTCTTGATATAAGAGAGCAATTTTTGAGAAACCGGACGACTCGTCTAGTGAAAGTTATATGGAGAAACCATAAGTTTGAAGAGGCAACGTGGTAACCTGAGTAACTTATGATAAAGAACAACCCGAGTCTTTTTATGTAGTAATATTCTAGAAATTTTGAGGATGAAATTATTTGAAGTAGGGGAGAATGTAACACCCCACGCTTCAATGTTACGCTTCTCTTTGAACAATACAGTAGCGTGTGTTGTAAGAAACTTTGAGTTCTAACACACACCACAACAAATCAAACTAGCTGTTACGAATAGTAATACACACTTTTTGAAATTTTATATATTTTATCTTTTAAAATGGACTTCATTTTTTAATTTTGAATATCGAAATTATCCTCGGGTGAATTTTTTGCATTTTTTTGAAAACGTTCAATTTTTTATGAATAGTGAAAAAACACTAATTTATAGTATAAAACCGAATTTTTATTTAAATAATTATTTATTTTATTTAAATTTATTCTATGTCAAAATAGATACATAATACCTATATAAGTTCAATTTAATTCATTTGAGTCCGTTTATAATAATTTTAGATATATAAAAAATTTATTGAACTTTTCACCATCTTTTACCCAACTCCTAAGAGAATTTGAAAAATAACATAAAACATAATTTTACCGCTTCTGTCAGTAGAGTTTAAAAAATACAAGAGACACGGTTAATATCATGTAGTAAAATGTGGTTCAATAAGATAAAAATATTTTTTGGTGAATAGTAACTTTTACTTTTATTTACCACGGTTAAAAGTAAATATTGTAATTAAGGGTAAAATGATATTATTATTACCCTATCACATATCCTATTTCTATTGGCTGAGTATACTTCCACCAAAAACAACCTTAGAAATAAATTATGAACCTCTTTGGTCCACGTGGATTAGATTAGGACATTTATTATTATCTAATTCAAAGAAGAGTTAAAAGAGTTAAAATCAAAGTATAATAACTAAAACATTTTTAATATAGGGTTATAAATAAGATAAATTAGATTATAAATATTAATTAGAAAGATTAAAATATTTCATACATAATGGTATTTTATTTACAATTTTTATACATTAAATAATTTAATTTATTTATGAAATAATGGTTGTGCAGTAATTACCTAATTAATGAAATATTAAAATAATTGATATTCTAAATATCCAAATTATTGTAAATTGAGAATTTTTATGAATTCCACTAATTTTCATTGTTAATATGAAATATTAGGGTTGGTTAGATGAATATTTTTTGATGTAACAATGCAGTTATTAATTTAGAAAAAATAGAATACCAAATATTGTCAAAATTGACATAAAAGTGTTTTTAAAACAAATACTATATTATTAATTGATATTCTATTCCTAAAAAAATAAGGATAGGAAAAAGGACTTATATAATTATAGGTTTATCATTAATTAACCACTTGGGGTTCTATTGTAATTATATATAATGTTTATAAACCATATAGTATAAAAATTCAATGAGACATCGAAAATGTAAAACTATTTAACTAAAAGTTAAATCTAAATGATAAAGTGAATATAGTGACCCAAACCTGTATAAAACCTATTGTTTGAGTGGTTCTAGACCCGTCCCCACCATATAATTTAAATAATCCAATTTTTATCCATTAGAAACCGAAAATGAATTCATTATAAAATAATATTTCTAGCTTTTCCTAAGGTGCCCCTCACCCCTCTTATAAAAGGACACTCCACCTTATCTCTATTTCACACCTTCAAAGCCTTTTGGATCAGCCAAACCCTACCCAAATATCCTCTCAACTTCTCTCACTTCATCCTAGACGCATTCCTTTAGTCATAAATCCATCTTAAGTAGCCCTTTTGATCAAATCAAAAGGAAGAACCCGAAGAAGAGGTAATAATTTCACCACCCTCTTTCAAGATCTTTTCTTCTTCCACTTCTTATTTTTTGTTATTTCCATTATAAAATAATAACTCCAGTATATTATTTATTTTGTGATGTTATTATAAATATGGTACAGACATATTCAATATTCTATCCGTCCTTTGAATGACATGTCACCATATGTGCGTACGTACGGATTACCGTCTCCACGACATAGTGTAATTGTTATTCAATACATTATTATATGGATGTGTATAATAATGATGTTTAATTCATGTAAATAATAAATATAACATGATAATTATTCTGTATATATGATATAACATTCAATTATATATTATTTTAATATCGAAGAATGATATTGTCACTCGTGTGTACGTACGGATTACCGTCTCCACGAATGCGATGAGATTCATTCCCCATTGTATCCATTCAAGACTAATTTTCATTAGATGATTAAAAATAATGATTAAATACATTATATCATTCTCGATATGAATATGATACATCCCATACATAACAAATATGACTCAGATAACAAATAATATAAAGGAAAATGAATCCGTTAACACTTGAAACGACGATAATACTTAGATATTATTAACAAAACAATGTTAAAAGATCATATATGATATTATAATAATTTATATAATTCTTGGTATAATTTAATAACAATTATTTCACCATTATACATGAGTTTAACCTACCCTAGTCCAAATAAAATTACATGGTAAGGGTTAATTCTACAATCTCTTCATTATTCGAGGTTGTTTGTAAGTAATTATCTACTAGGACCTCTTTATCATCCACATCCAAGTTTCTTAAAAATGTATTTTCAAAACATTTTTACTATTTACAAGACAATGGGTTAAATTCATTTATACCCTTATGTGTTTTGAAAGGAATATTTCCATTGTTTTCCAAAAAGGTACTTTTTGACCTTTTTGTCAAATTTAATGTATGAATGTTATTTTTAACTTATACGGAGGGTGTGGCTATTTTCTGCTATTATAACATCATCAATGCTTTACTTACAATATTATAAGAATATTTACAAAATAAATTTTTTCTTTATAATTATGTGACTCTTAAATGATTTCAATATAGAAAGAGATATTTCTCTAAAAAGGATTTTGATTTCATCTATGTCAACATCCTTTAATGGATTTTATGTATATTTGAAGTTGATTTATTATGATAAAAAACTTATATATTGTATTAAATGTTTGTGATATTTTTTACTGTGGATGTTCTATTTTTGTACCATTCATTGTTCATGGTTAATGTATTGACATTTTGTTTGCTAGTATTAATACGAATGGTTATGATATGTTTAAACCTTTTTGTATGAGAAATGTATTGGAATTAGTAAGTGATGGGTGGAGCCCGCTATAGCTCCTCGATGCATCAGTAGGTCTCATTAGACAACTAGACGTGGAATTGGCCGAGGCCTTTCCTAAATTTATATATGGTTTTGGACGATGCCTTAATCATTTTTAGACATCTTGGTCGAGGCCTTGATAAAATGTTTCAGAATGTACGACATTATTCAATCCCTCATTATCGAAAAAATATTGATGGTTCATGTGGTCATTCGACTAGTATAATACCCATGATTATGTTTTATTGTTGCATTATTTACAAAACTCATATTCCATCCATAAAATTATTCATGTTTATTATTGTTAAAGGCTTGATGTTTCAATTATTCATCATGATTGATATTTATGGTATCTTCCGCTGTATTTCTTACCCTTACTGAGTGTTTGAGCTCACCCGTTTCATATGTTTCATTTTCCCTAGATATGAAGAATTTAGTTATTAGTGACTTACAGGTATTATCTAGGAAGATTTTATCTTTCCAACATAATAAATTCATGTTAAATTTCTTTTCATGTTGTAAAGTTGAACTTATGTATGAATATTTTTTCCAATAATAATAAATTGATCGGTCTTTCGAGACAATATTTCCTTGTGATCATGCCAATGTTATCTACCAATGAACTGATTCTAGTTAAATGGGGTCGAGGAATTATAGTTCATTCATAAGAACAAAAAAAATATCCATATTTTATTTAATATCTTAATTTTTTAAAATAATACTATCATCTATAGAATATAAGATACATAACACTGAGCTTAAACAAACCATAAAATTTTACTATTATATTATAACTATTATAACATAGTGATTGCGTTAGTGGTTATGAATAAAAATAAACAAATTATAAAAGACATATAATTGACCAACTAAATATAAATACAGGCTAATTTATATGATATAAGAACTCAATTTTTATTAAATCCGTTTAATTCTTCACAAACCCTTTTTCTTCAAAAATAGATTTTATTAACTTCTTGTTAAAAATTTTATAATTACTTTTTTGATATTTTATAAATGTAATTTTATAAAAAATATAACCTTTTTTATTTAGTTGAATCAATATTATCTAAAGGTGAAATTTTTATAATTCCATTAATAGTTATATTTTCATTTAATAATGAAAAAGAATATCTTTTATAGAATCCAGTATTTTATTTTAAATTATTTAAATATTCAATTTTTATTTTCTATTAGTTTCAAAATTTAATTAGTTCCTCCAAATTTAAAATAATAAAATTATGGGTTTTAAAATGAACATTAAACATTGATTTATTATAAAATAATTTTATTCTAAAAATATTCAATTTTTAAAATCCCAATTTTTTATCACATTTTTCAATATTATATTAAATTAAATAATTCCGCTTTTGTGTTTTGAATTTTAAAAAATCTATTCCATATTTTTAATATATTTTAAAAAAGTTGGTATAAAGGCCCATTAATTTTGATTTAATTTCAATAATAATATTAATAATTCCAATTACCACGGTAATAGTGAGTTCTGTAATTAAAATTAAAAATAACACTATGAGTGCTCAAAAATGAAAATGGAATTTTACATTATTTTATTTTATTTTTATTTTTTTACAATAAACCTTAAATATTTGGTTATATGGCCTCTTTCTATTTGGATGTGATTATAACCTTTTTTATGAAATATGTAAAGAAAATAAAAACATCAAACTCTTGTTTTTATGAAATATATTTTTTTAAATGGGGGATAAATAGAAAATATTTTTAGTTATAAATATTAATTTTAACACTAAAAGAATTATCTTCATAATGATAATTAATTTTTAATTTTTATATAATTAAAAAATACCTTAAACACTTACAGAACACTAATTAATTATATGATAAATTAATTTAAAAATAATATAAATGATAATAAAAATTTTAAAAGTAGTAGAATTTTAAAAAATTAAGATTGAGAAAAAAAAATTATAGATAAAAATGTAACGTCCCGGTTCTGGGTGCCGCCTAGAGGTGCCTCATACGATGTTGTCCAGATGGCCTCAAACTCATTTACCCAAATTCCATAGCCTTCTGACTAGTAGGGATAGCCTTGGGTGTGATAGTGTGGAAATTATCCACTCATTGGCATAGTAATTCTATAGAAATAAATAGAATACAATAGTGGAAGCAGTAATAACATGCAAAAAATAAAACAACAGAAGGCTGATAGTAATAGACAACTGAATCACATATGATAGTTTTGCATGATATATGTGTCTAAGAATGCATTCAAACATGTCAAAATGTTGAGATATAGTACTAAACCAAAGTAGAATGAAAATATATAAACACCAGCACCATCGCAAGCCTCATTTTGGTCCCATGATCTTCAGCTCCAAAATTGTCATGTACCTGACGTAGAAGGGTGATTTCCCTTATCTATACTTGTAGCAATATAATATATTTGGGTCCAAAAGAATGACCCAAATGGGGTGTGAGAAAAGTCCCAGTAGGCATCCACCCAAATATCTGTGTCTAATAGTCAGTTAATGTATATGGTATGCAATAAGAAAAATGAAGCAGTAAAAAAGGAAGTACTCAGGAGTATACAAACCTATAGTTTTAATTACATTCAATTTCATATATAATTTAAACAGGAAATAAAAAACAAGAAACCCTCTAGGATCTATCACAGCCTATCCCCATAGGTTCAACCAAACAATCATACTAAACCCTCAAGAAATTACATATAGTCTAACCCCTCAGGTTCATCATTAGAAAAGAATCATTGTGGAATCACTCGCTGTTAATTCCCCATGTGGTCTTTTATCAGTAAACTACAAACTCCACAAGGAAGAACTCAACGTCTAGTTCCCTTTTTGGTATCGAAACTTGGAACTACAGACACTATGAGGAAGCACTCAACATCCATCCCCCCAATGGTCTCGCAATGTGAATGTATAACAGACACTCTGGGGAAGGCCTCAACATTCATTCCCCCTATGGTCTAACTATAATAGGTACCCATAACCATGTGTAATTCAATCATGCACAATGATGTTCAACAGCCAATTTAATCCATAAGAACTATTTGGCTAACAACTTTAATTAACTACTTGGTTAAACAGCTACAATCATATAATAGCATTAGATAATATCACTCCGTCCTAACAACACTAGGCATTAAAAACAAGCAGCCTAATCAGAAAAGCAAGACCAAATGGTCAATATCAAATCAAACATGGGAACACATACATTCCATGGAAAGTAACCATATTCACAAAAAAACAACTGCTACACAGACCCATAAGAAATAAAATGCATTAATAAGGCTGAAATCCCTAAAAATGAAATACTAAGTTATAGGGTATTGGGAACTTCTACACATAATATTCAAAGAATAAATACAAAAATGAACAGACCACCTACCTAAGCATTGTTCGGTCGATAAAATCTGGTGTCGTCCCTTGAATATTCCTAGAATGATGTAGATCTACAAAAAGGTAAAAATCATTCAACAAATTATATCTCATGAAAGAATATAAATAAGGAAACGATGTTCTAGATGAATGTAGAACTCAACGTAGTGATTCCAATGCAATCGAATATGGTAGATTCGAAGAACATATGATCGATCAGGGGGCTTCGAGAAGAATCGTTAGCTTCTGTCTCTCCTGGACGAGTCATGCCATAAAAAATATGGTTGTTCCAATTAGATGTGACACAATCCCGATATAAAAACTAAAAAGAAATGTACATGGCATGTTCATTAATGATACAATTCATTTACCTTCCTTATGCGGCCCCTGCATTATGAATTCTCCAGGTCACCCCACTCAGCCATGTTCTCGGTTTTTACATGGCCAGTACACGGTCATTCGTGGGAACTGGGTACATGGCATGTACACCAAATTTCACGGTGTGTACACCATGTATTTCCAAAATCTCATATTTTTCTAAGAAACACAAAAAAAGAAAAACCCCATACCTTAAAAGAGGTATGGGTTCTTATAAACATCCCCCATTAAATAAATCTATCCTAAAATTTCTCTCGCAAGGCAGCGTAGAAGAATAATTCTCGAACAGATCCGGAAACTGCAATCGTACGTTGGTCTCCATCTCCCTAGTTTCATCATGTACTCACTTGTGTTTCTGTTGCACACATACCAGAGGGACAGACCGACCACAGAAAACCGTCTCACTGTGATAAACAATCTGGATGGGATTCTCCTCGAATGATGCGTCCACCTCTAGTTCATCCTCCTCGGGTTGAAAAACATGATACAAGTCCGAGAAGTAACATCCTTGCTGAGAAACATGGAAGAAATCATGCATATACTGGTACCTCTAAGGTAACTACAACCGATAAGCAGTTGGACTGACCCTTTTCAAAAACACAAATGGTTGGATGTACCTCAACGAAAGGTTACCCTATCTCCTAATCCTACTGTGTCCCAACCTCAATGTGACATGCTTGAAAACATGATCTCCGAACTCTATCTCTAGAGTCCATCTATGTCGATCAACATAAGAATTCATTCATGACTTTCTAGTATCCAACTTCTTCTGAATCAACTCTATCTTATCTGTGGTCTTCTAGACATGTCACGAACCAGGCCGGGTCATCATCTGACCCGGCACCCGACCCGGTCCGCGACATGGCCCGAAGGGCGTTCCCGATCCCCACGGGCTGGCAACTAGTGCCGGGCATCAAAACAAACCAGTTGGGAACGGTTTGGCCCATGACAAAGACAAGCAAAAATAAATCGAACAAACAGATAACTAAAGGAAAATAAATTGAACAAGGCGGCAGCGGATAAATGATTAAACAAAGAAACGTGACATACCTCTGGTTACCCCACGGATCACCACGGTACGACAACCACACTCGCTCCCAAAAGCGATCCAAGACTGAACCCTGCAACTGAAAATTAAAGTAGGCGTGAGCACCGAGATGCTCAGTAGGAAAGCCAAGAAAAACCACGCCCAATGCCCTTACCTTTAAAAAGAAATCCAATCATGCTAGTTTGAAAATAAGACATAATAAAATATTGTTTTCTCTTCTTTTCAAATTCAAGTCACGAGTTTGCATTTTCAAATAAAGCATTTCACTCTTACTATATTTTCAAAATAGGTTCCAAGCATGCATTAACATTTCAAAATGAAAAGAAACCAGTATGGAATAAAATGTGATTTTTACGAAACAAGTCACCAGGTATGAAACAACTAAAAAGAAAGTTACATCACAAGCAGCATGTCACAAAAGAGCACTATGGGTAATCCCTATAGGTAGCTAGAGTATGTGGGAACCTAGAGACCTCGTACCTCGGTGAAACGTGGCTTAGAAGGCCACGACCCTCAGAAAACGTGGCTTAGAAGGCCACGACCCTCAGAAATTCATGTGTTTAGTTAGTGTTGTTGTTGCGTCAATCCTGCTAGACAAACCGGGACGAACCCCTGCCGTTTCATCTAGCGTACTAGTCCTGGTCACCCACCTAGATACCCAAGGTTTCCCATGTGCTCTATTTCAAAGGGTGGTGAGGTTTTATCAAAAACATACAAAGGACATAACACTTTCTTATCCAAAGTCCATTTTACCTCTCACCACCGTTCTCCCTCCTTAAGCGTATCCCCGTTTTTATGTTACATAACATCACATAAGCCTCTTTATTCGGCACATAACACAAATCACACACTTAACACACACATCATGTTTCTACAACAACGGGGCATGCATTAAGAGGGGTTTTGTTTCACTTTCTCAACCCATTCTCAAAGTGCCAAGCGGGCTTAATTAATCAAAATAAACATTTTTCATTTTGAACACATAATCACTCAACACTTAAGTTTCCAAAACCATTTGAAAGTTCAATTAAACAACCAAGGTGATACATATTTAAAAGCAAGCTAGAAAACATGTTTAAATCTAAAAAGAAAAACATTGGAAATACTTATTACACGCTAAAATCATTGAGGAAACCACTTTTAAAGAACCATGACCATTTATGTATATACACATATATATATATAGCTTGTGCATCTCATATAAAAGCAGAAGACGCATTAAAAAAACACCAAGAAAAAATGGAAATTCTAATTAAAGACTAGGGCATAGGGGACCTACCTCGACTCGCAGACCGAAAACGGTGATGCGACACGCCATGCACGAGTGCGCAAGCACCCGTAAGCTGCCGACAATGGTACATCTGCCAACACGTCGCAGCAATCACAAAAAAAAATGACAAATCAAAAACCCACAAACAATAATTTAAAATAATCCAACCAAGTGACAAACAAGTAACCCACCTAACATTCGCGCAGGCGCATCCGCACGCGCAAGTCGAAGACGGTAGTATGCGCAAATGCATCGCCGAAGCGCTGCAACAACCACCAAAATAACCAAACATCAAATGACTGATATAAAATAACTCCAATAGATTTACACCACAAAATTTACCTCGGCGCAGAGACATACTCGAACCACGGGTCGCGTGCCAGTCAGAGTATATGGCGCGCTCAAGAAGGGAGACCGTCGGGGGTCGCGTTCCGACCTCCGGATCCATCGTTGGCCAGTACAATGCAGCGGTGGCTGGTCAGAATGTCGGGACAAGGTCAGGATGCCAGAACGGGGGTCAGGGGGGTGCGAAGGAGTGTCGGAAAGGAAACCGGAAGTGCCCGGGGGCTGCTGGCCGGCGGCGAGGCTCTCCGAAAAGTGACCGGAGACCCCCGGAAAGGGAAGGGGTGCTGAGATGGCGCCGGACAGTGGGAAAAAGTTTCCGGAGGAGGCGGTCGGTGGAAGGCGGTCGCCGGAGGAGGGAGGCCGGTGGAGAGGCTAGAGCAGAAGCGAGGTGGATGGGGCGAGGCCGGGATCGGCTGGCCGCACTAAAGCCAGTGCGAGGCGAGGCCGGAGATGGTTTGTGGAGGTAGTCGGAGTGAGCGGGTGGCTGGTCGGGAGTCGACCGGCACGACAGGGGAGGGTGGTACGGCAGGTGACGGGAGGCGGCCGAGAGCGGCGGATCTCGGAGGGTCGATGAGGGGGAGCCGGCAGCAGGCGGCGCTGAAGGAGGGAGGCCGACGGAGCGGCTGATCTCAGAGGGGCGGTGAGGGGGAGCCTGCAACAGGTGGTCGCCGAAGGAGGGAGGCCGGTGGAGCGGCTGAGCAGGGTTTCGCACAGAGGTGGGGTGCGCCGCGGGTAGGGGAAGAGGGGGGGAATGGTTTTAGGTTAGGGTTAGGGAAGGGGGATGCGACAGGAAAAAGAAAAAAAATAATAAAAGAAAAGAAATAATTAAAATGAAGTAAAAATAAACAAATAAAATGAAATAAAAATAAATAAATAAAGTGAATAAAATGAAATAAAATAAATAAATAAAATCTGATAGAATAAAAAAAATCCCAAATTAAAATATTAACTAAAATAGTAATAATAAAATTATTAACTATGAGCGGACACCGCGCACGGTCTCACGCGCGGGGTCGCGCGCATGGTTGCGTGTCTCAAAAACAGCACATTCAATAACAAACAATCCCTTAACAAAAATTAGGGGCTGTGCAGGGCACGCATACGCTCGCGCGTTCGTATAAAAACGATATTTTCTTTTAATTTAAAACCGGTTCAAAACACAAATTCAAAAACGAGACCCAAAATAATTAAGTTAAAATAATGCATTGGTCAGGGTGTGACAATTCTCCCCACCACAAAAACTTTCTGCCCCCAGAAAGTCACCAAGCCAAACGAGGAAACAAACTCGAGTTTGAAACTAAATGTGGCCAACAAAATCACGAACTTGGTATGACTTTTCACTCC
Organism: Viscum album; assembly: GCA_963277665.1. Classification (NCBI taxonomy): domain Eukaryota; kingdom Viridiplantae; phylum Streptophyta; class Magnoliopsida; order Santalales; family Viscaceae; genus Viscum; species Viscum album. The sequence goes on along the minus strand of OY728159.1, from coordinate 1,755,687,657 downwards.
ATCAGTCACACCCGACCAACTCTGAGGGGAACTGAAAAGAAAAGAACCACCAAGAAACGAGGAGGGTTCACCCCACCATAATAATCCGACTAGCACAACCGACATTGAGACTCTTAGCATGAGCTAACTCTGGAACTGTCAACTTGATCCAAGAGGAAACCGCTCATAGACCAAACCTTGAAGAAGGCACTTCAAGATTCTTGGTGGGTCTTCCCACAATTTAAGGACTGACCAGCTTCAACCAGTGATCACAGACCAGTACGAGAAATCCAGCACAAACCGACCCATGAACTCTCCGCATAAACTAGACCCCCCACCACATGGGGTCATCGCCGAAAGACCCCAAACTGCGTAGCGGACCAACCCCTATTCATTATTTCCCAAGACGCAAGTGTCTCTAAAACGAGAACATCCTAAAACAAGAACGGGTCACCGAAGGGGCTAGCCACATGAGAGAGATAATCATCTTGAGGCTCACAGCCATAAGGAGACAACTCCAAAGCTCATATTTGAGGAGGCGCAACCACTAAAATTACAAGAAAATGATACCACCACGCCTCCTTACTGCGAAAGTGGGGTATTCAAGGAACAAAGACCACAATGAGGCAACGAGGCCTCTACGCCACTTACAGCAGGACAGAACCTTCAAAGACGAGGAAGCTTGAACCGAGAAACTTAAATTGTCCCTATTTTAGCACTAGATACGAAAGTTAGACCAATGTGACCCACACCCCACGGTTCCTGACTGCGTGAAAGGCTTCACTCCGAGACCTGTGGCTGGAGCTCTGATGTCTTGAAGCATCTGTTGCCCCGCAGCCAGGAGCTGACATCCTTCAGTCGAGACTCCTCCTGACGAAGCTGCTAGCAAAACCTCTCTAGGTTTCCCAAACAGCCACACTGACGACAAGTCTTAAATAGATGACAATAAGGAGACCTAAAGTACCCAAACCGGCCACACAAGAAGCGAACACGAGAGTGGCCCAACTAATAGAAAGTGGAATTGATAAGAAAACTTGTCTGAGGTGGGTTCCTCCGGTTCGCCCTCACAGAATGGGGAACCATCCCAAACACCAAAGGGGACCGGTCCTTGAACAATAGACGAAGACCCCACACAAGAGAAACATTAACTGTTTCTGTGAGATTATCTTTGGAGAAAAGGGAACCAACTTCTTGAGATGCCCAACGTAGGCCTTCACTATTCGTTGGCATTGCTGGAAACTCACAAGCCTTGTCGCTTCCATCACCTCCACTTCCACAAATATAAACCATCAAACGATAGTGGTCCTAACCACCTTCCATGACATACCATCATGCAACGACGCTTGGATTATCTCCTCCACCAATCCCAAGTTGCAGCTTCAAACGGACCTGAACCAACACGAACAATCTTAGCTTTGGGAGTTTCCAATAACCTGAAAACACCAACGGTTTCACCAAGCCAGTCCGCTACCTTTGATAGATCATGATCACCACGGAATATGACCAACAACCGGAAAGAGTTCAATTCCACCACCCCGCTAAGAGTCTAGGTAGAACCAACAACTATAAGAGACTCACTAGAACTTTCTGGGACTTTTCTGGGTGGCATACTCAAAAACAAGGGGCACAAATCCGAATCAAAACTCATCATAAATCAAAAATCCACACCACAATCACAAACAAAAGCTCAAACTCAAATCTCTATTCCAACCACAATTCAGTACGTCAAAACCAAGAACTCATGAAAAGGAATACCCAACACGAAAAGAGAACGCTAAACAATTTCTCACTCACTTTTCTAAACGTTTGAGAAACCCTTTTTGAAAACCATCTTTCAGCAAACAAAACAACTTAAGTATCCACCATCGGTATCCCATGAAGTCTCACACATACGTATCCTTGTGCTAGCTCAAGCACCCATCCACTCACATCACCAATTTCCCCCACTTACCAAATGCGCACCTCAATGTGTGATCACTCGTAGGAATACCAAGGGTAGATTAAAGACACTTATCATTTCCAAATCAGACCATTAAGCACAAAGCACAAATTCTCAACCAATTTGAAAAAGTAACTTATAATTAAGGCAATACATTTCCAACTTCCAAAAACATTTCCAATTCACATTCCAAAAAGTGTTACTGAGATTTCAAAACAACTTCCAAAACACCCCTCATTTTCCCTTTTGAAACCACACATTTGTTAAAAGAAAACAATTTCCATTTCAAAACCACTTTTCCACTCTAACACCACATTCCCAATTCAAACCACCTTCACAAAAATCCATTTTCATTTTTGAGATGTACTCACACCAACCAAAATTAAGGTCAAACATAACTCACATTAAAACATCAAAAAATAAGGGGCTAGTGGTTATACCAACCCAGTAACATGGCTTAGCAGACCATGCTCCGAGCGGGCATCCACCACAGGAAGTATCTTGAACCGTGCACTCGGGCTGTACATGGGTCGCTACTCCATGCAAGTCTGCCGCGTAACACTGGCTCACTTCCTTGGTCATCCCTCATCCACACATACCAATCCAAAGAAGAAAATTCAAATCCTGGACTACCCCTGGAAACTCGAGTCTCGGGACGAGCAAGGGTTCATGACGTCCTTCTCACACCTACCTCTAGAGTCCCGACACACCTAATCACCAAGCTACTTGACACCCCAAATAAAAGTGGCACCTCTGATACCATTTTGTCACGAACCAGGCCGGGTCGTCATCCGACCCGGCACCCGACCCGATCCGCGACATGGCCCGAAGGGCGTTCCCGATCCCCACGGGCTGGCAACTAGTGCCGGGCATCAAAACAAACCAGTTGGGAACAGTTTGGCCCATGACAAAGACAAGCAAAAATAAATCGAACAAACAGATAACTAAAGGAAAATAAATTGAACAAGGCGGCAGCGGATAAATGATTAAACAAAGAAACGTGACATACCTCTGGTGACCCCATGGATCACCACGGTACGACAACCACACTCGCTCCCAAAAGCGATCCAAGACTGAACCCTGCAACTAAAAAGTAAAGTAGGCGTGAGCACCGAGATGCTCAGTAGGAAAGCCAAGAAAAACCACGCCCAATGCCCTTACCTTTAAAAAGAAATCCAATCATGCTAGTTTGAAAATAAGACATAATAAAATATTGTTTTCTCTTCTTTTCAAATTCAAGTCACGAGTTTTCATTTTCAAATAAAGCATTTCACTCTTACTATATTTTCAAAATAGGTTCCAAGCGTGCATTAACATTTCAAAATGAAAAGAAACCAGTATGGAATAAAATGTGATTTTTACGAAACAAGTCACCAGGTATGAAACAACTGGAAAGAAAGTTACATCACAAGCAGCATGTCACAAAAGAGCACTATGGGTAATCCCTATAGGTAGCTAGAGTATGTGGGAACCTAAAGACCTCGTACCTCGGTGAAACGTGGCTTAGAAGGCCACGACCCTCAGAAAACGTGGCTTAGAAGGCCACGACCCTCAGAAAACGTGGCTTAGAAGGCCACGACCCTCAGAAATTCATGTGTTTAGTTAGTGTTGTTGTTGCGTCAATCCTGCTAGACAAACCGGGACGAACCCCTGCCGTTTCATCTAGCGTACTAGTCCTGGTCACCCACCTAGATACCCAAGGTTTCCCATGTGCTCTATTTCAAAGGGTGGTGAGGTTTTATCAAAAACATACAAAGGACATAACACTTTCTTATCCAAAGTCCATTTTACCTCTCACCACCGTTATCCCTCCTTAAGCGTATCCCCATTTTTATGTTACATAACATCGCATAAGCCTCTTTATTCGGCACATAACACAAATCACACACTTAACACACACATCATGTTTCTACAACAACTGGGCATGCATTAAGAGGGGTTTTGTTTCACTTTCGCAGCCCATTATCAAAGTGCCAAGCGGGCTTAATTAATCAAAATAAACATTTTTCATTTTGAACACATAATCACTCAACACTTAAGTTTCCAAAACCATTTGAAAGTTCAATTAAACAACCAAGGTGATACATATTTAAAAGCAAGCTAGAAAACATGTTTAAATCTAAAAAGAAAAACATTGGAAATACTTATTACACGCTAAAATCATTGAGGAAACCACTTTTAAAGAACCATGACCATTTATGTATATACACATATATATATATATAGCTTGTGCATCTCATATAAAAGCAGAAGACGCATTAAAAAAAACACCAAGCAAAAATGGAAATTCTAATTAAAGACTAGGGCATAGGGGACCTACCTCGACTCGCAGACCGAAAACGGTGATGCGACACGCCATGCACGAGTGCGCAAGCACCCGTAAGCTGCCGACAATGGTACATCTGCCAACACGTCGCAGCAATCACAAAAAAAAAGACAAATCAAAAACCCAAAAACAATAATTTAAAATAATCCAACCAAGTGACAAACAAGTAACCCACCTAACATTCGCGCAGGCGCATCCGCACGCGCAAGTCGAAGACGGCAGTATGCGCAAATGCATCGCCGAAGCGCTGCAACAACCACCAAAATAACCAAACATCAAATGACTGATATAAAATAACTCCAATAGATTTACACCACAAAATTTACCTCGGCGTAGAGACATACTCGAACCACGGGTCGCGTGCCAGTCAGAGTATATGGCGCGCTCAAGAAGGGAGACCGTCGGGGGTCGCGTTCCGACCTCCGGATCCATCGTTGGCCAGTACAATGCAGCGGTGGCTGGTCAGAATGTCGGGACAAGGTCAGGATTCCAGAACGGGGGTCAGGGGGGTGCGAAGGAGTGTCGGAAAGGAAACCGGAAGTGCCCGGGGGCTGCTGGCCGGCGGCGAGGCTCTCCGAAAAGTGACCGGAGACCCCCGGAAAGGGAAGGGGTGCCGAGATGGTGCCGGACAGTGGGAAAAAGTTTCCGGAGGAGGCGGTCGGTGGCAGGCGGTCGCCGGAGGAGGGAGGCCGGTGGAGAGGCTGGAGCAGAAGCGAGGTGGATGGGGCGAGGCCGGGATCGGCTGGCCGCACTAAAGCCAGTGCGAGGCGAGGCCGGAGATGGTTTGTGGATGTAGTCGGAGTGAGCGGGTGGCTGGTCGGGAGTCGACCGGCACGACATGGGAGGGTGGTACGGCAGGTGACGGGAGGCGGCCGAGAGCGGCGGATCTCGGAGGGTCGATGAGGGGGAGCCGGCAGCAGGCGGCGCCGAAGGAGGGAGGCCGACGGAGCGGCTGATCTCAGAGGGGCGGCGAGGGGGAGCCTGCAGCAGGCGGTCGCCGAAGGAGGGAGGCCGGTGGAGCGGCTGAGCAGGGTTTCGCGCAGAGGTGGGGTGCGCCGCGGGTAGGGGAAGAGGGGGGGAATGGGTTTAGGATAGGGTTAGGGAAGGGGGAAGCGACGGGAAAAAGAAAAAAAATAATAAAAGAAAAGAAATAATTAAAATGAAGTAAAAATAAACAAATAATATGAAATAAAAATAAATAAATAAAGTGAATAAAATGAAATAAAATAAATAAATAAAATCTGATAGAATAAAAAAAAATCCCAAATTAAAATATTAACTAAAATAGTAATAATAAAATTATTAACTAAGAGCGGACACCGCGCACGGTCTCACGCGCGGGGTCGCGCGCATGGTTGCGTGTCTCAAAAACAGCACATTCAATAACAAACAATCCCTTAACAAAAATTAGGGGCTGTGCAGGGCACGCATACGCTCGCGCGTTCGTATAAAAACGATATTTTCTTTTAATTTAAAACCGGTTCAAAACACAAATTCAAAAACGAGACCCAAAATAATTAAGTTAAAATAATGCATTGGTCAGGGTGTGACAAGACAGGATGGGGTCCCTGCATAGCTGCCTCTCCTACCTCTAGCCAATATAGGGGTGATCAGAATTTCAAATAGTACAAAGCCTAAAATGTGCCATATAAATTGTTTCATGAAATACATTTTTATAGGAAAACTCCTCAATATGAATATTATTCCCCCAAGAACATCAAAATTCTAATACACATTCCCATATAATGACCTCTAGCACCTAAATCATATGCTCAGACATGCCATATGTCTGGGGATGGTAAGATGTACTCAGACGTACCTGTATAACAATATCCCTCTATTGTCCATTCCAGACACGAGAAGTAAAACATGTATCCCTGATTGAAAAAATGGAGTATGGAACCCCATGTAGATGTAAAATCTCTTGGATTCACAACCATCTCATCTCATCAACACTGAATGTCTACTTGATCAGAAAAAAGTGAGCAACCTTCGTGAGTCTGTCAATGACAACCCAAACTACATCATTCCATCATGGTGACCTTAGTAATCTAGTAACAAAGTCTGTCATGACATCATTCCATTTACACTATGGAATGGGTAACTACTGAGAAATCCCTGTTGGTACAGAATGTTATGCCTTCACATGCTGATAGGTGGAACACCTCATGAAAAACCCAGCAACCTCTCTATGCATACCTTGATAACCATACTGATGGTTTATACCTCGATACATCTTGGTGACACCAAAATGAACATCCCAAACTAAGGAATGAATATCCTACATCCACTCCTAGAGTATGTCTGCTAATACCCATACTTGTCTATAAAAACATGGGATCTTATCCTCACCTAGGGTCCATCCAGGAATTGGGTCCTCACCTTAAACACTCTCTTGAAGGACTAAGCCTCCAGAATCTGATTACTACATCATTCACACTCAATTAATTAGAGTATAGGTTATAGTTAAAGAAGAAAGAAACATTTTCCCCTATATGTTGTGCACCTACAATTGTATCTCTGAGAAAATAACTATAAGCTACCACTCAATGTTAGCCTCATGAACTGTATTTATCTGAGTCCTCCTGCTCAACACATCTGGTACTGTGTTACCTTTCCCAGGTGTGTGGTCATGCACAAAAGTCGAAAGACTGAAGGTACTTGACCCAACTTTTCTGTTTCATTTTTAGATCACACTGAGTGAAGATTTAATTTTACTTTTGTAGTCAGTGAAAACCACAAAATACTCTCTCAACAGTTATTGTCTTCAACAGCGTAAGGAATGAAAAACTGTAGCCAACTAAATATCGTGTGTTGGGTAATACCTCTCATGTGGCCTCAAATGCCAAGACCAATATGCAATGACTCATTCTCCCTGCATTATCACTGATCCCGGCCTGATACCCGATGAATCATAGTATATTGTGTATCTCTTGCTCATCTCATGAAATAACAGTATCATTGCTGAATTTGGCATCCCTTTCATCATGTGAAAGGCTGATTCACATGAGTTTGGCCATTGGTATTGATTAGACACTGAATGAAGATAATATTCACTGTCAATATCTTAATAATAATATGTTCTAATGTCCATAAACATTAATTTTAGTTCATTATAGAAATTGAACATCATTTCTCATCTTAAATGAAATTCAAGTTGAAAAGGAAAATTTGGGCCCAATAATATAACTATTTGTAGACAACATTATATTCACATTATGAATTTTATATTTTGAGATATGATTGACCAATTTTTTTGGAACTTTTTTTAGGATCAATGGATTCATCCCAATGGAAGATAGAGATTTTTGGGTATTAATGAAAAAAGATTCTAGAGAAAGCATAATGGGTCTAAGAACAATCAAACAAAATTGGGGCCTACTCACCAAGCCCAATTAAGCTCAAATTTTTTACTTAAGAAATATAAAAATATGGTGATAATTTTATTCAACTATGTCCAGAGCTAATTCTTAATTTTTCATAATGATAAAGTGATCTGAATTTGAGATTTAAATGGTGAGCTGGATATGAGTGCAGATAATGTCATCCCACCATTTCCACTATAACATCCAAACGACTACGCCATATTTCCTGGAATTTTTAAAGCTCATATAGGACAGATGGAAGAGGATATTTTTATTTTACAAAACCTCTATATTCGGCCTTATTCAATTACAAATTCACAAATCAAAATGGTAGACGAATCTGGATGAATTTTCGGGTCAACATTGAAATGTCAAATTCCCTTGATTTTCTCACCCTCTTTTTTACTCTACCAATTAATGGAGATGTAGTTTATTGTTGGGGGTATATATAAGTCTCCAAATATGTCTATATAAAGAGTTTATAGTGACAGGAAAAATAACCTAATTTTTTTTTCTTTCAATGAGAGTTTTACTTTAATTCATTGTATTTATTTCAATTGTAATTTCTTTCTTTCAGTTTGTAATCGCATCGTCATGTTATCCCATGTAAGTTTTTATTTCACATTTAGTATTTTAATAAATTTTATTATTCTCATTAACTTATTATTTTCCTTTTCCTCAAATGTTGATATCGTTGAATCAAGGTGTGATTTTATTCACAACAGCACTTGTGAATTCAATCACACAACTATGGAGTGTTCGTTCTTTTAATAAGTTTATTCTTCTTCAATTCCACCCCCATAAGTCTACATCCTGCTTCCATTGGTATAATCACTTCAATGGAGGGCTAAACACATAAAGGTTGATCCAAGGGAGTATCAAGATCAGGGATTGGATGTTATTTCATATACTTAATATTTAAATATTTTGATTATTTTAGGATTTCCATTTGATGAGTTACATCATTTTTCATCCTCGCCAACCTTAATGATGACACATTTTGAGTGCTACTACGATCTATTTCCTTTGAGTGCTCGGTAAAGTGATCTTCAAAGTGAATTACTGATTGGCCTTGGAAATGTGTAGGGATTAAATTGGTGAATGATTTGGGTGAATTATCTCATTTTTTGGATATGTCCTCAATTAATGAAATAAATTTTTCAAGAAAATAAATTTATCCAATCCACCCCAACTGAAACCCTAAGATCAACCCATCATCAATAATTGTTTTGTTCAAATCATTTTTCTTGTCTGTTATTTAAATTATATCATTAGTTATCTAATTAAAATCTACCTCAATGTTGGCCACTTCATATCCAATCCATCCACAAATTTGAGTGTCTCAAGGTTTCTTCTTCGGTCACTATGGATTCGATCCCTAATTATACTTCAACATGCTCTTTTACCGGTAGGGTAAATTTGGGTGAAACCAAATTTTGGTGTCGATTTCGGGACCAAGTATGTTACCTTAGAACGTATTTCTATTCTCCATCTTTTCTCTTTACTCGTCACATTACTCTTTACTTTTCCCCTTTCTATTTTTTTGGCTCCCGAAAATCACAATTACAAATTTTTAAATACATAAAATGGAGTATAATCAACAATATCCCATCACAAACTCAGGATGGAATCAATTAGTAAATCCACAATGGTAATCACTAAATATTTTTTAATTACTTTGATCAACCATTGAATGAATACCCCACTCCTGATAACATGAACGATATTTATAATGATGAATGTTTAAAATATCAATTTACCTACCTATCAAGAATGATTGAAAAGATAAATAATGAGGAGTTCCATGATGTACAAACTTATATCAACCCTAATCCTGAAAAAATACTTGATCAATTGTGTGAAATAATGGTTAAAATGAATTTATAAGTTACATCTCTGAGATTAGAAATACAAAGAATTGAGACTTCTGAGGAACCCATTCCTACTCAGGATGTCCTTTCCTCATCACCGATAGAAGAATATTTTATACCAAAAACCACTCATTAATTTTAAAAAGAAATAACCTTTGGATATGGGATAACTAAATAAGATCAAGGAAATGTTGAAGGTTATTTAAATCATGAGGAAATTAATTTTTTGGATTTACAAGGGGAAAATTTGTCTTCATGGATTCAGTGTCTGAAATATTGCTCCAATAATGATTTTTTAGAATCACATTTCATTGAACCATTGGGGGAGATAAAAAATATTGAGTTTATATCCACTCTAGACATTCAAATGGACGATTTTGGGGATGAATCAAATTTTCAAATGGAACCAATTCTTGCAAAACATTTTGTAGAAAAAATAAATTTGGATTAAAATTTCCATTCTTCTATGGGAAAATTAAATCAAACTGAACTCAACATTATAATACTTCCTTCCCCACTCAATAATACCTCCATTTATGATAACCAATACCATTAAATTACCATCCATTTTCATCAATAATCCCACAAAGTAGGAATGAACCTTGAAATCTTAGGAAATAATCTAGATGAAACTCAATCAGCCATTACAGAAATTCCTTGGAATATCAAACTCATTGTAAATCATGGGATTTCACATGGAAAAAATTCTAAAAAATTAATTAATCTCTGTCTTGTGGAGGTTGATAAAAATGGGGTCCTAAAAATGTTGAAAGTTGGAATTGAATAATTTTGGGGGTTCAAGTCGAGCTAAAGACGTTAAACAAAAGCGATGCATGGGAGGAAACCCATGGTTTTCTTGTTTCCAATCAATGTGAGTCATCATTATTTTTTTCATATGATAAATTACCATAGATTATTGACATATTCCTCTTTTATGAGTAATGGTGGTTATGAAAGGGGAACACCATATTCATCTGTTTCAAGTGGTGTGATCTCTATGCAATACCTTACCCATAAATTTAAAAATAAGACAATGTATTATCAGTTTATTTTGTTTTTATGTTTTAGGTTGGTTAATATATATATATATATAATAAAAAATTAAAAGGACTTTTCGTAGGATGTGGGGAAAATCTCGTCACAACTATCGAAGCAGCTAAGACTCGAACCCAGGATTAAAGGGAGACTATGGCATGCGCTTTCATCATAAACCACTAGGTTACTTAAATCCAAGATTATCATTTTAAATTTCCCCTTTAAACACCTCTCCCATACCCTAGTCTACAATTCCATTAAACACATGGCATAATGTTATCTATTTTGGGGGAGATAAAAAATTGATTTATTTTTTTGAATAAAAACATGCATTAAAAGAAAAATTCCATTACCCTTGAACATGATAACACACATTGAAAACTATGAAATTGGATATCAAATAAATTTTCAGGCCTTGATTCTAATTTTAATGCAAGTTTATGTTCATGAGAATAGTTTTTGGAAAGTGCGGTTGTCCGATGTGATTTTTCAAAGTTTACAATTTAATACTCTTAATAAAAATTCCATAATGCACATCGACTGGATCTTGGGTGTAAATTTTAGTTCTTGGGTCGCTTTAATTATAGCATAGGATTCTACGGTCACTTTTAGTTTAATTTCAGAATCCAAAAAAAAACAAAAAAAATTGATCAAAAAATAATGACCATATAGAGCAATGTTTTTTCGAAATGTGTGGCGTCCGACACTTGGGGATCGTGACTCCATAGTTTTCTTGACCAGAGTTAGGCTTTATATCACTATTGTAGAGCATGTTATTGACAATATGTGTGTATTATGGCACTTGGGGCTCGTGACACCATAGTTTTCTTACCCAGAGTTAGTCTTTTCATATCTATTGTGGTTAAAAAAATAAAAATAAATAAAAAATAATAAAAAAATGGATAAACCTATTAAGGTTTAATGTGATTCCCATCTATAACTTCCTTTTTCCCCTTGAACATTAAATTTAGCCCCATGTCTTTTGTGATGCACAACACTTTGTCATGCTTAATTCAAATTGGATAAAATGTGGCGATAAATTTGAACAAAGGAATGGGCTTGGGCTTGGGATATGATTATGGACCAAGATTTTTTTAAATAATTTCAATGGGTTTAAAAATTTTATTAGAATGAGGTATTTGGGTGAGCAATGTGTATTAAAATGTTTTTGGAAATAGGGAATTTGAATTTCATATTTGATATATATTTTTCTCGAGACTATAATAACTAATGATGGTGGGCATGATTAGACACTGAAAGTGGATAATATTCATTTTAAATATCTTAATAATAATATGTTCCAATGCCCATAATGATTAATTTTAGTGCATTATAGAAATTGAACTTCATTTCTCATCTTAAATGCAATTCATGTTTAAAATGAAAATTTGGTCCCAATAATTAATCTATTTGTGGACACAATTATATTCATTTTATGAATTTGATATTTTGTGATATGATTTACCAATTTATTTGGAACATTTTTTCTTTTAGGATCGATGGATAAATTTCTATGGAAGATGGATATTTTTGGGTATGAATGAAAAACTTTTCTGGAGAAGGCATAATGGGCCTAAGGCCCATCAAAAAAAAGTGGGGCCAACATAACGAGCCCAATGAAGCTCATATTTTTTCTGAGGAAAGATAAACATATGTGGATCATTTTATTCAACTGTGTGCAGATCTAATTCTGAATTTTTCATGATGATAAAGTGATCTGAAATTGAGATTTAAATGGGGGGCCCGAAATGAATCCACATAAAGGCGTCCCACCATTTCCAGCATTACATCCAAACGAATGTGCCATATTTCCTGAACGTTTTAAATATCATAGAGGGAAGATGGAATATAATATTTCTCTTCTATGACACCTCTTTATTCGTAATTCTTAAATTACAAACTCACATGTAGAAATTGTGGACGAATCTGGATGGATTTCCGGGTCCGCTTAGAAACGTCAAATAACATTGATTTTATCACCCTACATTTAACTCTTCCAATCAATGGAAATTTAATTTATTTTCATGGGTGTATCTAAGTCTCCAAATATGCCAATATAAGGATATTATGGTGAAGGGAATAAACATCTAATATTTTTCTTTCAATCTGAGTTTTTCTTTCATCCATTGTATTTCTTTCAATTCTAATTTCCTACTTTAAATTTGTAATCACATCGTCATGTTTTCGGATGTAAGTTTTTCTTCCACATTTATTATTTTAATAACATTTGTAATTCATTTTCACTTACTTGTTTACTTTTTGTCACACATTAAAACCATTGAATCAATGTGTGAATTTATTCACACCAGCACTTGTGAATTCAATCACACAACAGTGGAGTGTTCGTTCTTTAAATAATTTTCTCCTTCTTCAATTCCACCCCCATAAGTCTACATCCTACTTCCAATGGTAGAATAGCATCAATGGAGGGGTAACCACTTAAGGTTTGATCTGAGGGATTAGCAAGGTCATGGATTGGATTTTATTTCATGTACTTAATATTTAAATCTTTTCTTTATTTTAGGATTTCCATTTGATGAGTTACATTCTTTTTCATCTCCGCCAACCTTAACGATGACACATTTTAAGTTCTCGTAAAATCTATTTCCTTTTAGTGCTCAGTAAATTGATCCTCAAAGTGAATTGGTGATTGGACTTGGAATTGTTTAGGGATTAAATTGGTGAATGATTTGGGAGAATTATCTTGTTGTTTGGATACATCATCAATTAATGACCAGAAATTTTTAAGAAAAGAAATTTATCCAATCCACCCCAAGAAAAACCCTAAGATCAACCCATCATCAATAATTGATTTTTTCACATCATTTTTCATGTCTGTTATTTAAATTATATCATTAGTTTTTTTAATTAAAATATACCTCAAAGTTGGCCACTTCAAAGCCAATCCATCAACAAATTTGCATGTCCCATGTTGTCTTCTTCGGTCCCTGTAGATTCGATCCCTACATGCACTTAAACAACTGCTTTTACCAGCAGGGTAAATTTGGGCGCAATGAGGTACATCGGGACCTTCTTAGTCAGGACCGTTAGTGGAACTTCTAAGCATGAAATGTCATTAATGAAATGTCTATAGTAATCAGACATCCCTAGAAAAACATGTACCTCGAAGACTTTCTTCTACTGCTCCCATGAAACTTCATCCCTCACGTTCTATGGGACTACTGATGCACTTTTTTTTGAGATAACATGACCCACGAAGTGAATCTAGTCCATCCAAAAGTGGAATTTTGGAAGAGTAGCATATAACTGCTGCCCTCTCAGTGTAATCCAAACGATCTCAAGATATGTGGAATGGTAATGACGAGTGCGAGGGTACACCATGATATCGTCCACAAAAATCACAACAACTAAATCCATATATGGATGGAACACTCAGTTAATCAGTTCCATGAAAATTGTAGGAGTGTTTGTGAGACTGAACAACATAACCATGTACTCGTATAGACCATACCTTCTCCGAAAGGAAGTAAGATGTATATCAAATATTGTAACACACAACTGATGATATTAGGATATCAATTCACACTTTGAGAATGCATGGGATCCTCTATGATGATCAAAGAGATCATCAATCCTTGATAAGAGATATCGGTTCTTAACCATCAACTGGTTCAGCTTCTAAAAATCCACACAATGTCTTAGGGTACCATTCGCCTTCTTCAAAAACAGGACATGCGAACCCTAAAGCGAAGTGCAGGGTTAGATGAAACCATTTTCTTGTGACTCCTCAAACTAATACTTCATCTCCAATAACTCTGGTGTATCCAACCTATACGGAGAAATGGACACAGGATCTGCTCCATGCACAATCTCAATAGAAAATTACACCTCTTGCTCCTGAGGAAAACCTATAAAGTCCTCTGGAATTACATCCATGAAATGATCCACCATTGGAGAACAGTACATCTGTGAGGTCCCTTGGTCATCCAAATATAGAATACCTATTTGGGATGTATCTTCTCCCAACCCATAAATATTGGGTCCTGATCTCCTCTCCCAAACACCCCATTCTACCTAATGTAAAAAAAATACGCACTTTAGTGATGTAAAACTCAACCTACAGTGATAGAAATTGATTAATGCTAGAAGGGAAAAAAACAATCCATCCTGATAATGATATCATATCCAGTCATCCCTAGGAAATAGAGGTCCCATAAGAAGTGGAACCCAACAACCTCAAGATGGCACTCCATTCATTGACATACGCTAGCCATTCTAGTCCCCAATAGAGTGTATAGTGTCATGATATCAGAAAATGAAAAGAAACAAAGCCCAAGGCTCTCCAAAATAGAAAAAATATAAGACTATGGGAACCTCCTATATCGAATAATGCAGAAGCAAAAATGGAGGCAACTAGCATCGTACCGTGAACTGTAGAAGGTCTGGGATCCGGATCCTACTAGGTATAGTCCACTATAAATGTATGGCATGTACCATAGCCATGTGACCCTACCCGACAACCCTAATATGACCCACCCTAATGTCATTGAAACCCTACCAACTGAATACCATGGTCGTGACCTCCTCCTCAGCTTGAACGGTCATAGGAACACATGTTCCCAGACTGATGGGAAACTGGTTGCCCTGCTCGGGTATGAGGAGTCAAAACAGAACCTCTATCACCTACTATTGTAGAGAATATATGACAGAACCATTGAAGATGTCCCATCTTGCCGCATGGTCGGCACTCCACTGGGTCTCTTGGGCAATGTGGTCTCGTATGCCCTCTCTTCCTACACTGGTAGCACACCACCTGGCTACCAGAAGAAGTATCTCGCCTTCTTTGATCAATGTATGAAGACTCCCTACGCTTCCTCCTACTGTTAGTTTGAGGGGTACGAGCTCTGGATTCTGAGCCACCCAGGCTTATATCCCCATAATCCCTCATATTGTGCTCCATGATCAGCACCTCATTGAATATAGAAGTGATGGAAGTCAACCTGAAGATGTTCATCTGAGATAAAATGTTGTTCTTGAGACCATCCACAAGCTTACTCGCCATGAATATCTCATCACCTTAAGGAATGGGTGTGAAGCGCTGAAGCTCTGTGAAGTGAGAAGAATACTCCATGACTATGATATTACACTTCTCCAGACTCATGAACTCCTAGGATCGATCTTCCATCAATGTCTATGCGTATAAGTAGTCATAGAAGGCACGCATGAACCCATACCATTCCATAAAATGCTAGCATCCTTTCTGTGAGATCACATACCACCATCTCTTGGTAGAATCCTAAAGAATGTATGTTACAAAATTCACCCTGCTCTCTAGAGGTGTCTCCAGCTTCTCGATGATCGATAGCATGGCTTCTTACTATGACTCAGCAGGCTAAGGTCCTATATCCCCCAATAAAGTGGAAGTATGCTACTACTGAAAGACCCATGTCAACTCTACCATAAATAGGGAAGGAGGTGGTACTCTTCAGAAGGTCTGCATGAACCTCATAAATCCCTCTTGGAACAGTGCATCAACACTTGTATCTGGGATAATAGCTGGTGCCAGGATGGGCACGACTGGAGGATCTGCTAGCAGTTCATATTTAGCCATGTATGGTGTCTTATCATTGCCTTGTATCTGGTGTACAACTAAAGGACGTCATGGTGTCATGACTCTACAAGTTCAAGCACACACCTTATATCATGATTATCAAGGATTAAAACTTAAAAGGGAAAGAAGGGAACGTGCAAATGAAAAAAATCATTCTTTTTTAATTAGGGATACAAGACATTTATGAACTATACCGGGAGGGTTCCATTAAGACCTCGCATGGGCGTGTACTCCTACCAACCCTAGTCATGTAACACCCCATACACACAACGTGTTCTCTAATGACATTGTGTGTACATGAATCATTTTACTCTTCCTGGGTTCATCTACATGACTAACCCACATGGTTCTCCTATAACGAGACTACATTGTGTGTTAGTACGTGATGCAGCTTGTACCATAAGGATTTCATCGATCTGTATTGTTATTCACACATATGGATACAAGGGATACACTACATAACATGTTCAATATTGACACATCGTGTATTAATGATGTTTCATCCATCTGTGGAGTTAGTCACACTGGTGGACACATGGTCTATACAACAAGGCGTGTAATTCTGGTACACGGATTGTACCACCGAACATTTCCCAAACTCGTGTCTCCGCCCACACAGGTAGTGACACGGTTAGAGACTACACATTGTGTACTTATGAAAATCAGTACCTTCCTGAACAGAAGGATACATGGCATGTATTTAGCAATACAAACCATGTATTCTTTGTTTTTCCAGACAATGGGCCTTAGAAACTACATTGGAACCCATATAAAACACTGAAATGAACATTAAAGTGCCAAATTCAGATCTGTGAGGTCCCATACTCCACATGAATCAATGATTTGTGTCTTACACTATCATATACAAGCATAATAGTGCACTTATCCAACAAATTCTGATCCATGTGGGCCTTTAACACCTCAAGAACCAAAGATTGGAATTAATTCAAATGAAACACTACACAATCCAACAAGCTCTAAAATAGCAGGTATTCTATCACGGTATCTATCACAACAACATGCATATCTATCACAAAATCTATCACAACAACATTCAATCAGTAATTTACACTAAATGGAATGGAAATAATTCTTGACATGTGATCTCTAGCAAGTGAATATATGATGCATGAGATGGAATACCCTTATCTAATTAGGCTGGAATAGAAATTGATACTAAATAATGTCAATAATAAAAACACAAAACATGTGAATCACCCAATAGTGAAATCAAATCAATTGTAATTATTACAAAACAAGATAAATTGAAATAATCTAGGTAAATTAGCTTTTCCCTATACATGGGTTAGATAATCCCATGAATAGCTTATTACCAACTACTTATTCCATCTCATCGCTAACTACAGGCTCCAAAGAGTATGTCAAGAAGAAATGAATTCTTTTGATACAACATTGTATCGTCGTGGTTCTAGGTGCCGCCCAATGGTGACCCATACCTAGTTGGTCACATGGCCTCAAGCACATTTCCCCAAATTCTATATTCTTATAAATTGAAGTGATGTTCATGGGTGTGATTGTGGGGAAACTATGCCCTCATTGGAAGAGTAATGTAGTGGAAATAAATAGATAACAATATCTGAAGCTGTAATAACTTTCAATAAGTAAACATCAAAATAATGAAATTAATAAACAACTGGAGAACATATATAATTGGGGCATGATACATATGTCTAGTAAAGTAGACAAAGAAGGTCCAACGTTGAGATACATTAAAAACCATTGTAAATTGAATGCAAACATACTTCGATAGCATCGAAAGTCTCAACTTCATCCCATGCTCTCTAGCTCCATAGCTGTCAAGTACCTGACATAGAAGTTCTCTTTCCCTTATCTATACCAATAGAAATATAATCTATTTGGGCACAAAAGCATGACCCAAAGGTGGTGTGAGAAGAATCCCAGTAAGAAACCACCCAAATAAATATTCTTAATAGTGAGTGAATATATATGGAAGACAACATGAAAAAATAAGAACTAAATAAGGAAGTACTCAAAAGTAAACAAAACTAAATTTTCAATTTCATTCATTTTAATATATCATATTAGCATCTAATAAAATACAATTAACCTGTTGGAAGTAATCATAGCCTATCCTGTCAGGTTTAACAAAAAAAACACAATGAACCATCTAGGAAGTACTCATAGTCTAACCCCTCTAGTTCAGCTTTAGAAAAGACTCTCTGAGGAAGCACTCACTATCAATTTCTATTGTGGTCTTTTAACAGTATACTAGAGACTCTTGGAAGAAGAATTCAAAATCCCAGTCCCCATGTGGTCTTGAAAAGTGGAACTCTAGACACCCAAAGAGAGCACTCAACATCCATACCCCCAATGTTCTCACAATGTGAAAGCATAATAGAAACATTGGGGAAGCCCTCAACATATATTCCATGTATTGTCTATCTAAACAAGGTTCCCACACCCATGTGTAAGTCATTCATGAACAAAAATGTTCAATAGACATTGTAAACCATAAGAACTTTTTGGATAACAGCATTCAATAACATCTTGTCTAAACAACTATAAACATATAATAGCATCATATAATATCACTCTATCCTAATAACACAAGGCATGGAAGAAAAGAAGCCTAACTGGAAAATCTAGACCAAATGGTCAATGTCAAAACATACACGGTTATCAAATCCATAGCATCAAAAATAATCCTTTTCATAATTAGATGCCCTCTACTCCGGAAAAAAGGCATCGTAGGCATTAATATGGCTAAAATCCATCAACACAAAATAACCTATTCTAGGTTATTGGGCACTTTTGCACATAATATTCAATGACTTACTAAAGAAAGGCACAGACAACCTTCCATGGAATTGTAAGATTGATATACTCCAACGTCGAACATTTAATCAGCCTAGAATGATGTAGATCTACAAAAATGACAAAAACATCCAACCAATGATATCTCACGAAAGGAGAGAAATAATGAAATGATTCTCTTGATGAAGAAAGAAGACATAGGTTGATTTAGAGAATGGGTGATCAATCGGGGGCTTTGAGAAGAATCTTCGTCTTCGGTCTCTCCTATATGAGACAAGCCAAGAAGAAGAGGGTTTTCTAATTAGACGTGACTCTAGTCCGATATGAAAATTAAAAAGAAATGTACACTATGTTTTCTTTATAGATACACAGTGTGTACTTGATTTATCTGATCCCCTCATTAGGCGGTCTCTAGGTCACCTCACATGGCCATGTACTTGGCCTTTACAGGCCTATACACGGTCAACCATGATAAATGTGTACTCATCATGTACTCTAATGTACACGGTGTGTACTCATTAAATTTCCAGATTCTCCTCTTTTTGTCGAAAAACACTAGAAAAGAAAACCCCATACAAAAAAAGATGATCTGGGTTCTTAAAGAAATAAATTATTATAAAGGATTGGATGCATTTAATTATAATTAAATTTGTTTTATTGGTGTTATAAATTTCAAAATAAATTAATAGTGTTAAAATTTATAGGAATTATATTTTAACAAAATAATATTTAATTAAATGATATAAAATACCTAAAAATATATTGTAATCCTAGTGATTATGATATGGTCGTAAATATGACTCATTTTCCATTTTTGGTCTATTTTTATATTTATAGTAACTATCTAGATCATAAAAGATTAAAAAACTATTTTGTTATAGTATGTGTGAAAATTGGTATTGTGGGGTTAAAACAAAAATAATTTGAAATTTTGATATAACCTATTATGAAATTATTGTATGAGATGATTTAGACACATTAACATTATATATTTTAATATTATCATTTAGTAGCCATTTATATTTCAAAAACTAATTTAAATTAAATAAATAATTTATGAAATTACACAAGTTCCCCTCCACTCTCTTATAAAATGGAAGAACTTCTCATTTATTGAAACAAAAAAACCAATTTAGTTCAGCAGATTATTACCAAAATCAATTCAAAACATTCCTAACAATGTTATAGTGGAATTATTCTTGGTAAAATACCAATCTCGGTGATCTTAAGGTGTTATGAAAAAGTGATTTCCCAAAGAAGATGTATAGTTTTAACTGTATATTTTCATTTTATTTCTTCTTCCACATCATTGAAATCTTTTTAAAACACTATTAACCAATAAAAACTATATAATTAATATACATAGTTGTCATTATGTTAATATTAGAACATATATTTATTTATTTATTCATAAAATTGGAAATAAATCCATCATTCGTTTGTATAGTGGACTACTGCCTCACAAACTGTTGTAATTCTTTTTACAACGTTGTCTCTCATTACTATATTATAAAGAAATATTTAATGTTTATAAATGATATTCATGATATATTTATCATTTTTGAAAGATATTATATCAGTCAAACTCTTACATTTCCCATCAAATAAAAATTATAATTTCGTTCTTTTGTATGTCTGGACTACCACCTTTGTAAAGCGGTGTAGCTCATTTTTCATCACCTGGCCACATGACTGATATATATGACTATATTGAAGGAATAAATATGATTTTTATTATATTATTATAACTATATAATGATAAAATAATACATACCAAACTTCTATAATGAAAATTTAAAAATGAGAATGTTATTCATGCGTATGTGTGACTTATTGTCCTCATAATAGTAGCTTTGTTAATTTTTCATAACATTATTTCACGCTTAGTTTTAAAAGTATAATTTAGGAGTAACTATGATAATTATTGGATTGTTATTATTTTATATATTATGGAATAATGACCACTTTTACCATACTCATCTTACTGATTCCATTTTGGACTAATAAATGAATATCGTTAAAACAACAAACATTAATTTAATTGACTAAATTAATATATATAGCATGGTAAGAGATAAAAATAATAAAAAACCTTAAAAAATAATTAATAATGGAAATAACTTGCCAAATATTATTATTCCATAATATGAAGAGTGAACCTAATGACTTGGACTAATCATAAGAAACATTCTTTTAAAAATACTCTATTAATGATTATTTTAAAACTCCATTTTTCTTCTATTTACATATTTTTACAATTTTGCAATGGATATATTTATATATGTAAATAATTAAATTATAATTATTTTTTATTTCAATAGTTTTTAGAAGGATTCTCTTACATAATGTTTTCAATTTATTTTTAAAATAAAGGAGAATGATTTATTTTAATATGTATGGGGACAATGAAATTTCCTACCACCATAACCATTATTTTATTTTTGAACTCCATTATAATCATTGTTTTTTTATTCAAAAAACCCAAATTCTCCTTAATTTTAAGAATTCTATCTTTGAAAAATTTGTTTTTATGAAAATGGATATATGAATATATAAAAATTCATTCTTATGGGTGAAAAGAATCTTTTTTTGATGGAATATTTTATGTATTTTGTTATGGTTATTGGGGATTTTTATGACTATTGGAGGTTCTGTTATCAACCAAGGTTGGGTGAGCACAATACAGTCTTTCAATGAATATGTTATATATGTGTGGTTAACTGATTATGTTTCTCATAAGAGATTACATAAATATAAAATATTTGTTATTCAAATTATAATGGTGATGGTTATTTCATGTGTAACTATGATGGTTATTCCAGGTATAACCATGATGACTATTCAATAGGTAACTATGATGGTTACAAAGAATTTAGGTGTGATATCAAAACGACTCCCAACATTACTACATGATTTATCTATGCTGAGTATGTGTTTTTAAGGTATCATTTGAGAAAAAAGATCATGTTTTTCATGTATAAATTTTTTATTTCATAATATTAAATAATAATCTAATAATGTTATGTATTTTTATGGCTTTAAAAAAAATTCACTATATTAACTAATTTGTTTACTTTATGTCTCTTAATGAGTATATTTTCTCATCCCCACAATTTAAAATTAGTTTTAAAGGGTCTGTAGGGACACAGATGAGAACCTAATGAAAATGTTCAAGACGTTTCATGAAAAGAAAACGTATTTATTTTTATAAGTTTTTTTATGGGAAAAATATTAATGAATATAAGTGTACACATTTTAATATATGTTATAATTATGCAACAGTAATGACCTAAATATCTAAAACTCTAAACATAACAGATCTATAGGAATGTAAGAATGCGAATTATTATTAAATTTACTCTAATATGTAATTTTTAGGAATGATTCATAATATTTGGTACAAGGTAATTTCTTACATACCATTAGAAGATAATGTAATGTTAATAGAATCCCATTAAATTATTATAAATTATGGTTAAGTTTAAATGATATATAATTTAATGATTACAATGATGCTTCATCTAAATAATGGATACTCATAAATGCTTTCCGTAGAAGAAATTGGTAAATTGTAGTAGGAAAGAACCAAGAGGAAAATATCATTCCAAATTTGTAGCCGAAAATTCATGGAATTAGAATAAACCAATGTTTTTTTCATGTTGGCCTAACTATCACTCGATATAAAATTTGGTGGTATCCATGCTTGATAGAAATCAGATCTACCTAAAAGGAACATGTCGATATTTGAAGATTTTATGATGAAACACCCTATGACATTAAATAGTTATTATATCCAAATGGTTCCTATGTAGTTTATTAATACCCTAGAAAATATATTCAATATAATTTTTTTATCTACAGAGGGAAAAAATTTCCATTTATCATTATGATGGTGAAATTGTTCAATTGATTTTTTCGGTTAAGAATACTAAAGGGATAGATTATCTTTATTGCATGGAATGTAAAAAATTAATCAATATTTTCATATTGAAATATTTACATAATATATTTAACTCAATATAGAGAAATTTTTTTTCTAATTGATGTAAAAATTTGAAGATTTTTATGGTCCTGTATAAGGAAAACATAATAACATTGGATATGCATGTGCTGAATATTATTCATGAAACTGATAGTAAAATTAATAAAATCTAATTAATATTGAAACCAATTTTATGAACATAATTAGCCATACAATAAATTAAGATTCAGGAATATGTTGTTAATTTTGCTGAAAATATTGAGAAGTAAATTATAGACACTTACCTTCCTCGAGTGGAAAAGAGTAATAAATGGTCAAGGTGGAAGAAAATGGAGATATAAGAAGCTAAGATATATAGTGGTAATAATACAACATTGTCCAAGTGTAGTAAAAATATTCAAGGAATTTTTTAAGGGTTTCAGAATGTCTTATCAATGAAGTAAAGTGGGGAATATGTCTTGTGACTACAATGAAAAAAACATGGAACTGTTAGCCAAATTTTTATAGTAATGTAGAAAAGTGTTTTAAATGTAGCGAGATGTATCATTATGCATATGTGTTTCAAAATAAGGATATGAATTAGGTGAAGAAAAAAAATACTATAATTATAAGGGTGTGGAAGTATCATTTGAAACAACTTCCATATATGATAGGTCATCAAAAAATATTAAAAACCCCAAATAGTTATATATTTCTCAATGATTAACTTCTGGTTTGGATACCTTCAACTCATGTAGAAGAAGGATGATATTTAACAAATAAAATATTAAACTATAAATATGCATTTTGAGTTTTAGGTTATGACCATTATTTTTAATATTTTTCTAAATATATATATGGAGCTTAATAATAGAGTTTTCCAATAAATTTTGGATAATATTAAAGTTGTTTTTATTGATGATATCTTAATGGATTCAAAAATTTTATGAGGATCATGAAAAAACTAATGACTATTATGTCATTGTTCATATTTTCAAAATATGGAATCACATGTTAAATGGAATTTAAGCCTTTAAAAATGGTGTAGTGGGGATTGTTTTTGGAGACATTATTTTAGGGAAATTAGATCAAGGGATTACTAAATATTTTTAGAAAATATTATCTTGATGATAAGGAAATAATGTACATTTAATATTATTTGGTTCTGTGAAAATACATTGAATAAATAATCATAGAATTTAAAATGTGATTTTTGGATTAATGTTATTTTTGAGGATCTACGCAATATTTCTAGGGATGTTTGCAAAAAATATATAGTTTTAGAAAAAGGATAACTCATAGATTGGGTTACAAAAAGTAACATTTTGTAAGACAACATCGAAAGAAATCATAACTGAATGGTCACAAGAGTGGATCGCCTACCACTGACCTATGTGATTTCTTTATTTGTATGAGTTTTGTTTCTTTAAATAAATGGTATTAAAGAAAAAGGTTATGTTTTTTGGAACATACGTTTTATTTTAGTGATAACCACAAGATTTAATACGGTATTTAGTTAATATTTTGTTAATGATTTTTCAAAACAAGTTCACTATTTTGGGTACAATAAATGATTATGATAAAAAATATTATGCGGGATAATTTTAAGATTAATGGTTGAATTATATTTTATATTTTAATATAATTTTATTATGGATTCATTGAAATTCATGTCATTTTTGCAGATTATTTAGTTTTAACATGGATATTACTATATAATTTTAGAGATTAATGTTGTATTTATTCATATGATGGTTTAATAATGTTTTTAATTATATTAACTTATCCTAATCATTTTAGTTTTGTTTATCATATAAAAATATAATGAATATATTTTTATACTTATATGGATTATAATAACCCCTAAAAAGCGATTCTAGTGCTTTGAACAACAAAAAAATCATCTTGAATACTATTAATTTGGAGAAAAAGGTGAGATTGTGGTGAAATTTGATTATAGGATTAAATTATTTTTGGAAAGTAATTATTATTATAAATTATCGTAGTCAAGTTCGTAAATGAATCTCTGACTCAATAAATAGAATGTGGATACAAAATATCATCCCTTTCTTTTTCTTATTTAGAAATCAACGCTCTTTTAACCCATCAGAGTTTTATGATTTTGTGAATATTTAATTTTGCATTATTTTGTTCTCTTGAAATCTATATTTTTCCATGGGATTTATTTTTCATTTAGTTTTATATAATTTAACATTTAACTAATGTTCTCCTCTCTAGAAACCTAGTTTTGTGTTACTCCACGTGACCATCATATTTCTCATTTCCATTTTTCAAGAGGATGTTTTATTAAACCTTTTGATGATCTGGTATTTCAATAAAATATAATTAAATTACTATGAGAATGTTCATGTTTTAATGATATAATTTATTAATTTGAGGGAGAAAGTAAAAACTTGATATTTTCAAAGAAAAGCTATGTTATATAATGTGCAAGATATGAAACACTAAACATAAATGAACCCAGGAAAAAATGTATTTTAATTATGACAGTCATAAAATTGTTGTTGGATTGGAGTTTATGAATAAAAATAATCAAATTATGTAATAAATATATAGTTCCCTCCCAATAAAAATTTATTCATTAATACATAGTAAATACGATCTAATATTTATTAAATCCATTTTATTCTACAAAAACAAGTTTTCTCACAAATTTATTTTATTAATTTGTGTAAAAAAATTATGATTTGTTCTTGTAAATTTCATAATGGTATTATTTACAAATTGTATTATTTTTAAAATTCGTATATAAAAATTATTTTAATGTTATATTTCTAGAATTCTCTAAAAAGATTGATTTCTATGGGAATAGTAAAAAATTCTAATTTTTATTGAAAATCTGATTTTTTTTATTGTATATATAAATTTATTTTCTATTTTAATTAGTTATTAAATTTAATTAGTTATTTTTTAATTAATAAATATAAATTATGGGTATTATAGTTAAATCTACAATTAAATATTTTATAAAAACATTTTACTCTTAAAATGAGATTTTTTTGAAGAAAAAATCATCATCTTTTTATAGTTTAATTTTAACATAAATATTACAACTTATATGTTTTGAATTTTGAAAATTTTGTTCTATAGTTGAAATAAGTGGGTCAAAATTTAGTAAAATGGTACCCTTTTTTTCTTCATATGAATAGAAAACACAGTATTTTATTGTTACTGGCAATATAGAAAATCGAGTAGTTAATGATAAAATAAAATTAAGAGGTCTAACAAATGACCCTAAAGTTTATTTAATTTTATTCAAAGATCAAATTTTGACCAAAATAATCCAATATTTTTTTATATAATCTTTTGTTTCCATTTTTTCGTGATTATGATCTGTGTTATATTTTATATAAGAAAAAGTCAAAAATGCCACCCTCTTGTTTTTATTAACAATAACATTATAAAAATGTGTATATATAAAGAATATATTTCTTTATAAATATTAATTTTAAATATAAAAAACATAAATTCTTTAAGGTAATTTTTTTATAAAATAAATAATTACCTAAAATTCAAGCATAATACTGATATAGTAATTATTCAACTAGTAGAGAAATAAAAATATTGATATTAAAAATATTAAAAGTAGTATAATTTGAAATATTTAAGTCGAAAAAAAGATTTTATAGACAAAAATGATATATAATATAGGTGTGGAGTCATACTAGTTGTATTTTAATTATTTTATTATTCTTATTAAAATTGAAATAAATGAAAAGTTAAAAATTGAAAAAATTGATATTTTATTAAGATTGTATTTTATTAAATGATATAAAATTTAATTAAAAATATTTTCAGAAAACTAATTAGTATATGGTTTAAATTATATATTATTTTCCATTTTTTCATTTATAGTTACATTCTTGACCCTCCATGTGTAAAAATCAATGATATTTTGGTTTGTGTGAAAAGGGTAAATTATGGGATTAAACCAAAATATATAGGAAATAATATGATCTAATCATACCAAAAAATTATCGTATGATATTAATGTGACATGTAATTATTTTAGTTTCTAATTTGATCAATTTAAATAATTTTTAAATAAAAATTAATTTATATAACATAATATTTTATTAAATTCCATGAGCACCCCTTCTCATCTCTTATATAAGGGAACCACTTATTCTCATTTAATCACACTTCAAAACCCATTTCTCACATAAAATATCTACGCAAATACCTTAGAAAATCCATTCCCATGGTATGGAGTCATTTTTTTTAATAATACAATAATTTTAGGTCTTAAGGTGTTTAGTAGTGGAGATTTTCCAAAGAAGAGGTATAGTTTTAACAATATATTTTTATATAATTTCAACTTCCACCACCTTAATCTCCTCCTAGAGAAGTTAAATAAATTAATAAATTATTCTCTATATATTGATATGTTATTATTTTAATACCATTACTTATATATGTTTCCTCTTCCATCACATGGGAAACGAGTCTATTGTTCGTGAGTACGGTGGACTACAACCTCACAAATCGATGTAATTTTTTTCCTTCACCATATTTCATGAATAGATTATAAAAAAGAAATTAATGTTTATATATGATATTAATGGAATATATAAAATTATATAATATATAATTTACCTTCTTACCTATGTATTCATGAAAAATTATAATTTCGTTTGTGCGCATGTGTGTACTACCACCTTTATGGAGTGATGTCATTCGTCTTTCATAACCACATCATGTGGATGATATACAAAAATATATTTAAGTATATTTAAATAATTAATATAATATTTATGATATTATTATCATTCTATAATTATAGAATAGTACTAAACTTTTGTTCATAATGATCATTTAAAATGGAAATGTCAATCATGTGTACCAATGACCAACTGTCTCCATGATTATAACCTAGTTCATATATAAAAAAAATATTTAATGATTGGTTTAAAAATTATAATTGATGTATGCAAATGATATTTTTTATGATCATTATTCGGTATATGATGTATTAATTCCCTATTTAACCATAATCAACATCCCAAATCTTTATTGGACTTATGAAACAAATATCATCAAAATATCCAACCCAAATTTTATTGGGTAAATAATAAAATATATCATGGTATGATAAAAAATAAAAGAAATAATAAACAATAAAATGCATCTTAAGAAGGTAAATAACTATCTTATTTTATTATTCAAAAATATTATGAATGAACATTATGATTCATAATTAAGGTAAGTTACATTATTTTAAAAATATGATGGTAAAGTTTCCCTTAAAACTCTATTTTTCATTCATGTCAATATTTTTAGGATTATTAAATGGATATTTTTGTAATGCCCCGACCCCAGAAACCCATAGTTGGTGCATTATTACATAACATTGTAATGATCATAAGGTATCAAATCCTGAATTACCAAACAATTTTGTTGCCTTGGAAGTACTAGATACATTCATAATTTTTACATAACATTATAAAATGAAAAACAACATCCAAATTGTATCCATTGACCACATTCATGTCTCTTAAACTATCCATATAGGTCCGTCATAATATAATTATTTTCATTATAGTAAAAATAAATCATAGAAAAGGGTGATCTAAAATGCACACTAAAGGAAAATAATACAATGGAAGATAACATAAACATTAGGAGTGGTGAATAATTAAAAACACACGCCTTTACAAATAATAAACAATAACACTTTATCGCTGGAATATGAGATGAGTAAATAATGTCATAACCAAACATATTAATGGGATTTCAACTAGTCTAATAACCACATAAACCATCAATAATATTTTCATAATGAGGGAATGTATAATGTGGGACATTCTGAAACATTTTGTCAACACCTCAGCCAAGACGTCTAAAAATGATTAAGGCATCAGCCAAAACCACATATCATGATTGGGAAAGGCCCCATAAAATTCCATGAATAACTGTCTAATGATACCTACCAATGATCCAAGGAGCTATATCAGGCTCAACCCTTCACTTAGTAAGTCCAATACATTCCTCATATGAAAAGGTATAAACATAACCTAAACATCCGTATTAAAACTAGCAATTGAAATGTCAATACTTTAATAATAGACCATGAATGGTATAAAAATAGCACATCCACATTAAAACATATCATAACTCATTCAAAATAAAATATGGAATATTTTATTATAATAAATGAACCTCGATCAAGAATAATATACTACAAAGGGTGTTGACATAGTTGAAAATGATCTGTAAAAATATTTGGGAAAAATATCCATTTTTTCATGGGATCATTTAAAAGTAAAATAATTTATAAAGGTATAAATTTAAAATACTGTTTTGAACCAAATTTTCCCATATAACTATGAACTCTTTAAAAGAATTAACATTTTAAAGCATTCATGTCCATATAAATAAATAACTAAAACCCTTTTAAAAACATGGACATTAAAGAGAAAGGTTTAGAATAATAAATCATTGAAACATTTAAAATGATGTTTTAATAAATGATTCCTTTAAAAATATTCCTTTTGAAAACTTTTTTATGAAACATTGACATGGATAATAAATATGTCCCTGTAAAAACATACCCATAAACAATCTCAAATAATGGTGAGATTGAGGAATTAACCAATAACTTGCATTTTCCTTTGGTCGAGGGTACATTTAACCTCTTGTATAATGACCATAGTATGTTTTTAAATTATACCAAAATCATATTCATTTTTATTATATCATAAATTATTCATTTATGACTTTATACTACCCATATAATAATTATTTCCATGTTAAAATAACATTTCGGTTAATAAATGTTTTCTTTATCGTACGTGTTTTAACTTATTATTCTTGATCGTATCATTTAGATCATGATTTAAATACTTATAGAATTTAAAAAATGATTAATATATCCTATATATTTATAATATAAATATGTATAATAGATAGATATATGAAATAGAAAACACCGTTTATGGAGACGATAGGTTGTACGTATACATAAAGGATGTTTCCGTTTTAATACCGTATTGAGTGGAAGTAAGTGAATAAGGTATATATAAGTACATAAATATGTATATATGTATATATATTTAGTATCATTATAATGTAATATATTAAAAACTTATTAATAATATATATTTTTATAGGCATCATTGAATGGTGAATGTGGAAATGAATCTCATTGCGTTCTGGAGACGGTAATCTGTATGTACGCACGAGCGATAATATCATTATATTGATGGTCAAATAACATGTAATTGGATGATATATAATAGATACAGAATAATTATCATTTTTTATTTTTTATTTACATCAATTGTACCAAATTATTATACCCATCCAAATAATGATGTGTTCGTATAACAAACTACACCATAACGTGGAGAGGGAAAGACGTACGTACACACGTATGGTGACTTTGTAATTTATAGGATGGATAGAATAAATAATATGGGAGTAACATATTTATAATAACATTAAATTATGTAGGAGGTATTGGATTTATAATTTTGTTAAGGAAACAACAAAGAAAGAGGAAATGCATGAAGAAAAGAACTTGAAAGAGGTTGGTAAAATTATTGCCTCTTCTTCGGGTGATTCCTATTGCGTTGATCAAAATAGATCCATAAGTTGGATTTCGGAAAAATGTAAAGACACTAGGTTGTTGTGTTGGATATTGGGAGGATATTTAGGCAGGGTTTGGGCAAACCAAAGGGCTTTGGAGGTGTGATTTTGAAAGAAGGGAATGCACCCTTTTATAAAAGAGGTTAGGGTCACTTTAGGAAAATCATGAAATATTAATTTATAAAAGAATAATTTTATATTTATAATGTCAAAAAAATGATTTATTTATTGACTATTGGTGGGATGGGTTGAAAACCACTCAACCAATAGGTTTTAGACTGGTTTAGGTGACCATATTGTCCTTATATTTTAGATTAAACTCTTAGTTAAATTGTTTATCTTTTACTGTGTCTTCTTATATTCTTACACTATATGGTTAACAAACTTATACTAGACATCCAAGAGAACCTCAAGTTATTCATTAATGACATATATTATATTATTCAATCCCTTTTTCCGAGCCTTATATTTTCAGGAATATTATATAATTTCATAATATAATATTTGTTTTAAAAACTCATATATGTCCATTTTGAAACAATTTAGTATTTGGTTTCTGTGAAATTCATCACAACATGATTAATTCAAAAAAGATAAATTGAATCAATACAAACATGTCATATTCCCATTTAAAATTCGTGAATGTCATAAATAATTTGTTATTATATTTATTTTAATATATATAATACCATTTATTTTCTTCATTCATTAATAAGGTAATTAAAACATCATCATTGTGTTTTAAATAAATTTAAATATTTAATGTCCATAAATCATAAATAAGATTCCATGATTTAGGAAATCATTTTAAATTTCTAATAAATATTTATAGTCGAATTTATCATATTTATAACCCTATATTAAAAATGTTTTAGTTATTAAACATTGAATTTAAAACATTTAATTATTCTTTAAATAAAATAATAATAAATTTCCTAATATAATCAAAGTGGACCAAATAAGATCATAATTTATTCCTAATGAAGTTTTTGGTATAATTTCATTTATCCAATTTAATTAAGAAATGTTTTAGGGCAATTATAATATCATTTTTACCATTCATTACCCTATTTACTTTTAACCGTGGTAAATAAAAGTCAAAAGTTACTTTTAACCAAAAATTATTTTCACCATAATGAACCACATTTTACTAACTAATGTAAACTGTGTCTCTCAGATTTTTGAAATTCAACATATAAAATAGGTAAAATTAAGTTTTATGAAAATTTGAAAATGCCCCTAAAAGGTGGGTAAAATACTGTAAAAAGTACAATAAAACATTCTACATATAATTTTATTATAAAATGACTATAATGAATTACATAAAACTTTTATAGGTAGTATATATATATTTTTAGAAAATGTAAATTTAAATAAATTAAATAATTATTTCAATTATAAGTCAGATTTAAACAATAACGCATTCTTTTTCACAATTCATAAAAATTTAACGTTTTCAATAAAACACCAAAATTCCACCATATGATAATTTTGATATTAAAAATTCAAAAATGAATTCTATTTTACTAAATTAAAAACAAAGAAGTGTAATTAATTATTTTAAAATTATTTCCCCATGTCAAAACCTAATAAAGAGGGGTTTTTTTAAAGTAAAAACTATCAAAAGATTAACATGTGTTTATATAAAATTTAAATGTGAATTTACATATAATTACCTAAATTGTATTAACTGATATAATTATAATATAATTATAATTCAATACCATTCAAATGTATAATTTATCACTATAAATTATTTCGATTAAAAAAGTAGTTTTCAATTAAAATTTAGTATTTTTCACTATTCGTAAAAATATGAAAGTTATCAGAAAAGTACAAAAAAAATTTCCAAACTATATTTTTATGTCCCTATTAGAAATATGTATTTAATTTCATTAAATTTAATATATAAAAGTGTAAAATATTATTTTTAAAAAGGGTTCTCCATTCAAAGGTGGTACAATTTAATTTTTAAAAAATAATTTTTTATCTCAAAAAAATGAATTTGTTCTCATATTTTGTCTAGGAGACAAATAATATGGGTGTTAAAATTATATAGTGTTTATAGTATTCAAACTTTAGTTAACACACATTCTAACCATTTTTTGAACAACTAGTTTGGTCAAATGTGGGGTGCTCGAACTCGGTGTTGCATGTAGCGCAAGTTATTGAATTACATTAATGAGATAACATACTATGAAATCTTGGGGTGTTACATTCTCCACTCCTTAAATAAATTTTATCCTTTCAATTTGAAATTTTTGTTGGAAAATAAATGTTTACTAATAGAAATATACATTTGCGGAGAACCCACATCAGAAATTGGGTTAATAAAATTTTGTTATAATAAGAGGGACATGGAAATGAAAAAGTCACCCCCTAATTATGATCTTGATTAGGATAACATTGGTGGAAATTTCAGACACATAATTGGAAAGAAAATGAAATTATTTATAGGGATGGAGTGAGGCCATCAATCATAAACAAGTGTAAAATTTAGGGCTTCAAATCCATCAATCTATGGTAATTTAAAATATCATCGGTTCAAAAAAACATAAGGTATTAGGATAACATATTTTTGGTTTTAAGATCCCTTACAAAAAGTTTTATAATTAATTTATTCATATAATGAGAAGAAAAAATATACATGATATGTAGAGTTTCATCCTTCAACTAATTCCTACCACAAACTCACCTTTAACTCTGAAAGATAAAATAATTAAAAAATATAGTATTTATCATAATCATATAGGGTTAGAAAAAAAAATTTATTATTCATCTCTAAGAATATTTATAAAAGTACATTACACAAACAAGAACATCACGTAGACCAAAGGTAGGTGAGGCACCCTTGTCGCCCTTCGGTTGTTGGTTCAAGTCTCGCGCCATTACAAGATGTGACGGGTTGTCGCCCGAGCATAGGGTTATCCTACTTATAACAATAAAAAATAATCTTAATAAATGCTTTAACCTTAATAATATTATCTGACATGAAACTTAATCCATTCCAAGCATTAGACTTATCCAGTATACTTTTGTCCCAACTCATAGTCCAAAATTTATAAGGAAGTTAAAAAAATTATGATCTCTTTTCCCAAGTAATAACTTATGAATATCTTTATCAAGTATTATTTTAATACATGGTAACACCCTAAATTACTATAAAACCTTATTTATTACATTATTTTTCCCTTATTCTTTATAGAATACCAAATGGAAGAAACAAACAATTAATCGGTTCCAAGGTAGTCAAGAATATCCAATATAATTTATCAAAATCAACCATTTCTTATTCCAAAATCACTACCTCATTATTTGAACCAAATTGTGGTTTACATTTCCTTCCAACCATGTATTTTACAAATATTTAACCTGAAACTATGACACATTACATGGTACCATATAATCAAAAATCATTAATGAAATATTATTATAGTACAACCCTTATTTATTTCCAAAATTCATATTACTAGTACATCATTGATACAACACTCAAATGAAATAATTATATAATGACAACATAATAACACTAGTCATTCCTCTTAATCTTTGGTAGTATCATAACATGATTATTATCCAATAGTATCATTTGGGATATACTCTTATTATTTGGACATAGATTCATTTAGGGTCCCAACTCATTGTAAATGAAGCATTGTACATTTGAAACAATTTTCTTACCATTGAAAAAACAAATATTTTGTGTCCTTTTTCTCTACACTTATAACAAACTCACATTCCCTCCAAGCATTTACAAAGGTGGTTCTTTCCACAGTTATCACATATGGGACAATCCTTCTTTCCCATCTTCTGTTTATCAATATTTCTCACTACCATCCTTTTCATCTCTTGGTTCTATTCAAATCCATATTAATCAGATAATTTTTTACATATCTTACTAACACATGATACTATTTGTTCAAATGATGAGAATACATGGGAAACTATTTCCCTTTAAAATGGTTGATTAATTCCATGAAAGATATGGTCCTTCTTAATCATTCGATCATTTGTATTGTTGGAATTATCATTTCATATACTAGGTTCCATTTCTAAATAATAACATACACCAGGTCAGTTTATGAATCACAATGCATTAATCCAAACTTGTAAAATACCTAACTTAAATTAAAAATATTATGCATATAATCTATAATATTATAAAAAATTCTGTGATGATGTATTTACTCTTAAATCCTTCATAATTGTTTATAATGAAAATGTGTATTATCCTATGCATATCCCCTGGGAGTATCATATCCAATAGTGCAGTATGGCCCATTGTCATGTACCAGGATACCCCGGGTCTAGCCCGAAACTTCTTGTGAGAGTTTTCACTCCTAGGTATATCTGTGCCAGAGCCGCCACTACCTGATCGTATATAGACAGGGATGTATTTCTTGTAAAATAAAAAAATATCTACCTTAACAAAATTCTATGCAGATCTTATATAATAATCCACAAGTCAATCATATGGTAATGTTCTCTATTCAGAGTTTTTCTAAATCTAGTTTCTAAGGTATGTACTAAATTTCCTCTAATTCCAACTGTAATGACCTGACCCCAGAAGCCCAGATTTAGTGAATTATTACATAAAATTGGCATGATCACAAGGGATCAAATCCCTAATGACCAATTAGTTTATTAGCCTTGGAAATAATAGATACATTCATATGTTTTTCAATGCTTTATAAAATGAAAAAAAACATCAACATTATCTCCATTGACCACATTCATATCCATTAGACTATCACTACAGGTCAATCATCATATAATTTTTCACAACCTGGGAAAACTAAATCATCGAAATTGGGGAGCTCAAACTCTTAGTAAGGGTAAACAATACAGTGGAATATAACATAAACATTAGTCATGGTGAATAATTGAAAATACAGGCCTTTTCAAATAATAAACATGAACAATTTGTGACAGAAATATGAGCTGAGTAAATAGCACCATAATAAAACATAGTAATGGGTATTCTACTTGTCGAATAACCACACGAATCATCAATAATATTTTCATAATGAGGTAATGTATAATTTAGGACATTTTGAAACATTTTTTCAAGGCCTCGGCCAAGTCGTCTAAAAAGGATTAAGGCCTCAGCCAAAACCATATATCAAAATTTGGAATCATCTCCAAACTTTCCACATCTGACTATCTCATGAGACCTACCGATTCACCGAGGAGCTATAGTGGCCTCCACCCATCATTTACTAAGTCTAATACATTCCTCATATGAAAAGGATGAAACATAACATAAACATTAATATTAAAACTATCATTCAAAATGTCAATACCATAACCACAAACCATGAATGGTAAAAAAATTGCACATCCACATTAAAACATATCATAACTCATAGAATGTAATATGAAAAATTTTATTATAATAAATCAACCTTGATCAAGAATAATATCCCATAATGGATGTTGACATCACTGGAAATTATCAGTAAGAATCATTGAGAGAGGTATTCATTTTTCATGAAATCATTTAAATGTCACACATATTATAGAGGAAGTCATTTAAATGATTGTTTTGAATCAATGTGTCCCATATCACATTGAATATTTTGAAAGGAATTAACATTTTAAAATATTCATGCCCATATAAATAAATCCTTAAAACCATTTTGAAAACATGGACATTAACGAGAGAGGTTTAGATGAATAAGTCAATAAAATATTTAAAATAATTTTTTAATAAAATATTCTATTAAAAATAATCCATTTGAAAACTCTTTTGTGAAACATAGATATGGATAATAAATATGTCCCAGAAAAAACATACTCGTAAACAATCTCAAATAATAATGAGATTGAGGAATTAACCCTTTCGTAGCACTTTTCTTTGGTCGAGGGTCTCATGACCTGTCCTCAGGGCTCGTGTCATTAATACCTCAACCTCGCCTTCCATAGGCCAAAGGCTAGAGACTAGCACCAAAGGCATAATAACGATAAAAAGGGAAGGAATTCCCTTGTAACCTATAACACACACACAGTCTGAACACAAGTAGTAGAGGTAACAAGTTCTAAAATAGAAAGGTAAGCTATGCTGAAAGTAAGTGGGCCAGTATACAAACCCAACTGAACAACAAGTACAAGTACAAGTAAAAAAGGGAATACAACTCATGGATCGTCTGCCCGAGAATCTCACATGAAGGGTAGGTACAGAACTCGATCAACTCGTCCCTGAGGTACGTCCCGTCTAGTCTAGCTCCGAGCAACTTCCATCTGTAACCCTAAGCCTCGATCACTGTTGTCTGTCATCTGCACAGAACAAAACAAGGTGCGGGTGAATCCCGTGCAGGGGTGAGTATATCAATACTCATTGGGGGACCCCAAGACCCATAATGGTCTCCCAAAATATAAAATGGATAAACCACAGAAGAATGATACAATCACGAAGTAACAACCAACCCTACTTATGTATATTCCCATATATATTCCTATTTACCAGTCATAGTTAAGCTCCAACTCTTGATCCCAAACACAACCCAGTCCACAAATTAATAATGATCAATCACATCGATGAAAATTATTGAAAGACTAGACTCAACTCACATAGGTATACATCTTTCCTATAGCGATAGAGATGATCAGATATATTCACTAATTCATCTATGTTGTCAGACCCACACAAGATACAGGGCCAGCTAAGCTGTCAGACCCACAGAAGATATATGTCCATCTATTCTATCAGACCCCCACATGATACAGGAATAGAAGTCAGAACTCTCAGACCCATGGAGGATACTAGTATAATAGTCATCGTTGTCGAACCCATAGAGGATTCCGGTATAGTAGTAATCGTTGTCGAACCCACGTAGGATTCTGGTACAATAGTCATTGATGTCGAACCCACGTAGTCTTCTGGTACAATATTCATCGCTATCGAACCCACGTAGGATTCTGGTATAGTAGTCATCACAGCCAGCTCTATGATTTCTGCACACATCACGCTCGATTTTGGGAGGTTTCGCTCCTTGAGTCAAGTGTCGATACATCAACTATCACAAAGTCCTGATTTGATGAATCTCGAAGATCTGTCTCATCAAAAGGAACCCAACGTGAAAGACGATGAGTTAATCAGACGCCCAGTCTGAGAGTTATTGGCATTTTCGTTCTAAGGGCACGGTTGGATTTATTCTCGATCCTAACCCGATTATTTTCTAGATTTATCCAAAACACAATTACAGTATCTCAAAAGTACCTCCTTGTTTCATGGGTCCCAGTGCCGTAGACGGCGTGTCATTCAGACGCGCGGGCTTGGAGATATTTGCATTTCGGTGAAGTCGGGTCCGGTCCGTCAAACCTAGGGGGATGGTGGGTCGGCCCGACAGGGCTCGGTGGGTCCGACATGGTGAGGGGGTTGGCCTGGCCTAACTTTGCAGGTCTGACTCAGCTGGGGGGTCGGCCCGGCCCGGTGGGGCGCGACCCACCATCGGACTCGGCCTTCGCTACGGGCCAGTTCGGTTCTCTCGGCGGCGCCGCCTCTCCCTGCCCGGCCGGCCATTGCGGCCCGTTCATCCCAGTGCATGTGACCCGGACAATGGTCCATGGTTCTCCTCTGGTTGGCCTGAACGACAGCACCAATTATCCACTATCGCGGCCCGGCCTAGCCACGAACTTCAGCGGCACAGTGCGTCGTGACGGCGCCGCGCCACTTTTTCCGTCGCGGCCCTCCCGGTCGTTGTTCCTCTTCCGTCTGACACGGTCTTCCTAGACACAGTTATTATCCACTTCGGTGCGACGACACTGCTCCCTACTATCTCTGCATCCGTTTTCAACAAAAACATGAATCAACGGAGGGTCGTCGGGTCGTGTATGTTTGGCCCGCGCCCTCCGCATTAGGTGATAACAATTTGGTCACCGTTAATCCAAAAATAAACGCCAAAGTATAATGCTATAATTCACACATATAAATAAACAAAATTCCCCCTACCTCTTATTTGATGATGTACGTTGACGAGTCGTGAAAGAAGGGTGTTGTGGAAGACGGACATCGTCCCATCAACGTCGGAGGAGGTAGAGATCGGTGAAGTCGCAGAAAGGCGGTGTCGTTCCGTTGACATTGGGAGAAGATGACGTCATCATTGGAAATGTTCTTCATGGGTGGCGTATCCCCTTTCATGCTACGGTTGGAGAGGGAGAAGGTGTTTCTTCATGTTCTTCATTGTCGTGAAGCGTTCTTCATCGAGAGGATAGTGTTCTTCCAAGAGTTCTCTTCTTCTCCTAAATTCTCCAATCCCAGTTTATGCCAACCAAAATAAAAGAATATAATCTCCCATTTTAATGTTGGAAAAATGTATTCAAAATAACTCAAACACAGAAATTAATTAATTAATTAATTAATTAATTGTGTTGTCACACTAAAGGGAAGTCCAAGCGTTTAAGGGGTTAAGGGATGTTTGAGGGACTCTCTTCAATTTAATTGAGGGTTACATGAGGGGTTTAAGGGGAGTTTAAACTAGTGGGCCACACCCCAAGTTATATCCTGCCAAGTGAGGTTAGGGTGTGGTGGTCCCTAGACCTAACCTCCACTTAGACACTTTATCGACCTTTCAAATAAAAATGTGTTATACAAACATTTTTCTTTTATTTTTATTTTTAATTAGAAACCCCAATTTATAAAATCCATTCACATTGAGACAAAACTGCGGTAAAGGTCTCCTTAAGTGAACACTGATGTTTTGAGTTCAATGGTTCCTTCAGATTTCAATTCTGAGCATCAGTTCAAAAGATATAAAATCCCACATGTATGATTACTAAACTCACCCGAACAAAACTTCAGAAATTGATTTCAAACACACCGGGCCTCAGAATCAAGCACCGTCAAAAACTGTGGACTCGTAAAATTCCCATGTATTTAAGAAAATAATTTCCACAAGATTTATGGGTCTTTACATTCTCCCCACATTAGGTATTTACTTCCCTGTAAGCTACAACACACACTAAGAGAACAAATGGCGGTACTGAGCATGCATCTGAACCTCCCGCTCCCACGTGCTCTCTTGGAGGTTCCCATGCTTCCAGCGTACGCACACCATAGGAATAGACCCTCCATATAGGGCCTTCTCTTATCGAGCCTCGATCTCCATTGGGACCTCCATGAATGTCGCCTTGTCATCGATGTCCAGCTCCCCATGGTCGATGATGTGGGACGAGTCGTGCACGTATCACCTCCGTTGAGATACGTGGAAGACGTCGTGCACCCGGTGAAACTGAGGTGGAAGGTCCCAGTGGTAATCCACCTCACCTACTCTGCTAAAGACCTGTAATTGTCCAATGAATCATGAAGACAACTTGTTTCCCCGTCCAATTCTATGTAGACCTCATCGAGGTGAGACCCGTAAGAAGACGTGGTCACCATCATCGAACTCTAGTGGTCTCTGTCTCCTATCATCATAGGTCTTTTATCTTATATGTGCAGTCTTCATCTACTCCTGGATGATCTAAACCTTCTCCATCGTAACCTGAACCATCTCTGGTCCTACAAGTGCTGACTCCCCTAGGTCAGTCCAGCACAATGGTGATTTGCAAGGTTGATCGTACAATGCCTCTTAAGGTGCCATCCCGATGTTGGAGTGGTAGCTGTTGTTGTACACTAACTCCACTAAGGGAAAGTGATCCTCCCAACAACGAACAATGTATAAGACATATGCACGGAGAATGTCCTCGAGATTTTGAATAGTCCTCTCAGTCTGACTGTCTGTCTGAGGATGGAAGGTGGTTCTCAAGTGAAGTTACGTCCTGAAAGCCTCCTACAACCCCTTCCATAACTGGAAGTGAAACAAGGATCTCGATCGGAGACGATCGCCGATGGCACACCATGAAGCCGTACGATCTCATGTACATAGAGGCATCCCAATCTCTCTTCTGAGCCCTGCTCTCTCATCGGTATGATGTGGTCCGACATGGTGAGTCAGTCAACAATCACCCAGATAGAGTCGTGTCCTCTGGATGTACGTGGAAGCCCTGTCATGAAATCCATGGATATCATGTCCCACATCCGATATGGGACCTCTAAGGGTTGAACCAAGCCTACTGGAACTTGGTGCCCCCCCTTCACATGTTGACAAGTGAGGAATCGTGAGACAAACTCTGCTACCGCCTTCTTCATACCCATCCACTAGTGTTTTCGTCTGAGGTCCTGATACATCTTGTCCACTCCTGGATGTACTGCTAGAGAGGAAGTGTGAAACTCCCTCAACACCATCTCATGTAGTGCTACCGGTACCATGGTACGTCCTATGAAGAGGATGATGTGCTCCCCACCTTCAGAAAACCCATCAGGTGCCTGGCTTAAAGATATCTGAGAACATCGCGTCTCACAGTCAACCTCCTCACGATGTGCCTCTCTGAATTGCTGATGAATTGGAGTAGTGACTGTGAGAGACTAAAGAAATGATACTTTATCTCTATTCACAAAGCATATCTACAACCCGACCTGCTACTCTGTCACCTCTCCTAGCAGATGAATGCCTGACCTCTTACTAAGAGAGTCTTCTACAACATTCCCCTTTCTAGGAGTATACACTATCTCGAAGTCATAGTCCTGGAGACACTTGATCCATCATTGTTGTCTCAGGTTTAGGTCCTTCTGTTTGAAGATATACTTGAGACTCTGGTGGTTAGAGTAGACTATAAAATGCTCTCACATCAGATAGTTCCACCATATCTTCAATGCAAAGATCACTGCTGCTAACTCCAGGTCATGGGTAGCGTAGATCTGTTCATGTTGTCTCAAATTCCATGAACCATATGTGATCACTACTTGCTCCTCCATCTGGACACACCTGAATATGATCTCTGATGCGTCGCAGTGAACTATGTACCCAATTCCCTCCTACGGTAGCCTCAAGATGGTCGCACTGATCAAACTCTTCCTCAGCTCCTGAAAGCTCTACTGGCATCTATTTGACCACATGAAGGTTTTCCCCTTCTTCATCAATGCTGAAAGTTGTGCTGAAACTCTGGAGAAGTCTTTCACAAATATCTGATTGTACCCAGCCAGTCCCAGAAAACATTGTACCTCTGTCACACTCATGGGTGGCTCCCAAGAAAGTACTGCCTCGATCTTCCCTGGATCCACTGCAACTCCAGCCTCTGAGATGTTATGTCCTAGAAAGTGAATCTCTAAAATCCAAAACTGGCACTTCGAGAGCTTACCATAATGCTGGTGCTCTCGGAGTGTATCCAGTACTCCCTGTAAATTGTAGTCATGATCCTCCTCAGTAGTCAGGTAAATAAGTGTTTCGTCGATGAAGACTAAGACAAAGCGGTCGAGGTAAGGCTAGAAGATCTTGTTTATGAGACTGATGAACATTTCTGGTGAATTGGTTACGCCGATGGTCATAACCAAGAACTCGTAGTGGTCATACCGATACCTGAAGTCCGTCTTATGCACATCCTCATCTTGAACTCTGATCTGGTGATAGCCTGACCTAGTGTCTATCTTCGAGAACCATCGTACTCCCTTGCACTGATCAAAGAGGTTTTCAATCCTCAGGAGTGTGTACATGTTATTCAAAGTCACCAAATTCAGGTGATGGAAGTCAACACATAGTAGAAATCTCTCATCCGCCTTCTTAAAGAAAAAAATCGTAGATGCCCAGGGTGAAACACTTGGTCGGATAAATCCATTCCCCTGCAAGTCTTGCAACTGTACCTGCAGCTCCCGAAGCTCGGAGAAATCCATATAATATACTGGAGTAGATATTGGTTTTGTCCTAGGGTATTGGTCAATATAAAAGTCTACCTCTCTGTGAAGAGGCAGTCCTTGAACTTCATCACGAAAACATCTGTGTACTGATCCACAACAACAGGAAAACTCAGACTTTGCACATCAACCACTCCAAGGACGTGACTAGCCAACTGATGTGTGATCGACTGCCCCCTCCTCTGTGTAAGTCCATCTTGCACTGCTAAGACTCCCATCTCTCTGGTGAAGGTGATCCTGGTCCCATATGTGTCGATAAACTACACTTTGCGCCTAATACAATCAATATGAGCATGAACTGTGGATAACAAGTCCATAAACAAAATGAAGTCGTAAGGCCTCGAATCCACTACAAGAAGATCCTAGCCAAAGCTCTCTCCTCCTAGAGTAGCTCACACTGTCGGCACAAGTGCTTAATTATTGAGTCTGCTCCCGTAGGAGTCTCTAGCCGTAAGGATCGAGCCTACGGCTCTATCAAAATCTCTAAGCTCCAAACGAGGGTAGTGGAAATAAAAAAAATATCTTGCACCTGTGTCTATAAGTACATAAGCAAAGGTGGAGTAAACATAGATAGTACCTCAAATCATCTCAGGTGTGCCATGGTCATAGGCCTAGACTTGCTGGAGCCGATCCTTCCTCTCTCCGCCTTCTCCCTGTGGTCGTGGAGGACCTCCTGGTGGTAGTGGTGGTGGTATAGCCTCGAAACGTCGTCCACCACTCGCTGCTCAGCCAGCTCCTTTGCCACGTCTTCATGCTCCTGGCAGACCACCACGGTCAGACCTCTGCCATTGATTTGGAGGTCCCTCTATTATCTTCTTCTCATCTGCATGGTGAGTTGGGATGTCTTGATCCCTGTGTCCCTACCCGTCGCAGGCGTAGCACTGCATTCTCCTCTTATAGTTGGCTCTGTCTCGTGTGGCCCGCACAACTGAACCTGGATCATGGGGTCACCCACCTGATGGCCGGGTCCACTAGGACCTCTGTGACATCTATAAAATGCCATCTACATATGACTCCACTACATTTCACCCTATGGTAGTTCTCGCTACTAGTGACTACTTAGCGAGAAAACTCTCCACAAGAAGGGCTCGCTCCAGCACCCCCGCATGCGTCAGAATGATGAGGGGAATCGTTGAATCCCTTATATCATGCCTGAGTCAATGCTCGAAGGTTCGGGCCTTGAATAACGGGCCTCATACCATATCTTTGGAGTAGCATGAGAGGTCGGTGAACCTCGCTGAGTACCAAGCTATTATCATACTGCCCTGCTGTAGATGAAGTAACTCCTGAATCTGCACCGCACGAACGGTGGCTGGAACAAACTCTGAGCGGAAGAGACTCTCAAAGTCTGTCCAGACTAATGATTCCTCGTAATGCACAAGGAGCATTGGGCTCCACCATCTACCTGATTTTTCATTCAGGAGACTCGCGACAAGGATCACCATGAGGTCCGATGGTGTCCCCACTAATCTGAAAACTCTCACGACAGCCTCCAGCCAATCCCGATCTGCATGTGTGTCCATATCTCCCCATAACCTGGGCAGTATCTTGTGCTATAACTTTTCAATCGCACTCAGTCGGAGTGCACTCTCTACTGCTGGGGCTGGTGGTATCGTTGGCCTAGTTATTAGCGGTACCGCTGGTACCTCCGCTGTGATGGGGCCTTCCACCGAGGCCTCGTCGCTCGGAGGGATACCATATCACACGAAACTCGAAACCCTAGCTGGATGCCTTCGTGGGGCCATCCTGAAAGAAAATAGGTGCGGCACGGTTAAAATAGCATACCTAGTGAGCTGACACAAATGAATCACAAAAAAAAAACTTTTTCAAGGAAAGACACACGCAATCAGTGTTTTCATGCACTGAGTTGGAGATCAGAAGTCAGAGTCCTTGTGTATGGATACGTCGGCCAACGCGCCAACACCGGTTTCCCTAAACTAATAACCACACCCAAAACACTTAACACTATTTTCATTAATAGATTCATTGTCAAAGTACAACGGTAGAACCGACTCCACTAATACAAATTTTTTACGACCTTTCCTCATGGCCCGTGCCATGACTATCCCAAGCCCTCATTCCATAGGAAGGGGCTGGCGACTAGCACCAAAGGCATAATCCCGATAAAAAGGGAAGGCATTGCCTTTATAACCTTGTATGGCACACAACTTCTGAACACAACCAGTAGAGGCAACAAGTACTAAAATAGAATGGTAAGGTGTGCTGAAAGTAAGTGAGACAGTATACAAACCAAACTGAACAACAAGTAAAAGTAAATGTAAAAAGGGAAAACAAATCCTGGATCATCTGCCCAGGAATCCTACCTGAAGGGTAGGTATAGAATTCAATCTACTCGTCCATACGGTACATCCCGTATAGTCTAGCTCCGAGCAGCCTCTGTCCGTCACCCTCAGCCTCGATCACTGCTGTCTATAGTCTTCACATAACACAACAAGGTGCGGTCAAATCCCGTGCATGGGGGAGTATAACAATACTCAGTAGGGGACCCCGAGACCCAAAAAGGTCTTCCAGAATCCACAATGGATAAACCAC
This sequence comes from Viscum album, assembly GCA_963277665.1. Classification (NCBI taxonomy): domain Eukaryota; kingdom Viridiplantae; phylum Streptophyta; class Magnoliopsida; order Santalales; family Viscaceae; genus Viscum; species Viscum album. The sequence continues at coordinate 1,755,642,924 of OY728159.1, read as the reverse complement.
GGAAGAAAGATACAATCACGAAGTAACAACCAGCACTACTTAGGTATATGCCTATAAATATAACTAAGTTACCAGTCACAGTCCGGCTCTAACTCTCGAGCCCAAACATAACACATACCATAAATGATGAAAGATCAATCACATCAATTATAATGATTGATAGACAAGACACAACTCACATAGGTATACATCTTTAATAAAGAGATAGAGATGATCAGATGAAATCCCAAATTCATCTAAGCTATCGGACAAACACATGATACATGACCAGCTAAGCTGTCGGACCCACACAGGATACAGGTCCAGCTATTCTGTCAGACCCACACTAGATACAAGAACAGACGTCAGAACTGTCGGACCCACGATGGATTCTTGTATAGTATTCATCACTGTAGAACCCACAGAAGATTCTAGTTTAGGAGTCAACACTGTCGAATCCATGTAGGATTCTGGTACACTAGTCATCATTGTCGAACCCACGAAGGATTTCAGTACAATAGTCATTTTTGTCGAATCCACATAGGATTCTGGTACAATAGTCATCACAGCCACCTATAGGGTTCCCGCACATTGCACGCTTGATTCCGGGAGGGTCCACTCCTCGAGTCAAGTTTCGATACATAAACTATCAATAATTCTAATGTTGATGTATCCCGAAGTTTGGTCTCATCAAAAGGAACCCAATGTGACAGATGACGCGTCAATCAGACGCCCAGTCTGAGAGTTATTGGCATTTTTGTTCCAGGGGCCTGGTTGGATATATGCTCGATCCAAACCCAAAAATTTTCCAAATTTATCCAAAACTCACATAGAGTTTCTCAAAATTACTGCCTCGTTGCGAGGGTCCCGGTTTCGTAGATGGCGCATCGTTTGGATGTGCAGTCTTAGAGATATTCTCATTTTTCCAATGTCGGGCCCGGGTCATCAAGGCTAGTGGGATGGCGGGTCGGCCTAACCTGGCTCAGCTGGTCCGACCCGGATGGGGGGTATTCCCGGCGTGACTTGGCAGGTCTGACCCAGTAGGGGGGTTGGCCCCGCCCGGTGGGGCGCGGCCCACCCGCAGACCCGGCCCGCGCAGCGTGCCGGTTCGGTTCACCCGGCGGCGCCCTGCGGCGCCACATCTCCCTACCCTGCTGGCCGTAGCTGGCTGGTTCTTCACGTCGCACACGACCCACACAGCGGGCCACATTTCTCCTCTGTGCGGCATGCGTGATTGCGTCGGTCCTCCACCGCCACGGCCATCGGCTCCACAATGCGGCGCGACGGCGCCACGACTCTTTTTCTTCCGCGGCCCTCCCGGTCGCGATTCCTCTTCAATCTACTGAGGTCCTCATGGCCACGGTTATTCTCCGGCATTGTGAGATGGCACTGCACCCTACCGGCTTTACCTCTGTTGTCAACACAAACAAGAATCAACATAGGGTTGTCCGGCCGTGTTTATTCGGCCCACGCCTTCCACATTGGGTGATAACAATTTGGCCACCTTCAATCAAAAAATAAACGCTAATGTACGAGGGTATAATTCAAACATATAAACAAACAAAATTCCCCCTACCATGTATTTTATGTTGTACATTAATGACGTGTGAAAGTCGGGCATCGTGGAAGACGGACGTCGTTCCATCAATGTCGGAGGAGGTAGAGTTCGGTGAAGTCGCGGAAAGGTGGCGTCGTTCCGTTGAAATCGGGAGAAGATGACGTCATCGTTGGAGACTGTAAAGACCCGTATATTCCAAGGAAATTTTTTTTGTAATTTTCTTTGGAATTTTACATGAACGCAGTTTTTGACGGCGCCTGATTCCGAGGCCCGGTGTGCCCGGAATCAATTTCTGAAGTTTGGCTCGGGTACGTTCAGTGAACGGACGAGCGGGTTTTTCTAACTTTTGAACCGGTGCTCGGAATCAAATTCTGAGGGCACCGATGGAATCGCAGCGCCGGTAATTTCTTAGAAACGCCTCTTCCAGAGTTTCTTTTGCTCGGATGTGGTTTTTAATTTTCGGGTTTAAAGTTAAGAAATAAAATAATTGTACGACAAACTTTATTTTATTTCACTTAAGCCACTTGGAAGCCACCTGAAAGCCACATAAAGCTAATTAAGTGGAGTTGTTACGGATAGGGTGCTATCCAAAAATATCCTACCCTCTTGGTAGGATATTTGTGATGTGGGACCCGCACGAGCCCCACCGTTTCTTTTCCGCTAAGTAACGCACCCGCAAAAACCCGTCATTATGAAAGTCAACTGACGCGTTTTCTTAATTTCATAACGCACCAATTAATTGGGCGGTTTTCTTCGTTGAATTAATTGGGTGGTTTATTTAGTTGAATTAATTCTACAAATTAATGGGTCGTTAATTATCTCTTTATTCGTTTCTTATACGGTTTGAAATCCGTTGGCGTAGTAATAAAATAAGACCAACGCCACATCTTGAGCATTAAACGTTGGGAGACCATTGACAGAATTCTTGTGCCTTCACCCTTATTCGCGAATAATGCGAAGAACGCGAAGAACGAGAACAACGCCGGCCTCCGATGAAGAACGCCGAAACCGCGGAAATCGACGACGTGACGCCGTGTGCGGCGACACCGACGTTTCCTCTTCTGCGACATTCCTTCCTCCGCGACGAAATCTTCAGTCATCTGTTGGAGGTAAGAGATTTCAGGTTCCTTTTAGAACTCCTTTGTGGTTTTTATCAACGCACGGATTTAATTATTATTAATTAAATCTTTTTGTTCTTGATCTTCGGAGTTCGACGCCGCGATTCCCTTCCGCGACAACGCGAAGCCCTTCCGTGACGCGAAGATCGCCTCCTTCCGCGATGATCAAATCCGCGAAGAACCCGCGTGCAACGACTTGACGAGGTACGAGTTTTATTTGAATGTTTTATACTCCGTCAATGTTTCCATTCAAAGTGAAGAACCCGGATAATAAAAACAATTTTAATTCATTAATATTGTTTTTGGTTATGTATTCATGTGTTGAATAATTCTCTCGTTGTTATTATCTAACGCGGAGGCTGCAGACCAAATGATCACGGCCCAACAACCCTCCACAGATTGTTTATTGATGTGTGGATCGACGGGCGATGAAAAACGAGGCCGCAAGGTGATTTTGAGGCCTCCATAGTGATGGTCGGGTCCTTGGAGGACCATAGTCGAAGGTGGAAGATGAAACAGACAACCGGAGCGCATCCGGTGGTCCGCGGAAGGCGGCGGCGGCGGCGGCGACCGGCGGCGGCGCGCTGCCAGAAAGGGGGCGGCCGGCGGTTCGCTGCCGGCCTCAATCAGCAGCGAAGGGCGGGGGAGCCACGCACCCCGCCCGCGGTGTCCGCTCGGCCGCACTGGCCGAGCCGTGGCTGGCCGGCGGGCCAGACCGGGCGGGGCCGGGCCGGGCCCCGCCCCCGTTTTCGGACAAGTTTCTGTCAAATGCCCGTAACTTGAGCTACGGGCCTCCAAACGACTCGCCGTCAGCGGAAACGCGATCCTTGGATCGAGACGGTTGTTTCAGTATATCGCACTGAAGGTTTCAGATTAATTTGGACTTGGCCGGGTTGGTTCGGATACGAAACCAACCGGGCCCTCGGAGCAGAAACACTTATATCTTATGCTCCGGACGTCCGATTGGCGTGTCGTTGACTTTGATGGATTCCTCTAAGTGAGACAGATCTTTTGGCTTACTCCGCTCGAGGTTTGGATGTCGTCGGAGTGCGGTCGGGTTGGTTCGCTCACGAAATCAACCGGGCCCCTAGAACGAAAAAGTCAATAACTCACAGACCCGGCATCTGATTGACGCGTCGTCTGTCTCGTTGCGTTCCTGTTAATGATACGGACATTTTGGCATCATCCGCCCGAGTTTTGGATGCAGTTTGATTATAGCCAGGTTGGATTGTACCCGAAATCCAACCGGGTCCCTAGAACAAAAAAAGATGATATCTTTCAGACAGGACGTCCGTTTGACGAACCGTCAGTGGCATTCTTGATCTCGTCGAGAAACGGTCCCTATGAGTATACCCTATGGGAGTTCGGGGTACAGTTGAGATACGGCTGGGTTGGTTTGCTTACGAAACCAACCGGGACCCTGGGACGAAAAGGCTAATAACTCACAGATCGGGCGTCCGATTGACGCGTCGTCTGTTGCGTTGAGACCCTTATGACGAGGCGGTCCTTTGAGATACTTCTTCGTGGGACATTGAGATACTTGGAGTATAAACTTGTAGCTCGTGGAGCGAACCCTCCCAGAGACGAGCGTACGAAGTACAGAGACCATGTAGCGGCAGAGACCAGAAGACTGCTTATCCGATTCGATTTGGAGTGACTTACGTAGCCCAGTGGGGAGCACTACTTTGTGAGGTGGCAGACCCACATCGGAGGAGAACTACTATATGAGGTAGCAGACCTGCGGTACTCGACAGGAGGAGTACCTCTATAGGCTATGACGGGGGAGCACTACTGTGTTTGGGTGGCAGACCCCGGCGGGAAGCACTACTGTGTGAGGTGGTAGGCCCGCGGTACTAGACATGAGGAGTACCTCAGCAGTCTTAGGATAGTGAGCAGTACCTCGGAGTCGTGACAGGACCACTGTACACTCCAGAGACGGATCTCTTCAGCAGTTATGGTTGCGATAATGAAAATCATGGTTGAGCTGAGACTTTTTAATCCTTGTGTTTCCTCATGATTGATAACTTAGGTATATGTATGGGCATATACCTGGGTAGTGGTTATCTGTTGATTTCACAATCCTTGTGTTTCCTCATGTTTGAGATGGGTTACTTGATAACTTAGGTATATGTATGGGTATATATCTAAGTAGAGGTTATATGTTGAGATCTTTTTGTGGTTATCCTTGTTGGTTTAGTGAGACCTTGAGGGTCTCGGGGTCCCTACTGAGTATCGTTACACTCACCCCTGCACGGGATATGCCCGCACCTCGTTGTGTTAGTTGCAGACGACGGGCAGTGCTGACGGAGGCCGAGTGTTCGAGGACTGGTCGGTACCCGGAGGTGGAATACATGACGAGTCAGTACCGGAAGGTGGACTACACGACGTGACGACTCACAGAGGAGGTTGACGGACGAGAGTGTGGAGGAGGCTATCTGTACCAACCCTTTAGGTAGGATCCGAGGAGGACGACCCAGTAGCTGCTTCCTTCTTCCAGCTGTTTGTCTTTTTGCTGTTGTACCTTGTTTAGTTGTAGTCGTACATTCTTTTGGGTTTGTATTCTGTCCCATTAAATTTTCAGCATTTCTTTTTTATGTAGTGTTTTGCTTCCACTTGTACTCTATGGTTCTTGTTTTCTTTTATAAAGGCAATGCCTTCCCAGTTATCGGGATTTTACGCCTTTGGTGCTAGTGCCCATCCCCTGGCCTAAGGAAGGAGGGCATGGGGTAGTCACGGCACGGGCCCCAAGAATGGGTCGTGAAAAATTGGTATCAGAGGAGTTCGGTTCTACCGCAGAACTTATGACTCTGATGTTTCTTTCTGTGAAGCAATAGTGTTAAGAGTAACGAGTGTGGTTTTCAGTTCAGGGATTCCAGTGCTGGTGCGGGCGGCCGACGTATCCATAAACCAGGACCCTGACAACTGATTTCCGACTTTGTGCACGAAAACACTGATTTCATGTGTGTTTTCCAGAAGTTTTATTTAAATGTCATCTCAAACCAGGTCAACTCACCGGGTATAATCTTTTGACCGTGTCACGTTGTTTCTTTCAGGATGTCTCCCCGTGGACGACCATCTAGAGCCCCGAGAGTGGTACGTACTGACAGCTCGCCGAGCGACGAGGCCTCAATACAGGGCCCTATCCCAGTTGAGGCACCAGCGGAGGCACCAACGGTACTACTACCCGTTGGGCCACCGATGCCACCAGCCCCACAGCAGAGGATGCACGTCGCTTGAGCGCACTGTATGAGTTCTAACGCCAGAGGACACCCAGGTTTCAGGGAGGGACGGACCCACAGGCGGCTGAGGATTGGCTGGAGGCTGTGGTGAGAGTCTTCAGTCTAGTGGGGACGCCGACAGATTTCATGGTTATCCTTTCTGCCAGCCTTCTTCAGGTAGCAGCAGGCAGATGGTGGAGCCTGATGGTTCAGATGCATGACGAGGCGACACTTCTATGGGCAGACTTCGAGAGCCTGTTCCGGGCAGAGTTTGTACCAGCCACCCTTCGAGCGGTGCGTATACAGGAGCTACTTCAGCTGCGGCAGGGCAGCATGTCAGTGGAGCAGTACTCAGCGAGATTCACAGACCTCTCGCGCTACTCCACAGATATGGTACGGGACCCGTTCTTTAGGGCCCGAACCTTCGAGCAGGGGCTCAGGCGGGAGATCAGAGCTTCGGTTGTATCGCACAACATTCTGACGCAGACAGGAGTGTTGGAGCGACCCCTCTTAGTGGAGAGTTTCCTTGCTGAGCAGTCTCCAGCAGCAGGACCCACCACTAGCCAGCATGCGGCAGATTCTTCTGTAGCGGGAAGTAGACAGATGACGCAGGGGTCCAAGAGGACCAGACCTACAGGTGGTCAACCGCATGACTCAGGGTCGGTAGTGCGAGGCACCAAGGGAAGTGATAGAGCCAGACCTTCCATGAAGTGTTACTCCTGCGGCAGAATTGGTCACATAGCGCGTGACTGCCCGACCCGCCATGCAGATGACCATCAGTTAAATGAAAAACCTCCAAGGGAGAGGCAGAGGTTCGATCAGGGTAGACCGCAAGGAGCAGGCGGCTATGGCAGAGGAGATGGTCGTGCAGATGGAGGTGGATGACGCTTAGGGATGTTGCCACCACAACTAGGAGGCCCACCACGACCGCAGGGGACAAGAGGACATGGGAGATCTCAGCTTCAGGCAGCTGAGGCCTGTGGTCATGGAGCTCTGGAAGCAGATGGACAGGAGCAGGACTAGCTTCCGACGTAGAGGCTATTGATCCTGTTGCTTCTGTTTTTGTTGATGTTTGTCTGTAGTTGCTTTGTGTCTTGTACTATGAGCTGCAATAATAAAAATACACTTATCCTTGTTTTCTTTCCTACCCTTTTGTTTGGTTGATAATGAGTGGTCCCGGTTAAACTGTTGACTTGACCCTCACTTTTGATATTTCTACTGGAGGAGACCCAGTGACCTCACACTGATGCCGACAGTGTGACTCGACCCTTGGAGGCGAGAGTGATAGTTGGATCTCTTGGTAGTTACGTCGAGGCCTTACGACGTCATCCCTAGCATGAATGCATCATTCATGTTAAGATTGACTGTATTAGGAAATGAATTTGGTTCATACAGGGGATGAGACCAGATTTCTCTTATCGGCAAAGAAGAAATCATAGTAGCTCTTGGGAGACTAAAGATGGTCCAGGTTATCCAAGAGCGGATGAAGACTGCACAGTGCAGTAAGAAACAGGAAACCGGTTCCAGTCATAGAGACTCGGGTGTGTTAAATGATTCAAGAAGTGGAAGCTTTATGTATAGATGAGTCTGTGAAGAAGGAGACGTGGAGGCAGAGCTAGGAGAGTAGTATGAGGTGGTGTACATCTTAACATGCTACAACCACCCGCCTTAGTTATCCCCGCAAGGCTCAGGGAGCTGGAGGGCGGTGGAAGAGTGTGGCTACTTGCGGTCAAGGAGTGTGATCCAATGGCTCTAGAAATGATTCAAGGGACAGTCTGTGTCCACTACTAGATGCTATAGTAACAGACATCGATATGAATCATTCCTTGCTTTTAAAAATCTTGTTCCAGACCTAGAGTTTCCGGTAATCCGTGGACTTGACCCTCACGACTGGAGATACCTTGGGAGGACACTCGATAATCACACTTACACCGATGGTGTGGTCAGATCCTCGAGGCGAGAGTTTCGGTTGGAAACTCTTGGTGGCAGCGTCGAGGCCTTACGACGTTGGTTTGAGTATGGACTGGGCAAACATAGTTCATACACAAATTGATGGTATTAGGAAAAAATTTTGTAGTTTAACTACGACGTCGGGATGGGTTTTCATTGGTGGGCGAAAAAGGAAACCCCAGGCAGTGCATGGTAACTCTTGCACAGGAGGGTGCGACCGATCACTCTTGAGTCGCTCAACCTTACCCTCATAGAAACAGTCATTTTGAGTTTCAGTTTTAACAGAAAATGGAGACCTCTGGAGTTCGAGGATGACGACCACGTCTTCTTACGGGTCTCACCTCGACGAGGTTTATAGAGATGTGCCATGGGAGGAAAGTTATCTCCAAGGTTCAACGGACCTTTCTAGGTCCTCAGCTGGGTAGGCGAGGTGGTTTACCGCTTGACCCATCCACCTCAGTTTCACTAGGTGCATGATGTTTTCCAGGTATCTCAACTGAGGAGATACATACTCGACCCTTCGCATATCATCGACCATGAGGGGCAGGACAATGGCGTTGGGGTTACTTCCACGGAGGTTCTAGTGAGGATCAAGGATCGACAGGAGCGGATCCTATGGGGATGATCGATTCCTCTGGTACACTTTCTTTGGCAGCATGGGAACCTCCAGGTGAGCACATGGGAGTGGAAGGGTTAGATGCGTGCTCAGTACCGCCTTTGTATCCCTATGTTTGTGGTGAAGCTTTACGGGGATGTAAAGCCCTGTGGTGGGAGTAATGTAAAGACCCGTAAATTCCATGGGAATTTTTTTCTTAATTTTCTTTGGATTTTTACAAGAATGCAGTTTCTGACGGCGCCTGATTCCGAGGCCCTGTGTGCCCGGAATCAATTTCTGAAGTTTTGCTCGGGTACGTTCAGTGAACTGACAAGCGGGTTTTTCTAACTTTTGAACCGGTGCTCGGAATCGAATTCTGAGGGCACTGATGAAATCTCAACGCCAGTAATTGCTTAGAAACGCCTCTTCTGGAGTTGCGTTTGCTCTGGTGTGGTTTTTAATTTTCGGGCTTAAAGTTAAGAAATAAAATAATTTTACGACAAACTTTATTTTATTTCACTTAATCCACTTGGAAGCCACCTGAAAGCCACTTAAATCTGCTTAAGTGGAGTTTTTACGGATAGGGTGCTATCCAAATATATCCTACCCTCTTGGTAGGATATTTGCGAGGTTGGACCCGCACGAGCCCCGCCGTTTCTTTTCCGCTAAGTAACGCACCCGCGAAAACCCGTCATTATGATAGTCAACTGATGCGTTTTCTTAATTTCTTAACGCACCAATTAATTGGGCGGTTTTCTTTGTTGAATTAATTGGGCGGTTTATTTCGTTGAATTAATTCTAAAAATTAATGGGTCGTTACTTATCTCTTTATTTGTTTCATAACCGGTTTGAAATCTGTTGGAGTAGTAATAAAATAAGAACAACGCCACATCTTGAGGATTACACGTTGGGAGAGCTTTTACAAGAATCTTGTGCCTTCACCCTTCTTCGCGAAGAACGCGAATAACGCGAAGAACGCCGACCTCCGACGAAGAATGCCGAAACCGTGTAAATCGACGACGCGACGCCGTGTGCCGCGACGCCGACGTTTCCTCTTCTGTGACGTTCCTTCCTCCACGACGAAATCTTCAATCATCTGTTGGAGGTATGAGATTTCGGGTTCCTTTTAGAACTCCTTTTTGGTTTTTATCAACACACGGATTTAATTATTATTAATTAAATCTTTTTGTTCGTGAACTTTGGAGTTCGACAACGTGACGCCTTCTGCGACGCGACGATCGCCTCCTTCCGCGGCGATCAAATCTGCGAAGAACCCACGTGCGACGACTTGACGAGGTAAGGGTTATATTTGAATGTTTTATACTCCGTGAATGTTTCCGTTCAAAGTGAAGAACCCAGATAATAATAAAAATTTTAATTCCTTTAAATTGTTTTTGGTTATGTATTCATGTGTTGAATAATTCTCCCGTTGTTATTATCTAACGCGGACGGTGCGGGACAAACGAACACGGCCTGACAACCCTCCGAAGATTGTTTATTGATGTGTGGATCGATGGGCGACCACAAACAAGGCTGTAAGGTGATTTTGAGGCCTCCACAGTGAAGGTCGGGTCCAGGGAGGACCATAGGCGAAGACGACAGGAGAAACGGACCACCGGAGCGCGTCCGGTGGTCCGCGGAAGGCGACGTCGGCGCGCCACGCCGGCGAGCGGCAACGGCGGCACGCCGCCGGAAAGGAGGCTGCTGGCGGTTCGCCGCCGGCCTCAATCAGCGGCGAAGGGCGGGGGAGCCACGCACCCCGCTCGCGGTGTCTGCTCGGCCGCGCTGGCCGAGCCGCGGCCGGCCGGTCGGGCCGGACCGAACTGGACCGCGCCGGACCGCGCCGGGCCGGGCCGGGGCCAGCCTGGTCGGACCCGGGTCGGGTCGACCCAGGGGGGTCGGGCCGGGTCGACGCAGGCCTAGACCCTCGTTTTCGAACCACTTTCGGTCAAATGCTGATAACATGAGCTACGGGCCTCCAAATGACTCGCCGTCAGCGGCAACGCGATCCTTGGATCGAGACGGTCGTTTCAGTATATCACACTCAAGGTTTCAGATTACTTTGGGTTCGTCTGGGTTGGTTCAGATACGAAACCAACCGGGGCCTCGGAGCGGAAACACTTATATCTTAAGCTCCGGACGTCCGATTGGCGTGTCGTCGACTTTGATGGATTCCTCTATGTGAGACGGATCTTTTGGATTAATCCTCTCGAGGTTTGGATGTCGTCGGAGTGCGGTCAGGTTGGTTCGCTCACGAAACCAACTGGGCCCCTAGAACGAAAAAGCCAATAAGTCACAGACCGGGAGTCCAATTGATGCGCCGTCTGTCTCGTTGTGTTCCTGTTAACGATTCAAAACTTTTGGCATCCTCCACCTGAGTTTTGGATGCAGTTGGGTTAGATCCAGGTTGGATTGTACCCGGAATCCAACCGGGCCACTGGAACGGAAAAAGATGATATCTTTCAGACAGGACGTCTGTTTGACGAACCGTCAGCGGCGTTGTTGATCTTGTCAAGAAATGGTCCCTATGAGTATACCCTATGGGAGTTCGGGGTATAGTTGAGATACGGCCGGGTTGGTTCGCTTACAAAACTAATCGAGCCCCTGGGACGAAAAGGCTAATAACTCACAGACCATGCATCTGATTGACGCGCCGTCTGTTGCGTTGAGACCCCTATGACGAGGCGGTCCTTTGAGATAATTCTTCATGGGACTTTGAGATACTTGGAGTATCGACTTGTAGCTCATGGAGAAGACCCTCCCATAGACGAGTGTACGGAGTACGGAGACCGTGTAACCGGCAGAGACCTGAAGACTGCTTGTCTAATTCGATTCGGAGTGACTTACGTAGCCCAGTGGGGAGCACTACATTGTGAGGTGGCACATCCACAGCGGAGGAACACTACTATATGAGGTGGCAGACCCGCGGTACTCGATAGGAGGAGTACCTCTGTAGGCTATGAGAGGGGGGGCACTACTGTGTTTGGGTGGCAGACCCAGGCGGGAAGCACTTTGTGTGAGGTGGCAGGCCTGCAGTACTCGACAGGAGGAGTACCTCAACAGTCTTAGGTTAGTGAGCAGTACCTCGGAGTCGTGACAGGACCACTGTACACTCTAGAGACGGAGCTCTTCAGCAGTTACGGTTTCGATAAAGAAAATCCTGGTTGAGCTGAGACTTTTTAATCCTTGTGTTTCCTCATGATTGATAACTTAGGTATATGTATGGGCATATACCTGGGTAGTGGTTATCCGTTGATTTCACAATCCTTGTGTTTCCTCATGATTGAGATGGGTTACTTGATAACATAGGTATATGTATGGGCATATATCTAAGTAGAGGTTATCTGTTGAGATCTTATTGTGGTTATCCTTGTTGGTTTAGTGAGACCTTGAGGGTCTCAGGGTCCCTACTGAGTATCGTTATACTCACCCCTACACGGGCTATGCCCGAACCTCATTGTGTTGGTTGCAGACGACGGGCAGTGCTGACAGAGGCCGAGTGTTCGAGGACTAGTCGGTACCCGGAGGTGGACTACACGACGAGTCAGTACCCAGAGGTGGACTACACGATGAGTCAGTACCCGGAGGCGGACTACATGACGTGACGACTCACAGAGGAGGTTGACGGACGAGAGCGTGGAGGAGGGTATATGTACCTACCCTTCAGGTAGGATCCGAGGAGGACGACCCAGGAGCTACTTCCTTCTTCCAGCTGTTTGTCTTTTTTCTGTTTTATCTTTTTCAGTTGTAGTGGTACTTTCTTTTGGGTTTGTATTCTGGCCCATTTACTTTTCATCATTTCTTTTATACTTAGTTTTTTTCTTCCAATTGTACTCGGTGGTGCTTGTTTTCTTTTATAAAGGCAATGCCTTCCCAGTTATCAGGATTTTACGCCTTTGGTGCTAGTCGTCATCCCCTGGCCTATGGAAGGCGGGCTTGGGGTAGTCACGGCACGGGCCCCGAGGACGGGTCGTGATAGAGACGTTCTTCACGGGCTGCATCTCCCCTTTCATACCCCAGTTGGAGAGGGAGAACATGTTGCTTCAAATTATTCGGTGTCGTGGAGCGTTCTTCGACGAGAGGACGGTGTTCTTCCAAGAGTTCTACTCTTATCCTTAGTTCTCCCAACCCAGTTTATGCCAACAAAAATAAAAGAATATAATCTCCCATTTTAATACTGGAAAAATGAATTCAAACAAATTCAAACTCACAAATTAATTAATTATTTCATTAATTAATTGTGTTGTCACATTAAAGGTAAGACCAAGAGTTTAAGGGGTTAATGGATGTTTAAGGGACTCTCTTCAATTTAATTGAGAGTTACATGAGGGGTTTAAGGGGAGTTTAAACTAGTTGGCCCCACCCCTAGTTATATCCTCCCAAGAGAGGTTAGGGTGTGTTGGACCCCACCCCTAACCTCCACTTAGAGACTTTAACCACCTTTCAAATAAAAATGTGTTATAGACACATTTTATTGAATTTTTAATTTCAATTAGAATCCCCAATTTATAACATCCATTCACATTGAAATGCAACAGGGAAAAAGGTCTCCTTAAGCGAATATCAGTGCGGCGAGTTCAACGGTGCCCCCAAATTTCAATTACGCGCTCCGGTTCAAAAGATATAAAATCACATATGTATTTTTACTAAACGTACCTGAACAAAACATCAAAAATTGATTCCAGGTACACCGAGCCTCGGAATCAAGCACCTTCAGAAACTGCGGACTCATAAAATTCACATGTATTTATGAAAAAAAATTCCTCCATATTTTCAGGTCTTTAAAGACGGTACGTTTAACATCTTGTATAATGAAAATAGTATATTATCAAATTATACCAGAACCATATTCATATTCATTATACCATAAATTATTCATTTATGACTTTATACTACCCATTTAATAATGATTTCTATGTTAAATTATCATTTCTTGTAATAATAGCTTTCATTAATGTACATGTTTTAACATATTATTCTTTATTGTATCTTTTAGATCATGATTTACATACTTACAGAATATAACAAATGATTCATATATAATATATATTTATGAAATAAATATGTATAATAGATAGATATATGAAATGGAAAATACCGTTTATGGAGACGGTAGGTCGTACGTATGCATAAATGTTGTTTCCATTTTCATATCGTTTTGAATGGATGTAAGTGAATATGGAATATATAAGTACATAAATATATATATATATATATATATATATTAAGTATCATTATAATGTCATATTTACATACATATTAATAATATATATTTCTATAATTATCGTTGAATGGTGAATTTGGAAATGAATCTCATAGCGTCGTTGAGACGGTAATCTGTACATACGCACGAGCGACAATATCAATATATTGATGGTGAAGTCATATATAATTGTATGTTATATAATATATACAGAATAATTAAAAGTTATATTTGTTATTTATATCAATTATACACACTATTATACCCATCCAAATAATTAATTGTTCGAATAACAAACGACACCACGACGTGGAGACGGTAAGTCTTACGAACACACGTATGGTGACTTTGTCATTTATAGGATGGATAGAATAAAGAATATGGTTGTACCATATTTATAACAACATCATAGTATGTAGGAGGTACTAAATTTATTAATTGTTATGGTAACAACAATGAAAGTGGAAGTTGAATAAGAAAAGAACTTGAAAGAGGGTGGTGATATTATTGCCTCTTCTTTTAGTGTTTCCTTTTGAGTTGATCAAAATGGCCCCATAGGTAGGCTTTATGGTCAATGTAATGACTCTAGATTTATTTGAGGAAGGTTGGGAGGATATTTTTACAGGGTTTTTCTTAGCCAAATTGCTTTGGAGGTCTGATTTTGAGAGAAGGGGAATTACCTTTTTATAAGAGATGTGAGGGCCACTTTAGGAAAAGCATGAAATATCATTTTATAATATATTCATTTTAAGTTTATCATGGCTCAAAAATTATTTCTTTCGTAGATATAGTGGGTATAGGTCTAAACCCACACAACCAATATGTTTTTTATAAGTTTAGGTGACCATATTAACCTTATTATTTATATTTAACTTTTAGTTACAGAGATTTACATTTACTATGCCTTCTTGTATTATTACATTATACGGTTAATAAACATAACAGAAAGTTACAATAGAATATAAATTGGGTATTTAATGAAATATATAATATTATTTAATCCCATTGGAAAAATGTTATATTTTTAAGAATATTATATAATTTAATATTTTAATCTTTTTTTAAAAATCTCATTTATGTCAATTTTGACACTATTTAGTATTTGGTTTTTGTAAAAGTAATCACAACTTTATTACTTAGAAAAAGTTACATTTAAGCAATCCTAACATGTCATATTCTTGTATAAAATTCATGTATGTCATAAAAATATTGAAATTATATTTATTTTAATATTTATAATACCATTTATTCAATTCTTTCATTAATAAGGTAATTATTGCATCACCATCGTATCATAAATAAATTTAATTATATAATGTCTAAAAATTAAAAATAAACTACCATGATGTCGGAAATCAATTTATCATTCTCATTTATATTTATAATCGAATTTATCTTATGTATAACCCTATATTAAAAATGGTTTAGTTATTAAACATAGAATTTAACACTTTTAACTTTTCTTTAAATAAAATAATAATAAATGTCCTAATCTAATCCATGTGGACAAAAAAGAATCGTATTTTATTCCTAAGATAGTTTTTGGTCGAATTTCACTTACCCAATAGAATTAAGACATGTGTTATGGTAATTATAATATCATTTATACCATTAATTACCCTATTTACTTTGAACCTTGGTAAATAAAAGTAAAAAGATACTATTCTCCAAAAATTATTTTCATCTTATTGAAAAAAATTTTACATAGTTATGTCAACCGCGTCTCTCGAATTTTTTAAATTCAACTTACAGAAGCGGTAAAATTATGTTTCATGCAGATTTGTAAATGCTCTTAGATGAGGGGTAAAAGATGGTAAAAAGTTGAATAAAAATTTATACATCTAATTTCATTATAAAATGACTCTAAAGAATTTCATTGAACATATATAGGTACTATATATTTATTTTTTACTTAAAATAAATTTAAATAAAATAAATAATTATTTAAATAATCATTCAGTTTTAAACAATAACACAGTGTTTTTAAATATTCGTAAAAAATTTAATGTTTTCAGAAAAATACCAAAAAATACCCCTAAGCTAATTTTGATATTCCAAACTAAAAAATGAATTATATTTTACCAAATTCCAATAATATATGTTTTATTAATTAATTTAATGTTTATTCTCGTTATCAAAACAAAAAAAGCGGGGGTTTTTTTAAATAAAAACTATCCAAATATTGACATGTGTTTATGTCAAATTTAAATGTGAAATTGCTTTTAATGACCTACATTGTATTAAATGATAAAAATATAATCTAATTTTTACATCCCAAACATTAAAAATCTTAATTAATCAATATCAATTATTTTGATTAAAAAAGTTTTTTTTCAAAAAATGTTTTGTATTTTTTCACTATTCATCAAAATATAAAAGTTATTAGAAAATTTCCAAAAATTTATCGAAATTACATTTTTGTTGTCCCGATATGAAAGAAGAATTCAATTTCATTAAATTGAATATATAAAAGTGTCAAATATTGGTTTCAAAAAAGGGTTCGCCATTAAAAAGTGGTAAAATTGCAATTTTTTTAAAAAAATTATTCTTTAATCTAAAATAAATGAATTTGATATCATATTATGTCTAATATATACATAAAATGGGTGTTAAAATTATATATATTATATAATATTCACAATGTAGTTAATACTATTCATCGCCGTTTTGTGAACGACTGGTTTTGGAAGTTGTGGTGCGCTCGAACTCAGTGTTGTGTGTAGTGCTAGTTATTGAATTAATTTATTTAGATAACGTACTATTAAATATTGATTTGTTACATTATCCCCTACTATAAATTGAGTCCTCACAATTTGAAATTTTTCGTCGAAAATAAATTGTTAAAAATAGAAAAATACTTATGTGGAGAACCCACATCAGAAATTGGGTTAATAAAAATTAGTCTTAATAAGAGGGAAAGTGAAATGAAAATGTCGCCACAAAATTATGATATTGATTTGAATAACATTAGTGGAACTTAGAGTCTCATAATTGGAAATAAAAATGTAAATATTTATAGGGAGTGATTGAGGACATCAATCAAAAAAAAATAATGTTGAGGGCCTCAAAGCCATCAATCTATGGTGGTTTAAAATATCATCGGCTCAAAAAAATAGAAGGAATTAGGATAACACATTTTTTGTTTTAATATCCCTTCCAAAATGTTTTATAGGTAATTTATTCATGGAATAAAGGGGGAAAATTACTTGATTAGTAGATATTCATCTTTCAACCAATTACTACCACAGACTCATCTTTCACTCCTAAAGATAATAGAATTCAAAAATATTCTATTTATCGTAATCATATAGGGTTCCAAAAAATGAATTTATAATTTATTTTTTAGAATATAAAAAAACTACATTATAAAAAAAAAGGCATCACATTGGCCAGAGGTCGATGATGCACCCTTGTCGCGCTTCGATTGAGGGTTCAAGTCTCGCTCCCTTGCTGGACATGACGGGTTGTCTCCCAACCTCCTGGTTGTCCTTTTTATATCAATGGAAAAATAATATTAAGAAATGATTTAACCTTAATAATAGAATATAACGTCAATATTAATCCATTCCAACCATTATACATATCCAAAATAGTTTTTTCCAAACTCACAGTCCAAAACATATAAGCAAGGTAAAAAAATTATGATCTCATTAGCCACGTAATAACATATGAATACCTTCATCGTGTACTCTTTTAAAACATTTTAACACCATGAGTTAGCGTAAAACCTTATTGATTGCATTCATTCTCTCTGATTCCTTATAGAAGACTAGATATATTCATTATATCGGAAAATTTAAAATATTCCAACAATATTGGAAACAAAGCCATTAATCAGTTCCAATGTAGTCATGAATATCCAATATAATTTTCCAATCAACCGTATCTTATTTCAAAATAACTACCTCTATATAAGGACAATATTATGGTTTACCTTTACTTCAACTATGAATTTTCCATAATGTTGAACTTGAAACAGTGTCACTATATGTGGTACCACACAATCACAATTCTTTAATGAAATAGTACTGTGGTACAATCCTTAATTATTTACATATTACATTTAACAAGTACATCATTGATACAACACTAAAATTAAATAATTATTTAATAACAACATAATAAAAATAGTCATTACTATTCATCATTGGTAGTATCATAACTTGATTATTATCCAATAGCATAATTTGGTGCAAACTCTTATGATTTGGACATGGATTCGTGTATTGTCCCAATTACGTGAAGATGAAGCATTATACATTTGAATCCTTTTTCTTACCTTTTCAATCAAGTACTTGGTGTCCTTTTTATCTATATATATAACAAACTCCCATTACATTAAATTATTTTCCAATGTGATTATTTTAACTTTTATCACTTGTGGGAAAATCTTTCTTTCCACACTTCCCTTTATCCATATTTCTCTCTTCCATCCTTTTCTTCTCTTGCATCCCTTAAAATCCATAGGAATCAAAGAATTAATTACCTATATTATTAAAACATGATACTATTTCTTCATATAATGAGAATACATGGGATACTATTACCCTTTTAAATGTTGGCTTAATACCATAAAATATATGATCCTTCTTAATCATTTGATCATGCGTATTACAATAATTATCATTACCTCTACCATGTTCCATTTGTAAAAAATAGCATACACCATGTTAGTTTATGAATCAAAATGAATAATTCCAAACTCAAAAAATAACTAACGTAAATTGAAAAGAATATGCATATAATCTATAGTACTAAAATATTTTCTTTGAGGAAGTATTTACTCTTAAATCCTTCATAATGGATTGTAATGAAAATTTGAATTATCTTAAGCATATTGCATGTGAGTGTCATAACCAATAGTGGAGCTGACACCATTGTCGTGTACCATGATACCCTAGGTGACGACCGTAGCTCCTTTGTTGGAGTTTTCACTCCCAGGTAAGGTACATATTTTCTAGAGCTACCTCTACCTGCCAGTATACAGATAGGGATGCATTGCTTGGAAAATACACAAAATCCCTACAATACAAAAATTCTAGGATGTTATTCTATACTAATCCTTGATGTATATCTTTGGGTAATGTTCCCTAATCAGAGTATTTTTAAATCTAGATTCCAATGTATATACTAAACTTCCTCTGAAACCAACTATAATTCCCCAACCCCAGAAGCCCGGAGTCGGTGCATTATTACATAACAATGGAATGATCTCAAGGGGTAAAACATAAAAAGACCAATCAGGTTAGTAGCCTTGGAAGAACTAGATACATTCCTCAGTTTTACATTGCATTATAAAATAAAAAACAACATCAAATATGTCTCCATTGACAACATTCAAATCCCATATATTATCCCAATAGTTTAGTCAATATATACTTCTTCACATCCTGGAAAAAATAAAACATATAAAGGGGTGACCTCAAATGATCAGTAAGGGTAAACAATATAGCAGAATATAACATAAACATTAGGAGTGGTGAATAATTGAAAACACATGTCTTTACAAATAATAAACATGAACACTTTATGATAGGAATATGATATGAGTAAATAATGTCATAATAAAAAATAGACATGGGTATTCTTCTATTCAAATAACCACATGAACCATCAATATTATTTTCATAATGAGTGAATGTATAATGAGGGACGTTCTGCAACATTTTATTAAGGCCTCGGCCATTTCGTCTAAAAATGATTTAGGCCTCAGCCAAAAACACATATCGAAATTAGGAAAGTCCTCAGCCAATTCCATGTATAATTGTCTCATTAGACCTACCAATGTAACGAGGAGCTATAGTGGGCTCTACCCATCACTTACTATGTCTAATACATTCCTCATAAGAAAATTTTGAAACATATCCTAATCATTTGTATTAAAACTAGCATACGAAAAGTCAATACATTAACTATAAATAATGAATGGTATAAAACTATCACATCCACATTAAAACATATCATAACAGATTCAATACAATATGAAATATTTAATTATAATAAATCAACCATGATCCAGAATAATATCCTATAAAGGATGTTGATATAGTAGATAAAGATTATTAAAAACCATTGAGAGAAATATGCGTTTTTCATGAAATCATTTAAAAGTCACAAAATTTATAAATTAATTCATTTAAAATGTATTTTTGAATCAAAGTGTCCCATTACACTTTGACTCTTTTGAAAATAATTAACATTTTAAAAAATTCATGTCCATATAAATAAATCCTTAAAACCATTTAGAAAACTTGTACATTAATGATAAATTTATAGATGAATAAATCTTTAAAGCATATAAAATGATTTTTTAATAATAGAGTCCCTTAAAAATAATCCATTTAAAAACTCATTTATGAAACATTGACATTGATAGTAAATTTGTCCTAGTAAAAATTTACCCATAAACAATCTCGAATAATAATGAGATTGAGGAATTAACCCTTACCTTGAACATTCCTTTGTTCGAGGGTTTGTTTAACCTCCTGTATAATGACCATAGTATGTTATTAAATTATAAGAGAAACATATTAAAATTTATTATGTCATAAATTATTCATTTATGACTTTATACTACCTATTTAATAATTATTTTCATGTTAAATTAACATTTCTGGTAATAATCGCTTTCTTTATCGTACGTGTTTTAACTTGTTATTCTTGATCGTATCATTTAGATCATGATATAAATACTTCCTGAATATAACATGTAATTTATAAATATCATATATATTTAGAATATAAATATGTATAATATATAGATATATAAAATGGAAAACACGGTTTATGGAGACGGTATGTCGTACATACACATAAACGTTGTTTCCGTTTTCATATCATATTATATTGATATAATTGAATAAGGAATATATAAGTACATGCATATATATATATATATATAAAGTGGCATTATTATGTCATATCATACATAATTATTAATAATATATATTTTATAATCATCATTGAATGGTGAATGTGGAATGGAATCGCATCACGTCTTGGAGACTGTAATCCGTACGTACGGACGAGCGACAATATCATAATATTGATGGTGAAATAATATGTAATTTCATGGTATATCATATATACAGAATAATTAAAATTTTATAGTTATTATTTACATCAGTTATACTCATTATTATTCCCATCCAAATAATTAAGTGTTTGAAAAAAAATATACACCATGATATGGAGATGGTAAGCCCTATGTACGCATGTATGGTGACTTCGTCATTTATAGGATGGATAGAATAAAAAATATGGTTGTATCATATTTGTAATAAAATACTTGTATTTAAGAGGTACTGGATTTATTATTTTGGTATGTAAACAAAAAATAAATAGGATGTGGATGAAGAAAAGAACTTGAAAGATGGTGGTGAATTTTTTTCCTCTTCTTAAGGTGTTTCCTTTTGAGTTGATCAAAGGGATTCATAAGATTGATTTAGGATCAATGTATGGAATATAGGTTGATTTGAGAGAAATAGGGAGGATATTTGGGTTGTGTTTGACTGAGACAAAATGATTTGGAGGTGTTATACTGAGAGAAGAGGAAGTACCCTTTTGTAAGAGATGTGAGGGTCAAATTTGGAAAAGCTTGAAATATTATTTTATAATAAAATAATGTTCGGTTTATAAAGGCTCCAAATTGTTTTAATTTTAGCATAAGGTGGGGATGGGTTGAAAAACACTTAAAAATAGGTTTTAGACCGGTTTAGGACCACATATTGATCGTATCTTTTAGATTTAAATCTTAGTTAGATAGTTTAACTTTTATTGTGTCTTCTTGTATTCTTACACTATATGGTTAATAAACTTATTCAAAACATCCAATAGAACCTCAAGTGGTTAATTAATTACATATGCAATATTATTTATCCCCTTTCGCCAAACCATAGAATTTTTGGAATATTAAATAATCTAATAATATAATATTTTGTTTTAAAAAACTCATTTATGTCAATTTTGACAATATTTAGTATTTGGTTTTTGTGAAAGTTATCACAACTTGATTACTTCGAACAAGACACATTTAATAAATCCAAACATGTAAAATTCACCTATAAAATTCGCGGATGTCATAAATAATTCGAAATAATATTTATTTTAATATTTATAATACAATTTATTTGATTCTTTCATTAATAACGTAATTACATCATCATCATTTTTTCATTATTAAATTTAATTATTTAATGTCTAAAAATTATAAATAAAATAAAATGATGTAGGAAATAATCTTATATTTCTAATTTATATTTATATTTGAACTTTTCTTTTTTATAACTGGATATTAAAAATGGTTTATTTATTAGTCATTGAATTTAACACTTTTAACTCTTCTTTAAATAAAATAATAATAAATATCCTTATCTAATACAAGTGGACGAAAGAGGATCATATTTTATTCCTAAGGCCATTTTTGGTCGAATTTAACTTATCCAATAGAATTATGACATGTTTTAGGGTAATTATACTATAATTTTTACCCTTAATTACCCAATGTACTTTTAACTGTGGTAAATAAAAGTTAAAAGTTACTATTTACCTAAATTATTTTCAACTTACACAACCACATATTACATACTAATTTCAACCGTGTCTCTTAGTGTTTTGAAATTAAGCTTACAGAAGTAGTAAAATTATGTTTTATGAAAATTTGTAAATGCTCCTAGATAGTGGGAAAAAGTCGATAAAAAGTTCAATAAAAATTTATAAATATGATTTTATTCTAAAATGACTCCAATAAATTACATAGAACATATATAATTAATATATATCTGTTTTTACAGAAAATAAATTAAAATAATATTAATATTTATTGAAATAAAAAGTCGGTTTAAAACAATAATGTAGGGTTTTCACTATTAATTAAAATTTAATGTTTTCATAAAAATAACAAAACATCGCCCCAATAAAATTTTGATCTTTCGAATTAAAAAATGACTTCTATTTTATCAAAATAAAAACATAGAAATTGCATTAATTAATTTAAAATTAATTCCGGTTGACAAAACCAATAAAGCGGGTTTTTATAAACTAAAAACAATCAAATGATTGACATTTGTTTATTTCAAATTTAAATTTGAAATTACTTATAATGACCTAAATTGTATTAAATGATAAAAATATAATCTAATTATATATTTAAACCATTAAAATTAATAATTTATCACTATAAACTATTTTGATTATAAAAGTTGTTTCCAATTAAAATTTAGTATTTTTCATTATTCATAAAAATATGAAAGTTATCATAAAAGTGCCAAAAATTAATCCAAAAAATTATTATTTCCTAATCCTAAATAAGATTTTAATTTCAATAAAATTAATATATAAATGTGTCAAATATTTTATCTAAAAATGGTTCTACCATAAAAGGTGGTAAAATTGCATTTTTTGAAAAATAATTCTTTTATCTGAAAAAAATGAATTTTTTCTCATATTATGTCTAAGATACACATAATAGGGGTGTTAAAATTATATATAGTGTATAAGATTTAAAAGTAGTTAACGCTATTCAGGGCCTTTTTTTACAATTTTTTTGGTAATTTGTGGTGTGCTCGATCTCAGTGTTGTGTGTAGTGTAAGTCATTAAATTACATTAATGAGATAACGTACTATGAAATCATTGGGTGTTACATTCTCCCTTCCTTCAATAAATTTCATCCACACAATATGAAATTTTTCTTCAAGAATAAATGGTTAAAAATAGAAAAATACCATTGTGGAGAACCCACATCAGAAATTGGGGGAATAAAATATACTCTTAATAAAAGGGAAAGGGAAATGAAAAAGTCACCACCAAATTATGACATTGATAGAGAGAACATTGGTGGAAATTAAAGACACATAATTGGAAGAAAAAAACGTAAATATTTATAGAGATTGATTGAGTTCATCAATCACAAACAAGTGTAAACATGATGGCCTCAAAGCCATCAATCAATGGTGATTTAAATTATAATCGGTTCAATAATACAGAAGTTATTAAGATAATAGTTTTTTTGGTTTTAAGATCCCGTTCCTAATGTTTTAGAATTAATTTATTCATATAATAAGAGGGAAGAAAAATATACTTGATAAGTATAGTTTCATCCTTCAACTAACTCCTACAATAAACTCACCTTTCACTCCAAAAGATAATAGAATTAAAAAATATTCTATTTATCGTAATTGTGTAGGGTTTCAAAAAAATGAATTTATAATTAATTTTTCAAACAATTTAAAAAAACTACTGTTTCGGTGCGGATGTGCGTCGGGTTACGCTGTTCCGCCAGGACGCGTTCGCGCGTGCACCCGTCAACCCGAGGGGATGGGCGCGCGGCTTGTGGTCCCGCAGTCCCGCTTTCCAAGGGCGGGCGGCATTCGTCCCTTATTCAGGGGCGTCTGCTCCTTGATCGAAACCGGGATGATGGGATGTCGGCTCCTCCTTCCTTGGACATCTCCTCGGAACTCGTCGCCTAATCCGGGTCTCCCTCATAGACTTAAGAATGTTCGTGAATCTCGTTCCCGGCGCCATATCTTCATGGACACCGGTTAATTACGCTGCTTCCGCCTGGACGCTCCAAGGAGTCTGGGCGGGGCAGCAACCTGCAGTGAGAAGGCCGGGTGGCTCTGGGTGATGGGGGCGTGTCGTAACACTGCGGCTCTGCACGTCTGTCTTCCGTCCCTAACAGGGCTTCTCGAAGGCATGATGGCCTGAGTCATCCCGTACTAGGTGCGGGGAACTGTGTCACCTGAGGTTTTCCTCAGCTTCCCATGTTTAACACGGGGTATGCCGCGAGTTTAACGTCCAGCGGGGACGGCATCGGACCGATCAACACGAAAAGTGGATCAGATGACAGAACCCCTTGCGGGGAACCTCCGACGCTGGGGCCAGCACATGGGCGGCTTCCCAAGTAACGTGGAGTGGAGTGAAGTGGCATGACCCCACCGGGATGTGGCGGCCCGGGTAAGGATCAGGATGGATGATGGAGTGAAGAGCTTGGACCCCGTAGGGGCTTCCTACGTACCGCGCGTTAGCACGGATCAAAGTCAGCGTAGTTCGGGTATACAGTTTAACGTCATGCTGGACGTCGGCAAGCCGACTCACGAAGAGGTCTAGGCCGCCGGGCGGAGGATTGAACCGAACCACCTCGCACAGAGGGGGGTGGAACGGCCGGGTGGATCACAGTTTCACGTCATGCTGGACGATAAAAGGGGAAATGGGAAAAGGGGCTGTGGGGAGGCACAGTGGAGATACACACGGGCAGTCTCCCACAGGGGCGGATTCATAGGTGAATCAACGCAAGCGTGAACCCTGGAGGGGTCCACTGATGGACGAACCGACGTAAATACGACCGGGACGACCAGGTGGCGGGCTTGGACCTCAGGGAGGCTTCCTACGTACCCTGTATAGAAGACAGGGATCAAAGTCCACGTAGTTCATTCTGTCCGGACTTACGCACTTGAGGCAGCCCGGATGCGGCAAAACTCAGTTGGAAGGGACTTGGACCGAAAGCAGAAGACACCTCGATCCCAGTCACGCCCTCTACTGGCTTCGGAAGTGGGGAGGCGCAATGGAGATACACATGTGCAGCCTCCCACGAGAAACTAGGGGTTTGTAATACCCTGCCCCCGTAGGGAAAAGCCACTCCCATTAAATCGTCCCAAAAGCGGGACAATCCCGACATCCCTGCAGAGACGAGCGGGTGGGGGCCACGTCCAAACCGGGGGAGACCCTGCGTGCAGAGCACGGGATCGGATGATGCGAACGGTTTAACGTCTTGCCGGACGAAGTACAGTTTAACGTCGTGTGTTGAGGACGAAGCGGACGGTTTAACGTCTTGCCGGACGAAGTACAGTTTAACGTCGTGTGTTGAGGACGAAACACTTGGCAGTTTAACGTCTTGCAGCGCGGATGATGGGGGCTAGGCATTTTAACGTCGTGCAGCCTGGACGGATACAGTTTAACGTCGTGCAGGACGTGGTGCAGTTTAGCGTCATGCAGGACGAATGCTGAACAATTTAACGTCTTGTAGCTCGGACGTAGTGCAGTTTAGCGTCATGCTGGACGATAAAGCCGCCGGTAGGTCCGTGTCACTTCGCGCGAGCCTAGGGGGGGCCGCATGGAAAGACGACGCACAACGCGGGCACCTGCGATGAAGACCATCGGGCGCCACGCAGGCGGGTACCCAAAGGGGGTCAAGGGAGGCGACCCTGGCGGATTGCGCGCAAAAGAGGAGCTTTGCGCGCAAAACCGCGGATCGGCGCGCAAAATGGCGGGCTGGCGCGCAATTGGGCCAGCGCTTCGCGCGCGGATGATTGGGATTGTGCGCACCGGGCTTCGGGTAGCGCGCGGGGGCAACGGCTCATTCTCTAACGAATGGCCACTTTGAAGATGGGGGTGCGCGCAATCGGGTTGGATTGCGCGCACCCGGGGGCAATTGCGCGCAAGAGGCTTCTTTTGCGCGCAAAGGCCTTCGGGTTGAAATTTATTCAAAGGAGATGAGCCAAGGGGATTGCGCGCGAAGGCGGACCCCAAGGCTCGATTGCGCGAAAGAAAGGAGGTTACCTGAAGATCGGCATTGCGCGCGGAAGGGATTGAATTGCGCGCGCGGGAGACCGTTCGACTTCCAGCAACCCTTGAAACGTTGGGGGTCGCCTAGTATTTATAGGCAACCCCGGGCGCGGAATCCAAGGCGCGAGCGCGGAATTCTCCTCGCGGGCGCGGAATCGGGCACCGCGCGCCAGGGAGTTGCGCGCATCCCGGGGGTTTTGCGCGCGGATCATCATCTTTGCGCGCAGACCTCTGAAATTTCGCGCAAGGCCTCCGGGCCCTCCGAAACATTCTTCCGACTCCAAATATGACCTCGCTTTCCGCATCCGGAGCTTCGTTTGGGAACAACGGACTTTTCCGGCGTCTACAAAAGCCCCCCCTCGGAATCTGATTGGCGAGAGGTCGCAACGATCGGGTTCCGAGGGAGACGCCGGAATGCCGAAGTCCTGGGCGGCGCGGGACTTAGGCGCGCAAAAAGGGGCTCCGGTCGTGAAATTCGCCGCTGCGGTCGCGCGAAGCGCTTTCCGCGCAGCGCGGACCCCGGCCTCGCCTATAAATAGGGGCACTGGGTCCCTCCGTGTCGTACATTGGCCTTCCGCGCGATAAGCATCTCTGCTCTCGTGCGCGAAATTGCATTTTCCGGCGCGGAATTCGCCCGCTCGTCGCGCAAAACCGTCTGGATTTCGCTCTGTCTTTGCGCGAATACCCAGGGTTTTACGCGAACGACTTCCCGATTGCGCGCCGTCCACTAGGATTGCGCGCCGACTCTCAAACTTTTCCACCAGCCTCGTCCGATTCCGCACACTTCATCCCTTAACCCGCACGACCCCCGGAACTTCTGAGATGGCCGCGAATCAAGGAAATGAGGGGGATGCCGCCACTCACAGGGCTGAGATGGCGACGAACGAGGAGGTTTACGGAGCCAAGGAGATTGTTTCCAACAATCAATCCTTGTTCGACTTACTGACGCCGGCCCAGAAGACATATCCACTGTCGGACAACCTGCCGCTCTGGAACATCGGCATCCTAGATGAGGTTCCGGTGCCAGGGTTCGAGATTGATGCGCCGCGGACCTGGGTGACCCGGGAGGACGAGCTTCTCCGCTATAACATCACCAACAATGGGCATCCTGCCAGGGAGACCAGACACTTGGATGTCTATGTCCTGAACCCGAGGACACGAACCATTGATGGGGGTGAGCCTACTACGGAGAATTCTCCAGCCCTCTACTCGAGCATATATCGCCAGAGCGTCACGGACGACACCAAGGGCTGGCTGAAGGACTGGGACTTGCGGTCTGGGGGCAACTTCACCAGCGAGTGGGCCTGGGCGTTCTGGGCACGCCACACTTGCGATCACTTCGCAGAGGAGCTGCGGTACATCGGCCTGTTCGAGGCGGTGTGGACGTCGCAGTTCCACTTCTACCAGCAGTCCGAGCTCGGGCCGGAGCTGTTCACACGATGGTCTCCGGATACCAACACCTTCCATCTTCACCATGGGGAGGTCGGCATCGGTCTCTGGGACATCCACTGCATCGGAGGTATCCCGCTGGAGGGCTACCAATACGATGAGTTCCTGCCACCGAAGAATACCTGGGAGGACAGGTCACGGACTCCCATCCTGACCTGGCATCTGCTTGACCTGGCTACGCAGCGGCTCGGGATCAAAGACTTCCAGAAGGACATAGCCTACAAGGAATGGTTCGGCCAGTTCTTGGAGCATGACCCGGCGGTCAAGATGCCAGGTAGGGGGAAGCGGTGCCCGACCGCAGCTCAGAGAAGCCGGAACGGGTCGTACTGGCGGGTCCTGGAGACGGGTGACTATCGCTCATGGGGGTACCGCGTCATCGAGGCCTGGGACCCAAATGTCCGGTACGCGGCGTTCCTGGCCGCCTTTCTGAGTGGGTGGCTCCTGCCAGTGCGGGACGCGAGAATGGGCGTTCGCCCGGCGACACTGGCGATGGCGGGCGCTATGGCCGCCAACAAGAGATACAACCTCGGGGTCCCAGTGTTGGCGAGGCTGTATGCCATCCTAGGACGCATCTCACGAGGGGGGTCGCCACGAAGGATCTGTGGGCCCTTTCAGTTCTTCCACGGCTGGGTGGCTGCTCACCTCGGTGGGTACACGTTTCCGAACGCCATCATTCCTCCGGGCAACGGCCTGCGACCCTCCCTGCTGAACATCGCGGGGGTCGCTCCGATGACCCTAAGTGAGGACGGCGTGCGGATCCGGATTGGCAATCATGCCAACTTCAACTTCAGTCCGTTCCCCACTCCCGTCGGCCAGATGATCGACAATGGGCAGGGTCCGCTGGAGCAGCATGAATACTTCCTGAACATGCGGGGCGGGGTGCTCGTGGCTCGGATCGACGGGAAGGTGATCTGCGAGCCTTACGTGCCGACCCGGTTCGCCAGGCAGTTCGGGTGCCTTCAACGGATGCCGAAGAGGGTATTCACTGCTGTCCGGGAGGAGACGAACCCTGGCGTCCTTCGCCAGATGTGGCTGATGTTTGCCGCTTTCGGCTCTGGCGACGTCATCACTCTCCCTCCTACCGGAGTTGACGCAGGCTTGGCAACCGAGTACGCCGAACACTGGGCCATCGCGTACCCCGAGGGGCTTTTGAGGAAGCTATTTCGGCGGCTCGAGGCTACCCGTGCGGAGACCGGGCGTCAAGGAAGGAGGCGAGGTGCCGCCACACGGGGGAGAAAGGAGGCGCGCCAAACAGCGGAGCCGGCGCGGGCAGGGACTTCGGCGGCGGGCACATCGCGAGCTGCCGCCACGACCTCAGCGCCCAGAGAGGGGGCACGTGCGGTGGTCGACGAGCGGCCCGGGAAGCAGGTGAGACGTCTGCTCGAACCTTCCCATGATGCGGTCTTCCCGGCGCTGTGGTCGGCCTGGATGACTCTGCGGCAGTCACTGGGGACCGACGCCATCTGGCGAAAGATACTCAGAGAAGGAATCTATCTGCCAGAGGTCGGGCGCCTCCAGATTGCCGACAGAGTGGACTTCAACCGGCAGTATGCGTATCTGACGGCCATGGACGAGTACGCGCGCCAACGTGGTCAGCGCGCGGAGCCATCCCTTCTGGTGAAGGTGATGCTCGGTCTCGAGCCCGCTCCGGAACAGATGCCGCCGGAAGAAGATGACAGTAGCAGCGACTCCGAAGAAGAGGAGGAAATGGGGGAGGATGAAGGCTCCGAGGGAAGATCCCATCAGGGGAGCCCACGGGAGAGCGGCGAGGTGGCCGGCTCTGACAACGTTGATGTCACTGAGCTCCTCGAGGTCCGCTTCTATCCCTACTCAATCTGCTTCATCCACTCTCTTATGCAGCTTCTAACCCATTTCTCCATCTTTCTTAGGAGCACACGGATGTCGGTCAGGCGTCCTCAGCAGGAGTAGGAGAGGCGCCAGCAGGACAAGGCGGGGGCCAGGCACCCATTATCGAACTGACAAGCGCTAAGGGGTCCCCTGCTGCAACTGTTCCTGCGGCGACCGGGATAGCGGAAGATGACGCTCCGAACTCCCGTAAGTCTCCCTACTTTACTGCTGGTGCTTGCTGTTGACGATCCGTGACTAACCATGGCATGCCCCGCGCAGTGATCTCAACATTGGAGGCTCGTCGGGTTGCCGAACCCGGGCCATCTACGAGTGGACCAGTGGTGGACATGCCGCCTGCTCCGGAACAGACTTCCCAAACCTAGCCGGCCCCACCAACTGCTGATCAAGGGGCTGCAGACGTCGGCGGTGCTGCCATCGGAGAGAGGCTGGGGGATGACGAGGGTGTCAGCGCCGCTGGGGAGAGAGAAGAAGGTCGCCCAGATGTTGGGGAACCTATCCCTCATGAGGACCTCCCAGGGGCGGACCCTGCAGCAGACCTGCTGGCTGCCTTCCCTGCCTACCGGCCTGCCGATCCCGAGGAGATGGACGACTCAGACACGGAGGCGGTCGAGGAGAGCCGGATAACGCGCCGTAGGGGGTGGAAGTGCATCCAGCGCTTCCTCAAGCGAGACCCATCGGAGTGGCTGGGGCGCATGGGATCACTTCAAACCTGGCTGCGCTTCCTGTGTGCCGGGGGAGCTGATGCTCAACGCCTCCATCTAACGGTCCGTGATTTCATGGCCGAAAAGATGCGCGAGAGCTGCCGGCGTGCCGACGTTGCACAAAGTCGGGACATGTCGGAGAGCGCGCGGGCGCTCCTCGCGGCAGAGCAGGAAGTCCGGCGCCTCGAAGGGCAGGCGGCAGAGAAGGAGGCCTTCGTCGCAATGTGTACCGAGATTGTGGAGCAACTAGCAGCTCAGCTGGTTGACGCCCAGGTACAGCTGACGGAGGCGGGCCAACAGATGGTCACAATTCAGGTCGAGCGGGAGCGTGCACAGGCTAGAATCGACGAATTGCGCGCTGCGACCGCCGACGAAGATAGGGCACGCAGAGAGCGAGAAGCAGCTCTGGAGGCCACCAGCCAAAGGGTAGCGGCATTAGAAAGACTCATCCAACACGCTAATCCCTAAGGGATTTGTTTTGCCATTCCCAAAAAAATTTCTTCCGCTACTTTGATCCATCTGTATGAATCAATATATTTATCTGCATCTTTTGGTTTAACATGCTCAACCACAATTCGTTGTCTTGCGGGAGTGTTAACCAAGCATCAGGCATCCACAATTGGGCCTGGATTCCTGGAGAAAAGAGGGAGGTCATTCCTAAGAAAGGAGACCTCAGACCTAATCAATGTACCATCCCCCCAACCTGTTCCAACACACGAGCGGGACAATGCTAGGGGCGTTGAGATTTTATCCGAACATAGGGAAATGAGAAAAGGTGAATCGTGCGTCCCGAATCCAGACATCCACAACGGTCGGCCTTCCAGGAAATGCCCGAGACGGTAGGCGGACAGCGGATCGACCATAACAACTGCAATAGACGGACCGAAAAAGGCCATCATTCATATTGCAGGAGGCGGACCACATGTCATCATGAATACCGCTTTGGGGTTCCTTCAGACACAAGGGTGGAAATCCAGATCAACATGGCATGCGAAGCGTGGGGAGAAGTGACGATTTGTTCGGACAGAATCCAACGCTCTCAAAATTGCGCCACCGTGGGGAGAGCGTATTAGGCGGATGCACTAATCTGGCCGTGAGTCACCTCAATTCTCAGACAGCACCTCTCTGACGAGGAAACCGTCGCTTCCCATCCTTGCGATGAGGCATCCCGAGCTGAATCGGGGAGAATATCACAACTGCACCACTCTACCCGAAGTCAGGCCAGACGGCCGGCGACGAGGAGGGGCGGGACTTAACGATCCCTGAGGCTGGACCCGAGTCGGAATGCCCGGGCGTTCCTACGTACTCCATCAGGCTGGAGATCAAGCCATACGTAGTTCTGAGAGTGCAGTTTAACGTCATGCAGGACGTAGGACCCCATTTGGGGAGATCTTAGTTTAAGGTCGTAGAGCTCGGACCATAGGGGTAGATCTTAGTTTAAGGTCTTTAGAGCTCGGACCATAAGGGCTAGATCTTAGTTTAAGGTCTTTAGAGCTCGGACCATAAGGGCTAGATCTTAGTTTAAGGTCTTAGAGCTCGGACCATAAGGAGAGATCTTAGTTTAAGGTCTTAGAGCTCGGACCATAAGGAGAGATCTTAGTTTAAGGTCTTAGAGCTCGGACCATAAGAAGAGATCTTAGTTTAAGGTCTTAGAGCTCGGACCATAAGAAGAGATCTTAGTTTATGGTCTTAGAGCTCGGACCATAAGGAGAGATCTTAGTTTAAGGTCTTAGAGCTCGGACCATAAGAAGAGATCTTAGTTTAAGGTCTTAGAGCTCGGACCATAAGAAGAGATCTTAGTTTAAGGTCTTAGAGCTCGGACCATAAGAAGAGATCTTAGTTTAAGGTCTTAGAGCTCGGACCATAAGAAGAGATCTTAGTTTAAAGGTCTTAGAGCTCGGACCATAAAGACCTCCAAGCACGCCACATCGTGGTCATATCCCCTGGATATGCGAAGATGCACTGAGGGATAGTGTCAAGAGTGTCGAGGTTTTGCCTGGCTAGAATGGGAGGTGGAAAATGTGAATCATGCGGCCATTCATTCAAGGACTGGAGGCACCGGCGTAATGATATGGGAGTACTGCCGACCGTGGCGGAAAAGCAGCATCAATATCGCACTAACCGTTGGTGGAGTGAGGCAGCAAACGAGCATCGACCGCTCAATCGCAGGATTCATATCGATTTGCTGCCCGAGGCCATTGGGGGTACCGGCCCGAGTCGGTGGGAGAGCACTGAGGCATTGTGTCCGAACCGTTCACGGGGGCTCCACCCAGGGCGTAGACGATGGGTCCGAATGAAAGGGAGCACGAAGCCTGAAAAGTGGAAGGAACCTGACCAAGCTGAACCTGACACTCCTGGCAATAAACCAGAGTACTCTTGACACCGGTGGACCACGGCAAGGGGTCGGGGAACACGCCTTGAGGGTGACCTGAAGGCGGCGGATTCCCCAGAGAAGGGGGGAATCTCTAAGTGGTGGGGGGCTGGACCCGAAGTTTCAAACATCCGGGCGTTCCTACGTATCCCGTAAGGATGGGAATCAAGCCACACGTAGTTCTTGAAGCGCGGCGCATCACAATCGGGCACCAGCGCGAGGAAGAGTGCGGGTCTGACCCTCGCACACAGAAGGAGCGGCATTTGATATTTCTTGTTTGTCCTTAAAGATGAATTGTTTTTCTTTGTGCGGCGACATGCCTGTGATTGAGAAATCTCTGGCGTCGCCACAATAATCAAGCCATGGAAGGCATTGATGAATGGCGTGGTTATTAACCAGCACCCAACATGAGTGTCCCCCGAGGAGAACATCACGATGCAGTGTCGTTTCTCGTCGGGCGGCCAAGACGATCACAGTTTACGGTCGTGTGGTAGGACCAGACAACACAGTTTAAGGTCGTGTGGTTCGGACCATGGAGGAATCCGCTTATTGCGGTACGGTGGATACGGAGGAGGTGGGAACATACCCAGCCCTGCGGTCACGCACGATTCTAGGAGGAGAGTCTTGGGATAGGGGTCTGCGTATGTCCATCACCCGAGGGGCAGAGATGCTAGCCTACAGATATACTGGGCCCAGAACGCGATTGTTCGGGCGACTCCTTCCTCCTTATGGGGACGAGGGTCCAGCTACGCACGGACCTTAGGGAGGATATCCGCATATATCCTTGGTGCTCAGATCATGGGAGCCTCGAACGACATCATTACCCTGGTTGGTCTGTCTAACGTGTAGAGGTGTACTGTAGGTCAGTATGAAGAGTGTCGAGATTCCACTACAACGCATAAAGGCGGAGTGTGATGAGGACTGCGCAACCAATGTTCAGAGCCTGAAAGAGCCGACATGGCGATCAAGGATGTTGCTGACGCATTCGCAACACAACATCCGATCGCGTCAGCCTAAGACGGGGCAAGAAAACGAGCATCAACCGCTCAATCGCAGGATTCATATCGATTTGCGGCCCAAGACCCGCCGGTAAATCGACCCGGAGCGGTAGGAGAGCACTGAGGCATCGTACCCAAACCGCTAACGAGGATCTCTTTGAGTGAAGGCTCGAACAAGAGGAAGCGCGAGGCCTGACAAGCAACACAGGACTTGTCGGGATTGAATCTGACACTACGAGTCATAGACCGAAGTACCCAAAACATGTTAACGGGTCACCGGGAAGGGTCGGAGGACTCACCCTGAGAGCAACCAAAAGAGGGTAGATCCCCGTGATCAACCAAGAAATGGGGCTGGACCTGAAACACAAGCGCTCAGGCGGTCCTACGTATCCCATAAGGATGGGAATCAAGCCGCACGTAGTTCTTGAGAGGCAGTTTAACGTCATGCAGGACGATGAGGGGTGTGAGGTAGTCCCACACACGGGGGAGGCGTACGGCGCGGCCAGTAGACCGACGTGAATGAGGACATAATCCCCCGCTCACGCGATACGCCTCGCACAAAAAGGAGGGGAACTGGGGCCAGAGGCCCAACGCGGGATAGAGATTCCCGGGAAATGGGGCTGGGCCTGAAACATGAATGTCCAGGCGGTCCTACGTATCCCATAAGGATGGGAATCAAGCCATACGTAGTTCTTTGAGAGGCAGTTTAACATCATGCAGGACGATGAGAGAGAAAAAAGGAAGGGGGGAGCAAAGGCATCCCCAAACGTGGGGGGGGGGGGGCGTACAGCGTGACGAGCAAACCGACGTGAATGAGGGCATAGCCCCGCGCTCACACCATACGCCGCACACCCGGGGGCAACTGGGCCAAGGGCCCGAGATGGGATGGAAATTCCCGAAGGATGGGGCTGGGCCTGAAACATGAAGGTTCAGGCGGTCCTACGTATCCCATAAGGATGGGAATCAAGCCGCACGTAGTTCTTGAGAGGCAGTTTAACGTCATGCAGGACGAATGCTGAACAGTTTAACGTCTTGTAGCTCGGACGTAGTGCAGTTTAGCGTCATGCAGGACGAAACACTTGGCAGTTTAACGTCTTGCAGCGCGGACGAATGCTGAACAGTTTAACGTCTTGTAGCCTGGACGAATGCTGAACAGTTTAACGTCTTGTAGCCTGGACGAATGCAGTTTAACGTCGTGCAGGACGTGGTGCAGTTTAACGTCATGCAGGACGAAGTGCAGTTTAGCGTCATGCGGGACGACTGTGCAGTTTAACGTCATGCTGGACAAATGTGCAGTTTAACGTCATGCTGGACGTCTGAACACTCAGGCAAAGTATTGCTTGAGGAACCTAGCGTTGGTGGGAGGAGTGACACGCTCACCATCCATAGTCGCTAGGGAGTACGCGCCATTGGGATAGACCTTGCGGACAACAAAAGGTCCCTCCCACTTGGGCTCCAACTTGGGTGGCTTCCTGCCGGGGATCATCGGTGCTCTTAGGGCTAGCACTAGATCACCCTGCAGGAAGGAGCGGAGGCGAACCTTCTTATTGAAAGCTCGAGCCATTCTGCTTTGATGCCTCTCCAAGTTGTGCAAAGCGCGAAGTCTATTCTCATCCAGTGCTTCCAACTCGACTAGACGGGCTTCAGCAACTCTGTCCGGCGCTTGCTGGTCGTAGACCGCAGTGCGCAAGGACGGCAACTGGATCTCGATGGGCAGGACGGCCTCAGCTCCATACACCAGGGAATAAGGGGTCATCTGGGTGGAATTGCGAGTCGTCGTCCGATAAGCCCAGAGGGCGTTGGGGAGCTTGTCCGGCCAACTCTTCTTGTTCTGACCAACCATCTTTTGCAGAATGTTAGAGAGGGTTTTGTTGAACGCCTCGATCTGTCCATTCGCCTGCGCATGATAGCGAGATGTATGGTTCGAGCGAATGTTATACTTGGCGTACAACTTCTTCAACTCGGCTACTCGGAAATTGGTTCCGTTATCCGTGAGGATAGCGTGAGGCACTCCAAATCGATAGATGATGTTGGAGGTCACGAAGTCAGCGATCGAACAGGATTTGACCTCTCTGAGCGGAATCGCTTCTGCCCATTTGGAGAAGAAGTCTGTGGCGGTCAGAATGAACCGGCACTGGCGAGCTGTCGCCGGCGGGTAAGGTCCCACAACGTCCAGTCCCCAGACTGCAAAGGGCCAGGAATACCTTGTGGTATGGAGAGGCTCCGGCGGCCGATGCACAAAGTTCGCATGAACCTGGCACGCATGGCACCTCCTGGCATGCTCGATGCAGTCATGGATCATGGAGGGCCAGAAGTATCCTAACCTCCGAATCTGGTGGGACAGCTTCGGCCCAGTCTGGTGGGCGCCGCATGAACCAGCATGAACCTCTTGCATGACTCGTGGGATCTGAACTCCCTGAAGGCAACGGAGGAGAATACCATCAAATCCGCGTTTGTAGAGGATCTGCTCCAGGCCGGGACTGCTCTGGAGGACGAACTGCGATGCGCGGCGTCGAACTCGCTCGCGCTCGGCCCGATCCGATGGAAGAATGCCATGTTGGAGGTACTCAACCAAAGGCGTCCTCCAATCAGGGGCTGATCCGACTGTCATATCTGGGGTACTCGGGGCTCCGGGCATAGGGGCAACCGTGGTGAGGTTACTTACCAACGGGCCGCGATCTTCTTCCGGGATAACGGGAGCGAAGAGCCTGCGGCGCGTCACGCGGACGATCAGGTTGTCCTGTTCAGGCTCCGCAAGTGACGCAGCGAGGCTGGCCAAAGCATCTGCTCGACCGTTCTGCGACCGGGGAACATGGACAATTTCCGGCCGAGAAGGGAACCGGGCCATCAGAAGGAGGGTGCACTCCAACAATGGCACAAGTTCCGGCTTCCTGACAACGTAGTCGCCATTGATCTTCTTAACGACCAGCTCGGAGTCCCCTTTCACGCACAGACGGGGCACGTCGATCTCGAGAGCCAACTCGAGGCCGGTGATGAGGGCATGGTATTCCGCCTCATTGTTGGTACAGCCCTCTGACAACAGGAAAGAGTATGGCAGCACGGCTCGCTCCGGGGTAATGAAGACGATGCCCAAGCCCACTCTGTTGAGCTTAGGATTATCGAGTCTTCTACCGGTGGGGCTCCGGGATGCACCGTCAAAGTGCATCTGCCAGCATGGATCGGCTCGATCAACCGAGAGAATGGCCTCATCAGGAAAGCCTAGATCCAGCGGCTGATCCGCGGAGGTCGGGTGAGCTGCCAGAAAGTCTTCCAATGCTTGCCCTTTGATGGCCTTCTGAGACACATACCTGATGTCGAACTGCTGGAGAATCACAGCCCACCGCGC
The DNA here is from genome assembly GCA_963277665.1 of Viscum album. NCBI lineage: Eukaryota > Viridiplantae > Streptophyta > Magnoliopsida > Santalales > Viscaceae > Viscum > Viscum album. Next base: position 1,755,606,007 of record OY728159.1, on the reverse strand, counting down.
TAGGCGGCCAGTCAACATAGGCCGGCTCAGGATATATTTCAACGGGTCTACCCGAGAAACCAACTGTACCTCATGGTGTGGCAAGTAGTGCCGTAATTTCTGTACGGCAAATACGAGCGCCAGGCAGCTCTTCTCGATGGGGGAATACCTAACTTCCGCATCGAGGAGCATGCGACTGAGGTAATAGAGGCTATTCTCTGTTCCCTCGTTGTTCTTCTGGGCGAGAAGGGCACCCAGGGACCGTTCCAGGGCGGTCACATAAAGGACCAGCGGCTTTCCGGATACGGGCGGCATCAGGACCGGAGGTTGAAGCAGGTACTGCTTGATTTCCTCGAAAGCGGTCTGACACTCATTATCCCATACATAGGTGGCACCTTTCTTCATGAGCCGAGAAAAGGGCTTACACTTGCCGGCCAGATTCGCGATGAATCGGCGTATATAGGCTAAGTGGCCTTGGAACCCTTGCAGTTCCCGGACGGTACCTGGGGGAGGCATCTGGCTAATCACCCTGATTTTCTCTGGGTCGATCTCAATACCCCGGTATCTTACCACAAATCCAAGGAACTTTCCGGAGGTGACCCCAAAGGCACACTTCAACGGGTTCATCTTCAGGCATCGAGACCGGAGGAAGCTGAACACTTTCTCAAGATCTTTGAGATGGTCCTGACGCTGGCGCGATTTGACAACCAAGTCGTCGACGTAGCATTCCACCAGTGTGCCGAGGATTGGCTTGAATATGCGGTGCATCGCCCGTTGATAGGTGGCACCTGCATTCTTCAGGCCGAAAGGCATGACCCGGTAGAAAAAGGTACCTTGGGGGGCCCTGAGGGCAGTGAACTCCTCATCCTCAGGGGCCATCCGAATTTGGTTGTATCCGGAGTATCCATCCATGAAGGAGAGGGCTTGGAACCCTGCCGTGGCATCAATAAACAGCTCTGTCACTGGAAGGGGAAAATCATCCTTCGGACAGTGGCGGTTGAGATCGCGGAAGTCGATGCAGACTCTAATCTGCCCGTTCTTCTTCCTGACCGGCACAATGTTGGCCAACCATTTGGGGTACTGAACTTCCCTCACGAAGTTGGCTTTGATAAGATTGTCAACTTCGGCCTCAACCATGGCACCGTGGGATGGGTGCATCTTCCTGGGAGGCTGCTTGAACCCGCGATGGTTCGCCGGGAGACCAAGGCGGTGGACGGCTACCTGAGGATCTAGCCCCGGCATCTCGTCATAGCCCCAAGCGAACACATCACGGTGCTGCCTGAGAAAGTCCACGTACTGCTGCCGCTCCTCAGAGGGCATGGCAGCACTAACCAATGTGGGTCTTGGATCGGCCTCGGTTCCAAGGTTCACCTGTATTAACTCATAGACCGTGGCGGGGACGCCCTCCTCAAAGGCTGGGGGTGCGTCTTCCATATCCTCTCCGCTCGGGGAGGGATCGTCCACGGGAGAGACTGCGTTGGAAACTGCACTGGGGCTACCAGATCCTGCTGGGCCACTGGTGCTGGCACGGGCGGTCGCGGCCATCTCATCAGGAGACCCGCGGACCGTCAAGACCATGACGACGTCCAACCGGTGAATCGGGAGGACGTAAGCGTCATCAAGACTTGCCCAGGGATCGCTTGCAACAGTGACAGGCTCAACCTCACCTGCCAGGATCTGCTTATCCTTGCTCTTGTAATAGTCCGCGTCCAGATAGCGGGCTTCACATGAGGCAAAAGGAGAGGCATCTCCTTGAAGCACGCCTACTCGACCATTAAGGGAGTATTTGAGGCCTTGGTGGTATGACGAGGGAACCGCCGCGTGAAGGTGAAGCCATGGCCTGCCCATCAATGCGTTATACGCAGTGTCCTGAGAGACTACCATGAATTCGGTGTTGGCAACCAAGTCACCGAACTGGGTCTTCAAACGTATCTTGCCGACCGGGGTTTGCTCGGTGCGGTCGTACCCCTGGATCCTGAGGTCGGAGGGAATCAAGTAATCCTCAGACAACCCCAATCTCCGGAGCGTCCGAGTTGGAATCAGGTTAATCCCGGACCCCGTGTCGACAAGACAGCGCCGGACTTCAAGGCCATTGAACTGGCCAGTAACATACAGCGGACGGATATGTCCCTGTATAGGATGGTCTTCATCCTTACCAGAGAACGAGATAACTGCCTGACATTCGGCGTCCTCGATCGTTTCGGCGTGAAAGGCCTCTGCAGCCGCAACCTCTGTCTCAAACTGGAGGGGGCTTTTCAGGGCTTCAGCGAGTGCCTCGCGCATCTCAGATGACATGCGCAGAGCCTCAAGGATGGAGAGCCTTGCTGGGATGTCGGCCAAGTGCTTCAGGACATCATACTTTTTGGCCAAGCGCGAGCCCCTGGTTGCAGGAGGTTGCTCTGCGGTTGGTGGCATGACGGACCTTGCCGGTTGGATCGGCGGCCGACTGGTACTTGGCGCATCTCGCTGTTCACTGGTCGCAGTCCGGGAAATGGTCACCGTACTGGAGTCAGGAGGCCGGGATGGACTCGTGGCAGGGCGGAGCTGGTCGCGACGCGGCTGAGGCGGTTCTGCCTGGTCCCACACCACAAACAGTGGCGGAGGCGAATCCGTCATCCCCGGATGGGTGGGGCTGCGCGCGCTGAGCTCGGTTTTGAGCCTGCTGCCTAGTCTCAGTGGCGTGCACGGCCTGGCTGGAGGCACCAGCGGCTGTGCCCCGGCGACTCCTGCTGCTGCGGTTCTTCCGACGGTGGCGACGACCGGGGACAGTAGGGAGGTCCACCTGGTGTTCTTCAACGTCGGGAACCGAAAAGGGATTTACCAGCTCTACGGTATTAACCGAAGCGTACCCAATACCGTCATCGGACAAATCATCCATCACCGGGCGGATCTGAGGAGGGACCCCCATCTCCGGGGGCATGAAATCATCGAGAGTGCGGGATAGTGGCGGAACCGGCGGGGCGTGCTCTTCCTTCTTGCGCTGCCGCCGTTTGCTCCTCTTGGAAGAGGCAGGCTGGGACGACGATGCCGAAGCAGCACCCGCAGATTCTGGGGGCTCAGGCTGATTCAAGCGCGCACGGATGATTCCATGGGCGCGAATGGTCGTCTTGCGGTCCATCCAGTTATTGTACTTCTGGGATCCGCGGTCGGAGACCAGCTGCCATTCGTCCTCATTGCCACTATCGTCATCTGATCCCACGAACACGCCCGCCACTTGTGCTGGAGCTGGGCCCAACCTGATTACATTGTTGTTAATCTGGTCTTGGAGCCAATCCTTAAACACATAGCACCGCTGGATGGTGTGCCCCAGAGCCCGATGGTAGGGGCAATAGCGGGGGTTATTCGTAAGATGTGCCTCCTCTGGCCTCCAACACTCAGGCAATCGCACAATCCACTGCTCCAGGGCGCTCCGGAAGTAACCGGGGACCTGATCCTCATGAAATGAGTAAGTTAGGTGTCGCGGGCCCCTGGGAGCGTGGTCTTGACGAGGGGCTGGAGGGGCCGGCCGAGGAGGTGGACCCTGATTATCTCGCCTGGGTTGTGGCGGTACATTACGCGGAGGGGCCGGCCGGTTCTGGGGCTGCCGCTGCTGGGCCGGGAACTGAGCCCGTGGAGGCGGATTCCTGTGAGGCTGTGGAGCTGGCCTCACCGGCAGCAGCTCCAATGGCCTGGGGGCCTCTATCTGGGCGACAGCAGCGGGCTCAGCCCTGCTGACTCTCCTTGCAGGAATCATAGGAGGCAGCGGGTGTGCCTGGCTGGCCTGTTGCAGGGCTTCCTCAAGACGTTGAGCTTTGTCTGAGAAGTCCCTGAACCCTCCGGGGTAATTCTGAGTGATCAGGGAAGGGACCAGCTCGGTCTTGACGTTCCCGACGCACATTGTCAGCAACTGCTCCTGAGTCAATGGCATGTCAAGGGAATACGTGAGACCCTTCCATCGGGCGACGAAGTCCGCGACTCGCTCATCAGGCCTCTGCTTGCACTTAAAGAGGTCTGCAATACTTGTCTTCCGGGTCGTGGAACTGAACTGGTAGAGGAACTGTCTACGGAGGTCCCCCCAGCTGGTTACCGACCCGACGGGGAGCTGGCTGTACCAGACAAATGCTGGCCCTTCCAATGTCTGAACAAAGCAGCGAAGCTTAGCGGCCTCCTGCTGCGCCGGAGTCCCCAACATAGGCCCGCACCTCGAGTAGAAGTGGGCTAAATGCTGTGGCGGATCTCCAGTTCCGTTGAAGGGGGCGAAAGTGGGATTCCCGAATCCCGGAGGCGCCGGCATGTCATCCACCCATGCTGGGTAGGGCTTGCCGTCCGGTGGGATCGCCACCTGCCGAGTCTCCAAGGCTTCCAAGCGGGCAATGAGTGGCGCCATCGGATCGTCCGGACATGGGTTCCAGTCCTGGCGAGGATCTCTAACCACGAGCGCATTGCATGGCCCTTCAATCGGGTCGTCGACCGGGTCCTCGAACTCGGCAGCTCGTGGGATGGCGGGCGGAGCGGCCCTGGGGGCAGCGGGAGGAATCCGAGCGGGATCTCTCAGGTAGTCACGCCGCTCGGGAGGGTGTGGCGAAACATACCGCGCCCTCTTGCCATAGGCAATGGCCTCTCTCCTGCCGGCGAACACGGCGTAATCACGGTTTCCCGGGAGAGTCTCATCGAGGGGTGGTTGTTCCGGTCCCTGCTGTCTTGTCCTGGGATCACCGTAGTCAGGCCGCCGTTCTGCAGCACGCTCGGCGAGGAGCTGGTCAACCAGCCTCTTCTGTTCGGCGAGCTGCTGACGTAGCGTAGCCTTCTCGGGATCCTCCTCTGCCCTCCGCATGGAGGCAGATGGGTCGGCGGGCTTTGTAGCCTCGCTGTGCTCTTTTCCTTTGCTGACGTTTCGGCTCAACGTCAGTGCTTCAGTGGGTGTGGGGAGCCCCAGGAGGTTCCTCTGATGACGAGTAACTCTCACCGATGGATCTGACGACGGCTTGTCTTCGGGGGGGAAGCCCCCGTCGAGAAGTTCCAAGTCGTTCCCCTCTCCCGACAGGTCAGCCATATTGACCGTTCCTGTCCCTGGGGATATACCCTCAGGGCCACCCAGCGAATCGGGCTGTCGGCGAATCACACTGAAGCGTAGGGCAGCGTACTGCCCCCATCCACGGATATACACATGGGGAGTGGCTTCCTCGATAACTTTGGGGAGTACTTGGAAGCACTCAACGCATCGTTGTTGGAGGGCCTCGTGGCGCTCAAATGACCCGGGGTGCCGAACCGCGGGGAGCATGGCCAGGTCAATTTGACGGCACTGCTCACCAATATCCTCCAGGTGCGCTTGACTCCCGGGGTATGGCATTTGTAGGCGGTGAATACAGGAGCGAGTCTCCCGGAGAGTTCGGCGGAAGCATTCAAACTCATCCGGGGTGAGCGATTCGGGTGCATCAAAGCCCGGTCCTGCGACTGGCCGAAACTTCTCAGGGAAGTGGCCCTCTGCAAGGACGGTCCAGAAGCTCCACGACTCAAACTCGGGACCCAGATCTCCTTGGTTCTCTTCCATGGCTGGGAACGGACGGGGAACTGGTAGTGGTGCCGAGGTGGGCCGCCGGGCTGACGGGCTGGCCGGCGGTGAATACGGCGAGCAGGCCGATTGGCCTCCATATCCCGGGCCGCCCTCTGAGGGTGGCGGTGCCCTGGCTACCACATCACGATAGGACGGGCCGGCGAGCGAACATCCTGCCGTAGCATCGGTGCTCGCCGAGGGCGCACCAGATCGTGGTTCGACCGTCGGTCCCCAGAAAAAGTCTTCGGCTTCTCCGATCGAGACGGAAGGCACTTCCGGAGGGGCCGGTACCAACCGCAAGCTTGATCCTTGGGGGTCTACCAGGCCCTCGTTACTCCGGATATACCTTCGGAGAGAAGCGGGGATCACACCGATCTCGCTCTCGGGGAGCACGAGGCTGACGTGCCGCATTCCTACCCCTGCCCTTGACTGGCGGGATTGTGGAAGGGGCTCTGTCGCCGAATCGTACTCCGCCTCTGAGTCAGAGAAGCAAACCGGTCGGATCTCTGTCCGGAATTCCGTAACATTCTTCCCTCGGCGTCGACGCCTTGCCTTCCTGCCCCTGGGTGGTTCTTCGGGGCAGGGCTGATCTCTGTCCTGGCGTCCTCCGGCCGCACTGGTGCTGGGGCCAAGAGGACTGGGAACCAAGGTGCAAGGGGCACCGGGACAGATATCAAAGGGGACGCGGGGAGAGATGATTCCGGGCAGGCCTCCGGGCCGGGATCGGAAGGTGGGATGACCCATGCCTCCTGGATCGGCCACACAGAGTAGATCCTGCCGGTGAATAGCGCTACCGCGAGGTGGTCCGCGGTGGCTACTTCCAGTGCCAGCAACCGGGAGAGTCGACCCAACCTGCCTTTGGGGCGGTCGGGGCCTCGATCCAGGTCGGGCATAGGAGTTCCCCTGCTCAGGATGCGCAGAGGCCTGGCGACCGGAGCCAGCAGTGGCTTGGGCCAATGCGGCCGCTGTTGCTAGAGCCCCAAGGTGGGCATCCTCTTCCGCTCGTGCCCGACGTTGGCGTCGAGACAGACGAGTCGGGATGAGCGGCGCGGGCAGGTGGAGAGCCCGCTCTTCGACTGGAGAGGCCTGGTGGCGGTGTCGCCGTGGCCTGGCGGGAGTCCTTACCGTAGATCCCTGGAGCGAATCCCGGATAGGGTGATCCCGGGCATCTTCCACCTCATCCTCATAGGGAAGGGAACTGTCAGAGCGCTCCGGGGATAAACTCCCGAAGCGGTTGGACGTTGAGATAGGCAGCGGTGCCTCCCTGCGCGGCCCTCGGGGGCGGCGGTGGTGGCGAGGCGCAGCCTCCTCAAGGTCTAGGCGAACCATTTCCCTAGTGGGGATGACTCCCTCTTCCTCGTATCTCCGCACCAGGGTGTTGATCACCCTTCTCTGGATGACCTCCGAGGGGGAGAGAGGGCGTGGTCGTCCCGCAATTGCGGCTGCTGGGACGACTGTGGAACGGGCAGGACCGCGCGGAGTAGCCCCGTCGGTGTTTCCCCTGTCCCCGCGCCAGTGGGCGGGTGGCGATCGGGCACTGGATCGGGCGACCTGATTTCTGAAAGCAGGGAGAATGACCCATTAACACTGACAGGAAAAAGGAATCGACAACCAACCATTAGCGCCACGACGCCTTCCGTGGGGGGAACCCAGGCCCTCGACGTTGCGAGACGGAGTGCCCGATTTCACTTCCCCAGCCCCTGGCGGGTAAGACTGAATGCTTGGCCGGGCAACATGCCGGTCTTCCAACACCTCTGAAAGTCATCGGTCTTCGTATCGAGGAGAAGAGATTCACGTCGGGTTCACCATTTTTCTGTTTCGGTGCGGATGTGCGTCGGGTTACGCTGTTCCGCCAGGACGCGTTCGTGCGTGCACCCGTCAACCCGAGGGGATGGGCGCGCGGCTTGTGGTCCCGCAGTCCCGCTTTCCAAGGGCGGGCGGAATTCGTCCCTTATTCAGGGGCGTCTGCTCCTTGATCGAAACCGGGATGATGGGATGTCGGCTCCTCCTTCCTTGGACGTCTCCTCGGAACTCGTCGCCTAATCCGGGTCTCCCTCATAGACTTAAGAATGTTCGTGAATCTCGTTCCCGGCGCCATATCTTCATGGACACCGGTTAATTACGCTGCTTCCGCCCGGACGCTCCAAGGAGTCTGGGCGGGGCAGCAACCTGCAGTGAGAAGGCCGGGTGGCTCTGGGTGATGGGGGCGTGTCGTAACACTGCGGCTCTGCACGTCTGTCTTCCGTCCCTAACAGGGCTTCTCGAAGGCATGATGGCCTGAGGCATCCCGTACTAGGTGCGGGGAACTGTGTCACCTGAGGTTTTCCTCAGCTTCCCATGTTTAAAACGGGGTATGCCGCGAGTTTAACGTCCAGCGGGGATGGCGTCGGACCGATCAACACGAAAAGTGGATCAGATGACAGAACCCCTTGCGGGGAACCTCCGACGCTGGGGCCAGCACATGGGCGGCTTCCCAAGTAACGTGGAGTGGAGTGAAGTGGCATGACCCCACCGGGATGTGGCGGCCCGGGTAAGGATCAGGATGGATGATGGAGTGAAGAGCTTGGACCCCGTAGGGGCTTCCTACGTACCGCGCGTTAGCACGGATCAAAGTCAGCGTAGTTCGGGTATACAGTTTAACGTCATGCTGGACGTCGGCAAGCCGACTCACGAAGAGGTCTAGGCCGCCGGGCGGAGGATTGAACCGAACCACCTCGCACAGAGGGGGGTGGAACGGCCGGGTGGATCACAGTTTCACGTCATGCTGGACGATAAAAGGGGAAATGGGAAAAGGGGTTGTGGGGAGGCACAATGGAGATACACACGGGCAGTCTCCCACAGGGGAGGATTCATAGGTGAATCGACGCAACCGTGAACCCTGGAGGGGTCCACTGATGGACGAACCAACGTAAATACGACCGGGACGACCAGGTGGCGGGCTTGGACCTCAGGGAGGCTTCCTACGTACCCTGTATAGAAGACAGGGATCAAAGTCCACGTAGTTCATTCTGTCAGGACTTACGCACTTGAGGCAGCCCGGATGCGGCAAAACTCAGTTGGAAGGGACTTGGACCGAAAGCAGAAGACACCTCGATCCCAGTCACGCCCTCTACTGGCTTCGGCAGTGGGGAGGCGCAATGGAGATACACATGTGCAGCCTCCCACGAGAAACTAGGGGTTTGTAATACCCTGCCCCCGTAGGGAAAAGCCACTCCCATTAAATCGTCCCAAAAGCGGGACAATCCCGACATCCCTGCAGAGACGAGCGGGTGGGGGCCACGTCCAAACCGGGGGAGACCCTGCGTGCAGAGCACGGGATCGGACGATGCGGACGGTTTAACGTCTTGCCGGACGAAGTACAGTTTAACGTCGTGTGTTGAGGACGAAGCGGACGGTTTAACGTCTTGCCGGACGAAGTACAGTTTAACGTCGTGTGTCGAGGACGAAACACTTGGCAGTTTAACGTCTTGCAGCGCGGACGATGGGGGCTAGGCAGTTTAACGTCGTGCAGCCTGGACGGATACAGTTTAACGTCGTGCAGGACGTGGTGCAGTTTAGCGTCATGCAGGACGAATGCTGAACAGTTTAACGTCTTGTAGCTCAGACGTAGTGCAGTTTAGCGTCATGCTGGACGATAAAGCCGCCGGTAGGTCCGTGTCACTTCGCGCGAGCCTAGGGGGGGGGGGGGGGCGCACGGAAAGACGACGCACAACGCGGGCACCTGCGATGAAGACCATCGGGCGCCACGCAGGCGGGTACCCAAAGGGGGTCAAGGGAGGCGACCCTGGCGGATTGCGCGCAAAAGAGGAGCTTTGCGCGCAAAACCGCGGATCGGCGCGCAAAATGGCGGGCTGGCGCGCAATTGGGCCAGCGCTTCGCGCGCGGATGATTGGGATTGTGCGCACCGGGCTTCGGGTAGCGCGCGGGGGCAACGGCTCATTCTCTAACGAATGGCCACTTTGAAGATGGGGGTGCGCGCAATCAGGTTGGATTGCGCGCACCCGGGGGCAATTGCGCGCAAGAGGCTTCTTTTGCGCGCAAAGGCCTTCGGGTTGAAATTTATTCAAAGGAGATGAGCCAAGGGGATTGCGCGCGAAGGCGGACCCCAAGGCTCGATTGCGCGAAAGAAAGGAGGTTACCTGAAGATCGGCATTGCGCGCGGAAGGGATTGAATTGCGCGCGCGGGAGACCGTTCGACTTCCAGCAACCCTTGAAACGTTGGGGGTCGCCTAGTATTTATAGGCAACCCCGGGCGCGGAATCCAAGGCGCGAGCGCGGAATTCTCCTCGCGGGCGCGGAATCGGGCACCGCGCGCAAGGGAGTTGCGCGCATCCCGGGGGTTTTGCGCGCGGATCATCATCTTTGCGCGCAGACCTCTGAAATTCCGCGCAAGGCCTCCGGGCCCTCCGAAACATTCTTTCGACTCCAAATATGACCTCGCTTTCCGCATCCGGAGCTTCGTTTGGGAACAACGGACTTTTCCGGCGTCTACAACTACATTACATAAACTAGGACATCACATTGGACAGATGTAGGTGATGACCCCTTTTCTCCCTTCAGTTGCGGGTTCAAGTCTCGTGCCCTTACCAGACACGATGGGTTGTCGCCCGACCTACAGGTTTTCCTTTTTTTAAAAAATCCAAAAATAATCTTATGAAATGTTTTAACCTTAATAATAGTATCCAACCTCAAACATATTTTAGTACAACCTTTAGACTAATCCAAAATACTTTTATCCCCACTCATAGTCCAAAATTTATAAGGAAGGTAAACCAAATGAAGATCTCTTTTTCCACGTATTAACATATGAATACCTTATTCATGTATTCTTTTAAAACAAGGTTGCACCCTAAATTACTATAAAACATTATTGATTAAATTGATTTTCCATTTTTCGTTATAGAATACTATATATATTCTTTATATCAAAAATTTTGGAATATTCCACAATTATGGAATAAAAAACCATTAATTAGTTCTAATTTAGTCAAGAATATACAATATAATTTATCTAAATCAACAATATCTTATTCCAAAATCACTACCTCAGAATCAGGACCATATTATGGTTTAACATTACGTCAACCATGTATTTTCCAAAATGTTTAACCTGAAACTGTGTCACTTTACATGGTACCATCAATCTCAAATCCTTAATAAAATAGTACTGCAGTACAATCCGTATTTATTTCATAAATTCATATAACCAGTACAATGTTGATACCACACTTAAATGAAATAATAATTTAATAACAACATTATAACACTAGTCATTCCCCTTCATCTTTGTATTTATTGTAACTTGATTATTATCCAATGGCATCATTTACAGCATACTCTGATGATTTGGACATTGATTCGTGTAGTGTACCAACTCCTTGTAGATGAAGAAATATACATTTAAATCCTTTTTCTTACCCTTTAAATCATGTACATGGTGTCCTTTTTCTCCACACGTATAACAAAATATCATTCCCTTCATGTATTTACCAAGGTGATTCTTTCTATAGTTATCACATATGGGAAAACCCTTTTTCCCACCTTACCTTTATCCATACTTCACTCTACTATACTTTTCATTTATTTCTTCCCTTCAAATCCATAGGAATCAGAGAATTCATTACTTATCTTATTAACACATGATATTGTTTCATCATTTAATTAGAATAAATGGGAGACTATTTGTAATGCCCCGACCCTAGTTACCCAGAGTCGGTGCATTATTACATAATATTGTCATGATCATAAAAGTACAAGTATCGAAAGACCGATTAGTTTAGTAGCCATTGAAACACTAGATACATTCATAAGACTTATATTACATCATAAAGTGAAAAAAAAATACAACAACATATTTTCTTCATATCCACATCATATTATCCTTACATGTCATTCATAAAATACTTCTTCACATCCTAGGAAAAATTAAAACATTGAAATGGGTGAGCTCAGATGCTCAGTAAGGATAACAATATAGTGGAAACATTCATAAATAAACATAAACATTTAAGGCAATGTATAACTAAAACAAAAGCCTTTTAAACTTGAACTTCAGCATAATATGGAAAAGATAAAATGAAATAATTCCATTTAATGATTCACATGGATATTCAACTAGTCTTATAATCACATGAAATATCAATAACCACTTTTATAATGATGGAATAAATATTTACATACTATCATAACCACATAATAAATTCCTTGTGCCAAGACTACAAATAATATTTTGTCAAGGCCTTGTGCCAAGACACTAGTTTGTCTCATGAGACCTACTAATGTATCGAGGAGATATAGCGGGCTCCACCGATCACATACTACATCCAATTCATTTTTCATATGAACATGTTTAAACATAACATAAACATTCGTATTAAAACTAGCATACGAAATGTCAATACTTTCTCCATAAACCATGAATGGTATAAAGAAACACATCTACAGTCAAACATATCACAAAACCTTCAATACAATATGGAAGTTTTGTATCATAAAAAGTCAACTTCAAATAATCTTAAAATCCATCAAAGGATGTTGCGATAGATGAAATAAAAACTATTTGATAGAAATATCTCTTTTTTGAAATCATTTAAAAGTCTAACATTTATAATGGAAGTAATTTAAAAGATATTTTTGAATCAAAGTGTCCCATGTCACTTTGAATCTTTTGAAAGGAAAAATCATTTAAAAACATTCATGTCCGTATAAATTAATCCTTAAAATCATTTTGAAAACATGGACATTAATTAACAATATTTATAAAGATAAATCTTTGAAACATATAAATGAGAATTCTTCTTGAATAGATATGATGTGGAAAAGGTTAAAAAGGACCTTGCTTGGAAAATGACGGAAAGATTTCTTTATAAACATCTTATAAAAATTCAAAAAAGGGTATAAATGACTTTAACCCATATTCTGTAAAATAGTAAAAATGTTTTTAAATACATTTTTAAGAAACTTTTGTGTGGATGATAAAGAGGTCCTAGTAGATAATTACGTATAAACAACCTCGGATAATGAAGAGATTGTGAAATAACCCTTACCTTGTACTTTTCCTTGTCCTAGGGTAGGTTAACCTCCTGTATAATAGTTAAATAATTGTTATTACATTATACAATAATCATATACATAGATATGATATCATATATGATCTTTTATTATTTCTTTGTTAATAATATCTTAGTATTATCATTGTTTCGGGTGTTTACTAATTCGTTTTCCTTTATATGCATTGTTACGTAAGTCAGGATTGTTATGGATAGGTTTTATATTATTCATACCCATAATTATATAATGTTCATAAACAATACATTTAATGATCAAATGAAATTCTTCTTGAATGGATATGATGTGGAATGAATCTCATCGCGTTCGTGGAGACAGTAGTCCGTACGTACGCACGACCGACAATATCAATCTTTTGATATTAAAATCATATATAATTTGATGGTATATAATATATAAAGAATAATTATTGTTTTATATTTATTATTTAATTAAATTACACATAATTATCATACCCCTCCAAATAATAATGTTTTGAATAACAATTACCCCACGACATGGAGACGGTAAACCGTGCGTACGCACGTATGGTGAAATGTCATTCAAAGGATAGATAGAATAATGAATATGGTTGTACCATATTTATAATAACATCACCGTATATAGAAGATTGTGGAGTTATTATTTTATAATGGAAATATAAAAGAAATAAGAAGTGGAAGATGAAAGTAACTTGAAAGAGGGTGGTGAAAACATTACCTCTTCTTCAGGTTCTACCTTTTGATTTGATCAAAAAGGATCCTTGGGTTGGCTTTATGATCAAAATAAGTCCTCTAGGATGAAGTGATGGATGTTGAGAGAATATTCTGTCATGTGTAGGCTGAGACAAAAGGCTTTGAAGGTGTGAATTAGAGAGAAGGGTGAGTTCCCTTTTATAAGAGGGGTGAGGGTCACCGTAGAAAAAACTTAAAATATTATTTTATAATAAATTAATATTCGGTTTATAATGGATAAAAATTGATTTATTTTTAGGATAAGGTAGGGATGGGTCGAAATCCACACAACCAATAGGTTTTGGACATGTTTGGGTCACTTTAGTGACCTTATCCTTTAGTTTTAACTCTTAGTTAATTAGTTTGACATTTACCTTGTCTCTTTGTATTTTTATATTATATGGTTTATAAACATACTATAAACTTCCAATCTAACCCCAAGTTTTCCATTAATGATACACCTATCGTTATATAAGGCTTTTTTCCGAACTTTAGATTTTTAGTAATAGAATATCAATTAATAATATAATATTTGTTTTAAAAACACTTTTATGTCAATTTTGAAACTATTGGGTATTTTGTTTTTGATAAATTCATTACAGAATTATTACATCGAAAAATATTCATATAACCTATCCTAATCTGTCATATTTACCTATAAAATTATTTTAATTTATAAAAACTTTCAAATTACATTTATTTGTGTATTTATAATATCAATTATTTTAATCATTCATTAATAAGGTAATTACCGCATCATCATTATGCCATAAATAAATTAAATTATTTAATGTCTAAAAATTATAAATAAAATTCCATTATGTAGTAAATATTTTTAGGTTTCTAATAAATATTTATAATCGAATTTATCCTATGTATAACCCAATATTAAAATTTTTTTGTTATTAACATTTGATTTTAACTCTTTTAACTCTTCTTTGAATTAAATAATAATAAATGTCCTAATCTAATTCAAGTGGACCTAAATGATAATATTTTATTCCTAAAGTTGTTTTTGGTCTTTATAAACTTGTCCAATAGAATTAGTACTTGTGTTAGGACAATAGTAATATCATTTCTACCCTTAATTACCCGATTTACATTTTACCGTGGTAAATAAAAGTAAAAAAGTTATTATTCTAAAAAAATTATTATTATCTTATTGAACCAAATATTACTCCTTGATATTAACTGTTTCTCTCGGATTTTTGAAATTATACTCATAGAAGCGGTATAATTATGTATTATCTGAATTTAAAAATTCTCCTAGGAGATGGGTAAAAGAGGCTGAAAAGTTCAATAAAATTTTTATATATCTAAAATTATTATCAAATGACTTGAATGAATTACATTGACCTTGTATAATTATTATTTATATATTCCTACTTAAAAAAATTTAAAAAATTAAATATTTATTTAAATAAAAATTCGGTTTTAAACTATAACTCAGTGTTCCACTATTTATCAAAAATTGAATGTTTTCAAAAAATACCAAAAATTCACCCTAAGCTAATTTTGACATTATGAATCCAAAAACGAAGTCTATTTTAAAAATCCAAAACATATAAGTTGCTTTTATTAATTTAAAATTAATTCTCATTGTCAAAACAAATGACGTGTTTTTATGAAACAATAACTATCAAAAGATTGACACTTGTTTATGTATAATTTCAATGAGAAATTAATTCCAATGAACAACATTGGATTAAAAGATAAAAATATAATCTAATTATATTTCCAAAACATTAAAATGTATAATTAAACACTATAAATTATTTGGATTAAAAAAGTTGTTTTCAGTTAAAATATAGCATTTTTCACTATTCACCCAAATATGAAAGTTATCAGAAAAACAAAAAATATTTATTGAAACTAAATTATTATGTCCCGATTCTAAAGAAGAAGTTTATTTCGTCAAATTTAATATATAAAAGTTTCAAATATTGGATTTCAAAAAGGTTCTCCATTAAAAGACTTTATAATTTCATTATTTTGAAAAATAATTCTTTTATTTGAAAAAAATGTATTTGTTCTTAAATTATGTCTAATAAACTCATAATATGGATTTTAAAATTATAAGGATTATATAATGTTCAAAATTCAGTTAATATTATTCATAACCACTTTTTAACGGCAAGTTTGGTAAGTCGTGATGCGGTTGAACTCAGTGTTGTGTGTAGTGCAAGTTATTGCATTACTTTGAAGAAATAATGTACTATGAAATATTGGGGTGTTACATTCTTCCCTCCTTGAATAAATTGTGTCCTTGTATTTTGAAATTGTTTTTCCAAAATAAATGGTTGAAAATAGAAAATATCTTTGTGGGAAACCCCACATCAGAAATTGGGTTTATAAAATTTAGTCTTAATAAGAGGAAAGGAGAAATTAAAGGGTCACAAACAAATTAGGATCTTGATTAGGAGAACATTGGTGGAAATTATAGACACATAATTGGAGGAAAAACATAAATATTTATAGGGGGTGATTGAGGTCATTAGTCACAAACAATTGTAGAATTGAGGGCCTCAAAGCCATCAATCAATAATGATTTAAAATATCATCGGTTCAACAAAACATAAGGTATTAGGCTAACAAATTTTTAGTTTTAAGATCCCTTACCTAGTGTTACAGAATTAATTTCTTCATAGAATAATAGTAGAATATATATATATATATATATATACTTGACCAGAATAGTTCAATTGTTTCACTAATTTCTAACACAAACTCATATTTCACACTAAAAGATAATAGAACTTAAAAAATTACATTTATCATATTCGTATAGGGTTCCAAAAAATGATTTTCTAATTTATATTCCAGACCTTTTTAAAAAAACTACATTATTTAATCTAGGACATCACGTGGGCCATTGTTAGGTGATACACCCTTGTCGCCCTTCGGTTGCGGGTTCAAGTCTCGCGGCCTTGCTGGAGGGGATGGGTTGCTGACCGACCTCCGGGTTGCCCTTTTATGGCAATCAAAAAATAATCTCAAACTAGAATTATCCAAAATACTTCTTTCCAAACTCACAGTCCAAAATTTATAAGGAAGGTAAACACAATGAAGATACTTTTTGCCTCGTAATAACTTGTGAACACCTTCTTCATGTATTCTATTAAAACACTGCAACATCCTAAATTACCACAAAACCTTCTTGATTACATTCATGATCCCTTATTCCTTATAGAATATTTTATATACTACTTCTATCCAAAAATGTTGTAAACTCCAGTAATGACAAATCAATAACCACTTTCAAGGTAGTAAAGAATATCCAATATAATTTATTCAAATAAACCATCTCTTATTCGAAAATTACTACCTCATTATCGAGAACATATTAAGGATCATCTTTCCTTCTAACATGTATTTTTTCAAAACTATTGCTCACTATTAAGTCAATTTTCTTAGAAACATATAATATCAAATCCTCAATAAAATGGTATTATAGTACAATCCTTATTTATTACATAATTCATATAACCAGTATATTGTTGATACAACACTGAAATGAAATAATCCTCTAATAACAACATAAGAACACTAGTCATTCTTCTTCATCTGAGGTGGTATCATAACATGTTTATATCCAATAGCATCATTTGGGGCATACTCTGATGATTTGGACATTGGTTCCTATAGTGTCCCCACACCTTACAGATGAAGCATTGTACATTTCAAACCATTTTCATACCGTTGTGGTCACGTACTTGGTTTTATTTTTCTCCACACTTATAACAAAATTTCATTCCCTTCAGGTAAGTTCCAGGGTGTTTCTTCCCACAATTATCAAATATGGGAAAATTTTTCTCTTCCCTATTCCCTTTATCCATCTTTCTCTCTTCCATCCATTTATTCTCAATCTTCCCTTCAATGCCATATGACTCATATAATTCTTTACTTATCTTATTAACACATGATACTATTTCTTCGTATGTTGAGAAAACATGAGATGTTATTTCCCTTCTAAATGTTGGCTTAATACCATGGAAGATATGATCCTTATAACTCTTTGGATCATATGTATTGCTGGAGTTCACATTTTTTCTACTGGGTTCCATTTCTATACAATGGCATACACTAGTTCAGTTTATGAATTGCAATGAATAATTCTAAACTTGAAAAATACCAAACATAAATTGAATAGATTATGGATATAATCCATAATCATAAAAAGGTTTTCATTGAGGAATTATATACTCATAAACCCTTCATAATTGTATGTAACAAAAATTAGAATTATCCTAAGAATATCCCTCAGGAGTGTCATAACCAAGAGTGTATCAAGGCCCGTTATCATGCACCAGTTCCCGTTCGAGTCTAGCTCAAAGCGGTGTTTTCGGGTTTTACCCCTAGGTACATCTGTTCTAGAGCCGCCTCTTCCTGCTCGTATCCAGACATGGATGTATTGCTCGGAAAACTCACAAAATCTCTACAATATCAAAATTATAGGATTTTATTCTATACTAATCCTCAAATTATATCTTAGGGATATGTGCTCTAATCTGAGTTTATCTAAATCTAGTTTCCAAGGTTTATACTAAACTTCCTCTGATACCAACAGTAATTCCCCGACACCAGTTACCAAGAGTCGATACATTATTACATAATATTTTCATGATTACAAAAGATCAAGTCTTTAATGACTGATTAGTTTAGTATCCTTGGAAACACTACATACATTCATAAGTCTTACATTACATCATAACGTGAAAAAAACTACAACAACAGCTTGTCTTCATATCCCCTCGTACTATCCCTGTAGGTCATTCATAAAATACTTCTTCACATCTTTGGAAAAATTAAAACATTTAAAGGGGTGAGCTTATATGCTCAGTAAGGATAAAAATATAGCGAAAACTTTCATAAATAAACATATACATTTAAGGTAATGTATAACTAAAACAAAATACTTTTAAACTTGAACTTCAGCAGAATATGGAAAAGATAAAATTAAATAATTCCATTTACTTATTCACATGGATATTCTACTAGTAGAATAATCACATTCACTATCAATAATATCTTTCATAATGATGGAATGCATAATGATAGACTATAACCACATAATCAAGGCCTTGTGCCAAGACTACAAATAAGATTTTGTCTAGGCCTTGTGTCAAGACACTAGTTTGTCTCATGAGACCTACCGATGCATCGAGGAGTTATAGCGGGCTCCACCCGTCACATACTATGTCCAATGCATTCCTAATTTTAATAGGTTTAAACATAATTTAATCATTCGTATTAAAACTAGCAAAATAAATGTAAATACTTTATCCATAAACCATGAATGGTATAAAAATAACACATCCACAGTCAAAGATATCACAAAACCATCAATACAATATGTATGTTTTGTATCATATAAAATCAACTTCAAATAATCTTAAAATCCATCAAAGGATTTTGACATAGATTAAATTAAAATTATTTGTGAGAAATACCTCGTTTTTGAAATCAGTTAAAAGTCACAAATTTATAAAGAAAGAAATTTAAAACTGATTTTTTAATCAAAGTGTCCCATACCACTTTGAATATTTCGAAAGAAATATCATTTCAAAACATTCATGTACATATTAATTAATACATAAAATCATTTTGAAAACATGGACATTAATTAAAAAGATTTAGAAAGATAAATCTATAAAACATTTAAAATTCCGATCTTGATAAAGTGTATCATTCACAAATTCTTAAAATATTCAATTTGAAATCATTTAAAAGTCACATAATTATAATATAAAACATTTACATTCCAAATATTATTATAATATTGTAAGGGAAGGTTCAAAAATTTATAATGGTGGAAAATTGCCGCTCCCACTATATAAGTTAAAAAAAATACCTTCTTACCTTAATTCTGTCGAAAAGGGTAAAAAGTACCTTGAATGGAAAATGACAAAAAGATTCTTTTATAAACTTCTTTAAAAAAGTCAAACAATGGTATAAATGAAATTAACCCATATTCATTAAAATATTAACAATGTTTTGAAATACATTTTTAAGAAACATCGATGCGGATGATAAAGAGGTCCCAGTAGATAATTACGTATAAACAACCTCAGATAATGAAGAGATTGTGAAATAACCCTTACCTTGTACATTTCCTTGGTTGAGGTTAGGTTAACCTCCTATATAATATATAAATAATTGTTATTAAATTATGCAATAATCATATACATAAATATTATATCATATATGATTTTTTAAAATTTCATTGTTAATAATATCTTAGTATTATCGTTGTTTCAGGTGTTAACAGATTTGTTTTCCTTTATATGCTTTGTTACGTAAGCCATGTTTGTTATGGATAGGTTGTATTTCATTAATATCCAGAATTATATAAAGTTCTTAAACATTACTTTTAATTATCAAATGTGAATTATTCTTGAATGGATACGATGGGGAATAAATCTCATCGCGTTCGTTGAGACGGTAGTCCGTACGTATGCACGAGAGACAATATCATTTTTTGATATTATAATCGTATATAATTGGATAGGAAATTATATATACAGAATAATTATAATGTTATATTTATTATTTACTTCAATTACACATCATTATCATACCCATCCAAATAATAATGTTTTGAATAAAAATTACACCACGATGTGGAGACGGTAAGCCGTACGTACGCATGTATAGTGACATGTCATTAAAAGGATGGGTAGAATAATGAATATGGTTGTACCACATTTATAATAACATAACAGTATATATAAGATACTGGATTAATATTTTATAATGGAAATATCAAAGAAAGAAGAAGTGGAAAAATAATGAAACTTGAAAGAGGGCGGTGAAAACATTACCTCTTCTTCGGGTTTTTCCTTTTGATTTGATCAAAAGGGATCCATGGGATAGCATTCTGATCAAACTAGGGACACTAGGTTAAGTTTAGAAAAGTTGATAGAATATTTGGGCAGGGGTTGGTTGAGCCAAAAGGCTTTGAAGGTGTCAATTAAATAGAAGGGTGAGTTCCCTTTTATAAAGGGGGTGCGGGGCACCTTAGGAAAGACATAAAATATTATTTTATAATAAATTCATATTAGGATTATAATGTCTCTAAATTTATTTACTTCAAAGATAAGGTGGGTATGAGTAGAAATCCACTCAAAAAATAGGTTTTAGACAGTTTTGGGCTACTTTATTAAACTTAACCTTTAGTTTTAACTCTTAGTTTATTAGTTTTACATTTACCGTGTCTCTTTGTATTTTTATATTATATGGTTAATAAACTTACTATAAAATTTCAATCGACCCCAAAGTGGTCAATTAATGATACACCTATCATGATATATGTCCTTTTTTCAAGCCTTATATATTTAGGAATAGAATATCAATTAATAATATAATATTTGTTTTAAAAACTCTTTTATGTCAATTTTGACACTATTGGGGATTTTGTTTTTTATAAATTCATAACATCATTATTACTTTTAAAAAATTTCATATAAATAATCCTAATATGTAATATTAACCTTTAAAATTATTTTAATTCATAAAAATTCTCAAATTACATTTATTTCGGTATTTATAATATCAATTATTTTAATCATTCATTAATACGGTTATTACTGCATCATCATTGTGTCATAAATAAATTAAATTATTCAATGTCTAAAAATTATAAATAAAATTAAATTATTTAGGAAATATTTATATCTTTCTAAAGAAATTTTATAATCTAATTTATCATATTAATAACCCTATATTAAAAATGTTGTAGTTATTAAACTTTGATTTTAACTCTTTTAACTTTTCTTTGAATTAAATAATAATAATTGTCCTAATCTATTCCAAGTAGACTAAAATGATATTATTTAATTCCTAATGTTATTTTTGGTTGAGACACACATGTAAAATAGATTTAGGACTTGTGGTAGGGTAATATTAATATCATTTTTACCCTTAATTACCCTATTTACTTTTAACTATGGTAAATAAAAGTAAAAATTTACTATTCATCAAAAAATTATTTTTATTTTATTGAACCACATTTTACTATTTGATATTAACCTTTTCTCTAGAAGTTTTTCAATTATATTCACAGAAGCGGTAAAATTATGTTTTATGTGAATTTACAAATTCTCCTAGGATATGGGTAATATATTGTGAAAAGTTCAATAAAATTTTTATATATCTAAAATTATTATAAATTTAATCCAATGAATTACATTGAACTTATATATGTATTATATATCTATTTAGTCATAAAATATATTTAAATAAAATAAATAATTATTTAAATAAAAATTCGCTTTTAAACATTTACTTAGTGTTTTCCAGTATTCATCAAAAATTGCATGTTTTCAGCAATATATCAAAAATTCACCCTAAGCTAATGTTGAAATTACAAATCCAAAAATGAAATCAATTTTACCAAATTAAGAACATATAAGTTTCACTTATTTATTTAATATTAATTCTCATTGTCAAAACAAATAACGTGTTTTTATGAACCAATAACTATCAAAACAATGACACATGTTTATGTATAATTTCAATGTGAAATTAATTCCAATGAACAACATTGGATTAACGGGTAAAAAGAGAAATAATTATCATTCCAAAACGTTAAAATATATAATTAAACACTATAAATTATTTTGATTAAAAAAGTTTTCAATTAAAATATAGTATTTTTCAGTATTCACCCAAATATGAAAGTTATCAGAAAAATAAAAAAAATATTGAAACTAAATTCTTATGTCCCAATTCTAAAGAAGAAGTTAATTTCGTCAAATTGAATATATAAAAGTTTCAAATATTGGATTTACAAAATGTTCACCATTAAAACGCGGTAAAATTTCATTTTTTTAAAAATAATTCTTTTATCTAAAAAACTCATAATATGGATTCTAAAATTATAAGGATTATATAATGTTCAAAATTCAGTTAATACTATTCATAACCGCTTTTCAACGGCTAGTTTGGTAAATCGGGATGCGCTTGAACTCCGTGTTGCGTGTAGTACTTATTATTGCATTACCTTGAAGAAATAAAATACTATGAAATCTCGGGGAGTTACACTATTTACATTTTAAATGTATTCTTCATACCATTAATGATATGATCCTTCTTAATCATTCAATCACGCGTGTTGCTGGAATTCTCATTCCTTCTACTAGGCACCTTATCGAATCTATGGAATACACCATGTTTGCATATGAATCAAAATGTATAATTCCAATCATATAATATACCTAACATAAATTGAAAAGAATATGCATATAATCTATAATCATAAAATGTTTTTGTTGCGGAATTATTTACACTTAAATCCTTCATAATGTCTTTTAATGAATACATGATTTTTCTTAAGCATGTCACCTGGGACTGTCATAACCAAGAGTGCAGCAAGGCTTGTTGTCATGTAACAGGATACCACAGGTCAAGCCCGAAACACATTTTTAGAGTTTTCACTATTAGTTACATCTATGGCACAACCAACTCTACCTAATCATATCTAGACAGGGATGTGTTTCTTGGAAAATACACAAAATCTATACATTACCATAATTCTAGGAAGTTCTTCTATACAAATCCTCAAATTCTATCTTAGGGTAGTGTTCTCTATTCAGAGTTTATCTAAATCTAGTTTTCAACGTATTTACTTAACTTCCTCTAATTCAATCTGTAGTGCCCCAACCCTAGAAGCTGAGAGTCGGTGAATTATTACACAACATTGGCATGATCACAAGGCATCAAATCCCAAATGACTGATCTGTTTAGTAGCCTGGGAAGTACTAGATGCATCCATAAGTTTTACATTACATTATAAAATGAAAAACAACATCAACATTGTATCCATTCACCATATTTATATCTTTTATACTATCCCTAAGTGTCTTCCATAATATAATTCTTCACATCCTATAAAAAATAAAATATTGAAATAGGTGAGATCAAATGCTCAGTAAGGGTAAACAATACAGCGAAAGATAACATTAACATTAGGAATGGTGAATAATTAAAAACACAAGCCTTTACAAATAATAAAGTTGAACACATAATGGAAGGAATATGATATGAGTAAATTATTCCATAATAAAACATTGTCATGGGTATTCAACTAGTTGAATAACCACATGAAAAATCAATAATATTTTCATAATGGGGAAATGTATAATGTGGGACATTCTGAAACATTTTGTCAAGACCTTGGACATGATGTCTAAAAATGATAAAGGCCTCAGCCAAAACCATATATCAAAATTAGGAATGGCCTCGTCCAATTCAATGTCTAATTGTTTCATAAGACCTATCGATTCACCGAGAAGCTATAGCGGGCTCCACCCGTCAATTACTAAGTCCAATAAATTCCTCATAAGAAAAGGTTGAAACATAACATAAAAATTCATATTAAAACTATGGTATGAAATGTCAAAAATTTAACTATAAACAAAGAATTGTATAAAAATAGCACATCCAATTTAAAACATATTTTAACTCATTCAATACAATATGGATGATTTTATTATAATAAATCAACCTTGATCAAGAATAATATCCCATAAAGGATATTGAAATGGTTGAAAATGATCAGAAAAAATCATTGAGAGGAATATCCATTTTTCATGAAATCATTTAAAAGTTACAAAATTTATAAATTATGTCTTTTAACAGATAGTTTTGAGTCAAAGTGTCTCGTATCACTTTGAATCTTTTGAATGGAATTAACATTTTAGATTATTCATGTCCATAAAAATAAATCCTTAAAACCATTTTGAAAACATGGACCTTAATGAAAAAGGATTAGAAAAATAAATATTTAAAACATATAAAATTATGTTTTAATAAATGAGTCCCTTAAAAAGAATCTTGATTAAAAATCTTTTAGGAATCATTTATATGGATAATAAAGATGTCCAAGTAAAAACCAACCGATAAACAATCACGAATAATAATGAGATTGTGAAATTATCCCTTACCTTTCACTTTCCTTTGGTTTAGGGTATGTTAAACCTCCCGTATAATGAACATAGTATTATATTAAATTATACTTGAACCATATTAATATTTATTATATTATAAATGATTTTTTATGACTTTATACCTCCCATTTAATAATTATTTCCATGTTAAATTAAAATTTCGGGTAATAATAACTTTCTTTATCGTACGTGTTTTAACTTGTTATTTTTGATCGTATCATTTAGATCATGATTTATATACATACAGAATATAAAAGAAGATTTATATGTCAATTATATTTAGAATAAAAATATGTATAATAGATAGATATATGAAATGAAAACCACCTTTTAAAGAGATGCTAGGTCGTACATAAGCATAAATGATGTTTCCGTTTCATATCGTATAGATTGAATGTAAGTGATTAAGGTATATATAAAGTACATATATATATATTTATATATCTAATAATTAGAATTATTATGTAATATATTAAATATTTTTTTAACAATATATATCTTTATAATCATCATTGAATGGTGCATGTGGAAATGAATCTCATCGCGTTGTGGAGACGGTAATCCATACCTATGCACGAGTGACAATATCATTATATTTATGGTGAAATAGTATTTAATTGGATCGTATATCATATATAAATAATTATTAACATGTCATATTAATTATTTACATCAGTTTTACATATTATTATACCCAAACAAATAATGAAGTGCTCGAATAACAAATGACACCATGACGTGGAGACGGTAAGATGTTCGTATGCACGCATGGTAACTTTGTCTTTTATAGGATGGATAGAATTAATAATATGGTTGTACTATATTTATAATAACATAATTGTATTTAGGGATTATAGGATTTATTATTTTGGTGTGTAAACAAAAAATGAAAGTGGATGTGGAAGAAGAAAAGAATTTGAAAGAGGGTGGTGAAATTATTGCATCTTCTTTCGGTGTTTACTTTTGAGTTGATAAAAAGGGCTCCTTAGGTTGGTTTTTTTTATCATAATAACAACACTAGGTTTATTTTAGAGAAAATTGGAGGATATTTGGGCAGGTTATGGCTGAGACGAATGGATTTGGAGATGTGATTTTGTGGGAAGGGGAAGTACCCTTTTATAAGAGAGGTGAGTGTCACTTTAGGAAAAGCATGAAATATTATTTTATAATATAATCATTTTAGGTGTTAATGGACCCAAAATGATTTTTTCTAAGATTAAGTAGCTATGGGTTGAAAACCACTCAACCAATAGGTTTTAGATAGGTTTAGGACACCATATTATCCTCATCATTTGGATTTAACTCTTAGTTATATTGTTTAACTTTTGCGGTGTCTTATTGTATTCTTACACTATATGGTTAATAAACATACAATAAACTTACATGAGAACCTCATGTGGTTCCTTAATGTCATATATAATATTAATTAAGCCCATTGGAAGATCCATTGGGTTTTAGGAATATTATATAATTTAATAATATAATATTTGTTTTAAAAACTCAATCTTCTCAATTTTGACACTATTTAGTATTTGGTTATTGTGAAAGTCATTAAAACATGATTACTTAGAACAAGATACATTGAATCATTCCTTACATGTCATATTCAACTTGAAAAATCATGTAAGTCATTAAAATATTGAAATTATATTTATTTAAATATTTATAATACCATTTAATTAATTATTTCATTAATAAGGTAATTACAGCATCATCATTGTGTCGTAGATAAATTTAATTATATAATGTCTAAAATTTTTAAATAGAATAACATGAATTAGGAAATAATTTTATTTTTATACTACATAGTTATAGTCGAATTTATCTTATGTATAACCCTATATTAAAAATGGTCTAGTAATTAAACTTGGAATTTAACAATTTTAACTCTACTTTAAATAAAACAATAATAAATGTATTACTCTCATCCATGTGGACCAAAAAGAATCATATTTTATTCTTATTGTGTTTTTTGTCTAATTTCACTTATCTAATTGAATTAAGACATGTGTTAGTGAAATTTTAATATCAATTTACCCACAATTACCCCATTTACTTTTAACTGTGGTAAATAAAAAGTCAAAAGTTACTATTCACCAAAAATTGTTTTCATCTCATTGAACCCCATTTTACTTAATGATGTCAACTGTTTCTCTCGGGTTTTTGAAGTTCAACTTACAGAAGCGGTAAAGTTAATTTTTATGCAAATTTTTATGTGTTCCTAAAAGGTGGGTAAAAGACGGTAAAAAGTTCAATAAAAATTTATACATTAAATTTTATTATAAAATGACACCAATGAATTTTATTTAAATTATATAGGCACTATATATCTATTTTGACATAAAATAAATTTAAATAAAATAAATAATTATTTAAATAAAAAGTATGTTTTAAACAATAACGTATTGTCTTTCACTAATCATCAAAAATTTAATGTTTTCAGAAAAATACCAAAATGTCACCCTAAGCTAATATTGATATTCTGAATAAAATAATGAATTCTATTTTACAAAATTAAAAACATATAACTTTCATTAATTACATTAAAATTAATTCACGTTGTCAAAACCAAAAAGTGGGTTATTATAAAAGTAAAAACTATCAAAAGATTGACATGAATCTATGTCTAATTTTAATGTGAAATTACATATAATGACCTAAATTGTATTAAATGATAAAAATATAATCTAATTATACATATAAACCATTCAATTTCATTATTTATTACTATAAATTATTTGTATTACAAACTTTTTTTTCTATTACAATTTAGTATTTATCACTATTCAACAAAATATGAATGTTATCAGAAAAGTACCATAAATTTATCCAATATAAATTTTAATGTCCGAATTATAAAAAATAATTTAATTTCAGGAAATTGAATATATAAAAGTTTCAAACATTGGTTTCAAAAAGGGTTCTCCATTAAAAGGTGGTAAAGTTTCATTTTTTGAAAAATACTTCTTTTATCTAAAAAAATGAATTTCTTCTCAGATTATGTCTAAGAAACAAATAATATGGTTGTTTAAAATATATATAGTATATAAGATTAAAAATGATTTTTATACTATTCATAACATTATTTTGAATGGCTAGTTTGGTAAGTTTTGGTTTTCTCGAACTCGTAGTTGCATGTAGCGAAAGTTATAGAATTATATTAACTAGATAACGTACTATGAAATCATGGATTGTTTCAGTTATTATATGACCATAAGTTAATTAATAATTTTATTTTTATTTCTTCTTATTTTCAATTAACTATTTACAAAATTAATGTTTTTATGGAATATTTTGACTTTCTGTAAAACTGATAAAAGGAATGTTATATTTTAATGTAAATGATGACATAAACATTTACCACCAATGAAACCATTAATTTATGTTTTGATTCCATTATAAGGCTCTGTGTTTTCTTCATAAGAAACCTTATCTCCCATAATTTTTGTATTTTTTGGATTTTTTTTAAAGAATGTGGATATATCAAAATCCAAAAACTCTTTATTGTTAGTGCAATAAAATTTTAAATGATAAAAGATTTTATCTAATCTATTATTGTTATTTGAAATTTTTATGAGGGTCAGTGGTCCAATTATAATCCAAGGAAGGGAGATCCTGTTATATCTCTCCAATGTGGTGGGAAAATGGTTAAAGTTATATGATTAGGATTCACCTAACAGATTATGGGAATTTAATATAATTGTCATTCCATGTATAACCATGATGGTTATATAAAGTGTCAATATGTTGTTTACTCCAAGTATAACCATGATAGTTCTTCCATATTTAACTTTGAGGGTTACACCATATGTAACAAGGATATGAAAATTATTCCCAATGTTTTCTACATGTTTTATCATTGATTTTTATGGGTTTCTAATTTTTCCTTAGTGAAAAACGTTATTGTTTTTCATTTATAAATGATTTATTTAATATGATCAATGAATATATTGACAATGGTATTTATTGTATTAGTTTTTATGTTTTTAATGAACTAACAAAGTTCATTCATTACATATACATAATGATCTCTTTGTTCTCATATTACATTTGAATTTCTTCCCCGTATTAGTTGGGACAAGTATGTGGCCATGATTAAAATGGTGATGATGGGTCATGAAGAGAAAAAATGTTTATTTGGAAAAATTTTCATTTATGAGATTAATGGACAGTGAATAGAAGTTTCCACTTCATAATATATTGGTATGTTCTATATGAGTTTTGAATTAAATATCTAAAACTCAAAACCTAAATTTTTTCTGGGAAAATATAAAAGTTAATTCTAGTTAAATTCATTTAAATGTATACTATTTAAGGATGAATACATATGATTTATCAAAATAATTTAAAATTTTTAAACAACCACAAAATACTGGGCTCCACGGTACCTTAGATCCAAATATAACAGGTTAATCTCATCTTTCATGGTCCTGATTGGCCATAACTACCTTTTCCAGTGTCGGAATGTATCTGAGAAAGTCATGATAACTTTTCCAACCATAAACATTTACATGGAATACAGGAGTTCATCATATAATTCCCTATTACCATGATGTGTTATATAGAAACCAATCACTCATCTCAATATTCTATAGTTTTCAATCATCACCTCGAGTCCAGATGATCATCCTGGTATTCCCAAGAATTACAAGATCATGTTCTAACATTCCTCATCCTCGGTAATTACCAAGATTCGAAGGAACCTATCATGGAATTATAATGGAATGAGAGTGATAATCTGAGAATTTCAAATCATTAGGTTTTACTTGGTGTCTAATAAATACTCATGGCCTTCTAAAGTAATCTGTGATTACACATGATCTATGAACTCATTCCAGAATTCCAATAAATTGAATATAATTTGATATTTAGGTGTTCATCAGAATATTAACATGTAACATATGTCTAATCGAATATAGGTAAAAATATAAACATTAAAAAATAATTATGAATCTTTTTGATCATTTTATTTACCAAACATTTATTCTATTTAATTTCCATTAGGCCTAGGGCCACCAATTTAAATTTGGTCTATAATTCATAAGTTAAACAAAAATATATTATTCATCATAGATAAGGATCATCTTAGTTAACAATTGGTGATTTAATTTTTTTAATTTACTATAAACCATTCCAATTACCTTTTTTTAACCTAAGCCATTATCTAATTAAATATTCAATTTTTATAATGCTTCTTACACTTTTCGTGAGGAAATTATTCTATGACACCACATCACATATCAATTAATCATTTTAGCTATCTAATATATGATTTTGGATTCCAATTTATTTAATATCATTCCATTTCATTTGGTTTAGTATAGTGTTCTAAAAGCTTTTACAACTATCAATGGGTGTGAAATTCTATTTCACAACTATTGATTCAAGGAAAGTCTTCTCGTAAACCCTTTATATCATTATCTAGGAATTTTTTGAAATCTAATCATTTATGAGATATATTTCACTACTAAAAATTCTACATGGAATAAAGAATTCTTATGGAATAAGTAATGTTCAATTTGTGATGAAACTAAAGCTAACTGTAACATAAATATTTATTTTAAATTGAATCAATCCTAATGAAGTATATTTGACCACACCATGTGTGTACACAAAAAAGTGAATGAATTTGGGTTAAATTAAAGTGAAAACCTACCTTATACGCATATGAGTCTACTCATACGGTATTGGAAATCAATTCCTGTTTAAAGGGAATATATTTGGAAATATTATAAAAAGAAAGAAAATAGGGACATTCCAACATTAATAGCATGATAAAACTGGATAAAAGAAGAAAAATTAAAATGATGATAGAGGGATAATAGACTCACCTTTGGCCTTAGAATAAATCCAATATAAATTGAAGTCAAAAAAATACTAGATGAGATTTCCCATAGATAAGTAGTGGAGAAGAATAATTCCACCACTGCTTGAAATGGCCCAACAGTTGGACATTTTCAACATAAATAGAATGGGGTGAGAGGGTTTAATGAAATGTTTTCTACTCCACTAAAAATGAAACTATTGTCATAATGAATTCTCATGAATCCATTTCTCTAAAGGACCCCTCCAATGTAGGGAATGAAGGAATATAGATAATTTCTCATAATTCCTACCTCCATTAGGATGTGGGTATGTGACTGATAGTGAGGGAAAAAATATACAAAATGGGATTCTTAGCTCTCAATAATAATAATATCATTATATAGGATATCATTGATCAATAAAATAAAATAAAAACATAATATAAATAAAAACCATAACTATTCCACAATCACAATGCATGTTGGAACTATAATAGATACAAATAAAATCCTCCATAAATACCCAAAAGAACAGCTAAGGATTAAACACATTAGAATCACAAAGGGTTAAGATATTAAAGTTCATAATAGTCTAGGTGGGACTCCAATAAATTTGAAAAAAATATTATATACGAGTGTCTTGAGAATACAATAATTCTCATTAGGAACTCAACAGACTCTTATGCATGTGTTAAAAGGATCCTACTACTAAATTTATAATAAAAACAGAACCAACAAAACCTAATAATTTAAACTAGATAATCTCATCATCATAATTGCACACTCAAAAAATAACACATCCAAGTATAATAAAACTATAATAATTTCACTGATAAAATATTACCACACACTTCTTTCCCACTTGGATGATGCTCTCACATCCAATTGGGTGTGTTATGGAACTCCCATATCTTCTGTATAACATATCTGCCTAAACACAAATGGGTTACCACAACACATCACATCACATCTCACCTAAAGACACCTAGATCATCACATCACATTTCATCACATCCTATATTAGCTAAATACACTCGGTCCATCACATCATAACTCATCCAAGTAAGTCGGGGCTATCACATCATATAACATCCATCACCAGAATTGTAGGTTATTATGAACATTAAGGACATTGACTGTGTTCCCTCTTAAAATGCATGGCCTTCAAAATATTCTATCTCATCACCTAATTAAAAATCATCACAATGAACTTTTAACTTCTATATATCACGACCCATTCATGTCCATGCCACTAGGAAGATAGAGTGGGGAAGAGTTAGTGTCCATCCATCCATATTCACCACTATGATGTTGGAAAAAACACCCCCAAAAACATTTGGATTTCAACATATAGATCTCGACATGGGTGGGTTGTGTATATTAATTATAATAAACATATAATTCTTATAAATATATCCACACATAATCCCAACTTATGGGTTTACAACCAAATAACTGTCCAAGCAACAGCATCACCCACAACATTAGAAGACCGCCACATTCACTGTCGCAACTAAATGCACAACTCCATTCCTCAAGCCACAAGCTATATGATTCATTTTATCTTCTTTATAAATTTAATAAATTTTATAGGTTTTACATACCAAACAATTAAATGGAGTATACCATTTATTTCATTATTTCATACAATGATCTTAGGATTCATAATTATCTTGTTAATGTTGATACTAGTGAGTTAACATGGATTATACAATATAACACAACATTAAATTATTCATCATACCCATGACAACCAACCCACAGTACCTCCATCATAGAGACACATCGGCCTCTTAATCTGAACCACCACCTTCCATTCCAACTACCCCATATCACCACCACACAACTCATCATATCCTATACCATCACAACCACACAATATAACCCTATTCAAATCAAATTTAGATAAAAATTTTAGATTTATCAAGAGGATTTCATCACATTACACTTCATTCATTATTTGTAATTCACACACAAGAATATATTCCAATGGGAATACATTATATAAACTGGATATATATGTCTAAACAATTAATTTAATGTGATTTTAAAAAATAAAATAACATGGATCCCTAAGTGAACAATTTATCAACACAAACAATGTCTCCCAACAACATTGATTTTATCCAAGTCATCAATATCACACAGTAACAATATCAATTAATATCAAAATAGGTAAAATAATTTTATTAAATCCCTTACCCATAAAATTATTATTATTATGATTCATTCTCTTTATTAACACTGATATGATATATACCAAAATGTAAAAAAGATCTTATTCTCTAATAAATAACAATACTAAATGACAAAAATCCCCCCTCCCCCACAACGATCCTTACAGACCACATACCATGTTTGAAAAAATATGATAAAAATAATAGATATTCAAAATAAATGAGATCACCCTTACCATACTAGAAAAAACTAAAAAAATAATCCCATTTCAGAACAACATAAAAATGATTCCCCTACAAGAACACTTCCCAAATAAGAAATAGAGAGAAAAATAAAAGAATACAAGGAGGAAACTCACCTAAACCTCAATGGATAAATATCAAAAGACAAAGGATGAATGAAGATTATTAGGGGTTGAAATGAATCTTTTGGATGCACATGGGTCTCCAAAAAATGAGATAAATGATAGAAAAGTTTTTCAAACCAAGTGCATTCAAGAATTTACACTCAGCCTTAAAACTCAGGACCATTACATAATGCCTAGGACCACACCATATAACTATTGAATACCAAGGGTAAAATAGCACAAGACCTCTCACTATGATGCATCCCTACTAGTAAAGGATAATACATTATCCAAATACATCATTGTACTACAAATTTGAAAACTGGGGGAATGCACCATGACACAACTAGGACAGCTACACCACATGACCTAATATCCTAGAAGGGGATATTCCACATACCATATTCAGGGTGTAGTTACCCTAAAATGCGTAGTATTGAAAAAATAAACCTCTGAGCCCCTCTATGTCATAGCCAGATACTATTTTCCTTAGTGGTTCCTCTTATGGAAGAAACCCTTGATCTATACTACAGCTATGATAAAATTGATAGTAGATAAAAAAATTACTGAGGAATTATTTGTTAAAACAAGCCTCTACATGACATAAAAGACACCCCTATGGTCCATTCCAATCATCAATTCCATAGAAATCTCAAGAGATGGATTTTTCAGCCATCTCATCCTTTCCTCCTCTAAAATCATCGGGTCTTTCCCCAAACACCTCCATCAACTGAATTCTTACAAATTTGAATTTTGGATGGTCTGGATAATTATTTTAGATATGAATAAAACTATTCTAACTATTGATAATAAAAATAGAATATAAATTTATAAATGGGGATGGGGATCCAAACAACCAACCTATGATATATCTATCATGTATCTAATTACAATTAATCACTTCCACGAACCCAATACACCATACCCATACTCGAAAAGTCACCAAAAATCTAAAAAACCACATCACCACAGCATACAAAAACCAATTTTCTCCCAAAACCATCCTCACCACCATCAAACCAAACACCCATGTACAATAATTGATGAATTCCATCTCCCATGTCAATATATTATCCACTTTTGGTGGCACTGGATCACACTAGATGTTTTAACCATGTCAATGTATAACACGTATCTATTAGAATTATAAATTTCCCTTATTTCTATACATTAGGTTTTAATATTTTATATCCTCATAAAATAAAATAATATATCATAAAACAACAACTTTTAAACATCACATTTTTAAAAAATTATAGAGAAATGAAAAACTCAAAATAACTAAGGGTACTATATGCACATCTACTTCTCAGACTATTACGTAATATCTTCCATGCCACCATGCCTCCAAAACACTTGAACTAAAGGTTTTTTATGTCTTCACATAACATTCTCTTGATGATCCTATATCTCTACTAGATGCTCCATGAATTTCACATCACCCTTAATACAAATCTCCCCACTATTAATGAAATGAGAGTCATCACGAAGATAATAATAATGTTTATAGAAGTGTAATACATCATGGGTCTTGTCTGTTCTTGTTACAAGTTCCAACTAACAAATAAAATCTCCAATGTGTATTTTTTTAATCATAAAGATTTTATGGTTCTTGATGGTTATCAGAAATGATTCCCAATTCCAATAAATATTAATTTATTCTATCATTGTAGGTTTTCAAATTGGGTTCACCGGTTTTATTTGTGTAAAATATGGTATGGTATATAAGGATTGATTATTGGGGGTTCTAGTATGGTTTCACAATTATTCAGATAGGGTTTACCATATTCATCTCTCATAGAAACATCCAGTGACAACCACATTAATGATATGGTACATGTCTTATTTCAAAAGGTAGGCCATCATATGTGGTTTCAGGCCCAACAAAACTTTGGAACTCACATTGGTCAACTTGTTGGGAGGCTAGGATCATCACACTCTTGGGGAGGATATTGACTATTTTCGGAATCTCTTATATATTAATGATATGTTCATGAATCTCTTCCAAATACTGATGTAGGACTTCTTACCTAGGTCAAATTACCAGGTCTTGAATCCTTCTGTATGTAAAGGGGGTTCTATGGATGGGGTCATCATTATGCCTCTATGGTTCTCAATAAATTTCTTGTTATCCCAAGGAAATGGGTAGCTTCTTATTTTTTGATGCTGTATTACTAGACATTATAGGGGTTAATTTTGACGAGGGTG
The DNA here is from genome assembly GCA_963277665.1 of Viscum album. NCBI lineage: Eukaryota > Viridiplantae > Streptophyta > Magnoliopsida > Santalales > Viscaceae > Viscum > Viscum album. The sequence goes on along the minus strand of OY728159.1, from coordinate 1,755,571,232 downwards.
GTGATTGGTGGATCAAGGATGGTATTAAACCTTCACGTGGAATCTCACATATCCTATTAATAAAATAATCAAAACTCACATAGTTAATTTAAGTCTAGGATGTGCAGTTTAACATCATGTAGTAATGACATATATCTGGTTACTTAAGAACTAGGTAAGGATCTGGAGCCTCTATAAGGAATCCTACATATCCTTATAATATATTGAAAAAAATATCATAGTTTAATCTTCCCTTAACAAATTTGTGGTAATGTATAGATGATCGACACATGTGAGGTCTATTTTCTAAATTTTTACAATTATGGTAATGCATTAGGGACTTAAACCAAGGTTAATCCTCTTTCATGGGGGCAGTCATATCATGTCACTAAACATGGGTTACACATTTTGGTTTCCCTAGTAGGATAAATTCACAATGTGAGTGATATGATCATTGAAAATCCCTAAGCCTACATGATTCGTGATCGGTGTGGGTAATAAAGGATATAATTTGATTAGACACACTACATATGTATATGGAATTTATACACTGGTGAATCACTAATGGGGTGTTTGATACAGATCTTGAACCATAAAACGGATTCCTATGTAAAATACATATAGATGGAATTAGAGTCATAATAGATCAATTAGCTTCACAATCCCCTGATAGATGAGGAATAACGATAAACCCATAATAGATTTTGCATCAATGGGTTATAGTATTTGAGACATAGAGGGACATATACCAAGGAGGATTCCCATTGTATGAAAGCTAACACTTATCCTCTCGATGACAAAGAGTATGAACCATGTGTGGCCTGCTAAACATATATGGATGGAATGAGGATACCATGATACCCAATGGAGTGTGTGATTTTATATTCCTAACCCATTAAGGAAACATATCATATGAAAGGATAATTCCAAGATAATTACTTAGGATTTGGGGATCAAATGGTTTGGGGGAACATTCCCATGTAATCCTATTACACAATTCTGACATTTCTATGTGTTTCCTCATAACATAACCTTATTTCCATCCTAAAATTTCTACGGTGTCTTCTTGAAATGTTTAGGGTGTCTTCTTGATAAGTGATATGTTTTTTTCGAAATATTTATTGTGTCTACTTCATTTATTTGGATTGTCTTCCTAACAAGATTGTCATATCCCTATATGATTCTCATGATCACGTAATACATCATAATGGGTTGTCACATGAAAATTAGGACATGTCATTGGTTCTTTGCATAACCGAATAATAAATATAAATAAAATTTTAGATGATCATGAATGACATTTTAGAGGGCTTTCTCTAGACCCAACTGTCATGTCTGAAAGACTATCGTGTAACATAGATCACATGACTAGAGGACTTAACATGATTCGGGTGACACATCTAATGGTTGAATCATGATTATTATGAATTTTCTGAAAAAACATTGTGATATTGATGAATACACATCCAAGGGAGACACATGATAAAGGATGATATGTGTGGAGTAATTCTCATGGATTTCCTGATAGGGCCAATGGACTGTTCATGACTCGGATGGCATACCCAGGACTTATCACATGACATGGATGACATGTTCAAAGGAATATCTCATTAACTGAAAAACATGAATGGGTATTTTCACCTGACCTTCATGATATTATTGGGTGTTGTCACATAACCAAGCTAGAATTTCAGGAAGAATTTTTGTAACTTGAGTGATATGTGTGGGTGTCATTGCATGAACTGGAAGACATTTTTGGATTTAGGCCTAACATGCCCTATGTATCAACATGTATTGGAATAATTTTCCATGGGTATCATCCTAACATGTCACTGGTGATTTATGTGATGAAATTTGAAATGTACATGGAGCATCTTATGATAGAAGGAATCATGTATGGGGGGATTTTTATGATCCAATTTGACATGCCAAGGGTGATTTTTATGATCAAAGATGACATGTATATGGTGATTTGTTTGAGCAAAGAAGACATTTCTAGGGCAATTTATGTGATACATAAAAGATATTTCCATGATTTCTTCATGTGATCAAACTGACATTTCATGGATTTATTTTTCTTATCAATATGACTTTTCAAAAATTTTGTTGCATGATCAAGATGAATTTTGTAGTATGTATTCTCGTGAACTATGAATAGGTCACGTGGAGCACATGATACAATCTCATGAATACTAGTGTGTCATTATTCATGTATGGATTCCATATTTTTCATCGTTTATTAGATAAATTACTCAATGTTAAATAAGAATTATCGTACGGAGACATCCTGCGACAAATTTGATTCATGTAAAATCTATTGCATAATCTACTAGTGGCCCAAAAATTAATTTTTGTTATCAATAGAGTTACCATGTGAAGTTTATATTTATTCTAAATAACCCATAATGTCATTCCTATGGTATTCCCTACGTAAGAACCTTGGGATTTCTGAAAATTAATGTTCTACGAATTCTACTCATGCCACTATTCTCCCATGAAGGTTTTTTATGTCAAGGGGGAAATATTTGTAGGCATTGTTTCCCTAGACCTAAAATTATTTTCATAAGGCATATATCGAAAACATGGGTTTGAGTTGGTTGGGCATCACGTGTTTCACATGAACCAATCATGGGTCATCCATGGAGTCATATTTATGTCAGGTGAAAAATGTGATCTCAAGATAATTTCATCTTCAGAATATAAATTATAACCATGGATTTTCAAAGATATTTTTAATAATAAAATAGACATGTCAAATGGAATTCAAAATATTTTGTTGATATGATTGGGAGTCTTTGAGTGATCAGTCCATCGAAAAGGATTTCTCATGATCAAATGTACATGTCTGAGATCCTTCACATGACTGAGGTGACATGTCCAATGACCTTATTGTGATAAGTTCAACATGTTGGCAGGGATTTTCTATGATCAATGAATTGATCATGAAGGAAAAATCCATCATTCTCGTGAAATTTGTGTAACATCCTTTTTCATGAGGCTTTCTCCTTTTCTATATTTTTATCCACAATTTTCCATAACCTTTGACATTTTCCAAGTGGTTTCATTTAATAAATAATATGGTCAATAATGGTTCTCATGATGGAATGTGGTCATTTTGATGGATAGTTTCTTGAATTACCTATAGTGTGCTACATGGTCAATGTTGTATCTCGCAACGGTGTGTATGAATTGTCACAAAAATTCTATCCTATTTTCTTTGGATCTAAATTGGTGTCACTTGGTCGAATATATCTATCTAAGGGACTCATCATGATTTAGATGATATATTTAAAGTATTTTTCATAGTATGGGTAATATACCTCTATGGATCTTGTGTGATCATTACTCTAATCATGTGACTCATATAACCCCTTCATGTGAAGCTCCACATAACATAAATTGCATATCGCTCTACCACATTAACCTATTATTTTATAAGGTGATTTTCTTTTGATTTTAAAGTATATATTTTTTTGACATGTCTCTTGATTGGAAGAACTCATATGATGGAGGATTGTATAATCAGAAAGACTTGTTAAAATGTCTTCACGGGATGAAGAGGGATGTCCAATAGGGTTTTTAATTTCAAAATGGTCTATTTAAGGTGCATCACATTATCATTATCATGTTATGCGTAATGAAAAAACCATACATGTGATTTTTATATTGTCATGCGATCACATATCATCAAGTGGTGACATGATATGCATAACCTTGTTTCTTTATCTCCAGGTAGCCATGTTGGAACTTTATTTTATTTTTGGAGAGAATAATACCTATGATTCAGGTATTTCATTGATCCTAAAATTTACAATTCTCATTTAGATGGAATCACCCCCCCCCCCTTTGAAGAGATGTCCAAAGGGAAGATGACTTGATTAGGAGGAATGTAAATGCCCACCCGAGTACATTGGGATTATATTTTTTGGTGTTACAAGTTGATATATGTCCATTGGGTGACCATTGATATTTCAAGGTGTCCTTTATATGTAGGGGAGTGAGGGTCCATTTTTTCACCAGTGGGTGATGTAACATCCTACCCATCCTATTGTCTTGAGAGGGCCAGGAAATGCTACTTGGCCTTATGTGATGTTCCTAGGGTGACAAAGGATAGCAATATATACCAAGAGATTAAGGAATCATTGTGTAATAATTTTCCTTTAAGGTAAAATATACTAACCAAAAATTCCATTTCCAACAAATCTACATGATGCATGTCATCAAAAAAAATCCAAGCCATACATTACCAAAAGGAAACCAAACTAATACATAAAAATTATTATATACCAATATAAACAAACCAGAAATCAGAGCACCAAGTAGAAAAATACAAAATAAGACCCCAGAGAACTAGGACACCATCCATTGCTCCACACCAAGATCCATGCTCCATGCACAACAACATCACCAAAGCCTCATGTCGAACCACTAGAAAAATGAGATTCTTTTTCCCTTACCTATGTCTCGGAATACAACATCTACAAAAGAAACCAAGTTCTAAAGCAAGGTAGAGTAATAATACTCATTAGTATTTCCCCAAATGACTTCCCTAAACACACCACTAGGAATGAATCGTTAGCACATTTATATAATGCAGTTTATATAAAACATTAAATAGTTCAACAACATAGAACAAACCAAAAACTCCATTACAAAAGCATTTTCACCAAAATTATATGAACAGATAGGAAATCCAAAAAAAATGCGACAAGACATTTCACCCATTCACATTAGCACATCAATTTTAATCTTTCATAACAATACACTACAAGGCAACAAACATTGTGGAACATGTTGTACAAACCCCTTAACAACTTTCTAAATCTAGTGGTACTTCGCGCCCACCTATTCTTGATGGTGGAACTTCATCCACGATCCATCATATTTTTATAGTGGTACTCTGCGCCCACTTCACATTATTCCATACATAAACATAACATGAAAAAGACAATAACCAAGAATATAACACACCACAACCAGAACAGCTTTCCCATAACCAATAATATAACACACCAAGGCCACAAAAACATGCCAAAAACTATTTCATAATCAAACAATCCCTTGAAGAATCATCCATATAATGTCACATTTCAATAATGTTACCCCTTTTATTGAAAATCATTTTATAAAATCATTTACATAAAACAACCCATGTTATTGATTTTAAAATAAAAAATTTAAAATTCCATCTATAATAACAATTCGCCGCAAAACCCCATTTTCTCCAAATATCCACAAACCATTTACAGAGGGATTTATAACCAAATTCTCACATCAAAATAAAAAATTAATACATGAAAAACAAATTAAATGGAAAAGGACTTCCAGTTCTAATAATGTGGAGTTATGAGAGAAGCCACCTACCTTTAGGGTTCTAGAAAAATTGACCCACACGCAATCGTACCACAAATTCAGAGAACACACCATCGAAACTGCTCTAGATTCTCTTCACTAACATAAAAAAAATCCTTATTCTCATAATTTAAGTAAAAGACACCTAGATTTAACCAAAAAGGATGTAGATATAGAAAGCCAATAGAGTGGGAAGATTAGATCTAGAGAAAACCAATGAGAAACCAAGACAAGAGAAGTACTCTAGAGAAACCGCATTGAATACCCTTAAAATCACCTCAAAATGAGTGGGAGAGGACCCTTTGGACTTGAGAGTAATAAATCCTATATAGTGATCATATGGGAGAACAAATGGGTGAGTTAGGGTGAATTCGGATCATTCCTTTTTTTTAAACACAAAAATAATGGTTTTCATGGTTTGACAAACCATGCAGATGCTACAGCCTTGATGGAAACTCACACGACCTCCATTCACAGTTAAAAAAACTGTGTGCGAATTGTAAGGACCCCTCTTTCTTGAGTTTCATGGTTTTCGTGGGATTCTCTCTTTGCTTCCATAAACCATGCTCAATCCTTTAGACCTTAATAGGGCCTCCAAAACCTTCCAAAACAATTCCAAGCTCTCCCAACCCCTTCTGAACTCATCCCAAGAATATTAAACACAAGAAAAGACATGAAAAGGCTACATACTTAAAACAAGGGGTGATATACTCTCCCCACCATTGGACATTCCGTACTCAGAATGTAGAGAACCTTCTCTTTTCCGAAAGAGATCGGGACATCGCTCGACCATCTCTTTCTCCCACTCCCATGTCTCCCTCTAAATCTGACCATGCTACCACAAAGCCCAAAATAAACTAATGCTTTTACCATGAATGATGTTTTCGTGCCTATAAACAATCTGTATTGGCACATGCACTAGGGAAGCATCTGGTTCTAGCACAACATTATCATAAAGAATGACACGGTCACGATCCGGCTGGTACTTTTTCAACTGTGACACATGAAAAACATTTCCAACACAATAAATTGTGGTAGAAAATCCAAATGATAAGCCATCTCTCCTGTCCTCTCAAGTATCTCAAAAGGCCCAATATACCTCAACGATAACATACCCTCATTTCCAAACTAATGATGTCCCAAATATGGTGAGATTCTCGAAAACACATGATCACCCACCTCGAATGATAATGGTCATTGACGAAGGTCCAATTAACATTTATAATGACTTTAATATATATATATCCTCTTTTGGATCAATTTTATTTTCCCTATAGTCTCTTGTACAATTCCAGGTCCAATCGGTGATGTCTCACCAATTTACTCCATTCATAATGGAGAACGACCAGGAGTCCCATAAAATTCCTTAAATTAAGCCACATTCATTGAAGACTAAAAACTGTTATTATAGGGGAACTCTACGAATGGTAAGTGCTCCTCTCACGAACCACCAAAATCCATCACATCCCTTAGAAGTTCCTCCAATGTTTAAAGAATCATCTCAGATTGTCCATCCTTCTAAGGATTATATGTCATGTTGATCGTCAACTGTATCCCAATGGATTTCTGTATGGATTTCCATAAACAAGATGTGAACCTCATATCTCTATCTAATTCCATCGAAAATGAAACATTGTGCCACTTTACAACTTCTTAGATATAGATTTTGGAGAGATCTTCCAGCATATGAAATTTACGCAATGGGATGAAATGGTTCGACTTTGTAAGATAATCCACAATAAACCATATGAAATCATCTTTCTTAACCATCATTGAAATTTCAGTCACAAAATCAATCATATTCTGCACTCATTTCCACACTGGGATTGGTAAGGACTGAAATAGTCCTATTGGATGTTGATGCTCTGCCTTAATCTACTGAAAAGTCATGCATCTTGATACAAGCTCATCTACATACCTTTTCTTACTAGCCCACCAAATTTTCTATTTTAATGCCTTATTATCTTTTACATTCCGGGATAGATGGCCCACTTGGAATGATGATAATCCCAAAGATGTTTTTCCTATCAAGCCACTGGTACCACCATATGATTCCAAAAACACAAAACTGAATTCCCATTTAGTTCCTAGCCCTCAATTATCTCCCCACCATTGAGTTTTGACCTCATCACCACACACTCATAATTATATGCATGTGCTTCTTTTACCAAACCATCAAAGTTTGGAACCAATGAAACCAGCAAGAAGACTGCTTTTCACCTTGGTCCTCACAGTCTAACTACATGTCAGTTATGATCGACATCAACTGCCACAGATCTGATGCCTATTTCACCACCTGAGCATATGATTTCCTACTTAATGAAGCCACCACAAATGTTCCCTTACCTACCATGTAGATTAATTTGAAATCAAACATCTGGATATATTCTATCTATATTCTTTTACACAAGTTCGAATATCTCTATGATAAAATATTCTTTATGCCCTAGTAATTAGTAAATACTGTAAATTTCGCACCAAATAGATAATGACACCACCATTTTAAAGATTGAACCACTACCACCAACTCCAAATAATGTGTTGGGTAGTTCTTCTCATGACACCGTAACTACCATGATCCATATGCAACCACATGATCCATTAGCATGAAAACACATTCCAACCCTATTCCTGATGCACCCTAAAACAACACATATTGGTTCCCTGGTTCAGGAAAAAACAAGATTGGCGCTGATGTAAGGCAACCCTTTAGCTCATCAATTCAATTTTTACACTTATCATCCCATTGAAATGGGATATTATTCCTTGTCAAAGATGTCATTGGCGATGGAAATCATGATAAATCACAAACAAATCATCAATAATAGGCAGCTAGACCATGTTAGATCTGAACTCAAAAACTTTCTTCGGTGATTGTTATGATATAACATCCTCTATCATTTTTTGATCAACTACAACAACTTTCTCATAAATATCATGGCCAAGGAAATGAACGTCATGTATCCAAAATCCATACTTTGACATTTTGTCATAAAACCGTTGATCCATCAAGATCCCCAATATTATCTTCATGTTCTTCTCATGCTCTACCATTTTCCGTGTATATACTAGTATATCATCATCATATACCACTACAAAAGAATCCAAATATCTCTGAAATATCTGATTCATCAATTCAATGAACACAACATGTGCATTCGTTATACCAATGGGAATAACCACATACTTGTAATGGCCATATCTACTTCTAAAATCTATTTTTGGAATATCCTCATTCCTCACTCACAATTGATGATATCTTGACAAAAATTCAATGTTGGAGAACCCCTTAGATCACCTCAACTGGTCAAATAAATTTTCAATTCATGGAAGTGGATATTGGTTCATTTTTGTAACCATATTAATTATAAGATAATAAACACATAGTCGTAGAGTTCCATACACCTTTTTAACAAACAAAACTGGAACATCCCATGGAGACATTCTAGGATAGATGAACCCCTTGTTTCCTAGATCTTCCAACTGCACATTTAACTCCCACAATTTTGTGGGTGACCTATGGTAAGTGCAACGCCCGAGACTTTTTTGAGAAATATTTTGTTTTTATCAAAGGAATCTTTCACTACACACAACACTAGCTTGGCTTGCTTTACACGCAATCACGAACTTCCGCGATAGCTTGCGTCGTACGCAATACCGAGTTTCACTAAACAATGATATGCTATTAAAATATTATTAAAACTAACCGTTATGAATAGTAATTACCACTCATTTGAAATTTTAGACATTTTATTTTTCAAAATGGACTTCATTTTTGGATTCAGAATATCGAAATTAGCCTAGGGTGAAAATTTGGTATTTTTCTGAAAACTTTCATTTTTTGATGAATAGTGAAACAACTAAGTGGTAGTTAAAAAACTGAATTTTTCATAAAACATAATTTTACCGCTTCTGTGAGTGGAATTTTAAAAATCTGAGAGACACGATCAATATCAAAGACTAAAATGTGGTTCAATGAGATGAAAATAATTTTTGGTGAATAGTAACTTTTTACTTTTTTTTCCACGGTTAAAAGTAAATAAGGTAATTAAGGGTAAAAGTGTTATTATTATTACCCAATCACAAGTCATAATTCTGTTGGATAAGTGTAATTCGACCAAAAACAACCTTAGGAATAAAATATGACCATTTAGGCCCACTTGGAATAGATTAGGACATTTATTTTTAATTTATTTAAAGAAGTGTTAAAATAGTTAAAATCGAAGTTTAATAAGTAAATCATTTTTAATATGGGGTTATATATAAGATAAATTCGACTATAAATATTCATTAGAAAGATAAAAACATTTTCTAGATAATGGTATTTTATTTGTAATTTTTAGACATTAAATAGTTTAATTTATTTATGACACAACGATGATGCAGTAATTATCCTATTAATGAAATATTGACATAATTGATGTTATAAATACCCAAATAAATGTAATTTGAGACTTTTTATGAATTAAACTAATTTTATAGGTTAATATGACATTTAAGTATTGATTTAAAGAACTTTGTTCGAACTAGTAATTCTGTTATGATTTTCACAAAAATCAATTACTAAATAGTGTCAAAATTGACATAAAATAGTTTTTAAAAAAAATATTATATTATTAATTTTAATTTTATTCCTAAAAATATAAAGTTCGGAAAAATGACTTATATAAGGTTATATATATGAATAATAAACAACTTGGGGTTTGTTTGGCTTGATATAGTAAGTTTATTAACCTTATATTGTAAGAAAACAAGAAGACACAGTAAAAGTTAAATTATCTACCTTAAAGTTAAATCTAAATGATAAGGTTAAAATAGGAACCCAAACATGTATAAATTCTATTGGATGAAAGGATTTCGACCCATCCCCACCTTATCTCAGAAATAAATCAATTTGGAGCTATTTAAAAGCGAATTTCGTTTTATAATAAAATAATATTTTTAGTTTTCCAAAGGATCCCCTCTCCTCTCTTATAAAAGGGCACCTCCTACCTCTCTTCTTCACACCACATTGAGCCTTCAAGATCGTCCTAACCCTGCCAATTTCTTCTCTCCACATCCCTATAGAAATTCTAGAGGTCCTGGTCTTCTTCAAAGACAAATTTTAGTGCCCTAAAAGGAGGTCTCAAAGAAGCGCTTCAAAGAAGATGCAATGTCCATTACCGATTCATTCATCTTTATTTCTTCTTCCACATCTTCTTATTTTATTGTTTCATTATGAAGTAATAAAATCAGTATAACACATATAATTATATGTTATTATAAGTATGAAACAACCCTATTTCACCATCTATACATCCTACGGAAAATGAAATCACACCGTGTGCGTACGTACGGAATACCGTCTCCACGCCATGGTGTAAACTATTTTCCACCACCACCTTACTTGGATGGGTATAATGGTGTAAATAATGACTATATATGATTATTGTAAAGTTATATTGATTCTGAAATAGTATATTAACACTCCAATACAATTCCACAATCATGGGAATGATATCATCGCTCGTGCGTACGTACGGAATACTATCTCCACGATGTGATGTGACTCGTTCTACATGACCTTCATTGCATAATGATTATATAAATGAATTGAATGAATGAATATGATATATATTACACTAATACGATTCTTGAAATGAGTTATCTATAACCTAAAAGGAAAAATAAGAATTTATTCGACAAAACATGTATAAGAACAAAAATTAATAATCACCCGAATAACAAGTAGTAATGAAATATTACTAATAAGAAGCTAAGAATATGACCATATATGATATCATAAAAATAAGTATGATTCTGGAATAAGTCAATAACATTATTTAAATCATTATACAGGAGGTTCGGGCACTTACGAAGAAAATTGGACCTATGGTAAGGGAAAATATCACAATCTCATTTTTATCTGAGATTGTTTATACTTTGGTATTTTCTGGGGTGTATTTTATCATCCACATCCATGTTACCTCAATATTTAATATTGTTTCCATCCACCTACAATTTTTTAAAACCAATTTTACCCGTCGGTGAGTTTTTAGTAAAAGATATGCAAGGAATCGTTTGTCGTTTTTCATACGAGGTACTTTTTGACTTTTCCGTCAAAAGTACGAGAAGAATGTTTTTTTAACTTATACGGCATGAATGGATTTTTAAAACATTATTTCCAAGAAGCTTCAATTAAAATTTTTCATGTTTATTTTTAATCAAATTATTATAGATAAAAATTATATGACATTTTAAGAAAGGAAAAATGTTTTTGAAGTAGAATGGATATTTTCCTCAAGAATGGAGTTCAAGTGTTTTATCAAAATTATTTTCCTTCTAAAATAATATAGGGTTCTGTTTATATCCCTATTATTACATTGATTTGATTATGTTGTGATGGAAATATTTTTTTTATGAATTCCTTTATCTTATATGAATTGTTTTATGATGTCATGATGTTTAAGATTCCCATTTTTATTACATGGGTTATGCTATGATGTATGATTTATGACTTTGTGGCACAAAAAATAATGGTATCATTATGAGATGGGTGGGACCTATATCTACCTCCAATGCATTGGGTAAAGATTTTATATCTCTTGAGATAGACATGGCTGGAACGATAGGTTAAACCGGTTCAGTAAAATAGGACTAAAACAAAGAGTGAACTCAGTTCAGAAATGGACTTTGTCCACTAATATAGTCTTGGAAATGAGTCTTGACTAATAAGAAATGATTCTTTATGTTTATGTGTGCATTCCACAAAGATTCATGTTTTATTTTATGATTATTGGGATTACATTTCACTACCATGATTTATCCCATGATATGAATTTATGATCTCTTTTGTAGGGTTAGATTTCCAAAATGTTATGTTTTTATTTTAATGTGATTGATATTTATTTTGTTTAACCATACTGAGCATTTGAGCTCACCCTTTTTAATTTTTTCTTTCCCCAGGTCATGAAGAAGTTTATTAAATAAGATATGCCAGAAGGGACTATAGAGAAGATGAAATAAATGGGAGACAGTGTAGACACATTATGAACCAGTTTTTTATGTTTCCCAGTTTCTAAAGACACTATTCCTATACGGTCCTTTCCTGGTTTTGTTATATGTTATAATAAGTGTGCTTAAATTTTGATGTAATAACAATTTATGTAAAGTATGGGTGGTTATAGTTGGTATCAGAGGAAAGGTATATTCAATCATTGAAAACTAGGATGTGAAATCCTTAGTAAGAACCCTAAGGATATGTCTAAGCATAGAACACAATCTTAGTGTTTTAGAAATGGCCTTGAATATCCTAGGATAAGACCTTAAGTGTGAAATTTTATTCTTGATTATGTGGTTTTCCTATTATAATTAGCGTTGATCACATTATTCTTCTTGGTTTTAGTCAATGGATGGAACCCGAAGGAACCGTGTTAGTGCAGAATGCGATGGGAAATGAAATGATTGTCCCCCTAAGCAACCAAATGTTATGGGAGATGGAATGAAAAATCTTGTAGCCATGCTCACACAACTTTCTCAAGCTATGAATCATGCAGGACATCCAAACGAGAAAATCAAGGAGCAACATTCTGTTGAATCCTTCATGAGGAAGTGTCTGACTTCATTCAGCGGGTCTACTGATCCATTAATTTCTAAACAATGGATTAGTACTACTGAAAAGATATTTTCAGTTCTACAATGTTCTGAACATGATAAACTCATCCTAGTCATGTATCATTTGGAAGGAGCTGCTGATCAATGGTGTAATCTTATCAAGAATACGAGTCAAAGAGATGAAATTGAGTCCATGGAATGGGATGAGTTCAAGAACTTATTATTCAATAAGTACTTCCCTCGTATTCTCCGAACAAAGATGGAGAAAGAGTTTCTTGAACTGAAGCAAAAGGATGATGAATCTGATCGTACCTATGAATCAAATTTTACAAGACTTGCAAGGTACGCTTCTGGTATTATTATCCAACCCGAGAGTAAGATCGATCGATTATTTAGTGGCTTAAAACCACGTCTTCGAAGGGCGTTATCCATAAGGGACTTCAATAGATACATGGAAATCATTATATGTGCTCTCAAAGTTGAGATGGAGATTGGAGTAACCCATAAGTCATATGGGTTTTATAAGAAGAGGAAAATGGTATTCAACGAAAAATCTAAAGAGCACATTGAAAAGAAGATGAGATTTCACTTATGCTCAATGTGTGGAAAGAAACATAGAGGGAGTTTTCTTAAAGGGACAAGTAAATGTTTCAAATGTGTAAAGGAAGGTCACTGGGCATTTGAATGCCGCAATGATGGGAAGAAGATGTCTAAAGATGAAAACAATGGAAGGGACACACAGAATGAACCTACTACACTTCAATGTTTCAAGTTCAAGGAGATGGGGAATTATGCCAATAAATTCCCAAATCCAAGGGTTGTTGATGATGACTGACATCAACAAAATCTGAAGGCTAAAGACAAAGGAATGTCACATGCAATTTCTATCAGCGATGTGGAGTACGATAACTATGTGGTGAAAGGTACACTTACTATACACTCTCAAGTAGAAAATGTTTTATATGATTCTATATCCACCCACTCTTTTATTTATGAATATTTTTATAAGGGTATCACCATATTACCTCAACAATTTGATGTTTAGTTTTTTGTGACAACACCTAATGGAACAACAATCGCATCAAAACTTTATAATTCTTCCCCGATTGAAGTTTGTGGGAAAGTGCTTCCTGAAAATCTTGTGATCCTTCCTATAGTGGAATTTGATGTGATTCTTGGCATAGATTGGGTTAATTTATATGGAGCTCATATCAATTTTAATACAAGGTAAGTCACATTTCATATTTCAGATCAATCTATGATCGTCTATCGATGCAAGGATGAACATAAACTTCCAGTGGAAATTTCATCCATCTTATGGGTCTCGATTCCACTGAATGAAGGTTATTTATCTCAAATGGTTGTTGAGAAACTCACGATAAATAATATTCCCATTGTACAGGAGTTTGATGATGTCTTTCCGGAGGAATTTCTGGGTCTTCCACCAAATCGTGTAGTTGAGTTTGCAATAGAACTCATACATGGTGCTTTGCCTATTTCAAAGACACCATATAGAATGGCCCCAATTGAGTTGCAGGAATTGAAGAAGAAACTCCAAGAGAATCTTGATAAGGGATTCATATGCCCTAGTGTGTCACATTGGGGAGCACCTGTTCTATTTGTTAAGAAGAAAGATGTATCAATGAGACTCTGCATTGATTATTTAGAACTTAACAAGATCTCTATAAAGAAAAAATATCCTCTCCCACGCATTGATGACTTATTTGACCAACTGCGCGAAGCTAAATACTTTTCCAAGATTAATATCCATTCAGGTTATCATCAATTATGTGTCAAAAGGGAGGATATTCCAAAGACGGCTTTCCGTACAATGTATGGACACTATGAATTTATAGTGATGCCATTTGGTCTTACTAATTCCCCTGCTATCTTCATTGATCTGATGAATAGAGTCTTTAGAGATTATCTTGATCAATTTTTGGTAGTCTTTATAGATGATATTCTTGTCTATTCAAAGAGCAAGGAAGAACATTAAGATCACATGAGAATTATATTGATGACCCTGAGAAAGGATAAGCATTATGCCAAATTTACCAAGTGTGAATTTTAGCTTCAAAAAGATTCATTTTTGGGTCACATAATCTCAAAAGAGGGGATATCTATGGATCCAGCAAAAACAAAGGTTATCAAAAGATGGTCGAGACCAACAACAGTAACTGAGATCCGATGTTTTCTTGGTTTAGCTGGATATTATCGACATTTTGTGAATGATTTTTAACGATTATCTAATCCACTCACCAGGTTGACTCGAAAAGGAGTTAAGTTTGTTTGGATGGAAGAATGTGAAGAGAATTTCAAGGAGTTGAAAAGAAGGTTATCCAGTGCACCTGTGCTCAAACTGCCTTGTAGTGGAGACAGTTTTGTGATATACAGTGATGCATCCAAGAAGGGTTTGGGGTGTGTTCTTATGAAAAATGATATGGTGATAGCTTATGCCTCATGACAGTTGAAAATACATGAGAAAAATTACCCAACTCATGATTTGGAGTTAGCTGCGGTAATCTTTGCATTAAAGATTTGGAGGCATTATCTTTATGGAGAAAGGTGAGACATTTATACTGATCATAAAAGTTTAAATTATATTTTCACCCAAAATGAGCTGATTATGCGCCAAAGAAGATGGATAGAGCTAATTAAGGATTATGACTGCTCAATTCATTACCACCCTGGGAAAGCAAACAAGGTGGAAGATGCATTAAGTCGACAAGACCATGCTAGTTTATCCATGATGGGGATCACAAAAGATCCAATATTTAGGGATTTACAATGGATGGATCTTGGAATTATAATGGAAAGGGAAAAATCTTATCTTTCTCAAATGAATGTTCAACCGTCTATACATGTGATGATTAAAGAGGAACAGAAAGAAGATGTCGAGTTACAAAAGAAGGCGTGAAATGTTCCTGAATTGAACCTTGATTGTGATGGGATAATAAAGTTCCGGAATCGTGTTTGTGTTCCTCCCATCCCCAATTTAAAGAAGGAACTGCTGGATGAGGCTCATAGTTCTTCATTCTCTATTCATCCTGGAAGCACGAAGATGTATAGGGACCTGAAAGAGTACTTCTGGTGGGATGGCATGAAAAGAGATGTTGCTGAATATGTCTATCAATGCTTGGTTTTTCAGCAAGTTAAAGCTAAGAGACAGAAGTCTAAGGGGATGTTACAACCAATACCCATACCCAAATGGAAATGGGAAAACATCACTATGGACTTTGTCACATGAATTCCTAAAACATCCAAAGGCAATAATGCTATATGGGTCATAGTTTATCATCTTACAAAGTCTGCACACTTCATTGCTATTAGAGAGGATTTCTCTCTGGATCAGCTTTCTAGGATATATGTAAATCAAGTGATAAGATTGCATGGAGAACCACTTTCTATTATATCTTATCGGGATCCGAGGTTTACCTCAAAGTTATGGTGAAGTCTTCAGCATACTCTGGATACAGAGTTGCGTTTTAGGACTGCTTATCATCCTCAGACAGACGGTCAGTCTGAGTGAACGATTCAAAATCTAGAAGATATGTTCAGAGCATGCTCTATGGATTTCAAAGGTGGTTGGGATCAACATATTTCTTTAGTGGAATTTTCTTATAATAATAGCTTTCACTCCAGTATTCAAATGGATCCTTATGAAGCTCTCTATGGATTGAAATGTAGGACTCCGACTTGCTGGGATGATGTTGGGGAAAGAAAGCTATTAGGACCTGATCTCGTTGATGAAAGGGAAGAAAAGGTCTGATCTATTCAACAACACATAAGAGTAGCCCAGAGTCGACAGAAAAGTTATGCCGACAACCGACGAAAAGACCTAGAGTTTGAAGTGGGTGATATAGTGTTCTTACGAATATCTCCCTGAAGAGGGTCATGAGATTTGGAAAGAAGGGGAAGTTGAGCCCTAGATATATCGGTCCTTTCGAAATACTGGATCGTGTTGGAAAGGTAGCTTACCAATTGGCGCTTCCACCGAATCTCTCTCAAGTTCACGATGTGTTCCATGTATCTCTCCTGAGAAAGTACATACCTGATCCTTCACATGTACTCAGCTCAGAAGTTGTACCGCTCGAGCTAGATCTTTCTTATGAAGAACTGCCGATAGAGATTCCGGATCATAGCGAAAAACTCCTACGGAACAAGACCAATCACTTGGTGAAAGTTTTATGGAGGAACCACCGATTAGAAAAAGCTATATGGGAGCTTGAGAATATGATGAGGGAGAGGTATCCTCATCTTTTTGTTACAAAGTGACGAATTTCGAGGGCGAAATTCATTTTAAGGGGGGTATAATGTAACGCCCGAGTCCTTTATGAGAAATATTTTGTTTTTATCAAAGTAATCTTTCACTACACAGAACACTAGCTTTGCTTGCTTTATATGCAATCACAGCCTTCCTCGATAGCTTGCGTCGTATGCAATACCGAGTTTCACTAAACAATGATATGCTATTAAAATATTATTAAATCTAGCCATTATGAATAGTAATAACCACTTTTTTGAAATTTTATAAATTTTATTTTTCAAAATGGACTTCAATTTTGGATTCAGAATATCGAAATTAGCCTAGGGTGAAATTTTGATATTTTTCTGAAAACTTTCAATTTTTGATGAATAGTGAAACCACTAAGTGGTAGTTAAAAAAACTGAATTTTTCATAAAACTTAAGTTTACCGCTTCTGTGAGTGGAATTTCGAAAATCCGAGAGACACGGTTAATATCAAGGACTAAAATGTGGTTCAATGAGATGAAAATAATTTTTGGTGAATAGTAACTTTTTACTTTTTTTTACCACGGTTAAAAGTAAATAGGTTAATTAAGGGTAAATGTGTTATTATTATTAGCCTAACACATGTCCTAATTCTATTGGATAAGTTTAATTCAACCAAAAACAACCTTAGAAATAAAATATGACCATTTAGTCCCACTTGGATTAGATTAGGACATTTATTATTAATTTATTTAAAGAAGGGTTAAAATAGTTAAAATCAAAGTTTAATAAGTAACTCATTTTTAATATGGGGTTACACATAAGATAAATTGGAATATAAATATTCATTATAAAGATAAAACAATTTCCTACATAATTGTATTTTATTTGTAAATTTTAGACATTATATAATTAAATTTATTTATGACACAACGATGATGTAGTAATTATCTTATTAATGAAATAATGACATAACTAATGTTATAAATACCCAAATAAATGTAATTTGAGACTTTTTATGAATTACACTAATTTTATAGGTTGATATGACATGTTAGTATTTATTTAATTAACTTGTTTCGAACTAATCATTATGTTATGATTTTCACAAAAATCAATTACTAAATAGTGTCAAAATTGACATAAAATAGTTTTTAAAACAAATATTATATTATTAATTGTTATTTTATTTAAAAAAATCTATGTTTCGTCAAAATTAATTAGATAAGGTTATATATATTAATAATAAACAACTTGGGGTTCTTTTGGCTTGATATTGTATGTTTATTAACCTTATAGTGTAAGAAAACAAGAAGACACGGTAAAAGTTAAATTATCTAACTTAACGTTAAATCTAAATCATAAGGTTAAAATAGGAACACAAACATGTCTAAATTCTATAGGATGAGAGGATTTCTACCCCTCCCCACCTTATCTCGGAAATAAATCAATTTGGATCTATTTAATACCGAATTTGGCTTTATGATAAAATAATATTTTTAGTTTTCCAATGGAGCCCCTCTCCTCCCTTATAAAAGGGCACCTCCTCCCTCTCTTCCTCACACCACATTGAGCCTTCAAGCTCAGCCAACCCCTGCCAATTTCTTCTCTCCAATTCCCTAGAGACATCTTATAGGTCCTGGACTTCTTCAAAGATCAATTTTTGTTCCCTAAAAGGAGGTATCAAAGAAGCGCTTCAAAGAAGAGGTAATGTCTGTTACCGATTCATTCATCTTTATTTCTTCTTCCACTTATTCTTCTTTAGTTGTTTAATTATTAAGTAATAACATCAGTATCACTAATATAATAATATGTAATTATAATTATGAAACAACCCTATTTCACCATCTATCCATCCTACGGAAAATGAAATCACCGCGCGTGCGTGCGTACGGAATACCGTCTCCATGCCATGGTGTAATCTATTTTCCACAACCACCTTACTTGGATGAGTATAATGGTGTAAATAATGACTATATATGATTATTGAAAAGTGATATTGATTCTGAAATAGTATATATACACTCGAATACAATTCCACAATCATGGGAATGATATCATCACTCGTGCGTACGTACGGAATACCGTCTCCACGATGTGATGCGACTCGTTCTACATGATCTTCATTGCATAATGATTATATAAATGAATTGAATGAATGAATATGATATATATTACACTAATACAATTCTGGAAATGATGTATCTATAACCTAAAAAGAAAAATAAGAATTTCTTCGACAAAACACGCATAAGAACAAAAATTAATAAACAACCGAATAACAAGTAGTAATGAAATATTACTAATAAGAAGCTAATAATATGACCATATATGATATGATAAAAATATGAATGAATCTTAAATAAGTCAATAACATTATTTAAATTATTATACAAGAGTTTTGGACACTTAAGAAGCAAATTGGACCTAAGGTAAGGGAAAATATCACAATCTAATTTTTATCCGATATTGATTATACTTTGGTATTTTATGGGGTGTATTTTATCATCCACATACATGTTCCCTCAATATGTAATATTGTTTCCATCCACCTACAATTTTTTAAATCCAATTTTACTCTTCTGTGAGTTTTTAGTAAAAGATATGAAAGGAATCTTTTTTCGTTTTTCATACGAGGTACTTTTTGACTTTTCCGACAAAAGTACGAGAAGAATGTTTTTTCAAATTATACGGCATGAATGGATTATTAAAACACTATTTCCAAGAAGCTTCATTTAAAAGTTTTCAAGTTTATTTTTAATCAAAATATTTTAGATTAAAATTGTATGACATGTTAAGAAAGGAAAAAAAAATTAAGTAGAAAGGATATTTTCCTCAAGAATGGAGTTCATGTGTTTTATCAATATTATTTTCCATCTAAGATAATATAGGGTTCTATTTATATCCCTATTATTACATTGATATGATTATGTTGTTATGGAAATATTTTTTTGAATTCCTTTATCTTATATGAATTGTTTTATGATGTCATGATGTTTAAGTTTCTCATTTTTATTACATGGGTTATGCTATGATGTATGATTTATGATTTTGTGGCACACATAAGAATGGTATAATTATGAGATGAGTGGGACCTATATCTCCCTCCAATGCATTGGTAAAGATTTTATATCTCATGAGATAGACATGGATGGAATGGCAGGTTAAACCGGTTCAGTAAAACAGGACTGAAACGAAGAGTTAACTCGGTTCAGAAATGGACTTTGTCCACTAAGATAGTCTTGAAAATGAGTCTTGACTAATAAGAAATGATTCTCTATGATTATGTGTGAATGCCACAAAGATTCATGTTTTATGTTATGATTATTGGGATTACATTTCACTACCATGATTTATCCCATGTTATGAAATTATGATCTCTTTTGCAGTGTATGATTTCCAAAATGATATGTTATTATTTTGATGTGATTGATATTTATTTTGTTTACGATTACTGAGCATTTGAGCTAACCCTTTTGAATGTTTTCTTTCCCCAGGTCAGTAAGAAGGTTATTAAGTAAGATATTACAAAAGGGACTATAGATATGATTAAATAAATGGGAGACAATGTAGACTCTTTATGAACCAGTTGTTTATGTTTCCCAGTTTCTAAAGACACTATACCTATATGGTCCTTTCCTGGTTTTGTTATATGTTGTAATAAGTGTGCTTCAATTTTGAAGTAATAACAATGTATGTAAAGTATGGGTCATTATAGTAAGACAAAAGTTAGATAGGTCTTTTCCTCATAAGGATATCAATTATAAACACCACATCCCTCACATATTGTAACCCTGGGAATTAATCTGAAAATACATACAAAAAATGATCCAAAACTATTAGAAAAATAGTTTCCCCAACAGTTTCCATTGATGCCAATGACAACACTAACAACGGATACAAGATCGTTCAAGGAGATGGTGCCAAAAAATATGTTTCACCTAGCCTTTGCTTCTTATCTCCACTTAATTGATGCTCATTTCTATCCTCTATTGTAAAAATTATAATTCCTGTAAAAAATAAATGTGCGCCTTAAACAATTCCAACAAATCCATTCCAAGGATTATTTCATAAGAATCCATCTCAAGAACAGGGAAATCCAATATAAATTCAATGCCATCAAGAACTAAGAAACATGATCTACATATAAAGGCTTCAAACTCTCTTTGACCCGAAGGATTTTGATGCTTCAAAACAGAAGGCATCATTTCCAAATATAATCCCACCAAATCAACAATGTGAGAAGAAATAAATGAATTTGTAGCACCTGTATAAAATAAATCATGCATCAATGTGTAATTTGAAAAAACTATACCTTGAGTAGTGGATGGTCCTGAGTGATCATCCATCATAAACTGTTCAACTCCAAACAAATACATGATATCCATGCTCTACTCATTATTACCATGCTGAGGCTTCTTGGTATTCCAAGAATCACCATATCCTGCCTCTCTATACTTAAGAGGGGTATGCTGCTGCCCATATCCCATCAAGTCATAATACCCCAGAGACCCCTAAGGATTACCACAAATACCCAACCATAGAGCATTTGGAAAATAATGTTGAAGATTCCCCGTCTTCTAAAAATTATGACATGCTCGAGGTTGTTATATGCAATCCTGCTTGATGTTCCCAAGAGATCCACACTAAAAACATCTTGTCTTACTCTGAGGCTTTGGAGAAATATTCACTGAACATACAATTTGACTCTGAGCCTGACTCCCAACCTTGAAATAATTGTCCCTCTTCAACTTGAACCCATCTTCTGAGTTACCACTATTTCCCATGTGTACCAACATACATCCCCCACCTGTAGCCCCTAAAATATTCCAATTATCTACCATAGTTCTATTCTACAGTTCCATGTGTTGTACCTCTCATACCCCTAAAGGTTTGATTTTCATGATCACAATCACCCTCTTATTTATCTAATCTTGTTTTAAGTGTTTTTGGATGATAGGCTTAATTTCAGGTGGCCAAGGAATTGGGCCAAGAAAGCAAGAAGCCAAAGTGGACTGATTTTCAGTCCACCGGCCAACCGATGGAAGAGCACCGACCAGCCGATGGAGGCCTGGACAGAAGGCATCCTTCTGTCCAGACCACCGGCCAACCGGTGTCACACCAGCGGCCAGCCGGTGGCACCCAGAAAGAAGAGGTTGCTACTGCCTCAGCACCGGCCAACCGGTGGCCTCAGCACCGGCCAGCCGGTGGCACCCATCCAGAACAGTATTTGCTACTGCCTAAGCACCGGCCAACCGGTGGCCTCCTCACTGGCCAGCCGGTGGCGCCTGAGCCCGAAGGGCTCTCCTTTTTGCTAGCACCGGCCAACCGGTGGCCCTGTACCGGTCAGCCGGTGGAGCCAGTCAAACTAGCCGTTGGGCTTTTGACCAGCCTGTCCACTTGACCTCCCAACGGCTACGAAGCCTTTTCCAACGGCTCTGAAGACCTCCAAAGGCCATATGAGGGTCCCCCCTCTATAAATAAAGGACCTTGAAGCCCCGGAAACTTAACTAAGCCATACGGAAGCCAACAGACATATTTTTGATCATTTGGCGAACCTCCGGCGGATTGCTCCAAGGGAACCCCAATTGCTCCAACACAATTCCACATCCAAGGAGCACCACCATAGAAGCTTGGGAGCGCCCTTCATCAACTCCAATCATCCATTGGCGCCCAAGACTTCCTCATTATGGTTTTTATTGCTTTATCATTTTTTGAGCATCATTTTGGGTTTGTGCCTACAAACCCCATCTCTTTCTCTCATCCTTTCTTTTGGGTTTTCACATCACCTTTAAGGTGTGAAGAGGTTGGTCAAGCCTTTCCTTTAAAAGGCTTGAGACATAGGTGAGCTAGCCTTCACCTGTAAGAAGGCTAGTGGGTTCTTGCTCAACCATTGAAAGCAAGTGGGTTCTTGCATAACCATTTAAAAGCAAGCTGTAATAGGTGAGCTAGCCTTCACCTGTAAAAAGGCTAGTGGGTTTCTTGCTACAACCATTGAAAAGAAAGCGGTAGTAAATCTCTCAACGGTTGAGTTGGGAGCGGAGACGTAGGCCGGGTTTTAGGCCGAACTCCGTTATCAATTTTGTGTCTTGCCTCTTTTATTTCCGCTGCACTTTCACTTTGATTTTAATTTGTTAATTTTTTTTTTAAAAGGCAATTCACCCCCCCTCTTGCCATCACTTCCTTCTTTCTCCGCCTAACAATTGGTATCAGAGGAAAAATTTGAGTAATACCTTCACCGGTTTCAAATTTAAGATCCATTGTGATGGCATCAACCTCTTTCGCCCCCGAAGGCTATTCTTTGGGTCGTGCTCCATTTTTTGATGGAACCAACTACACTTATTGGAAAACCCGCATGACCAATTTTCTTAAAAGCATTGGTTATCCTATTTTTAAAATTGTCATAAATGGTTATTCACTTTCTTCTTCCGATGAATCCAAATGGACCCCCGAAGACATTGCAAATTTTGAGCTTGATGGCAAAGCCATGAATGCTCTTCATTATGGGCTAGACCGTAATGAATTTTATCGTATTTCTACTTGCTCATCTTCTCATGATATCTGGAATCTTTTAGAAGTAACCCATGAAGGAACTAAAGGCGATGACAAGACCGATTTCCCTCTCAAAAAGAAAAAGGCCAAGCAAAAGGAGAAGAAGAAGGCTTTCAAGGCCACATGGAGTGATAGCTCCACATCCTCCTCCTCCTCCTCCTCGAGCGACAACGGTAACAAATGCCTAATGGCATTTCATGAGGTAACATCTTCCGACTCCTCCTCCTCTTGTTCTTCAAATTCAAATTCTTTCAATCACATGTCATATGAGGATCTCCAACACGCTAGAGATCAATTGGAGGAAGGTTTTCACGAACTTTCTTCCAAATTTGTTTCTTTAAAAAAGAATTTCAAAAAACTCTCTTCCGAAAAAGAACAACTTCTCAAAGAGAAGGAAGAGTTGACCCTCAAAGTCCAAAATCTTCCCGATGTTGATTCTATGGAATCAACAATCATGGATTTAAGGGAATCCCTAGCCAAGTTAGCCCAAGGGGAACAAAATTTAACCAAACTCCTCGGTTCTCAAAGCGTTTCTAGAACCACCGAAGGGCTTGGGTATTCCAAGCAAGCATCCTCTTCCCATGAACCTACTATTTTTGTAAGGGGGAGCTCTCAATTTAAATTTTTTAATTATTGCAAAAAACCCGGGCACATAATCTATGAGTGCAATTGTAAAAATGCCCGGTATGGTAGGCCCAAAATCATTTCTTTTAATGATGAATTTTTTAGGAGAAGACCCGCCACTAGACAAGTATGGATTGAAAAATCCCTTCTAGCGAGTCTCTCCGGGCCAAAATTTGTCTCGGTTTCAAAAACCTCTCCCCGGTGATTTGTTGTTTTTATTTAGGGGGAGTTAGGATCGTTTAAGCCCTTTTGATTTCAATTTCAAAATTTTCGATTCAAACTTTCAATTTTAACTCTTGGTATCAAATTTTTCAATTCAAAATTTTCATTTCAAATTTTTGATTCAAAACATTCAATTCAAATTTCAAAAATTTCAATTGGTTTAAAATCCTATTTCCCTCAATCAAGTTTTATACCCCGTGCTATTTTGATAATCACAAAGGGGGAGAAATTCTTGGTTGATTGGGGGAGAAATCCTTTAAAGCATGCTTTTCATTTCATTTTCTACATTGCTTGTTTTGGTGATTGTGATCATCAAAATAGGGGGATATTGTTGTACCTCTCGTACCCCTCAAGGTTTGATTTTCATGATCACAATCACCCTCTTATTTATCTAATCTTGTTTTAAGTGTTTTTGGATGATAGGCTTAATTTCAGGTGGCCAAGGAATTGGGCCAAGAAAGCAAGAAGCCAAAGTGGACTGATTTTCAGTCCACCGGCCAACCGATGGAAGAGCACCGGCCAGCCGATGGAGGCCTGGACAGAAGGCATCCTTCTGTCCAGACCACCGGCCAACCGGTGTCACACCAGCGGCCAGCCGCTGGCACCCAGAAAGAAGAGGTTTCTACTGCCTCAGCACCGGCCAACCGGTGGCCTCAGCACCGGCCAGCCGGTGGCACCCAGCCAGAACAGTATTTGCTACTGCCTAAGCACCGGCCAACCGGTGGCCTCCTCACCGGCCAGCCGGTGGCGCCTGAGCCCGAAGGCCTCTCCTTTTTGATAGCACCGGCCAACCGGTGGCCCTGTACCGGTCAGCCGGTGGAGCCAGTCAAACTAGTCGTTGGGCTTTTGACCAGCCTGTCCACTTGACATCCCAACGGCTCCGAAGCCTATTCCAACGGCTCCGAAGACCTCCAAAGGCCATATGAGGGTTCCCCCTCTATAAATAAAGGACCTTGAAGCCCCGGAAACTTAAATAATCCATACGGAAGCCAACTGACATATTTTTGATCATTTGGAGAACCTCCGGCGGATTGCTCCAAGGGAACCCCAATTGCTCCAACACAATTCCACATCCAAGGAGCACCACCATAGAAGCTTGGGAACGCCCTTCATCAACTCCAATCATCCATTGGCGCCCAAGACTTCCTCATTACGGTTTTTATTTCTTTATCATTTTTTGAGCATCATTTTGGGTTTGTGCCTACAAACCCCATCTCTTTCTCTCATCCTTTCTTTTGGGTTTTCACATCACCTTTAAGGTGTGAAGAGGTTGGTCAAGCCTTTCCTTTAAAAGGCTTGAGACATAGGTGAGCTAGCCTTCACCTGTAAGAAGGCTAGTGGGTTCTTTCTCAACCATTGAAAGCAAGTGGGTTCTTGCATAACCATTTAAAAGCAAGCTGTAATAGGTGAGCTAGCCTTGACCTGTAAAAAGGCTAGTGGGTTTCTTGCTACAACCATTGAAAAGCAAGCGGTAGTAAATCTCTCAACGGTTGAGTTGGGAGCGGAGACGTAGGCCGGGTTTTAGGCCGAACTCCGTTATCAATTTTGTGTCTTGCCTCTTTTATTTCCGCTGCACTTTCTCATTGATTTTAATTTGTTAATCTTTTTTTTAAATGGCAATTCACCCCCCCTCTTGCCATCACTTCCTTCTTTCTCCGCCTAACACCATGTAATCATTAACACACATCCCTACTATCATGAAAAGAATTTCCTGGTTTATCCCAGCATAAAAATTTGTGTCATCAACTATGTAAAACCCACCACTTCAGGTGAAAACTGAACTAAGGTCATAAAATTAGTCTCATTTTCTGTTAATACCATGTTTCCTTGCTTCAAAATGGTGAAATACATTTTACTATGAATTTTGAATGTCTGAGGGTATAATTTTTTGTTAAAAAATTTCTTAAAACCCTCCCATGTCACACCTTAGTTCTTCGTAGCTTGGATCGCCAGATCCTACCACTGAAGGGAATGATATTCCAACATGTATGTAGCTAACTTCATTGTTAGCTCTTCCAGTCTTCCTAAGAAGTTAAATATCTAAGTCATTCTACTCATCCATGCTTTAGCCATTTCCGGCTCTGATTCACACCTAATCATGGGTGGATTATGCATTTGAAACTAAACCTCATGATCCACATGCATTGGTTCATCCCCTTTATTCACACATTACAATGCTTGGAATTCTTGAACAATAATTTTTAATAGCTTCTGGTTCACCTGGGGCTTAGGTGCAACCACATTTTCAGCAGATTCATCCCATTGGTCTCTACGACACCTACCTAGTGCCATGTCCATCAATACTGACTGAAAATTGTTTTTTTATTATTCAAAAACTTTTAAGTAAAATGTGAGAAACCATACATGACCTCACCACATCACCAATTCACCACTTCAACACTTCAAAACAAACAATCACAATTGATAATATCCAATCAAGACATCAAACTGAGAAACCATCAATGTTGGAGCTTAAGTCACAAAGAAAGGATGAGTTACCACGAACCAGGGGAAACAAACATCAGGAGAGCTGGACAAACCATAGAGCAGGTCTCCTCAAACGCCCACTGATGCGACCGTCGACACGAGCCCAAATCCAGAAACCCGTCGGTGAACTCCAGTCAGATTCCTCCCAACCCTCCAACGAAGTGAGATGGGCCCTGAAAGAGCACATCCACAAAGGGCGACAAACAGAATAGATCAAGGAAGGTAAGGCCATCCAGACGCTGCACCCAGCTCCGCAGGTAACTATAGTGCACTCTCGGATCAAATGCCACTCTGAGAACCCCTATCCAGCAGCTCTGAAGTATTGCAAACCAAAATCCAAATGATCACATCAGATCCAAAAACCACCACAAAACAAACTCAAATATTACCGCCACTATCAAAACTGCACGCAGGTACCACAAAAACCCACCCAAAGCATTCTCATAGCCATTGAACAACGTGGTAGACCATAATCTAGACAACATCGCGGATGACCGGGACTCAGCCATCCTGCACTGTGGAAGATCTAAAACCGACGCCAGAAAACCAGGAACCCGACCACCCTGCCAGAGAATGACAGAAGAAGGAAAAATCCCTCATAATGAAGAAGTCTGAACCCTCCGCAGCACTAGAACCTGACCATACCACCCTTCTCAAACAGGACCAGACGAACGATGCCTTGTGAAACCTCACAGACCACCGGAGGTCTAGAAGCCCACCACCGAAGACCCAACCTGACCCCAAGTCACGGTAGGTCTGGATCTTTCCACAAATTACCCAAATCCTGTCCACCAAGCTGGAGCGCAACAAGGAAGGCCCGGAACCCAACTTCCATGCCACAAATGACCAGATCTCAAGCATCACCATCGCCTGACATTCAAGCCCGAAGACGAAATGTGAGACGGAACGTGACTGACACCATCACCGCAACACAAGACGAAAAAGCCTGAGAAACCCTCTTCGTCGAGCTAATAAAGAGCCACTACGCTGGGAAAGGACTGAGAAAATTCCAGGAAGGAAGGAAATGGTGAAACCCTAAACAGAGGGAGAAGGCGACAGTGAGGGAAAACCTTCCTCACTACGCCCCTTACGGGCTCATCTCCATGGGACGATTTATTTCCCATTTCCATCAATACAAAAACAAACATAAGTCCCACTCCTATAATGAGTAAAGGAAGAAAACATTCATATTCAATTACTTAACCATTATAAAAACTACTCTTTATAGATGTTCACATTTCTGATGTTTCACTATTCTAAAAAATCCACCATGTTTTGAAAATAAACAATTTTTCAAAATACCACTAGTTTCCAGGTTTCAAATCCTTCCATTTTGAATCCCAATTAAGATTTTTCATAATATATAGATTAATTTCACCCCATAAATCATTATACCCCAATGAAATATACATCTTAGTGGGAAGTCATTTCTAGAATGCATGTCATGCTCATCTCATTGGCTACAACCACGAAAATGTAATAGCCAATGCTTATATGTGTCGCTAAATACTTATATGCCCAACACCCTGGTAACATTATGTTCAGTATAAAAGGTTTATATACATCCTCTTATGCTATACATTCCATGTTCTGACAATCCTATGCCTTTCTACCATCCTGAATCAAGGAATATACCACGAACAAATGTCAACACCACGACTGACAATCAACACCAAAGGGATGAACAACGTCTCTCAATTGAATACCAAGGACGGAACAAACTAATACCACTTGTAACATACCACCCCATCCCATTTCCATTAGTGGGAAGATAAATGTTACCTTTCCTTAAGCGACATTCCCAGGGTGCCAATGGCTGGAAATAAATTCTTATGACTTCAAGAATCATTAGGGAACAATTTTACCTTATGATAACACCAACCAAGAAAAAATTCAATTACAAAAAAAGTGACATGATGCATGTCTAAAAGACAATCCAATCAATACATTTTCAGAAGTTATCCAAAAAAATTGATAACAATTCCCAAATTCCAATACAACCAATCCACAAATTAGAGTTACAAGTGGAGGAATACAGAACAACACCCCAAATTACTAGGACACCATCCATAGCTCCACACCAGGTTCCATGATCCAAGCCCCACAACATCACCAAAGAATTATTTTGAACCACTAGAAAATTAATATTCTTTACCCTTACTTTTGTCCAATAATGCAACATCAGAAAAATCACCCAAGCCCCGAAGCATGGGTGAGTAATGATAATCAGTATGATTTTCCCAAATGACTTACCTATACACTCAACTAGGAAAGAACCTTTAGAACACTATTATAATGTATTTTATATAAAACATTAAATAGTTCCACAACTTAAAACAACTAAAACACTCATTTACCAATCCATTTCCTCCCTAATTCCTACACAATGGAAAGCCAAACAACCATGCCAGAATCCATTTAACACTTTCACATTTGAAAAAAAAATCATCTTTCATAGAAACACAAAAAAAGGAAAAACACATGGTGGATCTACACATCCAAACATGTTTACTACTTTTCAAATCATGTGGTACTTCTTGTCCACCTATCCTTGATGGTGTCCCATCCAACTACTCTCCATCCCCTTTTTATAGTGGTACTCTCAACCCACTTTACATCATTCCAAACAAAACATAACTTTATCAGTCCTATAACCAATAATATAACACATGAAGGCCACAAAAACATGCCCTTAACCAAGAATATGACACACCAAGGCCACAAAAAATGCCAATAACCATTTCATAATAAAAAATCCCTTATATCATCATCTGTGTCATGTCACATTTTAATAAAGGAGCTCCATTTTATTGTAAATCATTTCCTCATTAAATTTCCATAAAACAACAAACACTATTGATTTTAAAATCAACATTTTAAAATCCAACAACAAGGACATTTCACCGTGAAAACCCTATTTCCCTAAAAATCCAAAATAATACCAAATGTATTTATGACCAATTTCATATATCAAAATCACAAATTATTTCTAGAAAACCGAATTAATTGTAAAAATCCTTCTAGTCTTAAAAAACTAGATTTGACAGATAAGCAACTTACCTTTTGGGTTATAAAAAAATCAACCAACAACCAACCATACCACATATCCGGAAAATGAACCACCAAAATGGATCTAGATTATCATCCCTAACATCAATTAGCCTTAATCTCGTCATTTAAGGCAACAAAAACCCTAGATATACACAAATGGATGTATATATAGTAAACTGAGAGAGGGGGAAGAGTAGATCTAGATAAAACCAAAGAGAAACAATGTAAATAGTCTTACTTGGGATAAATGATCGCATAGTGATTCAATATTCAATTCCATCCTTACACTGTTGTTTTAAACTACTTTTGTAAAGAATATAAAAAAGATGTTAATAAATTTCAAATCCTGTTTTATTCAATGAATTAATTTTTTTCACTGTTAAAAAGGGAAATTATACTTATTTTGATATTTTCATTGAAGGTAGAGGTGATTTGGAGTCATGGAGATCATCCAGAAGAAAAATGTGCCAAAATGTATGGAATTCAATGGGCATCTTTCCATTGTTTTGAACAGTACAAGAAAAAAATGCATCAAAATTGGTTGAAATTTTGTGGACCGGACCAGAATTTAATAATATACATTTTATCTCAAAGAACCGAATCCATATTCGGCATCTACGAGACCCATATGAACTTATTTTCCAAAGCCACCGAATATGAACAAAGTTAAAAGTATCTTTCTGTAATATGTCAATATCACGAGCTGTGATTTTCCAAATGATGCTTAACAATTATTGGAGACAGTCAAGACATAAGGATAAGGCTTTCCAATTTTTTTAAAAATGATATTCTACTATCTAGTAGCTGAAAACCATCATCCAATTTGTTTATCGAAATATCGGTGCCAAAACCACTTCCCATTTTGGATATAAAAAGTAACCTTGGGCAACCCATTTGTAAGATTGGACACGAAGTGATGCTTTTACATTTTGGAGTCCTATAATAGTCTCATACTCATACTAGAAGTTCTAGATTCCTTTATCCTCATAGGGGGATCAAGAATGAAGGAAGAGTTCCACCCGAGCTTCCTCCTCCTCCTGATGTCGAGTTAAACGGTGGACGTTCATTATGAGGGAGATACACACATGTAATTGGAGTTCTGAAACTTGTAATACTACTAGTTTGATTTATTTTGGGTTTGAAAACATTTCATTTAGATGTATCTAACTTTGATTTATATATGGTTGATTTAACCGAATGAAATGCCATTTACTTTTCACCGATCGATGCGGTGTTTTCTGTGTGGGACTTGTGTTGTTCCAATTGGGAAGCACAAGAATCCTTTTCTTCCCCACTTATTTGAGATTTTAATTTGTTTTGGAAGCTATTATACCCTTCTATGATCTGGACCTTGCCAGTACGATTGTTATGTCAAGGTTTGGCTCAATGAGCTTTGATATAAGAGCTTGGAAAGTAATTTGGATTCCGATTGAATTCAAAAAAAGAATTATATCAAACCATAATTAATATCCAAGAAAAATTATCTTTAAATTTCTGTAGTGAACTCACAATGAACCCTTAAATATCATAATTAATAAAAACCACCTTTTCTTTCCAACTGTTAGTCTCTTTAATTAAGACATTTCATCCTAAAACTATTTTCAAAACCACACCCTATATAAGTACTTTTTATTAAAAACACACTCTCTCAACCCACCACCACTCCTTGAGAGACGAACTAGGGTCTTCCCTAGACTATAAATTATCCTTAAAATCATAATCAATTTTCCTCATCACAACAATGCTATCAAATTTTGACGCTGTTTCAGGGGAGTACTTTGGTTTTTAGTGCATGTTTTTTAGAAGGTTTTTGTAATATTTGTGATTATTTAATTTTTTTATCTTTTTCCTTTTCAATAAATTTTTGTTATGATCTATTTTTTTGGAATGTTTGGTGCATGATGCGTTATACTCCATGAGATTTAGCACCTTTTGAACCTGAACTGGAAATGACCCTACGTCAACGACACCAAGACTCAAAAGAGAACACTTTGATGTAAGACACACTACACATTGAAACTCTTCCTCACCATTAATATTCTTCTAGAACTAACATCAAAAATGAAATAAACTTTTTTAACATGGCTGAAAATAGTAAAACCCTAAAAAATAAAAACCGATGTTGATATTCAGCCCACATACATTCAATTAAAAGGTGAGGCACCCGATATTGAATTAAAATATGGTTTAATTCATCTATTAACAAGATTCCATGGACTTCCTGGAGATGATCCACACATTCACATAAAATAATTTCATACTATTTATTCAACACTAAAGCCTTCTAATGTGGATAAGGAACATGTAAAATGTCAAGCATTCCGATATTCTTTAGAATACACTGCGAAAGATTGGTTGTACTATGTTAATTCACCACTAAGAGGTTGGGAAAACATGAAACACCATTTTCATGAAAAATATTTTACAGCCTCTCGAACTGCAACAATAACGGAGGAAATATGTGGTATAACACAATATCAAGGGGAAACACTTCAAGAATATTGGAAAATATTTAAAATATTATGTTCAAGTTGTCTACACCCCCAAATAAGTGACCATCCTTTAATACAATATTTTTATGATGGTTTGATCCCTATTGATAGAAATATGATTAAGGATGTTGGAGGTGGTGCACTGGTAGATAAGACCCCAATTGATGCAAGGACCACAATTTAGAACATGGAACAAAACAATCAACAATCTGGATGAAGGTCTAATGTATCCAGTTGAGGTGTCCATGAGGTGCAATGTACTGAATTATAGAAGTGGGTGGACACGATGTTTGAGGAGGTAAGTACTCTTATACAAAAACATGCTCTCTCCAAAAGGAAATATAAATCTCATCCACCCATCCAATGTGGAATATTCTCTTTATACACCCATTATTCTGACCAATGCCCCCAATTTAGAGTAAATTCTGAGAGTTTTGAGGAAATATTTTTTGGACTCCCATATAACCAACACTTTATGAAAGAACAATACTATCCCTCCAACTCTGGGTGGAAGGAAAACCAAGCATATAGAAAAGGGGGTATTCAAACCAGCCTCATCAACCATGTAACCAACAAGGTCAGGGTAATCATCCACCACCAGCACCCAGAAATCCTCAACCACCCAAATGAATTTTCAACCTCCCCCTCCAAAACCTGATCCTAGTCTAGAAGATATGATGAAACAAATGGATGCAAACAATCTCAAATTCCAAAAAACCACCCAAGTAGCCATACAAGACCTAAAAAATCCAATTAGGACAACTAGCTAACTTAGTGGGTGAAATTCAAAGTCATGGGTCAGGTAAACTTCCCTCTCAACCCGTATTTTTCTCTAGGGATAAAGGAAATGATAGTGACATCACCCTTAGGAGTGGAAAACAACTATAATGTAAAATGGATCCTCCATTAGATTCATCCCCACCTGAGGAAACCTCTATCACAACCATTTATAATGTCCCAAATGTTGAAGAACCTTGTCCTAAGGGAAGCCCTTCCTAAGGAAAGAGTGTGTACATTGATGAGTCACCTAGCCCAACCATTCCTCTTCCATTTCCTCAAAGGTCCTCTCAACAATGAAAAAAAAGGAAACTGAACATGATATGGAAATATTTTAAATTTTCAAGAAAGTGTTGGTTAACATCCCATTGATTGATGTTGTGATAAAAATTCCAGGGTACACCAGGTTTCTGAAGGAGATATGTACACACTGAAGGTGGATTCATGGATATAAAATGGTGATCTTGGGGAGGAAAGTATCAGCATTGATATAGAAATAAATTCACACAAATTATAATGATCCTATAACCTTCTCAATTTCGTGCACCATGGGGGAGTGTTATTGTTCAAAAGCGATGCTTAATTTAGGATCTTCAATAAATGTGATGCCTCGATCTATTTACTCTACATTGCAGGTCGGGGAACAGAATCCCACTATAATTGTTGTTCAACATGATAACCGGAGTACCACTCACCCCTTTGAGGTGTAAGAAGACTTTCTTGTGAGGGTTCAAAATTTAATTTTCGTGCTTACTTTTATGTGCTTAAAATGGAGGATGATAGGATGAATGGACATGCCCTTATTATATTGGGGAGACCCTTCTTGAAACCCTCCAAAACCATAATAAATTTCCACAATGGTTCATTTTTATGGAGTTTGGTGGTGACATTGTCCAATTCAATATCCTTGATGCCATGAAGCACCCATTAGAAGAAAATTCTTCTCTCTCTGTTAATTCTATAGATGTACTCCCTTCCCTTGAAAAAACATCATTTCATTCCCTTGATCCCCGTTCTGTGTTTTCTTAATTGATAGAAATTATAGGAAATGACTCAAGAATTGCTTTTTGTAGTGTTCTAGAGAAGATTCAAGCATGTTCATTGATTGATGATTTCTTGAAAAATGTCGATCCACTGATCATCGATGATACTTCTATGCTTGTAAAACCTCTTTCCTCTTTCGAGGATGATATCATTAAGCAGTTAGATGAGAATAGTGCTCTCTCCCTTTTATGCACACTACCATAAATCCAAAATCCCCCTAAATTTGAACTTAAACAATTCCCTCATGATTTAAATTATTCATATCAAGAGAATGGGAAAAAGTTTCCCATCATTATTACTAGTTCACTCCCACTTGAGAATGAATTGCTACTAGTTGAACTTTTGAGGGTGTATATACAAGCATTTGGATGGACACTTGTGAACATTCCTGGTATTAGCCCATCAATTTGTACACATCATATTTTATTAAATGATGAGGATAAACTAGTGAGGCAGGAACAACATCAACTAAACCCAATCCTCCTAGATGTTATGAAGAATGAGGTAATAAAATTATTGGATGCTGGAATCATTTACCCCATCTCTTACAGCCAATGGTTCAGTCCTGTTCAAGTAGTTCCTTAAAAAACTGTCCATATAGTAACCAAAAATGAAAAATAAAGAATTGGTTCCAACTCGCTTGAAGAATAGATGGGGTTTCTGCATAGACTATCACCGACTAAACCAACACATAAGGTAGGTCCATTTCCCATTTCCATTCATTGAACAAATTCTAGAGAGGCTAGCGGGTAAGTCCCACTACCTTTTCCTTGATGGGTATTCTAGATACTAACAGGTTTATGTTGCCCCTGTGGATCAGGAAAAGAAAACCATCACTTGCCCCTTTGGCACATTTTCATATAGGAGGATGCCATTTGGTCTGTGCAATTCTTTAGGTACATTCGAACGATGCATGGTTAGTATTTTTTCAGATTACCTAGAGAATTGTGTGGAAGTATTCATGGATGATTTGACTTTTTATGGATCCTTTTTTTATTAATGTTTGAGTATTATTGATTTAGTCTGACATTACTATATTGAAAAGAAACTTGGATTAAATTATGAGAAATTCCCTTTCATAGTGCAACAAGTTATAGTTTTGGGGAATGTCATATCTGGGGATGGCATGCAAATAGATAAATCAAAAGTGGATGTCATTTCTTCACTACCATTCCCCAAAAGTGTATGGGATTTGCTGTCTTTGCTAGGTCAAGCTAGATTATATCATCGTTTAATTTGTGACATTAGTGAATTTGCACTCCCCTTTCCCAATTACTCAAAAAAGAAAAAGAATTTGTTTCTGGTGAAGAATGTGAGGAAGAATTTAGCATGATAAAATGTATTATCATGTCACCCCCATTAATCTAACCACCTCGGTGGGATTTACCATTTGAGATCCATGTGTGACACCTCTAACTATGCAGTTGCAGCGGTTTCGTCACAAATGGTCGACTGAGCTCAACATGTCATAGCATATGCCTCAAATACATTGGACCCTCCCCAAGCAAAAAACACCACAACTGAAAAAGAATTTCATTCCATTGTGTTTTCCTTGGACAAATTCACGTCATACCTTTTGGGGTCCAAATTATTTATGTCCTCTGACCTTTCATCCCTCCTATATCTCCTTATGAAACCAAAAACCAAACCATGTCTCATTCATCGGATGCTCCACCTTCAATAATTCAATATAGAAATTAGAGATAAAAAAGGAGCCAAGAATGTTGTGGCTGACCATATCAATAGGATTCAACCATCCTCGGACAGTGACTCGCCCCTCTGTATTCCTATAAATGATATATTTTTTGATGAGAAATTGTGCCGAGTGCAAGATGTTTTTCCTTGTTATGACAAAATTGTAAATTATTTGGTAGCATATTTCATTCATACTGATTTCAACAAAAACCTAGCCAGTCATCTAAAACATGAGTCTCGTTGGTACATTTGTGATGAACCCTACATTTTACACACCTGTAGTGATCAAGTACTTAGGTGTTCTGTTACCGATAGTGAGTTTCAGTCTGTCCGTAGATTCTTCCACACTCTTGATTGTGGGGGCCACTTTGGTCCCCAATGGACTGCTCGTAAAATCCTTGATTCTAGTCTCTTTTGGCCAACACGTTTTCAGGATGCTCATGATTTTGGTAAATCTTGTCCATGTTGTCAATGAATGGGTAATGTATCTAAAAGAATTAAAATTCCCCAACAACCATTGAACTTTCATGACATTTTTTATGTTTGGGTTATTGACGTTATGGGGACATTTCCCAATTAATTTGGAAACTTATACATTCTTATGGCAGTTCTTTACATGTCAAAATGGGTAGAGGCACGAGCTACAAGGTATCATTATTCTATGGTAGTTGTAGAATTTCTGAGAACCCAATTTTTTTGTAGGTTTGGTTTATAAAGGATCATAATCAATGACCAGGGTTCTTATTTCAGCAACCAAACAATGCAATCACTTTTGTGTCGGTATGGGGTCAGTTATCGAGTGTCTACTGCATATCACCCACATACCAAGGGTCAATCTGAGGTGTCAAATAAATAGGTAAAAAAACATTTTTATAAAACGGTTCAAGAAAATAGAAAATATTAGAATCTATAATTTGAGGATTGATTATGGGCCTACTGTACTGCTTTCAAAACTACCATTGGAATGTCACCCTATCATCTTGAGTTTGGAAAGAGTTTTTCCCACTATTGAGATTGAGAATCGGGCCTACTAGGACATCAAACAATTCAATTCTAGTCTTTCTAGTGTGGGTGCCAAAAATAAGTTGCAGATTCAGGAGTTGGAGGAAATGAGAAGAGATGCATATGAAAACTCCAGGATATATAAGGAGTGAACCAATACTACCAACGACCATCTTATCCATAAACATCAGTTCCACATTGTGCAGAAGGTCCTCTTTTACATGAACGGTTGATGTCACTTCCAGGTAAGATTCGTTCCTATTGGATTGGACCATACACAATAATAACATCCCTCGATTTGGTTTTGTCCAGGTTCAAAATGAAGAATCCAAGAAAACCTTCACTATGAATGGGCAGAGGCAGAAGCACTTCCATGAATCCATTCTAGAGTCCCTGATGGAGTAACTCCAAGTTCAAGAAGTATTCTATGAATGACACTTACCAGGATTTATCCTTCCTTCCCACATTGTCTTTTATTACAGTGAGGACACTACACAATCATGATGTGGGGGGTGGATACATTCCTGGGTTCCTTCGGATTTCCATTGCCTTTTTTATTTCTTCTCTTTTTTTCCTTCATTATAGTATTTTCATTTTTCCCCATCAAAAATTTCAACATGAATTTGGTGACCAAAAAGAGGGTTAAGTAAAAAGACTATAAAGAAGGTGAAAAGGAATAGTTTTCTTAACATCAGGGAGTGATTTTTAGAGAATTGGTTTTCTGTCAATGATATAAATGGATGTATCTATGGGAAAACTTTGAGATTATTGATTCCCCTGGTGTGAGTAGTTTTTTAGAGAACCGTGTCACTAATATCTCTAAACATTTTTTCATCAAATCACCATTTCTGAATATTTCATACATAATATATGGTAAATATATGTTAGGCTAATATTTTTTAGCTTTAAATTATATTTCCATATGTTCGTTCCTTATCCAATCTATTTCATTACTGTACCAGATTAACCTATGTGTGTGTACCTAATGTCTGACTATTTTACGTCCTCAAAAAAAGGGGGGTTGTGTATTGGGTATGACTAAAACCACTCGTACTCAACCTTTTATCTAGTTATAACGATTGCAATTAGTGTCGTGAGGATATCAAACAAGGGTTGAGAGATGATTTTGAGATTCATTCCAAATGAAACATCTAAAAAACAAAAATGAATAAATTTGGGGAGTGATGAAATGTGCAACATATGGGGATATCTAGTTCAGGAGCTTATGGTTTGACTTTTGGGAATGCTTTAGTGAGCGGGACTTGAAATATGATTGCAAAGGATGTAGGGAACGTTAGGTAGACAAAACCATTTAATCTGAAGGATGTTAAAATAACCTATATTTATTGGATAGAAAGTGGAAAGAATAGGATGGATTGGTATTTAAACTAAAACAAGAAGAGTTAGTGTCATGGATTGCTTCTGAATTCCATTCACAATTTGGTATCATTAATCTTTTTGAATTTCACTATGATATGACTTATGATACATATTTTCTAATTTTATTTTACGAAGTCCTTGGTGTGGTTTGTGCATTAATCGTATTACTTTAATTAAAACTTCCTCAAATGTTAAATCATCATGATGTTGGGAATATATACATGTATGATTCCTTTTTTGGATATTTTACTTTTCCCTGGAGTGAAAATGTTTAGGTGTGTGGTTTTGATTGCATATCAATTCATTATTCAATTCCACCCCTACACTTGTGTTTTAAACAACTTTGGTAATGAATATTCAAAATATAATATTCAATTTAACTTCATGTTTTATTCAATGAATTAATTTTTATCACCATTAAAAAGTGTAATTATACTTGTTTTGATATTTTCATTGAAGGTGGAGGTGATTTGGAGGCTCGATGATCATCCAGAACAAAAATGGGCCAAAATGTATGGCACACCATGGACATATGTCTATAGTTTTAAATAGTATGAGAAATATGTGCTTTCAAATGGGATGAAATTTTTGGCCAGTAAAAAATTTAAAAATCTACATTTCATCTCAAATAACCCAATCCTGATCCAGCTCTTATGGGGCCCATCCGAACTGATATGTCCAAGCCACCGAATATGCAAAAAGTCAAAATTGGCATTCTGTAATATGTCAATACAGCGAGTTGTAATTGTCCAAATGACGCCAAAAATTCAATGGTTATAGTAATGATGGGTTGATAAGATTTTATAGTTTTTTCAAAAAAGATATTTGAATGTCTAATAGCCGAAAACCATCCTCCAAGTTGTTTATCAAAATCTGGGTGCCCAAAACCACTTCCCATTTTGGCTATAAAAAAGAACCTTGGGCACCCCATTTGTATGTTCGGCCAAAAAGTGAAGCTATTCCATTTTGGAGTCCTATAGGAGTCTCCTCCTCATAAAAGAAGTTATGTAAGCCCCTATCCTCAAATGGGGATCTAGAATGAAGTAAGTGTTCCACCCGAGCTTTCTCCTCCTCTCGATGTCGAGCTAAATAGTGGTCGTTCATTGTGAGTGAGCTACATACATGTAAAGGGAGTTCCGAAACATGTACTACCACTGGTTTGATGTATTTTGGGATTGAAAACATTTCATTTAGATGTATCTTACATGGATTTATCTTTTTTTTATTTAACCAAATGAAATTGTCTTTATTTTAACCGATCGGTGTGAAGTTTTTAGTGCGTGACTTGTGTTGTTCTGATTGGACCACACAAGAATCCTTTTCTTCCCCACTTATTTGAGATTTCAATCTATTTTGGAAGCTATTATACCATTCGGGTGATCAGGACCTTGTCTATACAATTGTTATGTCAAGGTTTGGCTCAATGTGGTTTGATATAAGATCTTGGAAAGTAATTGAGATTTTTATTGATTTCAAAAAATTAATTACATCAAAACATAATTAATCTATAAGATAAATGGGCTTTAAATTTGTGTAGTGAACTCACAATGAAACATTTTCTCTCATAATTAATAAACACCGCATTTTCTCGCCAACTATTAAACTCTTTAATTATGTCATTTCATCCTAAACCTATTTTCAAAACCACCACCAATTTAAGTACATATTATTAAAAATTCACAACCTAAACCCACCAAATATCCATGAGAGACGATGCTGGGTCTACCCTAGACTATAAATCAACCTTAAAATCATAATCAATTTTCCACGTCACGAAAACGCAGTCTATAGAACCCCTTTAAAACATCTTGAAACCACTTCCAATGAACTCCAAAATGAGTGGGAGATAACCCTTGGGCCTTGAGAGGAATAAATACTATTCAGGGATTGTATTAGAGAGAAATTATTGATTTAGGGTGAATCATGACCAATCCCATTTTCTAAGACACCCAAATTTAATGGGCTTCATGGTTAGCTTGCACGGTTTGAAAAACCATGCACTAAACATGTGGAATATACTTCCTCTAAGGAACCCTGTATGGATTCCCCACACAATTATAAAAACTATGGTCAAACAATGTGGGACCCCTCTACCTCGAGTTTCATGGTTTTTCTGGGATTCTTGCATGGTTTCCCCTAACCGTGCTCAAATCGTGCATCCATAAAAAGGCCTCCAAAAACTTCCCAAACCATTCCTAACTCTCTTAACCTCTTTCAATCTCATCCCAATCACATTAAACACATAAAAAGTAATATAAATTCTACATAACTCAAAATGAAGGTGCTACAGATGAGACCTTCATAGCTCTTTTGATCTCCTCTCTCTTGTTTCTACCTCTCAAGATTGCTTCACAAAACTCCTGTCATGAGAACATATCACAAGATCTAATCATGGGATCCCTTTTAGTGACTATGTTTATCTTGATACATTCTCAATTAATCTTTGATCCAACGGATGGTAATTTGGATAACCTTAACAAGTGTTCTTAGCTTCATTGTTATCTTACTGGCTTCTCAGGAACTGTTGGTTGTGCCAGGTGATCACTTGATCATTCTGAAATTTTCATGACTACCTCATGGTCCTGTGATCTCAAGTCCTACAATGGATCACATGATTTCTATAATTTTCTGGGGTCACATGATTCAAAAGACCTTTATCAGTTTATTCTACCACAAAAACATATATGGTTCAAATGGTTTGTGTGATTTTTCTAGATATGAACTTATTTTGGAAATGTTCCCAACCCAAATAGCACATGATTCTTTCTATGTATAGATGGATTCAAACTCATAGACACTGTGACAACCGGGTCCCGATGACAGCACAACGACCCCGCCTTAACATGGTCGTCGGGTCCTGGCCCACCAGGTACCACCGGTTGCCCCCGCAGACATGTGGGGCCCACCCTAGGGTCAACCCACATGCCCGAACGGGTCATCTGACTAATGATTGTCCCCACAAGACAACACATGTCCTTTCCAGTGTGCTTTGTCCTTACTCACACACACCCTGAAAACTTCCCAGAAGGCCACCCATCCTGATCACTACTCTAGGCCAAGCACGCTTAACTATGGAGTTCTAATCAGACAGGCTCCCAAAAAGGAAGATGCACCTTCTTGACATGGGTCATATCATTTAGTCACATAACCCTTTATCATTTGGGGATGTTACAATCACCCCCCTTTAGAGCACAAAGCCCTCATTGTGGGCCCTAAAACTCATCCCAGGCAGTGCACCGCACTTATGGCTGGGTTCCTCCTCTGATAACAAATGTGACCACCAGGTCCCGGTTACAGCACATGCACCCCGCCTTAACATGGTCGTCGGGTCTTGGCCCACCAGGTACCACCAGTTTCCCCCGCAGACATGTGGGGTCCACCCTAGGGTCCACCCACATGCCCGAACGGGTCATCTGACTAATAGACACTGGGACAACCGGGTCCCGGTGACAGCACAACCACCCCGCCATAACATGGTCGTCGGGTCCTGGCCCACCAGGTACCACCGGTTGCCACCGCAGACATGTGGGGCCCACCCTAGGGTCCACCCTAGGGTCCACCCACATGCCCGAACGGGTCATCTGACTAATGATTTTCCCCACAAGCCAACACATGTCCTTTCCAGTGTGCTTTGTCCTCACTCACACACACCCTGAAAACTTCCGAGAAGGTCACCCATCCTGATCACT
This sequence comes from Viscum album, assembly GCA_963277665.1. NCBI lineage: Eukaryota > Viridiplantae > Streptophyta > Magnoliopsida > Santalales > Viscaceae > Viscum > Viscum album. Next base: position 1,755,529,062 of record OY728159.1, on the reverse strand, counting down.
ACTCTAGGCCAAGCACGCTTAACTATGGAGTTCTAATCAGACAGGCTCCCGAAAAGGAAGGTGCACCTTCTTGACATGAGTCATATCATTTAGTCACATAACCCTTTATCATTTGGTGATGTTACAATCACCCCCCTTTAGAGCACAACGCCCTCGTTGTGGGCCCTAAAACTCAACCCAGGCAGTGCACCGCACTTAAGGCTGGGTTCCTCCTCTGATACCAAATGTGACAACCGGGTCCCGGTTACAACACATGCACCCCGCCTTAACATGGATGTCGGGTCCTGGCCCACCAGGTACCACCGGTTGCCCCCACAGACATGTGGGGCCCACCCTAGAGTCCACCCACATGCCCGAACGGGTCATCTGACTAATGATTGTCCCCAAAAGCCAACACATGTCCTCTCCAGTGTGCTTTATCCTCACTCACACACACCCTGAAAACTTCCCAGAAGGTCACCCATCCTGATCACTACTTCAGGCCAAGCACGCTTATCTATGGAGTTCTAATCAGACAGGCTCCCGAAAATAAAGGTGCACCTTGTTGACATGAGTCATATCATTTAGTCACATAACCCTTTATCATTTGGGGATGTTACAGACACGTCCTAATTTGGTCAATACGATTGATGTGATTTCTGGGAATCTCAATGACAAACCCCTGTACTAGGTGTTTTAGCATGGTTATTGGATATGATTTTGAATGGAAGGATTTTTCTTTATATGGGATACAATATTAGGAATTTTATTAGGAACATTAGTGATGGAATATAGATTGGATGTGTGAATCCTCTTAATCATGTGGTGACGAATCATTCCTATCTTTATCATGTACAAATTCAGATATTGTAGTACAACATCCCATACTATTATGGAAACCCTTTACATCTCTTATTTGGTTGGATCAATGATCATTTTTATTTTTACACAAATTAGGAAACTACTAATATCTCTCAGGATTCATTATGTCCAATGATGTTGAACATTTATGGGGTTGAGCCAATGTCATTTGTTCCCAATGAGGTTATTGATATATTAATCTAGCATGAATATTTCAACTGCATGGTCTATCCCATGTCAATTGGGCTAATTTTTTATATTGGAAGTTCATCTCCCATCATGACGGAATATAAAATCTCTCTTTGTGAGGTGGTTCTTGTGGCTCGCTTGGATAAGAATATTATATGTGATCTACAAAACACATAGAAATTTTCTTTTCTTTTCTATCATATTTATATGGTTTCCACCCTTCCCTTAGCTGGTGTGTGGGGATAATAATATTCGGGGCACATTCACCAATTTTGGATAATTCTAGAATTTAAGGATAAAAATGATAAAATTATTCTTCCACCTACCTATGCCATTATCTTTTATTCTCATGAATATGCCCAACCTTGGGTGAAAGATTACCCGAGTAGTGTCATTAATCGACTGATCCATCCAGTGAACAAGACCTACATTTACCCAAGCCGCTTGTTTGTTGTAGTAATATAGTTATTTAATGACTTATGTGATTTATAGAAGATGATATTTAACTATAGTGACATTCCTCAATTTAGAAGCACACTTTTTTATGAGAATGTTGTTCTTTTGTGTTGTTGATAAATGTAATACCTATTGGGGGAGAAATAATTAATACTTCTTATCTTGCATCCATATTGGATTGGCACATCCCTCCATCAATGGACTTGAAACCATGAAAGATAATTTTCAAGAAAATCCAAAAAACTGGTCACAGATACTCCCTTGGGGAACAATCATGACCAAGAATAACATCTTCACCTGCTCTTCCATGAGTAGGGAGACATTATATTTGACTATAAAAAATTGTATGATAAAAGGCTATAAAATAACCTGGCTTAAAATTAATTGTCCATTAATGATATTTTTTAGTAGTTTTGATGATATGACTTCTCTAGTATAATTAATAAAATATTCTTCAGATGTGCTCGAACATATACATAATAAGGTCTCATAGTGGTGTGTCCCAACAGATGACTTTAATATAAAGATAAAAGAATATGAAATTATGATATCTCACATAAATTCAAATAATTCAATATCATTTATTTTAATATAAACCACTCATAATGTTGTTGAAAAATAATTTTATTTTATTAAGACTCTTATTCCATGGGCTGTGACAGAAGAAATGGAGAGGATAACACTTCAATGATCAATCCAAAGAACTCTCCAGATTCTTGCTAATTTGGAAAACTCATCTAATATAATTTCATATTAAATTTGTCAAATATGTTTTTATGGAATATTGGATACACTTTGGAATGTGAATATTCCTCCCTCCTCAGCACATTATCAATGAACAAATCCTCAAGACATTACTAGTCATTTTAAGATTTTATTCAATAAAGATTAAAATGTAATTTCATTGACTGGGTATTGTATGGATAATCAGATGTAACCATCCATTTTATAATACACAGTAATCCCAAAAACCTATATTTTAATGCTTGATCATAACATATTTCTCTTGAGAATTCCTCATGAATGACATTTGAAATTATGTACATTATCGATGTATCCAATTCGGTTATCTTGTTATCACCTATTTTAAAAGGATACCTTTGGAAAACATTTTTCCTAGTGAGAGAGTTCTCTTATTAATCACAATGTTTTTTCACAAAGAAATAATGTAATGAATTTTTCTATATGAAAATAATAATCCATATAAAGTGTTCAAATTTTTTATTTTCCCAAACTTTTTCCTAATATTCATATGAAGAAGGCATGTTGGTAATGGGTTGGATATTTTATAGGATTTCTCATTTAGGGGATTTCAACATGACTATTTTTATTCCTATTCCATTTTATTAGTTCTCAATGATTCTTAGAACACTCAAAGCTAATTTATTGATAGTAGTGACTTATCTTTTTTCTCGATGTGCCCATGTTGTGTGTTCAACATAGTGAGCATTTTTTCCAATTCAATTGGATATTTAATGCCTTAATAATATAGGAATTTTTTTATTTTAGGTTCTTCAATCTCATACCACCCATTGTTTTAGTTTATGGCATTCTAGATCGGACCATATATTATTGTAGTTTAGAGTCTTTTCGCTCGGAGGATCGATTATTGTAGTTTAGGGTCATTAAATCTGTTTCAACTGTTAGTGTAGTATCAGTTATTTTTCCTTATAATATCTATTATGTAGTTTTGGGAACTTTATATCGGACCATATATTACTATAGTTTTCGTTCTTTTAGTTTGGTCTATCTGTTGTTGTAGTTTAGGGTCTTTTATATTCGAGATTCAATTACCAGTAGTGATGTATGGGTATTTGTGAAGTGTTCAATAACCCTACACCATTTGTCCTATTATGAATAATGAGTTTTGATGAATGTTTATTATACCATTCATTCTTAATTTATATTCTGAAGAGTATATTTTCATGATGGGTTTTGTCACCCTGTGTTCCTCCGAGAAGCATTAGGGTAGAATATCTATGATGGGTTGTGGTACCTTTTATCCTTGTTGAGGTTTGGTTTTCTGTGTGATTATGTATATAATATTCCATGTCCACATGGACAGTTTAAAAATGGCCTCTATAAATCACATGTTCGTGGGATTGAACTGGTGTAAATGGAATGGGGATGGCATGTTGAGGATGACAGTTATACACCCTAAGGTGTTGAGTTTTTTCATGGTGTTTATAGGGTTTATAACGATTGGTGGTTGTTTATTTAAGGATAATATGCCTCTAGTTTATGGTCAAATTAACTAATACATGATCCCATACAAATTAAATTAATGGTCAATTATAAGGTTCATTACTCTTTTCCATAGGGCATGATATATTTTTGATGATTCAATTGTTTTCATGATTAAATGGGGTATAAAAAAGAGTTATCCACGAAGAGTCCTGGATCCCTAGGGAAGTTTATTTTCTAGTTAGAATTCATGGGACTTATTCTATATGGGTCTGAGTCACTTGGTGTGGGAAATCTAAGGTTTCAGGAATGTAATATCTCATTACCACTTTTAGAATGTGTATAATACATGGATACGTAATGAAATGAATTTCAAATCTATATGAATAGTCATGTTATGGGTATTATAAATCATGCTCATAGAATTAATATGTCAAGTTGGAAACTAGTGGGTTTAGGTTATGCATTGATTGTAGAGGATAAAAAAATTCCACAAAGTCAGGAAAATAACTTCTAGGATTATGGGGGCATCTTTTACTGGACCAAAAATCCTTTAGGTAGAATCTCTTATGTATCATGTCATTCATGAGTGAATCATAGTAGGGTCCCTTTGGATCGACCAGTCTCTGATACCATCTTTCTAAATGGGAGAACTGAAAGAAATAAATCTAAGCTATAGGGTTCAATTGCAAGGACATCAACTCAAGGAATTGGTTATGTTAGGTTAGGCTTCAAAGACGTGAAGCTATTTTATAGAAAACGTAAAATAAACGAAGGGTTCAATCATTCAAAGATATGTATCGCCACCCAGTTAATAAATTATCATATCAAGGAGATGTGATGACTCATTGATCATACTTTTTTATAGACCAGGGGGTCCAGCGACCATGGATCATCTTTTACTAAGACCATAATATGGGCCTTATGACCTGTCTAAATTTTTATTTACACTATAACATTTTCTTAAACCCTTGAGGTGAATATATTATCATGTGGGAACTTTAATTATTAGCAGACCTCTCTTAAAAAATTTTCATCCTCAGATGTTTTATGTCTCTTCCACCGGTTATTTATTTTCTTGTGATTTGGACCATCAAAGGAAAAAAATTATTTTCTTACATTATTAAATAAGGTTCACGGTGTTTATCGTCATGATTTAGGTGGACATAACATGATGGGAGTTTCACCCAATAGGCTAATTAGGATTCCCATGGTCAATAGTAATCCAACATCCTTCTGAGAAGAAAATGAGAGTATTACAAATCATGGCTCAATGTTCTCAGGTCATGTGTAATGTAATGAGGAAATCAAGGAAATAATGATCATGAATAAATCAATGGAGATGAGATCCACTACAATGATGACAAGTCTCATAAGGATTCGAAGGTCCTTCTAGGTAAAATATCCCTCTAGTTGATCGTTCTAAGTACACAATGCAGCTCCAACTCTATCATGTTCAAATAGAGATATCATTTATTATTTTTAAGGGTCGTTGAAGGTTTGTGGAAACTCAAGGAGTTCAATACATAAATTTTGATTTCTGGATAGTGGTGCTCGACATGGGGATGGAATCACCCCAAAAAATGGTACCCATGGTTATTATCTTTTTCTCCTTTAATAATAAATGATAATGGATGACGGTCTACATAATTTAACCTCATGTATTTGGAATGTATTTTTCAGGTCTTTTATCTTCATGTGATGATGGTTCCTTCCTTATAGATTAACATCGTGTGGTAAGGATGTAGGAACTGACATGATATTGTTCCTGATATCCTTGGAGATACTTTTTACTGGTTGAGGAAATGTATATGTAGGAATCACCTTTTATCCATGAAAATTTTTATTGATGGGTAGCCAGATTCTAGAGTCCTTCTTACATAAACATATCTTCAGTGCAAGAAAGTTTTATGGATATCTGACTCATACATAGGGACAATGAGTCTATATGACATGTTCCTCATTAAATAGAGGTATATTATTTTTTTGTGATTCCCTAGGTTTTTGTATAGATATTTTAGGGGGGAATTATTCAACAATTAGCTTCCAAAAGGAGATCCCTATGAGTAGATCTGACACTTATGCATGGGATATGGGTATACTATTTTATTCAATTAGTGAGTCAGGATGCCAATGTCTTCTACGGTTTCCTCCATATACATTATACTAATACGTAGGGTTGTGGAATTTTTAAATTTTATTCTGGTATAGATGTGAAACAATTCATCCCTAAGAAAAACTCATCGATAGGACGAACCAATCTATGTAACAATAGGTCTTTTAGGATGAAACATATGTCATGCATTTTAACATCATGATTCATGTATGTATCACCAATAATAGTGACTAAATCATAGAAAATGAGTCTTCATAAAATATGCATACTGAGAAATGGAATTGAACAAGTATATGATGTCATAATATTTCTTTGAAAATGAGTAAAAGGCACAAATATGACTTTTAAATAGTATTTTAATTCACTTTAATATTTGGTTTAATGGAAGTGTAAATCATAACCCTAGAATATCTATATTAATTGGATGTGGAAACTACTGGGTATAAGTCAACCATTTAAAATTAAAACAAACCCATATCCCAAGGGGTTGGGTAAATAACAAAGGGTTTTAAGGGGGGGCTCTCCTTTGGAACCAATAATCCTCTAAAGAAAATTTATTAAGAATTGTTTCATTCACTATAATATCCTGGTGGGGTATCTTTGGATTATCCAATCCATGTTAACACTTTTCTGCAAGGGAGAACCAGGGGAATAGAATCTAAAGGTCCATGGGGTTCAAAGATAAGGATATTAACTCAAGGAATTTGTTGGTATAAACTCATATATCAAATATATGAAGTGGGTTCAAGGGGAATTAAAAATTCAATGAGGGATTAAGAATGCTAAATGCTATGACAGTGTGTATTGAAATCATTTTTGGTATGAAATGATAAGGCTTGCAATTCTAGAATACATTGTCATCTAGGGTGATCGATTTTGAATGAACACATATTGTGATATAGTTAAATCTTATGTGACTAGGATGGTTCCATGCAATTTAACCTCATGATACTGGGGAATTTTCACAATGTATAAAGTAACGTGACTAAGACACTATTCACTATTGAAGACCCATCTCCATTGTTCTAGCCTGAGTTGAATTTGAGGCTCTCTAGGATCATATGATTCATTGTAAACATGAAAATAAGGGATGTATAGGTATTTTATTAATTCATATGAGAGTTCAAGGTAGGGAAGATTTGGGGAGTTCGCAATTTATTGTAGATTGGATTATCAACACGGATAGGACTCTCATAGAGGAAAATGATTTTAGATGATGGAAACCTATTTTAGGGTATAAAAAGAAGTATTTATTCATCACAGCATATCTTATGATGGAAGGAATCATTCCACACATTGTTCTACGATAGTTCCATGAATAGTACCATTCCATATGCAAGGGTGTCTTTTTGTAATATTGTATGTTGGGGTTAGACTCTGGATTAGATGTCTGAGTGTCACTATATATTCTACTATAATAGGAATAAATTTAAACATATTTCATGTGTGAAATACCCTCCACATATGTTTGACCCATACATAAAGGGTTAATTTCATCAATTATATTATGGATGAACACATGATTTGGGATTCTGTATTAACAACATAAAATGTGATAGAATTAATCATGATCCTTGTTGTTCTTGAAGAAAATAATATCCTTGTAGGTATGACCCATATGTAAGGGGACACATTTTTTCCATTAATGTTTTGAATTGAACCTATATTTGGGATCTATTTTCCAAAACATAACCTATGATAATAGAAAATAAGACACACATATCTCTTAAATGGAAAACACTTTGCACATGTCTAACCCAAAAGCAGGTGGGTGGTATTTTTTCTATTGATATTGAAGCATGACCCATGATTCAAAATCTAGGGGTCGCTACATATCCTGTAATAGTAGGAATAAGGACACATAAATTTCTTGAATGGAAAAATATACATGATGGTCTGATCCATAAGACAAGGGGGGAATAATTCCTTTTATTTTATGTCTTGATCCGAGATTTGGGATATGGGTTTCACTATATATGATGTGATAGATGGAATCGAGCCACACAAAATTATTAAATGGAAAAATTTCCACTAAAGTATGACCCATATGTATTAGTGGTCATTTTTTTTATTGATATTATGGATGGCCCTAGTTTTTTGGATCAAGGTCTCACGATGTATCATGTGATAGTAGGAATCATGTCACACCAAGTTCTTTAATGGGGCGATTATTTGTGTGGATCTGACACACACACAAGGATAGGGGTACATCATTTTGATTTCATATAGATGTGTGACATATGCAATTAATATTTTATTAAGTATCATTATTTTTATAGTATAACATCATGTTGTAAATACTACATCCATATTGTTTAACAGGATGCAATGAAGACATGTTCTTTCTAGTTTAGCATCACGGGGTAAGGATGTGTTCTGTGAAGTTTAACATCACATGGTAAGGATGAATGATGATGTACAATTTTAATTCTTACATACATGATATGGAATTTTTTACAGATTAGATGGTTAATATCATGATATAGGATTATATTCAATTTAGATTCTTCCATTCATTATTTTGGATGACATACAATTACAGTCTTTCTACTATAACATTGCATACATCAAAGTAAAAATTATTTCTTCTAGGACTAGGATGCATGATTAAAACCATGAAAAGTAATTTTTGAGAAATATTTCATTGGTGGGGGTGTAACATGTTCCCTATCCATAGTGACTAATGAGTATTCTCCATTGAGAGAGACCTTATGTGGGGCCTAAACCACTGACCACATTATTTCCATCTTTGTGGGTTTCTTTCGCTGTAAAATTGGGGTTCTGAGAGCCAATCTGATTCTCATTAAAGGAAGAATTGGATAAAGGTCCTTTTTTAAAATATCATGTGATACAATTCTCATAAAATTAAGGGTTTTTAGTGTATGCAACTTTTATCATTGATCCATTCGAACTTATCCATCTTCTTTTTTAATTACTTTTTGTCGGCGATTTAACCACATATGGCTACCCCATTAGATTGAAATTGTACTTCAATGGGAAAATCTACATTGGTCACATGAACCAAAAAAATAGGGAATGTTTTTTGTGTTATTTCACATGATTGTATGATTATTTCATAAATCATGAAAGGGATTGTACAACCAGGACATCGTGACATTGTCTAACATTTTCATGAGTATATTTGACAAACACTTATTTAATTCCTATGTTATTCCATTTGATGTTTTCTGAAAATGGAATGATTTGTTGGATTAGATATTGTAATCCTTGTAAAATTTATTTAATTTAGTATAACATAAGATGGTGTTTTTTTCCATCAATATTGAGTGAGGGATCATGAATCTGGTGATGATATTGTACATCATGAAATTAATGGAATTCCTCATCTAGGATTCCCTAATTTGAATTAAATTATACAATTTTTAAATGTCTTTGGTATCAATAATAATGTACTTAAACTACTTATTCTTGGTTGATGGATATTTCCCCATATATTAAATTCCCCATATGGAAAATTGATAAGAATATTTAACAATATTTAACAACTATGATGGTTAATGAATGAATATTTACAGAATATGGAATGTATGAAATTTTAGGTTGAATTCAACATACTCATGTAACATTGTTTTCCAATAATAACCAATCTACCCTATTTTGTGGGAGTGTTTGGTCCCCGAATGATAATCGATGTTTGAGGCTCCAATGACAATTTCTATAATAGTGTAAATATCTAGTTTCGATATGAATATGAGGAGGATTCCAAAAAATCCTCATTTTTAGAGGGATTATTAATCATTTTTCTTATCCTGTAGGGTAATGTTTTCTTCTTGACAATGATTTTGTTCCCTTTCATCATGATATAACAAGAGAATCCCATTTTTGAAGTAATAGACTATGGCCTCCATCCATCTGAAGGTGGATATTGGTTTATAAAACTTTTTGGGAAATTTTGAACTAATTTACTTATTCCATATCACTAATAATGAGTAATGAGACCATAATTTGGTGACTGGTGTGAAAAAAGAAATTGTCTTAGATGTGGTCGGTTAGTATTGTGGTTGTATTAACCAGTGTGTCAACATTGCCATTTTTTATCTGGTTATATGATTGAATTTTTGTTTAAACTATAATTCTACCATAAATCATACGAAATATATTATGAGAGGGTCTAATGCGTCTTTTATTATGGCATACTCATTGTTTATTTGTTTGATCATTAGCTTTGAATCCCCATTGATGTTTAGGTAGGCTATTTGTCGATATTTGGATATATGAAATATGGAAAATGAGTTCTTGGTATTCTACCACTTTATTAGTGTATCCTTTAGATAGTGAGAAGGAGTATGAAATATTTACATTGTCCTGGAAAACAAATACAATTCCTAGACCAACACAATTGAGATTTGGTTTTTCCATCATCTTGATAATATGACTTCAAGTGGTAGCATAAAAATACCTCTCTCACATTTTGGGAGTTTCATGGTCATAAGGAAACTATTCTTCAAGAATTTAATTGTTAAATAGTGCGATTATTGAGCTGGGGTGTGCAATAATGATTTCCCTTTAACTACCACTTATGAAAAAAATAATTTAAAATTTTTGAAGATTAATCACCCCTCAGGCCAAACACCCAGTCAACAAAGGTAGTAAAAGGATTTACATGATTTGATATATATGAGAGACTCGGGGGTATTTTTAATGCTGAAAGTAATGCCATGGCTTTTCCACTCTAAAGATTAGGGCAAGTTGTTTGTTCTCGATATCATAAATATGGGTCTTAGTGCCTATAATCCTTTATGTGAGATATTAGAGGCATTTTTTATTCCTCACTTCATTTTCCTATATGAGGCGATCATTGACACATTTTTCCATGTTATCCACATATATGATATGTTTTTATCATTATATAAGAAGTATCAAGATCCTTGGGTGGAGTATGTAATACATGATACTTTTAATGGATTATTGGAAGTTCCCATCTCATCGATAGGTGATGGTAACGTCCTACCACATTCAATTTTACTAATATGGTGGTGATATGTTTCTTTTCCTTAAGAAACATCCCCAAGATTCGAGGTACTAGAAAAAAATGTGTCAGGGATTCCATATACGTGGGGGATGATTTTCTATTTTTTTTTAAAAAAATCAACCAACAAACCATAGCCAAATAAAAAACTGGATGACACATGATAAAAATGAATGAAAACACACTTCATTTTAATAAAAAACAACCAAAGTGTACCAAAATAGAAGATAAACTAAAATCTCTATAAATAGTGGAAGACTTAAAATCCAAAAAAGTCAATGAAGACTAAAATTCCAAGGATTTTCATGATCCAAGATCCAACTCAACCAAATAGGACAGTTATAATTATGTAGTTCTAAATAGGTGTGATACTTTACCTTTACCTATGCCCTGATAAATGAAATCTCTTAATGAACCATAGTGAGAAAGTAGGGTTGAGTACAAAAACATAGAAGGTTTTCCAAAATGACTTCACTAATCATGAGACATGTATAGAACATGATAGAAAAATTTATATAAAACAGTTTATATAAATAAATTCCTATAACAGTCTATAACTAAATGGAAAAAATATCCAGTAAAACTATTTTCTCAAATGATATAATTTTCTTAGGAAAAAAAGCTCGAAATACGTTAAAATTATTTATATAGTTCCATTTTGGCATAACATTTCCATTCCACATATCCACACATCTATCCATGAATGCATCATATGGAAATTTTTGTACCCCTGACTGGTTTCTCATCGATATACCAAACTTTCACAATGTAATTAAATCCCATGTTCAATTACCCCTTATGAACTGTGCATTAGGTCTTTTCTCAACCATGTCTCCTAAATGCAATATTTACTCACACCTACCCATTATTCCAAACAATTCCAAAACCATTATTTCATCCATTTCAATAAAACTATTATTTTATTGATAACCATTTAAAATCCCATTTCAATAAAACAAAACATTTAATCAAAACCATCCAAATATTGTTATAAATAAACAAAATTTTTATTGAAAAACATTTTCCATACCTCAAAAATGATAATCATTTTAAAATAAATTTACCAAAATCACTTTCCAACAAGCCATACAATTTATATAAATTGAAAAAAACCAAGAGGGTTTTCAACAAACATTGAACAATGAAAACACAATAAATTTCAATAAAAAAATATATTTGAAACATAGCCATAGAGTTCTAAAACATAGGAGTCGGGAGAGAAGCCACATACTTTGACTTTTATGTGAAAACGAAGAGAAGAATGAAGGACATCTAAAAAAATGCTAAATATCCATGAACCCATTTTATCTCTCTTCCCCTATAATTTAAAAAAAATCAACTCATATTTGGCATTCAAAACCCTATATATACAATCATATGGTTTAGATCTATGAAACAATGAAAAATGGAGAAGTATATTTAATAAGAATCATGATGAATGAAAAAAAATGATAACTTACCATGGGTTATCAGTTTCTAATCACCAAGGTAAGCCTCAAGATCACCTTCGAGTCGATGGGAGAACCTTCTATGACCTTTTGGAAGAGATAATATTGAGTTAGGGATGAAAAAGAGAAAACAATGAGAGTTAGATTGTAAAACAATTGATATCCACAATTTTAGGATCTCACCTTGGAATCGTGCACAAATTGTCACATGGTTTGGAAAACCATACTCTAACCATGCACTTCTTACTGCCTCAATGGTGGACCTCACATGGTAGACTCACATGGTTTCCAAAACGTCCTTCAACCATTCCAAAGCTCAATATCCAATATATACACAACAAAACATCATTTCTCATATGCTTCCACTCTTTTTGGATAAACCTTGTGTAGCCTGTGTACCTTCCCATTAGCCCTAATTTCACTATGCATGGTTTCCTGAAGTGGTATCATGGTTTTACAAAACCATGCACAAAACGTGAAGCTATGAAAAATCCCAAAAAACACTCAAAATTTAATCCAAACTCTTCCACATTCCACTGATATACATTGTATATTTAAAAATCATAAAGAAAAAGTTTCTTTCCCATAATCATGGGTGATACATTCTCCCCAAAAGACTTCTTTCTATTATAAAATTTTAGAGAAGCGTCAGTGTCCTGAAAGAGTTCTACCTATTGCTCATCCATTTATTTCATGCATTCACGTGTATCCTCCATAATCCATCCATGTTGCCACAAATCTTATAATACACTAATTACTTCTCCATGAAGGGATTTTTCTTTCTTATCCATAATCCTCACTAGGATATGTACCAATTAATACTCCTACTCATGTTAAATGTGATCCCATTTAATCACATGGACATCATTAGGATGATACATTTTCAACTGAGATGTGTGAAACAAATTGTGTACCTCATATTCCACCTATACAACTTATCCTAGTATCTCAAAGGGCCTATGTATCACAGAGATAACATTCCCTACATCCAAAAATATCGATTTCCAAGCCTTGGATAAATCCTCAAGAACACATGATCACTCACAATGATGGAAAATGAAAATAGATTATGATACTCATACAATTTATGATGACTATGATCCATATCCAACTATTTAATTATTAAATGATTCTTTTTCATTGTATATTGAACAAGGTTCGGTCTAACTAGTGATATCTCGCCTGTTTCCACCCATCAATGTAGAGAACAAGAAGGATTCCCATACGATTCATCAAAAAGGTCAATTTTTGTCGTGTCAAGATAGATGTTGTCTTATAAGAACCCTACTAATGATATTTTCTCTTCCAATGAGACACCAAAATCCATTAAAAACAGGAAAATTTACTTCCAATGTTTTTATAATCCTTTTGGATTTCTTATATGTCTGAGGATGATATTTCATACACATTGTCAGGTGAGTCCAAAAGGATTTCTGTAAGGATTTCCAAAAATGAGACATCAAACTCCGATCTCTATGTGATACTATAGACACTATTATTCCATTACACTTTACCAATTATCAAATATATTTTTTTAACAAGTCTTCAACCATATTACATTCAAAAATAGGAATGAAATGAGATGAATTCATGAGGTGACCAACTTTTACCCATATCTCATCGGGTTTCAGAACCATTCTTTGGTGACCTATAAAAAAATACAAACTTATATTCTCCAAATTTTACATAATTATTAGTAATTAATACAACATAACAACTAGTTTTTGATGATCTTCATTAAATTTATGACAATTTATGAACATTGAGAAAAAATCATCCACCTTCATTTTCATGCCAATCCACCAAAAGTTTGCTTTCCAAGATTTATAAATCTTCAATATTCACAGATGATCATCTCATCTAGAATGGTGGTAACCATGTTGATGTTTCTCCTAAGAATCCCTAGGTAAAACCATCCTATTTATAATCCATAACAATGAACTCTCATCCAGCTTTCATCCCTCAATGTTATCCCCACCATTGAGTTTTCAACTCATTGAAACACATTATTTATCAGAATGTTTCACCTCATCAACCATAATTTACAAACTAATAACCAACTAAACTGGAAGGAAAACTACATCATTACCTCTTTCTTTACATTCAAAAAGAATATATTCTATGACCAATATCAACAATCACTCATCTAAAGACTGCTTTTCCAATAGGGCATATAACTTTTTCCTTAATGCATCAACCACTAAATTTCCTTAGTGTATACATCAAATCAAATTTAAATGTTTTTAAATACTCCATCCATCTTCTTTTACTCCAATTCAAATATCATTTTGAGAAAATATTCTTCTGGATTTTAGGATATGTAACTAGATTATATTTCTCACAAAATAGGTTATGAAACCAAGTATTCAAGGCCTAGACTATAGAATATAGCTCCAAATAATATGTTCGGTAGTTTATCTCATGAACTCACAACTACCTTTAGGAATAAACAACAAAATGAAATCCTTACATGAGAAAACATCCAAACAATGATCCCGAAGAATCGCAATACACGACATACCCTTGTCCTGATTCTAGAAATACCATGATATGAGCAGATGTGAGTTGAACATTCAACACATGAAAAGATTACTAGCATTCGTCAGTATATTGGAATGAAATATTCTTCTTCGTAAAAGCTATTATTGTTGAAGCTAGACATGAGAAGTAAAAAAATGCATTATTAATAACCATCTAGACCAACAAAATTTCACATCTCAAAGAAACTCTTCAGTAGTTTCCAAGACACAACTTCCTCTATATTCTCGAGATCCACTAAAACACTTCTTTCATAAAATACATAGAAAAACAATTATACCTATATTTTTCAAAACTCACACTTTAATAATATGGAATAAAATCAATGGAGTCTTATGATTCCAAACATTGTCACCAAGTGTTTCTCATGCTCAATCGTTATATGTGAATAAACAATAATTTCATAGATAAAAAACACCGAAAAAGATTCCAACTATCATTGAAACATTTGATCCATAAAATCCATAATGACTGCCGGTTCATTAATAAGACTAAAAGTCATTACAACATATTAATAATGGCCATATCTTCTTCGGTAATCTGTCTCTAGAATATTTTCCATCCAAACAGACAATCAGTGATATACTGATCACAAGTGAATCATAAAGAACCACTGAAATCCCCTCAATTGATCAAATAGATAATCAATTTGTGTAAGTGGATACCTATTATTTATCATAAATTCTTTATTCTTATTATAATCCACACACAGCCTTAGAGTTTCATTTTCTTTCTTCACTAAGATGACTAGTGATTCCCCTGACGACAAGCTCGTCTAAATGTACCATTTAATTTCTATCTCTTCTAACTACACAGTCATTTACATTAATACTATTGGCTCTATTCAATTTGATATAAGTGATATAGGACTAATCCCCTAAAGGACATCAAAAATAAACTACACTTCCCTTAAAAGTTCAAACCGTAAGAAATAATCAGGAAAAATATCAGGAAACTCATCGAAAT
Source organism: Viscum album (assembly GCA_963277665.1). NCBI lineage: Eukaryota > Viridiplantae > Streptophyta > Magnoliopsida > Santalales > Viscaceae > Viscum > Viscum album. The sequence goes on along the minus strand of OY728159.1, from coordinate 1,755,513,335 downwards.
CAATTGGAAAACTGTTATTCATGATCCCTTACATCGATGAAAAAGTCAAAGTAGGCACCTAGTATGAGATTTTTCCAATCCTGATACCAACAATCCTCATTCACCTATCTTTACATTATTTATCCTCTAAATAGATTCTCAACATAGTCCTCAGTTATGAAACTAAGTATTATTATATAACAATCGATGTGAGCTTTGAATTTATACCACCAATCCATACATTGGATTATATAATAGACATTCATTTCAATCACTAAGAAATACCATTAGAGATAATATCCATAAACAATTACAGAACATGATCTATATTGAAAAGGGTGATGTTGTGTTTTACCTATAGGAGTTTCAAGTTGAATCATATATGGAATAATCTAAAGTGTCAAGCACTAAAAATCAACTGTACGAGAATAAATATTGTATTTTGATGCATTTGTATCAAACTACACTTTCATTAGGGTATAATTCAATAGAATCATATCACTTATGATAGATATAGCCTAATCATCCATAATCACCTTCTCATCTCTATATAAATTCGTCATCCCTACACATTGTTCATCGTTTACCTCTTGATATTACCTTTGGAGAAGAGTCGTGGTACTACTATGAGTAGCATGTCTACCTCTGTTAAGCTAATAAGACTGATTCGACAGTCCTTACTCTATTGAAGCCTACGACGCCTGAAATAGCATATATATATCTTCTACACCTTATTATAGAGCACTATGGAAACAACACAAAAGATGCTGAATCTTTTTAATATTATGGAATGCTCTTGGTGGTGTTGTACACTCTCTCTTAATGTAGTTAAAGGATCCACATTGGAAACATCTAGTTTTTTGGGTCTTGGAGGAAGATTCACTGATATGTCCATGTGATTCTAATTCGCCCTCCCAACATAGAAAGAGGTTCCCCTCTTATACTTCCTTCCATTAATATAGTTCCCATCATTTCCCATGAGTGTCAAAATACATAATCCTCCCATATCTCCGAAAATATCTCTTTTATCCACCTTATTTCTATTGATGATCTCAATATAGATTTTAATACAAAGCACAAAAATCATTGAGTGAATATCCTGTCTCAACCATGATTCATAGATCTGTGACTTCATGGATTCTCTAGATGTTATGTCAGGTGTAAAGAGGACTAAATTCTTGAATTTACTGACATACTCAGTGATAGAGGTATTTTAATGCTTCAATATGAAGAGGGTAGTCATTCTGTGAATCATGAATGTGGGATGATAGAATTGTTTGTTTAGAAATTTCTAAAAATCATCCCAACCAAGTCCTTGATCGACTTTAACCTACACTAATAGATCCCACCACTAGCATGTAATATCCTCTAACAAAAATGTTGTCATCATATCTTTTTGATTTACTAGTGTGCTGATGAAATTAAAGATACAATTCATCCTATTCAACCACACCTTAACCTTTTCTTGTTAAAAATCACCATGAATAATGGTTGTATTATTCATCTAGAACTGGATGGAATGATTCTCTTTCCTTGTTTAATCCCATCAGTTTATTATATCCTCAAATTCAAATGCTAGGCTGATACTCTGCACTAGTAATTGGTTCACTAGTGGGTAAGGTGCAACCACATTCTCTATAGCTTCTTCCAGTTGGGTTTTATGATGCCTACAAGTTTCCATTTCTACAAAGATTACAAATTCCACAGGTCTCACTGTTTATTAATTTAAGGAATAATAATTTAATATTATGTCATATAAACCACCATAACACTACTTTTCACATTCATCCATTATGATGATCAACCATTTATGAATATTTTTACTTTCTATTGAAAATCGATCAATATTCAAAATACCTCATCCATGGTTCTTTCAAAATCTATCATTTGAATACAATTTCAAAATTTTATGAAAATCAACACATTACACAAAATCATATATCATTACTCAAAATGAAATATGCAGTCCTAAAAGGATGTCAATCCACCAATGCATGTCATGATCATCTCATTGGATAAACCCAGGAAAATGAGATTTCATAATCCAATAAGTGTATCTAAAACACTTATATACCAAAATCCTTGGTAACAGGACGTACTGCATAAAAATTTTAGCTACATGTTATTATGCACTACATTTCATGTCCTAGTAGTCCTGCTCCTTTTTATAATCCCAAATCAATGAATAGACAAGAATTAATTAATATCTAAGACTGAAAACTAATACCATGTCACATACCACTTGTTCTAGAGCAATATTTATATAGACCAGGATGATATTGCTTATAACATCCCTCCCTATCTCATTTTCTTGAGAAAGTGGTGAGACTTAATTGGCATTAAGATACATTTCCTAGATGAAAAATGATATAAATAAATATTTAATGGATTCAATATAAATTTGGTAAATTTCGACCATTTTAGTTATACAAAAAACCAAAAATCCATAACCAAATAAAACACTAAAAATGCATGATAAAAATGAATGAAAACTAAAACACTTCGTTTATATCAAAACCTACCTTAAGAGTAGCACAATAGAAGACAAAATGACATCAGTGTAAATAAGGGAAGAAAAAAATCAAATAACACTCAAAAATGACCACAAATTCAAGTCTCTACATTCTCTAATATCCAACTCGAATAAACGGCCCAAGTATCCTGATATATTTCTAAGGATGTGTGATAATTTACCTTTTCCTACTTCATGGAAGATGACATTTGCAATGGCGCCACAGTTCCAAAGTAGGGGTGAGTAATAAAACAAAGTATGTTTTCTCCAATAACTTCTATACACATGCTACTAGGATAGAACATGTTAGAAACATTTATATAAACCAATTTATATAAAAAAATTCCGAAACAGTTTATAACTGAATATAAATAAATAATAGAAAAAATATTTTCCCAAACAACAACATGTTCCAAAGAAAACTACCAAAAAATACTGTAAACTCATTTCGCATGTTCCATTTATTTCATAACCATTCCTTTCCACACATCCACACATCTAACCATTCACAAATCGTTATGAAAATTCCATACTAATGAGTGGTATCACATTGATCTACCATGACATCAAGAGGTAAATAAATCATTTTGTTCATTATACCTTTGGCGTTATGAACAATTTCATATTTCAACCACGCCTCATAAAGGAATATGAACATCCACAAACCCATTGTTCCAAAAAAATTCAAAACCTTCATTTCAACCAATTCAATAAATCTATTCATAAATATGAAACCTTTTAAATAACCATTTCAATCAAACCAAACATTTATCAAAAACCATTCAAACAACTACTTCAATAGTCAATATTTTTATTGAATTCTCTTTTCTATGCATCAAACTAGACCATAATTTTAAAATCATGTTACAAGAATCACATTCTAACAAAACACATAAATTCCTAAAATCCAAAAAACGTCACTGAATAGGGTTTTCTAAAACCATTTCATAGTAAATAACCAATAAATTTTAATCAAAAATTAAATTTGAAACTATGACATAATGCTATAAAATAGAAGATTTGAGAGTTAATTCACCTACCTCATGTTTTTTATGAAAACAATCAGAGGCACAAAGAATGTCCTCAACCCTAATCTAAATCATCAAGAACCCACCTTAGATCTCCTCCCCTGTCATTAATAAAAAAACATATACTCAAATATTGAATAAAAAACCCTAAATATACACATATTTTGTGTAGATATAAGAAATATTTATTAAGGGTGAAGTACATCTATGAAAAAAACACTAATACCAACCAAGAACGATCACTTTCCCTAACGAATCGACATCTAATCAATGAGGGAAGCCTTCAGATGGCCTCCAAATCAATGGGAGAACCTTCATTGACCTTTGAAGATATAAAGTATTGAGTTAGGGACACACAAAATTAAGAACAAGGAAGTTAGACGGTAAAATGAGTGAGATACACAATTTTAGGATCCCACATTTTTCCCATGTATGGTATGTCGAATGGTTAGGAAATTGGTATGCCAACAATGCATTACACAGTACCTTAGGGGAGGACCTTGCATTGTTGGATCACATGGTTACCAAACCATTCTAAAACTGTTTCAAATGTCACTGTCCAATATATTAAGAAGAGAAATTAGTTTCTCATAGGTTTTCGTATTGTTTGGAAAAACCATGGGCAGCCTGTGTGCCTTCCCATTAGCATGTGTCTCACTGTTCAGCATTTCCTGAAGGTGTTGCGTATTTTTTTTGAAACCATGAACTAAACGTGAACCTTAAAAAATACCCAAAACACTCCCATAGTTCTCCAAACTCTCCCAAACATCTCCCACATACTTTATATACATAAAAGTCATAATGAAAGTGTTTCTTATAATAAATCAGGGGTGCTATAGTGAATCCCTTATTCATTAAAATGGTGATGTAGAGATATTGACGAACCAGATTAACCATGAATCTAAACAATGTGAACGTGGATCCCTCTTTGTTCTTTTAGGTTCTGAAGGGGTGACACTTCTTGGATTTATCATGTCTTTTATCGATCGACCATGATTCAATATGGGCATAAAAAACTACGGAATTTTCCTTACGTTTCTCCGAAAACACAAATTAAGGGATACATCTTCAAAAATTGTTTCCAAAAGATGATAAACATTGTTTAATGTAATATCATTTGATCACATCATTGTTAATATTTGACTACTAGGTTATTGACATGACATTGTCACATTCATTCTGGGAAGTGATTGAATATATGATGCATGTCGTGTTGGTTTGTATTTCTATTTTGATTAATAGAAATTAAATGACCTAATAGAAAAAGATCCCCTAAGGTTCTCTACTGTTAGATGTTTCATGATCTTTAGGGTCCATCATAATCTAATTACACCATGAATTATCATCCATAAATAAAATATTAGGGAATCCAGATGATTTATTTATCAAAAGTTCTATGATCAACAATGTGAAATCTTCTTTCAAGTAGTGTCCAGTATGATCTCGAAAATCAATATAGTCCCTTAGTTACCCGTTATTTTTGATGACACAGACGATTTTATTAATCCATTTTTTGAAAATAATTTCTAATATAGTGTTTTATTTGATTAATTTTTCAACATTCAATTCTATATTAGAATAATGGGGGGAGTGCATCTCCAATACTACCTACATGAAACCCCTATGACTATCTAGTATGCTCATGTGGTGTGTAGTCACATCAGGGTTCAACCTATGATTTTTTTTAAAATTCCAGGTGAATGCATATCCATAATTCTTGGAAAATGAAATAAACATATACTATAAATCAAGAGGAATGGTGGAAGTAATCAATAAAGGCCACATATCTTCTTATATTCTAAGATTCACCCTCTTGATCTCATCAATGGTTATGGATATGGTGTTCTAAAATGTGGGACATCTGTTTCAAATGTCATCCTTTTCTAATTATATATTTGAGTCCAAGGAGGAATCATCAAACATGGTGGGTAATTATATGGAATATCAGTCACTATAGAGGTAATAGAGGCCATGGGAATATATGTTTTCACCATAGACTACCGATGTCATTGTAGAAAGATTATAGGGATTATTTTTTCCATTATGCTTACACGGAGGGAGAGATGAGCCTAGACATCAAGAGTTTCATATAATGTCATGGGGGAGGCATCTATTTTTTGTGATGGCATGTGAGAATTATCTGGTCCTAATAGAGGATCAGCCTAATCCCCTTTTGGAGAATCCCCTTTAACTGATGAAATTTCTAACATATGTAAATGATCCAAAGTATTATATGACTCATAATTTATTACTAGGAATAAATATTCTACCTTAATAATGTTTATGGGTAGCATATAATCACTATAGATCATGCTCTAGGGATTCACAAGGGTTTTCCCGAAGTCTTTTGGGGATAAAACCCGTATATCATCATCCAAAATTGGATATTTTAATTCCATGGATAATCATGCCACATTATATATGAATATACATAACATGGGGGGGAAAATTCATCATTTATTTGTTTCACCTTTCAATTGATGGGGTATTTCAATAACTGATGAAATGTTGAAGGTACAACTAGGTGGATATGACTCCATAATCTTCCAAAAATGTAAATATATATTGTGTCTTGATATATTACCATGAAAGAAACATTAGATATGAGATCCCCAATCTAAGATTCATGCTTGATCTTACTGAGAGGGATTTTCTCACTCTTACCACACACTTGAATGGTTATCTTGGTTAGAGAAAAGCCCCGCACATTATATCCCAAACATCATAGGATACTAATACTAATGAGGTTGATAATAGAAACATATTAAAATACATCCCACAAAATTTTAACATTATCATGTTTTTCGGAAACATATTGTCGTCTGATATGTCTCTAGATAAATTCTTCTAGATCCTAGTCTTTGAATGAGATGGCGATATGAAATTCAGATGTCATAGTCTCCATAGGTTAAAACTAGACTACAAAAACTTATAAATAAAACATATGGGTCTCTGGAGAGGATCTATGGGTTCCTTTATGAGTTCTCTTCAAACAAAGTGAGTATCTAATAATGGGATTTTAGTTGGGACAACTCCTAATTGTTATTTAATGTAATATGCTTATGCCAATGATCTATGCTCCAAAAAGTGATATATCTCCTTACTATATGGCTCATCAATTGAAGAGATTGAGATGGAAAATCTAGAATTTTTTGTAGTGGTTGAGGGAGAATCCATTTTCAATAGTGTGGGTCACATAGACCTTCCACTTTTTCATTTTTGATGATATAATTTCACCCCAACCTCTTGTAGATTGTCTAAATTGGCTAGAAATGAATGACCATTAATGGGAATTTAGGTATACACATATTTATATTGGTAGTGTTGGATTTCTCAACCATATATCACATATGTATATATGGATTTTACTGAGATTTGAATGGAAAATTCTGTTCGACCATGCCTACAACATACCCTATATGCATTGATTCAACATCATTAGCCTCCAAATCCCATATCACGTATGTAGAACTCATATTTGGAGACATATTAATCATCATAGAAGGGATATGTTTTTGTGAAATATGTTAACACATCCAAATAATGATGTCATTTTATGATGGGGTTCTATTTGGTGGGGCAGTACCCGTTATATAGATATTAATGGAAAGAAGTCTTCAAGAGTCAGAGATTTTGTGGGATATGGATATAACCCTTTATCATTTTGTATTTTTCAATGTTTTATGATTACTTGTTCATCATAGAGGTGTATTCAATGGAGACTCCCTATGTACCGGGATCATTGTTGGTTTTGGTTTTATGCTCTTATGGTGGAATGAGATTGATCAACAATATTTCGAGTCATACAGTTCTTAAAATATTTCTCATGCATGTTCGAAACTTCATTCCATTGAACCACTTCTTCCAGTGGAGTGAAAGTTACAACATTCATATATTTCGAGGCCTTCTCTCGTATCACCTATCCAGATTCAACCATGAATTGGAGGACATATTTGAAGAAAAAACATCCTGAGTTGGTGTGATACTTCCTCCTATGAAAATGGAAGTAGTCTTGATGATCAGTGGGGTCAACATCATTGGGTCTCCAAGTCATTAGTTTCTTAGGTGGGTTATTTACTATGGATATAAATAAATAACTAGGGACCTTATAATTTCATAATTAATATGATTTATTTATTTGTTCCTTAAATCAAGGGAGACTATGATCTATTTTTTTATTATTGATGAAGAAAATTTTGTTACAGTTTCAACTCAATGGGAAGAAATAGATGATTCATAGCATACATGGGTGCTTCAATAGTAATTATTACTTGTTTGAGGGTAACAATGAGAGTATCTACCATAACATGTCTTTTTTCCTTATGTTGAGGGAACAGGAAAATATATTACCTAGGTCTGCTGAAAAAAATATTGTAGGTGTTGTGTTGTCTCTATAAATTAGTGGAACATTACTAAATAATTAACTGGGAATAAATTTGTTTTCAACTCATACTAAATATTTTCATCATAGTGTTATAATAATTACTCTATAAAGAGAGGGTTATTGAGTTAATATGATATAACTTCCCATCTGAAGATGATGTTTGAAACCCAGTAATTTTCATTTTTTTATAATATGTGGGGATGAAAATTATTGTTTTATTTAATAAGTAGCTAAATTGTTGATGGAATTGTTGATAGTGTTCTTCCCATCAAAAAATGGATCCTACTAGAAGGCCGTTGTAAAAAACCAAGGCTGAACCTACCAAAGACTAAAAAAACACCTTAGTTTGTTCACCTCCGGATTATATCACTGGGCCACCATTGATCCAAATTGGGAAATGATGTCCATGAGACGATGTTCTAGATCTCTTCGAATTTCATAGGTTTAAATGATAAAATTACCCAATTTGGTATGGGTAAATTTTAATCAAACAATTCAGGATGTGGATTCTTCTTGAGATGCATAACTGTACACTGCCCTTTACATGGATTCCATTCAAGAAGCCTGGGATTAAAGAGACACAAAGAGTTCATCAAGTACCACTCTCTAGATAGCCTTACATCTATAGGGTGTGGTCAAGGCTTTATGAGGTGGTCCTATTTTTATATTTCTCTTATTATTTATTTGTGGTTGGACTAATTGATTTTCCACATGGGGGAGAGTCTATCACCATAATTGAGGAAATTCATGATCATACTCAATATCCTCATTAATGTAGACCCACTTCCTTGATCCAAAGAAAGACTTACACTCGAATTTCTCTGTTTCAAAAATATTTTATCTCCCCTAATATATGGGAAGAGGTATTTTTTTATATTTATGAACATGGTTTCATGTGGGAATATAGCCTTTGAGTTGTTCCTCATTATTCAATTTGATATTTTGTGTCTCATTCTCATATATTTGAAGTCGTTACTATGTGGAGTGATTTTTATCATATGGGTGGTAAATAGGATGTAGTCCCACCATTCCCTTTAATCATTTTAATGATCCTCCATGGAGGTGGAAATTTTTCATTCATAGGTTGTTGTTTCCGTATCATTTTACACATTTTCAAATATACTTCCTTTACTTTTTCATACATGTTGACTACCTCTCCAGGTACCATTTTGTTATTGTGTCTCTATTAATTTAGATCTTATTCTACACAAACTATTTTGTTGATGATGTTGACATTCACTGTGGTGTATCAGATAATGGTAGTTGTCCCAAAACTCTCTATTTAATAAGATAAATTTTCACAAATTACTACTCCAGTGTGGGTTACATAAGGACTATTTCTTACATTGTACCAATATAGAATATAGAACTTATGGTGTTTTAATTCCTCTATTTTATGTTTCTCCTATATTGTTCTGTGAATACTGACCTTATGGGAGTTTCGGGTCATGTTATTCAAACCTGCCCCAAATAGAAATTGTATGTCTTGCGACTGGATGAATGGATGTGATATTGGTCGTCATTTTTTACCTCCCAACCTAGATATGACTAATTCCTTTTGGGGTGATGATAATGGCAAAAAAGTCTCTATACCTATCAGTCAGGGATAATCTGGGGCCATTATTAGAGCTTCCAGGTCCTATTGTTATGGATTTTATGATTCTAGTTGACGATCTAGTGGATGTTATGAATGAAATAAGATATAAGTACCCCTAACCATTCAAGATGAGGATGAAATGCAATTTCAACTGATTATCTAGGACCCTCTCATAGTGTGAGGAACCTGGTGGTGGATATTTCGGTAAAACTTCCCTCAAAACTTTAGGATGGGTTTGGTTTTCAGCTATTGTTGATCATTCCTCGATCCTCGCTGTAAGAACCCTGTTCTTCGTTTCAGGCACGCCTTTCCTTTTTGGGTGTTTTTGAGAAAAATAATGTTTCTGGAAATTTTTGAGGTACACGCTATGTACTTTCTGAGTACACACCGTGTACTCTTTCACCGCTTGAAGCCGTGTAATGGTCGTGTCTAGGCCACAAACACGGTGTGTAGGGGTGACGTGGAGGCCGATTTTGGTGGAGTACGGAAAAACCCACTACACTCTGTGTACTTTAAAAGTACACACCGTGTACTTTTCTTTTTTTCATTAAATAGACTGGGGTCACGCCTAATCAAGGAAAACATCTTCTTCTCCAACTTCTTTACCAGAGAGTGACTGTACGGCCACAGATCCTCTCCGAGACACCATTCCTCCGTCTGTTCCCCATTTCATGCATGGTTGATTGCGTTGGAAGACCAGCGGTGAGTTCTTCCCTCTGTTGGAGCCTTGTTTTCCAATTCTTCCTCCTTCCCAATTTATCTAAGGTTGAACGTGTTGAGAATTTTCTAAGATCTACGACGTTCTAGGGTGAATCAGCCATCGTGGTTCAATTATATCGATCCCCTAGAATCAAGGTAGGTGGTTTGTGCCTTTTTGTTGGAATTCGATAAGTATTTTGTGCAAATCCCACCAATACCCTTGAACGGGGTATTGCGGGTTCCTGTTTTTCCCTTGTTGTATTGCCTGGTTTGCTTGATTGCTAGAGTAGATGTTTTGCCTGTGTTTATGGTACTTTTTATTGTACCCTGGATGTTTTCTATGATTTATCTGCTTGTTATTTGTTTTCCAGTTTCCATTCCTAGTTGTAGGATAGTGGAACTGTTGCTTTGTTATGCTGATGAGCCTTAGATTGATAGACAAGTAGATCGTGAGGTTTACTTGGACGATTCATGCGCGTTGAGAATGTTTTATTTACACATAGGTCTATGAGAACCTAGTGTAGTAGACCATAGGGAGAATGGACGTAAGAGCTTCTCCAGAGTGTCTGTTAATACGATGTGAGACCACAAGGGGAATTGATGATGAGTGCTTCCTCAGAGAGTCTGTAGTTCCTCGACGCGGGACACATGGGGAATGAGACGTTGAGTGCTTCCCTAGAGAGCCTTTAGCATGATAAGAGACTATAGGGGGAATTGACGGTGAGTGCTTCCTCAGAAATCTACTCTTAGCTGAACTAGAGGGGTGAGACTGTGTGTGCCTCCTAGAGGGTTGCTAATACTTGTAGGTTGAACCATAGGGGTTAGGCTATGAGAGATACCCATAGGGTTACCTGTATTCTTCTTGATGCTAGTTGTTTACTTGTGTACTTTATTTGTTAGAACTGTGGATTGTAGCTATTGTGCGCTTTACTATTTACTGCTTCCTGCTCTATTACCTGCCCACAAATCTATGGGTGATTGCCTAATGGGATTGTATCTCACATGCTCTTTGGGCCATGCTTTGGGCCCAAGCAGACTATATTGTTGTAGGTATAGATAAGGGAAAGCACCCTTCTACTTCAGGTTCTTCATTGCACTGGAGTTGGAGACCATGGGACCGAGTCGTGGCATGTGATGCTAAGGAGTTTACTTTGCATTAAACCTTGTTTTTTAGTTATACTTCAACATGTTGGTTTTTTTACTGCTTTCCATAGACATATGTAACATGTTGTATTATTATGATTATTACTTTACTTCCACTGATCAGTTTTGTTGTTTTATGATGTTTATTATTTCCTCTTTTGTGTCTGGTTGTTCTTCCGTAGTATACTTTACCCAATGAGGGCATAGTTTCCCCACCGACTCACCAATTCCCTCACTGCTAGTCGGTAGCCTCTGGTGTTTGGGGAAACGCACTTGAGGTCATGTGGCGAACCGGGTACGTGGCACCAGTGGAGGGGCTCTGGATTTAGGTCATTACAAAGTGGTAACAGAGGGAGGTTCTTTTCTCGTTTATTACTATTTGGAGACTTTAGCCATAGATTGGATGGAATCAGAACTTGTTATTAAGTTGTGCTTTGGAGTAGCTAACCTGTGTATAGGGAAAAGCCATACTTCCTCGTTAATTTCAGTTTGCTGGTTTGAGATTTTACGGTTGATATGATTTCCCCAAGAGTGATCCACATGCCTTATGTTGTTTTTGTCCTTACAATTGCAATTCTATTTCTATCGAAACTCAATGAGATGAGTGTATTCCATATCATGCATCATATAGGAACTTGTATAAATCAAATGCCATGCATTCTTTCTATGCCATCTGGGGTGCATTAGCGATTTCATGCTATTGTGATAGACTTTGTGTAGATTATGCATGCTGTTGTGATAGATGCTTGATAGAATCTATGCTGCCTTGTTAGAGGATTGTTTGTATTTTACTTTTCTTAAATGGAAACCATGTTTTATTTTGCGGGGAGTATTGGCCCTCACGAATTGGAATTTTCCACTTCTTTGACTTGTTTTCTGTGTTTTCTGGGCTTCTGTGCAGTTTCTGAGATACTGCCCAGAAAAATCCAGAATACACGGCGTGTACTTGTGACTACACGTCGTGTAGTTTTTAGACCCTGTCACTTACCGTGTGAGTAGGGACACATAGTTGCAGAAATAACTTCAGGAACACTTCATGTACGGTAGGTACACGCCGTGTTGTTTGGAACCGTGTAACTGGCTGTGTCACTAACGACACAGGTCAGGGAAGCTCAAGTAGAACACGCCGTGTTGATTTCGGAACATGCCATGTTGTCTTGTTCAGGTAGTCGTCCGTGCCACGAACAACACGGGATGTTGTCACCTTCACCTATACACACCATTTTTGTTCGTAACACGCCGTGTAAGGTTCAGCCGTGTAGACGGCCATGTGTTTAACAACACGGGCCGCCAAAGCCTTGTCTATTACACGCCATGTTTGTTTAGAACACGCCGTGTAGTCTCGGGTTAAGTCGGATTGTGTGGGTTAGCCGTGTAAAGAGACTAGGGCAGGGGAATAGTTTTCGAGTACACACCGTGTGTGGGGTCAACATGCCATGTAGTTTGGGGTGTTACACGACATGTAGGGTATTGGTAAACACCCATGTCAGTGGCTTAAGAATACACGCCGTGTAGTTTTTATACACACTGTGTAGTCGTGTTTTGTAAACTTATGTGTTTTCCTTCCCCTGTTCCAATTTTGTACTCTTGTGTTCTCTGTCCTTGTTTTTCTGATCTAAGGTGTACTTTTGATATTTCAAAGCTATGCCTCAGAGACGTCCTCCGGTTGTACATTTATCATCAGGCAGTGATCAGAAGCCAGATATGAATGATCAGGGACCTCCTGCTAATCCTCCAGTCGTGCCGGCCTGGGCACCGGCTGTCATACCAGTTGCAGGAACTGATGCGTAGTTCAGGGAAGTTGTTATGAGGATGATACAGAACTTTCAGGGAGCACCACCTCTAGCCATGACTATGGAGGACTTGACGCGGGTTTTTCAGAAGCAGCATCCTCCAACGTTCTCGGGGGAAGAAGGACCTCAGGCGGCAGAGTCATGGATAGAAGCCATGCTCACTATATTTGAGCATCTGGAGACACCACCATAGAGGCGGGTCAAGCTCGCTACCTACATGCTAAGAGACTCCGCCAAGAGGTGGTGAGACATGATCTCACAGGCGGGTCATTAGCATTTTATGGCATGGGAGGAGTTCCAGAGAGTGTTCTATGACTACTTCTACCCGGAGAACCTAAGGGATGATCAAACCCCGGAGTTCATGAGCATAGAGAAGGGTACTCTTTTTGTTATGGAGTATTACTCTCGTTTCACCGAGTTGTAGAGTTTCACACCCCTTTGGGATGGGAGTGGGGTGTTCTTAGAAAAGAAGTTTGAGGACAGTCTCAGGTAGGAGATCCAATCATAGGTGAATCTCTTCCAGTTGAATTCCATCACTTCCATCGTCAATTAGGCACTGATTACGGAGTGAAATCTGATAGACTCCGGAGCTGCGAGCCAGGGTGGTTCTTCTTTCAGAGCTAGTTTTCCTTCAGATGACAGCAAGAAGCACCGTAATAAGTCTATGCATGGTGATCTGAGGAAGTGAGATGAATCATCAAGCAGCTAGGTGGTATGCAACCAGTGTGACCGGTCAGGGCACACGAGGACGCAGTGCCAGAGAGACCCCATGGAGTGTCGATTTTGCGGCAAGATGGGTCACCTTAAGCATTTCTTCCAGGTTTTCTCACCATCAGCTGGTGACCAGGGTTCTTCCATGACTCCTCATTCAGGAGCAACACCACCAATTTCTCACCAGTTGGGGAACTGGAGTTTATTCGGCCGTTCGAGCCGAGGTGGAGGTCAAGATCACGATGGTCAACCACCAGTCCCTCAGCACCGGCAAGGTAGACCAGCTCAGAGTGTTCAGCCAGGGGCTCAGGGCCGTGGTGCAGGCCAGTCTTTTGCTGTGGAGCAGACTTATCAGGGTCAGGACCCCAGACCTTCTATTGTTCAAGATACGATATTAGTAGCCTCAGTTTTATCTTCAGCCCTTCTTGATACTGCTGCTCAACATAGCTTTATCTCTGTTGCTTCAATGGAGAGCCTTGGGCTCTACATATTTTCTTCTATTGATTCATTGACACTAGAAACACCATTGGGGAAGAGGACATCTAGTGTACGTCAGTGTAGAGAGTTCCCTCTCAAGGGTGCAGGGTATCATTTTTTTTGGGATCTCTATGTCCTAGAGATGACAGGCTATGACGTCATTCTTGGGATGGACTGGTTGGTTCCCTTCCGGACATTCATCGACTTTAATCACCGAAGAGTGAGTTTCGTTTCACCAGAGGGTGAATCATTTCTTCATAGAGGCAAATGGGATGTTAAGGATAGTCAAGCAGGACTCGAGCATCATAGGCTAGGAAGGGTGACAGCCTAGATTTCTAGTCTTTATCTAGATTATCAGGGGACATCATAGTTGGTCTTTCCTCCAGTGTTGGTTCATTTCAGGAACGTATTTCCAGGGGAATTTTCAGGTTTGCCTTTGGATTGTGAGGTGGACTTTTCTATGGAGCTCGTGTCAGGACTAACATCGGTGTCCATTCCTCCTTATAGGATGGCTACACCTGAGTCGAACGATCTCAAGATGCAGTTGGAAGAGTTGCATAAAATGGGTTTCATCTAACCAGTACTTCTCCTTGGGGTACGCCAGTCCTGTTTGCGAAGAAGGCAGACGGTACCCTTAGGCTTTGTGTGGATTATCGGAAGCTGAACCATTTGACGGTCAAGAACTGATATCCCTTTCCGAGGATCGATCACCTCTTTGATCAGCTTCTAGGAGCCTGGGTGTTCTCAAAGATCTAATTGAGGTCCGAATATCATCCGTTGAGCATTAGACCATCAGATATACCTCTGAGAGCCTTCAAGAGCAGGTATGATCTATACGAGTATACAGTCATGTCGTTCGGTCTCACGAATGCACCTGCAGTTTTCATGGCACTGATGAACAGAGTGTTCCATCCTTACATGGACTCCTTTTTCATGGTCATTATGGATGATATCATGGTGTACACTCTCGCTCGACATGACCATGCCACCCATCAAGAGATCATTCTGAGTACACTAAGAGAGCATCAGATTTATGCTAAACATTCGAAGTGACACTTTTGGATGGATCAAATTCACTTCTTGGGTCATGTCATCTCAGAGGCATGAGTATCTTTGGACCCATAGAAGGTGAGAGCAGAAGTCTCATAGAGGAATCCGAAGAACTTTTTTGAGGTACGGAGTTTCCTAGGGATGGATGGACATTACAAATGTTTCATTCGGGACTTCTCACGCCTAGAATCACCTTTGACAGGGCTCATCAAGAAGGGGGTTATGTTCTTAAGGTCAGATTCTTGCATATCATCCTTTCAAGAGCTGAAGGGAAGGATGACGTTAGCACCGATACTAGTCTTTCCATAGCCAGGAAAGAGCTTCACTATTTATTGTGATGATTCAGGTATCGGTCTAGAAGCTGTGATTAAGCAAGGAGATGGAGTCGTCACCTACAGGTCTCGGCAGTTGAGGCCAAATGAGAGGAACTACCCGATGCACGATCTAGATTTGGTAGCTTCTATTCAAGCCTTACGATGTTGGAGACATTACCTTCTGGGATATCACTTTGTTGTTTTCACTGACCACAAGAATCTCAAGTACATCTTCACTTAGCGTGATATGAATCTGAGAGAGCGCATGTGAGTCGATTATCTTCAGTCTTTTGTTTTCGAGCTTTCCTATATGTCGGGAAAGGGCAACGCAGTGGCAAATGCACTGAGCAGGAGAACTCAGATTCAGGCAGTTCAGGAGGCCAGCTGTGAGTGGAAGCTTATGTCTTTGTTCTCTGAGATGAATTTGGAGGTGCACGACAGAGAGGGACATACCTTTCTTTCTTCTATAGTTGTTACCTCTTTGCTTCATGATTGGGTACAGATGAGGTAGCTATCAGACTCAGACGGCTTAGTCCTTCAGGAGAGCGTGTCATGATAGGACCCTCTTCCTGGATTGACAGTGGACGAGGATGAGATCTATCATTTCCAAGGATGCGTATGGGTGCCAGCAGATATATGCGAGGAGCTGATGCATTATTTTTATTCCTATGTTTGGGAAGTTCATCCTGGCATCACCAAGATGTTTCAGGACCTTCATCGCCATTACTGGTGGTCAGGTTTGAAGAAAGATGTTGGTGGTTTTGTCATGAGATGTTCTACTTGTCAACAAGCCAAAGCATAGCATCAGCGACCATCATGGATTTTGCAGCAGTTACCCATTCCGGAGTGGAAGTGTAACGATGTTGTGATGGACTTCGTGACCGAGTTACTGAGGCCGCCTTGAGGGAACGATGCTGTTTGGGTTTTTATCGACAGGCTCACGAAGGTTGTCCACTTCTTGCCGATCAAGGATACATTCAGTGTCGATGATCTAGGACGACTTTACATCAAAGAGATCATTCATCTGCATGGAGTTCCAGGCTCTATCATTTCAGATAGGGGTGTTCGGTTTACCTATAGGTTTTGGCAGGGACTACATAACTCCTTGGGTACATAGGTACTTCTGAGTACGACATACCATCCCCAGACTGATGGCCAGTCCGAGCGCACGATCCAATTGCTTGACGATATGATCATGGATTGCTTCCTAGACTTTGGTGGTTCTTGGGAGAAGCGTATCCCTCTGTTGGAGTTCTATTACAAAAAATGATTCCAAGTGACCATTCAGATGGAACCATACGAGGCTTTGTACAACAGGCCACTCAGATCACACTTATGCTGGTTGGAGGCAGAAGAGGCAACTTTTATAAGATCTCATCTTGTTCAGGAGTCTTCGGAGCAGATAGAGTTTATTCAGACGGGGATGGATACAGCACAGTCTCAACAGAAGTCTTATGCTGACCAGCGGAGACGACCTCTAGAGTTTGAGGTTGGGGATCATGTTTTCCAGCATGTCACACCGAGGCAGGGACACAAGAGGATTCGGAGGAAGGGTAAGCTTTCACTATGGTACGTCGGTCCGTTTGAGGTTTTGGAGAGAGTTGGGTCGGTCACCTATCAGTTGCAGCTACCCTAGAGGTATCGGGCCATGCACGACATATTCCACGTCTCTTAGCTCCGACGTTACTTTTTAGAGCAGTCTCATGTCTTTCAACCTGAGGAGGTTGAGCTTGAAGAGGATGCATCATTTGAGGAGAATCTAATCCTAATTGTCGATCGCAGTACGTAGGTTCTCCATGGGTGGTATGTCCCTCTTGTATGGGTGGTATGGCAGCATGGGCGAGTGCAGGATGAGACCTAGGAGAGGGAGGCTGATGTACGATCGCAGTGGTCGGGGCTGTTCGGGATTTCGTCTTCTACTCCTCGCTAGGGAAATTCAGGGGATTAATTTATTTAATGGGGGATGTTTGTGAGAACCCGGATCTTCGTTTTATGTACGCATTTCCTTTTTCTGGAGGTTTTGAGAAAAAAAAATGTTTTGGGAATTTTTGAAGTACACACAGTGTACATTCTGAGTACACGATGTGTACTCTTTCCCCGCTCAAAGTCATGTACTGGTCATGTCTGGGCCACACACACGGTGTGTAGGGGTGATGTGGAGGCTGATTTTGGCAAAGTATGGAAGAACCCACAACACGCCATGTACTTTAAAAGTACACTCCGTGTACTTTTATTTTTTTCATTAAACGGACCGTGGTCCCGCCTAATCGATGAAAACATCTTCTTCTCCAGTATCTTCTCCTGAGAGCGACCATACGGCCGTGGATCTTCTATGGGCCATTGTTCCTCCATCCGTTCTCTTTTTTGAGCACGGTTGATTGCGTTGGAAGCGTAGCGGTGAGTTCTTCCCTCTTCTTGAGCCTTGTTTTTTCAATTCTTCCTCATTCTCATGTTATCTAAGGTTGAATGTTTTGTGCGTTTTCTCAGATCTACGATGTTCTAACAAGAATCAGTCTTCGTGGTGCAAGTATATCGATCCCCTAACATCAAGGTAGGTGGTTTGTGCCTTTCTATAGGAATTCAATGAGTATTTTGTGAAAATATCACCAATACCCTTGAACGGGGTATTGCGGGTTCCTGTTTTTCCCTTTTTGTATTGCCTGATTTGCTTCATTTCTAAATTATATGTTTTTCCTGTGATTATGGTAGTTTTAACTGTACCCTGGATGTTTTCTATGCTTGTTCTGCCTATTTGGCATTTTCCTGTTTCCATGCCTAGTTGTAGGATAGTGGAACTATTTCTTTGTTATGGTGATGAGCCTTAGATTGATATCCAAGTAGTTCTTGAGGTTTACTTGGACGATGCACGATCGCTGAGCATGTCTTATTTACACACAGGACTGTGAGAATCTAGTGTAGTAGACCATAGGGAGAATAGATGTATGGGCTTCTCTAGAGTGTCTTTTAATACGATGCGAGACCAAAGGGGGAATTGACGATGAGTGCTTCTCAGAGAGTCTGTAGTTCCTCGACGCGGGGAATAGGGGGAATGAGATGTTGAGTGCTTCCCCGGAGAGCCTTTAGCATGATACAAGACTATATGGGTAATTGATGGTGAGTGCTTCCTCAAAAATTATACTCTTAGCTGAAGTAGAGGGGTGATATTGTGTGTGCCTCCTAGAGGGTTTCTAGTACTTGTAGGTTGAACCATAGGGGTTAGGATGTGAGATCTACCCAGAGGGTTACCTGTTTTCTTCTTGTTTCTGGTTGTTTACTTGTGTACTTTATATGTTAGAATTGTGGATTTTAACTGTTGTGTGCTTTTCTGTTTACTGCTTCCTTCTCTCTTGCATTCCTTGTATTCATTGACTATTAGGAACAAATCTTTGGGTTATTTCCTACTGGGATTGTATCTCACACTCAGTTTGGGCCATGATTTGGGCCCAAGAAAACTATGTTTTTGCAGGTACAGATAAGGGCATGTGCCCTTCTACTTTAGGTTCATGATTGCACTGGAGTTGGAGAGCAATGGGACCGAGCTGTGGCTTGCGATGCTGAGGAGTTTACTTTGTTCTCTTTGCAACTTGTTTTTCAGTTTTACTTCAGCACGTTGGTTTGTTTACTACTTTCCATAGAAATATGTACCATGTTTCATCATTATTAAATTATGCTTTGTTTCCGCTGTTCAGTTCAGTTATTGTATGCTATTTACTGTTTCTTCTTTTGTGTATGGTTGTTCTTCTGTTGAATACTTTACAAAATGAGGTCATAGTTTCCTCACTGACTCACCAAGGCCCTCACTGCTAGTCAGTAGCCTCTGGCGTTTGGGGAAATGAGCTTGAGGTCATGTGGTGAACCGTGTATGGGGAACCAGTGGAGGGTCTCTGGATTTGGGTCGTTACACTCGTCGGGTTTGATAAAATGAGGTGTAGAAGTGGTTCTAAAAATCTCCCCATCTATATTGGTAAGGTTCTCTCCTAAATGGATACTTTGTCATCATTTATTGAAATCCATTGACATGGATTAATTTTCCTTAGGTATGATATTGGTGAAATTTTTTCCTATAATGGGAGTCATCATGAATGAGAAAATGTTTGTTAGTTTACAAATTCTACATCCATGTATTAATTTTGTTCAAATTTATTTGAGGTTCCCAAATTAGTTTTCTATTAGAGACACCATCCCTCCATTCATGATATATTTGTTCCTTAAAATTATGGGAATCTTACAGTATTGACCATCTAGCCCATGTATTACCAAGTTACATAATTTCACCGATTGATATAACATTACAGGATACTATATCTATGGAGATTTTTGGTTCGCGGGACATAGTGATGTATTATTCTTCATACATTCCTCACCCTCTCATACATACATTTTATGTGGATATAGAAATCAGTCAAAAAGATTTTTTCTAATACAAAAATAAATGCAACATTAAATATTTTCATTATCTTCGATCCAAGATTTTTAGGATATAGAGAACAAGACCACGTCTGGATAACAATAGAGTTTATTTACGATTTGGAGATTACCCTCAAATCCTTGATAAGAGTGGGTTTTATCTTTTGACATCTGATGAGTTTCCCACAAGTTCTTTCATAAGTAATACATTCACTCTTTCTCAACATCATTTGGGTTCTCATTGTCAAATGTTTTTGTTGGAAATATCATGGTGATTGGTTGTTCTTGGATAACACTTTTTATATTACAATATTGGATTCCTCTTCATCAAAATTATATTCCTCCACCTGATCACTCTTGTTTTCCTGCTGAGCATGTGGATGTTTTGTTAATTATTGGTTAGGTATTGTATACGGTTAACCCTAGTGTTTTAAAAACCTCTTTGTATGATGGTGTATAGGTTTTATGAAAATCTTTATGTGAAGGTATCTATGAAATGGGAGGATATCCTAGTATGGGATATGACAACCTTCATTTTTGGGTGGAGTAGAGATATCATCCCCTTCCGTAAATGTTCTTGAAATACCATAAAATATCATCTAGAGGCTGGCCTCCATCAATTTTTTAAAATAAATGAAAAGTGTAGCAAAAAAGCAGTACAAGACTAAAAGGAAAACTACATATCATAAAAACCATACCTGTCACCATACCCATAAATGATTTCTTTATCCAATGTAGTTGTTTCCAACTCCGAGCCTTCATAATTCTTCAGAGTCTTAGCATACATCCTTTTGAGATTTAACTTTTCCAAATATAGAAACTCTTTATAAGATTGCGTACCATTTCTCAAACCAAATATTTCCCCGCTTTCCTTGCTAATAGAAGACCTAGTAGTCTTCAGAATTGGTATATAAGAATAGTCTTTCCTCTACCTTCTTATTGGTTGAGAGGTCATAACTTCATCCTTAATTGGGATGAAGTCAAGTATTATTCCTTTCTCCACCTTCCCATGATATAGAAGGTGATTATTTCCATGTTTTGGGGATAATAATATTAACAGATTCTCGGTGGTGAAAAGTACACTAGATTCATTGTATATTTCCTTGAACAAGAAGAACTTATTGGATTCAATTTATTGATACCTCAATGTTCTTCCATTATATTCACTATCATACTATGTGAGTGTTATTCCCCAAACATTTCAACCTCCAACTGATGATGAAGGTGTCAATCAGGTGATGTTGTTTTCCAACCTGTGGAGGTTACTCTTTTTGTTGAGGTTTCAAAACCTTCTCTTTATGAAGACATGATTTTGGTTCAAGATTCCCATTAGAGTAGATTATGCAATCACAATGTCTATATGTAATAAGGACACAAATTAGTGCATCATCACATGTGTGAACCATGCTCTCTCAAATATGCATGGGAAAAAAAATTTCCTTTATAGTTCCCGTTTGATCCACTTTTCTAATGTTGAATTTTCAGGGTGATAATGGACTTATATCATGAAAACCCATTAATATTTTATTATTTATTAATTTCACGTTGAAAATACCATTTTAATTTTTTATAGGATATGTAATACAAAATTTCATGTCACATGGTCAATCAATAATTTTTATTATTTGAGAGATTCACATTGGGGTCCCCACTTTTTTTTCCTTTACAATGATGGTATAGTTCCACAATTTTAGGATACATGATGTCCAAATGGTATAATTATTCATTTATTCTATCATTAAATTCATTTAGAGTTGGTTCACCATTATTTGATTAAAAGCTGCTAGGGTCTCTAATGATTGATTTTGGGGGTTAATGTATGGTTTCACAATCATTCACATTAGTCTGACCATTTTCCTCTCTCATAGAAACTCCCAACTGCTCCCATAACCATAAGAAGATACATATACTTTTTTAAAGGAAGATGGTCATTTGGGTTTTCAATCCTAATGACACATAGGAAGTCACATTGGTCGATAAGATGAGTGGTTTCTCTTATCACACCCTATGGGGGTAGGTGTATTATTATAACAACCCATAATTTTCATACATATATATCACATCTTTTTAGGTGAGTATTCATTAGATAACAAAACAAAATCCCATTCTATAACCATATAGGTATTTTTAACTTGGAAACATGTAATTAGGCAAAAATTGTACATAAAATATCCACACTGTCTCCCACTTATTCCTACATAACTATAATAATTTTTGATATATCATACTTAATATTTTTATTCATTTCATTGGAATAGGAAACATAATTATGGATGGGTTCATATGATCAGTAAGGGTAAACAAGGGAGATATGAATTATTACATAATAATAACATTAGAATAAAGGTATAATAACATGAACATATCATTTTGATGTTATAGCGTTCATATGAAAGATCTTAATCATAAAACATAAAATAAATCATGACAGTTCATAAAACATGAATCCTAAAGGAACGTGATCCATGGGAGATTAAATTTTAACAAAAAATGGAATTGTAGAGTACACATAAAAATAGAAAATATATTCCATAGTGTTCAAGGATCAATTCCCACAAAATCATATTATAATGGTTTCACTCCATAAACCACCATAGTGGACAACGTACCTTAATGAAATTGGGTTCACTCCTTGTTCCAGCCATGTCTTGCTGAATCAGGTTTACTCCCTATAAGAACCCAGTACATATTCATGAGGTACGAGTTTCTTCTTTTCCTTTTTCCTTTAGTGTTTTAGAGAAAATATGTAAAGTGGGGAAAATCACCAATTTTGTTGGTACACGCAGTGTACTTGGGCCGTGTGGGATTAGTACACTGGGAATGTAGGCATGTCAGCGATGAAGGGTGTAAAAACTGACTACATGCCTTGTACTTAATATTTGCATGCCATGTACTTAGTTAGCAGGTGAACAATAAGGTGGTGGAGGTAGCCTCCTGATGTGCGACAGTACATGCCATGTATTCCGAAATACATGACGTTTACGCATGTCTATAGATGAATAGTGTAACGACCCAAATCTTTGGAAAAGGTATGGATCGTTAGTTTTTCTTTATAACCTTTCCTTTAATCTTGTTTAATGTGTGTTATGTTCTAAGGAAGGTCTGGGGAGTGTTCGGGGTTTGTTCGGAGCCCGAGAGTTTGAGAAATTGACTTGTAGACAGGGGTGCACGGCCTGCGCTTGGCTTGCGCACGGTTTGGGTAAACCGTGCGGCCTTTAGTCTAGAGACAGGTAGTTGGACACGGTTTGCACATGTCTTGGGTAAACTATGTGCCTAAACCGTGCGACCCGAATTCTGGAGGGAGTGGGATGTGCACTGTTTGAGCACGGTTTGGTAAATTGTGCGCCTAAATCGTGTGACCCTGATCTGGGTAAATTTACCTTATTTCCATTAATTATTTTTATATGGCATAAGTCTCTTTATTTATTGTTCCCATATACAGAACTAAAGGGGATCCCTATTTTGACCTCCAAACCCTCTCCTCTCTCTTTTCCTTGCCATTTTCCCCCGGTGCCCGATTCTTTATCCCTCGGAAGCACCGGAAAGGCCAAGGTAAGGCTTACCACACCTAAACTTTTATCCTCGGTGAATCTTGGTATTCGTTTTGCTATTTTGATGCAGGATATTATGCCCTATTTCTAGGGCATTGGAATAGAACTCAGATCTCTTCCAACCTACTAGGAATCCGAGGTCGATATCAAGTGAACCTATACCTAGAGCTCTAAGGTAGGTGGGAACATGGTTTCCATTTTGGATTTACACCTTTTTGAGTAATTGTTGTCATGCTGTGGTTTGTATTTCACCAAATCCCGTAATAATAATGATTACTTCATATCTAAATTACCCGTGTGGTATAAGAGTTATGAATCTAACCTTTTTAGGGTGTTAAGAATTGGTATGGACTGGGAGTGGTCAACCATAGGTGTTACGCCTTGAGAATTGTTTTTTTACCTTTGAACCTTAACGATATGTATTGAAAGGGATTTTTCCATGTTAATAAAATGAGATGACTTGGTTAGAGGTAGGATATGATGAGATAGCCTGATCCCCTTGAAAGAACATAAAATGTATGTATGCCATGCTTTTCTTATATGATACTATAAGTTGGATATGCCATGCTTTTCTTATGTGATGATATAAGATGGTTTTCCTTATATAATGTGATGTTAATGGTTATTATTTGTTGTATTGAAATTATTTTGATACCCATGTGTGGGAGGGAGGCATTCTTACCCCGTGCCAGATAAATATCCATGTGTTGGGCAGGAGGTATTCTGACCCCGTGCTAGATAAATCTCAGTGCATGAGGACTAGAGGCATTTATAACTCATGCCCATATAACTTTTAAGAGTGGGAGGAATTTCTACCCCGTTCCAGCTACAATGCTTGAGGACGAGAGGCATTTATACCTTTTTCCCATATATCCTTTATGGGTGGGAGGCCTTTTTATTCTTGCTCAAATTTACCCAAGAGATGAAGGTAGAACGGTCCTTTTAGTTTAGCTTGGGTTATAGAATCCTCAGAGACCTAAGAAGAAACCTATAGAAATATACATTCTATGGACTGTTTATGGATATGAAGTGGCCAAAGTGGGTATATTTAAGATGGTTTTAAAGTATATATAATATATTTAAGTTAATTCAATTTAAAAGAATGAGTTTATCCTATGTTATCACTTGGGGTGGATTGGACGTATTTCCATTTCAATGATTTCAATTTCTTATATTTGATATGGGTTCATTTAAGAAGATAAAACAACATCATAAATTACTGGTTTAATGCCTACACCATTTAAAACTAATCACCTATACACTTGAATGATCAGAGTTTTGATCACTTCAAGGTAAATGATCATATTATCACTTGAAGCGTGTGGCCTTAAATTCAACAAGAATGATATAATTTAAAAATCATCAAATAAAAATCTCAATTAAAGATGTGATTATTCATTAATGGGGTGATAAATAACATCCAATACAGCCCCTTGCTACTCCCTTGGATCAACCCATAAAGAGTTATCCCTCAATTGATGACATGACTTCAATGAAAGATGGAAGTAGACTTACGAGGGTGGAATTGATTAAGTAAAAAAACAACAAAAAATCGATCACTCCACCATTGTGTGATAAATATCAAATAGTATGGTGTGAATAAATTCACACATTGAACCAATAGTATCAACGTGATATGTAGAACAATAGAATAAGAGTATAATAATAACTTTTATTAAGAAACTAGGATGAATTAAAACAACACACATGTGAAGGAAGAACGTTACAAAGAGAAATTGGCAGCATAACATTAAGATGAAAACAAAGCTCCAAGATCATAAACTACTCCAAAACCACTAACTTAAATATGAATTTTGGGAGCCTTGGGTCGATACTTCAATAGTAACAATCTTCTCACTTGATTATGATAGGCTATTTGTGGGTGGAAAGGTGAGGAAGAGTTGATTTTTCAACCCTTGATCCGAGGAGACATCCAACTTTCATCCACCGAACAGACGCGGTTGGAAATCTTCTTGATGGTCGTATCAGAGTGGGCCATAGAATAATAAAATTTATACACTGATTTCTTCTAAACTCCTGTAACATTTGGGCCCATTTGGAGTTTTATATTAGGAGATATGATTATATTAGTGGCCTGTTTTTCTAGGCCGTAGAATCTAGCCCAGAATTTTATCTCTAAAATAGGCCGCCTAAATGACCACAATGGAGACAGAATTAGCACGGGATCCTGAAGAAATATTTGTTCTGATATATGTCTCCTTTCATCCCATGATATTTGGACTTCAAATGTGTTTGTAATGTGGGCCCCACATTCTTCATCAGTGGGATGGTGTCCATTCTCCATTCTTTATAACCGATTCCCTTCATCTCCAAATATCTACATCATCCTTTATAAATCCTCCATTTACCCCTGAATGAAAAATGTTCATAGTTAAGTGTAGATACAGTTCACAAAATATTAAATTAAAATATGGATAATTATATTCCTTAAAATCAGATCAATCATTGGGTACTTTAAATGATGTTAGAAAATGTACCACATAATAGTGCATTTTAAGAAGGTATTACAATCATACTGTGAAATGATGTTCAAAGTGTAAAATGAACTAAAATGGTGTTTATGATTAACAATTAACATGAATATTATATATATTAACAATGAATATTAGCCTCATTTAGTGGCTAATCACACCCCCCAAATTGAGTTTTTCTAGTCCCGAGCAAAATATATCTCAACTATATGAAATTAAAATTATCTTTTCCAAAAATATTTTAATAAAAAATGATCACCAAAAACCCTAATACCAAAAAATCCTGAAACCCATCAAAATATTTTAATACATGATAGTTTCATACGCATATCCCAATCCCAATCCCATTCTTTAGTTCAAATTCATTTCCATATTTCATCCAATATCAATTTAGTATGAGGATGTGTTGTGCATCACAATAGAAATGGGGGTTCATCTTTATTAAAGGGGGAAATGATGGAAGTGCTTGGTGGAATCATATTTCAATATTATGATGAGTATTCAATTTTTTTTGTATAATTTTTTTTTGTTTTTTGTTTTGCAATTTTTCCATGGTAATTGAAATTGCACTCAAAAAAGTCGACCCCTGTACAAGACTTTGCCGATGACTCCCAGGCTCAAATACCTTAGGGAACCTAGTGAATCCCACATACTCGGTTATCATCTTGAGTTTACTCAGTCAAAAAAATTCAAATTACCAAAAATAGAGATAAAATTACTCACTCTGGTCCAAAAAACTATGGAGTCACGATTCCCAAGTGCCGAAAACCATGAATTAGGTCATTTCATTTCTCTACGCACAAATTTATTATTATTTTGGTAATTTTTTTATTGAATACTCATATTAAAACTAAAATGATCACCAAAAATATGCTATTTATTTGGGAGACCCCATGAACTCATACTAATTCTCCACTATCCAAAGGACGTGCATTGTGATCTTTGTTTTTATTTTGATGAAAATGTAAACAAAGAAATATATCAATGGACAGCCACACTTTCCAAAATCTATGCACATTAAATTATACAAGAATTAAAATTAGAATCAGGGCATGCTAAATTATTTGATATTCAGTTTCAATGTGTTCCATTTGAATTACCATGTTCAATTTTATAAGTATTTATCCTTCCATTGACACTATTTTTTGTTTTCAAATCATTCAATTTTTTTGACACGAAATAATTTATTATTTTATCTCCCCCCAATATAAAATAACATTGTCCCCAGTGTTAAAAGAAATGAAAATTTAGAAGGGGTAGAGTTAGAGAATGAAAGTTCAAAAAGGAAATTGAAAATGAGGATTATGGAATGAAGTCACCCGGTGGTTAAAGTTGAAATTCTTACTGCTCCCTTTTAATCCATTGATATCCATGTCACTTGTAGAGTTCCCTAGTAAAAACAGGAAAAAAACCAAAAAAAAAAGCAATATATATATATATAATAAATAAAGTAAAATATATGTATATATATAAAAATTGTAGAATATGGAATCACAATAAAACCGTAGGTCAGTGGTAAGCGCACGCCCCTCTCTCCCTTTGATCCCGGGTTTGAATCCCCAGGGCTTCACCAGTTGTGATGGGGTTTGACCCACAACCGACAACATGTCGCTTTTTATTAATATTATTATATTATTATTTAATTTTTTGTATTTTTATTTTAACCTACAAACACATAAAAATAAAACAAACTGATGATACATTGTCCACTTTTTAAATTTCTGGGTAAGGTATTATTCAAGGATAACACCACGTGACACGAATGAATATGGTACTACCCTTTCATACCCATCTATATTAATTATAGAAGAACATTTCAACAACCTATTTATTTTTTAAATATCAAAATAATTACTTAATCCTATTTAAAATATAAATTTCATTAAAACAACAAAATGATAGGAAACTTTAAAACCATGGGTTGTCTCCCATGCAACACTTTGTTTAACGTTGCTAGATCGACATGAACCCCCCACTTATCCAACACCAATTTTCAACATTTTATGGACCCCATATTTCTCTATGTCCACTAGATTGAGATTAATTCTTTGTTTATAATTTTTTTCGTGTGCAAACCTATGTTCTATAATGAGTGGTAAAATCCAAGGAATACCACAAATGGTTGATCCAGTTTCTTTTTTAGTCTTTCCAAAGAAATTAAGAATCATTACCACTTTATTGGTTTCAAGATATGAAATTGTGAAAATTGGAAGTTTTTTACTATCCCCAATGAATGGAAACATGAGGGTGGATTTAAATTCCTTGCGTTCAATATTAGGTAGGCTAACACTTTCAGACATTGGTTGGGACATTGAATCAAACTCAATTTCGTTTTCAAAATTTCCCAATAGAATTGGTTCATTTTGAATAGAATATTCAACCACAAAATTGGAAGATTAATTTTAGGAATGGGTATGAACTCAATGATTGTGATTTCACTGAATGGTTCAATGGTTGGTGTTTTTAAAAATTCTTCAATGGAGTTATAATTAGGAGACTCAATCCATGATGTCAAATTATCCTTTTTTGAATCCAAAAATTCAATTTCCTCCTAATTTAAATACCCTTTAGCAATTCCTTGATCCTCTTCGTCTATCCCAAATCCAAATTTTGGTTCTTCAATAAATTCATGTGTGGTTTGTTGGAAACAAGAAACATCACATAACGTTATGGAAGGGACAGTTGGTGTAGGGATGTGATCCTCATATGTTTTAATGATTTGTAGTTCTAATCTCAATGATAAAACCTCAGAATTAATTTTCTCCATTTGTTGAAATAGTTTTTCATGTAATGGTTGTGGATCATGATGGGAAATGGGTTGAGAAATATGGTCTATTCCAGGTGGATAAATAAGTTGTTGGAATTGCACAAGAGGGTGTTCAGATTGGCTCTGTGGAGATTGAAATTCATTATATGTTGGAATGTTTTGTGGATCATAGGAGTAAAAACATAGTGTTTCATTAGGTTGTTGATGATACCACAAGTAGAAATTAGGATGTTCATTGTACATCACACATGGGGTTGGGTGATCAATGTTGGGATACGTTTCCCATGTTTGGACTTGTTCAAAATTGAATTCTATAGGAGTGATGGGTTGAGAACAGAGAAGAGGGATGAAAAAAGGAAGACAATGTCTAAGATAACTTACTTATATCCCCGAAAATGATGCCAAAATTTGATTCTCGCTCAAATTTACCCATGAGATGAAGGTAGAACGGTCCTTGTAGTTTAGCCTGGGTTATCAAATCCTCAGAGACCTACGATGAAACCTATAGACACATACATTCTATGGACTGTTTTTGGCTATGAAGTGGCCAACATGGGTTGATTTAAGATTTTTTTAATGGATATCTAATAGATTTATGTGAATTCAATATAAAAGAATGAGTTGATCATAGGTTATCACATTCGGTGGATTAGACGTATTTCCTTTTCAATGATTACAATTTCTTATATTTGAGATAGGTTCATTTAAGAAGGAAAAAAAACATCATCACATACTAGTTTAATGCCTACACCATTTAATACTAATCACCTATACACTTTAAGGATCAATGTTTTGAGAACATCAAGGTAAAAGTTTGTATTTTCACTTGAAGCGTGTTACCTTAAATTCAACAAGGACGATGGAGTTTAAAAATCATCAAATAAAAATCTCAATTAATGAAGTGATTATACATTTATGGGTTGATAAATAACATCCAATCCAGCCCCTTGATACTCCCTTTGATTAACCCATAAAGAGTTATCCCTCCATTGATGACATGTCTTCAACGGAAGCGGGAAGTAGACTTACTAGTTTGGAATTGAAGACGTAAAAAAACAACAACAAAAATATATCACTCCACGGTTGTGTGATAAATATCACAAATTATGGTGTGAATAAATTAACACCTTGAACCAACAGTATCAACGTGATATGTAGAAAAAAAAATAAGAATATAAGAAAAACTTTTACTAAGAAACTACGATGAATTAAAACAAATTACATATGAAAGAAGAATGTTACAAAGATAAATTGTGAGCATAACATTAAGATGAAAACAAAGCTAAAAGATCATAAACTCCTCCAAAACCACTTCCTTAAATAGTATTTTTGGGGGCCTTGGTTCTAGCCTCCAATAGTACAAATCTTCTCACTTGATTATGGTAGGCTATAGGTGGGTGTAATGTTGAGGAAGATTTGATTTTTTCACCCTTGACCCGAGGTGGCATCCATATTTCATCCATAGAAAAGACACACTTGGATGACCTTTTATATGGTAGAATCAGAGTGGGCCAGTGAATAATAAAATAGAGTTCCGGATGTCTTCTAACCTCCCTTATAATTTGGGCCCATTTAGAGTTCTAGATTCAGAGATATAATTATATTAGTGGGATTTTTTTCTAGTCCACAGAATCTAGTCCAGAATTTTATCTCTAACATGGGCCTCCTAAATGACCACAATGGAGACAGAATTAGCACTGGATCCTGATGAAATATTTGTTCCAATATATGACTTATATCATCCCATGAAATTTGGACTTCATTAGGTTTGTAATGTGGGTCCCACATTTTCATCAGTGGGCTGGTGTCCAATCTGTCTTCTCTATAACTACTTCCATTCTTCTCCAAATATCTCCATCATCCTTTATGAAGCATCCATTGATCCCTGATTGAAAAATTTTCATATTTAAGTGTAGATAATGTTACCAAAATATCAAATTAAAATATGTATAACTATATTCCTTAAAATCATATGAATCATTGGATACTTTAAATGATGTTCAAAAATGTACCACATATTAGTGCATTTTATGAAGGTATTACAATCATAATGTGAAATGATGTTCAAAGTGTAAAATTCACTAAAATGGTGTTTATGAATAACAATGAACATGAATATTATATATATTAATAATGAATATTAGCCTCATTTAGTGGCTAATCACATTTATACCCCACGCTAGTTACAATGCTTGTGGATGAGAGGCATTCATACTTCGGGCCTATGATAAGTGTACATATGTGAGAAGCATGGACGAGAGGCATGTTTACCTCATTCCAGTGATTACCTATATCTATGTACTTATACCTATGGTGATTGTTCAGTTTACCAGCCATGAGATGATACAGGTAGACCCACCAGGTGTCCTTCCGGAACCTGAGCGGGAGGGTTGTTTATTTACTTTTCTTTACTTACATGCAGTCTATTACTCACATTGCTAAAGAACAACTATTTGGATTACACGTAAACATCATTAGTGGTGGCCTACTGAGACTTCTCTCAAACCCTACCCAGGTGGCCTCCTGGGAAGCCGTGTAGACTTTACTGCTGCAGGTACTATTAGGGGAAATGGCCCAGCTTCAGGTTGTTGATACATGTATGTTCTATCTGGAGTTCTAGATAAGTGGACCGAGATTGGTCTAGAGATGCTCGTGGACTACTTTTTTTTCTTTTGTATTATTGTATAGAATTTGTTCCTGCTATTTACATTTTACTATCATGCCATGCATTCATTTTGTATGAGACACTGCTTGTGTGGCTTTTGTATATTTATCAGTGTTTTCCATACTTCTGTTGGTTGGTTGTAGGTTTCCCCTTTTTTCCTATTTATCCACTGGTTTTGCTTCCACTACTTGTATTACTTTGCTGCTATTCTGCTTTCTACTTTGATATGGGGGTACCGTATCCCCACTGACTTACCATTACACCCTTGATTCTAGTCAGCAACCCCTGGCCTATGGGGAGACGAGCCAGGGTTCATGTGGCCAACCGGGATCGGGGCTTGGGTTGAGGGGAAGCTGGGTCTGGGGTGTCACAAAGTGGTATCAGAGGTTTCTTTATTTCTTTCTTTATTTATTTACTATTTGGGGATGATAGACTTGGAGAATGGGAACACTTATGGACTTAGTTATAAGATGTTCTTGGGCGTCGCGATCCCATGTACAGGGAAAAGACCAAGTTGCCTATTTTATGTTGTTAATGATTCTGATATTTATTGTTGATATCATTTCACCGTTTGGTGCTTCACATGTCTTGTGATCTTATTGATATTTTCAAAGTCAGAATCTTGATTTTAGGGTTCAACTTGATGACATGAGGGTTATGCATTCGAACATGCATCATTATAGGAACAATATTATTAGGCCATGAATCTTGCCATGCCATGTCTAAATTTTCAGCGAGAATTCCTTGATGGTTATTTCCATGCCTTGCTAATATGTGTGAAAATCTGCTAACCCTCCTTGCAGGTTGTGAATTGAGGAATGAGGTGGTTTTAGTGGGTGTCACTCTTTGGTTCATATGGTGTATGGCCCCTTATGGATCAGAAAATGACATTGCACCTAAACCAATAATTTTCATTAAAGGAAATTCAAATACATGATTAGAACAAGTAAATGTGAAATGAAATACAAGTGTGTGTCATTCTTCAGTTCATGTGGATTATGGGCCCTTATGGGATGGGAAATGCCATATCACTGGATTAACTTAAATGTCACCAGTTGCAGGTTTTAATAAGTTTTGCCTATGGGTGTGGATAGGTGATCTTATGGGTAGGATGGCTGTGTACCTATCCTAGCTTCTATATTTCAACCATTAAATTTGTTGGTTTCATCTTTTGATACGTTCATTTGGAATTGTAGCACTATGCCTCCTAGACGTCCTCGAGTCGCACGCACTGAAGGCGGTGACGATCACGTTTTTGAGGTGGCGGGCCCTAAGCCACCAGTTGATCTTCCTGTCGAGCAACCTTTGGCTCCTATTTCTATTCCTAAGATGGGCGCCAATTCCCAGTTCCGAGAGAGCTTCTTGTGTTTGATGAAAGGTGTGAAAGGTTGAGTGAGACCTGCACCGAGTATGGCAGAGTTGACCCGTGAGTTTCAGTCACAACATCCTCCTACTTTTATGGGAGATGGTGGACCACTTGCTGGAGAGTCCTAGTTGAAATCTATTCTGTCTATCTTCATGCACCTTGAGACACCTCCAGAGCGGAGGGCCAAGATCATAACTTATATGCTCTGTGGTTCAACCAGGAGGTGGTGGGATGTCATCACCCAGTCGGGACAGCAGAGAGATATGATCTGGACTGATTTCCAGACCGTCTTCTACGATTACTTATTTCCGTAGAATTTGAGAGCTGATAGAGCTAGGGAGTTTATGAATCTTCATCAAGGGACCATGAAAGTCATGGAATATTCATCATGTTTCACTGAGTTACAACATTTTTCTCCTACACTAGTTTCAGATGATCTCACGGCTGCTATGCGTTTTGAGGATAGGCTGTGTTACGCCATCTGGTCGTAGGATAACGTGTTCAGGATGACGACCATTTCTGAAATTGTTAATCCAGATTTGATCATAGAGAGGAACTTGAGAGAATCAGACAGTTTGAATTCAAGGAGGTTCGACACCGAAGGGTTCTAGTGGATCTGCTTCTGGGAAGAATTGGCGTTTTGAGGACTCTCCCAGTGTTATTGGTGGTTAGACCCTTTTATCAGGTGGTACACCTATCTGTCACCAATGTGGGGTTCCATGAAATATGAAGAGGCAGTGTACGCGAAACCGAGTGGAGTGTAGAGGTTGTGGTTGGTTGGGTCATCTCCACTGCTTCTGCATGTCTTTTCCCCCAGGTCTAGTGAGCAGGGATCTGTACCTACTCCACAATCTGGTGCGGGATTGACAGGATCACGTCAGTCAGGTAGCTGGAATATCACCGATCAATCAGGCAGTGGCGGCGGTCGAGGCAGAGGTAATCAGGTGAATGACTCTCAGCGCCAACAGGGCGGGTCTTCTCATCGCAGCCAGGCTGTGACTCAAGGCCATGGTACCAATTAATTATATGCTGTCGAGCCTACGCCACAGGAGGAGTACGCCGGACCATCTACTGTACAAGTTGCGATTCTAGTTTCATATACATTAGTAACTGCTTTTTTTTGACACAGGAGCTTCTCACTCTTTTATATCGGAGGAGATTATTGGATGTTTGGGCCTCGAAGTTGAGTTATATCATGGTATGATCACGTTAGATACCCCATTAGGAATCTGTTTAGAGGGAATTCGTCTTTTTCCTAATTTTCCTCTCGAGTTGGGAGGTTCCCTTTTCATGTGGAACGTGCATGTTCTGGATGTGACGGGTTTTTATGTAATAATAGGGATGGACTGGTTAGTTACCTATAGAGCCCTGATTGACTACAATCGTCGGAGGGTGGTGTTTATGTTACCAGAGGGAGAAAAGAATATCCATCTGGTAGAATGGGATCTTAGTGTGACACGAGCAGGACCAGAACAACAGAGATTAGGTTGTGTCACGGCATAGGTTTCTAGTCTTTATCTCGATGACCAAGGGTTAGAACCCTCTGTTTATCCTTCGGTAGTGGAGCATTTCAGTGATGTCTTTCCTAAAGATTTCTCTGGTCTACCTCTAGTGCGAGGGGTGGAGTTTTCTATTCATCTTATACCAGGAGCATCACCAGTGACCATTCCTCCTTATAGGATGGTACCTAAGGAACTTCTAGTGCTTAAGAGTCAGTTGGAGGACCTGGAAGCGAAAGGCTTTATACATCCCAATAATTCTACTTGGGGATCACTGGTTCCTTTTTCCAAGAAGGTAGATGGAATCCTTCACCTTTGCGTGGATAATCGTAAGTTAAATCAGCTGACTATTAAGAATCGATATCATTTACCTCGAATTGATGACCTCTTCGATCAGCTCCGAGGAGCGAAGCTGTTTTCAAAGATAGATTAGAGGTCGGCTATCACTAGGTGCGTTTTAGAACTTCGGACATACCTCGCATGGAATTATGGAGCAGGTATGGTCTCTATGAGTACCTATTCATGTCATTTGGGATTATGAATGCACCTGCAGTGTTTATGGATCTTATGAATCAAATTTTTCACCCTTACATGGATTCTTTTGTGGTTGTATTTGTGGACGATATCTTAGTCTATTCACGCTCTAGACACGACCATGAAACCCATCTTGAGATCGTGATGAATACACCAAGGGAGCATCAGCTTTATGCTATGGTTAGTAAATGCCACTTTTGGGAAAATAAGGTTTACTTCCTGGGTCACATTATTTCTGAGTCTGGAGTTTCAGTTGACCCTGATAAGGTGAATGCAATAGTTTCTTGGGAGCATCCCAATAATTTCATTGATATCATGAGTTTCTTGGGGCTTGATGGATATTATAGGCTGTTCATTCAAGACTTTTTTAGGCCTAGCAGCACCGCTTAAATCTTTGACCAAAAGGGGGGGTAAGATTCGATTGGTCAGAACCTTGTGAAGTAGCTTTTCAGGAACTGAAGGGTGGGATAACTTCCGCACCGATACTGATCTTTCCAGAGCCAGGAAGAGCTTATATGGTCTTTTGCGACACGTCAGGTATTGGGCTTGGATATTTCTTTATGTAAGATGATAGAGTCATTGCATATGGTTCTCGTCAGTTAAAGCCTCATGAACAGAATTATGTGACGCATGAACTCGAGCTTGTAGCGGTCGTACAAGCCTTATGTTGTTCGAGACACTATTTTTCTGGAGATCATTGTGTGGTATAAACAACCATAAAAGCCTCAAATATATCTTCACTCTTCGGGATCTAAATATCAGGCAACACAGGTGGGTCATGTACCTGCAATCCTTTGATTTCGAACTGGACTACACTCTTAGGAAATGAAATTCAGTAGCTGATGCACTGAGTCGGGAAACTCAGTCGCAATTGGTTCGGCAATCTAATTAGGAGTGGAAGCTGATGGCCCAATTTTTGGAGAGGCATGTTGAGGTTCAGGAGGGTCAGGGTCAGACTGTTCTCTCAGCCTTAGCGGTGACATCTACTATTTTGGAAGGGTCAGGGAGAGAAAGTTATCAGATCCAGACGTCCTTGTCCTACGAGAGAGTGTCACTGATGATACCTCTACAGATTGGATCGTGGATGAGGGCGATACTTTATTGTTATATGGGAATCTATGGGTCCCAGCAGACATCAAAGAGGAGCTGATGATGGATTTGCACACCTCAGCATGGGCAGTTCACCCAGGCATCACCAAAATGTATCGTGATTTGCAACGACAGAACTGGTGGCCTAGCATGAAGTGGGAGATAGCCAGTTTCATTATGCGTTGTTCAACCTGTCAGCAGGTGAAGGCAGAACATCAGTGTTCAGTTGGGCTTTTGCAGCTGTTTTCCATTCCAGAGTTGAAATGGGACGATGTTTCTATGGTCATTGTAACTAGTTTACCCAGGTCACCTCATGGAAATTATGTAGTATGGGTAATCATCGGCCGTCTGATGAAGGTCATTCATTTCTTACCTGTGTGGGAGACCTTCACGGTTGATGAATTGGGAAGAATGTATGTCAAGGAAATAGTTCACCTTCATGGAGCACCTCGATATTTTGTCTCGAATAGAGTTCCTCATTTTACATCTCAGTTCTGGCTGGGATTACAGAAGGCCTTGGGTACACAGCTACTTCTGAGCACGGCCTATCACCCGCATACTGATGGACAGACCGAGCGGACTATACATGTACTAGAGGATATGTTACGTGCTTGTATTCTCAGTATTGGAGGTTCATTGGAGTAACACATTCCTCTTTTCGAGTTCTGTTATAACAATAGCTTCCAGGATACCATTGAGATGGCTCCCTATGAAGTCTTATATGGTAGGCTTTGTCGCTCGCCATTGTGTTGGCTTGAAGCAAGGGAGGCAGCTATTCTAGTACCACGTCTGGTGCAAGAGACTACGGAGCATATACAACTTATTAGGAAGCGTATACAGACAGCTCAGTCTAGACAGCAGTCCAATGCTAACAAGCACCGGTGACCTATTGAGTTCGAGGTTGGGGAACGAGTTTTCTCGAAGGTCTCACCTAGGTTGGGACAGATACGTATACAGAAGCAAGGTAAGCTTTCAACGAGGTTCTTATGACCCATTGAGGTGATGAAGCAGATCAGACCAGTATCATACCAGCCTGCACTTCCACAGAGATATCAGGCCATGCACGCTGTTTTTCACGTATCTCAGCTACGACAGAACTTTTCAGATCCGACTCTTGTTTTTCAGCCTGATGAGGTTGAACTGGATATGGATGCTTCCTTCGAGGATTATCCGATGCGAATTTTTGACCAGAGAATGAAGACACTCTAGGGCAGGTATGTTCCTCCGGTACGGGTGCTATGTCAGCACAACCGGTTACAGGTCGACACCTGGGAGAGGGAGGCTGATATACATTCTCAATGCCTAGTTCTTTTCATTGACGACACCTCAGTACCCTCGGGAAGACATCTTGGGGACGACTTTCTTTAAGGAGGGGAGGTTGTAACGACCCGAATATTTGGAAAAGGTACGGATCATTGGGTTTTCTTTCGATCATTTACTTTAACCCTTTTTAATGTGTTTGATGTTCTAATAAAGGTCCAAGGAGTGTCCTGGGTTTGT
Organism: Viscum album; assembly: GCA_963277665.1. Lineage (NCBI taxonomy): Eukaryota > Viridiplantae > Streptophyta > Magnoliopsida > Santalales > Viscaceae > Viscum > Viscum album. The sequence continues at coordinate 1,755,475,778 of OY728159.1, read as the reverse complement.
TCGGAGCCCAAGAGTTTGAGAAATGGACTTATAGACAGGGGCGCATAGCCTGCACATGGCTTGCGCACAGTTTGGGGAAACAGTGCGGCCTTTGGTCTGGAGACAGGGAGGTGGGCACAGTTTGTGCACGGTTTGGCTAAACCGTGCTCCTAAACCGTACGCCCTTATTTCTAGAGGTAGTGGGATGTGCACAGTTTGCGCATGGTTTGGTAAACCGTGGGCCTAAACTGTGCGACCCTGATCTGGGTAAATTTATCTTTTTTCCCTTAATTCATTTTATAATTATTAAGCCTCTTTCTTTCTTCTTCCCATGGACAGAACCAGAGGGGATCCAACTATTGATCTCTAAACCCTCTCCTCTCTCTTTTCCTTGTCGTTTCTTCCCCTGGTGCCCGACTCTTGATCTGCCGGAAGCGTTGGAAATGCCAATGTAAGACTTACCTCACCTGAGCATCCATCCTCGGTGAATCTTGGTATTCGTTTCGCTATTTTGATGCAGGATATTATGCCCTATTTCTAGGGCATTGGACTGGATCATAGATCTCTTCCAACCTACTACGAATTTGAGGTCGATATTAAGAGAGCCTATGCCTACAGCTCTAAGGTAAGTGGTCATGTGTTTTCCATTTTGGGTTTCCTCATTTTTCAGTTATTGTTGTCATGCCATGGTTTGTCTTTTTCCAAACCCCGTATTTATAATGACTGCTTCATATCTAAATGACCCGTGTGGTATAAGAGTGATGAATCTAACCTTTATTGGGTGTTTAGATTTGGTATGGACAGGGAGTGGTCAACCATATGTGTTATTCCTTAAGAATTGGTTTTTATACCTTTGAACCTTAATGATATGTCTTGAAAGGGCTTTTTCCATGTTAGGAAAATGAGATGACTTGGTTAGAGGTTTTCTAGGATGGGATAGCCTGAACCCCTTGAATGAACATAAAATGTATGTATTCCATGCTTTGATTATATGATACTATAAGATTAATATTCCATGCATTGCTTATGCGAGGATAAAAGATGGTTTGCCTTATATAATGTGATGTGAATGGGTATTCTTTGATGTGATGACATGCTTGTGATAACCCGTGTGTGGGTGGGGGGAATTCCTACCCCGTTCCAGATGAATCTTTGTGTGTTGGGAAGGAGGCATTCTTACCTCGTTCCAGATAAATCTCAGTGCTTGGGGACGAGAGGAATTTATAACTCATGACCATATATCCTTTATTGGTTGGAGGAACTTCTACCCCACGCCAACTACAGTGCTTGAGGATGAGAGGCATTTATACCTCGTGCCCATATATCCTTTACGGGTGGGAGGCATTTCTACCCCACGCTAGTTATAGTGCTTGTGGATGAGAGGCATTAATTCCTCATGCCAGTGATAATTGTACATATTTGAGAAGAATGGATGAGAGACATGTTTACCTCATGCCAGTGATAACTTATATCTATGTACTTATACCTCTCGTGATTTCTCAGTTTACTAGCCATGAGCTAAAGTAGGTAGACCCCCCAGGTGTCCTTCCAGGACCTGAGCGGGAGGGTTGTTTATTTACTTTTCTTTACTTAATTGCATTCTATTTCTCACTTTTCTTGTGAAAACCTATTTGGATTACACATAGACATCATTGGTGGTGGCCTACTGAGACTTGTCTCACACACTACCGGGGCAGCCTCCTAGGAACCCTTGTAGAATTTACTACTGCAGGTACTAGTAGGGGAAAAGGCCGAACTTCAGGTTTTTGATACATGTATGTTCTAGCTGGAGTTACAGATCAGAGGACCGAGCATGGTCTAGATATGCTCATGTACTACTTTTGTTCTTTTTTTTATTATTTTATAGATTGCTTGTCTTATATTTCTATTGTAGTAGCATTCCATGCATTCATTTTGTATCAGACACTGCCTATGTGGGTTTTGTATATTTATCAGGGTTTAACTAACATTTGTTGGTTGGGTGTATGTTTCCCCTTTTTTCCTGTTTATCCACTTGTTGTGCTTCTACTACTTGTATTACTTTTCTACTATTCCACTGTCTACTCTGACATGGGGTTACAGTCTCCCCACTGTCATACCATTACACCCTCGCTGCTAGTTGGCAGCCCCTGGACAATGGGGAGACGAGCCAGGGGTCATGTGGCCAATCGGGTTTGGGGCTTGGGTTGATGAGAAGTTGGGTTTGGGATGTCACAAACAGTGTGGCGGTGAAAAGTATCCACTAGTGGAACAATTAAAAAATGAAAAGTACAAACCGTGTACTTGATTGTACACACGGTGTAGATTATTTTTTCTCTGAAAATGGGCAGTATACCCCTCTGTTGACAGTGCAAACTTACGACGTCAGATGACCATGGGAGAGATGGCCGGAGCTTGGAGGAGCTCCTACTCATCAACCAGAAATCAGTTTCCTTCACTGATGGTCTCGATTGAACAACGTGGTGAGTTCTTCGCTCCTCCATAACCTTTCGTTCCAAATCATTACCGAGGGAAAGTAATTTACTTTTGAATGGGGAATCATCGATCCCAGATCTACGCCGTTCATGGACGTTTCGAGAGGTGTCGTTTGCATATATTGATCAGTGGAGATCAAGGTACGTGGTCTGGTGTTCAATTCCAACTGTTGAGTGTTTTTTCTACCATTGAGCTATGCGTCCATGTTCAGGTGTCGTATGGATGAGGCCTTGGATTTTTAGATATCTATAAATGCATAGATAATCTAATGATAAATATAAAATTTGGATTTGGATCATTTCTTGGTTTCAAGGCCACCCTGTGGGGGCGTTTCCCTTGTTTAGCCATTTTTCCAGGATACCTGTGGGTATACCATGAAACTTATCATGCTTTGAATTGCCTTTAGTGGAATTTTATATAAATTGATTGATTATGTGTTGGGCTCGGCCCAGTTACTTGCTTAGCATCAGGGAACTGTTTCTTTTAGCCTATATGCAGCTTTTCTCATGCCTGTGGGTAGTAGATTTTGTTCATGTGGCCGACACCTCGTACACATGTGGGTACTATTCGATATGTCTATGGGCAGTCACCTGTGGGTTTCAGTTCGGATTACCTGAGGGTAAGGATTTTCATGTCTACGGACAATGTCTAAATTGTGTATTCACTATGGTGATTTATAATTTTATACCTTCCAAGCTAAAGCACAAGCTTGGGATTGATAAATGATTAATAAAATGACATTTTAATTGGAAGAGATAGTTACTTGTGATAACTACCTAGTTTACTATATTTTATTATTGCACACTGCTGTTGCACATTTTCACTGAATGTTGGGCATGGGGCTTTAGTGGTTTCCTACTGGGACTTAGTTATCACACCTTATTTGGGTCATGTCTTGGGCCGAAACGGACTATATTTCTGTAGGTGTGGATAAAGGAAAGAGTCTCTATACAGGTACTTGATTATTTCAGAGGAGTGGGAGAGTACGGGACATAGCATAGGCTCACGATGCAGCTGAGTTCCTGCTGCACTATTTTTTTTTCTTTTGTTGTACTTTTATTTTTAATTGTATTATTCTAGATTGCAGTGTATCCTATTTTGGATGCTTTTCTAGACTTAGAGACCTAATGAATCATCACATATATATGACTATTTTTATCTTTAACTTTTGTAAAGTTATCCATTTCATTTGGGTATTGTATTACTGCATCTACTTTTGTATGTTTATATCTACTTCTGATATGATAAATTTTGACAAATGAGGGCATAGTTTTCCCACTATCAGTCCTAGGCCCTCACTGCTAGTCGGCAACCTCTGACATTTTTAGAAATGCACTTGAGGTCATGTGACCAACCGAGTTTGGGGAACCCATTGTGTGGCACTCGGATTCCAGACGTTACAAAGTGGTATCAGAGGGTTTCATTTCATTGACTTACTGTTTGACGCCTATAGTCATATATAGGACATAATAGGTATTTGGTAATCATATGTGCTTGTGATTATCTAACCCATGTACAGGGAAAAGCCAATTTACCTTGTGTTCCAATTTTACTAATTTTTCACTTTACAGTTGATATGATTTTCACCGTTGGGTGATGCACTTATGGTGTGATGTTTATATTTTAAACTGGGTTCTATTGAGCTGCAACCTTATGAAATGAGGGTATGTCGTCTCATGCATCATTTAGAAACATGTTAGAATCACATTCCATGCATAGTTTCCATGACATGTAGGTGCATTATAAATTTCATGTTGTTGTGATAGATGTTGTGCTAGTAAAATAATGTTGCTGTGATAGAAGCCTTAATAAAATAGCTGCTATTTGATAGGGTATTTTGATGTATGGTTTATTATATTGAACTCCAAACATTGGTTCTTGTGGAGTATGGCCCCTCATTGACAGGAATTTGGTGGATCATTGACTTTTTACTTTGTTTATAACATATATAAGATGACTAAATATGAATCGTGTGGATTATGGGCCCTCACGGATTATAATTTGGAACATAGGTGTTGGTTTCAGTGTTTTCAGGGCTCCGGAGAAGTTTCTAAGGAATACGTCTAGAAAAACCAAGAATACACACCATGTAGTTTTGATTACATGTCGTTTACTCTTCTGTTCAGAAAAAAACAAAAAATTTTAAAGTACACGTTGTGTACCTTATGTACACACAGTGTAGTGTCTACCTGTGTCATAGGCCATGTAGGCAGAAACATGGGATAGTGAAACTTTGAGGGAACACGATGTGTACTGATTGTACATGCCTCTTTGTGTTGACCATGTGTCCATCATGTATCTAAGAAACACGGGTGGAGAAAAAAAATTTGAGCTTATACACGCCGTGTCAATAACAAACATGTCGTGTAGTTTGACCTGGGGATCCGACCATGTAGCTAACAACACAAGTCGGTGCTACCGCTTCATGGAAACGTCGTGTACCTATGAGACATGCCGTGTAGTCTTTCCTAGTGAGAGACCGCATAGACTTGGATGTGTGGATGGAGAAACGAGGTGGTGTACACGCCGTGGGCGGGTATAACATGCGGTGTAGTATTATCATAGTGGATGTCCAGGAAGTTGGAATCTATGAAGTATACGCCGTGTAGATATTATACACGCCATGTAGTCTCATTTAAAGGAGATTCGTGTGGATAATATGTGTAGAAGGACTCGGGTAGGGGAAGAAAATTCATGTATATTCCATGTGTGTGGAAAAAATGTTGTGTGTATGGGGTCTTACACAACTAGTTTTGGCAGAGTACACGCCCATGTGAAATACTAAAGGGAACATGTCGTGTAGTTATTATACACGTTGTGTGGTCTTTTTTAGTATGAATGGAATGTTTTCTTTCTCCTGTTTCATTCACATACTCTGTGTTTTCAGTCCATGATAATCTTAAATCTAAGGCATGTTTTGGACCTTGTAGAGTCATGTCGCTGAGATGACCATGCATTGTTCACCAAGAGAGCGACAATAAGTATACTCCAGTGATGGTAGGACATGGGCTACTGATGGATCCTCCAGCAGATCCAGATGCGGCGCCAGCCATTATACTGGGCACTGGCCCTGATATGCAGCTCTGTGAAGGCTTCATGCGGTTTATGCAGAACTTATAGGGAGCATCGCCGGCTGCAACATCTATGGAAGAGCTAATTCATATATTTCTGCAGTAGCTTCCGTATTCATTTTCAGGGGATAGCGGACCACAGGCCGTGGAGTCTTGGATGGGTTCTATGCAGACTATTTTCGAGCATCTAGATATGCTTCCTGGGAGGAGGGTCAAGCTCGCTACATATATGCTACTTGAATCCACCAAGAGGTGGTGAGATGTTAGAACCCAGACCGAGAATCACAGAAATATGGCGTGGGAAGATTTTCAGGCTGTCTTCTTTGAATTTTTATTTCCAAAGATGCTGAGGGAGGATCGAGTTTGAGAGTTCATGAATCTACAGCAGGGTGTTATGTCAGTGGTGGATTATTTTTCCTGCTTCACCGAGCTACAACGCTTTTCACCTGTTCTGGTGGGAGATTTGACATTTAGGGCTCAACACATAGAGGACGGTATTCGATATGACATCCTCGTGCTGGTGAACATTCTCAAGTTTCCTACAATGCATGCTATTGTGAACCAGACACTGATTACCAAGCGGAACCTATGGGAAGCCAGTGGTCAGGGCAGGGCGGTTTGGCACCAGTTTCTAGTACTATTTCTACCAGAAAGAGGAAGAGGAAGGTGTATTTATCTCGTGGTGGTAGTACTAGCTAGAAGAACTCTTTAGGTGGTCAGGTCATGTTCTACCAGTGTGTGGGAGAGGTGCACAAGATACCTTAGTGTCCATGTGACCCAATGTAGTGTCGAGCCAGCGGCAGTATGGGAAATCTGCAGCGTTTTTGCAGGGAATTTCCACCAGTGGCTAGTGAGAGGTGTTTTTTGCATACTCCCTGTGCGGGGGCAGGGCCAACATCTTCTTACCAATCAAGGAATTGGGATACATATGGACATACAGGTTGAGGTGGTGGTTGTGGCCATGGTAGCCAGACACTCGGATCTCAGAGACAACATGGTTGGATAGCTCAGGGTTGTCAGGCTGTGTCCCAGGGCCACGACACTGAACAGGCATATGCAGTACAATAGACCCACACATGAGAAGGATCCCGGACCATCTACAGTTAGAGATACTATTCTATTATTTTCTGTTTTACCATCTGTACTTTTCGATACTGGTGATATACATAGCTTTATATTTGTGCCCATTGTGGACAGCCTTGGGATTTGTGTTTCTTCTTTATCTGATGTTATGAAACAAGATACTTTGTTGGGGACTATAATGGATGGTATGAATCAGGGTAGGTATTTCCCCCTAGAGGTTGGTAGGTGTCACTTTCTATGGGCCCTCTATGTCTTAGAGATGACGAGCTATGATTTCATTCTCAAGATGAACTGGATGGTACCTTTTTGAGCCTTTGTGGATTTCTACCGTCGCAGGATGAGTTTCACGTCACCAGAGGGCAGTGTGTTTCTATACAAGGGAGAATGGGATGTCCCTGCTAGCCGAGCTAGATCCAGGAATCGTGGGTGAGGTGGAGTGATAGCCCAGATTATGAGCATATATATGGATGAACAGGGAATGTGTATGAAGGATTTCCCTCTAGTATTTGATCGTTTAAGTGATGTCTTCCCAAATGACTTTTCAGGACTTCCTCTAGAGTGAGATGTATATTTCTCTATGGAGCTTGTACCTAGAGCAGCACAAGTTTAAATATCTTCTTATAGGATTGCTACACCCGAGTTTCAGGAGCTCAAGAGGTAGTTGGAGGAGTTACAGGATAAGGGTTTTATTCAACCCAGTACTTCTCCTTCGGGTTCGCCTATCATGTTTTCTAAGAAGGCGGATGGTACCCTCAGACTTTGTGTGGATTATTGGAAGTTGAACCAGTTGTTGATCAAGAACTGATATCCCTTTCCAAGGATTGTTGATATTTTTTATCAAATTCATGGAGAATGAGTGTTCTCAAATATTTACTTAAGATCTGGATATCATCAGATAGAATTAGACCATAAGACGTACCACCCACAACTTTCCAAAGAAAATATGGTCAATATGAGTACATGGTTATGTCGTTTGGACTCATGAATGCACCAGCAGTTTTCCTAGCTCTGAATCATGTGTTCCACCCCTATCTGGATTCTTTTTTGGTAGTCTTCATGGATGATATATTGGTGCACTCTCACACTTGAAACTACCATTCTACCCATCTTGAGATCATTATAAGTACACTGAGAGAGCATAAAATATATGCTAAACTCTCAAAGTGCCACTTTTGGATAGACCAGATTCACTTCTTTTGTCATATCATCCTAGAGGCAGGAGTTTTAGTAGACCCAGAGATGGTTAAAGAAGTAGTTTCTTGAGAGCATCCTAATAATATGTTTGAAATACCGCGGTTTTTGGGGATGGTTAGTTACTACAGGTGCTTTATGTAGGACTTCTCCTATATAGAAGGGCCATTGATGGGTTTAAATAAGAAGGGTGTGAAGTTCGTTTGGTGAGAATCTTGTGAGACAACCTTTCAAGAGCGAAAGGGAAGGTTGACAATATTACCAGTCCTATTACTTCAAGAGTAAGGGAAGAGATATATAGTGTACTGTGATGTATCAGGTATTGGGCAGGGAGAAGTGTTGATGCAGGGTGATCGAGTATTTGCGTACGGGTCTAGGCAGTTAAGGCCACATGAGAGGAATTACTCAACGCATGATCTCGAGTTAGTTGTAGTTGTTCATGTTTTACGATGTTGTAGACATTATCTCTTGGGAGAACATTTTGTGGTGTTTACGGACCACATAAGTCTTAAAAACATCTTCACCCAGTGTGACATGAACTTGAGATAGTGAATGTGGGTTGAATACCTTTAGTCCATTGACTTTGAGCATGCTTATATAGCTGATAATGGTAACACTGTTGCTACTGTACATAGTATGCGGACTCAGATACAGGTAGTGCATGAGGCCAGTGGTGAGTAGAAACTCATGGCCTTGTTCTCTAAGATGCATTTAGAGGTGCACAATAGTCAAGGGTGAGCCCATCCTTCTTCAGTAGATGTGAATTATACCCTCCTGGATAGAGTGAGGATGATACATCTATAAGATTCGGATTGCTGAGTTCAACGGGAGTCAGTGGAAAGTGAGGAACCTTTTCCTGGTTGGACGATAGGCGATGACGAGGTATTGTGTGTCCGTAGACATGTATGGGTTCCAGGGGATATACACGAGGAGCTAATGTGGGAGTTTTAAGCTTCATCTTGGGCAGTGCATCTCAGAGATAAAAAAATGTACGGTGACATGAGAAGTCATTATTAGTGGATGGGTATGAAATGAGAAGTAGATGGTTTTGTTTCGAGATGTTCCACCTGTCAGTAGGTGAAGGCGGAGAATTAGAGGCCAGCTGGACTGTTACAGCAGGTACCCATTCCGGAGTGGAAATGGGATGATGTCACGAAAGACTTCATGACTGGGTTGTCGAGGTCACCTCGAGGGAGTGATATCATGTGGGTTGTTGTGGACAGACGTACGAATGTATCACACATTTTGTCGATCAAGGATACCTTCGGTGTTGACGATCTCACGATGTTGTATATCCCTGTGGTAGTACAGTTTCATGGGGTCCCTTTTTCTATCACATTAAATAGGGAATCACATTTTACGTCTTGTTTCTGGTAGATATTTCATAGGGAACTAGGTACACAGGTGTTTCTAAGCAAAACTTACCACCCTCAGACCGATTTCCATTTATAGCTTACGATACAGGTGCTTGAGGACATGCTGCGCGCATGTGTCCTGGACTTTGGGGGCTCTTGGGAAAATCACATACCCCTGGTTGAGTTTTCCTACAATAATAGTTTTCAGGAAACTATTGAGATGGAACATTATGAGGCTCTATATGGTAGGAAATGTTGATCACCTTTGTGCTGGTTGGAGGTAGGTGAGGCAGTTTTACATGGACCACGTCTCATACAGGATACTTCAGAGCATGTACAATTGATTCAGAAGTGGATGGTTACTGCACAGTCTCGTCTAAAATCTTATGTTGATCGCCCCAGACGACCCTTGGAGTTCTTGGTCGGGGATCAAGTGTTTTTATATGTTTTACTGAGGTTAGGACATAGGTGGGTCAGGAGATACGGAAAACATTCACCGAGGTATGTGGGACCGTTTGAGATTTTGTAGAGAGTCTGGACAGTCGCCCATCTGTTGCAGTTACCATAGAGGTACTAGGCCATGCACGACATCTTCCATGTATCTCAACTGCGCCATTATCACTTAGACTCTTCTGACATCTTTCAGCCCTAGGAGGTTGATCTTCAGGCCGATGTTTCCTTTGAGGAGCATCTGATTCGTATTGTTGATAGGAGCACGAAGGTTCTCTGAGGATGGTTAATTATTCTAATACGAGTAATATGGAAGCATGGCCGAGTGTGGGACGAAACCTGGGAGCACAACACCGACATACATGCTCAGTGGCTAGAGTTATTCTGGGCATTATCTTCACCACCCATGGAGGGGCAATTCAGGGAAGAATTGCTTTAAGGGGGGATGTTTGTAAGAGACCAGTTCTTATTCATGAGGTATGGGTTTCATCTTTTCCTTTTTACTTAAGTGTTTTTTAGAAAATAAGGAATGTGGGGAAAAATACCCAATTTTGTGGGTACACATCGTGTACTTTTCCACACGCCATGTACTTTGGCCTTGTGGGATGAGTACACATGGCGTGTAGGCCTATTAGTAATTAAGTGTGTTAAAAATGACTACACGCCGTGTACATAGTATTTACATGTTATATAATCAGTCAGCAAGTGAACAGCAAGGTGGTGGAGGTAGCTTCCAGCTGAGCGACAGTACATGCCGTGTATTTCGAAATACATGCTGTGTATGCATGTTGATAGATGGATAGTGCGGTGGTGAAAAGTAGTCGCCTGAGGAACAGTTGAAAAAAATTAAAAGTACATGTCGTGTACTTGAGAGTACACACTTTGTAATTTGTTTTTTCACATAAAACAGGTAGTATCATCCTATATTGATAGAGGAATCTTACGATGTTAGAAGAAAATGGGAGAGATGGTCGGTGCTTGGAGGATCTCCCGAGCATCGATCAAAACATTCTTTCCTTCGCTGATGGTCACGATTGAACCACATGGGTGAGTTATTCGCTCTTCCTTAACCATTCAATCCAATTATTTCCTGATGGGATGTTATTTACGTTTGAACAGGGAATCTTCAATCCCAAATTTATTCTGTTCATGGACATTTCGAGAGGCGTCGTTCACGTATATTGATCAGTGGAGATCATGGTAGGTGTTATAGTGTTTAATTCCAATTGATGAGAATTTTGAGTACCATTCGGCCACGCGCCCATGTTGGGGTATCATATGGCTATGGCCTTGGCTATTTATATATCTATAACTACATAGATTATCTAATGATAAATATAAAATGTTGATTTGGATCATTTCGTGGATCCAGGGCCACCCTGTGGGTGCGTTTCCCATGTTTAGTCGTTTGTCCATCATACCTGTGTGTATACCATGATTTTTTATCATGAATTGAATTAGCTTGAGAGGAATTTTATATAAATTACCTGCTTATGTGTTCGACACATCCCAGTTACTTGCTTAGCCTGAGGGTAGGGTTTCGTTTAACCTATGGGAAACTTTTCTCATGCCTGTGGATAGTAGATTTTTAGCCTATGGGCAACACCTCGTATGCCTGTAGGCATTATTTGTTATGCCTGTGTGTAGTCACCTACAAGTTTCGGTTCGGATTACCTTATGGTAAGGATTTGCGTGTCTTCAGAAAATGTCTACTTTGTGAACTCACTATGGTGATTTACTATGTTGTACCTGCCATACTAAAGCACATGCTTGGGATTGATAAATAATTAATAAAATGGAAATGTAATTGGTAGATATAGTTACATGTGAGTACTATCTAGTTTACTGAATTTTATTATTGCACACTACTGTTGCACATTTTTACTGACAGTTGGGCACAAGATGTTGGTGGTTTTCTACTAGGATTTATTTCTCACACACTGTTTAGGTCATGTCATGGGCCCAAACAGATTATATTTTTGTAGGTGTGGACAAGGGAAGGAGTCCCTATACAGGTACGTGATTGTTTCAAGGGAGTGGGAGAGCACAGGACCGAGCATAGGCTCGCGATGTGGATGAGTTCCTTCTCCACTATTTTGTTTCCTTTTTCTATAGAATTTTTCATTGTATTATTCTTGATTGCAGTGTATCCTATTTTGGATTCTTATCTATACTTAGAGACATAATTCATCATCAAATATATATATATGAAAGTTGTTATCTTTTACTTGTGTACTGTTATCAATTTCAGTTGGGTATTTTTTTACTGCTTCCACTTTTGTATGTTTATATCTGTTTCTACTGCCCTACACTTTGAAAAATGAGGGCATTGATTCCCCACTATCAGACCTAGGACCTCACTACTAGTTGGTAGCCTCTGGCATTTGTGGATGTTCGGTTGAGGTCATGTGACCAACTGGGTTTGGGTCACCCGTTGTGTGGCACCCATATACTGGATGTTACACTCCCCATTCTAGTCTTGTATATCTCATGAAATATACATATTTACCCAATTCCTTGAAGGGAAATATAGGTAACACCTATCACATAAATGAAAACCTTACAATTTTGTTCCATAGGAACTTTAATCATTCATCATATCAGAACCCATCAAAACAAACGGGATTCATAAACCATTGAACATTTCATAACACATGGAAAAGTAATGCGATTCATAAACATAATATCATCATAAAAATATAGTATCAAAATAAATAATAAGCACAGTATCCTTGAATTATATCCCCACTAATGCCTATGTGGAATTACTTGAAAATTTATTTTAAATGATCACTTGGATTAATTCCTGAAAAAAAATATCATTTCCATTGTGAGGACATTTTTATTAAAAATCATCACAATTACAATAGAAATAACATTATTTGAAAATAATCTTACAATAGTGTTTTGGAAGCTTCAAATGATTATGACATCATGAAATCATGAAATAAACTCATTTCATGTATTTAAAAAAATATTCATTTGGTGTTTTTTCAAAATAATTCACAAAGTGGCTCATTTTGAAAATGATATAAATAATTCTTATAAACCAGTTTGTAAAAATTTAAATAATGGGAAAAATGAATTTAAATATCAATAAGATAATAGATAAAATCATTTTGAAAAAAATAGGGAACATAGACTTGTAACATTATTATTTTTTAATAAATATTTAAATGTAAATAATCCCGGATAATGATAATATTTTAATATAAAACCTTAACTCAAATGATGACTTTATTATTTCGAATTAAAAACATAATATATAATAAAATTTTATTAATTATACATCTATTGCAGAAAAATAATTCTATCATAACATATATTACTTTTTTGTAACATCTTATCACCCAATTATTAATAATTATTTACAATGAATCTTTTTATTGGTGATAATTTTTTCGTTTTACAATCTCGTTTTGGTTTCACAGTCTTGCTCCTTATACATTGATATTTGTATAATCATTTACATAATTTTTATCACGTTATAAAAATAATATATATTAGTTATAAACAAATTTAAAATCATTAATCTATATTATATATTCAAAAATGAATTTCATTATTCATGTTGATGGTAGGTCGTACGTAGGCTTGAACACTGTTTTCAGTTTTCGATTGATGGAATGAAAGAATGTTAAATAATAATTTATTTTTAAAGAATAATTATTATATAATATATACCATATATATTCATTAAAACTATTATATTTCCAATCCATAAAATATGGTGATGAGAAAATGTTTGTATCTCCCTGTGGATACGGGAAGCCTTACATACGCACGAGCGATACATTCACTTCTTGTTTGATTGGAAATGGTTTTAAAATGGTTTTTTCATAACAAAAATAAAATTTAATCATATTATAGATACTGAAGTTATTTATAAGTATAATCATCCTATACTTAATTATAGGTAAGGATGATTATAAAATTAATGTGTTAGGTTTGAGCTATTGCCTCTTCTTCAAAACGTCTCATTTGGATCACCTATAAAGTGGTCTTGAGTTGGACTTTTTAGAAGCCCTTAACCATTATAATTATAGTAGGGGTGTTTAAAAAATAAATTTTAAGGGTATTGTCGATCTATAAGTCTTCATGTGACGTAAATTAGTGGGTGAGGATGTTTCATTTTATAATTGATGTGAGGGGTACTTTTGGAACATCATAAGAGATTAAATTATAAAAAATTAATTTTCTCTAAAATTCCCCAAAATGGCCATTTCTTTACATGTATGAAAATATATGGTTTGAATATCATAGAATAAAGTATTTTTGACATTTTTGGGGTTATTTTAAACATTATCATATTGATTTACCCTTAGTTAACCTATTCCAAATTTCACTATGATAACAAATTGTTTAATATTAAAATGTTTTAATATTAACTTATATGATGTAAATTAGAAAATAAATTAAAAAGTTATGAAATTATAGACTATATCATAATCAATTTTTACTTTTAAAATATTTTTTTGGATTTTAAATAATTTAATTAAATATTTATCCCATAAAAATTATTATTCTAAATCATGACACTATTCATTATTTTGATTTTAAAAAACATAAAAACAATATGTCATATTCTAAAAAAATATTTTATTATATAACTAACATTTCAAGGTAATCTAGATAATTCATGGATCTCCATAAATATCTCAAATTATTTTACGATTTATGTTTTATATTTTTGTTATCAGTTATTTTATTTTTTTGTTAGTTCAATCATTACAACATCAACATTGCGTAAGCATATAAGGTCATTATTTAATATCTATGAATTATTATTAAATTACCATGATAAATATAAATATCATAATTTTCAAAATAATAATTATATTAGAACATATCTTCAGGATAAACACATATAAAAAATGCGATAGGCATTAAAAATATCAATATTACAGATTTGAATTTTCTATAAATAAAAGATTATAAATATTATATTATCAACCAAGTTCACCCAATAAGTCATAAATTAATTTATATATTTAAAATATGTTTATTATGTAAAAAAATTCACATATATTCATTCATAACCTACTATTTTCTCAATGTGGACAAATAATATATATTTAAGACAAAGAATGTGAAATTTGGTTAATTCTTTTAATTTAAATAATATATTGGTCATTTTCATGGAAATGTGTCCATTAAATAATTCATATTAATGAATTATGTGTTAAGGGTAATATTAAATTTATCCAATAATAAATAGGATGAAAATTTATGACATTATTCTTAATACAGATTAACTTGTTTTACCCTTTATTGCGGTAGTAAATTATACGACATTTACTATTCATATTGAGCATGAATGAAAGGGGCTTAATTTCCAAATTTGAAACAACTAATTATAAATATTTAATTAAATTTATCTAATTATATACCTAGAAATGGTAG
Organism: Viscum album; assembly: GCA_963277665.1. NCBI lineage: Eukaryota > Viridiplantae > Streptophyta > Magnoliopsida > Santalales > Viscaceae > Viscum > Viscum album. The sequence continues at coordinate 1,755,460,771 of OY728159.1, read as the reverse complement.
AAATTAATTTTTAATTTTTTTTAGAAATATTTGATAAAAACCGTTTTTTAGGAAAAATATATTGAAATCATAAAACGAGATTTATTCTAATAATAAGCATAAAAGAATATTTTTTTAATGTTAAATTCATTTGATAAATAAATTAATATATAATTTTATATAAAATAATTCACTATTATTAATTTAATATATTTATACAAATTCATTTCATACATAAAATTATTTTTTTCAAAAGCATCAATTGTGTTTTGAAAAAAGTGATTTAAATTACAATAATTTGATAAATAATAAATTCATTTTATAAATTGATCAAACATACATTTTTTATAATTTATTCAGTAATATTCATTCCAATTAATCTAATGGCTATGAGATAATGGTCTTATTTAATAGTGTCTTTTGGTTCGTTTAAAGCTCAATGTTACATGCAACACAAGTTATTGAAGAAATAAAATTATTTAAAGAGAAATATTTATTAAATGAACTTATGGTGTTACATTATTTTACCAATAAAATTAATTAATCCATCAAAATTCATCACCCAGATACAATAATTTTGGTACACCTCTTCCTCATACAATTTGTAGGTTCCCACGTAGCATCCTGAAATTTTTGGGTTCACAACAAAACATTAACCTGATGAGTGGCCTTGTTTCGTTGAGATTTATCCATATGATCAAGAATAAATACTAGATGTTTTTTTAATTAAGATCATGCTTCTATGGTATGATCCCTATTTATATTACATGTGATTTATCTGGCATGTACTTCTTTAGGATATATACATGGAACATATCATGAACTTGAGAGAGATTTAGTGGAGGATCCAATCAATAAACTATTATCCCAACACGATCAATAATTTTAAAAATACTAATATAAAAATTTCTTGACATCCAATTCATTCTGTATATCATTATATATTTGATTGATATATTCATTGAAATACCTTATCGCCAAGTTGAAACTCTAGATTTTTTCATCAATTTACAACATAATTTTTTTGTCGGATATAAGATTCTATTATGTTTTGTTGAATAGATATAACATTATATACCTTTTCCCCCACTAGATCAGGTCTCAATTGGATCATTTAAACAACTCAATTCTTATATTTTGAAGTTCTATACTTCTGACAATATAGGGTTTCATAAGGATCCATCTAAATGTTGAAGTGAAAACTATTGTTAATAGGAATTTCTAACGCAAAATGTGTTGATCCCAAAAATATTTTTAAATACATAGAGTAATATCTCCACATTTCATTTATTGTTTGAGTGGTTATTTCAAACTAACCATATTTTTTAGGATGATAAGAAGTAATAAAACACAACTCTATATCCATTGTCTTTTGAGGACTTCGCTAGAACATCATGGTAGACCACATATCCCAATAAAATAAAATAGAAAGTGGAACTCCATGGAACATTACCAATTACATAATATATAATCTAGAAATCATATTATGATAGAAATATTCCTTTATAGAAATGAAGTGGGAAATAATTGTTAGGAGATTAACTACAAACTAAATAAAATTATTCCATTTAGACGTTCTGGGGAGTCTAGGGACAAAATCCATGGTGATGTTTTCCCAATTCCATTATGTTATAAGTAATTTTTATAACATCTCCATGGAATATTATTTCTCATCCTTAACTTGTTGAAAAACCAAGAACTGAGAAACATACTCTGTAATACCTCTCTTCTCACCACCCTACTATAAATACTCATTCAGGTCTATATACATCTTTGGGCTTCCGGTATGAATTGATAATGATTACCTATGGGCCTTTCTAACATATCCTTTTGATTTTATATGGAAAAAATTGAACCTTGGTTTGTAAAACATTTTAATTGAATAAAAATCAATGTTGAACTCATTAACATTTATCACATTCCTTTACAACTCAACATCATACTCCAATGCCTCCTTAGTCTTCACATATATATATGGCTGAACATTAATTTGAGAGAGATATGATTTATACCCATCATTCAAAATTACCCCAATTCATCCTTTGAAAATATAGAAATATTGAGTCTTTTGTGATCCTCGTCATCGATATGAAATCATTTTCCGTTCGACTCAAATACTCTTCCACCATTTTCTTTTTCCCATAGTGGTAATGTATTGAGAAATCATAATATTTAATAAAAACTAACAATATTATTTAGTGAATATTGAACTCCTTCTATGTGAATACATACATGAATTTTTTTTATTGTTATATATATCACACTTTTCATCGTAAAGATAATGCCTCCATATATTTAATTCAAATATTACTTTAGCTAATTCCAAATCATGAGTTGGATAATATTTCTCATGAAACAACTGTCTTGGGGAGACATAAGTAATAACCATGTCATTTTTATTAGAAATCACCCCATTCACTTATTAGATGCATCACTGTAGAACACACACCCTTCTCCATAATAGGGTAATGTAAGCATAGGTGTTCCGACAATACTTTTCTTTAGATAATCAATTTTTTTTTCAAATTCATTTGACCAAAAGAACATGGACACCTTCCTAGGTAACATGGTGAGTGGATTTGATTATTGAGAGAAATTATCTTAAATGAGTAGATAATATATATCTAAACCAAGAAAACATTGGATATTATTCACTATTGTTGTTCAAGGCCAACATTCAAGAAAATCCATCTTTGATAGATCCATATATATACCCTCTCTTGAGATTTCTGACGCCAAAATTAATATTTTTGATGAAAAAATTCATTGAAGGTATATTTTTTGAAATGATTCTCATTTATTAGGGTCTATAATAGAAGAATATAGTGATCTTCAGGTTCTTCCATTATATTTTTATATACAAGAATATAATCAATAAAGGCTATCACAAACGAATCAATATAGTCACTAAGGACACTATTTAATAAATATATAATGATAGTGGGAGAATTAGTAAGAGCAAAAAGAGTACCTATAAATTCATCACATCCCAAAATTTTAGTGAATGTTATCTTGGGTATATATTCATTCTTGAACCACATTTGATGATATTTGGAAACAAGAACCATCTTGTCAAATTATTGATCTCATTGTAGTTGATCAAATTATTCAATGATATGGACAGAAGGATGATTTTTCTTTATAGTAATATTATTATGTTTTTGGTAATAAATATTGAGTCTAAATGATCCATCATTATTGGTATCAAATAAAACAATTTCACACCAATGTGATCCTCATTGTTGTATGAATCCCTTACCAAGATTGGGTAGGAGTTATTTGTTCAATTACTACAACTGAGTTGGGGCTATTATATAATGAGTGTTTAGAATATGAATAAAACTATTTTTGAGTTCAATTGAAAACCCAAAATCATGATTTGGAGGAAGGCCTTGAAATTCACCAATAATGACATTAAAAGTCTCATGTTCAATAGGTGTATCTATAATTTTTAGTTTCTCCAAAACAATCTATGATATATAAAATTCAATTATTGGAATTAATACCAAAAAAGTATTTAAATTATATTGGATTTTTATATTCATCCTTTTTTCTATATATGATCATAAGTTCATTAAAAAAAATATTTTAATTACCTTCCATGAAAATTAATATGAGCCCCATATAGAGAAATTTAATCGATACCAAGAATCACATCAAATTAAAATTAAGTAAGGTTGAAAAGATTTATAGGAAGAAATATCCCCAAAACATCAACCAGAGAATAATTGTAATCTTGAGGTGTTACCATTGTTCCATTAAGAGTTTTCATAGATACCTAAACGTATAATGTTTAAGGTGATACGGTGATACCATTTAAAAATTATTTAAAAATAAAATATTTGGTGGATTCAATGTCATACATTACATTATCTATTTCATTGTGGATGGTAAGTCATCCTTTAACCACATAATAGTCATAATCCAATAGTGATTGCATAATATATTCATTTTCCTTTTGCCTTAAGAATTTTTTATGTCACTCATCATTATTGAGGCCCGTATTTGTGCATTATTTATCATAATTCTCATTTTTCATACACATTAAGCATTGAATCATGGGAGGTAAACTCTCTTCAGCCTTCTCCCTATCCACATCATTAAATTACTTTTCCCCTTCAATTCGGTAGTAAATTTCTCAATGAACTTAATTCCCATACATAAAATATATATTATTCCATGTAATAAAATTCCCTCCATGTTTATTATATAATTTCAGAAAAAGGTAACTCAAAATCATTAATCCAGTGTATTTATATTTCCACATAAACTACATCCTCCATTAATTACCAAAAATATGATCCAGAAATTTAACTCCAACCACCACTTATACCATGATGGTCCAACAGATGATTTATTCATATATACTAAATTCTATTTTTTATAACTCCCTTCAGATACATTGTTTCAATCCAATAATGAATTATTAAATATTACATTTAGATTGGATGATAATTCTAGATGTTCAGCTCACATGTCATCTAAAATTTTCATCATAGGATACAATGAATTCATCATCATCTTTATTTAACATAAGTAATTACATATTTATTTTCATAAAAAGAATGAATATATTTTACTTATTTAAAAACATGTCCTTGAAGTAGTCCTATTATCTAGAGTATATTTCATCTTGTTAACTTGTATTATTGATTAGATTGCACCATCGATCCTCTTCACCTTCCAAATGATATAAAAAATTACATTCTAAATTTAGGAACACAAGAGAATAGAAATTATATTTTCAATGGTTTAAATCCATTGCTTAGCCACATGTGGGTCATAAGACCCACAGAATAAAGGTGAATGTTTTCCCATGAAGGAATAAAACTAATATTATTCCCTAATTTGACCAGTTGGATATCCAACATGATTAATATCTTTATAACATTGTGTGATCATAATAATATTAATTTTAATCCACACTCCCATAACATTCATTCACTCAGGAGGAAAATTGATTCATATCCCCCTGCATTCAGCAATAAAAACAATTTCTTCTTGTCTCTTCAATTGAATAAAAAAATAGTGTTACCAACACAAATAATAGTGAAAAAACTACATAATAAATGGAAACTACTTATATAACATCAATATATGAGGTATAATGTTCAATTCGAGAATATTTTTGATTCTTACCAAAATTCACTGATTGTAACCTATACATAGTATTATCTTTATAGTCTATAATAATGTTTTCTCATATAATTTTCCAATGGTTAGCTAAACCATGCTAAGATACCATCTATAAAAATACTTAATTTTCATACATATAAATTACATATTTTTAGATGAATATTCATTACAAAAAAAAGAAATCCATTAAATAAATATATAGTACTAGTTTATTTAGAAACATAGAATCATAATAAAATGGTTCATAAATTTTTACATCATCTCCCACTTATTCTTGCATAACTAGAATTACTATTGATATATCATAAATAATACATTTCTTCATATCTTAGGAAAAACATTTACAAGGGTGAGTGCAAAGGATTAGTATTGTTATACAACTTAGACATCAATGATTACATAAGCATAACATGAGGACAAGTGTATAAGAAAATGAACAAATAATTTTTAAATTATAACCTGCATTTGAAAGACCAAAATCTTTAAACATATAATAAATCATGAATGTTTATAACTAATAAATCATAAAGGAACATGATCTATGAGGGAATAGATTAGAATAAGAATATAATTGTTGAATACATATAAGAATAGAAAATTATTTACTTAGTAGTCAAGGCTCACTAAAAATGAAATCATATTGAAATTGGTTCACTCCCCAAACTATTGTTGTGCAAAATTTCCCCTACTAAATCGGGTTAACTCCCCATTTCTACCTTATCTTACTAAACCAGGTTCACTCCTTGTTCCTTTCACGTTTATCTCATAAGATATAAATCATTAAGAAATGATTTTGTATGAGATATAGGTCTAACTTGTAATGTAAATTAAAACCGTAAATATGTGTTCCACAAGAACATAACTCATCCATTATATCAAACCCTTTAAAAATTAATAGGATTCATAAACATATCATTAGTCTCATAAATATGGAGAAGTAATGGGATTCATAAAAACATTTCCATAATAAACATAAACCATCTATAGAAAGAATAAAGATTATATATTCATATCATATCTGCATTCAATTAAATGTAACATCAAATTATGATCTCATAGATGGAAAATAAATTTAAAGATCACTTAGAAAAATTCAAGAAGAAAAATATTCATTCGATCATGAAATAAAATTAAAGAATTATAAAAATGATTTTATATAAAAATATTATTTTAAAATATTATTGGAAGAATCAATTAATTATTTAATTATCAAATTGTGTAAGTCCACTCATTCCGTATAAAAATTAATAAACATTCCTTCCATATTTTTTCAGAAATGTCAAAAAGAACCTCTTTTAGAAAATGATAAAAATATTCCTTTCAAATAATTTTTTTATAAAATTAAAACATGGGTGAAAAATAACATAAATACTCATATGATAATATTAAAAACGATTTTGAAATAACTTTTATTATATATCTACAAAGTAGATAAATATTCCCCTTTGGAGACATAAATGTAAACAACCTTGAATAATTGAGAGATAGTGAAATAAACCCTTACCTCAAGTCCAGACATTCATTGTTAAAGTTCAATACTCATGAATTATAAATATTGATTTATTATAAATTTTTTCCATAACCATAATTGAAACATAACATTTATTTTTTTTATAACATATTATAACATGTTTACTAATAATAGTTTTTTAAAATTTCTATTTTTGGTGACAACTACTTTGTTTTCCTATAATATTTTAGTTCAGATGTCTTGGTCCTTATACTATGATATTTGTATTGTAATTTAAATTATTTCAAAAATATTATAAACATAATATAAAAATTATAAAAATATTTAAGATCAATCATATAAAGTCGAGATAGATAAATTAATTACACCGTTTTTGGAGACAGTAGGTCGTAGGTACATATGAATATTGTTTTCATTTTTCAATTGAGGGAATGAAAGAGTTGAAATAAATATTTACATTTTTAGAATAATTATTGAATCATATATATCATATATTTTTATTAAATCCATTGTAATACCCATCCATAAAATATTGGGACAACAAAAGATTTGTATCGCTATGTGGTGATGATAAGTCTTATGTTTTCCTGGGCGATACTTTCACTTCTTCTTATATGAAAAATAGGGTATATAATAGTATTTTAAAATAATAATAACAATAAATCATATTAATTATATAAAATTTATTATTTTATTATAAAAAAAATATATTTTGGTGAGTTAAGGAAGAGTAGAAAATGAAAGTGATAGGTTAGAAGGATTACCACTTTTTGAAACATCTCATTTGGATCACCTATAATTGGAAATAGGGTTGGTCTTATTGGAATTACAGAACCTATAGATCATTCTTTTGGTAGTAATTAAGATACATTTTTATAGTATAGTCAAAATATAATTCTCAATGTGATGGAAAGTACTATGGGAAGAGGAGCTCTTTTATAATTAAGTTGAGTGTCACTTTTGAAATTTCTCAAATGTTTTAATTATAATAAATTCATTCTATATATAAATTTCACCAAGAGGGAATAGATTAGAGGATAAGATATGATAAGGTTTTAATATCATCAAACGATATATTTTTGACATGTTTTTGTGTTATTTTTCAACCTTATCATTTTGGATAACCCTTAGTAAACCTATTTTATTTTTAACTTTGATAAAAATGTTTAATATAAAAATTAACTAATTTGTAAATATATGATGTTTTATCAGAATATAAATGGAAAATTAATGATTTGTTTGACCATATCATAATTGTGTTTATTAAATGTTTTTTATGATTTGTAAAAAATTTAATTAATTATTAATCTGATAAAATATCATGGTTTTCAATTTTGATACTATTCATTGTTTTTACATTTATAAACATCATGAATACATGTAACATATTAAAAATAATATTATATACATAACAAGTAAAGTTAATCAGGAAAATTCTTTTTCACCTTAAATATTTTTTATTATTTTAATTTTGATATTTTTTATATCATTTATTTTATTTTTCTGTTAATTGAGTAATTATAACATTTGTATTGTGTAAGTATTTTGGGTAGTTTTTTAATTTTTTATAATTTTCAGTGAATCTCCATGATGAAGATTAATATTTTATATTTGAAAATAATTTTTATATTCAAACATATCCTTTATATTATCACAAAATCTATATTAAATGTTTATTAAAAAGATGAATGCGGTATCTTCAACATTTATTTAAATAATCTATTATAAAGGGTATAATATCATCAAAGTGTCCCAAATAATTTATTAATAAATTTATGAATAAATCATTGTTTATTATCTTCAAAATGGAAACAAACATTCATTCCTCAATTACTTTTTCCCCATGTGGATACCTAATATATTTTTAAGACAATGAAAGTTGCATTTAATTGTCATTCATTGATTTTAATAATATATAATTCATTTTAATGTAAAAGTGTCAATTGAAAAACAAAATTTACAACCTTAATTTTTAAAGGAATATTTGTATTTATACAATAAAAAATTTGATTAGAAGGCATGACCTTATTACTTATTTTTAATCCATATTAACATGCCTTACCCCTTACTGATGTAGTAAATTTTATCACTATTATTATTCATATTGTCCATAAATAAAGTAAAATAATTAAAAAATTTGAATATAAAGAATATAAATATGTAAATAATTTTATCTAATTAAATTCCTCTAAATTTAAGAAATGAATTTTAATCTAAGTTTACAAAATTTGACAATAACTCGTTTTTAAGAAAAATACACTTTTAAGCATAATCGAAATTTTATTTCTTCCCCTAATATTAGAAATAAGTTTATTTAATGATTAAAAAATTTGATCAAGTAAAAAATATATAAATTAATTGTAATCGATAATCAATATTAATGTAATATAATCATATAAAATTAATTTCAGGAATAAAATAATTATAAATAAAAGAACCTCTTTTGTTTGAAAAACTTTTTTAGTATAGATTCTAATCATTTGTTAAATAATGATTTTTATAAATAAATAGACCATATGTTTCCTATTATATAGTTTTTAATAAATATTTTCTACAATATATTTACTAGGAGATATCAGGAATGTTTAACAATATGATACGGTTCGTTTAAAAAGCAGTGTTTCATGCAACGCAAGTTATCGAAGAAATGAAATTATTTAATGAAAAATATTTCTTAAAAAATATTTGTGTCATAAATTTATTTATTATTCTAGAAATTTTATATAGATTTGATAGTTTTACATAAATCAAATCCAAATCTCAATGTTGGACTAACTACCCTGATAAAATGTTCTCATGTTGAGTCCTTCCACGTGTATAATGAATTTTATTGATGAGACTATCTTAATGTATTTAAGGTACCCTATAGGTTTCCTATCATTTATTGGAATTATGTAGATTCTAATATTTTAATGTCTTATAAACATGTGTTCTTGTGTTTACTACCGTCCAGGGAGGTGATTGGTTGTTTAAGGATAGGATTGAACCTTCATGAGGCGTCCTGCATATCCTATTTAAAATAGGAATAAAACCACACATAGTTTATTTAAGTCCAAGTAGTATAGTTTAAATTAACATTTAATGTAAATATATGAGTTCACCATGGCACAAGGTAAGAGATCCTTCTAGGGGAAGGTTTTTTTATTTATCCAGCTTATAGAGGGAATCAAATTCATTGTAGTTTGATATACCATTAATCCGCTGATGGGAAGGGGAATATGATCTATACTTATTAGGGTCATTTCAATAGAGTTTAGCAATACAGGAATCCCTTAAGGACAGACAATGATGTGGATTACCATGTATGAGGGAAGTCATATCATGTCTCTAAATGGGGATTATAAACTGAGGTTTTCCTAGTAGAGGACATTTATGATGCTAGTGATATCATCATTGTAAATACTAAAGCCCACATGAGTCATGATCAGTGTGAGAAACTATAAATAACAAGATATTAGACTCATCGCATATGGATATAGCATTTATGAACTAGGGAAGCCCTAATGTGTTGTTTGATATAGAGCATGGGAATTATAAAGGTGTACAACATATCATGAATATAAAAGGAAACATATTCCTTATAGTTTAAATATCTAATCTATCTAGTAAAGGATGTGGATGAATGATAAACCAATATGATATTTATTTTCCCAATATTTTGAGTTTATATGTCATGGAGGGTCTTATACAAATGTGGATTACCATTGGAAAATATCTAACCCTTACCCTATTAAAGAGAAAGAATATGAACCATGAGTGTACAACTGTGCATGATTGGATGGAATGAGGATCCATTAATAAAATTAGGATTGTATGAATACCCTTTACTACCCCATTATGGAAACTTCGAATAAGAAAAGGTAATGTTAAATCAAGGACTTGTGGTTTGGTGTTCACATGGCTCAAGGGAACATTCCCATGTTACCCAAATGGGTAAGGGAAAAATGTTAGGGGTTTTTAACCTAACATGTCCTGATTTTCTTTATGACGTGTCAAGTGTGTCATTATATCATGTCTAGGGTGTATTACCAACATGTTCTAAGTGTCTTCCCAACTTGTATTGAGTGTCTATATGACACGGATGACATTTCCAAGAGTGCTTCGTATGATCAAACCTAACATGTCAATGGGTTGTTGGTTAGAAAATCATATATGTATGAGGTGCTTCACATGATCAAATTAGATATGTATAGGGAATTTAACCTGATCACAAAAGATATGTCAGAGGCATGCCATGTGATCAAGATGATATGAACAAACTACTATCATGTTACTTTCATGGCATGTCTAGGGGAATTCTTGTGACTTTAATGACATTTCCAAGGGTTTCTGCATTATTTATGTGATTTATATTTATATTATTCAAGAGATTGATACTAAAATTTCTAAGGGTGTCTCCTGATAATGTATGATATTGTAAGAACCCAGTTTTTTCTATAAACGACTTTGGAATATTCTTTATGTTATTCCAGAGAAGTGCCTTCAAACGGCGTGCAATTCTGAGCCCTAGTGTGGCCGGAATTAAATATTCAGTTCATTCAAATTGGGCACACCAAATAAATGGGATAACTCCTAAACGGTGATCCAGATCAGAGATCTGAGTGCACAGATGAATCTGAAATGGGGTGTTTACCCAAGGAACGACATAAAGAATGTCGACGAGGGACGTTTGGACCCCTCTCCCATTAGCGGAACGTTAAACAGATAATTAAATTAATTAATTTATTCTTTTAATGGCTAAAATCAAGTATCTGTTAAATGGTATCTTGGATTGGACAACCAAGGGCACCGTTGAGTTCGGAGCATGCCGTTTACCGTAGGAGGGGTGTAAGTTTCGCGGGCGCAGCCCGTCTTTAAAAAATGGCCCCATGAGATTTTTTGTAACTTAGAAGCTTCAGACATTAAATTTTATAACATTTGAAAGGGGATTCGCATTAAAATTCCGAGACCACTGTTCTTCTCGGGAGGTGGTGTTTGGCCTAGGGGAGGCTTAATCTCGACCCCGCCAGATGTTCGGGTTCGGGTCGATGGGCAAGTGGTTAATTGTGTTTCTATTTAAAGACATAAACCCCCTCTCTCCCCCTTCGTTCACCCCATGTAATGATATCTCAATGAGTAACTCCTCCTCTCCTCCACCTCTTTGGCGAGGCGCGACAACTCTGGCGAGGTGCGGCAGTTCCGGCAGATTGACGGCGAAGCTCTTGGAAACGCCCAAGAGGTAGGATCGTTGCGGTTTCATTATTAAATTTCTATATTCACTTTGAGTTCAAATTATTGTGTATAATATCTATGAAATTTTCGAACTAATCACCTTTTTGAGAATTTCATGATATTATCTCCCCATAGATACATTCGGATCGAAATTCTGTGTCCCGGGGCGTCCGTGATGGCCCCGGGAAGTTTCCCGGCCGATGCTGCCTTTTTCTGGCGGTCCGGGCGGCTTCCCAGCAGTGGTGTCACGGTTCCAGCAAGGTGGAATGGTAGAGCTCCAGGAGGCGGATTCGGAAGTAGTCTCCGGCGTTCTTCAGCATGGCGGCAGGCTCCTTAGCCGCGACGACTCCGCGCGGCGCGTCGATCTCCAAGCGACGGCCGCGGTGCGGAAGTCTGGGGTCGCGGCCCGCAACACCGCGGGGGAACAGCGACCCGCCTTCGGAGGGTTTTCACGCCGGCCAAGAAAATGGACACGGGCCGGTCGGTGTATGGACTACAACTCAGTGGCTGGGTCGTGCATTTAAACCGTGGCCCGGCCTAGAACGGCCGGACCGACAGGTTCAGGCCCGTCCGCCCCAAGGGGCTTTCCCCCTCGACTCAGACACCGGTAATTTCCACTACATGCATCTGTTTTGCATGTCGTCTAAGGAAAATCCTTCCTGGTGTCGAGGCATACTTTTTGAGATGGTTTCTAAGAAATTTTAGTTTCCGAAACGGGGGCTTGAGGGCGTGGTACGACGTTAAGTGGACAGGCGTTCTTCTCGGGGATTCTTGTTTTGGACGGCATGGACACATCCGACGTCCGATTTCAGTGCCGTCAGTAGCATTGGGACCCAGGTTCCGAAAAAAAGTTTACCAGTGTGGTTTTAGGAACTGTAAACAGAGTTGAGGCATGGGACCCACATCCCGTCTTTCGAGCTGCGTGTAGCGCTTTACAACTTTTTCATCGAACATCCGTTCCGAACGTGTGAGTAGTCGATCCTGGGCGTTTTTCTGAGAGTATTGCGATGGCGCAGTCTGCCCGCACTTTTTTGGGATCATGGTGTGGGTCCCACACGACCTGGATATGGTAAATAGTACCTTTTTCACCGGGTGTCAATTTAGAGTGACTGAGTAGTCAGTCCCATGTGTTTTTCTGAGGGGGTCACAGTGGTGTAAACCGTTTGTTCAGTTTCAGGATCTATGGTTCCTGTAATTTTTGAAGAGAACCATTGGTGTGTGATTGTGTTCACTCTTGCGAGAGTGAAGTGAATACTTGGTGAGATGTGGATGGTCATGCCTTTTCAATTGAGGTGGCAAGTTGGAGTTGTTCGTTTATACCCTTCGTGTTGATATTGGGTGTAGTGTGGACGTTAGACTCTTTGGCTGGGGACGTGGTATACTATGGGAGTATACGGGAACGCTGGGAGGTACATGTGGATGTTGGTATGTAATAATGTTTGTGCTCATGGTTGGGTTTGAATTGGGGTCACACGTCATGTGGGCCCCATGTGCGTGTCGTGTTCTGCTTTACGTACTCTTGAACTCTCGCACTGTAGAGGGTCCCTCTATTCTCGTTTATTGACCAGTAGGGTTGAGTTTTTCTCCTGGTCATTTTCTCTCTTGTTGACCAGTAGGGTTGTTTTTTCCCGCTGGTTCTGTTCTCGTTTGGCCAACAGTGATGGTATGGTTCCTCTGTTTCTTCAGTTGTGAGGGGGTTCATTACCATGCCCTTGCACCAGACTGCGGCACCATTTACGACTATGCGTGCTCGTACTGTTTGGGTGTTTTCTCACTTTTTGGGATGAGTTTTCTCAGTCCTCTTCTGCAGTGACTCAACGGATTAGAGCATGATCGCCTTGAGGGGCCCGGGGAGTTGCTCCCGTCACTTCGTGTTCCCTGTTGAGTTCTTGTGGATTCAAGGTGACAAACACATTACGCGGGCACCGATCTTCTACCCAGGGGGTTGTTTCCAGCAGGGCCGGCCAGCAGTACAATCCAGGAGGGATGGCTAGTGGGTTACCATCTTGCAGGGATGGCCAGTGGGGTACCATCCTGTAGGGATGGCCAGTACAACGGTGTGCACTGAGAAGTACCATCCCGTTAGGACGACCAAAGTGGTTCCGAGTTTACCTCCAGCGGGGTTGGGATGTGGTCCCTGATGCCGGGTTTACCACCAACTGGGCTGGGAAGAGGTCCCTGATGTCGGTTTTACCTCCAACTGGGCAGGGAAGTGGTCCTCGATGATGTTTCTGAGCCTCCCTCCAGTGGATTAACCTTTTACGGGACTGGGCATTGGGGCTCATCGATGATTTTAGCCGGGTCTCCCTCCAGTGGGTTACCCTTTTACGGGACTGGGTAGTGTGACACTTGTCGACTCTTGCCGGGTATCCCCCCAGTAGGAACCCGTCGACTTCCAGGGATCACCCTCCAGTGGGGCTGGGCATGGGGTCGCCTGTCAACATTGAGGAGACCTCTCGAATGTGGGGCAGTGACGAGGTGTGGTTTTACATTCCCCCAGAACTCTCAAGTACGAGGGGATCTTTCCCCACCGAGATGCATCCTTGCGACGCGACCTAAAATAGTACAGGCGAGTCAGTTCCGCCCAAAGCGGATAGTTTCGAGGTGCGGTTATTGGAGCCCTTGACTTGCCGTTCGGGGAGACGTGCGGGATGATGGGCATCGATGGTGTTTACTTCTGGTACTGTTGGTTACTCACTTTCTTGGGCTGAGCTACGGTATGGATATCCCCTTACGAGCTTGTTTGGGCTTCTTGTTTGAGCATATGAATATGTATATACCTTGTTTAAGTACCCACTTCTTGGGCTTGGTTACTCTCCCTATAGAAGCGATGAAGACACTTGTGGTATGCCACATGAATTCCGTGTCTAGCTTCTCATGGTTGGATGAGTCTACTCTCCTGCTATAGGTAGCAAAGACTATACGAGAAGTTCATCTTCTCACTGTATCCAGATCCTTCTATCTGGACGTTTCTATCTCCTTTCTCTTTTTGGGTTGAGCTGGACTCTCTACTGGCACTCTAGTGCACTCCTTGTTGTATTCCATTACTATTCCCTATTCGACCTACTGCTCAACCTTTAGTACCTCATTTTTTTCTCCCTAGAGTGGGCCCGATGTGCATTATGTGTTATGCTTTACGTACTTTTGACCTCTCGCGCCATAGAGGGTCCCTCTGTTCTCATTTGTTGACAAGAAGGGTTGAGTTTTTTCCCTGGTCCTGTTCTTGATTGTTGACCAGCAGGGTTGAGTTCCCCCTGGTTCTATCCTCGTTTGGCCGGTAAAGATGGTATGGTTTCCCTATTTCTTCAGCTGTGAGGGCTTTCAGTACCGTGCCCTTTCACAGGACTGCGGAACCGTTTACGACTACGTGTGCTCATAAAGAGTGGGTGTTTTCTCAATTTCTAGGATGAGTTTTCTCGATCCTCTTCGACAGTGAATTAGCAGATTGGAGCGTGATCACCCTGAGGGGCTTGCGGATTTTCTCCCATTACTTCGTGTTCCCTGGTAGTGTTCTTGTGGATTCGGTGTGACCAACACATTACGCGGGAACCAATCCTCTACCCAGGAGGTTGTTTCTAGTAGGACTGGCTAGCAGTACCATCCACCAGGGATGGCCATTGTGTTACTATCCAGCAGGGATGGATAGTGGGGTACAATCTAGTAGGGATGGCCAGTACAGTGGTGTTCACCGAGCAGTACCATCCAGCAGGGATAACCAGAGTGGTTCCGAGTTTACATCCAGTGGGGCTGGTAAGTGGTCCCTGATGCTGGGTTTACCTCCATCTGGGCTGGGAAGTGGTCCCCGATTCTGGTTTTACCTCCAGATGGGCAGGGAAGTGGTCCCTGATGACGGTTCTGAGCCTCCCTATAATGGAGTACCCTTTTACGGGACTGGGCATTGGGACTCGTCGATGACTTTAGCTGGGTCGACCTCTAGTGGATTTCCCTTTTACGAGATTGGGCAGTGTGGAACCCTTCGACTCTTGTTGGGTCTCCCTCCAGTGGGAACCCGTCGACTTCCAAGGATCACCCTCCAGCGCGGCTGGGCAGCGGGTCACCTGTCGACTTTGAGGAGACCTCTTGACTACAGGGCAGTGACGAGGTTTAGTTTGACATTCCCCCAGAACTCTCAAGTACGAGGGGAGCTTTCCCCACTGATATGCGTCCTTGAGACATGACCTAAAACTGTACGAGCGAGTTAGTTCCACCCAAAGAGGATAGTTTTGAGGTGAGGTGATTTGTGCCCTTGACTTGCAGTTCAGGGGAGACGTGCGGGATGCTGGGCATCGATGGTGTTTACTTATGGTACTGTTGGTTACTCACTTTCTTGGGCTGAGCTACGGGATGGATATCCCCTTACGATCTTTTTTGGGATTCTCGTTTGAGCATATGAATATGTATATACCTTATTTCAGAAACCACTTCTTGGGATTGGTTACTCTCCATCCAGGAGAGGCGAGATGCATGGGGTATGCCACGTGCTTTCCATGTCTAGATTATCATGGTTGGATGAGTCTACTCTCTTAATATATGTAGAGAAGTCTCGACGAGAAGTTCATTTTCTCACTATTTCATGCTCCTTGTGTCTGGACGAGTCTACCTCCTTTCTCTTGTTGGGTTGATTTGGACTCTCTACTGGTACTCTACTGAACTCCTTGTTTTATTCATTTACTATTCCTTGTTTGATCTACTTCTCACCCTTCGGTACCTCCTTTTTTTCTCCCTCGAGCCCTGCTTGGGATTTGCCCGAACTTGGTGTGCCCTTACAGATGAAGGACATGATGGTCATGACTTCATTGGAGCTTAGGAGTTATGGAGCTTGGACTGCGTGCGGTGATCGTAGTTGGGTTCTAGGTGGGGGGCCCTTCCAGCTATTTACTTTTGTTCACCTATTGCCGGGTTGTGGCACTTTTCCAGTTGGGCGCGTGTTTTCCCCTTTTCTTTTCAGTTTACCTTCAACACTTGCTTTGTACATTTAGTGGTCTATGTACATTGTGGTTTATTTATAGCAGTTTGTACTTTTATTTTCTTTTAACTCAAAACTTTTTCATTGAGTGTGCTGCGTGTGTGTGTACAGGTCCTTATGCAAAGGCCTCCCTGAGTTGATATGCCTTCGGCACTGGTCTCCAGCCCCTGGCCAATGGAGGCGGGCTTGAGGAAGTTCTGGCTCGAGCCCGGGTAGGGTCAGGTCGTGACAGATATGTCCAGTGTACTTTACATGACATGAATTATATGTTGAAAGCACTTCACATGACATGGATGATATTCCCGGGTGTTGCCGCATGACTAAGATGACATGTTCGGAGGACTATCTCATGACCTAGATGACATGTATGGGTGTTGTTTCATGATCTAGATAACATTCCATGTTGTTGTATCATGACATAGATTACATGTCTATATAACATTTCAAGAATTGGATGACATGTTCAAGTATCATCGCCTGACTATGATGAACTATCCTGGTATCTTCCTGACATGTCCTCTGGTGTTTTCATGGGATGGGAGTCATTTCATAGTGCTTCTTCATAACATGTCCCTGTTGTATAGTTTGGTCTATTTTAACATGTCTAAGGTGCTTCACATGATCGCAGATGACATGTCTAGGGTCCTCTATATTATCAAACCTGAATTGTCCAAAGTGATTCACATGACCATACATGACATATCTAGGGTACATTGAATGATCGAAGATGACAAGCCCATGAAATTTCATGTGATCCAGGATGTCATTTTGAGTTGTCTTCAAGTGATCAATCCGACTTTTTGATGATGTTTTTCCATGATCTAGCTGACTTTTATGGGAATTAATTACATTATCAAGCTAACTTTTTCAGGTTATCTTTGTATGATCAAGATGACTTTTGGGGATGTATGCATATGAACAATGAACAGGTCATGAAGATAACATGATACCATAACATTAAAATTAGTTCATCCATCTTCAAATAAGGATTTCATGTTTTACATCATTTATCATATTAATGCCTCAATTATCATTATGAATTTTCATGTTGAGACATCAAATGACAAAGACGATACATGGAAACTCATTTAAATAATCTGGTCGGTGCACCTAATGTCCATTGCCTAATCAATATGGTGATCACAGAAGAATATATACATTTTTAGTCCATTTTTTCATTCCCCATGTTTACCTATTGGATAAACCTTATGATTGTCTGGGTTCTTCCCTATTAAGTCTAATCTCACCTCTGTGATCCAATGTGTGTGTTTTCTTATGGTATGGGACTTAAAAAGGAAATGCTAATATGTCAAAAAGTCTTCATCAGATTAGGACACCTATCATATAGGATTTCATGAGATCAAGGGAGACTTGCCTTAGGGCCTTTATAAGATCAATTTGCATCATTGTAGGGCCTTTATATAGAAAACTACAATACTCTCCTTCGCATAAGGGTACCTCATATTTATATTCTATTTTACAAATCCTATGCCTCTCACCCCTAGGTTTTCTATCTTGAAATTGAGTGATCAAATGTACATGTCTAGTATCCATTGAGTGATTTTGGTGAAATGTATAGTGGCCTTCACAAGAAGATTTCAATACACCCATGGTGGTTTCATGAAATCAATAGACTAATCATGCGGACCGCATCCACTATTTTCCTGGAAAACAATGTAACTTATTCTTTCATGAGGCTTCCACCACCTCTAACTTTTTATCATATATTTCCCAAGACCATCAAATTTTTCCAATTGGTTTTCTATCAGAGAGGCACATGATCAATAATAGATATCACGATGTCATGTGAACATTTTCTTGTATAGACACTCTACTTTTCTTTTGTGCTTCACATAATCAATGATGGATCATGCAACAAAAAACCAGCATTATCACAGAATGTTTCTCTACTTCTCGATGGATACAAAGAGGTATCACCTGATCGAATTAATGTGTTCATGGGAAATTGAATAATGATGGTGGCATACCCGATGTATTTCAAAATACTAAGATGACATGCCTCTAGGAATATCGCATGATCATTACGACTTCTCAATACTCTACCATAATGGGAAAGTAAACATTTTTTTATTCATGGAGTTGATAAGATCACATTAACAAATATTTCATGAGGATACCAAAATATCTAATTAAAAAGTATTTAAATATGGTGGACCATGAAATATTGATGGAATGGTGGAAATATTATCCTTATGATTTGACATTTCAACTATCAATCCATGTAAATATGAAAGAGGCACAAAAAAGGATATGAAGCTAAAAAAGGTGAGAAATGTTCTTAATTTCAACCATGATTATGATGGAATGATAAGTTTTAGGAAAGTAGTATGTGTCCCATATATACCATACCAAAATTTGTAACTATTGAAATAATATCATATTTCATCATTCTACATTCATCCTAGAAGTTGCAAGATATACAATGATATGAATGGGAAGGTTTGGTGGGACCATGTGAAAGGGCGATATTTAATTTCAAATATCTAGGTTCATGGAATGTTAATAATTTAAGAATAATAGAAGTAATTTTAGGGGAATGATTCGTCCATTACCGTCACCCAAATGAAAATTTGAAAACATCACCATGAATTTTATTTTAATATTACCTATAAAATTTTATGTCCATAAACTATTTGGGTTATAATCAATTTCCTTATGAATTAGGTTCTCTAAATTTTTATCCGATAATATTAAACCCTTTATTAGAATTCAATGATATTAATTATGTAAGTGGTAATGTTACCTAGGGTACCACATTCTATTGTATCTGATTAGGGTTCAAGGTTGAGCTCTATGCCTTGGATAAGTCTTTAGAAAGATCTAGATATAGATTTGTGTTTCGGTACTACATATAATCCTAATAAATATAGTCTATTTGAGGGGACCTTTCAAAACCTGTAGGCAATGTCGAGATCAGATAATCCATATTTCAATGTTGGTTGTGGTAAAAAATGTCCTCTAGTCGAATTTTCTTACAATAATTGCATTCACTGAAGAATTCATATGACTACTTATGAATCCAAAGATGGGAATAATTGAAGAAATCTAAAATTCTATGATTAAATATTACAATGAAATCTATTGGGACCTAAGATAGCTAAGAAAATGGAAAGTATGGTTAGATCCATTCATCATCATTTCATGGAATCTCAGTGTAAACCGAAGAGTTATATTAACCATCATCATAAATATATAGAATATGGTATTATTGATAAGGTTTTATTAAAACATTTCACATGGAATAATGTTATTTGATTTTAAAAGATGGGAAAACTAAGGCCTAGTTATATTGGTCCCTTCAAGATCCTTGTAGGAGTAGGGAATGTAGCTTATCTCTTTGAACTCCTAAAAAATTGATATCATGTTCATGATGTTTTCCATGTATCTATACCAAATATCTATTTCTTCTTATTTACTAAACATAGAGTCTGGACCATTAGATCCTGATGATTTTTATATAGAAAAACTATTTGTAATATTGGACCATATAGATAATGTTTTATTGAACATGACTACTCACTTGGTTAAAGCTCTTTAGAGGAATCCTAAATTTGATGAAGCTATATGAGAACCTGAGGATATGATGAACAAGATATATCAATATTATTTTGTACCAAATTGATTTACTTTTAAGGTAAAAATTACTTTAATGATGATTTAATTTAACCCGACATGACTTTAATGGTTTTTCCCTTGAAATAAAACTTTAGGCATTTGATCACGCCACCCCGAATCTATATTAACAATGATATAGTAATTTTTTATAATATATTATTTAGAAAAGAGGTATATATAATAATAAAAAATTTACAAAAAAATATGTATAAATTATTTTATTAAGGATAATTCGTTGATTAATTCATAATAAATATTTAATCAATTTTCAGTAATGTCATTTTATACATCAAAAATATGTTTTCTTCAAGAATTATTTATATAATATTTTATATTTGATATTTATAACTAATTTATAACTTTTATAGAAATGTTATTTTAGGAAATTAATGTATGATCCCAAGATTTCATAGTTTGTTATTTTTTCAAAGTATTTCAATAACATGCGCTACACAAAACACAGATTTCGAGCGCACCACAACTTACCAAACTAGCCATTAAAAAAAGTGATTATGAATATTATCAACCAAATTTTAAATTTTATATATCCTATAAAATTTTAACATTCTTATTTTGTGTTTCTTAGACATAATATTAGAAAAATTCAAATTTTAAGATAAAAGAGGTATTTTTCAAAAAATACAATTTTATGCCTTTTAATGGAAAACCCTATTTAAATCCAATATTTGACACTTTTAAATATTAAATTTAATGAAATTAAAATATTCTTTATAATTAAGACATTAAAATTTAGTTTGGATAAATTTTTGGTACTTTTCTGATAACTTTCTTATTTTGTTGAATAGTGAAAAATGGTAAATTTTAATTGAAAACATATTTTTTAATCGAAATATTTTATAGTGATAAATTATGAATTTAAATGATTTTGAAGTATAATTAGATTATATTTTTATCATTTAATCTAATTTAGGTCATTATAATTAATTTCACATTTAAATTTGACAAAAACGCAGGTCAATCTTTTGATTGTTTTTTCTTTTTAAAACCCCACTTTTTAGTTTTGACAACATAAATTGATTTTTGATTATTTAATGCAACATATATGATTTTAATTTGTTCAAATATACTTAATTATTGAATTTTTAATATCAAAAATATCTTTGAGTGAATTTTTTGTATTTTTCTGAAAACATTCACATTTTGATGAATAGTGAGAACACTACGTTATTACATAAAACTGACTATTTATTTAAATAATTATATATTTTATTAAAATTTATTTTAAGTAAAAAGAGATATATAATACTTGTATATCTTCAATGTAAATAATCAGAGTCATTTTATAATAAAATTAGATGTATTAAATTTTATTGAACCTTTTATCCTCTTTTACGCACCTCCTAGGAGAATTTGCAAATTTGCATAAAAATTAATTTCACCACTTATGATAGTTGAATTTAAATAATGTTAGATACATGGTTAATATATTTTAGTAAAATGGGGATCTATAAGATGAAAATAATTTTTTGGTGAATAGTGACTTTTGAATTTTATTTACAACCGTTAAAAGTAAATAGGGTAATTAAGGGTAAAATAGATATCATAATTACCCTAACATGTGTCCTAATTATATTAGATAAGTATAATTCCACCAAAACCAAACATAGGAATAAAATATGATCCTCTTTTGTAAACTTGGATTACATTAGGATAATAAATATTATTTTATTTAAAAAAGAGTTAAAAGAGTTAAATTAAATGTTTAATAACTAACCCATTTTTAATATAGGGTCACAAAAAATATTAAATCGACAAAAAATATTCATTATAAATATAAGAATATTTCATATATAATGGTGTTTTATTTATAATTTTTAGTCATTAAATAATTTAGTTTATTTAGGACACAATGAGATGCAGTAATTAACTTATTAATAATGTATTAAAATAATTGATATTATAAATATCCAAATAAATACAAATTGTGACTTCTGATGAATTAAAATAATTTTATAAGTTAATAAAAAATTTTATGGTTGGTTAAATAAATTTTATTCAAATTGAAACAATTTTTATGGATTTCAAAAAATAAATAAATTCTAAATAGTTTCAAAAATTACATAATTGTGTTTTTAAAAACAATTCTATATTATTAATTGATATAATATTCCTAAAAATCTATGTTTTGTCCAAAGGATATATATGGAGTTTTATATATTAATAATTAACCACTTGGGGTTCTCTTGGAAGTTTATAATAAATTTCATGACCATATAAAATAAAAATACAATCGGACACAGTAAAATTTAAACTATTTAACTAAGAGTTAAATATAAAAGATAAGGTTATTATGGTGACCTAAATCTATATAAATCCAATTGGTTCATTGTTTTTCGACCAATAACCACTTTATCCTATAAATAAATCATTTTTTATCAGTTAGAAACCGAAAATGATTTTACTGTAAAATAATATTTCAAGATTTTCCTAAAGTGATTTTCACATCTCTTATAAAAAGGTGCTTCCCCTTATCTTAATTTCAAAACACCGAAGCCATTTGTCTCGACCAAACCCTTCACAAATACCTTCTAAACTATACTCCCTTCAACCTATAGGCCTTAATTGTATCTGAAAGCCTACATATGTATCCCTTTTGATCAACTAAAAAGGAAACAGTCGAAGAAGAGATAATAATTTCACCACCCACTTTCAAGTTCTTTTCTTCTTCCACTTCACCTTTCTTTGTTGTTTCCATAATAAAATAATAACTCTATTAACTTTTATATAATTTTATGTTATTATCAATATTTTACAACCATATTCTTAATTCTATACATCCTATAATGAAAAAGTCGTCATACGTGCGTATGTACGGATTACCGTCTCCATCTCATGGTGTAGTTTGTTATTCAAACACTTAAATATTTGGATGGGTCTAATAATGAGTATAACTGATGAAAATAGTATATATAACTTTATTATTATTATTTATATATGATTTAATATCCAATTAAATACAATATTACCATCAATAAAATGATATTTTTGCTCGTGCGTATGGATGGATTTCCGTCTCCACGATGCGATGAGGTTCATTTCCACATTCACCGTTCAATGATGATTATAGAAATATATATTATTAATAAGTATGTAATATAGGAAATAGTGATGCTACTGAAGATATATATATATATATATTAATATATTTATATAATTACATAGATCTTATTCAATTACTTTCATTCAATACTAAATGAAAACAGAAACAATGTTTATGCATACGCATTGCCTACCGTCTCCAAAAATGGTTCCTCCCATATCAAATATCTATCTATTATAAATATTAATATTCTAAATATATATGTTATATAAATCAATGTTTATATTCTGGAAGTATTTAAATCATGATATATATGATATGATCAAGAATAAAAAGTTAAAATAAGAACGATAAAGAAATCAATTATTACCTGAAATGTTAATTTAACATGGAAAATCATTATTAAATGGGTAGTATAAAGGAAAAAATAAATAATGTATTATATAATAAATATTAATATGGTTCTGGTATAATTTAATACTATACTATGGTAATTATACAGGATGTCAAACGTACCCTCGACCAAAGAAAAGTGCAAGGTATGGGATAATTGTACAATCTCTTCATTATCCGAGGATGTTTTTACGTTAGTATCTACTGGGAAATATTTATCATCCACATCCATGTATCATAAAAATATTTTCAAAAGGAATATTTTAATGTTTTATGGAAGAGACTCTTTCAATATATCATCATTTTAAATGGTTTAAATATTAATTCTTCTAAATCATTCTCATTAACGTCAATGTTTTCAAAATGGGTTTTAAGGATTTATTTATATGGACATGAATATTTTTCAAATTTTAATTCCTTTAAAAAGATTCAAAGTTTTATGGGACACTTTGACTCAAAAATGAATTTAAATTTCGTACTTTCTAAATTGTGTGACTTTTAAATGTTTTTATTAAAAAGTGATATTTCTCTCAAATAGTTTTACAAATAATTTTCATCTATATTAACATCCATTGAGGGATTTTGAACTTGTTGGAAGTTGAATTATTATGATACAAATATTCCATATTTAATTAAAGGTTTTGTGATATGTTTTAATATAGATGTGTTATTTTTATACCATTCATGGTTTATGGATAAAGTATTGACATTTCGTATTCATGTTTTAATACAAATGCTTATGTTTTATTTAAAACTTTTCATCTGAGGAATTCATGGGGATGTGTAAGTGACGGGTGGAGCCTTATATAGGTCCTCTATGAATCGGTGGGTCTCATGGGACAATCTAGTGTCTTGGCAGAAGGCCTTGACAAAATCTTATTTGTTGTCTTGTCACAAGGCCTTGACTATGTGGTTATGAAGTCTGGCATTATGCATTCTCTCATTATGAAATTGGATATTGATGTTACATGTGATTATTCGACTAGTAGAATATCCATGTGAAAAAGTAAATGGAATTGTTTGATTTATATTTTCCATATTATGCTGAAGATTATGTTTAAAAGGATTTTGTTTTATTCTTATACATTTCATTAAATGTGTATGTTTATTTATGAAAGTTTTTGTTATATTGTTACCCTTACTGAGCATCTGAGGTCACCCATTTCTATGTTTTGTTTTTCTGAGGATTAAAAGAAGTGAATATTGATTGATAAGAAGGGTTAAGCTATTGGATTAATTTCATTTTCAAAGGATTATTTAGGGTGTATTTTATTTTCTTGTATGTAACTGGGGTCAGGGCGTTACATTTGGTATCAAAGGATGTTTATCAAAAACCTTCGAAATAGATTTAGGTAAACACTGATTAGAGAATATTATCCTAATATATACGTTGATGATTAGTATTGAAGAACTTCCTATAATTTTTTTAATGTAGATATTTTTTGTATTTTACATGCAATACATTTCTATCTGGATACGGGCAAGTAGAGGCGGCTCTGGAACAAATTTACCTAGAACTGAACACTATGAGAAGGTGTTTTGGGCTTGACCCGGGGTATCCTGGTACACGAAAATGGGCCTTGCTCCACTCTTAGTTATGACACTCCTGGGGGATATACTTAGGATAATTGACATTTTACATACAAGGCATCATGAAGGATTTAGTTGTAAATACTTCCTCAATGAAAATTTTTTATGATTATAGATTATATGCATAATATTTTCAACATTAGTTAGGTATTTTACAAGTTTGGAATTATGCAATGTGATTCATGAACTAACATGTTGTGTGGAATTTTTTAGAAATGGTTCCTAGTATAAGGAATGATGATTCTAGCAATAAACATGATCGAAAGGTTGAGAAGGATTACATCTTTAATGGTATTAAGACAACATTTAAAAGTGAAATAGACTCCCAAGTATTCTCATCATATTAAAAAATATTATCATGTATTAATAATATAAGTAATGAATTCTATGAGTCCTATGGAATGGACGGGAAAAAATATATGAAAAGAATGGAAGAGAGAAAGATATATAAATGGAAGAGGGGAAAAAAGGATTTTTCCCATAGGTGATAACTGTGGAAATAATCACCTTCGTAAATTCTTGAAGGGAATGCGAGTATGTTATATGTGTAGAGAAAATGGACACCATGTAAGTGATTGAAAGGGTAAGAAAATGGATTCAAATGTACATGATTCATCTACAAGGTGTTGGGACACTATGCAAATCAATGTCCAAATCCTCATAGTATACCCCCAAACGGTGATATTGGATAATAATAATTTTATGATACTACCTAAGATGAAGAGGAATGATTATAGTTCTAATGTTGTTATTAAAGTATTGTGTCACTATAGTATTTTATTATTGATGTAAATGTTATAAGAATTATAGAGTATATAAAGATTTTACTGCAGTACTATTTCATTAAGGACATGAGATTGTGTGGAACCAAGAAAAGTGACTCAATACTAGGTTAATTGTTTTTGAAAATATATGGATAAGATAAAGGTAAAATTTAATATGGTTCTGATTGTCATGACCCATCCCCCAATACCCGTATCATGACTACCCCAAGCCCACCTTTTATAGGATAGGGGCTGGCGACTAGCACCAAAGGCGTAAATCCCTAAACTGGGAAGGCATTGCCTTTATAACTATATAAAAACACAACAGAGTATACAACTGAAAGTAAAACACTATGTAAAACTATATACAAGAGAGTGTGATGAAAGTAAATGGGATAGAAACACAAGCCCAATAGTAAAGTACAATACAACTGAAATGCTAGTACCTCTGAAGAAAATAATTAAAGCAGCTACAGGGTTATCCTTCGGGGTTCCCACCTGATGGGTTGGCATAGATGGCCTCCCCATCCCCCCATGTTCGTCCCTCTGCTCCGTGTACACCTCTCCAAGTGCTCCACCTCCTAGTACCATCATGTTCTGCTCTCTCTTCCCCGATTAGCGTTGTCCGCCATGTGCAACGAACACATCGTGGTGCGGGCATAGCCCATGCAGGGGATAGTATAACGATACTTAGTAGGAACCCCTAGACCCTTAAGGTCCCACAAAATTCAACAAGGATACCACAAAATATGAAATCAACGGATAACCCTTACTTAGGTATATGCCGATACAGATACCTAAGTTATTTAGAAACTCATCTCAATCATTATGAAAAAAAGAAATTCATTGACTCAGCACAAACCATGATTTTCTTTATCAAAACCACGGCTGCTAGAGAAATCCTTTTATCGTGAAGTGCTACGAAGAATTATAGATATACAGATGATTAGTCATGAAGCTTGATCCTCTTATTTTGTCAAGAGGCACTACATCTGACCATACAGTGTTTGAACCACACAGGATCGATAGGTACTAACCCTCACAATGACCAACACAGGATCTGACCCACATAGAATCGGTATGCGCTAACCCACATAGGATCTTTGAGCGATGACCCACATAGGATCCGACGCACAATGGATTTATATGCACTGACCCACAAAGTATTGTGGAGCGCTGACCTTCGTATGATCTGTCTCCAACCTCCACCTCACTATCAGCCACTGGATTCCATGCACCAAGTGCGCTCGAGTTCCAAAGAATCTTTCCCAGAGATATCGGTTATTACTCGACCTCCCCTGAACTCTATAATGGAGTAATCCAATGTACTGTCATGTCGTAAGGGTTCCAACGTGATATATGGTGCGTCAATCAGACGCCCAGTCTGTGAATTATTGTCATTTATGTTCCAGTGGCCCGGTTGGTTTTAAGTTTGAAACCAACCCGA
Source organism: Viscum album (assembly GCA_963277665.1). Taxonomy (NCBI): domain Eukaryota; kingdom Viridiplantae; phylum Streptophyta; class Magnoliopsida; order Santalales; family Viscaceae; genus Viscum; species Viscum album. Next base: position 1,755,433,117 of record OY728159.1, on the reverse strand, counting down.
ATTTACTCCAACTATGTCCAAACCTCAAGTGGGGTATTCCAATAGAACCATCCTGCACTGAGATTTTCGTCACCATAAATGATGCGTCGATCAAACACCCGTAGCCTAGGATATGGGAAAATGGTGTAAACTGGCCATAGCAGGTCGGGTCCGGTCCAACCATGTTTAACTGACCTGGCCCGATCCGGGTCTGAGCTGAGGTCTGACCCGATCTAAGGGTCCAACTCGGTCTGAGGAAATGGCCCGGACGAAGGTGGCCCGGCTGGGGGTGGCCCAGCCGAAGGCGGTCCTCCCCGGGGGCGGCCTTGCCGTGGGCGGCCTGGCCGATGTCGGCCCGGCCTGTTGGCAGGCCAACCAAGGGCAGCTCGACTGAAGGTGTGCCATCGACCTATCCAAGCAACACCAAGGGGGGACGCGCGCGCCCCCCTTACACCCGAATGGTTGAACCGTTCAGTTTGAACTGAAACCAGCATCAGGTTGCTCTGGCCCAGCAAATGCAGGACCCGACGGGGTCCCGCAACTTCCATCTGGCCCTAGAGGCTAACCGCTCTTCACCATCGTCACGGCGCCACGCGCCTCCGCCATGGACCGTTGTGGCCGCGACTCTCCTTCCGAGTGGCACGGCGGTGCCATGCCCTCTTGGTAACCTGATGGCCTTGTACCGCCTATTCCTTCACGGTAGTGTTTCACCACCTCTGTTGACAACAATAGAGAACAACAAAGGGGGCGGGTCAGGCCGGGTTCATGCGGTCTGATCCCTCCTTGTTATGGCGTTATCAATCGACAACAAAGAGCTCAACAAACGATTAAGAACGGAGGGTAAAACTCATACATAAAATAACCCCTACATCTCTTGTCGATTGTTGAAGATGGAAGGTGAGGAATGGCAGATCTCGATTTGTTGACGTCAGGATGCGTCCGGGGTAGGAGTCCGGGGAAGATGCATCATCGTCATTCTTCGCGGTTGAATTCTTCTCTTTTGGCTTGGTCGAAGATCAGAGGCAGTGTTCGTCATTATTCGATGGAAAGGGGGTGTTCTTAGTTGGATGATGTAGTTCTCCAAGAACTCCTCCTCTCCTTAATTCTCCCAAAAAAATGATTATGCCAACAAAAATAAAATAAAAGCTGATCTCTTATTTTAATGGTTGGCATGAATTCAAAAGGATTTAATTAAATAATTGGAAGGGTTTAATTAATTAATTGTGAGGGAGTTGGAATATTAAAATAATGGGGGAAGGTGAATAGTTGACATCCCACATAAATGGTGGTTAGAGGGGGTTTAAATCCCGTGTGGGACCCACCCAGTGTAACCTCCCAAGGGAGGTTATGTGTGGGTGGTCCCCAACACCATAACCACTTATGGGAGGTTATAGTGTGGTGGACCCCACCTCTTACCTCCTCTTGGAGGTTTTAACCACAAATTAAATAAAAATAAGGTACACTTATTTTTATTTTACATAATTCTTAAAAACTCCAAAAACTAACTTCCATTCTCATTAGAACGCAACTGCGCTGAAGGTCTCACAAAGAAATCACTGATGTTGTGTGTTCAACGGTACCCTCGGATATTAATTCTGAGTACCGGTTCAAAAGTTATAAAATCTGACTGGTACGTTTACTGAATGTACATGAACAAAACCTCAGAAATTAATTCTGGGCACACCGGGCCTCGGAATCATGTGCCGTAAATTTTCGTAGACTCCTAAAAATACTATGAAATTATGAAAAAATAATTTCCACGGAATTTACGGGTCTTTAAATTCTCCCCACATCAGGGATTTACCTCCCCGTAAGCTACAACTCAAACTAAAGGGAACAAATCAGTCTATTGTTCATGAATCTGAGCCTCTGAATCCCATGTGCTCTCTTGGAGGTTCCCATTCTGCCAACGAATGCACAATAGAGATATCGACCATCCACATAGGACCCCCTCTTGTTGATCCTCAATCTCCACTGGAACCTCTGTAAAAGTCACCCCGTCATCGATGCCCAGATCTTTGTGGTCGATGATGTGGGATGGGTCATGCACATATCATCTCAGCTGATATATGTGAATGACATCATGCACTCGGTGGAACTGAGGTAGAAAAGCTAGTCGGTAAGCCACCTCTCCTACTGTACGGAGGGCCTGGAAAGTTCTGATGAATCGCGGAGATATCTTGTCGCCTCGACCAAATCTCTGAAGACCATGTCGAGGTGAGACCCATAGAAATATGTGGTCGCCATCCCCGAACACCAAATGACTTCATCTCTTGTCAGCATACAACTTCTGCCTGCTCGGTGCAGTATTTATCTGCTCTTGGAAGATCTACAACTTCTCCGTGGTAGAGCGTACCATCTCTGGTACCACTAGTGCTGACTCCCTTGTGTCTGTCCAACATAGTGGAAATCTTCACGGTCGACCATAAAAGGACTCAAAAGGATCCATACCAATGGTGGAGTGATAAGTGTTGTTGTTGAAAAAATCTACCAATGGTAAGTGATCCTCCCAGCTGCGTCCGAAGTCGAAGACACATGCACGGAGCATGTCCTCGAGGGTCTGAATGGTCCGCTCAGTCTGACCATCCATCTGAGGATTGATGGTGGTTCTCAAGTGAAGTTGCGTCCCGAAAGCCTCCTTCAACCACTTTCATTATCAGGAAGTAAACTGTGCATCGTGGTTGGAGAAAATAGAGGATGGTACTCCATGAAACATCACAATCTCCTACACATAGAGGCATCCCAAGATCTCTAGAAATCCATGTTCTCTAATAGGTAAGAAGTGGGCCGACTTGGTGATTTGGTCAACAATAAAACATATTGAATCGTGACTCCTGGATTTACGTGGAAGACCCGTAATGAAGTCCATGGATATCCCATCCCACTTTCACTTTGGGACCTATAAAGGATGATCCAAGCCTACTGGAACCTAGTGCTCTACCTTCACTTGCAGGCAAGTGATGCATCGTGTGACAAACTCTACTACTGCCTTCTTCATACCTGGTCACCAGAGTTATTGTTTGAGGTCCTGATACATCTTCACCACTCCTGGATGTACCGCTAAAGGGGAAGTTTTTAACTCCCTCAACACATCCTCTTAAAGTTAAATTGGTACCATGGTACATCCTCAGAAGAGGATGACATTCTCTCCACCTTCAGAAAAATCCATCAGGTGCCTACCCTGTGGATATATTATCATGTCGCGTCTCGCAGTCAGAATCCCCACGCTGCACCTCCCAGACTCACTGAAGATGTAGAGGAGTGACTGTAAGAGGCTGTAGAAATATTTCTCCATCTCTATCCATGAATGATATATGTAAGGCTGTCAACTGCTCTGTCACCTCTCCTAGAAGCTGTATACCAGATCTCCTTCTAGGCACACCCTCAAAAGAGTTCCCCTTCCCTAGAGTATAGACTATCTCCAAGTCATAGTGCTGGAGGAACTCAAGCCTACAACCCTCTCTCAGGTTCATGTCCTTCTAAGAGATGATATAACTGAGACTCTTGTGATCAGAGTAGACTGTGAAACGCTCTCCCATCAGATAGTGTTGCCACATCTTCAAGGAGAATATAACTACTCATATCTCCAGGTCATGGGTAGTGTAGTTCTTCTTATAATGTCTCAACTGATGAGAAACATACGTGATTACAGCTCGCTCCTGCATCAGGACACACCTGATTCCGGTCCCTGATGCATCACAGTAAACTACGTAACCTACTCCCTCCTCTTAAAGCCTCAAGATGGGGGCACTATTCAGCCTCTGCCTCAGCTCCTGAAAGATTTTTTAGCATCCCTCCAACCACACGAAGAATTACCCTTCTTCGTCAAGGATGATAGTGGCGGTGTAACTCTGTAGAAATCTAGAATGAATCTATGGAGGTATACATCCAAGCCCAAGAAACATTGTACCTCTATCACACTCTTGGGTGGCTCCCATGAATGTACTGCTTCAATCATCGCTAGATCTACTACAACTCCACCCTCCGAGATGATGTTTCCCAAGAAGTGAACCTCTCGAATCCAAAACTGGCACTTCGATTGCTTACAATAATGATGGTGCTCTCGGAGTTTGTCTAGTACTATTGGCAAATGGTAGGCATGCTCATCCTCAGAAGTTGTGTAAATTAGAATGTCGTCTATGAAGTCTATGACAAAGTGATTGAGGTATGGCTGAAAGATCCTATTCATGAGACACATTAACACTGCTGGAGCATTTCTTACGCTGAAGGTCATAACCCAGAACTCATAGTGGCTGTACTGACATCTCAAGGTCTTCTTCTGCACATTATCATCTCGATCTCTATGATGATGATAGCTTGATCTATAGTTTATCTTCGATAAACATCATGCTCCCTTGAGATGATCAATGAGGTCATTAATCCTCAAGAGTGGGTAATATTTCTTCGTGGTCACCTGGTTCAGGGGATGGTAGTCAACAAAGAGCCTCAAGATCTCGTCCGCCTTCTTGAAAAATAGAATCGGGGCTTCCCAGGGAGAAACATGGGGCCAGATGAATCTTTTCCCCTGAAATTCCTCTAGTTGTACCCACAGCTCACAAAGCTCAGTGGGAGCTATCCGATATGATTTAGTAGATATCGTTGTCGTCTCGGGGTAAAAATCAATGTATAAGTCCCCTTATATGTGAGGAGGTAGTCCTGGAACATCATCAGGGAAAACCTCCGTGTACTGGTCCACCACTACAGGACAAGTCGGACTATCCACATCTACTGCTCTGAGGGTAAGGCAGGACAACTGGTGAGTGATCGGCTGGACCCTCCTCTACGTAAGTCCATCCTATGATACAATGGTTCCCTTCTCGCCGGTGAAGGTAAACCTGGCCCCATCCATGGGGACACACCACACATTGTGCCTAATACATTCAATATGTGCATGAATTGTAGATAACCATTCCAAACCCAAGATGACGTTGTAAGGCCTCGACGACGCTATGAGGAGATCTCAGCAGAAGCTTTTGCCTCTTAGAGTAAGCTCACACTACTGGCACCAGTGCGTAATAATCGAGTCTGCTCTCGTAGGAGTCTCTAACTATAAAGATCGAGCAAATGACTCTGTCAGAGTCTCCGAGCTCCGAACGATGGCAGTGGCTATGAATGAATGATAGGAACATGTTTCTATAAGAACATTAGATAAGGTTGAGTAGAAACAGTTAGTAACTCTAATCATCTCCAGAGTTCCATGGTCATATTCCTTAGATTCTTGAAGCAAAGCTCTCCCCTGTCCACTTACTCCTTGTGGTCGGGGTGGACCTCCTAGTGGGGGTGGTGTCTAAACCTCGAAACGTCATCCTCCTCTAGCTGCTCGACCATCTCCTCTACCACGTCCTATAGTGCCCTACAGACCGCCTTGATCGAACCTCTTCCTCAGCATGGGAGGTCCCTCAACTGACTACTGAGAGTCTGTATGGTAGGTCGGACATTCACGTGCCATGTGACCCTACCTGCTGCATGTGTAACACTGTCTACTTCTGTAATATGTGTCTCTACTCTGTGTGTCCCACACAACTGATCCTGAGTCATGCAGTCAACCGCCTGTGGGTCTGGTCCTCTTTGACCTATGCATCATCTGTCTACTTCCAACTGTAGAAGACTCTGATGCATGTCGACTAGTTGTGGGTCTCGCTGCTGGTGACTGCTCAGCAAGGAAACTCTCCACTAGGAGGGATCTCTCTATCAACCCTTCTAGCGTAGGGTTGTTGAGGGAGATCATTGAGGCCTTGATCTCTCACCTGAGCCCCTTCTCAAAGGTCCATGCACCGATGAATGGGTTCTGCACCATATCTGTGGAGTACCGAGAGAGGTCGGTGAACCTTGCCGAGTACTGTGCTACATTCATACTGCCCTACTACAGACGAATTAACTCTTATATCCGCACCATATGAAGGGTGGCTGGTACATTCTCTACTCGGAACAGGCTCTCGAATTCTATCCATAGAAGTGTTGCTTCGTCGTGGACCTGAAGCATCAGGCTCCACCATCTGCCTGCTAGTTCCTGATGGAGACTAGCAGCAAGAATCACTGTAAGGTCTGCTGGTGTCCCTACCAGCATGAAGACTCCTACCATATCCTCCAGCCAATCCTCGTCCACCTGCGGGTACTTCTATCCCCTGAACCTGGTTGGCATCTAGCGCTGGAACTCATTCAATGCGCTCAAGCGGCGTGCATTGTCTGCTGCTGGGGCTGGTGACATCAATGGCCCAACATAAAGTGGTACCACTAGTGCCTCTACTAGTAAAGGTCCCTGCACCGAGGCCTCATCGCTCAGTCGACTGTAAGAGCATACGACTCTCAGGGATCTAACTGTTCTTCCATGGGGAGGCATCCTGAAAGAAACAGATGCGTCACAGTCAAAAGATTTATACCTGGTGAGATGACCTAGTTGAGCTGATTTAAAGGAAAATTTTGAAAACAGAAACACAATTAGTGTTTTCATGCACAATGTAGGAAATCCGTATTCGAGGTCCTGGTGTATAGATACGTCGGCCGCCACACCAACACTGGACTCCCAGAACTGAAAACCACACTCGGTACCCTTAACACTATTACATCACAGAAAAGAAAGATCATAGTCCTATGTTCTGCAGTAGAACCAACTCCTCTGATACCAATTTGTCACGACCCATCCCCTAGGGCCCGTATCGTGACTACCCTAAGCACGCCTTCCATAGAATAGGTGATGGAGACTAGCACTAAATGCATAAATCCATAAACTTGGAAGGAAATTCCTTTATAACAGTAAAAAAACACAACTGAGTATGCAACTGAAAGTAAAACACTATGTAAATCTGTATACAAAAAGTGTGCTGAATGTAAAGGGGAAGAAAATTCAAGCCCAACAGTAAAGTACAATACAACTAAAATGCTGGTACAACTGAATAAAGTAAGTAAAGTATCTACATGGTCATCCTCTGGGGTTCCCACCCGATGGGTAGGTACAGATGGACTCCTCAGTATCCCAAGTCTGTCTGCCGCTCCATGTACGTCTCGCCGACTGGTCCACCTCCGGGTACCGTCCTGTTCTACTCTCTCTACCCCAATCAGCGATGTCCATCGTCTGCAACCAAAACTTCATGGTGCGGGCATATCCCATGCAGGGGTGAGTATAATGAATCTAAATAAGGACCCAGAGACCCTCAAGGTCTCAAAAACAAGGATATCACAATGTATGAAATCAATGGATAACCCTTACATAGGTATATTCCAATACATATACCTAATTAATTTAGTAAACCATCTCAGTCATGAGGAAAAAACAAAAAGTCATTGACTTAGTTCATACATGATTTTCATTATCGAACCCACAGATGCTGGAGAACTCCTCCTTTTTTGAAGTTCTACGAAGAAGTATAGAAGTAAAGATGAATAGTCGCGATGCTAGATCATCCTATTCTGTCAAGAAACACTGCTTTTGACCATACAGAGTCTGAACCACATAGGATCGATAGGTATTAACCCCCGCAATGACCCAAAAAGGATCTGACTCACACATGATCAGTATGCGCTGACCCACACAGAATCGCTAAGCACTGACCCACACCGGATCTGACCCACACAGGATCGGTATTTGCTCACACACACAGGATCTCTGAGCGTTGTCCTCCGTATGATCTGTCTCCAACCTCGGCCTCACTATTAGCCACTAGATTCCTCGCACATGGAGCACTCGGGTTCCGTAGAATTTTTCTGTGAGATATAGCTCGTATCTCAACTGTCACTAAACTCCACAAAGGAGTAACCCAAAAGACCATCATGTCGTAAGGGTTAAAACGTGATAGATGGTGCATCAATAAGATGCCCGGTTTGTGAGTTATTGGCATTTCTATTTTAGGGTCCCGGTTGGTTTTTAGGTTCAAACCAACGAAACCGTACTCCAACATTGTCCAAACCTCAAAAGGGGTATTCCATTAGATTCATCTTTCTCTGAGCTTTCTGTCGCCGTAAACAATTCGTCGATCAGACACCCGTAGCCCAGCATATTGGAAAAAAGGTGTAAACTGGCCATAGTGTGTCTGGTCCGGTCCAACCCAGTTGGACGGACACGGCCCGATCCGGTTCTGAAACGGGGACCGACCTGGTCTGCGGGTCCGTACCGGTATGAGGAAATGGCCCTGCCCGAGGGCAGCCCTGCCTGAGGGCGGCCCGGTAGAGGTCGACCCTGCCTGAGGGCAGCCCGACCGAGGGTGGCCCGGCCGAGGGAGGCCCGACCGAGGGTGGCCCGTCCGAGGGTGGCCCGGCCAAGGGGGGCCCGGCTGAGGGTGCCCCAGCTGAAGGGAGGCCCGGTCGAGGGCAGCCCGGCCAAGGGTAGCCCGTCCGAGGGCAGCCCGGCTGGGGGGCCCCGCCCGAGGGCAGCCTGGCCAAGGGTGGCCCCGCTGAAGGCGGCCCGACCGAACGTGGCCCGACCCGTGGGCGGCGCTACCGAGGGCAGCCCAAATGAAGGAGGCCTGACCATAGGTGGGCTGGCAGGCGACCCTAGTCGTTCCCAGGGGGGAGGTTTGCGCCCCCTGGAACCCGAACGGTTGAACCGTTCGGGTGGAATAGAAACCGGCATAGGTGGCGTCAGTCAAGCAAACGCAGGACCCGACCGGGTCCCGCACCTTCCGGATGGCCCGAGCGTCCAGTCGCTCCCCACCACCGGCATAACGCAAAGGCGCCGCGCCCCTCCACCGCGGCCCACCCTGGTCGCGACCTTCTGCTGGCCTCCGTGCGGCGCGACGGCGCCGCGCCCATTCGTCGGGGCCCGTCGGGGTCGCGGCTCTGCTTCCACGCGTCACGACGGTGCCATGCCGTCTTGGCGACCCGGAGGCCATGCGCTTCCGGTATTTCATAGTCGTTTTTTGCTGCCACATCGACAAAAAAAGAGAACAACAAAGGGGGAGGTTTGGGCTCTCTTTGTGCGGTCTGAGCCCTCCTCGTTATGTCGTTATCAATCGGCAACAAAGATCTCAACAAAGGATGAAGAACATAGGGTAAAAATCATACATAAAATAACTCCTACCTTGCATGTAGATCATTGATGGTGGAAGGAAAGGAATGGAGGAAATTTATTCGTTGACGTCAGGAAGCGTCCAGGGTAGGAGACATGGGAAGATGTGTCGTCAGCATTCTTCGCGGTCGGCTCCTTCTCTTTTGTCTTGGTCAAAGATCGAAGACGGTCCCCGTCGTTCATCAGTGGAAAGGGGGCATTATTCATTGGAAGATGTAGTTCTACAAGAACTCCCCCTCTCCTTAATTCTCTCAAAAAAATATTATGCCAACAAAAATAAAATAATACCTTATCCTTTATTTTAATGGTTGTCATGAAATCAAAATGATTAAATTAATTAATTTCAAGGGTTTAATTAATTAATTTTGAGGGAGTTGGCACATTAAAATAATGGGGGAAGGGGAAGAGTTGACATCCTACATAAATTGGGGTTATAGGGGGTTGCCCCCACCTCTAACCTCCCAGGGGAGGTTATGGTGTGGTGGCCCCTACCTCTAACCTCCTCTTGGAGGTTTTAACCACCACATAAATAAAATTAAGGTACACTTCTTTTTATTTAACTTAATTCATAAAAAAATTAAAAACAATCTTCCATTCTCGTTATAATGCAACTGCAGTGAAGATCTCATTAAGAAATCATCGATGCTGCGAGTTCAATGATACCCTCAGTTTTCGATTCTGAGCACCAGTTGAAAAGTTATAAAATCTCGCTCGTACGTTTACTGAATATACCTGAAAAAAAAATCAGAAATTGATTCCTGGAACACAGGACTTCGGTATCAAGCACCGTAAATTTTTCACAGACTCGTAAAAAACCCATGAATGCCGCAACCTATCCCCTAGGTCCCGTATCATGACGACCTCAAGCCTGCATTCCATAGGCTCCGGGTGGAGACTAGCATCAAAGGCGTAAATCCCAAAACTGGGAAGGCATTGCCTTTATAACAGAAAACAAAAAAAATAGAGTACGCAACTGGAAGTAAAACAATAAGTAAAACTATATACAAAAGAGTCTGTTGAATGTAAAGGGGTTAGAAATGCAAGCCCAAAAGTAAAGTACAATACAACTGAAAAGCTAGTGCACCTATAGAAAATAAGTAAAGCACCTACTGGGTCATCCTATGGAATTCCCACATGAAGGGTGGGTACAGATGGCCTCCTCAGCACCCCAAGTCTGTCTGTCTGCTCTATGTATGTCCCGCTGAGTGGTCCACCTTTGGGTACCACCCAGTTCTGCTACTCTCTGTCCCGATCAGTGCTGTCTGTCGTCTGCAACCAACACAAAGAGGTGTGGGCATAGCCTATGCATGAGTGAGTATAACGATTCTCAGTAGGGACCCCGAGATCCTCATGGTATCAGATAATCCATCATGGATAACCACAAAGTACGGAATCAAAATATAACCCTTACTTTGGTATATGCCCATACATATACAAAAGTTATTTAGTAACCCATCTCAATCATGAGGAAAACACGAAAGTCGTTGACTCAGATCAAACCGGGATCTTCATTTTCGAAACCACGACTGTTGGAGAACTCCTCCTATCGCGAAGTGCTACGAAGAAGTATAGAAGTACATATGATTAATCGCGAAGCTAGATCATCTTATTCTGTCTATAGGCACAGCTTACGACCATCTAGAGTCTGACCCACACATGATCGATATGTACTAACCCCCGCAATGACCCATATAAGATCTGACCCACATAGAATTGGTAGGCGCTGACCCACAAAGGATCGCTGAGAACTGACCCACATAGGCACTGACCCACACAAGACCGATATGCACTGACCCACACAGGATCGCTGTGCACGGACCTCCATATGATCTGTCTCCATCTTCCACCTCACTATCAGCCACTGGATTCCTCACACCTGGTGTGATCGAGTTCCATAGAATCTGCCCTCAAGATATCGGTCGTACCTAAAACATCATGAATCACCACAAAGGAGTAACCCAAAGAACCAACATGACTTAAGGGTTCCAATGCGATAGACGGTGCGTCAATCGTACGCCCGGTCTGTGAGTTATTGACATTTCCGATCTAGGGGCCCTGTTGGTCTTTAGGTTCAAACCAACCCCACCATACTCCAACTATGTCCATACCTCAAGTGGGGTTTTCAAAAAAAAATTCTCACTATGATCTTTCCATCGCCGCAAATGGTTCATCGATCAGACACATGCAACCCAGGATATGGGCAAAAAGGTGTAAACTAGCCATAGCGAGTCTGGTCCGGTCCAACCCAGTTGGACTGACCCGGCCTGATCCAGGTCTGAACCAGGGTCCGACCCGGTCAGTGGGTCCGACCTGGTCTGAGGAAGCAGCCCAATCCGAGCGGGCAGCCTGACCTGAGGGTGGATTTAATATTGTTCTGATACTGATGTAGTGATTTTGGAATAAGATATGATTGATTTGGATAAATTATATTGGATATTCCTGACTACCATTAAACTTATTAATGATTTGTATATTCCATCATTGTTGGAGTTTAAAACATTTTTGGATATATGGAATAAATCTATTATTCTATAAGGAATAAGACAGCATGAATGTAATTAAATATGGTTTTATGGTAATTCTGGGTGTTACTGTGTTTTAAAAGATTACATGATGAAGGTATACACATGTCATTACGTGGAAAAATGATCTTCATTGTGTTTGCCTTCATTATAAATTTTGGATTGTGAGTTTGGACAGAAGTATTTTGGATAGCTTCAAAGGTTTTAATGGATTAAATTAAACATTAGATACTATTGTTTTAGGTTAAAAAAACTTATTAATATTATTTTTTTGGATTTTTATAAAAAGGACAACCCGGAGGTCGGGCGACAACCTGTCACGTCTGGCAAAGCCGCGAGACTTGAACCCACAACTGAAGGGTGACAAGGATAGATCACATACCATTGGAATACGTGATATCTGGTATTATAAAATGTGGTTTTTTTAAATAGTCTGACAAATGAATTATAAATTCATTATTTTTAAAACCCGATATGATTAGGATAAATAGAATATTTTTGAATTCTATTATCTTCAAGAGTAAAAGATGAGTTTGTGGTAGGAATTAGTTGCATGATGAAACTCTACTTGTCAAGTATATTTTTCCCCTTATTATTTGAATAAATTAATTCATAAACATTAGGGAACGTATCCTAAAACCAAAAATGTTTTATCCTTATACCTTATTTTTTGTTAAACCAGCAATATTTAAAATCATCACAGATTGACGGCTTTGAGGCCCCCAATTTCACACATGTTTGTGAATGATGATCTCAATCACTCCCAATAATTATTTACGTTTTCTCCAATTATTTATCTCTAATGTCCACAAATTTTCTCTTAATCTAGATCATAATTTGGTGGTGACATTTTCATTTCACATTCCCTCTTATTAAGTCTAAATTTTATTAACCCAATTTTCGATGTGGGTTTTCCACAAAGGTATTTTTTTATATTAACCTTTTATTTTCTAAAAAAATTAAAATTGTGACGACGCAATTTATTGAAGTAGGGGGGAATGTAACACCCCAAGATTTCATTGTATCTTATCTCTTCAAAGTATTTCAACAACTTTCAATACACAAAACACCGAGTTCGAGTGCACCACAACTAGCCAAACTAGTCATTCAAAAAAAGAGGTTATGAATAGTATTAACCTCATTTTCAATTATATATATCCTATTAATTTTATCATTCATTTTTTGGTTTCTTTGACATAATATAAGAAAAATTCAATTTTAATGATAAAAGAGGTATTTTTCAAAAAAAATCCAGTTTTATACCATTTAATAAAGAACCCTTTTTGAATCCAATATTTAAAACTTTTATATATGAAATTTAATTAAATTAAATTCTTAATTAGAATGAAGACATTAAAATTTATTTTGGAAAAATTTATGGTACTTTTCTGTTAACTTTGATATTTTGATGAATAGTTACAAATACTAAATTTTAATTGAAAACAAATTTTTTAATAAACATAATTTATAGAGATAAATTATGCATTTTAATGTTTTGGATATATAATTAGATTATATTTATAACATTTAATACAATTTAGGTCATTATATGTAATTTCACATTTAAATTTGACATAAACATATGTCAATCTTTTGAATGTTTTTACTTTTTAAAAACCCGCTTTTTGGTTTTGACCATGTGAAATAATTTTAAATTAATTAATGCAATATATAAATTTTTTTAATTTTGTAAAATATAATTCATTTTTGAATTGTAAATATCAAAATTATCTTTGGGTGAATTTTTGGTATTTTTCTGAAAACATTCATTTTTTGATGAATAGTAAAAAAACACTCCGTTATTACTTAAAACAGACCTTTTATTTAAATAATTATTTATTTTATTTAAATTTATTTTCTGTGAAAATAGATATATAATACCTATATAATTTCAGTGTAATTAATTGGATTCATTTTATAATAAAATTTTATGTATGAAATTTTATTGAACTTTTTATCCTCTTTTACCCACCTCCTAGGAGCATTTGTAAATTTGCATAAAACATAATTTTACCACTTTTGTGAGTTGATTTTCAAAAATCTGAGAGACATGTCTAATATCTGTATGTAAAATGTTGTTCAATAAGATAAAAATAATTTTCAGTAAATAGTAACTTTTGACTTTTATTTACCACGGTTAAAAGTAAATAGGGGAATTAAGGGTAAAAATGATATCATAATTACCCTAAAAGAAGTCCTAGTTCTATTGGATAAGTATAATTTGACAAAAAACAACCTTCTGAATAAAATATGACCCTCTTTGGTCCACTTTAATTAGATTAGGACATCTATTATTATATTATTTAAAGAAGAGTTAAAAGAGTTAAATTCATTCTTTAATAACTAAACCATTATTAATTTTGAGTTACACAGAATATAAAATCAACAAAAAAAATAAATATAAAGATAATATGATTTCCTACATAATGTTATTTTATTTAAAATTTTTATAAATTATATAATCTAACTTATTTATGACACAATGATGATTCAGTAATACCTTATTAATGAAATATTAAAATAGTTGATATTTTAAATATCTAAATAAATGTAAATTGATACTTATGGTGAATTACACTAATTTTATAGGATAATATGAAATATTAGGTTTATATTAATAAATTGTATTCTAATTGATATTTTTTTATGGTTTTCAAAAAAAAGGAATGGCTAAATAGTGTCAAAATTGACATAATTGAGTTGTTAAAACTAATACTATATTATTAATTTCTATAATATTCCTAAAAAATAATGTTCGGCCAAAAGAATTAGATAAGGGTATATATATTAATAATGAACCACTTGTGGTTCTCTTGGATTTTTATAATAAGTCTATTAACCATAAAATATAAAAATACAAAGAAACATGGTAAAAGTTAAACTATTTAACTAAGAGTTAAATATAAAAGATAAGGTTAATATGGTGAAATAACCAATATAAATCCTATTTATTGAGTGTTTTTCGACCCATACCCACCTTATACTATAAATAAATCATTTTTGAGCGATTAGAAATTGAAAATGATTTTATTATAAAATAATATTTCAATCTTTTCTTGAAGTGACCCTCACCTCTATTATAAAAGGGTACGTCCCCTTCTCTTAATTTATGACCTCCAAAGCCATTTTGATCAGCCAACCACTTCCCTAATACCTTATAAACTATCCTCCCTTCAACCTAGAGGCATTACATTGATCATAAGGCCAACTTAATGATCCCTTTTGATCAACTCAAAAGGAATCACCGGAAGAAGAGGTGATTATTTCACCACCCTCTTTCAAGTTCTCCTATTCTTCCACTTCCTCTCTATTTTTTGTTTACATAATAAAATAATAACTCTACTAACTTATATATAAATTTATGTTATTATAAATATGGTACTACCATATTCTTTATTATATCCATCCTTTAGTGACAAAGTCACCATACATGTTTACTTATGGCTTACTGTCTCCACGCTGTGGTGTAGGTTTTTACTCAAACACGACATTATTTGGATGGATATTCTAATGAGTATATCTGATGGAAAAAATAAATATAACATGTTAATGATTCTTTATATGTGATATACCATCCAATTAAATACAATTTCACAATCAATATAATGATATTGTCACTCGTGCGTACGTACGGATTACCGTCTCCATGATGCAATAAGATTAATTTCCACATTCACCATTTGATGATGATTATAAAAATATATATTATTATTATGTATGTAATATATTACATAATAATTCTACTGGAGATATATATATATATATATATTTGTGTGTGTGTGTGTGTGTGTATACTTACATAAATCATTTTCACTAACATTCGTTCAATATGATATTAAAACAAAAACAACATTTATGCGTACACGTGACCTACTGTCTCCATAATTGGTGGCTCCTATTTCAAATATCTATATATTATAAATATTTATATTCTAATTATATATGACATATAAATCCATTTTTATATCCCGGAAGTATTTAAATCATGATCTAAATGACATGATCAAAAATAACAAGCTAAAACATGTATGATATAGAAATCTATTATTACCTGAAATGTAAATTTAACTTGGAAATAATTATTAAATGGGTACTATTAATTAATCAATTAATATTTTATGATTTAATAAATATTTATACGGTTTTGGTATAATTTAATAACATACCATGGTAATTATACAGAAGGTTAAACGTACCCTCGACCAAAGGAAAGTGCAAGGTATGGGTTAAGATTACAATCTCTTAATTATCCGAGGTTGTTTTAACGTCAGTATCTACTGAGACCTCTTTATCATCCACATCCGTGTTTCAAAAAATTATTTTAAAAAGGAATATTTTAAGGTTTTATGGCAGGTACTCTTTGACTAGATCATCATTTTAAATGGTTTAAATATTTATTCTTTTAAATCATTCTCAATAATTTCCACGTTTTCAAAATGGTTTTTATGGATTTATTTATATAGACATGACTGTTTTTAAAATATCAATTCCATTCAAAAGTTTCAAAGTTGTAAGGGACACTTTGATTCCAAAATGTCTATAAATGTCATCCTTTCTAAATTGTTTTTGAAAAATCTATATTTATCTCAATGTGTTTTACAAATCATTACCATCTATGTCAACATCCTTTGATGGATTTTAAAATTTTTTAAGTTTATTTATTATGATATAAATCTTAAATATTGTATTGATGGATTTATGATATTTTTGACTGTGGATGTGTTATTTTTAAATCATTCATGGTTAATGGATAAATTATTGACATTTCATATTCTAATTTTAATATGAATGTTTATGTTATGTTTAAATATTTTCATATGAGGAATGAATGGGACATAATAAGTGATGGGTGGATCCCGATATAGCTCTTCAATGCATCAGTAGATATAATGAGACAAACTAGTATCTTCACACAAGGCCTTGACAAAATCTTATTTGTTGTCTTGGCACAAGGCCTTGACTACGTGGGTGTGAAGTCTTCATTATGCATTCTATCATTATGAAATTAGATATTGATATAACATGTGATTATTAGACTAGTAGAATATTAATGTGAAAAAGTAAATATCATTATTTGATTTATCTTTGCCATATTTTGCAGAATTTAAATTTTAAAAGGCTTTTGTTTTAGTCTTATACATTTACTTAATAGTTTATGTATATTTATGAATGTTTTTGCTATATAGTTATATTTATTGAGAATCTGAGCTCACCCCTTTATATGTTTTATTTTTTCCAGGATTCCAAGAAGTGTATTATGATTGATAAGCTTGGTTAAGATATGGGATTAACGACATTCTCAAAGGATAATTTATGTTCTCTTTTATTTCATAATGTGTATTGTAATGTTCATGTATGTAATCTATTTTCCAAGAATGCTAAACTGATTATTCTTTCAGGATTTGATTCCTTATAATATTTCCAATGTATTAAAATAATGCACCGAATCTAGGTAACTGGGGTAAGGGGTGTTATAGTTGGTATTAGAGGAATTTTAGAAACAACCTTGGAAATATATTTAAATATAATCTGATTAGAGAACATTACCCTAAGATAGAATTTGATGATTATTATAGAATAACATTCTAGAATTTTGGTAATGTAGAGATTTTGTGTATTTTCCATGTAATACATCCCTGTCTGGATACGAGCAGGTAGAGGCGGCTCTGGCACAGATATACCTAAGACTGAAAACTCTGACAAGGAGTTTCTAGCTTGACTTGGGGTATCCTGGTACACGACAACGGACCATGCTGCACTCTTGGTTACAAAACTCCTGAGGGGTATACTTAAGACAATTCACATTTTCATTTCAAGCCATTATGAAAGATTTTGGAGTAAATACTTTCTCAATGAAAACATTTTATAATTATAGATTATATGCATAATCCATTCAACACACGTTAGGTATTTTACATGTTTGGAATTATTCATTGCGATTCATAAACTATCCTATTGTATGTAATTATTTAGAAATGGTTCCTTGTAGAAGGAATGTGAATTCCAGCAATACACATGATCGAATGATTAAGAAGGATCATATATTTCATGGTATTAAGCCAACATTTAATACCCAAATAGTCTCCCATGTATTCTCATCATATGATGAAAGAGTATCATGTATTAATAAGATAAGTAATGAATTCCATGAGTCCTGTGAATTTTATGGGATTCTAGATAAGAAAGGGATGGAAGAGTGAAAGATAGATAAAGGGAAGAGGGGAAAGAAGGATTTTCCTATAGGTGATAATTGTGGAAATAATCACCTTGGTAAATGCTGGAATGGAATAGAAGTTTTTTATAAGGGTATATAAAAAGGACACCATGTATGTGATTTCAAGGGTAATAAAATGTTTTAAAATGTACAATTATTCATCATCCCGAAGTTAGGACACTACAGGATTCGATGTACAAATCATCAGAGTATAACCCAAATACTGCTATTGGATAATAATAAAGTTATAATGCTACTGAAGATGATGAAAAATGATTAGATTTATTATGTTTTTATTAAAGTACTGTGTCATCTAAGTATTGTATTGATGATTTAATTGTTATATGAATTATAGAGTATTTAAGGATTGTACTGTAGTATTATTTCATTAAGGACATGAGATTGTGTGGAACCAAGAAAAGTGACTCAATAGTAGGTTAATTTTTTTTGGAAAAAATATGGTTGATATAATGATAAAATTTAATATGGTTATGATTCTGAAGTAGATATTTTTGAATAAGATATGATTGATATGGATAAATTATATTGGATATTCTTGACTACCTTGATATTGATTAATGATTTTTATATTCCATCATTGTTGGAGTTTAAAACATTTTTAGATATAAGGAGTATATCCAGTATTCTATGAGGAATAAGGAAGCATGAATATAATAAATATGATTTTATGGTAATTCTGTGTGTTACAGTGTTTTAAAAGAATACATGATGAAGTTATTCACATGTTATTACGTGGAAAAAATGATCTTCATTATGTTTCCCTTCATTATAAATTCTGGACTATGAGTTTGGACAGAAGTATTTTCAATAAGTCTAATGTTTGGAATGGATTAAGTTAAAAATTATTTAGTATTGTTTTAGGTTAAAAAAACATCTAAATATTTTTTTTTTGAATTGTTATAAAAAGGAAAAACGATGGGTTGGGCGACAACTCTTCGCGTTCGGTAAGGCCTCAAGACAAGAACCTACAACTAAAGGGAGACAAGGGTGGATCACCTACCACTGGAATATGTGATGGCATGGTTTGTATGATGTAGTTTTTTAAATAGTCAGACAAATGAATTTTAAATTCATTATTTTTGGAACCCTATACGATAAGGAAAAATAGAATATTTTGGAATTCTATTATCATTTGGTATGAAATATGAGTTTGTGGTAGGAATTAGTTGAAGGATGAAACTCTACTTAACATGTATATTTTTTCCCACTTTTTATAGGAAAAAATTAATTCTTTAACTTTAGGTAAGGGATCCTAAAACCAAAAATGTGTTATCCTAATACCTTATGTTTTGTTGAACTAGTGATATTTTAAAACATCATAGATTGATGGCATTGTGGCCCTTACTTTTACAAATGTTTGTGATTGATGAACTCAATCAATTCCTATTAATATTTGCATGTTTCCTCCAATTATGTGTCTCTAATTCCCACCAATGTTCTTATAACTAAGATTATAATTTGGTGGTGGTATTTCCATTTCTCTTTCCCTCTTATTAAGACTAAATTTTATTAACCCAACTTCTGATGTCGGTTTTCCACAAAGTTTTTTTATTTTAACATATTATTTTCAAAAAAAATTTCAAATTGCGAGGACACAATTTATTGAATTAGTGGAGAATGTAACACCCTGAGATTCCATGGTATGTTATCTCTTCAAAATATTTCAGTAACATGCACTACACGCAATACTGAGATCGAGCGCACCACGACTTGCCAAACTTGCCATAAAAAAAAGATGTTTTGAATTGTATTAACCACCTTTTAAATTATATATATTCTACATAATTTTAACATTCATTTTTTGTGACTCCTAGACATAATATAAGAAAAAATCAATTTTTAAGATAAAAGAAGTATTTTTAAGATAAAAGTAGTATTTTTAAACAAATGTAGTTTATGCCTTTTAATAAAGAACCCTTTTTAAATACAATATTAGAAAATTTAATATAATAAATTTAATGAAATTAATTTTTTTATAATCAAGACTTAAAAATTTAGTTTGGATAAATTTTTGGTACTTTTCTGATTACATTCATATTTTGTTGAATAGTGAAAGATACTAAATTTTAATTGAAAACAACCTTTTTAATCGAAATAATTTATAGTGATAAATTATCCATTTAAATTTTTTGAAGTATAATTAGATTATATTTTTATCATTTAATACAATTTAGGACATTATAAGTAATTTCAAATTTAAATTTTACATAAACACATGTCAATCTTTTGATAGTTTTTACTTTTTAAAAACTGTTTTTTGGTTTTGACAATGGGAATAAATTTTTAATTAATTAATGCAACATCTATGTTTTGAATTTGGTAAAATACACTTAATTTTTGAATTTGAAATATCAAAATTAGATTTGGGAGAATTTTTGTATTTTTCTGAAAACTTTCAATTTTTGATGAATCGTTAAAAACACAGTGTTATTAGTGAAAATCGACATTTTATTTAAATAATTATTTATTTTATTTAATTTTATATAATGTAAAAATTGATATATAATACCTATATAAGTTCAATTTAATTATTTTTAGTAATTTTATAATAAAAATAGATTTATTAAATCTTATTGAACTTTTTTAACCTCTTTTACCCAGCTCCTAGGAGCATTTGAAAATTTGCATAAAAAATAATTTTACCAAATTGGTGAATTGAATTTCAAAAATCGGAGAGACACAGTTAATATCTGTTATTAAAATGTGATTCAATAAGATGAAAATAATTTTTGGAAAATAGTAACTTTTGTCATTTATTTATCATGGTTAAAAGTGAATAGGGTAATTAAGGGTAAAAATGATATCATAATTACCCAAAAACATGTCCTAATTCTACTAGATAAGTATAATTAGACCAAAAAACACCTTAGGAATAAAATATTATCCTCTTCAGTCCACTTGAATTATATTAGGACATTTATTAATATTTTATTTAAAGAATAGTTAAAAGAGTTAAATTTAATTATTAATAACTGAAACATTTTTAATATAGGGTTAAAAAAATATAAAATAGACTATAAATATTCATTAGAAAGATAAAAATATTTCATAAATAATGGTATTTTATCTATAGTTTTTATACATTAAATAGTTTAATTTAATTATGACACAATGATGATGTATTAATTACCATATTAATAAAATATTAAAATAAAATATATTATATATATACAAATAAATATAAATTGAGACTTTGGTTGAATGACACTAATTTTCAAGGATATTATGACATGTTAGGGTTGGTTAAATAAATTTTATTCGAATTTATTATGTCTTTATGGCTTTCAAAAAAAATAAAATTCTAAATAGTTTCAAAATAGAGATAGTTGTGTTTTTAAAATAGAAAACTATATTATTAATTGATATAATATTCCTAAAAAAAAGGTTCGGCCAATTTTCACAATCCAACCTGGGTTGACCCTGATCCATTCACCCGATCCGGTCCGTGGAAAGTCCCGAGGGGCGTTCCCGATCCCCCTGGGATGTAAACTAGTGTCGTTCATCAAAACATACACCTGAGAACGATTTAAGCCCAAAACAAATAAACAACCAGGACCAGATAATGAAATGAAATAAACTAAGGACGCAATAGCATGGAAAACTGAATGTAAATAAAATAAACTTATCCAGACTCAAAGTAAAACTCAATAGATAGAAAAATAAAATACAAAACTGAAAACCCAAACGAATAAACCAAACCACCACGAACCGATCTCCATGTGACCTCTTGGTCACCACCAACCATAAGACTAGCTATGCTCCGACATCAAGCACCGGCTAGGGAAACCTAAACAAAGACTGAACCTACAGAACAACTCGGTTCAACTGACATCGAGTTGTATAGGTTGGGTGTGAGCTAATCGCTCAGTAGGCAACCACCACAGATTCCATGTCATTTCTTCCACAAGACATTCCATTAATACTAGTTTGAACTACATTATTAAATTCGGTTTTCATACACATTGATTTTTAAAAACAAACAAACGTGATCCATTTCCATTCATGTTTAAAACCAAATACAAGGGGAAAGAAAGGGGATTTTTGCTCTCTATTTAAAAACATCTAATTGAAATCCTTTTTGATGAAATCCCAATTTCACATTTTTCTAATAAAATACCAAAACCAGTTTCAATGAAAAAGTGTCCACACAAAGAGGGAAATGTTTCTAATAGTACTCATAATAGGGAAACATGGGAAATCCTAACAACGTAGTGGAAGAGTAGAACATACTATACATGTGACTCATCCTGAAGGAATGCCCTAACTCGATGACGTCATAACACCCTAATGCTCGGCATATCCCAACAGGGCCTAACCGAGGGTCCTAATCCCCATAAAAGCAATAACGTAGTATTCCCCTACTATGGGGGAAAAACCAGTGCGATGTCTAAACTAGTACAATAATCGTTCTCAGTAAACCTCTTTGCTATGCTAGGTTCCCATGGAATGTTCTCTCGGGGGTGTTCCATATCATTCAAACAACAAGTCACATACATATAATCAAACACACTACACAAATTGGAACTGCCCCGACCACCTCCAGGGTATTCCCTAACCTTAATTAATAATTAACCAAAGGAGGTCCCATACCGAGGAACCTCCCATCTCATGATCAATCCATGAGGGAAGAGGCCTAACCTAAGAGGGTATTCTGAACAACCCTTTCGAAGATGCAAACCGAGACTTTATCTTTACAACATTCAAGCATTTACCAATAACACTTTGAAAACCATTTCCAAAATAAAAAATACCATTAATTTTATAAAATACCATAGACCAACCATTTTTGTAAACAAATAAACCCTTAGAAACTTATTTCAAAAATCCAACCCACCATTTCAAAACAACACACACGTTCTAGGGCCAAAGGGGCATATACCATTAAGCAAGTAATTTAAAAAAACGCATTTAAATACATAGGTCACCGATTTGAACTTCACCAATACATTTATAAAAAAATCATGTCTTTAAAACCATTAATCCCATGAAAGTGTCAACCAGAAAATTTTATTAAAACATAGTATGCACAAAATAAAAAAATGAACCACACATTAAAATCCACTCTCAATGTAATGCGTACCTTAAAAAAATTTTCAAAACCAATTTCCTACTTCATTAATAATTTAATAAACCTTTGAAACACCTTATAAAACAATCTTAAATAACTATCCAAGGCTTTTATATCAATAACACACCCAAAACATTTAACAAAAAATAATTTCTAAAAGAATAACACTTTTCCACATTCAATTGCAAAGGAAAAAGCATGTGCATGAATAGAAGAACATGTCCAAACCCATTCATAGCAA
This sequence comes from Viscum album, assembly GCA_963277665.1. Taxonomy (NCBI): domain Eukaryota; kingdom Viridiplantae; phylum Streptophyta; class Magnoliopsida; order Santalales; family Viscaceae; genus Viscum; species Viscum album. The sequence goes on along the minus strand of OY728159.1, from coordinate 1,755,410,071 downwards.
GTTAGACTAATAATAAATCATTAACATAAGGTAACTACTGTTGTAATAAAGTGAAAATAAAGGATTAACAATTACATACTAAAACAAAAGAATCACATGGAATGAAATTGGAATAAATCTCATGGAAGAACCTACCTCAAAAAATTGTCTGAGCCAATGGTTTCAAAATCACACGGGCACCTGCTCACGTACACACACTCCGACAAAAGTGCACACACTAGAAAAATTATCTCCACACCATAACAACACAGTCGACACCGAAATTTAGTGCGGCGCGAACTAGAACACAACCAAATAAAAACATGGGACTCAAAAACAACATAAGACACTAAATCAAGCAGTGAAAAACCAATCAACTGGTATAAAATATTACCCGAAACAACAATGGCATAGAACAACGAGTTCATTGCCTTGCCCTTGGAGGAAGATGCCATAACCTAGACCAAAGGGTCCCAAAACATCAATTTCCCATTCTAAACACCATGAATATAGCGTAAATCACAAACCAAGACATCAAAGTTGGTTAAATTGAATAAAACACTAAAATTGAAATGAGATGAAAACCGTGGTATGACAGCGAGGGGAAAGGAGACCACGCCCGAGCAGAGCGGAGGTGCTGCGCAAGGGAATTCAGGTTTGCACCGGAAGATAGTCGGACGATAGGGGTCGGGATGCACCAGAACAAGACAGAGGTGCTATGCAGGGGGTGGGGTCATGCCGGAACAAAGCAGAGGCACTGCGCAGTGGGTCGGGTCATGTCAGAACAAGGAAGAGGTGAGGGATGCCCGCCGAGGTGCGGGGGAAGGGAGATCTAGCCAGTGTAGGGATGTGAGGTGGTGCTGGGATAGGGGCCGACAATGGAAAAAAAGAGGCAGGCTGGCGAGGAAGGTGGGGAGCGGCGGAGGGGTGCCGGGGCGCAGCCGGAGTGGAAGGCGGGGAGCATCGAAGGGGTGTAGGGGGCGGTCGGCGTGGAAGGTGGGTGAGCGGCGCAGGGAGGCGACGACGGGGCCGCAGCGCGAAGAGTGGGGGGGGGGGGGCAGGGGGAGGGGGTGCATGGGAATATGGGGAAGTGGGGGCGGCTGGCCATTAGGGGTTAGAGTTTTTTTATTTTATTTTTTTTATCTTAATAATAATAATAATAATAATACTAAATTGATAATAATATTAACAATAATAATATTATAACAAACATAGTAATAACAAATAATAATTATATTAACATTCGTGATATAAATAATAATAATAATCCCAATAATAATATTAAAAATCATAATATTATTAATATCATTATTTCTAACCATTCTAAAAAATTCATTTCATCCAAATTATCTTGCTTTATTTATTTATTTATTTATTTCCATTCACCAGCCAAATTGATTTATTTATTTTTTCCGAACCGACTAACCGCGTGATTCGTCTACAGTAAGACTTTTGGTTGAGTAAACTGCACCCAAACCCTGCCACCTTGTACCACCTGGTTATAGGGTTAAGCTGCATGCTTGTCACCATATGTGTGTACGTATGGCTTACCGTCTCCAGGTCTTGGTGTAGTTTGTTTTTCATACACATCAATATTTGGATGGGTATAATAAGAAGTATAACTGATTTAAATAATAAATATAACATTTTAATGATTCTTTAAATATGATATACCATCATATTACATATTATTTCACCATCAATATAATGATATTGTCGCTTGTGCATACGTAAGATGACTATCTCCGCGATGCGATGAGATTAATTTCCACGTTCACAATTCAATAATGTTTATAAAAATATTTATTAATAATAAGTATGTAATATATTACATAATAATTATAATGGATATATATATACTTACACAAATCTTATTTACTTACTTCCGTTCAATTAGATATGAAAACGGAAACAACGTTTATGGGTACGAACACCCTACCGTCTCCACAAACTGTGCATCCCATTTCAATTATCTATCTATTATAAATATTTATATTCTAAATATATATGATATATAAATCAAATTTTATATTCAGGAAGAATTTATATTATTATCTAAACAATATGATCAAGAATAACAAGTTAAAACACGTACGATAATGAAAGCGATTATTAACTGAAATGTTAATTTAACATGAAAATCATTATTAAATGGATAGTATAAAGGAATAAATTAATCATGAATGATATAATAAATATAAATATGGTTCTAGTATAATTTAATAACATACTATGGTCATTATATAGGAGGTTAAACGTACCCTCGACCAAAAGAAAGTGCAAGGTAAGGGTTAATTCTTCAATCTCTTCATTATCCGAGGTTGTTTTTATGAGAGTATCTATTGGGACCTCTTTACCAAATACATATATGTTTCATAATAATATTTACAAAAGGAATATTTTAAGGTTTTATAGAAGGTACCTTTTAACTAGATCATCATTTTAAATTGATCAAATATTCATTCTCCTAAATCATTCTCATTAATGTTCATGTTTTCAAAATGGGGTTTATGGATTTATTTTTATGGACATGAATGTTTTTAAAATGTTAATTTATTTAAAAATCTTTAAAGTGGTATGGAACACTTTGATTCAGAAATGTATTTAAATGTATTCCTTTCTAAATTGTGTGACTTTTAAATTTTTTATGAAAAATGTAAATGTGTCTCAAAGAATTTAATAAATTATTTTCATCTATGTCAATGTCCATTGAAGAATTTTAAACTTGTTTGACATTGATTTATTATGACACAAATAATCAATATTGTATTGAAGGATTTGTGATATGTTTAATTATTGATGTGTTATTTTTATACAATTCATGGTTTATAGATAAAGTATTGACATTTTGTAAGCTAGTTTTAATATAAATGTTTATGTTATGTTTAAACCCTTTCATATGAAGAATTTATTGGATTTAGTAATTGACGGGTGGAGCCTCCTATATCTCTTCAATGCATCGGTAGGTATCATGAGACAAACTAGAGTCTAGGCACAAGGCCTTGACAAAATCTTATTTGTAGTGTTGGCACAAGGCCTTGACTATGTGGTTATGAAATCTGTAATTTTTCATTCCATCATTATGAAATTTGATTTTGATATTACATGTGATTATTAGAATATTACAATATTCATGTGTATAAGTAAAATGAACTATTTGATTTATATTTTCCATTTTATGCTGAATATTATGTTTAATGGGATTTTGTTTTAGACTTATACATTGCTTTAAATGTTTAGTTGTATATATGAATGTTTCCTCTATATTGTTATCCTTACAGAGTATCCGAGATCACCCCTTTCTATGTTTTATTTTTCCAGGATTCCAACAAATGTAATATGATTGATAATAAGGGTTATTATATGGGATTAATGGGATTCTCAAAGGATCATTTATGTTGTGTTTTATTTTCTAATAAGTAATGTAACATTCATATATGTAATCTATTTTCCAAGACTGCTAAACAGATCTGTCATTCGGGTCTTTATTCCTTGTAATCATGCCAATGTATTAAAATAATGCACTGAATCTGGGTAACTGGGGTTGGGGCGGTACATTAATATCATTTTTAAATTAATAATTTCAATGTTATATTAGGGTAAATATTTTGTGTTTTTCCTAAAAAGATTTATTTTTTAGTGAATGGAGAAAAAAGATACCTTTTTATAAAAATTATCATATATACTAAAGTAAATATCTTAATATGTTATGAATTTTTTCTTAAAATAACCTAATTATCCAAAAATTATAAATTATCAAATTGATTACATAATAATAATAATAATAATAATCAATATAGTCTATTCTAGTATATGATAATTTCTTGCGCTTAAAACTATTTCTTACAATAAAATATTATTATGCAAATTCTCTTTGTATTAATTATATATATATATATATATAATTATTTTTAAATAAATTTCCTGATTATAAATTCAATATAATATTTAAACATCAATTTTATATTTTTATCTAGTAAAATAAGGGAAATAAATTATGTTTTACAATTAATGAATAATTTTTTAAGATGCATTTTCATTGATATTTTCACAATAAATTAAAATAAAATTAATTAATTCTTAGAAATTGTGTTTAGTAAAATGGATTTCATAATTTTAATAATTAATATTAATATAATTTAATATGTTGAACATTATTTTTTCTTATAATGAATAGTGTGGTTAGGGTTAAAATATTTTTACCTTGAGAGCTAAACCATCAGATAAGTGTAGGATTGCCAAAAATAACTATCAAATTATTAATTTTTTATGATATATCAAAGTATTATTGTATTTAAATTTAATAAATATATTTGTTTATCCAAAATCACATTATATTGACAAAAGATCATTGAATTATTATTTGAAATTCCTTGTATGTCCCGACTATCACTTATAAAATGGAACCTCTTCTCCTCCAATACTCACAACATTTGAGGCTTCTAGATCTGTAATGACTACATAAAATCATTTATATAATAATTACCTTCATATTATTAATTATTGTCTTCTCAAAATACCAATCCTTCATGGTTTAAGGAGTAATCTAAAGGAGGACTCTCAAAGAAGGGGTATATATCGTAACCAATCCATTTCAATTTAATTTTTTCTTCTAAATCCAATAAAAATTTTCTATCCCTAAAAAAGTAGATTAACCCATTGTCATCATTATACTAATATTTTTTATGATGATGAAACATCTATTTACACCTCTTCTCAATCCAATTGGAGATGAATGTTTTTCTTGTGTGTTTTTGTGCATTACCACCAGCAAGTATCGATACTACTCATTTTCCATCACCATACATCATGATTTTTCATTATGATAGTTTTAATGTTTATATATGAAATTAATATCATAACTATTTCTATTTAAATATGTATTAATATTTACCATTCATTCTCTCCGACAATTGAAAAATTGAAACATCACTCATGAGTATATAAAAGATTCCTTCTCCACACCTGGATGTGATCAATTTTTCATCACCTCTTTATATGATTGTTTATTAAAATGTATATAGTTATAATATAATATAATCATATTATTATTAAAATTATGGTTATTTATGAACCTAAATTAAATTAAAATGAACATATCTTTTGAATTAAAATGAAATGAAAAAGAAAGCAATTAACACCCAAAATAACGAATTTAAAAGATATTTTCCAATAAACTGGTGTTGAAAATATATAATTGAAAAATATATAATATTATATATAAAAATAATATTATTTTCTATAATTATAATAGATTTGTAATTAATAATTTTGAGGTTATATAGTTACGAATCTAGTCTGATATAAGGTAAGGGTTTCATTCTCTCATTTTCAAATTCACAAGGCATGTTTGATATTACCTACCATAATTTCTTTTATGTGGTTTCATTAATGAATAATTATTTTATTTTTAAATATAAATAAAATACACGGGGATTTAGTATCTATATAATTTTCATAATTTACATAGAATCCTATTAAAAACATACAGAAAGTTTGTAGATTTTCATCTCAATTTCTCTTTTTTGAGAGTAGTTTTAATGTTATGATACCATTCCATATCTCTGTGGTGTATATACTACCCAATTATTTATTTTTGAATAATAGATATTTTAATTGATGATATTTATATAATATTAATATTTTTAGTCATCCAATTACTTTTTATTCAAATATTACTAATGTCGTATGTGTTTTATGTTATAATATGATTTGTACTGGGAGTGTTTATGCTTAAATTTTAGATGATGAAATAATATAATATATCTCTCTCAAATATTATATATTTTATTATCCAATAGTTATTTATAGAGATTATATATTTTTATTTAAATATACTCTTTTTATGAACTCAAAATATAAAAACTATTTTTTTAAGAAAACTGACATCATCTCTCTCTTCAGTCAACAATATTTTATTAAATGGACACATTATCTTCAAAATGTTTTCCATAATGTTTTTTCTATTATAATAATATTATTTAAATTAATTCAATAAAAATATTTTACATTCCTTACCAAGGTTTAATAAAAAATTACTATCATTTTCCTAACATGGTAATTTTTAATTATTTCATAAAATTTGGAAGGATTTATTGTTCTAACATACAATTCCAGAATAAATTTACCATCCATTTTGAATACTATATTAAGTAAATATTTAGTTATAATTATCTTTTTATATTTAAAATGAAAATATTTTCTTCATATTTTTGAAAATCGTTAGATTCTAAATAATGATTCCAAATAAAAAGGGTATTTTCCTCAAAAAAAATATGACAGTTATATTTGAAATCTAGTTATTATATATATAAATATGTCAACATCCTTGGATGTTTCTGATGATTTATAAGGGATATGTTCCAATAATATGATATTTATTAATTTTTAATATGATTTATGATTATTATTATGTAATTATTATGAAACTTGTATCATTACCTCTAGTTATGATATGTTAATAAGTTTGATTTTTATAGCCATATGCCACACATATGTTTGGTTTAAAATATGGGGATGGATAGTTTAGTTACAAATAAATCATTGGTAGTTAAATCACAAAACATGGCCATGTGGGTCTATTGGGTAAATATGGATATCTTATGGGATAATATAGACTATAATGGGGATTAAAGCCAGTTAATTTTGGGACTATGTTCAATAATATTATCTTGAGAGTGAACCTTGGCTAACAAAATGATGAAATGATGAGTGAGCCCAATAAAAATGACAGTCTATGAAGTGAGCCTTTATTATGGAAATGATTCTATATGATTTTGTTCCTTCCAAAAACGTATTTCTTATTCTTATGATGTGTTTTCTTGCCTCATGATTTATTATTGATGATTCCACACACTTTTATCTCATATCATTCGTTTGATATTGCTTTATGTTAGGTTTCACAATTATCATATATGAATTTAATAGTATAGTCTTATAATTTATAGATCATGTTTTCTTACCCTTATCCTTATGTTATACGCACTTATGATTATTTATTATAATATCTTATTCTTACCCTTACAAGGAATTTGAGTACACACTTTCCTCTGTTTCACTTCCCAATTTTATGGAAATAGGTTTTATGTGTGTTATGTCTATCAAAGTTGGTAGTGATGAAGAATGAAATGGGAAATGTAATGCCCCGACCCTATATACCTAGAGTCGGTGCATTATTACATAACATTGGCATGATCACAAGAAACATCAAGTCTCAAAAGGCCGATTTGTTTAGTAGCCTTGGAATAACTAGATACATTAATAAAGATTACATTACATCATAAAATGAAAACTACAAAAACATATTCTACATAGTCCACACTCATATCCCCACATACTATCCCAGTAGGACATTCATAAATTACTTCTTCACATCCTGTGAAAAATAAAACATTGAAATGTGTGAGCTCAAATGCCAAGTAAGGATAAAAATATAGTGAAATATTTTATGAATAAGCATAAACATTTAAGTCAATGTAAAACTAAAACAAAATCCTTTCAAACTTGAACTTCAGCATAATATGGAAAAAATAAAATGAAATAATACCATTTAGTTATTCACATGTATATTCTACTAGTCAAATAATCACATGAAATATTAATAACCACTTTCATAATAATGGAATGCATAATGACAGACTATCATAACCACATAGCCAAGGCCTCGTGCCAAGACTATAAATAAGATTTTGTCAAGGCCTTGTGACAAGACACTAGTTTGTCTCATGAGACCTACCGATTCATCGAGGAGCTGTAGCGGGCTCCACCCGTCACATATTAAGTCTAATACATTCCTCATATGAACATGTTTAAACATAACATAAACATTCGTATTAAAACTAGCATGCGAAATGTCAACACATTCTCCATAAACCATGAATGGTATAAAAATAACATATCCACAATCAAACATATCAAAAAACCATCAATACAATATGTATGTTTTGTTTCATAACAAATCAACTTCAAATAAGCTCAAAATCCATCAAAGGATGTTGGCATAGATGAAATCATAACTGTTTGAGAGAAATATCTCATTTTTTTAATAATATAAAAGTCACATAATTATAAAAGAAAACATTTACTTTGAAAATATTCTTATAATCTTGTATGGGAAGCTTCAACAATTTTATAACGGCGGAAATTAGCCGCACCCGTTGTATAAGTTAAAAAAACATTCTTACCTTAATTCTGTCAAAAAGGTTAAAAAGCACCTTATTTTGAAAACAAAAGAAGGATTCCTTTATAAACCTCTTATAAAAAGTCAAAAAAGGGTATAAATTAATTTAACCCATATTCTAGTAAATAGTAAAAATGTTTTGAAATATATTTTTAAGAAACATGGATGTGGATGACAAAGAAGTCCCAATAGATTATTACGTATAAACAACTTCGGATAATGAAGAGATTGTGAAATAAACCCTTACCTTGTACTTTTCCTTGGTTGAGGGTTGTAAACCTCATGTATAATGGTGAAATAATTGTTATTAAATTATACAAGAATCATATACATTTATATTATATCATGTATGTTCTTTTAACATTTATTTGTTAATAATATCTTAGTATTATCGTTGTTTCGGGTGTTAACTTACTCATTTTCTTTTATATGTTTTGTTATGTAAGCCATGTTTGTCATGGATAGGTTGTATCTTATCATATCCAGAATGATATCAAGTCCTTATATACTATTATTAATCATCAAATGATAATTATACTTGAATGGATACGATGGGGAATGAATCTCATCGCGTTCGTAGAGACGGTAGTCCGTACGTACGCACAAGCGACAATATCATTCTTTTGATATTAAAATAATATATAATTGGATGGTATATCATATATACAGAATCATTGTCATGTTATATTTTTTATTTAAATTAATTTCACATCATTATTATACACATCCAAATAATAATTTATTGAATAACAATTACACCACGATGTGGAGACGGTAAGCCGTACGTAGGCACATATGGTGACATTTCATTCAAAGGATGGATAGAATACTGAATATGGTTGTACCATATTTATAATATCATCATAGTATATATAAAATACTAGATTTATTATTTTAGAATGGGAATAACAAAGAAAGAAGAATTTGAAGAAGAAAGGAACTTGAAAGAGGGTGGTGAAAACATTACCTCTTTTTTGGGTTCTTCCATTTGATTTGATCAAAAGGGCTCATTAGGATGCCTTTCTGATAAAAATAAGGCCTCTAGGATGAATTGAGGGAAGTTGAGAGAGTATTTTATCGGGGTTTGGCTGAATCAAAAGGCTTTGAAGGTGTGAATAATTGGTTATAAGTGGTGTCTGTTTATAAGTGGGAGGAGGGGCACCTTTGGAAAAGCTATAAATATTATTTTATAATAAATTCATATTCGGTTTCTAATGGCTACAAAGTGGAATATTTAAAGGTTAAGGTGGGGATGGGTCATAAACCACTCAACCAATAGAATTTAGACAGGTTTGGGTCATTATAATAACTTTATCTTTTAGTTTTAAGTCTTAGTTAATTAGTTTGACACTTACCATATCACTTTGTATTTTTATATTATATAGTTAATAAACATACTATATACCTCCAAGACACCCCCAAGTGGTCCATTAATGATACACCTATAATTATAAAAGTCTCTTGGACGAACTTTAGATTTTTAGGAATTGAATATCAATTAATAATTAAATATTTGTTTTAGAAACACTTTTATGTCAATTTTGACACTTTTTGGAAAATTGATTTTTGTGAAAATCATAACAGAATGATTACTTCGAAAAAAGTTAATTAAATCATTACTAACATGTCATATTAACCTATAAAAGTAGTTTAATTCAAAAAAAAGTCTCACATTATACTTATTTTTGTATTTATAATATCAATTATTTAAATTTTTCACTATTATGGTAATTACCGCATCATCATTATGTCATAAATAAATTAAACTATTTAATAGTCAAAAATTATAAATAAAATATAATTATATAGTTATTATATTTATATTTCTAATGAATATTTATAATCTAATTTATCTTATGTGTAACCCTATATTAAAAATGTTTATGTAAATAAACATTGATTTTAACTCTTTTAACTCTTCCTTGAATTAAATAATAATTAATGTCCTAATCTAATCCAATTGCACCTAAATGATAATATTTTATTCCTAAGGTTGTTTTTGGTCGATATAAACTTGTCCAATAGAATTAGGACATGTGTTAGGGTAATATTAATATCAGTTTTACCATTAATTACCCTATTTACTTTTAACCGTGGTAAATAAAAGTAAAAAGTTACTATTCACCAAAAATTATTTTCATCCCATTGAACCACATTTTACTCCTTGATATTAACCGTTTCTCTCAGATTTTTGAAATTCCACTCACAGAAGTGGTAAAATTATGTTTTATGAAAAATTCAGTTTTTTAACAACCACTTAGTGGTTTCACTATTCATCAAAAAATGATGTTTTTCATAAAAATACCAAAAATTTACCATAGGCTAATTTCGATATTCCGAATCCAAAAATGAAGTCCATTTTGAAAAATAAAATTTATAAATTTCAAAAAGTGGGAATTACTATTCATAACGGCTAGTTTGATTGAATGTGGTGTGTTAGAACTCGATGTTGCGTACAACACACGCTATTGCATTATTCAAAGAGAAGCGTACCATAGAAGTATGGGGTGTTACATTCTCCCCTCCTTCAAATAATTTCATCCTCAAAATTTCTAGAATACTACCGCATTAAAAAGACTCGGGTGGTTCTTCATCATAAGTTTCTCGGGTTCCCACGGTGCCTCTTCCATTTTATAGTTTCTCCACAAGGCTTTTACTAGATGATTCGTCCGGTTTCTCAGTACTTGTTCTCTCGTATCAAGAATCTTGACGAGCTCTTCACAATAAGACAGATCAGGTTCCAGTTCTAATTCCTCATAGGTGAGTACATGCGTTGGGTCAGGCATGTATTTCCTCAACAGAGATACGTGGAACGCATCGTGAACTTTGGAGAGACTTGGTGGCATTGCCAATCGGTAAGCTACAGCCCCAATTCGTTCTAGAATTTCGAAAGGTCTGATGTACCTGGGACTAATTTTACCTTTCTTACCAAAACGTATGACTCCCTTCCATGGAGATACCTTTAGGAAAACATCATCACCGACTTGAAATTCCAAATACTTCCTTCCATTATCGACATAGCTCTTCTACCTACATTGAGCTGCTTTGATATGGTTTTGGATTACCTTAACCTTTTCTATCATTTCCTCCACCAGTTTTGGACCTACAGGTTTTCTTTCACCAACTTCATCCCAACATGTTGGAGTGCAACATCACTTTCTATATAACTCTTCATATAGTGCCATCTAAATACTCGAATGGAAGCTATTGTTATAATAAAATTCTACCAGAGGTAAATATTGATCCCACATGCCCTGAAAGTCAAGTGAGCAGGATCTCAACATGACTTCTAAGGTTTGAATAGTTTTTTCTGATTGTCCATCTATTTGAGGGTGGTAGGTAGTGCTCAAATGAAGTTCAGTATCCAGGGCATTCTGATGACTTTTCTAGAATCTTGAAGTAAAATTGGGATCACGACCAGAAACAATCGATAGGGGTACTCCATGAAGTCTCACAACTTCATCAATATATAGTCTTGCTAGCCGTTCAAGTGGTAAATCTTCCCTTATAGAAAGAAAATGTGCTAACATGGTAAGACGATAAAAAATAACCCATATTTCATTGTTCCTTCTAGGAGTCTTTGGTAGTCCCATGACAAAGCCCATCGTGATATTATCCCATTTCCACTCAGGTATGGGAAGAGGTTGCAATACTCTACCATGTTGTTGCTTTCTATCATTCACTTGTGGAAAAACCATACATCTTGACACAAAATCGTCAATCTCCCTCTTTGTTTTGTCCCACCAAAAATGTTCCTTCAAATCTCTATACATGTTGGTGCTCCTAGGGTGTATAGAGAAATTGGTACTATGAGAATCATCTAGCAATTCCCATTTTAGATCAGGTATATCGAGAACACAAAGCCACTTCCAAAATTTCAAAATTCCTTCTTCATACACAAAGTCTCTCAATCTCCCATCATTCACAACTTTAATCTTCTTTTGAAATTCTTCATCATTTGTTTGAGAACTCTTAATACTTTCTAGTAAAGATGGGTTTGAAACCATTTGAAAAAGCATTGATATTTCACCTTACCTGGTTATTCCCATGTCTATCTTCACTAGATCTATGAAAATTGGATCCCTTTCAATTCTCATATTGTTCAAAACTCCATGATCATTTCTGCTCAAAGCATCTGCCACCTTGTTTGCTTTCCCCGAGTGGTAGTTTATCATACAATCATTATCCTTGAGTAATTCAAGCCATCTCCTTTTCCTCATTTTTAGTTCTTTTTGTGAGAAAATATACTTCAAACTCTTGTGATCAGAATAAATCTCACATTTTTCACCATAGAGGTAGTGCTTCCATATCTTCAAAGCAACGATCATAGGTTCTAACTCCAGATCATGAGTAGGATAGTTTTCTTCATGAATTTTCAAGTGTCGTGATGCATAGTCGATAACCCTAGCATTCTGCATAAGTACACAACCATGTCCTTTATTCGATGCATCACTATAAATAACAAACCCATCATTCCCGGATGGTAGATTCAATATAAGAGCATTGAAAAATATTCTCTTAAGTTCTTCAAAATATTCTTCACACACATTTGTCCAAAAAAATTTAACCCCTTTATGTGTGACCTTCGTTAATGGGTTAGCAAACTGGGCAAAATTCTGGATGAAACGTCGATAATAACCTAAAAAACCAAAAAACTACGTACCTCAGTTATACTCGTTAGTGCAGGCCATTCTTGGATTGCCTTGGTCTTAGAAGGATCAACAATGATTCCATATTTATAGACAACATGTCCAAGAAAAGAAATATCCTAAATCCAGAATTCACACTTGCTAAACATCCCATATAATTCATGTCTTCTCGGAGTATTTCGGATAATGCGCAAGTGATTTTTATGATCTTAGTAGCTTTTGGAGTATACCAAGATATCATCAATAAATACCACCACAAATTCATCGAGATATTCCTTGAAAACACTTTTCATCAGATCCATTATTACAAAGGGTTCATTATTCAATCGAAAAGGTATTACTGTAAACTTGTAATGCCCGTACCTGGTTCGAAATGCTGTCATTAGAATGTCTTCCTTCTTCACACACAACTGATGGTATCCAGATCAAAGGTCAGTCATTGAAGAATACTGAGCTCCATGTAGTTGGTCAAATAAATCATCAATGTGAGGTAGGGGATACTTGTTCTTTATTGTTATAACATTTATCTCCATGTAGTTGATACATAAATTCATAAATCCATCTTTCTTTTTAACAAAAAGAACAGGGGATCCCAATGGAGAAACACTAGGGAGAATAAATCCCTTATTACTCAATTCCTCTAGTTGTTTCTTTAGTTCAACTAATTCTACAGTGGCCATTATTTAAGGGGTCTTCGATATAGGCCTTGATCTAGGAATTAAATCAATGGAAAACTCAACTTCTCGTTCTGGAGGATGTCGAGGTAAATCTTACGGAAACACATCTACATATTCTTTCACAATAGGTACATCCACTATTTGAACATTCCTTTCCTCACCCACTATAATTTCATCCTCTTCCTCCCCAATAATTGAATTTAGTTGAGCTACTGGGGGTGGATCTAGGTAAGAATTAGGTGGTGACGATTTTGCTCTAAAGATAAGGTGTTCCTTATCATCATCATCAAAAATCGTAACCTCCTTCTTCTTACAATAAATCGTCACAGCATGGTTCGAAATCCAATCCATACTGAAGATTATATCAAACTCAATCATAGGTATGACAATGAGATCAGTGGATAAAGAACATTTATGTGCTCTAATGGGGACTTATTCGCAATATTTTGTTGCAATGATACATCCCTTAGGAGTTTTAACTAACAACTCCCTTGTTAAATAAAATAGGAAATATCTAATTTTCTTAGAAAAATGGGAAGATATGAAACAATACGATGATCCAGAATCAAATAATCCATTTTCTAAACTTGAAGAAACCATTAAATTACCGGCCACCATGTCTTTCGGAGCTTCTACCTCAGCAGTAGTGATAGAATATGCTTGGCCTTGATCCAGTGGACTTTTCTAAGGTAAGTACCACTACTGCTTAGGACATTCATTTTCATAATTTCCCGTCTCCCTGTAATTGTTGCATTGGACATCAGTAGCTTAATTCTTCCCCTTGCAATCACGAGCTTGGTGGACTTTTTCACCACACTTGTAACAGACTCCTATTCCTTTTAATCAAGTACTAGGGTGTTTCATCCCACATTTTCTACAGTTTGGAAATTCAACTTTTCGTTTATTCACCTTATTTCCATTCCCAGAATGATCAGTAGTTCTCTTATTCTCTTTATTTTCTTTAAAGTCATAAGACTTAGAGAATTTCTTTTCTGTCTTTATAGCACATGAGACAAAGTCTTCATACGATGAGAAGGATTGTGAGACTAATGCTCGATGGAGAAATGGTTTTAACCCATCAAAGAAATGATCAATCTTACTTCTTGGGTTACATATATAATCTCTATCAAACCTTTCTATCCTTGTAAATTTAGCCTCATACTTTGTGACATTCTCATCCTCCTATTGTCTCAGACTCATAAATTGCCTTTCCATATCTGTTCGATGGTCACGAGGAAAGTATTTTTCTAAAAATAGACCTTTGAACTCCCTCCATTACATATTTGATACTTCATAATCATCCTTCATGTTTTGAATCAATGACCACCATTGATCAGCATCTCCAGTGAGGTGATAAACTTCCATGACAACTTTTTCCCTTTCACTACTCCCCAATGCCTGGACTATTTTCTCTAGGGAACTTATCCATTGTTCAGCTACTAATGAATTTGTAGTCCCATTTAATGTTGGTGGTTGCTGCCTGATGAAGCGATATAACATTGATCCTCCACGCTGTGGATCAGGGTGCTCTATACGGGTAAGGTTATTATTCATAACCTGAGTGAGTTGTCCCAGTATGGTGGTTAGTTGATCAGCACCAGTTGCATCACCAGTGCCACTGTAAATATCTTGAGCAGGAGGTAAATCCCTACAAGGATTGTGTGCATTGATACAGTTACCATTTCTTCCACTAGGTGCCATTTCTAAACAATGGCATAAACTACATCAGTTTATGAAGCAAAGTACATAATTCCATTATTATAAAACACTTAACATAAATTGAACTATTTATGGATATAATCCATAATCATAAAAATATTTTCTTTGAGGACGTATATACTAATAAACCCTTCATAATGATTTGTAATGAAAATGAGAGTTATCCTAATCATATCCCCCGGGAGTGTCATAACCAAGAGTGCAGCAAGGCTCATTGTCGTGCACCAGTTCCCATTCTAGTCTAGCTCAAAGTGGTGTTTTTGGGTTTTACCCCTATGTACATCTGTGCTAGAGCCGCCTCTACCTATTCATATCTAGACATGGATGTATTTCTCAGAAAATTCACAAAATCTCTACAATACCAATATTCTAGGAAGTTCGTCTATACTAATCCTCAAATTCCATCTTAAATATATGTGCTCTAATCATAGTTTATCTAAATCTAGCTTCCAAGGATTGTACTAAACTTCCTCTAATACCAACTGTAATGCCCCGAACCTAGATACCTAGAGTCGGTGCATTATTTCATAAAATTTTCTTGATCTCAATAAAGATCAAGTCTCGAAATACCTATTAGTTTAGTAGCCTTGGAATAAATAGATACATTAATAAAGTTTAAATTACATCATAAAATGAAAACTACAACAATATAGTCTCTATAGTCCAAACTCATATACCCACATACTATCCCATCAGGTCATTCATAAATTACTTTTTCACATCTCTGGAAAAATAAAACATTGAAAGGGGTGAGCTCAAATTCCTAGTAAGGATAAGAATATAGTGAAAACTTTTATAAATAAGCCTAAACATTTAAGGAAATGTATTACTAAAACAGAATCCTTTTAAACTTGAACTTCAGCATAATATGGCAAAAATAAAATGAAATAATTCCATTTACATATTCACAAGGATATTCTACTAGTCGAATAATAACATGAAATATCAATAACCACTTTCATTTTGATGGAATGCATAATTCCAGACTATCATAACCACATAGCCAAGGCCTCGTGCCAAGACTACAAATAAGATTTTGTCAAGGACTTGTTTCAAGACTCTAGTTTGTCTCATGAGACCTACCGATGCATCGAGGAGCTATATCGGGCTCCAACCGTCACATATTATGTCCAATGCATTCCTCATATAAACAGCTTTAAACACAACATAAACAATCGTATTAAAACTAGCATACGAACTGTCAATACTTTCTCTATAAACCATTAGTGGCATAAAAATAACACATCCACAGTCAAACATATCACAAAACCATCAATACAATATGTAATTTTTGTTTCATAATAAATCAACTTCAAATAAGCTTAAAATCCATCAAAGGATGTTGACATAGATGAAATCTAAACTGTTTGAGAGAAATAACTTTTTTTAAATCATTTAAAAGTCACATAATTAAAAAAATAAAAATTTTCTTTGAAAATATTCTTATAAGATTGTAAGGGAAGCTTCAACGATTTTATAACAGCGGAAATTAGCTGCACCCTCTGTATAAGTTAAAAAACATTCTTACCTTAATTCTATCGAAAAGGTTAAAAAGCACCTTGTTTGGAAAACGATGGAAAGATTCCTTTATAAACTTCTTATAAAAAGTAAAAAAAGGGTATAAATGAATTTAACCCATATTCTAGTAAATAGTAAAAATATTTTGAAATATATTTTTAAGAAACATGGATGTGGATGATAAAGAAGTCCCAGTAGATTATTACGTATAAACAACCTCGGATAATGAAGAGATTGAGAAATAAACCCTTACCATGTACTTTTCCTTGGTTGAGGGTAGGTTAACCTCCTTTATAATGGTGGAATAATTGTTATTAAATTATTCAAGAATCATATAAATTAATATGATATCATATATTATCTTTGAACTTTGATTTGTTAATAATATCTTAGTATTATCGTTGTTTCCGGTGTTAACTTACTCATTTTATTTTATATGTTTTTTTACAGAAGTCGTGTTTTTCATGGATAGGTTGTGTCTTATTCATATCCAGAATTATATCATGTCCTTAGGTACTATTATTAATCATAAAAAGAGAATTAGACTTGAATGGATACAATGGGGAATGAATCTCATTGCGTTCATGGAGACGGTAGTCCGTACGTACGCATGAGCGACAATATAATTATTTTGATATTAAAATAATATATAATTGGATAATATATAATATATATAGAATCATTATAATGTTATATTTAATATTTACATGAATTACACATCATTATTATACCCATCCAAATAATAATTTATTGAATAACAATTACACCACGACGTGGAGACGGTAAGCCGTACGTACGCAAGTATGGTGACATGTCATTAAAAGGATGGAAAGAATAATAAATATGGTTGTACCATATTTATAATAACATCAAAGTATATATTAAATACTTGATTTATTATTTTAGAAAGGGAATAACAAAGAAATAAGAATTTGAAGATGAAAGGAACTTGAAAGAGGGTGGTGAAAACATTACCTCTTCTTCGGGTTCTTTCTTTTGATTTGATAAAAATGGCTCCTTAGGATGGATTTCTGATCAAAATAAGGACTATATGTTTAATTTAGGGAAGTTTAAAGAGTATTTGGGTAGGCTTTGGATGAACCAATATTCTTTTAATGTGTGATGAATTGGTTAGAAGTGGTGTCCTTTTATAAGGGGGAGGAGGGGCACCTTCGGAAAAGATATAAATATTATTTTATAATAATTTTATATTCGGTTTATAATGGCTCAAAAGTGTATTATTTAAAGGTTATGGTGGGGATGGGTCGAAAACCACTCAACAAATAGAATTTAGATAGGTATGTGTCATTATATTAACCTTATATTTTAGTTTTAAATCTTAGTTAATTAGTTTGACACTTACCATGTCACTTTGTATTTTTATATTATATAGTTAATAAACATAGTATATACCTCCAAAAGACCCCCCAAGTGGTCCAGTAATGATACAACTATAATTATATATGTCTCTTGGACGAACATTAGATTTATAGGAATTTAATATCAATTAATAATATAATATTTGTTTTAAGAACACCTTTTATGTCAATTTTGACACTATTTGGAAAATTGATTTTTGTGAAAATCATAACAGAATGATAACTTCGAATAAATCTAATTAAATCATTAATAACATGTCATATTAACCTATAAAATTAGTTTAAGTCATAAAAAGTCTCAAATTATATTTATTTGGGTATTTATAATATCATTTATTTTAATTTTTCACTATTATGGTAATTACTGTATCATCATTGTGTCTTAAATAAATAAAATTATTTAATGTCTAAAAATTATAAATAAAATATCATTATGTATGAATTATTTTTAACATTCTAATGAATATTTATAATCGAATTTATCATATGTGTAACCCTATATTAAAAATGTTTTAGTAAATAAACTTTTATTTTAACTCATTTAACTCTTCTTTGAATTAAATAATAATAAATATCCTAATCTAATCCAAGTGGACCTAAATGATAGTATTTTATTCCTAATGTTGTTTTTGGTCGAGATAAACTTGTCCAATAGAATCAGGACATGTGTTAGTGTAATATTAATATCATTTTTACCCATGATTACCCTATTTACTTTTAACCGTGTTAAATAAAAGTAAAAAGTTACTATTCACCAAAAGTTATTTTCATCTCATTGAACCAAATTTTACTTCTTTATATTAACCATGTCTCTCGGATTTTTTAATTTTACTCACAGAAGTGGTAAAATTATGTTTTATGAAAAATTCAGTTTTTTAACTACCACTTAGTGGTTTCACTATTAATCAAAAAATGAAGTTTTTCAGAAAAATACCAAAAAATCACCCTAATATAATTTAGATATTCCAAATCCAAAAATTAATTCCATTTTGAAAAATAAAATTTAAAAATTTCAAAAAGTGGGTATTACTATTCATAACGGCTAGTTTGGTTGGTTGTGGTGTGTTAGAACTCGATGTTGCGTACAACACACGCTATTGCATTATTCAAAGAGAAGCGTATCGTAGAAGCTTGGGGTGTTACATGAAATTAGTTTGATCATTTATGTACCATATATTACCAACGAATGTTTACAAAGGCACTAATCCTATATGGTCCTCGGCCTTGATATAATCTAAAATGTATTGAATATTCATCTAATGTGATGCGATATTTATATATGAAATGTATGGGTATCTATATGAAAAAAACTAAAAAAGTAGAAAAATTTGAATAAAGATAATATTATATGTTTTTATTATACATCTTTAATATATGTTTTTAATTTTTTTTATAAGTATAAGCTACCACACTATGAAATCTACATAGAATAAAAAATAAAGCATAAATATATTTATGAAAGAATCATTTTTGGATTAAAATAAGTTTTATGTTTTGACATATTAATTTAAAATTAATTTCATTCACTTTTTTAAATTTAATTTGGAATTAAGAATATCAAATTTTTGATTCAATGTTTTTGAATTAGGTTGTGGTGAATTCTTGTGATTTTTCTGATATAGTTGATAAATATGTGAATAGTGAAAATATTTTTTATAACAATACCATAGATTTTACTACGTTATCATAAATTATGTATGACTCAAAAAAATAAAAAAAATTCCTGAAAAAAGTTTCATTTAATTATTATTATTATTAATTTGATAATACTAGTTGGATTTAGAAAACATATGTCTAACATTTAGAAAAGAAAGAAATTATTTTCCAAAAAAAAACTATTTATCACTACTAGAAAAGGGGGCATTGAAGCCCACCAGAATCGGGCGACCACCTTTGGCGGTCGCTGGCCTTGATAAAAAAACGCGAGCCTTTTTGCGCCCCCCCCCCCCCCCCCGTCGCCCCCCCCCCCGTCACCCCCCCCCATCGCCGCCCCCCCGACGTCGCCCCCCCCCCCCCCCCCCCCCCCCGCCTCCCCCCCCCCCCCCCCCGCCGCCCGGCCTCCCCCGCTCCCCCCTGCCTCCCGGCCTCTGCCGCCGCCGGGCCTCCCCCGCCGCACGCCCTCTTCCCTCCACCCTCCGCCATCCGCCCTCCGCCCTCTTCCCTCTGGCCTCCGCCCCCTCAGCCCTCCCCCCACCCCGGACGGCTCCGGCACCCCAGATAGCCCCCCCCCCACCCCGGACCGCTCCCCTCACCCAAGATGCCCCCCCGCACCTCAACCAGCCACCCCCCCCCCCCCGACCCCGGACAGCCCCCCCCCCCCCTCGCTGCCCATCCCCCGTCCCCTCACCGCCTCCTCTCTTCCAGCTCCCCACCGCCGCCGCCGCCCGTCCCCTCCCTTGCTGCACCGCCTTTGGCTCCGGATCCCCTTCACTGCCTCCTCTCTCTCGCTGCACCGCCTTCGTCTCCCGTCCCTTTTAGGATTGTAGCTCAATCCGGTAACATGGGCTTTTAGTTACATTATTATTTTATCATTGGTTCATAAACAAATGATTAATATTTATTTTAAATATACTTGATTTGAAAAATGTAAATGTAATAAGTATTGTGTAAATGTTTGTTATACAGATATAATTATGGATAAGAGTTGGATTGATCTTCCAAATCGAACTTCTAGAGATTATTTCAATGGAATTATTCAGTTTAATGACTTCACGAGAGGATTTAAAAGTGACTATATTAGTTGTCCATGTAGAAAATGTGCTAACAGATATCAATTCACACGAGATACTGTTAGGGAGCACCTTTTATTTAATGGATTTCTGAAAAATTATAAGAGTTGGACTCGTCATGGAGAAGAATATGTTCGTTGTCAACATACAGATGCAGCTCAGATGGATGTTGACGCAAGGATGACTGATCCAATGCATGAAATGCTTACTGATATGGTACGTGGGTTTGATCCTGAAGGCATTGACATCCAGAATCATGAGACCGGTGAGATAAATCTTCACTCTGGTGCAGATCGTGATTCGAGGAGGTTTTATGAAGCACTTGATGATGCGAAAACAAAATTATATCCTGGATGTACTTCTTATAATAAACTGTCGTTTATCGTGGAGTTGTTGCATTTGAAGACTTTGAATAATTGGTCAGACACATCATTCGACATTCTTTTGGTTTTATTGAAAAAAGTTCTTCCTGTCAATGCTAAGATTCCTGAATCATATTACTATGCTCGTAAGTTGACAGAGAACATAGGTTTTACATATGAGACCATAGATGCATGTGCAAACAACTGTATGTTGTTTAGAAAAGAAACTGCCCATTTGGATATTTGTACGGTTTGTGGTGCTTCCAGGTGGAAAGAGAACAGGGGAAATAATAATCATCAAAGTCAGATTGCGATACAGGGGAAACGGATTGTCGTAAAGAAAATGCGTTACTTTCCCCTTAAACCGAGGTTGAAAAGATTTTTTATGTCATCTAAAGTTTCTAATTTAATGAGATTGCATGCAGAAAGAGTTCATGAAAGTGATATGTTAACCCACCCGGCAGACTCTCTTGCATGGAAGGATTTTGATAAGAGACATCCCGACTTTGCTAAAGATGTTCGTAATGTCCGATTGGGATTGACAGTAGATGGTTTCAATCCATTCAAGTCTATCGTTGGTGCAACTCATAGCACATGGCCCGTGGTGTTGGTTCCATATAATCTTCCTCTATGGCTTTGTATGAAGCAACAATTTATATTACTTTCCACTCTTATTGATGGACCTAAAAGTCCGGGGATAAGATTGATGTTTGCCTTCATCCATTGATTGATGAGTTGAATGAATTTTGGGGCGATGGTGTGATGACTTATGACTGCAAAACGAATGAAATGTTCAAACTGCATGCTGCTTTATTGTGTACAATCAATGACTTCCCAGCTTATGCATATTTATCAGGCTGGAGTACGAAAGGGGAATTTTCTTGCCCTTGTTTCAATAAAAGTAAAAAATCTGTATGGCTTAAACATTCCAAAAAATGGGCATACATGGGTCACATGCGTTTTCTCCCTCCTCAGCACAGATTCAGAAAGGACAGAGTGGCATTTGATGGTTCTAGAGAGTTCATCCCAGCACCAAAGATCATGACAGGAGTCGAAATGTTATCGCAGATTGAGGAAGAAAACATCCACACGGTATATGAAATTCAAGATTTGGTGGCTCCTCCAGTACGTAATATTCGTGCTTCAGGTAGGCATCGCAATCACAATTGGAAAAAGAAAATTATTTTTATAGTCTTCGGTATTGGAAAACTAACATGTTGAGGCATAATTTGGATGTCAAGCACAATGAAAAAAATGTTTGTGATAACATATTGTGGACCATTTTAGGTGTCAGTGGAAAATCAAAGGACCATGTTAATGCACGCCATGATTTGGAAGAAATGGGTTTAAGGAAACAGGTGCATTTATAGTTAGCTGAGGGAAACAAGGCATATATGCATGCTGCACAGTATACGATGACTACAGAGGAGAAAGAGACATTTCTATCCATTTTGAAGATAGTCAAGGTGCCTGATGGTTATTCTTCTAATATTTCAAAGTGTGTGAATCTGACGAGCAAGACATTTCAAGGGTTGAAAAGTCATGACAATCACATATTACATCATCAGTTGATTCCAATCGCAATTTGTGATTGTTTATCCCCCAATGTTGTTCAGCCCTTGATTGAGATGAGTAATTTTTTTAGACAGCTTTGTTTACGAAATCAACGAATGAGTGATTTATAAAGTTTGCAGGACCGAATTGTACTTACGCTTTGTCACTTTGAGAAACTTTCCCCCCCTCATTTTTTGATGTTATGGTCCACTTGACAGTGCACCTAACTAATGAAGTAATGGCTTCTTGTCCAGTTCAATTCAGGTGGATGTATCCTATTGAACGGTATTTGAGTACATTGAAAATATTTGTACGCAACAGAGCTCGTCCAGAGGCATCAATTGCCAATGGTTATTTGATGGATGAGTGCACTACCTTTTGGGAAGAATATCTTACGGATGTTGAAACAAAATTATATAAGACCTCTCCGATTCATGATGGTCCAGTCGGAGAGGGAACCACATTTGATATGGACAACAACGAGTGGATACAAGCACATCGATATATCTTGTTCTATACTCAATCAATTGCACCATTAATGGAGTAAGGATCTTATCAATGTGCTTGTATAATATTTACATGTTTTGTTTGAATAAGATGATCTTTTAAACATCGCATTATCATTTGCAGGAAACACATTAATGAGATAAAAGAAGAGATGCATCGTGCGTCTGAGTTTGAAATTCAACAATCTCATTATGCGTCAATTCATGATTGGTTCAAGGATTATGTATGTATAAATTGATTTTCATTATGAGTGAAGTATTATACTAATTCTTTCTGCATATATCAGTATTGATTTTTATAAATTATGTAGGTTCGTAAGCTGAGGGAGTTAGGGGACCCCACACTACCTGAAGTATTTATCCAACTGGCTGAGGGTCCATCTATAACGGCTCGTCGTTATAAAGCTATTGATGCTAATGGTTTTCGATATCGCATTAAAGATGTTGACGACAAACGAGAAACACAAAACAGTGGCATCAGTTGTCCCTTCGTCGATTCTGGTTATTACTATGGTCAATTGATAGACATCATTGAAGTTGTATACACACACGGTTTGAAGTACATATTGTTAAAGTGTAATTGGGTTGATCTAGGGCGTGGATGTAAAGTCGGTCAATATTAGTTTTCATTGGTGAATTTTAACTATATGTTATACAGAAATAATGAACGAGTTGAGAATGAACCTTTCATTTTGACATCACAAGCGGAACAAGTATTCTTCGTTACTTTGCCTACGGATCCAAGTTGGAAAGTTGTTGTCAAAATGTCTCGGCGAGGAGTGTTTTTATTTGAAGAAGATGAACCCAAGACTGTTCCATTTTTTTACCAATAACTTGATCAACATACTGTAGTTCAACGTGAAGAATATATTTATTGGGTCAGAGCGGTTGTTGAAGGAGAAACGGTCGATTTTCATGCTTAATGAAAGGTATAATTGTTTTCCTGCTATTCTGTAGAATGCCCTAGGATATCATAAATTATCTAATCATTTTATAAATCTTTATATGTTTTAATCCTCACTTTTGTAAGTTAATTCAATCATAAATATTTAGATTGTTTTTACTCTTGATTTATTGATGTTATGGTGGGTGTATCATCCCTTTGATGTATTCTTCATCGGATTCATGTGATGCATGAATTTTTATTAGTTCTATCTGAAATTTGGCTATGCATTGACTGGTTTTGTACATAATTTGTATATATGTTTTGTTAACTTTCTGATTTTTTAAAATTCATTCACAACTAATTATTCAATCCATTTTTTGTTTGATTAACAGTTGTACAAGTTTGATTTTTTAAGAACAATCCAATTTATCTTTTAAACACTTTGGACTCATTACTGATGTTTTCTATGACTGCAGACATGTCAGGGGAAGAGGCAGAAGATCCACATCATCCATCTGAGGCATCTACGTCTCAGGGTCGAGGTATGTTTGAATGTCATTGTCTATAATTTTTATGTAATTGACATACATATATATATATATATATATAACATTTGTCAATTTATATATAAAATTTTTTTCAACAGGATCAGACTCGGCTGCTTCTTCCTCTCGCAGGAGAGGCCCTGGTCGTGGCATATTATCATGGATTTCCGGCACGACAAAAGATGTTTCATTTGATGAGGTTTTTCATCCAGTGGGACCGAATGCCCCAGCATTTATTCGTCAGCTGGGTCATATCATACATGACCCACATCGATTTCCATTGACCACGCGTAACTGGGATTCTATCCCTCAGGACACATTAGATCGTCTATGGAGGGAGGTTCAGGTAAGAAAATCATTTTACTTTATTTTCTATGTATAACGAATACTAATATGTTTGATTATTTTCTTTATAGAAAAATTTGAATGTATGCACTGAAAAGTTTCGGCCCGTGTGTATGAGAAAATGCCGTAAGATGTGGAATGATTATAAAGGCAAATTGAAGAGGTACCACTGGGTACCAAATGTGGGTGCCCTAGACATTTTGGAAAAAGTCCTGAGAGGTGTTCTCCCGGCTCAGTGGTGTTACTTGGTTGCATATTGGTCTACTGAGGGTGTTGCGGTTTTTATAATAATTATTTTGGTGTATATATATTTTCAAGAATATGTGATTTGATTGAAATTTGAATGAATTGAATGTAGGAGGTGTCAACAAGCCATTCTGAGAATCGAGCGTTGCAGGGACCACCTCACAGGCTCGAGACACATCACATGTCTCAGATCCGACATGAGGTATATATTATTAATTTTTTAATTTATTAATTAATATGGTACTGTGTTTATATTCTTTTAATATGCAGTTGCGAGAGCAAGGTGCAACAACTGATAAAATGTCGGTGTGGATGAGGACTCGTGATAGCAATGATCCAGAGGTTGAAGAATTGATAGTAAGTGTCTGTACTTACCAATAATTACATAAATCTATATATTAACATATATATATTTATATATATTTAAATATTTCACAGGCTCAATTTGAAGCTGAGTTAGAACATCTGCCAGAGGATCAGTGACAGCTTCTGATGCGACGGGATGAGATCTTTCATCGCATTATCGGTCAGGACGAGCATGGCTATAGTTTGACCTATAGAGCATGGATTCTTCGTTCTGTAGTGTCACGCGCTGCGGTTGTCGGTCCTTCTGTTGCTCATATGACACAGCAGATGTCAGATTTTGAGGCACGGCTGCGCGCTTCCAAGGAGGCAAATGCACAATTGACAGTTGAGGTTAGAGCACTGCGGGAATATGTGCGTCGAGCTGATGGTGCAGGGGATCATACGACACAGGTATATACTGTATTTATTTATTTCATTTAAATTATTTTTTTTATTAAAATATTTATATTGTTTATTTGTTGTAGGCCCCTGGCCCACCAGAAGGAGGTAGCAGTGATGACAACGCGTGGCGCATCATATATTTACGAGATATGTTTTTTGTTTTTACTGGTGGGGTTGACATTGATGTACTGTATTTATTCATTTAATTTAAATTAGAAGGTTGTGTACTTATAATTTATTTCTTTTCGTGTTTATTATATGATAGCTAATATTATCTAAGGCGTGCATTTAAAAACTCTAACCCCCCGCACCCCCATACAACCCCCCCCGGATAGCCCCCCGCACCCCCGGACATCCCCCCCGCACCCCCGTACACCCCCCCCCCCATCGCACCCCCTTACAACCCCCCGCTCCCCCGGACAGCCCCCCACACCCCCGTACAACCCCCCCGTCACCCCGGTACAGCCCCCCGCACCCCCGGACAGCCCCCCGCACCCCCGTACAGCCCCCCGCACCCCCGTACAGCCCCCCGCACCCCCGTACAGCCCCCCGGCACCCCCGTACAGCCCCCCGCACCCCCAGACAGCACCCCCCCCCCTCGCACCCCCGTACAGCCCCCCCCCCCTCGCACCCCCTTACAGCCCCCCGCACCCCCGGACATCCCCCCCCCCCCCCGCACCCCCGTACAGCCCCCCCCCCCCCCCCGTACAGCCCCCCCCCCCGGCACCCCCGTACAGCCCCCCGCACCCCCGTTCACCCCAGCACCCCCGAACAGCCCCCAGCCCCCCCGTACAGGCCCCCGGACAGCCCCCCCCCCCCCCCCCCCCCCCCCCCCCCCCGCACCCCCGGACAACCCCCCGCACCCCCGTACAACCCCCCGCACCCCCAGACAGCCCCCCCGCACCCTCGTACAGCCCCCCTGCACCCCCGTACAGCCCCCCCCCCCCCCCCCCCCCGTACAGCCCCCCAGCACCCCCATACAGCCCCCCGCATCCCCGGGCAGCCCCCCCCCCCCCCGTACCCACGGACAGCCCCCCCCCCCCCCCCCCGCACCCCCGTACAGCCCCCCCCCCCACGCACCCCCGTACAGCCCCCCGCACCCCCGGACAGCCCCCCCACACCCCTGTACAGCCCCCCGGAGCCCCGTGCAGCCCCCCCGCACCCCCGTACAGCCCCCCGCACCCCCGTACAGCCCCCCGCAACCCTGTACACCCCCTCCCCCCCGTACTGCCCCCCCGACACCCCCGTACAGCCCCCCGCACCCCCGGACAGCCCCCCCCCCCCCCCCCGCACCCTCGGTGCATGAATTGTGAAATGGTCGGCCAGACGGCACGTCATTCAGAGGTGCGGTGCACGCGGCACGACCGAATGCGTCGTTTTTAGCAGCTCGGCGCGCGCTGAAATGGCGTGTTGGGGGGTCAAAACCACCCGAACGACCTCCGAATTCCATGAAACCACACGACAACATCCGTTGCGTGAATTGTGAAATGGAAGGGCAGACGGCATGTCAATCGGAGGTACTGTTTGACCGCGGCAGCCGGAAACGCGTTTCCGGAGCCATAAAACACCAAAACGGCGTGCGGCGGTCCAATTTAGAGAAAACGTGCTCCGAAAAACCTGAAACCGCACAAGAATGATAGGAATATTATTCCTGAGATGTTGGAGGAGGCAGCACCTCCATCAGACGTGCGGTGCGCACGGCACGACCGAATGCGTCATTTTCAGCAGCTCGGTGCGCGCTGAAATGGCGCGTTGGGGGGGTCAAAACCACCCGAACGACCTCCGAATGGCACAAAACCACACGAAAACATCCGTTGAATGAATTTTGAAATGGAAGGGCAGACGGTACATCAATCGGAGGTGCTGTTTGACCGCGGCGGCCGGAAACGCGTTTCCGGAGCCATAAAACACCAAAACGGCGTGCGGCGGTCCAATTCAGAGCAAACGTGCTCCGAAAAACCTGAAACCTCATGAGAATGATAGAAATATTATTCCTGAGATGTAGGAGGAGGCGGAACGTCCATCGGACGTGCGGTGCGCGTGGCACGACCAAAGTCGTCGTTTTCAGCAGCTCAACGCGCGCTGAAATGGGGCGTTGGGGGGTCAAAACCACCCGAACGACCTCTGAATGCCACAAAACCGCACGAAAACATACGTTGCGTGAATTGTGAAATGTTCGGACAGACGGAACGTCAATAAGAGGTGTCGTTTGACCGCGGCTTCCGGAAACGCGTTTCCAGAGTCATAAAACACCAAAACGGCATGCGGTGGTCGAATTCGGAGAAAATGTGCTCCGAACAACCTGAAACCGCACGAGAAGGATAGGAATATTATTCCTGAGATGCAGGAGTAGGCGGAACGTCCATCGGACGTGCGGTGCACGCGGTACGACCAAATGCATCGTTTTCAGCAGCTCGGTGTGCGCTGAAATGGCGCGTTGGGGGGTGAAAACCACCCGAAAGACCTGTGAATGCCACGTAACCGCACGAAAACATCTGTTACGTCAATTGTGAAATAGTTGGGTAGACGACACATCAATCAGAGGTTCCGTTTGACTGTGGCGGCTGGAAACGCGTTTCCGGAGTCATAAAACACCAAAACGGCGTGCAGCGGTCAAATTCGGAGCAAACGTGCTCCGAACGACCTGAAACCGCACGATAATGATAGGAATATTATTCCTGAGATGCAGGAGGAGGCGGCACGTCCATCGTGCCTATGGTGCATGCGGCACGACCGAATGTGTCGTTTTCAGCAGCTCGGCGTGCGCTGAAATGGCGCGTTGGGGGTCAAAACCACCCAAACAACCTCCGAATTCCATGAAACCGCACGACAACATCCGTTGCGTGAATTGTGAAATGGACGGGCAGACGACATGTCAATCGGAGGTGTCGTTTGACAGCGGTGGCCGGAAACGCGTTTCTAGAGCCACAAAACACCAAAACGGCGTGCGGAGGTCCAATTCAGAGAAAACGTGTTCCGAAAAACCTAAAACCGCACGAGAACGATAGGAATATTATTTTTTCTAAGATGCAGGAGGAGTTGGCACGTCCATCGGACGTGCGATGCGCGCGGCACGACCGAATGCATCGTTTTCAGCAGCTCAGCGCGCGCTGAAATGGCGTGTTGGGGGGTCAAAACCACCCGAACGACCTCTGAATGCCACGAAACCGCACGAAAACATCTGTTGCATGGATTTTGAAATGGTCGGACAGACGACACATCAATCGGAGGTTCCTTTTGACCGCGGCGTCCGGAAACGCGTTTCCGGAGCCATAAAACTCCAAAACTGCGTGCGGCTGTCCAATTCAGAGCAAACCTGCTCCGAAAAACCTGAAGCCGCACGAGAACGATATTAATAATATTCTTGAGATGTAGGAGGAGGCAGCACGTCCATCGGACGTGCGATGCGCGCGGCACGACCGAATGCGTCGTTTTCAGCAGCTCAGCGCGCGCTGAAATGGCGCGTTGGGGGGTCAAAACCACCCGAACGACCTCTGAATGCCACGAAAACGCACAATAACATCCGTTGCCTGAATTGTGAAATGGTCGAGTAGACGGAATGTCAATCGGAGGTTCCGTTTGACCGCGGCGGCCGGAAACGCATTTCCGAAGTCATAAAACACCAAAACGGCGTGCGACGGTCGAATTTGGAGAAAACGTGCTCCGAACGACCTGAAACCGCACGACAATGATAGGAATATTATTCCTGAGATGCAGGAGGAGGCGACACGTTCATCAGATGTACGGTGCGCGCGGCACAACCGAATGCGTTGTTTTCAGCAGCTCAGCGCGCGCTGAAATGGCGCGTTGGGGGGTCAAAACCACCCGAACGACCTCTGAATGCCACGAAACCGCATGAAAACATATGCTGCGTGAATTGAGAAATGGTCGGGCAGACGACACAACAATCAGAGGTGCTGTTTGACCGCGGCGGCCGAAAACACGTTGCCAGAGTCATAAATCACCAAAACGGCGTGCATCGGTCGAATTCGGAGCAAACATGCTCCGAACGACCTGAGAACCACACGACCTGAGAACCACATGAGAATGATAGGAATATTATTCCTGAGATGCAATAGGAGGCGTAACGTCCATCGGACGTGCGGTGCGGACGGCACAACCGAATGCATCATTTTCAGCAGCTCAGCGCGCGCTGAAATGGCGTGTTGGGGGATCAAAACCACCCGAACGAACTCTGAATGCCACGAAACCGCACGAAAACATTCGTTAAGTGAATTGTGAAATGGACGGGTAGACGACACATCAATCGGAGGTGTCGTTTGATCACGGCGGCTAGAAATGCGTTTCCGGAGCCATAAAACACCAAAACGGAGTGTGGCATTCCAATTCAGAGCAAACGTGCTCCGAAAAACCTGAAACCACACGAGAACGATTGTAATATTATTCCTGAGATACAGGAAGAGACAGCGCGTCCATCGGACGTGCGATGCGCGCGGCACGACCGAATGCGTTGTTTTTAGCAGCTCAGTGCGCGCTGAAATGGCGCGTTGGGAGGTCAAAACCACCCGAACGGCCTCCGAATGCCACGAAACCGCATGACAACATCCACTGCGTGAATTGTGAAATGTTCGGATAGATGGCACATCAATCGGAGGTGTCGTTTGACCGCGGCGGCCGGAAACGTGTTTCCGGAGTCATAAAACACCAAAACGGCGTGTGGCGGTCGAATTCAGAGAAAATGTTCTCCGAATGACATGAAACCGCACGAGAACTATAGGAATATTATTCCTGAGATGCAGGAGGAGGCGGCACGTCCATCGGACGTGCGGTGCGCGCGGCACGACGGAATGCGTCGTTTTCAGCAGCTCGGCGCGCGCTGAAATGGCGCGTTGGGGGGTCAAAACAACCCGAACGACCTCCGAATGCCACGAAACCGCACGACAACATCCGTTGTGTGATTTTTGAAATGGTCTGAGACACGGCACATCAATCGGAGGTACCGTTTGACCACGGCGGCCGGAAACACGTTTCCGGAGTCATAAAACACCAAAACGGCGTGTGACGATCGAATTCGGAGCAAACGTGCTCCGAAAATCCTGAAACCGCACGAGAATGATAGGAATATTATTCCTGAGATGCAGGAGGAGGAGGCACGTCCATCAGACGTGCGGTGCACGCGGCACGACCGAATGCGTCGTTTTCAGCAGCTCGGTGCGCGCTGAAATGGCGCGTTGGGGGGTCAAAACGACCCGAATGTCCTCTGAATGCCACGAAACCGCACGACAACATCAGTTGCGTGAATTGTGAAATGGTCGGAGAGGCGTCACATCAATCGGAGGTTCAATTTGACCGCGGCAGCGGAAACGCGTTTCCGGAGTCATAAAACACCAAAACGGCGTGCAGCGGTCGAATTCGGAGCAAACGTGCTCTGAAAAACTTGAAATGATAGCATTTCTTAAATTGGGGGTTTAAAATTATTATAGCACAATGATTTGATATTATACATATATTTAATATTATATATATTAAAACATTTAAAATATATTATATATATATTTATATTTAAAATATTGTATTTAATAGTATATATGTGAATATGTTTTTAATATATATATATATATTTATTGATTTATTTCAGTGGAATTTTGTTTTAAAATATCACTATAGCGACCGCCATTGGCGATCGCTATATGCCTCTAGCGACGAGGCTAAAGCGACCGCCAATGGCGGTCGCTAGTCGGCCGCTAGAGCCCTATAGCGACCGCCATTGGCGGTCGCTAATGGTCGTTTTTTTAGTAGTGTATATTTGTTTTATTTAAATTATATATTCAAAGTGAAATTAGGTTTTATATTTATATTAAATATGGATTACTCTATTTTGTTTCATAATAGGCCAATTAATTTCATTAAAATCCACAACATTGATAATTTTTTCTTAAACATCCCATTTCTGCATAAAATACAGTTCATCTAAAAACTAGTTTTTACGTGTTACATGTGCTAATGTTCAAATAATTTTTCATATACATATATTTTTTTGTTAATAAAATGGATATAGTATTATAATAAATTATATCCATATTATGTAATATGTGTAATTTTATTTTTAGGCATTAATAGAAAATTACTTAGGTAAAAATTAATTATGATTGTAATAAAATAAATTAATAAAAGTGAATAGTTTTTGAGTAAAATAAAAAAACATGTTTAAAAAATGTGAAAATGTTTTTATGATATATTTGGTAGATCATTCAACTACCCCCACCCCAATTGTCTCTATTATTTCATACTTATGACCCTTCAATGGTGACTTTTGATTTTATATTATTATGAAAATATGACTCCCCCGATTTATAAAAGGATCCTTTAACACCACACTTCTAGTGACACCCAAGGGAAAATATTAAAAAAACACATTTAGAAATTCCTATCAGAAATATATATTTACATACTAGTGGTTATTTCATTTTACAAATACTACCCATCAATATATTAAATGTTTTGTAAAAAAATTCCAATTATTATGCTAAAAATTACTTATTTCTCATATTCCATGTAAACTATATTATTTAGAATTACACAACCTTAAGAGCTATTTTATCAATTATATTAAAATTATATTAGAATTATTAATTTAATAAAATATTAATACAATTATGGAATAATAATTAACTACTCATTCCCTTTTACATTGAAAAGAAAACATGTCATCATGCAAACGTCTATACTACCTCCTCTATGAATAATTTGTCAGATTTTTCATCACCACATTGAATGGATGGAGGAGAAGGGAGTATTTAATTTTTTAATATTATAATTAAAAAATTAGTATGATTTTTAACTTTTAAATTTTTTTCAATCTTCTATATATACTATAAATTATTAAAACATTTCTTATGTGTAAGTGTGGTCTACAACCTTAGTGAAAGTGTTTTTGTTGCTATTCATACTATTATTTATTCTAAATATAGTTATATATTAAAAAGTTCACCATGTATAAAAAATATAGATAATATAATTATTATAGATTAATAATGGTATAAATTAAATATAATCACATTCTTAAAAATGATCCACAATATATTATATATTCCTTTTGTTTGGCTCAATTTAACCATGAACAGGAATAATGATCTATGAATGAAAATGTGAATTTAAATACTATTATTATTAAACATTAATTTTCAACTAATTTTATTTATATTATTCTATAAAATTTACATTTTTAACATATTATTATTGTACCACCCAATTGATTTTTAAATATTACTAAAGAAAATTCATCACTAACTTCATCATAAAAAATAATAAATAAAATAATTATAATAAGAAATTAGGAAAATATAAATCATTATAATATATATTTTATAGTTCCTGAAAAATTCTTAAAATGATGAATTTTTAATATATAAAGAAGACATTAATCCTCCATTATGAAACATGTATTACACAAACAATTACATCTGAAAATGAAAATAAAATATAAATAAAAACTATGTTTTTTTAAAATATAAAAAAAATTATTATTAAAGGTTACTTATATGAAAGATGTTATAGATATTAAATTAATTTTCTTATTTTCTAATATAGGTTATTAAATTATGTTTGGCTAAGAAGGATTAAATGTAAAGGGTTTTTAATTTTAGTTTTTTTATTGTGATATGATGTGTATTAACCAATATATCATTTTTTTCTTGTATATATAATAGAGGTTATGTCCTTTATCAAATTGTTTTGTTAAATATAACGGATTTTCAAATCTATCTATTTTTATACCATTCATGCGTTCCAATTTGAATGTTAACGGTAATTTAATAAGTTATACTATCATAATTATCATTTATTTAGTAATGATTATTCATCTAGAATAGTATTATTATATGATAGAATTCTTCTACCATATGATTGTATTATTTTTCAATTCCTCATTTTTTTAATTTTATATTCATTTCATTTCTTGAATCCATTTTTCAATTTTTTTATACAACTATTAAAAAATATTTAAGGGACTTTCATTACTAAATTTCATTTCATCATGTTAGAAGGATTATTCTTGAACCCCATTCATCTATGATGAATTATTTTACCATAATATTTTATATAATTTTATTTGTACTTTCATTTTCATTGATTTTCAATTATTTCCCATATAATAATTTATAAATTAATAATACTTCAATGAATATGATAATCCAAAGTGAGTTTGTTAACTCAAATTTTCTTCTATAGGTAATATTACTACATCTTAAATATCATTCTTCTATGTCTTATGTATTTTTACATTTCTTCTTTTATTTTATAACCCCCCTTCCCCCTCCTTAGATTGTGAAAATTTTAACTCACATCCCCTTCTGTAGTGAATATCATTCTCATAAATATATGATGTTGTTAAAAATAATTACCATGACTTATAATGTTTATTTATCATTTAGGTCTATATATTATCTTCCGAAATATGTTCCCATATATATTTAGAAACAAAATATTATATTATGTAATTTCACCTTTATATTTTCAATTTCGTATTTTCAAATTTTAGTTTAATTGTCTTTTTTTATATGGTATTATAAGTGATATTTTTTTATTATTAAAAAGGTATTTCCAATTAATATTATTATATTTTATCTTCCACTCTATATTTCTATAGGATAACATTTATACATGTTTCTAGGATATATTATTGAATATTCTTTTAAAATTAAAAATTATTGTAATAATTTTACTCCACCTTTCTGAAAATTAATTTCTAATGTGATACATAACATCAAATTTTACTAATATAGATAGAAAATTATAAAAATCCTTTAATGATTTGGATTACATTTTACTTAATTATATAAAAAATATATATCTCCCTTTTAGTAATGTTTCAAGAATCACCCTATAAATTCACTTGTGATATATTTTGTGGGGTGATTGAATTTTCTATAACCCCTAATCCCATTATTGATACTTTCGTATATGATACCATTAAATGTGTTATTATTATGAATATTTTTTTCATCTATGAAATAATCCTTAAAATATTTTATGTTTCACTTGTGATATGATGTATTATACCATCCACTATTTTTATTTGGATGGATTATGATCATATATTTCTATATATTTATTTGAAAAATTATTATCCTAGATTTATACCCATTTCATTATATTAATATTGTATTAGGGATACTTAAATAGAGATCTGTTCCATTAAATAATTTTTTAAATATTTATAATCCTTATATATGTCATTATTAAAATGATTCTCTTTAATTACTCATGTATGTTGTTTATATATTATAAAGTTTATCCATTTCTTCATATAGTAAATCGTTTTGACATAATTTTAGATCGGTGGGGTCCTCAACAGACCCTTTATCCATTGATAGGTATCACATAACAAACTATATTGAGTATTTCGTGAACATCTTGCCTAATAATGTATGATTGTTTTCCATGAAACCGTAATGGTATGAATATGATGTCAGATGTTATGAAATATAACCTTATGAAACTATTTTTTTTAAAATATGTAGTTATTTATAATTATATTTTATCCATTGATTAATTTCAATCCCATATGATCAGTTAAATGAATTTATTTTATTATAATGTAGATCCTATAATATTAATCATGCATTGTTTATTTTCTGATGTTTATTTTTATATAATTTCCCTTAATAATAATTTTATACCATCCTTAATTCGTTTCAATCTCCCCATGTTTTGAAAAAAATCATTACACATGATTTGTCTAGAAGAATACCATGTATGGGGAATATATGAGAGTTGTTGAAGACAAATTATTGAATAATTAGTTCCGAATATAGTATGAAAATTTCTATTTTATAATAAATAAATGTTATATATTAATTTTCAATGTTTATTAGTTATCTAAAACACTAAAGCTAAAAGTTTATGGTAATATATGTAATCCAAAAATTATTATAAATGACATGTTTGAAAAGCAGTTATGTCAGGTTTATCACATTGAGAATTATCATGATTGGTGGTGGAGTTTAGTAGGGTTTTGAATGTAGGTTTTTAGTTATACCACTTATCAAGGGGATATGGCTTTTAGAGTTATGGCCATATATAACAAGGCCCATAAGGTAATTTAGGCCCCATATTTTTTGTGGTGACATTCATATATTATGTGATATATAAGGATGATATTGACTATCAATTTGGAAGAGGATAACCCTGTAGATATCCATGGTTGGTATTTTATAAGACCGCTATATTAGAGAATAATTCTCATCGTAAATTATGGTTTTGGTGATATGGTTTTGGTAAAGGATTTTTGTAGTCATGCTATTAATTTTTTTAGGATATTGAGATTGAAATGGTAATTGATGTTGAAGTTATTGAGAATTTTCATGTGACTTTTGTACACGACCTTGGGGGTTCATGATTTCATTATGATTGTGATTCCATAAATCATGTATTTTTATGGAAATGTGGAGGAACATCTTGTATGATATAATGTGGATGATCTGTTCAACTCATTCAATATCTACGGTTGGTAAAATCACCCTTAGTGATAGTTGAGCAAGAAAGAAGAGACTTTTCTAATTTATTTGGTTATTGTAAATTTTTATTTTCATTCAATGTTATATGTATGGATTTTAATTAGAGAGAGAGTTATTTGTGTCCTTTTGATCCTATAATCATCCTCTCCAAAATAACTAACAACACTAGGTGACTTTACAACATTATGAGTTGATAAGTGAAAAGGAATGACTTCCAAGATGTAGCGAAGATGGGTTGTGTAGATGGTTCATGAACTAGAAAATAGGTTTAATATTTGAGTTGTGAGGTATTTTAGTGTCATTTTTGTAGGTATTGTGGTTACTTTTGAACTTGTTCTTATGGGATCAGACTATGTTAAATTATTCGGGTGTCACATGACTAATATTTCAAAGTGGATGATTATTATGTTTGAAATATATATATATATATATATATTTATTTAATGATTCATAAAAAAATGTTTTCTTGATATTGTTATTATTTATATTAATAGGGTATTTCTTCCACTCTATCAAAAAAAAAACACCAAATGCATGTTGAAGACCTTTGGCGTGTAGATAAGAACACCTTTTGTTAATAAGGACACCAGTCTTGTTACTTAAGAGAGAACAAAGTTGGAGAATTACAATGTTATATCAGTGAATTTTAGTATAATATGGAACCTAAAAGTTATTTAGTAACTTATTTTTTGGTGGTATACAGGAGGTATATAGGAGTTTCATAACTTATCAGGAAATTCATGCACTTTGTTTGTCAAGAACAAGTATATACTGAAGTCTACGTTAATAGGGAAATAAGAATCATTGTTTTTTGTGTGTTTGATTTTGAGTTATCTAATTTTATATTATTATTTTATGTTATTGATCAATGTATTATACTCCTCAATCCAGGAGGAAATAGGTAAAACCATTACATAATTTTTGACCAAAACGCATAACTAGGAATTTAGGTTCTTGTTATACTATATATTCTAGTTCTAGAAAGGAAAAGGGTTTATCAATTAAATGTGTCAGTAATAGGATATTTTTTCCTTTATATTACATTTTTGTAATTGTATATAGATAATAGTTTTAGGCTAGTGCAACTATAATGGTAGGGTTAAAGTTTCAACAACAACCAAAAAAGGGCAAACTTATATATATTTTTTGTGGTATTATAATTTGGTAGCCTAGAAATGTGATTCATGGCATGAGAGAGTATGTTAATATGGTATGTGTATTATCTATGTGGAACCTTACCCTAATATGAGTAGGTGGGGCTGTGATGCCTAATATTATGGTACTTGGGTGTGGTATGGAAGTGTTTGGTATAGTGGTTCATTATTCCAATTATAGTTTCCCATTTTTACGATATTTAGACTATTATTTGTATAATGAACAAGGTTTTTTATTCACAGTGAGTTTACACATTGAATGATTCCATTGATTTATAATAATTGAAGATACATGGTTCCATTTATGAACACATTAAAGGAGCCCTTAAGGGAATTAGTGTGCATAATATATAGGCTGAGGTTCTATGGAAGGGATGTCTGTTCCAAAAGATGGATGATTTTGGGATGTTTTTTGGATGATAATATTAGGTGTGGATTAATATGTGTTATAAAAACTAGTAATAAATAATAATAGGGATATAATCCATCTATGGAATACATGGCATTATAGTTACAATGAAAATATCCTTTATTATTTTTTGAAGAGGGTGGATGTTGCAATGGGGTAATGGATTTTGATATTGATGTACATTTTCTTCTCATATTGAGATTCCACTGGGGAGGAGAGTATAATTGAAAATGTATAAGCATAGAGGAAAAAAATATTAGTACTGAGATGTTTAATAAAAATAACTAATACTCAAGTGGTTGACAAATAATAATTTTTATGTGTCATTGAAGGTGAATATCTTCATTGTGATGTTGATAGTGGAGAGAGCCTGGTGAATTATAAACCTAGTCTAGGGATAATGATCAATCATGGATGTTTTTATCCAACTAGAACGTGTGTTTGGGTTGTGAATCACTACTTTTGGGTAGTTTCCATTGGATTTATTTATGGAACCACAAACATCCAATGACTATTTAAACAAAGGGACCTACTATCCAAAGGCATGCGTTTGTTAGGTTTGGACATATTGTACTTAAGAACATACACTGGTCGAGAAATGGGAGGTCAGACTCATCACACCCTTTTGGGGGGAGTTTCTTCCAATTTCAGGAATCTCTTATTGATTTTAGATATTATCATGAATACTTATTAATTTACCATGTATATCATATGTTTCCTTTGGAATTTGAAAATCAATTATTTGCATGTGCGAAATTAATATTAATCTATATGTATTCAAGCTTACTCATTGAGGGAGATATCCATATGTATTCTTGGTTTTCTATCAAATGTATCTTCCCATATACTATTTAGAGATTCTTTTAGTGGTTGTTATGATTATACTAGTTTCAAAGCCACTAGTGGGACACTCTAGAATCTATTATAATCAAGGGAGAAGAATGATTGTTTGGATGCTAGGATCGTACCCATAAATGGGATTCCTATATATCATTGTGAAAAGAATTCAGAACCCTCATATTTAGGTTCCACTTAATGGGACACATCATACCATTTAAGGTCATGTGATAAGGACCTAACCATACAGTTTAATGTCATGTGGTGAGGGCATCTAAGTAGGTAGTGCTTAGCCAAAGCTTGGGGTGGGAAATATGACTTAGCAGCCCAAGGAACCTGGAAAAGATATGATTTTACAAGTTATATTATACCTTGTTGGGAATATGGAACTATAAGAATAGGGTTGTTTTGATGTTTTGGTTTTGAACCTCAGCGAGGCTTCCTACGTATCATTTTCGGATCTAAATCAAATCCTATATAGTTTGGGGATAATCTCATGGGTGTATGATATTTTGATAGAAATATGTTGGGGATTACTCCTAAATATGATTCCTGGATTATGGGAATTTGGGTTGGATTCCTGAAGAGGATATCCACTGATCCATGGCCGTAATGAAGATTTCTTACATGGCCCAATTATGCTGGGAATCAATGTTCTCATAGTTCAAGAGGTGGTGAATTGTGTGGATGTTTTGATCATCACAAATTTATAAGACCACGTCAGTCATGATCAGTGTGAGAAAAAATAGGATTTGTATTATTCAACAAACCACACACTCTCTTCTGCTAATGGAAGAGGGCGGGCCTACGAAAAAGAAACATGGTTGATGGTGGAAGAGGCATGGTTGACGAACCTTCCCTCTCTTCACTTTACATTAGAAAAGGGTCCAATGTAAAGATTGAGTGATGGTGAAGGAAGTAGAGAGGAGTGAGGATGAAACATCCAACATAAAAGGCTAGGGTCTAACACCAAGATAGATACCCATAACGTGGTCCTCGTAGGGGGGGGGAGTCTTATAATTTGTTAAAAAGGAAAAGTATGTGTGAACTGAACCTTTTTTCTAAGAATGAAGTTACCATTCCTTGACAAAGACAATATAAGGGATGTATTATGTAGGTCCAATAGGGGAATGTCATTCATATCCAAATATTGGTATCCTTTTATTGACATTCCCATTTTGTAGGATAATTTTTTGCAAAGACACCTAAGGGAGCTTACTGCATTGTCAGACAAACGAGAATTAAAATAATTGACATTTTATTTTTGATAGACAAGGGGAATTATGAATTGGGTGACTCAAGACCAGAGTGGGTGGTTTTGGAAAGGAATGATATCTATGAATAAAAGTTTATCTATGCTGACATTGGTCATGAATGGGGAAACCCCTCCTACACAAATTTGGGGTTTAAAGAATGAATAAAATTTTTTAGAAAGGGGATTTTTGACATTTTTTGTCTTTTTTAGAGTCATGTAGCAGGAAAATTATGTTGTGCAGTTTCATGTCAATATGTAAGGACATAATGCCAGGAAGATTCAAGTCATTCTACAAGGACATTGGAGGGATTTCAATTTAAGGTCTTTAGCATTGACAAAAGGTTTATTAGTCTCAAAATTCATGATAATTTTCCAAGATACATTATACAATATTCACGTATCAGAAGGGAGGAATGTAAACTAGGCTGTGGAAATTTCTAGATCCTAAGAATAAAAATGAAAAAAGGGATAATAACATTAAAAGATGTATTCTAAAAAACGATAATACCAATATATGAAAAAACCCATTGTGGGGGTGGTATTACGTAGGGATGAATGGGGGTATATGTTGCAATTCCAAATAGTGGTATCCTTTAACTGACAGTCCCATTAAGTAGGCTGATTTAATTCATGTCCATTGGGGGAACATTCTGCATTATTAGGGAAAAGAACTCTTGAGGATTTCACATTATATTGCTAAAAGTCGATGAAAGTTTATGAATATTTGGATTTTCCCAAGAACATTGATTGTTTTATGGTGAAGAATACTATAAAACAGAAAGAGTATTTCAAATAATGATTTCAAATGAATAGAGGAAAATTATTTCATTGAAGGTCTGACCAAAACATATGATGTATGATGTTTGAAGTTTTAGGTCATGCGATTGAGACCAGAATATTATAGAAACAATGGATGATATGTGGTCAAATGATCCAAGGTTTTTTCAAGATGTTTTTGATCATATGGAGAGGGGAAATATGTAAAACATATTCATGGAAATTTTTGGATCAAAATAATGGTAATGGAACAAATATATATGGATGACCGTTTTATGATTCAGATTCTTGTATATTTTCATCAATGATTAAAGGGGATATAAGATTATTTTATCATAAATGAAGTTTCCATTATTTGAAAAAACCCATTATGGGGGTGGTATTATGTATGGACATCTAGGGGGAATATGTTACATATCCAAACGGTGGAATATATTGACCGATTTCCGTTTTATGTAGGTTACCTAAGCAAGAACACCAAGGGACATGTACTGTATAGTCAAGGAAAAGAGTTCTAAGGTATCAGAAACATTGGAATACAAACCAAAGATAGATTATGAAGACATAATGTATTCAAGATGAAGACTATGAAATACGAAATCATTGATGCTCAATGAGTTTGAGAGATATTTAAATCAATATTTTCCTTGAGTTTGGAGTCCCTTACATAGATCTGACTCATATAAAAAATGCGGACATTTCTTGTTTCCTATGTTGGATCTCTAAAGAGAGGACCCATAATGAAGACTCCCACATAGATTGTTATTTTATGTGGAAGGGAGGTAATGAAAATTATCTTGTGATTGGGACTAAGAGATAAGGAATTTTTTCACTACGTGTCTCAATGGGATGAGAATCAAGCCATACATTGTTCTTTGTGAACTTTCCAATTTAATGTCATGCTGCAAGGAAATTATGATGTGTAGTTTAGAGTCATGTATCGAGGACAATAAGTGATTCTGACGTGAAAAGAGATATTGTGGCTAGACCAGATAAATGGACCAAGTTGTATCTACGTATCTTGCTGAAGAAAGAATCAATCAACATGTAGTTCTTGAGTTTGTTCCCAATATCAATCATGTTTTTCCAATGCGAATAGGTTTTTTTTCTGGTTAGAACCAATATTGGTGATCTAGGAATCTCTACATATCCAATTGAAATGAGAATCAAGCCAAAGGTAGTTATTTAGAAAATCATTTCCCACACCAATCGAGTTTGGCCTGAGAGATGGGGGGATTCTATCACAATCTAGAATAATGGTTAAATTTAAGACACAAGATGGTATGAGGATCAAAACATATATCTTGGAAGAGTACACTATATAGATTTGGTTCATGTACCAGATGAAAAATGGAAATAAATTTCATTAAAGTTGTAGTTGGTCCCAAGATTAGAGATCCAGACGTCTCTATGTATCCCATTGAATTAAGAGTGCAACCACACATAGTTCTTGAAATGAGGTCCCTATGCATATCTGATTCAAACATAGGGATAAATGGAACACATGTGTAAATAAGGATTATAAATTATGTGAGTAATTGTTTTGCATGGAAGCTACTCATATATTTTTTGTGAACTACTTGGCATTTCAAATTGCGGTATCCAATGGGATTTTATAATGTAAAATGAATAAGATATTAACTATACAGTTTAATGTCATGTAGTGAGGAGAACTGATGTCATTAATTTTAAAATCATACCACAAGGACAAAGATGATACACATTTTGACATCGTGTATTATGGATTCATATGGTTGTTATGCAGTTTAATGTCTTTCAACTTGGACATTATGTTGTGCATTTTCAAGTCATACAGTGAGGTCATTATTTAGTGTTATTAAAAAATGTTCTTCTTCAATAATATTACATTGGTTGATGTTGTAATATGTTTTATATCCAATGATATTATGGAATAAACTCTATTAAACTACACCTTATGTATATAGTAAGGTCCTTCCAACTTTATCTCATGTTTTGGAGGCATCATTCCTGGTATCGTTGGAGTCCTGAAGACTAATACCAATTATCCTTGACGAAATGATTGGTGGGAAACTTTCGTGTTAAAATATAATTCTATTATGTCTGATATACTTTCAAATAATTAAATGTATGAAATATCTTTTGTTTCTAAAATTTTTAAGCCATCTGATCACTTTAGGGACTGTTAATCTCTATATAACTGATCACAGTTGGAAGCTCGGAGTGAAGGAAATTTAATTTCAAATGGAATAAATTATTCTATTTCATACACTAAGGAGTATAGAGTTTCATGAGTGGTAGTACTATTAATAGTCCAATAGTCTCATAAATCATGAAAAAATTTATAAATTCATGATTTCGTATCTTTATCCACCATTTTATAGAATATATTTGATAACATATTTGTAATGACACCCAACAATTTATTAATCAAAATTTCTCTTGATCTAATAGAATGTTTTATAATGAAAAATGCTTATATAACATATGAACATATTTGGATACATTTTTTTTTGATTTCAAAATACCGTAATGAATTTCTACCATTTCAAATATAGCTGTTGAAAAGT
Source organism: Viscum album (assembly GCA_963277665.1). Classification (NCBI taxonomy): domain Eukaryota; kingdom Viridiplantae; phylum Streptophyta; class Magnoliopsida; order Santalales; family Viscaceae; genus Viscum; species Viscum album. The sequence continues at coordinate 1,755,366,592 of OY728159.1, read as the reverse complement.
GATCACATGATTATTATAAATATAAGGTTTTACCAAATCCAATTTACTCATCCAAATGGAAGTAATGTCCTCGTCTACTAGAATTGCTCCATACGAACCCCATTTTTTAGATCTCACAAAGGAGGTGGTGTCATTGGGCATCTATCTTAACCAAGACCATGCCAAGATTCAATATGTTAATCTTGAACAGAATTTCCTACGGGAGAAGTGGATGTTTATAAAGATTACCAACCGAGAGATGTTATCTAATCCACCCCAATAGTATATCATCATCGCATACCTTACCCTTCGGTTATATGTAGGTGTTATAGGGGATTCGGTAACAGGACCTCAACATAATGATTATGTGCATTATTTCTTGTATATAAAAAATAATATACATTCACATTAATATATTTACGTTGTCAATTATATGATAAAGAACCAATAGTATTTTTAGTTAATATTTTATTATGAAATCTATTTTGATGAATTAATGGTTTTTGAAATATGTAAAATATGAATAATATATTATTACCAAATTAATTTTTATTAAATATAAATTATCATATAATTATTATGAATACCACTGTGATTTTTATTATGGTTTGAAATCTATTTTTGTGAAAACCCATGAGTTTTTGATAAATGTGGGTTTTTATTTTAAAATTAAAAACTCACATAATATAAAATTATTCAGATAAAATGAATATTTTTTTGGAATCAGGATGTCAAACTTATCCAATGGTGAATTTTTCATAATTTTTTGAGATAGTCAGTTTTTTGGGTTAAAATTAAATACTGTTTAAACATATAATGTGTTTTATGACATCCTAAAGTCCCAATAGTTATGTAATAAAATAATATAAACATTTTTTTTGGACAATTTATGTTTTACCTTATGAATAATGTGATTTTTGTTTTATTTATTTATTTTACAATCTTTTAGTGGACCCTTCAAGACTTATAAAATATTTTACCATTTTAAATTGATTTCATTGAGGGTGTGACACACATCCACATATGAGATCCTATTATTTTAATAATTTCGACCAATGCACATGTAAAATATATCATTCCACTCCCCATCGGAAAAATAATAGGCAAAAACTACGGTATGGTTTTTGGTTTTGATTAGTATAATGTTTTGGGACTAAAACCTAAATAATAAAGAATTTCCTCTATTTTCATATATAAACCCACTGAATCTCCCACTTATTCTTCACACAAGGCCTTTGGATCTCAGCCATTCCCTACCCTCCTCACTCTATATTCCAACCATGGTGCCCCAATCTCCCAAGAAGCCTCTCTCAAGCCTCTCCCAATACATTGGGAGCACACTTCCTAGTAAGGGATTTCTTCCTCTCTCATTTTTTGACCATGTTTCTTTATGTTTCAATACCATTGTATTTTCAATTAGAAATGTTGCTGTATGATTTTTCATGTCCCCCATACTTTCTTCCTAATGTATCAATTAAGATATACCCATTTACCTTTAATCTATGCCTTCAATGTAAACCCGTTACCATGCCAAAATTGGGTAAGGGATTCCTTCCATCATCATTTTATTCACGTTTCATAATATAGTAATGCCCTTTTTTCAAATATAAATGTTGGGGTATGATTTCTCACCACCCAATTACATCCCTCTTTAGGTTTTAATGATGATATAACCCTTTTCTATCTCATTAATTCCTCCCATGTAGATCCATTACCATTCCGAAATTCCGTAAGGTAATTCTCTCTCATCATTTACATTCACGAAATTATTTTGTATTATGAATCGAAATTACATTAATTATTTTGGAACATGTATCTATATTACTCCCTTAATATCCATTTCATGTAAATATCATGATTGTCCCTGCTCTATCTCATATTCCTTTTTTATTATGTTTTATGACACACCGTTATGCTGCTGAAATTGAACTGCCATTTACCAAGACAAAATCATTGTTTAGTGAATACCATGCCCCTTTAATTGTCAAGTGTTTCCACCTTTATGCACATTTATTTATTTATGGAAGAGTTTCATGTATTAATTCATTATTCCTTTATTGTGGAATAACTTATGTAGTTTACTAAATCTATGTGGCATGGTCTTGTGGCGCACTTATGCATAAAATGAAATGCTTAAGAATAGTGTCCCCCCAAGAGTGCTCCAATGAATTGGGTAAAGAGTAGTATCATGATACATCAAGTGAAATTAAGGTTTACTCAAGCTAATTCAAGTGAAATGAGAATTTACTTATGATACTTCAAGTTCAATGAGGGTTTATTCATGCTCCAAGTGCAATGAGCCTTGGCTCATGATAATACCATGTTCTGTGTTGTTTCCACATTTCCATGTTCTGATAATCATGACATATCATTCTTTTATGTTCAGGTTTCTATTATGATCCATTGATATTCCTATTTCCTAAAATGTTTTTTTATTATTCATGTTATGCCCTATTTACTCCATTAAGTGGCTTTATAGCTCACCCTTTTTACACATATGTCATTAGATTATCCCATGCAATGCTAAGAATGAGGGAATGTTGTGGTTATGTAAAGAAATGTTTTAATAACGAAGATGTCTATTTTATGTTCTAAGTTGTTATGTAATGTTCATAATCCCCACAAACACTATAACTCTCGATCTTATATGTTGTATCAAGTGATTTTTATGTAATAAATCATGTTTAAGTATGTAATAATGAGAAGGGTTGTTATAGTTGGAATCCGATGATAGGTTAAGTTATTTTTTAGATTAGGATTAGAAAACTCTAGTTAATCCTTATGGATAAGAATGAGTATAATAAAAAAATCTCTAAAGTATGGTGGGTATTGGTTAAGTGGTTTATCATAAAAATACATCTATGTCTCGATACGAGTAGGTAGTGGCAGCTCTGGAAAAGATGTACCCAGCATTGAAAACTCTGACAAAGAGATTCGTGATTGACTCAGGGTATCCTGGTACACGAAAATGGGCCTTGCTTCAATCTTGGTGATGAAACTCTCTGGGGATTTGTTTTGGTAAATTCATAATCTTAGAATGAACCTTTATTAATGGAATTAAAAATTATTCCCCTAATAATTTATTTTAGAAAATGGATCATGGATAACATAGATTGAATCCTATATATTCAAAAGGTAATGAAATAAAATTTATTTATATGTCATCTATTTTTGACCTGGGATAACCCTTTATGTGTTACCCCTAAATTTATTTTTATTCCAGCCAATGGCCGATAATATGAGGACTCAGGATAACAACGGATGCAAAGATCAATGTGTTGACCGTTCTTAGGAGATGCCGAATCCAATTTCCGAAGGAATCATGATCATTGTCATGATAACCTCTTAGTTAACTCATGGTTAGAGTTAGAAAATGGGTCAAGAGGAATGTTCAACCCCCCCCCCCCCCTCCATGAAATAATAAGTCGAAATGTAGATCGTTAGGAAACAACGACCTCCTACTTGTAATGGATCATTTGATCTCTCAATTTCCGAACAATGGATCAACTCATTTGAAAATAACTTCTCCAACCTTTAATGTTACGAACAAGAGAAGGTTATTCTAGGAGATAATCGTATGGAGGGTGAATCTGATCAATGGTGTACATTGATCAAAAATATAAATCTTGAGGAAGAGATCAAGGTGGTTGAATGGAAGGATTTCTAGAAAATGTATTTCTAAAAATATTTTCCTCACACCCTCTGACATAGATGAAAAGGGACATTCATTCCCTCAAGTAAAAATATGAAAAATACATCAGATCGTACGAGGAAAACTTCAGAAGGATTGAATTAAACACCTTTGGTATTGTCGTTATAACCGAATAAAATGTTGACTTATTCATTGGTGTGATAAAACCTAGCCTACGGAAATCCCTGGAGGTCCATGGCTTCAATAGCTATGAGAAAATTGTCTGATGTTCCCACAAGGTCGAAATGCAGATCAGAAAACCTTACAGGTATCAATGGGAAAAGAAGTTTAAGGTGGACAAAAATTTTGAAGATACGATAAATAAATCCAATGGTGCTAAGAAAATACAGCACCCATGATTCCAATGGTGTGGAATGAAGAAACCAAGAAATTTCTGGAAGGAGATGAGGAAATTATTTAGGTGTGGAAGACAAGGGAATGTAGCCATTTACTGCCGAAAAAAAACCATGGCTACGATAGAGGAGAGGAACACTCCTTTTTACTATCAATGAATTGTTTATTACATTAACTACAAATAAAAAGGGCACCATGAAAATTAGTTACCTAAGACAGGGGATTTTGGAGGCAATAAACAACCTATAAGTTCTCAAGGGGGATCTTTTTCCATCACCACCACAAATGTGAACCTTGACAAAGAATTGATGATATGTATGATAGTTATTCAATCAATAATATTGAAAGTTATTTTTGACTCTAGTTCTACACATTCTTTTATATCCCAAAATTCAAGAAGAACAATCCTAGAACCACCACAAAGCATTGAATTGATGATGTCAGTGGGTAGAGAAAATGGGGAAATCATTGCATCTAATGAATATAACAAGTACTATATCATAATTTTTGTAGTGAACGTCATAGAGAACTTCATCATAATCTATATGGTGGAGTGTGTTGTAATTCTCCGCATGGATTGGCTTTCCTTCTATAGAGCCAACAAAAATTTCTGTTAGATGGAAATCACTCTACATATGGAGAATTGACCCCTGATTCTATAAAAACACAAGGAGGAAGATGAATCCTCTTTAGAACCATCATCTCAAGCATGGATATTACTGCCCTATGAGCATGCGTATCTGCCTCCGATACTTGAGTCTAAGGAAACTAACTTCCATGAGGAAATTCCTCTTGTGAGGGGATTCACTGCTTTTTTTATGAGGAATTGGCTAGTCTTTCTCCTAGAAGAGATGTCAAATTTTCTACTCTTTGTACCTGGGGTATTTCCAACATCCAAGACTCCTTATAGAATAGTTTTTGTGGATATTTAGGATCTAAAGAAAAAACTGCAGGAGAATCTGGATAAAGGGTTTATACGCCCAAGTGCTTCACCATGGGGTGCACCAATCCTCTTCATCATGAAGAAGGATGGGTCAATGCACCTCTTCATCGATTATCGTGAGCTCAGCAAAATGACGATAAAGAATAAGTATCCTCTTCCACGAGTTAATGACATGTTTGATCAGCTATGTGGAACACAATACCACTCCAAGGTATATTTTTGGTCTGGATATTACCAAGTAAGGTGTAGGAATGAGGATATCCCCAAGACCACTTTTCATACAAGGTACGGGCACTATAAATTCAACGTAATGTCTTTCAGACTCACTAATGCTCCAGAAATATTCATGGACTTGATGAATAGAGTCTTTATAGATTACCTAGACTAATTTTTGGTAGTCTTTATTGATGATATTCTAATATTATCCAAAACCAAGGAGGATCATGAGGAGAATCTAAGAACTGTACGGGATACATTGTGGATGGATAAGCTCTATGAAATGTATAGAAAGTGTGATTTCTAGTTGAAGGAGGTCTCATTCTTTAGCCACATCATCACAAGACATGGGATATCTATGGATTCCTCCAATATAGATACAATTATGAGATGGAAAATGCCAGCATCAGTAACAGATATATGTATATTCTTGGTGTTTGCTGGATATTATCACCGATTTCTAAGAAATTTCTGATGATTGTCAAACCATATTACCAAGAAAACTAGGAAGGGAGTAATGGTTTCTTGGAGTGAATAATGCGAAGAGAGATTCATGGAGTTGAAATGGAGGCTTATCAATACACATGTGCACACTTTACCCACCAGTGGAGAACTTTTTGTGGTATTCAGGGATGCTTTGATGAAGGGCCTATACTTTGTGTTGATTAAAAATGACAGTCATTTTTATGCATAAAGTAAATTGATGGTTAATGAAAAAAATTATTCAACACATGATTTAGAATTGGCTGCAGTGATCTTCACATTAAAAATTTGGTGGCATTATCTCTTTGGGGAGAAGTGTGAAATATATCTGGACCAAAAAGCCTCATTTATATATTGACATAGAAATAGTTGAACATGCGACAATAAATATGGTTAGATATGATCAATGACTATGATTTATCAATCCATTACCACCTTGGGAAAGCGCACAATGTATTAGATTCTATATGTGGATAAGACCAAGCGATTATATCATTGATAAAAATTTAAAAGTATCAAATCTTCTTATATTTGATGAAGATGGACGTGGGAATCAAAAATAAGAGAACATCATAAAACCTTTCACAAATGATTGCTCAAACATCTATTTTGGAAAGGTTAAAGGATACTCAGAAGGATGATATGGGAATTCATAAGAAGCAGGAAACTATTAAAAAAGGAATATCCTCATATTTTAATGTCAATGAAGACTGAATTGTAATATTTGGGTCAAGATTATGTGTTGCATCAAATTTGGAGTTAAAGAAGGAACTTTTGGATGATGCACACAGTTCCGATTTCTCTATTCAACCAATAAACACAAATATGTATCAATGTCTCCGAGAGAATTATTGGTGGGATAACATGAATAAGGATATCGATGAGTTTAAAATAATGTGCATGGTATTATATCCATTGAAGGCTTAGAAGAAGAATTATAAGGTGATGATGAAACCATTACCCATTCCAACATTGAATTGGGTGAACATTTCCTTGAAATTTTTCATGATAATTTCGAAGAAATCCAAATGAAACAATTATATTTTTGGTCTAGTGGATCTTCTTACAATGACTGCACACGTCATTGCAATTCAAGGGGATTTATCACTTGATCAACGAGAACATATATACATTAGAGATGATTTAACGCTACATGGAGTACAACTATCGATTGTATCTAATCAGGATCCAAGATTAACTCTATGTTTTGTATGATTCCTCATCATGCTATGGACACTAAGCTGATATTCATTATAGCATATCGTCCAAAAACTGATGGAAAATATGAGCATTATATCCATACACTTAAGGACATGATGAGAGAGTTCTCAATTGACTTCAAAGGAGGAGGGAATTAATATCTTCCTCTTGTTGAGTTCTCTTACAATTACAGTTTCCACTCAGGAATAAAAATTAGTCCTTATGAAGCCCTTTATAGGAAGAGGGGAAGAACCCAATCATGCTGGGATGATGTTGGGGAGAAAAAACTCTTAGTTCCTGAAATGGTTAAAGAAATATTAGAGAAGGAAAAGACCAACTAGCAGAACATTAAAGCTGCTCAGAGTCAACAAAATAGCTACGATTATAATCATCTTCGAGACCTAGTGCTTTATTTCAGAGACATGGTAATCCTCTTCTTATCCTCATTGAATAGAGTTATGAGATTTGTTGAGAAGGTAAAGTTTATTCCAAGTAGCATCCTCTCTTTTCAGATCCTTTATCATATTGGAGTAGTTTCCTATCGACTAACACTCCCACATAATATATCTCATGTACATGATGTATTCCATATATCACTCTTGAGGAAGTACATACCTAACCCATCGTAGGTACTCAATATAGAGGTAGTAACATTGAAGAATGACCTCTTCTGTTAACAGAACTCAATGAAGATATTAGATCGTAGAGAAAAAGTTATACAAAATAAGACAATTCCCCTTGTCAAGGTGTTGTGACAAAACCACAAGTTTGAATAGGAAATGTGGTAATCAATGGAAGTGAAGAAGCAGAGTTACTCGAAATAGTTTTACTGTGGGAAAAGGAAATTTTGGGGTCAAAATTTCTTAAGGGGCGAGGATTGTGATGACCCAAAATTTTATTAATAGAAATTTCTCTTATTATAATAAAATTTTATATAATGTAAAATGTTTATATAACATTTTAATTTTTTTGGATTTATGATTTGGGATATCAAAATACCATTAAGAATTGTTAGCATTGCTAATATAGCCACTGAACAATGATCACATGATTATTATAAATATAGGGTTTATACAAATCCAATTTACTCATACAAAGGAAGAGATGGCCTCAACCAGTATAATTTCTCTACATGAAACCTTTTTGTCGTAGCTAGGAATGGATGTGGGGTCATTGTCTTCTCTTTTTACCATGCCCAAGATGAAATTCAACATGTTAATCTCTAACAGAACTACCTATAGGAGAAGTGGAAGTTGATAAATATTACCACCTGAGCAATGTTTTCTGATCCACCACAAGAGTCTATCACCATAGCACACCTTACCCTTCGTTCCTATCTAGGTTTTATATGGGGTTATGTAACAATACCATAGAACTATGGTTATGTGCATTAAATTTATTATATAATAAATAATATACATTCATTTTATTATTGTTACGTTGTAAATATTTTTAAAGCACAAATAATATTTTTAGTTAATATTTAATTTTAAAATCTATTTTGAGGATTTAATGGGTTTTTAATCAATTAATATTTTAAGAAAATATTTTTACTAAATTACTTTGTATTAAATATAAATTATCATATAATTATTTTTGACAACAATTGTGAGTTTCATTAAGGGTTGAAAGCTATTGTTGTCAAAACCCATGAATTCTCAACAAATGTCTTCTTTTATTTTACATGTAAAAATTAACATATTTTGAATATTATTTAGATAAAATAAATATTATTTTTGTAATAATAATGTCGAAATTATCCAACAGTGAATATTTTGTATGTTTCTAAGACAATATAATTTTTGGGTAAAAATTAATTACCGTTTAAATATATAATGTTTTTATGACATCCTAATGACCCAATAGTGGTGTAATAAATTACTATAAATATTAGTTTAGATAAATATAAATTTTACCATTAAAAGAAATTTATTTTATGTTTTTTTTTGTTTTACAACGATTTAGTGGACCCTTCTAGACATATAAAACATTTTAACCTTTTAAATTGATTTCCTTGAGAGTGTGACACACCTTCACATAATAAAAAAATACTATTTCAAGAAGTTAGGCCATTTTCCTTATGAAATAAATTTTTTCACCCCCCTTTGGAGAAATCCATGGGATAGTTTGAGTTTTTTATTAGTTAAAAGTGTCGGGTCCAATATCTAAGACATAAAAATACCCTCTCTTTTCCTATATAAACCCACCCAATCTCCCACTTCTTCTTCTCTCAAAGACATTGTAGCTTGACCAATACCTAACCTCCTCTCTTTATAATCCTCCCAAGGTTCCACAATCTCCCAAGAAGCCTCTCACATGCGTTTGGGATCACAATTCCATGTAAAGGATTTCAACCTCTCTCAATTTTGACTAAGTTTCTTAATATTTATATACCCTAGTATTTGCAACTACAAATGCTGGGGGTTTGATTTTGATCCTCCCCCATACTAACCTCTTTATGTTTGAATGATTATAGACACCTTTCTCTCTAATTTTATCCTTCCATGTATATTAGTTACCATGTAAAAATTTCATAAGGGATTCTTTCATTTCTCATTTAATCCATGATTTTTAATATTGTTATGCCCTTTTATTTTCAATTATAAATGTTGGGGTATGATTATGAATGTCCCCCATACTTCATTTTTTTTGATTGAATGATATGATACACCTTTTCTCTCTCATTAATTCCTCCCATTTAAACCCATTACCATGCCGAAATTCAATAAATTTTTTTCTCTATCTTCATTTACATTCAAGAAATTCATTTTTATTATGAATCCAAATTCCATTAATTATGTTGGGATATGCATCTATACAACCCCCTTACTATCCATTTCATTTAAATATTATGATACACCATTTTATCTCTCATCAACCTTTTTTATGAAGTCTTATTTCACGTAGTTATGCTTCCAAAATTGCACAACTGTTTTCCAAGACAAAATCATTGTATAGTGAATACCATGCCCATTACTCATTCAAGGGTATTCACCTTTATGGAAATTTAATTATTGATGTAAGAGTTTCATGTATGAATTCCATAATCCTTTAACATGGAATAATTTATGATGTTTAATGAATTTGTGTTGTATGATCTTGTGGAACAATTATATATGAAATGAAATGTTTGTGAAGGGTGTTCTCGAATAGTGCTACAATGCACTGTGTATAGATTCATATCATGATATATCAAGTGAAATGAGGGTTTACTCATATAAATTTAAGTGAAATGAGTATTTACACAGACTAATTAAAGTGAAATGTGTTTTTACTCATACTCCATGGACAATGAGCCTTGTCTCTTGCTAATTAAATGTTAAGTGTTGTTTCCATATTTCCATGTTAGGATAATCATGATATATCAGGCCTTTATGTTCATTTTTCTCTTTTTCACTATTGACAATCCAATTTCCTAACATGTATTGTATTATTCAGTTTATGAATTGTCTTCTCCCTTACTGGGCTTTTTAGTTCACCCTTTTTCACATGTATGTCCTCAGGTAATCCCAAACAATGCTATGTATGAGGGAATTTTGTCATTATATAAAGGAATTTTTCATTAAATATTTTGGGCTTTTATGTTATATGTTGTTATTTAATGTTCCTAATCCCCAAAGACACTATACCTATCAATATTCTATGTTGTATCAAGTGAGGTTTATGATATAAAATATGTTCAAGTATGTATTAAAGAGTAGGGTTGTTATTGTCTTGTTGAAATACTCTATCTATTCATTGGTTTCTTCAAGATAGAAAGATGAATGGTTGGATTTGATATTGTGATCCTGATATAACATCTTTACCTCAACAAAATATAAATTTATGTGGTTGTCCATTAATATAGTAATAGGGACCACAAATCTGGAAATGTTATTAGATTTGACAAAGATAACAATAATATTGTACCTATCCTCTTTGAGAGGTATTTTCACGGCCAATTTAGAGATGAAATCTGTATAATTGAGAGTATACATGAACTTATTTGTTGTAGCTAGATGATATGGTTCTAGTACATCCATTCCCCTTGTAGAAAATGGCTAGGAATAGTTAGCAATATATATAAACTTCAGGGGCTGATGAATGAAATTGTCACGTACTTGGCCAAAGTAAAATTTCATGGTAAATTTGGTGTAATCCTATATCATTGAAGGCCAAATGTATTCATGAAATTGGATTTTATCAAAACTCATATTCCTAGACAGGTGAGCACCATAATCTCCAAGAAGTACTTCTTTCATGACAGCTGTTGTTTCTACTTCATCAATACACCAGAAGAGTAATCTCTCAAAGCCACTTTTGTAGAGGATCTTCTAGTGGTCTGGCCTATCCTAAAGAGTAAAATTTTTCACTTATCACTGGATCTATTCCTTTTCATCTCCATATTATGGAAGTATTTTAGTTTGAAGGAATTCTATGATAGGTTCCATTTATCCCGTAGTGTGGCCATATGGCTATGTGATAGGGATGACTTAATTAACTTCCTCTTTTCTAGCTTGAAAAAAACGTGAAATGACATGATTATAGGTAATAATGATGATTGTCTCATCCATATTTATATTTACCATGGTTGTGGATGCATTATCCAATGCACCATCTTGGGAATTTTGTGATATTGGCACATAAGACAATGTTGGGTCTGAGGAAAATTTAGACATTAACCCTCTAACATAATCACACAGAGAGATTAACTCTTCTTTTTTGATAGCATAATCCCCATTGATCTATTTTTTTTACCAATTCTAAATCACAATTCTCTTTCAGGTGGTTCACGTGTACCAGGTGTCCCAATTATAGGCCTGCAATTAGAGCTTGATATTCTACATTATTGTTAGTTCCACTTTCTGATAACAGAAATGAATATGGAAAAAAAATATTATATGGGGAGATAATCACAAGTCCTAACGCAACTTTTTTGAGTTTTGGAATGTCCATTATCTTCCCCATTGGACATCTAGAAGCACCTTCAAAGTATATTTCCAACGTTTTGGGATTATCTTAAATAGAAAATATTTCATCATTAGTAAGTTCGGTATTCAAATTTGTATCTTAAATGGATGGGTGTTCAGAATGAAAGTCTTTGAAGGATTTTCCAATTATTTCCTTTTTGAAACAAACAAGATATCGAACTGTTGAAAAGTACATTTCCATCGTTCCAAACGTTCTATAAGAATAGGACGACTGAGGATATATTTGTGATGGTTATTGCGAGGTACCAAGAGGACATTGTGATGTTGCAGGTAGTGCCTCAGCATCTAAATTGAAAATATTAATTCCAGGAATCACATCATTATACATGAATATAGAGTGACCATGACAGAAATGGTTCGAATGAGATAGTAATGGAAATTTTCATTCCCATCATCAATATTTTTTCCAAGAAAGGAAAACAGTGATATCTCTAAAGATGACACATAGATTATAATAGGTTTTCCTTTAACATGTGGTTTTAATACCAGTGGACTTAAGATATATTTATTGAGGGTATAAAATTCCTCTTGGAAGCCTTTATACCATTTATAAGTAACTCCCCTCTTCATTAATCTGGTGAAGGGTAAACAATTGCCTCCTAAATTATTTATAAAGTGAACAGTATAGGACAAGTGTCCTTAAAGACCCCTTAATTCCATCAAAATTTGAGGAAGAGTCATGTCAAGGATTTATTTTTTCTTTTTAGGGTTAATGTTAATTCCACAATGGTGTACAACAAAACTGATAAATTTTCCAAAGGTTCCCCCAAAAGAAAATTTCATGGGATTCATATTCAAATTATGTTTCCAATTTTTACTAAATATATACTCTAGATCAGTCATGTGATTATAATGTTGTCTATATTTATCTAGTAAATCATCCACATAACATTAAACAAATTTTTTTGGGAGGGTTCTGAATATATGGTTTATGGAACGTTGATACGTTTCACCATCATTTCTTAAACCAAAGGGAATTACCCTATATATAAATATTCCTTGAGGGGCTCTGAAGGCTGTAGAATCCTCAGATTATAAGGCCATTTAATTTGGTTATACCCAAATTACACATCCATGAAGGAGACAGATTTATAGATAGCCATTGCATCAATAAAAAGTTATATGATTGGAACTAGAAATCCATCCTTGGTAAAATGCTTCTTAAATTCAATGAAATAAATGAACAATATGATTTTCCGATTATTATTTTAATAGGAAAATGTTGGCCATCCATTTGGAATATTGATCCTCCGTAAATAAGTTATCTTGTATAATCATGTAAAATTCATCTAGAATTTTAGAGGCATGAGTTCGGTGCATTCTTTTTATTGTCTGCTTAAATAATTGATGCTGTACTAGAAAACACAAATGATCAGTGGCCACATCGGGAATAAGGCCTAAAATTTCTATATATTTCAATGAACATGCAACTCGATTTTTCTTTATAAATTAATTATACATATCTTTCTCTTTAGACGAAATGGCTGCACTAAATAGAGTATGGCATGGATCTTATTATTTTACCAGATTTATATCTTTGAGCTCATTCATGGTGGTGGAGACGCCTTCATCAAATGCTGGAGGGGAATCCTTAATATTTTCTTCCTCCTCCTAAGACACTTCTTAGGTTTTTTCTTTACGTTATGTGATGAATCAAATCATTTATAGCCAGCGGAAGAGTCAGTATTTGGACATCCTAAAGAAGTGGAAACCATTTCTAACCCTATTGATGATGAAGGGTCTTCCTAGAGTATTGAAGAGAGAATTATGGGTTGGTAATGAACATCTATTTTCACCTCTACTAATGATAAAACATATTCTATCCTGACTAATGCAGCAAAAAATTAAAATTTTAGGTGGATTAAATGAAGACATATCTCTTTATGAATTCACTGCTTCATGGTAGATCAATAGTTGCTCCCATGCCATCAGGCTCGATTGGCACAATTGACATTATATAAGTCACTTGACATGGGCTCGAATTTGGGTTTAATATTTCAATTTAAATGATATGAAACATTTAATATATGATGAGATGTTTGGATGGGTTAGAAGGGATCTTTTCTAGACCACTCAAAGCATTGATTCTTATCAAATATTTTTTCATGGACCTCGTTCCATTTGGGTGATTGAATTATGCATTAATATATTAATATTCATAGATTTTGAATAGATCTTTATTAACATATAATATCCAAATTTTACCACTAAATAAATACTTTATACATTGGTGGTATGATGATGGAATGGCAGTATGTTGATAGATCCAAGGCCTTCCAAGAAAAATGTTGAAGGTTGTGTCTTGTATGACATCAATGAAATCTAAAGTAAATAATAGATCACCAAAATGAGTTCTGAGTGTAATCTATCATATAGAATCTTGTTCATTATTTTCATATCCTTCTAACATCAACGAGTAATGAGATCAGTCAGATTCAGTGAGACCCAATTAACGAAGTGTATGGATATGAATGAGGATGAATCCTGAGCCATTGCATTGAAGTCTTATCAGATGTCTGTATAATTAATCAGGCCTTATATATACAAGGGCATATTGTTTCCATCTACAACATCAACCTCATCTTAATTCATGAATTATTTAACTTCATGAAACTCTCTAGGATCATTCTCTATAAGGTAAACCTCTACAGCAACAACCTTGGTTTTAAACTCTTAAGGACTACAAAAAGCCTCAATAATTTCTTTTCAAATATATTTTGAATGATTCAATGCATTGAATATTTATAACATGGCTGATACATGGGATAGATGATACAAGACATCAAACATTTTGTTCAAAAGACTATATTTTCTAGGATGGAGAGGTGGTTTTATAGATGCATTCAAAGATGATGCTCCTAATGTAGATATATCATGTGTCAGGGTGGATGTTGAAAATACTTTTGTTCTTGGAAGATTATACTAGCTTGGTTTCTCTACCTGTCAAGAGTGTGATGATATAACCACTATTTGGTATTCCAATATGATCAGTTTGAGGTTGACCATGGAATTTGTGGGAGAGATCCCTTGTTCATACTAAGCCGTCTAAAGGGACCTCCATTGAGTTTATACACCATAAATGGTTTGAGTAGGGGTAGATTTAAAATATCAGTTTATAGAATATCCACGTCTTCCCATGTATCCTCAATCGTGACTTCTTCCCCACATTCCCTAACCAAGTACATGGAATTTATGTTCATAACCAGAATCATCATTTTCACAGGGTTTTGTTAAATGGATATCATTAACAGAACTGAAGATCAATTCTTCATCTGATGAAGATTCTTCTTGACAGGTTGGTCATTGTTTTGTTGTTTGGAGGGGAGGTGCCCGTTATTTTGATATATTTGTCCTAAAATCTACCAAATTTAAAGAAATAATTTCCTTCACATGATATCGTCTTCTTTTTACTACTCATTACCTTTCTGATGAGGTCACTACATTGAGGATTGACCTTTGGATGACTGATCCTATTAAGAAGGAGTCTTTTATATAGAAAAATTTTCAGGAGGAACAATTGATTGTTTCGACAGTATTCATAGAATGGAATGAGTTCCATTGATCAGTTTTCTTGACCATCCAATCATCATAATTCTATGAATTTTTTCTTTTTATTTATTTCCATCCGATTTTTCTCCACAGGATCAGTAGCAGTAACACATGCTACTTGGGCTGATGAACCTTTTAGTATCACTTGTCTAGAGTATACCATTTTTTAAGAGGTCACTGAAATCAAAACACTCTTGAATTTAATGCCCCAAAATATTGATGAAAGGGAAAATATTTTGTGTTATCATCATTTCCATGTTTGTTTGGTTTCTTTAGCCTTGGAAACACAACTAAAATGTTTTTCAATGATAAAATGATATAACTATAAATGTGTTCATTCAGAAAATAATAAACATCGTTCTTTAATTCCCTAAACTATGTCCTCCTTTGATCATGTTGATCATCTTTACATGGTGGGCATTGTTGCTGATGCTTGAGAGGTGGATCCCTTCAATATGATGAAGGGTTTGATGTAGAATTAGGTAGAGGTGATTGTTTGGATTTGACTATAGCAACCGCTTATTTCCATGTTCACCTTCCCAATGCGGATGGGATTACACGAGATTCATATTGGTTTACACAATGGAATCCTCCAATTTTTGGGCCAGTGAAGCATTGTCTTGAAACCCTGCTGTGTATTTCATAGGGATTTGTGATGTTCATAACTCATCATGCAGATTTCCACCCAAATTGGCAGAAACTCTTCTAAATGGAGTGCTCAATTTAAGGAATATGTTAATCCTTTCTATAGATCAATGTAATCTGAAACTCAATCATTCTTCCATTGTTTGAAAATATTATGATAAAAAACTATTGCCTTTGGTAGCGTTGAGATGAATTGGAGAAGCAATGTCTGACAGAGGACTGCCCATCCTATAATTGATTGTAACTGTAAACTTTTATACCAGAAAAATGGTGGCCCCTATAAGGATGGAACAAAGAAACTAAGCATTAATTATTATTGTTATTGATGGTTCCCCATCATGTGATCACAATGGGAAACAAAATGTGTTAAGTGCTTCTATGGATCTATCTAACCATTAAATATTGGAAAAGTGGTATTCACAAATTTTGGTGTGGGGGGGGGGGGAATCAGATCTCCCCATTCAGGGTAATAATTCGTTTTTGGTTGTAACGGTGCCCACTGTTCTTCCATAGCTTCTAATAATGTTTTTAATGCGTCAATTTTATTCATAATCATTTGTGGAATATCTGGATGAACTAGGACCAATATAGGTTCAACAATTGGATCTTGAATTGGAGAAAGAACTGGATAAAACACTTATGGAGGTACTGGTGGTATTTTTCTGATATAACCCATGAAGTCAAGCATGTTTTGATATGTTTGATCAGATTTTGATTGTTTTCTCAATAGAGGGAATTGATTATCCACCTATGTAGTTGTAACAACCCCTATTTTCTAAGGATCTCCAACATGATGTCCAAGTTGAGGATATGTTTAAGGAGTATGTCTAGAAGAAAATCTAATTGGATGTAACTCTGCATTGAATCTTCTCATCTCCTTCATCTCCAACACTTTTTGTGAATAAATTTTTCCTATGTAAGAGATTGTCCTTATCCATTGGAAATGTGAGACAAGATCAGACCTTTACCTTTTCCCTTGTTAGATCACTTTATAATGGGTGGGAGTTGATTACTTGAGGCAATACCTAGATTCTAGGTAAGCCTCTTATTTTGGATACACAAACCTCCTTCATTTGTTTCAGTGTGTATCGTATTTTGAATAAGAACTTCATCTTATGAATCCTCTAAACTAGACTCATTTTCTAGAGGATCTTATATAATGGTACTAATGACATCCACTAACTTAGAATGAATTTATGGTATTGTTTTTTTATCACTATAACATAATTTCCTTTTTTTCTCTCCATGAGACTCTGTTGTCATATATACTTATTTCCCGTGAACTGTTTGAATGACAGAATCCTAAATGGAATCATTGGATTTTTCAGTTGGGCGTTCACATTAGGGATTCTTCCCTAATATGGAAGAAGCATACTTCTAGAGAGGAGGGTATTGTGGTTGTAAAAAACCCTCAACCCTATAGGATGAGGTTGTTAATGTTATTCTTCGTCAAACATTCAAAATCCGTTTTTTTGAATTCTATGATTTGGTTAAAAAAGTCCCCAAAACTACAGGATGAGGTGGATCCTCAACTGTTATGGCTAATATTATCACAGATTCTATTTTTGGTTTTAGGAATTCTAGTCTGATCATTGCCTGAGTGCATTATATGAAAACCACATAATTTTCCAATTACGAAATATTGTTGTTCTATTTCAGACATTTTCACAATATGATGGATGGCATCCTTTATGTGATAGGCCTGCATATTGTTCTCAGTTGATTGATTCAAATGTAACTTGATATCTTTCTCTATTTTCACCTAAATTTTTTTGGAGTATGTTGAGCCTTGTTCCTTGGAATATCATTGATTACACAAAAAAATATGTTGATTGTAGTTGGCCATGGGAAAAAACATTGCATGATAACACTTTTTGTAGGATTTGATGATTTTTGTGTAGTGAAATGCAATGCTATGTTTGCTCCCCATCCTCAGATATGAACGATAGATGTGGTATCTGTAATTAACTGGCATAGCCTCTTTAATGAATTGAGGCATACACACTAACAGGCTCCCTAATGCTATTAAACATTTGTATGTTAGGAAAATTAGAGACTTTCCATGTCTATTTGGCGTTGAAACACTTATATTAGATTTAGATGACTTTGATATTTTTCATAAGTTTATACATTGACTTTTTGATGAAAAACAGCTTTCCAAATGTTGAGGAAAATATCATGAATACAATCTCATGATATCAATTATTGAATTTTGTGTTTAGAGGTTCCCAATGGCCATAACATGACTGGTATTTCAGCCTTAGCCATTTGTTTTCTCATATTCAACAGATCCTCATCATCATTTTCAACAGGTCTCTCATCCACGTCTGACAACAGTGGATTCTTCTCATTTTTTCTATTACAAACAATATGATCAGTTTTTTTCTTCTGCCATATCAAAATGAAAATTACCCAAGGGTGGTTTATAGAAGCACCATCGCCTTGGGATGTCTTCTGGTTGAGAAGGTATTTCACCTATTAGATACAAGGAATCAAACATGAATGGACTTATGTTGGAATTTCCATTGAGATATGAGGGATTTAACATCACTACATTGGTAATTGGATAGTTTTTTTCAAAATGGGAAGCACTACTGCAGATAGAACATTCACAGTTAATTCCATCAGAAGGAGGAACATCACGATGGACTACAGAATATGATAAATCTTCATTCTCCATGGTATTTTTGACACATGGAAGCTTTTTTGGATCTCATCCAGATATAGGTTCACTATAATTGGAAAATTATCATTAAGAATTACTTCATGATGAAGTGACTGATGTGGAATTTCTGAATTACTGCTTTCACTACCATAATTTGGTAAAGGGTGGGTTAGATCCTAATCCGCAACATATAAATGTCTGAGGGATTCAAGAGCACCATCATTAAGAGGAGCCAAATTGAATTCTGCCTCTTAATTTTACAACTATTTATGCTGAGGATTCTTCATATATGTTCTTTTAAACATAGTTGGGGACAAATTATAGGAGAAGTGGTTATCATGGGTAGGTTTTTGTGCCTTCCTTAAAGTGGTTGTCTAAATGGGTTTATTTTCACTCATTGGAAAGGGTGTATGTTCTCTATCCGGTTGTTCATATGATATAATAGAGTATGACCTAAAACCCTCCTGGACTAGAATAGATGTATGTATTTACTCCGGGATGGCATGCTGACGAGTCATACCAGGTGTGGGGAGAGAATTATGTGACTATCCCTCTAGTACTACTAAAGATGTTGTTATGATATACTAGAAAGCTTCTAGAATATGGTAATGAATTTGTGCCTTTTATTTCACTATTGTTAAAGTTTTTTGGTGACTTCATTGGCCGAAATGGGAATATACATCCAATCCATATCAAGAGTAGGTGTACGTTTTTTTCCATGTCCTCCCTTCCCTATCAGTTGATACTAACAGTACTCATGTGTGGGGGTAGAGAGTTGAGTTGGAACCAAGTTTTCCATCAATACTTTCTGAATAACTTCTCTGGGTGCTGCCAAACAAGACTTCTATCATGTGTATATGCCTGCTGGATGGATTCCACCAAGAATGGTCAGTATAATTCTTTTAATGCTGACATATGAGACTACTAACCTGAATTGTGAGTGCAGGTAGGTGTATGTAATGGCTTTTAAGTTGCCGACATATTTGATTGGTGGGATTCCTTGAATACAGTCATACGAGTCTGCTGAGTCGCTGATAGTTTGTAAGTAGGTGTATGTACCTACTCCTTGTACTGAACTAGGAATAAATGGTGGGATTTTTTGGGATCCACATGACGAATTTGTTTGCTGGAAGAATTATGGCGGACCTGTGTATGTGCACGTTCGTTATTCTCCTCAAAGTTAGGTTGATGGAATTATCTAGAGGGGAAAAGGTAAGATATTTCCCCCTATTGTCCAAAGGTTTTTCCCAATGGCTCTTCTTGCATGTCTGGGTCTACGGATCCTTGAACGAACAACAATAGGCAACACCCCCATCATGATGGGGGTTACTGTGACATGATTATATTGGTCATGATTGTTGGTGAGAGCCCTAGGGAAGGAACATTATGTCTTTAATTTTAGGCCAAGAGTGAACTTTTGATCCACCTACCTTTAGTATGGGACGAGTTGGTTATCGTGTTCATTGAATGAGGACTTGAAATTGATGAAGATTGTGGTTTGGGGAAAAAAATTTCTTGACCACCGGTCGTCCTCGAACGGACGATCGAGGGTAGTTGTTAACATGTAGAGATTTTCAGGAAACCACTAGGGTCAGGATATTACTGTGTTGATGGTATTCCCGATCCAATACATTGGATCCCCAACATTGATGATGTTGAGTTGGTGATGACGTCCTTAGAGAAGAATAGGATCTATCTTGTGTAGCATCTAATGAATTAATAGGTGCTAAACTGAAGGAATCAATTAAGAATGAATGGTATTCTGAGAAAATATGATAAATAAAGTAAATTAACTACATTAAAGAAACAACTTTTAGATAGAAACATGTGTGATTTATTCCTTTTTCTAGACTTCTTTTATAAAATGATAGGGTCCTAACATGTGGGTAATATTATCAACATTGTTAAGCACTCACATCAGGTTCACCAATTTTTATTTCATCTCCTCCCGAAAAATGTGTTCTGGTTAGAAATCACTACTTCTGGGTGGTTTCTATTTGATTTATTTATGGAACCATAATCATCAAATAGTTCCTTATATAAAGGGGAAATAATTTCTAAGGTAGGTGTTCTCTAGGTTTGGACCTACGATACATTAGAACATACATTTTTCTATAGGATGGGATGTTTGACTCATCACACCATTTTTTGGGGAATTATTTGTTACTCAAGGAATAACTTATAGATTTAAGATATTTTGATTAATACTTATTAATTCACCAAGTATAACATCTATTTCCCATGGAAGATTCATTAAATTTTTAGCATGTGTGAAATTTAGAATCATCAATAAGTATTAGTGTTTCTTCATCAATTGAGATATCAAAATGTATTTTAGGGTCTCCATCAATGGTATCCTCCCATATAATATTTAGATATTCTGTTAGTTGTTGTTATGATAATCCGGTTATTTAAGGAGCTCAGTGCGAAACTGTGGAATTTATTGTTGTCCAGGGAGAGAAAATATTGTTTCAATGTGGGGATCATACCCATAAATGTTCTACCTATATATTCTATTGAAAAATAACAGATCCCTTGTAGTTCAGTGCCAATAAATTGGGCACATCATACCATTTAAGGTCTTGCGATTAGGACCAAACTGTACTATTTAATTTCTTGCGGTAAGGAAATCTAAGCAGAACGTGATTAGTCAAAGCTCGGTGTGGGACTTATGCCTATGTAAATCAAGGAACCTAGAAAATATATGGGTTTCCATGATAGATGATATGCTATTGGGAATATTTCTTAGTAGGAATATGGTTTTTTGGGGTGTTGGGTTTGAACCTCAGGATGGATTCCTACGTATCCTATTTAGATGGGAATCAAATACCACATAGTTCGATGAGCCTAGTAGGGGCATATGATCTTTTGATAGAAATAGGTTGAGGATTACATTTAAATAGGAAGCCCAAATTGATGGAATTATGGTTGTATTCTCGAAGAGGATATCTATTATGATTGGGCCCTATTTATGGCTTCCTACATATCCCAATTATGGTGGGAATTAGAGTTCTTATAGTTCAAGAGGTGGTGAATTGTGCAGATGTTAAGATCATCACAAATCTATAAGCCCATGAGATTCATTCTCGGTGTGAGAAACAAGATGATGTGAATGATTCAACAAACCGCACACTCTCTCTTTTTATAATGGAAGAGGGTGGGCCTAGAGAGAGATAATTCAGGGCAATGGTGTAAGATTTCGGGGCGATAGTCGAAGAGACAGAGGTGACAGTGGAAGTTTCTGAGCAATGAACCTTCCCTCTCTAAACATTACATTAGAAAATGGTCCAATTTAAGGAAGTAGTGAAGGTGAAGGAAGTAGACAGAAGTGAGATTCGATCCTCCTACATAAAAGGATATTGGATTACACAAGGATGTATTCCCAAAAATAGGTCCTAGTATTGGAGGGATACTTCTCCTTTTTCCAAAAGTAAATGTAGGTGTGAACTGTAACTTTCCTACCTGGGACCTGAGGCACTGTGTCATAGAGACGAAAAGGGGAGGATAGAGTCCCATCCCAAAAATATAAGACCATGAACTTCCAAACACCATTTATACTGAAAGGATCCTTGTGACTATATATATACAAACATACAAACATCATATGGATTGTGATTCCCTTAGAACACAAATGTGGAAAACCTCCAACTAGAGGTATACAAAACAAAATAGGAGACACGATGATTTTCCCTTCCCAATGGATTGATATGTCAGGAGGTTTTGGTGGAGGATTCAAAATAATACCTTTGAGAAAAGGAATACAACAAAGAGTAATCCTTTTCATAAATGAATATTAATAAGTCTTGATGAAAGGATTGCATAGGCTAAAAAGATAAGGTGAATTAAAGAGGATTTCCCATTTTTCTATCTGGTGTGAAGGTATGGACACACAGGTAGGATAGGGCAACCTAATGTTGACTTATGTGATGAACTACCTGTATATTAAAATATTGGTGAGACTTGACTCAATCCTTCATGAGTATTCATAGGTATTCCCAGTAGTGGGGCGCTCAAGTTCTTTAGAGAGGAATAAGTGGTGCACAACTGTTTCTGATTTCAGGAGGTTAGGCGCATTAGGAATACAATTTTTATAGATTTCAAACATTGAATGGACTTAAGACTTATGATACTACTTTAATTACTCTGCCCTAGGTGTTAAAGATCTACCTTGAGCATTTTGGAAAACATTTCCGAGGCACTAGGGTGACGAGAGTAGTAATTGGGATTCAGGGAAAATTTTCATTTCAAATGAAGACCCCAAGGGACTATTTATTGGAAAAAAAATAGGACCTTGGGTGAAACGATTTTGGTCGTGTGATTGGTTTGGGTTCCAACATTATGGTTCCCAAGTGGTTGGGTGTCGTCGATGACTAGGCTCCACTAGGGAGATTTCAAACATGACCATTTTCAAATGTTGAAATTCTCCAGGAGTTTTCTCCACTTTTATCTAAATAATTTACCTTTTAACTTTATCATTGATGTGATGGAAAGGAGTGTAAATAAGGATTTCGATGACATATATGCTTCATAATGCGGGGGTTTCACCCCCACACCACTTATTGGGATCAATGATGTGATGTGGTCCTGGTTTTTTGGTCCAGTGCCTTCGCTTACATCACTAACCTACAAGAAAAATGTAGTGTCACACCATTTACTTTTCAAGTCTGGTTGAGGAAAAATTTGGAGAAAAGTTCATGGAACACATTTCATGGTGTCTAAAAAATATCCCCCTTAAAATTTGATTCGTTCAGAATGAGAAGAATATTTTTGATGGTAAATGTAGGGAACATTAATGCATTCTAAAAAAAATTGTTTGGATTTGGAGCTACATCATGTTTGGAAGGATGCTCTATTTTTTCCAATGCAATGGGGCCTACAGAGTGTAGTTTTATTTTTTCTAGGGTTATAAGGATAACCCAACATACATTTTATCTTTTTTTAATTACACTGATTTTTTCCAAATCTCAATATTAAGGAGACTTAGCGGGTTAGATTTTGATTTTTCATAGATTTCCATTTTTGTGTTTTCAACCTAAGTAGTTTATTGAATTTCTAGTTCATTTCTCTATATTTCCCATACCATATAGAGTATAGGTCTAGCGAGCTGAGAGATCAAATTTTTTCCAAATAGCATGTTGCAAGTTTTCAATCTTCTGATAACAATTTCTTTTTTAAGGGTAGTTTAAAGTCCAATTAATTGACAAATAAGGATAATGTTTAAGGTTAAATAGTATTGACCATAAATATTGAAATTAGATCCCAAAGAAGACATAGTGGATAGGAATTGCTCCAATACTTTTTAGACACTTCCAAGGGGATTCTTGGGTCATGAATATTATGGTCACTAAATCTAGAACATGATGTATAGTCATAGAGGATGTGTTTTTCAAGAATGAAGTTACCATTTAATGACAAAACCATTGTTAGAGTTGTATTATGTAGAAAAAAATAGGGAATTTTATGCATAGAAAACCATTGGTATCCTTTGACTGGTAATCCTATTATATAATTGATTTTTATGAAAGGCCACCTAACGGTACATAATGCATTTTTAGAAAAAAGAGATATAAAAAATTTCACATTTTATTGTTGATAGGAAATAAAAATTAGGATTTGGGTGACTCTAAACCACAATGGGTGTTTTTAGACAGAATGATATCTTTGAATAAAGGGCCATCTATGACAACATATGCCATGAAGGGGGAAACCACTCCTATACAAATTTGGTTTGGGAAGAATGGATTAAATTGTTCTCAAATAGGATTTATGACATTGTGTTTTGTAGTTTATAGTAATCCAGTAAGAACATTATATTGTACGGTTTCATGTCATGTTGCAAAGACATTATGATGTGTAGTTTAAAGTCATGCTACATGAACACTGGAGGGATTTTAATATAAGGTCTTTATCTTTGACCAAAGGATTATCAGTCTCCAATTTTATGATACATTTCCTTGAAACATGATACAATACTCAGGTATGGGAAGGGGAGAATGTAAAAATTGATTTGGAAGTTTTCGGATATGAAAAAGGACATAGAAAAAAGAGATAATATCATTTGAAGAGGTCTTCCCAAAAAATAAAATTACCCCAATTTTACAAACCAATTATTGGGGCGGTATTATGAAAGGCCAATTAAGAGCATAACATGCATATCCAAATAGTGGTATCCTTTGGCTGAAAATTATTTTATATAGATGAATTTAATGCAAGGACACTAGGGGAAGGTACGTCATATTATGGAAAAAGATCTCTTGAGAACATGACATTTTATTACAAAAAGTCAATGAATGTTTACGATTATTCAAATTTTCCCAAGTACATAGTTTTTTTATATAGAAAAATACCTGAATAAAGAAAGAGTATTTCCAACCATTGTTTCCAACTATTGAGATGAATATGATTTCTATGATGTTCTAACAAAAACGTTGGATGTATGGTGTCTGTAGTTTTAGGCCATGCGGTTAGGACCAGAATATTATGGAAATAATGGATGATATGTGGTTGAATGATCCAAAGTTATTTAAATATTCATTGAACATATATAGAGGGGAAATGTGTAAACCATATTGATGGAAATTTTAAGATCAATAGAAAGGTAATTAGACAAATATACATATATGGTCATTTTAAGATCCAAATTTTTGTATATTGTCATCAAAGATTAAAGGGGAATGTGGATTCCTTTAACAATAATGAATTTAAAATTATTTGAAAAAACCTATTATAGGCTCTGTATAATGAAGGGCCATCTGGGGGAGATACGTTGTATAGCCAAATAGTGGAATCTTTTGACTGAAAGGCTTATTATTTAGGCGACTTATTCAATGCCACCGAGGGGAACATATTGTATAGTCATGAAAAATAGTTCTTAGGTATCAGAAACATTACCACTAGAAACCGAATAAAGATTATGAATATCAAAAAGTAATAAACATTATGAGTATGAAATAAGAAATGGGTGACAATCAATGCATAAGAGAAATATTCAAATCAGTTTTTCCATGAGTTTGGAGTCCCGTACAAAGATCTGACTCATATGAAAAATAGGAAAATTTCTTGTTTCCATGGTGGGTTCTCTATAGAGAGGACCCAAAATGAAGTCCCCCGCATATATTTTTAATTTTATGTGGAAGATAGGTACAAAAATTATATCATGTATGTGACTATGAGGAAAGCCCTTGTTTTAACGACATCTCATAATGGAATGAGAATCAATCCATATATAGTTCTTTGGGTACTTAGATATTTAGTTTTATGCAACAAGGACATTATGTTGTGCAGTTTAGAGTCATGCAGTGAGGACATGATGTGTTTCTAATGTGAAAATGAATATTGTGGTTGGATCAGATAATTGGACCCAGGTGTCACTATCTATCTTGTTGAAAAAATAATCAAGACACACATAGTTCATGAGTATATTCCATGTACCAAACAAACTTTGACATGGGGAAGAGGGGTTTTTTATGGATTGCCCCATGATTGGAGATCTAGGCATCTCTATGTATCCCATTGAAATGAGAATCAATCCAAATTTTTTATTGGGAAAATATTTCCCCACACCAATTTAGTTTCCTGTGAGATATGGGGTCTTTTATCACATTCCAAAATAATGTTTAAATTTATGAAACATGGTTGTATGAACTTCAAACCGTGTATCCTGGAAGAGTAAAATATATTGATTTGGTTCGTATACAGAAAGAAATAGGGAAATAATAAGCCATATGAATGGAGTACTTGGCTTCTCTACAGATCCTGGGAAAATGAGAATCAAGCCACATGTAGTTCATGAAATGAGGTCTCTATGCAGATCTGAATCAAACATAGGGTGAAACAGAACTAAGGAGCCACTAAGGAGTAGAAATGATGTGAGTAACTCTTGTGCATGGAAGATACTCATATATATATTTATATTTGTGTGTGTGTGTGTGTGTTAATAACAAAAAGTCAAACCAATTTTCGGAATCTTATGGGATTGCATAATTTCAAATGATGAAGATATTAACCGAAAAATTTAATGTCAGGTAGCAAGGAAAAATGATGTCAATCTGTTTACATTGTGTGATAAGGACAAAGATGCAACACATTTTAATTTGATTAAGCATGGATTCCTATGGCTGTTTTGTAGTTTAATGTATTGAATCTAGGAAATTATGATTGTAACACCCAAAAATTTTATGAGAAATATTTTTTTTTTAAATCATCAATGAATATTTCACTACACAGAACACTAGATTTTCTTGCTTTACACGCAACTACAGCCTTCCTCAATAGCTTGCGTCGTACGCAATACTGAGTTTCAGTAAACAATGATATGCTATTAAAAGGTTATTAAAACTAGCCGTTATGAATAGTAATAACCACTTTTTGAAATTTTATAAATATTAATTTTCAAAATGGACTTCATTTTTGGATTATGAATATTGAAATTAGACTAGGGTGAAATTTTGGTATTTTTCCGAAAACTTTCAATTTTTGATGAATAGTGATACCACTAAGTGGTAGTTAAAAAAACTGAATTTTTAATAAAACATAATTTTACCGCTTTTGTGAGTGGAATTTCAAAAATATAAGGGAAATGGTTAATATAAAGGACTAAAATTAGATTCAATGAGATGAAAATGATTTTTGGTGAATAGTTACTTTTTACTTTTTTTGCCACGTTTAAAAGTAAATAGGGTAATTAAGGGTAAAAGTGTTATTATTATTACCCTAACACATGTCCTAATTCTATTGGATAAGTTAAATTCGACCAAAAACAACCTTAGGAATATAATATGACCATTTAGGCCCACTTGGATTAGATTAGGACATTTATTATTAATTTATTTAAAGAAGGGTTAAAATAGTTAAAATCAATGTTTAATAAGTAAATAATTTTTAATATGGTGTTATACATAATATAAATTCGACTATATCTATTAATTAGAAAGCTAAACAGATTTCCTACATAATGGTATTTTATTTGTAATTTTTAGACTTTAAATAAGTTAATTTATTTATGACACAATGATGATGCTGTAATTATCTTATTAATGAAATATTGACATAATTGATGTTATAAATACCCAAATAAATGTAATTTGAGACTTTATATGAATTAAACTAATTTTCTAGGTTAATATGTCATGTTATTATTTATTTAATTAACTTGGTTCGAACTAATCATTCTGTTATGATTTTCACAAATATCAATTACTAAATAGTGTCAAAATTGACATAAAATAGTTTTTAAAAAAAATATTATATTATTTATTGTTATTTTATTCCTAAAAATATATGGTTCGGCCAAATGACTTATATAAGGTTATATATATTAATAATAAACAACTTGGGGTTCTTTTGTCTTGATATAGTTAGTTTATTAACCTTATAGTGTAAGAAAACTAGAAGACACGGTAAACGTTAAATTATCTAACTTAAAGTTAAATCTAAATGATAAGGATAAAATTGAAACATAAACTTGTCTAAATTCTATTGTATGAGAGGCTTTCGACCCATAACCACCTTATCTTCTAAATATACCTTTTTGTAGCTATTAAAAACCGAATTTGGCTTTATAATAAAATAATATTTTTAGTTATTCCAAAGGTGCCCCTCTCCTCCCTTATAAAAGGGCACCTCCTCCCTCTCTTCCTCACACCACATTGATCCTTCAATCTCAGCCAACCCCTGCCAATTTCTTCTCTCCACTTCCCCGGAGACATCCTATAGGTCCTGGTCTTCTTCAAAGACCAATTTTAGTGCCCTAAAAGGAGGTCTCAAAGAAGCGCTTCAAAGAAGAGGTAATATCTGTTACCGATTCTTTCATCTTTATTTCTTCTTCCACATATTTTTCTTTAGTTTTTTCATTATGAAGTAATAACATCAGTATCAATAATATACTGATATGTTATTATAAGTATGAAACTACCCTATTTCACCATCTATTCATCCTACGGAAAACGAAATCACCGCGCGTGTGTACGTACGGAATACCGTCTCCACGCCGTGGTGTAATCTATTTTCCACCACCACCTTACTTGGATGGGTATAATGCTGTAAATAATGACTATATATGATTATTTTAAAGTGATATTGATTATGAAATAGTATATATACACTCCAATACAATTCCACAATCATGGGAATGATATCATCGCTCGTGCGTATGTATGGAATATCGTCTCCACGATGTGATGCGACTCGTTTTACATGATATTCATTGAATAATGATTATATAAATGAATTGAATTAATTAATATGATATATATTACACTAATAAAATTCTGGAAATGAGGTATATATAACCTAAAAAGAAAAATAAGAATTTATTCGATAAAACATGCATAAGAACAAAAAGTAATAAACACCCAAATAACAAGTAGTAATGAAATATTACTAATAAGAAGCTAATAATATGACCATACATGATATCATAAAATTATGTATGATTCTATAATAAGTCAATAACATTATTTAAATCATTATACAGGAGGTTTGGACACTTACGAAGCAAATTGGACCTAAGTTAAGAGAAAATATCACAATCTCATTTTATCCGAGATTGTTTATACGTTGGTATTTACTGGGGTGTATTTTATCATCCACATCCATGTTTTCTAAATATGTAATATTTTTTTCATCCACCTACAATTGTTTAAATCCAATTTTACCCTTCGGTGAGTTTTTAGTAAAGGATATGAAATGAATCTTTTGTCGTTTTTCTGTACGTGGTACTTTATGACTTTTCTGACAAAAGTACAAGAAGAATGTTTTTTTAACTTATACGACATGAATGGATTTTTAAAAAATTATTTCCAAGAAGCATACTTTACAAATTTTCATGTTTATTTTTAATTAACTTCTTTTAGTTTAAAATTGTAAGACATGTTAAGAAAAGATAATGTTTTGGAAGTAGAAAGGATATTTTCCTCAAGAATGGAGTTCAAGTGTTTAATCAAAATTATTTTCCATATAAGATAATATAGGGTTCTATTTCTATCCCTATTATTACATTGATTTGATTATGTTGTTATGGAATTATTTTTATGAATTCCATTATCTTATATGAATGGTTTTATGATGTCATGTTGTTTAAGAATCCCATTTTTTATTACATGGGTTATGAAATGATGTATGATTTATGATTTTGTGGCACACATAAGAATGGTATAATTATGAGATGGGTGGGACCTACATCTCCCTCCAATGCATTGGGTAAAGATTTTATATCTCATGAGATAGACATGTCTGGAACGGCAGGTTAAACCGGTTTAGTGAAACAGGACTGAAACGATGAATGAACTCGGTTCAGAAATGGACTTTGTCCACTAAGATAGTCTTGGAAATGAGTCTTGACTAATAAGAAATGATTCTCTATGATTATGTGTTTATGCCACAAAGATTAATGTTTTATGTTATGGTTATTGGGATTACATTTCACTACTATGATTAATCCCTTGTTATGAAATTATGATCTCTTTTGCAGGTTAAGATTTCCAAAAGTAATGTTCTTATGAATATGATGTGATTGATATTTCTTTTGTTTAACCTTACTGAGCATTTGATCTCACCCTTTTGTATGTTTTCATTCCCCAGGTTAGGATGAAGGTTATTAAGTATGATATGCCAAAAGGGACTATATATATGATGAAATAAAAGGGAGAAAGTGTAGACTCTTTATGAACCAGTTGTTTATGTTTCCCAGTTTCTAAAGACACTATACCTAAACGGTCCTTTCCTGGTTTTGTTATATGTTATAATAAGTGTGCTTCAATTTTGAAGTAATAACAATGTATGTAAAGTACGAGTCATTATAGTTGGTATCAGAGGAAAGGTATAATCAACCTTTGGAAACTAGGATGTGAAAGCCTTAGTAAGAACCCTAAGGATAAGTCTAAGCATAGAACACAATCTTAGTGTTTTAGAAATGGACATGAATAACCTAGGATAAGACCTTAAGTGTGAAATTTTATTCTTGATTATGTGGTTTTCCTATTATAATTAGTGTTTCTCACACTATTCTTCTTGGTTTTAGTCAATGGCTGGAACCCGAAGGAACCGTGTTAATGCGGAATGTGACGGGAAATGCAATGATTGTCCCCCTGAGCAACCAAACGTTATGGGAGCTAGAATGAAAAATCCTGTAGCCATGCTAACACAACTTTCTCAAGCTATGAATCATGAAGGATATCCCAACAAGAAAAGGAAGGAGCAACATTCTGTTGAATCCTTCATGAGGCAGCGTCCGCCTTCATTCAGCGGGTCTACTAATCCATTAGTTTCTGAACAGTGTATTAGTACTACTGAAAAGATATTTTCAGTTCTTCAATGTTTTGAACATGATAATGTAATCCTAGCAGTGTATCGTTTGGAAGGAGATGCTGATCAATGGTGGAATCTTGTTAAGAATACAAGGCAAAGGGATGAAATTGAGTACATGGAATGGGAAGAGTTCAAGAACTTATTTTTCAATAAGTACTTCCCTCGTATTCTCCAAACAAAGATGGAGAAGGAGTTTCTTGAACTAAAGAAAAAGGATGATGAATCTGTTAGTACCTATGAAGAAAATTTTACAAGACTTTCAAGGTACTCTTCTGGTATTATTATCCAACTTGAGAGTAAGATCGATCGATTCTTTAGTGGCTTAAAACCAAGTCTTCGAAGGGCCTTATCCATAAGGGACTTCAATAGCTATGAGGAAATAGTTCGATGTGCTCTCAAAGTTGAGATGAAGATTAGAGTAACCCATCAGTCATATGGGTTTGATAAGAAGAGGAAAATGGAATTCAAAAGAAAATCTAAAGAGCACACTGAAAAGAAGATGAGCTTTCCCTTATGCTCAAATTGTGGAAAGAAACATAGAGGGAGTTGTCTTAAAGGGACAAGTAAATGTTTCAAATGTGAAAAGGAAGGTCATCGGGCATTTGAATGCCACAATGATGGGAAGAAGACGTCTAATGATGCAAACAAAGGAAGGGATACACATAATTAACCTACTACACTTCAATGTTTCAAGTGAAAAGATATGGGGAATTATGCCAATCAATGCCCAAATCCAAGGGTTGATGATGATGGTCGACGTCAACAAACTCTTAAGGCTAAAGACAATGGAAAGTCACATGAAATTTCTATCAGCGATGTGGAGTACGATAATGATGTGTTGAAAGGTACACATACCATCCACTCTAAAGTAGAAAATGTTTTATTTGATTCTGGATCCACCCACTCCTTTATTTATGATGAATTTTCTAAGGGTATCATCGTATTACCTCAACAATTAGAGTTGAGTTATATATGACAACACCTAATGGAACAACAATCGCATCAAAAGTTTATAATTCTTCCCCGATTGAAGTTTGTGGGAAAGTGATTCCTGCAAATCTTGTGATCCTTCCTATAGTGGAATATGATGTGATTCTTGGCATGGATTGGCTTTCTTTATATGGAGCTCATATCAATTTCCAAAGAATGGAAGTCATATTTCATATTCCAGATCAATCTACAATCGTCTATCGATGCATGGATGAACATAACCTTCGAGTGGAAATTTCTTCGTTCTTATGGGTCCTGATTCCAATAAATGAGGGTTATTTATCTCAAATGATTGGTGAGAAAATCACGATTAATAATATGCCAATTGTACGGGAGTTTGATGATGTCTTTCTCGAGGAATTTTCGGGTCTTCCACCAAATCGTGAAGTTGAGTTTTCAATAGAACTTGTACCGGGTGCTTTGCCTAATTCCAAGACACCTTATAGAATGGCCCCAATTCAGTTGCAGGAATTGAAGAAGCAACTCCAAGAGAATCTTGATAAGGGATTCATACGACCTAGTGCATCACCTTAGGGAGCACATGTTCTGTTTGTTAAGAAGAAATATGGATCAATGAGACTCTGCATTGATTATCGTGAACATAACACGATCACTATCAAGAACAAATATCCTCTCCCAGGAATTGATGACTTATTTGACCAACTACACGGAGCTCAATACTTTTCCAGGATTGATCTTCATTCAGGGTATCATCAATTAAGTGTTAAAAGGGAGGATATACCAAACATGGCTTTCTGTACAAGGTATGGACACTATGAATTTATAGTGATTCCATTTGGTCTTACTAATGCCCCTTCTATCTTCATGGATCTGATGAATAGAGTCTTTAGAGACTATATTGTTCAATTTGTGGTAGTCTTTATAGATGATATTCTTGTCTATTCAAAGCGCGTGGAAGAACATGATGATCACTTGAGAATTATATTGAAGGCCTTGAGAAAGGATAAGCTTTATTCCAAATTTAACAAGTGTGAATTTTGGATTCAAAAAGTTTCATTTTTGGGTCACATAATCTCAAAAAAGGGGATATCTGCGGATCCATCAAAAACAGAGGTTATCGAAAGATGGTCGAGACCAATAACAGTAACTGAGATTCGAAGTATTCTCAGTTTGGATGGATTTTATCGACGTTTTGTGAAATATTTTTCATGATTATCTAATCCACTCACCAGGTTGACTTGAAAAGGAGCTAAGATTGTTTGGACAGAACAATGTGAAGAGAATTTCAAGGAGTTGAAAAGAAGGTTATCCAGTGCACCTGTGCTCACACTGCCTTGTAGTGGAGAAAGTTTTGTGATCTATAGTGATGAATCCAAGAAGGGATTGGGGTGTGTTCTTATGCAAAATGATATGGTTATAGCTTATGCCTCACGACAGTTGAAAATCCATGAGAAAAATTACCCAACAAATGATTTGGAGTTAGATTTGGTAATATTGGCATTAAAGATTTGGAGGCATTACCTTTATGGTGAAAGGTGTTATATTTATACTGATCATAAAAGATTAAAGTATATTTTCACACAAAAGTAGATGAATATGCGCCAAAGAAGATGGTTAGAGCTGATTAAGGATTACGACTGCTAAATTTATTACCACCCTGGGAAAGCAAACAAAGGTGGCAGATGCATTAAGTCGACAAGACCATGCCAGTTTATCCATGATGAGGATCACAAAATATACAATATTTAGGGTTTTACAAAGGATGGATCTTGGAATTATAATGTAAGGGGGAAAATCATATCTTTCTCAAATGAATGATCAACCATCTATACATGTGAAGATTAAAGAGGCACAGAAAGAAGATGTAGAGATACAAAAAAAGGTGAGAAATGTTCCTGAATTCAACCTTGATTGTGATGGGATAATAATGTTCAGGAATTGGGTTTGTGTTCCTCCCATCCCCGAATTAATGAAGGAGATGCTGGATTCGGCTCATAGTTCTTCGATCTCTATTCATCCTGGAAGCACGAAGATGTATAGGGACCTGAAAGAGTACTTCTGGTGGGATGTCATGAAAAGAGATGTTTCTGAATATGTCTCTCGTTGCTTGGTTTGTCAACAAGTTAAAGCTGAGAGACAGAAGTATAAGGGGATGTTACAACCATTACCCATACATGAATGGAAATGGGAAAACATCACTATGGACATTGTCACTAGACTTCCTAAAAAATCCGAAGGCAATAATGCTATCTGGGTCATAGTTGATCGTCTAACAAAGTCTGCACACATCATTACTATTAGAGAGGATTTCTCTCTAGATCAGCTTGCCAGGATATATATAAATGAAGTGGTAATATTTCATGGAGTACCACTTTCTATTATATTTGCTCAGGATCCGAGATTTACTTTGATGTTCTAGAGAAGTCTTCAGCATACTCTGGATACATAGTTGAGTTTCAGCACTGCTTATCATCCTCAGATAGACGGTCAGTCTGAGAGAACAATTCAAACTCTAGAAGATATGTTGAGAGCTTGCTCTATTGATTTCATAGGTGGTTGGTATCAACACCAATATTTGGTGGAATTTTCTTATAATAATTGCTTTCACTCCAGTATTCAGATGGCTCCTTACGAAGCTCTCTATGGAAGGAAATGCAGGACTCCAACTTGTTGGGATGAAGTTGGGGAAAGAAAGCTATTAGGACCTGATCTTGTTGATGAGAAGTCAGAAAAGGTCCGATCTATTCAACAACACATAAGAGCAGCTCAGAGTCGACAAAAATGTTATGCCGACAACCAAAGAAATGACCTAGAGTTTGAAGTGGGTGATAAATTGTTCTTACGAATATCTCCCTGGAAGAGGGTCATGATATTTGGAACGAAGGGGAAGTTGATCCCTAGATATATTGGTCCTTTCGAAATAATGGATCTTTTTGGAATGGTAGCTTACCGATTGGCGCTTCCACCAAATCTCTCTCAAGTTCACGATGTGTTCCATGTATCTCTCCTAAAAAGTATATACCTGATCCTTCACATGTACTCAGCTCAGAAGTTGTACAGTTGGAGCAAGATCTTTCTTATGAAAAACATCCGATAGAGATTCTAGACCGTAGTGCAAAAGTCCTACGAAACAAGACCACTCGCTTGGTGAAATTTTTATGGAGGAACCCCCAATTAGAAGAAGCTACATGGGTGCTTGAAAATATGATGAGGGAAAGGTATCCTCATCTGTTTATTACAAAGTGACGAATTTCGATGGCGAAATTCAATTTAAGGGGGGTAGAATGTAACACCCGAGAATTTTATGAGAAATATTTTGTTTTTAAATCATAAAAGAAATCTTTCACTACACACAAAACTAGATTGGCTTGCTTTACACGCAACCACGGCCTTCCTCAATAAGTTGCGTCGTATGCAATACTGAGTTTCACTAAACAACGATATGCTATTAAAATATTATTAAAACTAGCCATTATGAATAGTAATAACAACTTTTTGAAATTTTATAAATTTTATTTTTCAAAATGGACTTCATTTTTGGATTTGGAATATTGAAATTAGCCTAGGATGAAATTTTGGTATTTTTCTGAAAACTTTCAATTTTTGATGAATAGTGAAAACACTAAGTGGTAGTTAAAAAAACTGAATTTTTCATAAAACTTAATTTTACCGCTTCTGTGATTGGAATTTCGAAAATCTGAGAGACACGGTTAATATCAAGGTCTAAAATGTGGTTCAATGTGATGAAAATAATTTTTGGTGAATAGTAATTTTTTACTTTTCTAACCACGGTTAAAAGTAAATAGGGTAATTAACGGTAAAAGTGTTATTATTATTACACTAACACATGTCCTAATTCTATTGGATAAGTCTAATTCTACCAAAAACAACCTTAGGAATAAAATATGACCATTTAGGCCCACTTGGATTAGATTAGGACATTTATTATTAATTTCTTTAAAGAATGGCTAAAATAGTTAAAATCAAAGTTTAATAAGTAAATCATTTTTAATATTGGTTTATACATAAGATAAATTCGACTATAAATATTCATTAGAAATATAAGAATATTTACTACATAATGGTATTTTATTTGTAATTTTTAGACTTTAAATAAGTTAATTTATTTATGACACAAATATGATGATGTAATTATCTTATTAAAGAAATATTGACATAATTGATGTTATAAATACCCATATAAATGTAATTTGAGACTTTTTATGAATTACAATAATTTTATAGGTTAATATGACATGTTAGTATTGATTTAATTAACTTGGTTCGAACTAATCATTCTGTTATAATTTTCAAAAAAATCAATTACTAAATATTGTCAAAATTGACATAAAATAGTTTTTAAAACAAATATTATATAATTAATTGTTATTTTATTCCTAAAAACCTATGGTTCGGACAAATGACATAGATAAGGTTATATATATTAATAATAAACAACATGGGGTTAGTTTGGCTTGATATAGTATGTTTATTAACCATATATTGTAAGAAAACAAGAAGACACGGTTAAAGTTAAATTATCTAACTTAAAGTTAAATCAAAATGATAAGGTTAAAATTGAAATCTAAACTTGTCTAAATTCTATTGTATGAGATTATTTCGACCCATACCCACCTTATATTCTAAACATATCAATTTTTAGCTATTAAAAACCGAATTTTACTTTATAATAAAATAATATTTTTAGTTATTCCAAAGGTGCCCCTCTCCTCCCTTATAAAAGGGCACCTCCTCCCTCTCTTCCTCACACCACTTTGAGCCTTCATGCTCGGCCAACCCCTGACAATTGATTTTCTCCACTTCCCTAGAGACATCCTATAGGTCCTGGTCTTCTTCAAAGACCAATTTTAGTTCCCTAAAAGGAGGACACAAAGAAGCGCTTCAAAGAAGAGGTAATGTCCATTACCGATTCTTTCATCTTTATTTCATCTTCCACTTCTTCTTCTTTAGTTGTTTCAATATGAAGTAATAACATCAGTATCACTAATATACTGATATGTTATTATAAGTATGAAACAACCCTATTTCACCATCTATTCATCCTACAGAAAATGAAATCACCGCGCGGGCGTACGTATGGAATACCGTCTCCACGTCGTGGTGTAATCTATTTTCCACCACCACCTTACTTGGATGGGTATAATGGTGTAAATAATGAAAATATATGAATACTATAAAGTGATATTGATTATGAAATAGTATATATACACTCCAATATAATTCCATAATCATGGGAACGATATCATCGCTCGTGCGTACGTACGGAATACCGTCTCCACGATGTGATGGGACTCGTTATACATGATCATCATTGAATAATGATTATATAAATTAATTGAATGAATGAATATGATATATATTACAATAATACCATTCTGGAAATGAGGTATCTATAACCTAAAAAGAAAAATAAGAATTTATTCGATAAAACATGCATAAGAACAAAAATTAATAAACACTCGAATAACAAGTAGTAATGAAATATTACTAATAAGAAGCTAAGAATATGACCATATATGATATCATAAAAATAAAATATAATTTTGTAATAAGTCAATAACATTATTTAAATAATTATACAAGAGGCTCAGACACTTACGAAGCAAATTGGACCTAAGGTAAGGGAAAATATCACAATCTCATTTCATCCGAGATTGTTTATACGTTGGTATTTACTAGGGTGTATTTTATCATCCACATCCATGTTTCCTCAATATGTAATATTTTTTCAATCCAACTACAATTGTTTAAATCCAATTTTACCCTTAGGTGAGTTTTTAGTAAAGGATATTAAATGAATCTTTTGTCGTTTTTCCGTACGAGGTACTTTTTGACTTTTCCGACAAAAGTACGAGAAGAATGTTTTTTTTACTTATACGGCATGAATGGATTTTTAAAACATTATTTCCAAGAAGCTTCTTTTACAAATTTTTATGTTTATTTTTAATCAAATTCTTTTAGTTTAAAATTGTAAGACATGCTAAGAAAGGAAAATGTTTTTGAAGTAGAAAGGATATTTTCCTCAATAATGGAGTTCAAGTATTTTATCAAAAAAATTTACCATATAAGATAATATAGGGTTCTGTTTATATCCCTATTATTAAATTGATTTGATTATGTTGTGATGGAATTATTTTATTGAATTCCATTATCTTATATGAATGGTTTTATGATGTCATGTTGTTTAAGAATCCCATTTTTTATTACATGGGTTATGCAATGATGTATGATTTATGATTTTGTGGCACACATAATAATGGAATCATTATGAGATGGGTGGGACCTATATCTCCCGCCAATGCATTGGATAAAGAATTTATATCTCATGAGATAGTCATGGCTGGAACAGCAGGTTAAACCAGTTCAATGAAACAGGACTTAAATAAGGAATGAACTCGGTTCAAAAATAGACTTTGTCCACTAAGATAGTCTT
This sequence comes from Viscum album, assembly GCA_963277665.1. NCBI lineage: Eukaryota > Viridiplantae > Streptophyta > Magnoliopsida > Santalales > Viscaceae > Viscum > Viscum album. The sequence continues at coordinate 1,755,328,186 of OY728159.1, read as the reverse complement.
GGCAACGAGTCTTGACTAATAAGAAATGATTCTCTATGATTATGTGTGTATTCCACAATGTTTCATGTTTTATGTTATGGTTATTGGGATTACATTTCACTACTATGATTTATCCCATATTATAAAATTATGATCTCTTTTTCTGGTTAAGATTTCCAAAAGTTATGTTCTTATGAATATGATGTGATTGATATTTCTTTTGTTTAACCTTACTGAGAATTTGAGCTCACCCTTTTGTATGTTTTCTTTCCCCAGGTCAGGAAGAACGTTATTATGTAAGATATTCCAAAAGGGACTATAGATATGATGAAATAAATGGGAGACAGTGTAGACTCTTTATGAACCAGCTTTTTATGTTTCCCAGTTTCTAAAGAAACTATACCTAAACGGTCCTTTCCAGGTTTTGTTATATGTTGTAATAAGTGTGCTTCAATTTTTAAGTAATAACAATGTATGTAAAGTATGAGTTGTTATAATGATTTGTTGTTGCAAGTCATTCTGTGAGGACATTAGTCTTTGTCATTACACAGAGTAATTCTTCAAGAATGTTGCATTGGTTAAAGATAAAATAAATTTTCCATTTGCTAAGATTTGAGAATAGGATCCACTAGAGTACACCTTATGCGAAGAGTATGTTCCTTCCAACATTAGCCCATGTTTTGGATGTATCGTTCCAAGGATCATTTGAGTCTAGAGGACTAATACTATTTCTCCTTGATGAAATAAGCGGAGGTGAAATTTCTTGTTAAAAGATCATGTTATTCTATTTTGATAGACATCCAACCAATGAAACGTATGGATTATCTTTTCTATTAATCATTCCAAATCATTAAATCACTTCTAAGATTGTTTATCTTTAGATAAATTATCAGATATGAAAACTCATAGTGAAGGAAATTGAATTTCAATAAGAAAAACTATTCTACATCATTCACCAATGAGTGTGGAGTTGCCCGAGTGGCAGTACGGTTAGTAGTCCGATAAGACCATAATGCATTCAAAAGTTTATCAAGAGAATATTTCTTATCTTTATCCCCCATTTTCTTGATTATATTTGATAGGTTCTTGTTGAAAGCCTATATCTGTCCATTTTTTTCTGTATGATAGTGAGATAAATTGTTGGATTTGATATTTTTCTCCTGATATAACTTCTTTTACCTCAACTGAATAGAAATCAGTTCCACTTTCCATGAATATCATAGGAGGGACACAAAATCATGTAATTATATTATCTATGATAAATAAAACAATTCTTTTGTCCCTGACTTATTTGAGAGGTATTTCCAAATTCCATTGGATGAAGAAATCATTATAAGTAAGAATATATTTGAACTACATTTCCATAGCTGGATGAGAAGTTCATACTAAATCCATTCCCCTTGTAATAGATGGTCCAGAATATTTAGCATTATGTATAAACTTTGGGGGGTGATTAATAATATTTGAATGTACTTGGATGGTGTGGCACTTGATGGTGAAATCTATGTAATCCTACATCATTTAAGGACATATGTATACAAGTATTCATATTCGATCAGAACGCATATGCCCAGACTAGTGAGCACGACAATCTCATGCATGTACATCTTTCAAGACAACTTTTGTTTCATCTCCAGGAGTACACTTGAAGAGGACTCCATCAAAGCCTCTTTTTTATAAGATCTTCTACTTATCTAGGCTATCTTATAGGGAAAAATTGTACACTCATCAACCCATCTATTCTTTTTTAGCTCTATATGGTGGAATTACTACATTTTAAAGGTATTTCATGAATGCTATCATCATCCCATAGTACAACCATATGGCTCGTAAATAGAGCTGATTTCATTAATTTCTGCATTTATAGTTCATACAAAAGGTGATACCACATGATAATGGGAAATACTGATGATTGTATCATATTGATTTGGGTCTTCCTGGGTTGAGGCTACATTATAAAATGCATTAGCTTGGGAATTTTGTGATGATGGAATAAAATAAAATGTTGGCTCTGAGGTAAATTGAGCCTTCAACACTCTAAGATAATTACACAAAGGGATTAACTTTGATTTTCTAATATCATAATATGCATTGATATATTTGATTACATATTCTAAATCACTTTTCACTTTCAGGTGGTTCACATGTACCTAGAGTGCCAATTCCAGGCCTGTAATGAGAGCTTGATATTCTTACTAATATTTAGTACCACATTTTAATAACAAAATGGAATATGGAAGCACTACCGTTTCTATGGAGATAAGAACTAATCCTAACCCAAAATTTTTTAATTTAGGTTTTTCCATTCTCTTCCCCATTGGACTTCGTGGAGAACCATCAAAGTAAATTTCCCACATTTGGAGATTACCTTCAATAAAGAATATTATATCATTGGGAAATTCAGTATTCAAATATATATCTACTGTAGACGGGTTTCCAGCATGAAATTCTACCAAGAGTTGGCCTTTTATTTATTTCTAAGACAAAAATTGGATATAGAACTGTTGAAAAATAACATTCCATCGTGCATCCTGTAATAATAGGACAACTAATGATAAATTTGAGCGTGTTACCAAGAGTTACCAAGTGGACCTCGTGATGTTGAAGCTAGTGCCTCAACTTCTAAATTTCAAATACTAATTCCAAGATGAAATTATTAAAAATTGAATATTCAGTCTTCGAGCAAAAAATGGTTCGTCTGAGAGAGTAAAAGCTATTTTCATTACCAAAATCATTCATTTGTGCATGGAAGGAACCCAGTGATCACTCTAAAGATATCACATAAAAAATAATTGGATTTCCTTCAGTAGGTGGAATTAATACCAGTAGACTCAAGACATATTTATTGAGGGTATAAAATGAATCTTGGTATTTCTCATTCCATTGATAAGTATGTCCCTTTATCATTAATCTGGTGAAGGGTAAACACTTGCATGCTAAATTCGCGATAAAGCGCTGAATATAGGCCCAGTGTCCATAAATTTATCTTAATTCCTTCAAATTTTGTGGAGGTGGCATGCCAAGAATTTTTTTTTCTTCTCGAGATAGACTTAGACGCCATGATGGCGTATAGAAAAACAAATAAAATTTCTCATGGTTTTCCCAAAAGAACATTTCAATGGATTAATCTTCAAATTATGTTCCTGATGAGTACTGAATATGGTCTCTATATCATTTAGGTAATTATAATTTTGTTTGGATTTTACAAAAATATCATCCACATGACATTCTAGAAATTTTCCCAGGAAGGGTTTGAACATATGGTTTAAAGAATGATGATACGTTGCACCCATATTTTTTAAACCAAAGGGAATTAACTTATAGAAAATACACCTTGAGGGGATCTGAAGGTGGTAGATTCCTTATCTTCTAAGGCCATTCAAATATTTTTATATCCAGAGTATCCATCCTAAAGGGGTTGAGCTTTATTTCTTGATGTTCCATAAAAAAAAATTTATGTGATTCTAATTAGAAATTCAACCTTGGGACAATACCGATTATGATCTTGGAAAACAATGAAAACTCTGATTTTTCCTTTTTTTCTCATTAACTACAAAACTTTTTCCAGCCTTTTGGGATAATGAAACACCATAACAACGTATTCTTCGATATGATTTTCGACGTCAGCTTCAATTTTAGAGGCGTGAGTTAGGTGCTTTCTTCTTGATTCCTTCTTAATTATATGAGGCTCTTCTACGAAACCAAAATGATGCGTGGACACATTGGGATTAAGGATTTTAATTTCTATATAGTTCCATGAAAATAAATCTCAATTTTTGTTTATAAATGAATTATAAATATCTTTTTATTTAGAATCCATGGACTCACTAATTAGAGTTCAGTGTCAATATTCTTTTTTACCTAGATTTATTTCTCTGAGCATATCCACAGTGGTAGAGACTCCTTCATCTAATGCAAGAGGGGAATCTTAAAGATCTTCTTCATTTTATTCTACAATATTCACTTATTCTATAACTTCTTTAAGCATAGTTGATGAAGAAAAACACTCATATCAAGGTGAGGAGTCAGTATTTGGGAATCCTGAAGAAGGGGAAACCATTGTTGACCCCACAAATGATGAAGGGTCTTCCTAGACATTTGGAGAGGGAATTATGGGATGGGAATAAACATATTTTTCTTCCTCTAAAAATGCAACAAATTCCTCTAGCTTGACAGGTGAATCAAATAATTTCTGATGTTCGTTGGATGAAATGAAGACATATCCATTTAAGCTTCCAACACTTCTTATTAGATAAATAATATCTCCCATTATGTTAGGCACAATTTCATAAATTGACATTATGGAAGTCAGTGGACAGGGTCTAAGATTTGGGGTTATCCTTTAAATTTGATTGATAGTCAACATGTAATATATAATGAGATGTTTGAATGGGTTATATGGGATCTTTTCCAGACTATTCGGAGAATTGTTTCAGGTGAAATCTTTTTACATAGAATGCATTTATTTTGTGTGATAGAATTTTCTCTCAATATACTGAGATTCACACATTTTTAATAGAGCTTTGTCACCATAAAATGTACCCATTTTACCACCAAAGTAGTACATAAGACATTTGGTGTATAACGAAGGAATGGCAACATGTTGTTGTAGCCAAGGACTTCCATGAAGAATGTTTAAGGTTTTGTCCGGTTAGAAAACCATGAAATAATAATTACATACACGATCCCAATACCGATTTTTAAGTGTAATCTCACCAAGAGGTTCTTGTTTATTATTTTTATAATGTTGTAAATTAAATTTTTAAGGAGAGAAGTCTGATTCAACGAGACCCAATCGATGATGTGTATGGATGTGAATGAGGATTACACTTGAGGAATTATCAATGAAGGCTCATCGGATTTTTGCATCATTAACCTTTATAGATAGATACAAGGACCAAATGTTCCCATGTACAACATTATCCGCAAATTCTTCCATGAAAGCTAAAACTCCATGAAATTCTGTAGGATAATTATCTATACAGTAAACCTCAGCAACAACAACCTCAGTTTCAAACTCATGAGGACTTGAGAAAGCCTCAATAATGACTTATCAAGATATTTTGAATGATTAAAAGCATCCAGGATTGATACATGGCTAGTAATTAGAAAATTTATTTCAAAACATCATAATATTGATCCAATGATCTGTGTTTTCCAACATGGAGATGCATTTTGGCCGGAACCTTAGATGTTGATGCTCGTGATATAGATATATCATGTGTTGGAAAAAATCTAGAAATACTTATTCTCTTTTTAGATTAGACTAAATAGGTTTGTCAACCTGTTGAGAGAGTGATAGATCAACTTCTAATAAGTATTCCATGATGATCATTTCAAGGTTTATCCAATCATTCGTGGGAGAGTTCCATTGTTTTTTCTGAGTCCACTAAAGGGCTCTACCATGATTTTTTGCTATATAAATTGTTTGTGTATGGGTATAGTTAAAATAGTGGATTCTATAATATCCCAGACTTCAATTGTATCATCAACCTTTAATTAATCCCCTTGTTCCCCAATCAGGTTCATGGAATTCAGTTTCATAACCAATGTCATAATTCACATAGGTGTCTATTATGTGGATAATGTTAGCAGAACTGAAGATAAATTCTTCTTCTGATGAATATTCTCATTGACAGGTCGGTTCTTGTTGTGGAATTTTGTAGGGTGTTAACCATGATTTTGAGAAATATGGCATGAAATATTACAAATTCAAATACATATTTGTCCTTGGAATGGGATCATCTTCTTCTGACTAAACATTACCTTCATGATCATGTCGCTTCTTTGAGGAATGTCCTATGGATGACTGATCTTTTAATGAATGTAGATTTTATAATCTAGAAGAAGAAAAGGCACATTTGGTTGTTTCAACAATTTTCATAGAATGGAATGAGTTCTATTTATTGTTTCCATTACCATCCAATCATCATACTTATGCACGTTATTTCTTTTGACTTCCTATCATCCCTCTTTTTCCTCTGGATTAGTTGCAGTAACAGAAGATACATGGGATGGTGAAATTTTTAGTTTCACTTGTCTAGAGTCTACCATTTTTTGCAGGAGTAATTTGAAAACAATTATCTCATGAATGGGATGGTCCAATATTGGATAAATGTTGAAATAATTTAAGAGATTTTCATCTCCATCTTTGTTTGGTTTCTTCGGCCTTGGAAACAAAACTAAATTATTTTCCAAAGCTGAAATGAATTAATCATGAACATATTTATTACAAAAAACGAAAATTTGTTAATTAATTTATCAAACTATCTCCTCCATTGAACGTTTTGATTATATTGAAGATGTGGTCCTTTCTGTCGATGCTCGGGAGGTGGTTCTCTTCGGTGTGATGATGGTTGTGATGTTTAAGTATGTACATGTGCTTGTTTGAGTGTTACGGTAGAAGCCTCTACATTCCATATTATTCTTCCCATGTTCTATGGGTTTACATGATATTTATCTTTGGTTTCCACAATATAATCCTCAACTTGTTGGGGGATTGAAGAAAGGTCTCAAAACCTTCCTGTGTATTTCACACGGATTACTGGTGTGCATACGTCATCACACTATTTTGACACACAAATTGGATGAAACCCTTTTTGTGTGAGTGTTAAATTTAATGAATATGTTAATAATTTCCTTCGAGTAATGAAATATAGAACCATTTAATTTTTTGTAAATTTTTATGATAAAAAATTAATTTATTTGGAAACACTGATCTGAATTGGAGAAGGAATTTCTGAAAAAGTTCTTTCCATCCAGTAATTGATTGATACTGTAAACTTGTATACCATGCAAAGAACGAACCCTGTAATGATTGCACAATCCATCTGAGCTTTACTTCTTATTGTTGTTGAGGGGACCCCATCCTGGGATCACAATGAGATAAAAAATGTCTTATGTGTTGATCCTAATCTCCTGAACCATTAATGAATTGAAATGAGGTATTCATAAAGTTTGGTGTGGGAGGGATTAGGTCTACCCATTTTGGGAAATATTTCTTTTCTAGTTGTACTGGTGAACATCATACATCCATAGATCCCGATGAAGTTGTTGATACATTGATTGTATTCATAATCCTTTGTGGAATATTTGGATATATGGGGACCTATACAGGTACAAACTTTGGAGATTGAACTAGCACGATGACTAGAAAAACCACTTGTGGTGGCGCTTCTAGTATTTTTCCTGGATAAACCATGCAGACAAGACTTTAAGGATATGTTTGATCCTGTTATGGATCTTTAATCATTGAAGGGAATTCATTATCCACCGTTGTAGTGGAAACATACCCTCTTTACTAAGGATCTCATAAAGGATGTTCCTGTTGAGAATCTATTTGTAGAGTATGTTTGGAAGAAATGTTGCTTTAAATTAACTTTTCATTGATTCATTTCAACCCTTCATCTCCGACTCTTACTAAAATTATTTTTCTTCAAGTGAAACTGAAAGATCATTTCCAATGTAAAATTGATACATTATCTGACATTTACATATTCCATTGTTAGATGCCTTTTCAAGAGGTAAGAGTTAGTTTCTTGAGGGAATACCTAGATTTTGAGAAAGACTCTATTTTATGGTATTCACTTTACTTCATTTACTTTATTTTGTACCATATTATGAATAATAACATCATCCTCAGACTCCTCCAAACCGAACTCATTTTCTAGAGGTTCTTCCACAGTTGTATTAGGGACATTCACTAAGTCATAATGCATTGAAAATATTCTATAAGTATCTCTGTAAGATCATTTAATTATGTGCCCTCCATTAGACATTTTTTTACTACACTCTGATTAATCCGGAACTATTTGACAGACACTAACCTGAATAAAAACCATGGATAGATAAGTTGTGTGTTCACATTCTTGCTTCTTTCCAAATTGGGAGAAAAATAACTTCCACTAAGGAGGGGATTATGGATTTTAAAAATCCCTCACTGTAATGACCCGAAATTTTGAATAAATCTTGTTTCCTAATTTCATGTGTTATTTTTTATACTCAAAAAAATGTTTTATATGATAAACATGATTATAAATAAAATGAGACCATTGGTTTTTTAGTGTTATATGACCATCGGTCAATATGACCACCGTGAACAAAATGTTTTGATTATTGTCTCTATATTTAAGTAATCTTGGTTAATTATTATAGAAAGAAGATTTGATGGCCTCACCTAGTAGCCTTGGGCCGATCGAAGCCCATCTAACAGAGATTGGGAAGGAGGTAGCACCATTGGGCTTTGCTCTGGACCAAATCTAAGCCGAACTTCATCATGTGAAGCTAGAACGGAATCGCCTTCGCGAGAAGTTCAAACTGATAGAAATTACTACTCGGGCAATGTTGACTGAGCCGCCCCAAAATTCTATCACCCTAGCACACCTTACTCTTAGGTCCTATGCTGGTATTATAAGGGGTTATGTAACGAGACCGTAATTGCCTTGTGTAATCTTTTTTTTAAATAAAAATTTGGATTTCTTCTTATGATGATGTTTATGAATTTTCAAATGACCGGATAAATATTGTATGCATATTTTTGATGAATTTTAGAAAAAGGATATTTTAAAAATGGTTGTGTAAACCTTAAATAATTAAAAATGTGTAATGATTTTCGAAAAATGGTCTTCTACAATTATGTTCAGTACGAAATTTAGAGTCTAATAAGATCAAATTGATTTTTGATGAATAGTAAATTATGAATAGTGATTTTATGATTAGGATTAGTAATATGACCAAATGGATTCGTAATCTCACTTAAAGAAAGTTTTAAAACAATCTAGGCACCTTGATTAAGTAATGTTATTCAATAAAATAGTTAAATAACGGTTTCATTAATTATTATTCAAGTATTAGTTTTTTCAGGTGAATAGTGTTTTTTAATTAAAAATTTAATTAAAAATAATTAGAAAATTATTTTTATAAAAATGACTTTATTTTTGAACTCAGAGCATCGATATTATGTTATGGTAATTTTTGGGGTTTTTATTTCTGAAAAAAATGAATTTTCGAAGAATAGTATTTTTATTTAAAAATTAAATTAAAAATATTTAGAAAATTATTTTTATAAAATGGAGTTCATATTTGTAATCAGAGCGTTGATATTTGGTTAAGGTGAAATTTTGGGATTATTCTGAGAAAGTTGAATTTTTGATGAATAGTGAAAATACAGTTTTTAAGTTACGGGTGTTTAATGACATCATTAAATGATGTATTAAGTTTGTAATCAATATGTTCGAATTATGAATAGTGAGATAAGGTATGAGGTGTCCCAAGTGGCCAATACCATGGGCAAATACCATGGGCAAGCCCATGGTTTTTCCAAAACCACTAATGAGGTGTCCCTTTGCCATTAATGCCTTGTCCCCTCACTTTCCTATAAATACCAAGCCATCCTCTCATCCATTCGACTCCCCACTCTTCCCCAACGAAGTTCTGGTCTCATTACCTCCCAAGGAGTCCTCCCAAGGTTCCCCCAAGCCCTCAAGGTCCCAACCATTGAGGTTTAAGAGTTACATTTTAAGGTAAGGGATCCGACCCCTCTCTTTCTTTTCAAGTGATCTCTTTTATGTCATTCCTTTTATGCTCCATGTTCTTATTTTGGAGGATGTTCTTTTATACTCCTCTTACTTCCCTTTTTATGTTCATATGATGAAAGACCCCCTCTTACTCTCATCATTCGTTTTAAGAAATTTTAAGTGGCGCCGTTAGGCTGCCGAATTTTCAAGGGATTCATTCACCTCTCTCTTTTTCAAAGTTCTACTTTCATGTCAAGTCTTTCAAGTTCATTTTTATTATGTTGGGGTATGATCTCTATATTTATCATACTGGTCTTTTATGATCACATGATGAGAGACCCCATTTGATCTCTTCAATTCAGTATTTTGATGTCTTAAGTGGCGCCGTTAGGCTGCCGAATTTTTAAGTGGTTCTTCACCCTTCTCGTTTTGAAGTTCTACTTTCATGTCAATTATTTCAAGTTCCTTTATATTATGTTGGGGTATGATCTCTATATCTATCATACTGGACTCTTATGTTCATATGATGAGAGACCCTATTTGACCTTGTCAATTCAATTTTGTTGAAGTTTAAGTGATGCCGTTAGGCTGCCGAATTTTCACAAGAGAAATCTTGTTTTGTTTTCTTCCTTTCATGTTCTTCATTTCATATGGTATATTTTCAAATTTCATTACCATGTTCATAAATCCCATATATTTTGTCCCTCTACTGTATGATGGGTCATTTATGAATGTTTGACCCATGTCCCCTCTTTTCTCAATGTTTTCTAAAACCTTGTAACATAGCCGTTATGCTGCAGAATTTTTCCCCTCAAAATGCCTCTCTTTTTTCTCAAAAATTATTTTATGTTATAAAGTGAATACTCAAAGCTCTTATGTCTACAAGGGTATTCACATATATATCAAAATGTTATATTTTAAATTCTGGGATTTACATACATGAGACCCGCTTCCCTTTCCGTGGGTTTAAAGTGCCGTAAAGATCATGTCATTAAAGCAGTTTTTAAAATGTTATGATTATGAAATGAAACCCATTTATTTTATGCTATATGGGTTATTTATGAAATGTTTGATGATGATATATGTGGCTCACATGATAATAAAGGCAAATTTAAGGGTGCGCCCTGATAGCGCTCCAATGCATTGGGTAAAGACTTAATCTCTAGAGATGACCATTTTAACGACGCCTTGGTGAATGACCTTGGTAATTTTTTTAACGACACCTTGGGGATGGACCTTGGTGAAATGAAACGATTGCCAATATTAAATTTTGCAGCCACATCTTCAAGTTATGAAAAATTTTTATTTTTATTATGATATGCCTCATGATTTCATTTTCATGCCTTAAAGTTCTTTTCATGACTTTATTGATGTATCCCAAGTTCATATGTAAAATGTTTCACTTGTTTCCCTTGCTGGGCCTTCTGATCACCCCTTCTTTTGATGTATGTCCCCAGGTTATGAGATTCAGTAATGAGCCTAGGGTGAACATGAGGAGAAGCCTTTCAAGTGTTTAAGAAGAATTCTTTATGTTGTTTTCATGTTTTATGTTCCTGGTTTCCAAGACACTAAACCTTAAAGATCCTCGGTTTTGTAAAATGTAATTAAAGTTTATGTGATAAAAAGGTGGGATGCTATAGTTGGTATCAAAGGATGGTTTAGTTATTTGTGGAAATTAGGATATGAAAACTCTAGGAGGAACCCTATAGAATAGTTTAATATAGGAAATCTTCCTGGTATTTTGGTGAGTATTGAGTAAGGGGTTGCCAAGCAAATACATCCCTGTCTGGATACGAGCAGGTAGAGGTGGCTCTGGCACAGATGTACATAGGGGTAAAACCCGAAAACACCGCTTTGAGCTAGACTCGAACGGGAACTGGTACACGACAACGGGCCTTGCTGCACTCTTGGTTACGACACTCCCGGGGGATATGCTTTGGTAAATTCATAAGCTTGGTATGAACCATTATTAAAGGAACAAAGATAAAATAAAATAAAGATTCACATAAGAATATATGATCATGGATAACCTAGATGGGAACCTAGGGGATCACAAGTTAGGGTATACTTTTCTTCTACAAGTTATCCTTATATGCTTTAAGTTCATTTTCATGATTATTGGTTAAGTATTTAAGCCTCTAATTATACTTTATCTTCTTAGTTAATGGTGGGAAATGGAATAACGTGTCCCAACAACCAATGTGATAGGAAATGCGACAATTTCCGTATTAATATGTCAGAGTTGATTAGGGGATTAAAAGATGATTATTATTTTGGAAGGCGTTCACTATTTTGGGGACCCTATATGATCGAGGTAAATAGATTACTATAGTATTTTCATTGAGGAGTAAGGTTGACTTATATTTTGAAGAATTGATGAATTTAAGGTGGACTTATAGTAATTTAGGTTACTTTTGGGAATGATTAACCTATCTTGGGTAAAATATGTTTAGGTTAGCTACTTTTGTTATAAGATGTTAGGAGTGGTTGATGTTGTCTGGAGATGAACAATGAAGTTGTTTTAGAAGACTATGTTATCAAATCCTTCTTGTATTTGGGTTTCAATCTTAGTTTGGTTTATTTTGAGGAATTTTAAGGACCGTTATTTATGGAGTGGTCTATGATGAACGTTGGGTAGTACCATGGAACTTTGAATATTCAAAAGTAGGTTCTATTCCTATGGGATTCTTTCTTTTTGAAGATTTGTTTTACCTTAACCTTTCTGTTTTTGGGATAATGTTTAAAGATAGAAGAAATAGATAGTTAATCTTTTGTAGATTATGTGATTCTATAGAAGATGATTCTTGTGCTTTTATGAGACCAAGTGTTTTTGAATTCTCATCATTTGGCGAAAAGATTAGTGTTGGTAGGGACTTGTTAAAGGATGAAACTCTACTTGAAGGTAGGTATATTTTCTTATGTTTTTGTTCTATGTAGTAAATGAAATCCTCAAAATTATGAAAAGAAACGTAAAACAAAAATGTTGTTGGTTTACGTTTCCTACTAGGTAATCAAAGACCGTTTACACACATCATAAGTTTGGGATTTTCTCATGGTTAACTTTCTCCTAATCATGTTCTCTATCACTCTCTCTCAGAACTGACCCTTTGTTTTTTCCTCCATGTCCATGTTTTCCTACATGGAACCCGAGTGTGGGTTAACTCGGGTGGCCTTTGTACTTCCTTTTCATTATTTTAAAGTAATGGTGTTACTGACTCTTTTTCCAATGTGGGACTTTCAATGAAATTTCAAAACCCAATTTAAAAAAATTGCGAGGACGCAATTTCTTAAGGGGGGAAGATTGTAACGACCCGAAATTTTGAATAAATCTTGTTTCCTAATTTCATGTGTTATTTTTTATACTAAAAAAATGTTTTATTTGATAAACATGATTATAAATAAAATGAGACCATTGGTTTTTGAGTGTTATATGACCATCGGTCAATATGACCACCGTGAACAAAATGTTATGATTATTGTCTCTATATTTAAGTAATCTTGGTTAATTATTATATAAAGAAGATTTGATGGCCTCACCTAGTAGCCTTGGGCCGATCGAAGCCCATCTAACAGAGATTGGGAAGGAGGTAGCACCATTGGGATTTGCTCTTGACCAAATCCAAGCCGAACTTCATCATGTGAAGCTAGAACGGAATCGCCTTCGCGAGAAGTTCAAACTGATAGAAATTACTACTCGGGCAATGTTGACTAAGCCGCCCCAAAATTCTATCACCCTAGCACACCTTACTCTTAGGTCCTATGCTGGTATTATAAGGGGTTATGTAACGAGACCGTAATTGCCTTGTGTAATCTTTTTTTTAAATAAAAATTTGGATTTCTTCTTATGATGATGTTTATGAATTTTTAAATGACCGGATAAATATTGTATGCATATTTTTGATGAATTTTAGAAAAAGGATATTTTAAAAATGGTTGTGTAAACCTTAAATAATTAAAAATGTGTAATGATTTTTGAAAAATGGTCTTCTACAATTATGTTCAGTACGAAATTTAGAGTCTAATAAGATCAACTTGATTTTTGATGAATAGTAAATTATGAATAGTGATTTTATGATTAGGATTAGTAATATGACCAAATGGATTAGTAATCTCACTTAAAGAAAGTTTTAAAACAATCTAGGCACCTTGATTAAGTAATGTTATTCAATAAAATAGTTAAATAACGGTTTCATTAATTATTATTCAAGTATTAGTTTTTTCGGGTGAATAGTGTTTTTTAATTAAAAATTTAATTAAAAATAATTAGAAAATTATTTTTATAAAAATGACTTTATTTTTGAACTCAGAGCATCGATATTATGTTATGGTAATTTTTGGGGTTTTTTTTTCTGAAAAAAATGAATTTTCGATGAATAGTGTTTTTATTTAAAAATTAAATTAAAAATATTTAGAAAATTATTTTTATAAAATGGAGTTCATATTAGTAATAAGAGCGTTGATATTTGGTTAAGGTGAAATTTTGGGATTATTCTGAGAAAGTTGAATTTTTGATGAATAGTGAAAATACAGTTTTTAAGTTACGGGTGTTTAATGACATCATTAAATGATGTATTAAGTTTGTAATCAATATGTTCGAATTATGAATAGTGAGATAAGGTATGAGGTGTCCCAAGTGGCAAATACCATGGGCAAATACCATGGGCAAGCCCATGGTTTTTCCAAAACCACTAATGAGGTGTCCCTTTGCCATTAATGCCTTGTCCCCTCACTTTCCCTATAAATACCAAGCCATCCTCTCATCCATTCGACTCCCCACTCTTCCCCAACGAAGTTCTGGTCTCATTATCTCCCAAGGAGTCCTCCCAAGGTTCCCCCAAGCCCTCAAGGTCCCAACCTTTGTGGTTTAAGAGTTACATTTTAAGGTAAGGGATCCGACCCGTCTCTTTCTTTTCAAGTGATCTCTTTTATGTCATTCCTTTTATGCTCCATGTTCTTATTTTGGAGGATGTTATTTTATACTCCTCTTAATGCCCTTTTTATGTTCATATGATGAAAGACCCCCTCTTACTCTCATCATTCGTTTTAAGAAATTTTAAGTGGCGCCGTTAGGCTGCCAAATTTTCAAGGGATTCATTCACCTCTCTCTTTTTCAAAGTTCTACTTTCATGTCAAGTCTTTCAAGTTCATTTTTATGATGTTGGGGTATGATCTCTATATTTATCATACTGGTATTTTATGATCACATGATGAGAGACCCCATTTTATCTCTTCAATTCAGTATTTTGATATCTTAAGTGGCGTCGTTAGGCTGCCGAATTTTTAAGTGGTTCTTCACCCTTCTCGTTTTGAAGTTCTACTTTCATGTCAATTCTTTCAAGTTCCTTTATATTATGTTGGGCTATGATCTCTATATCTATCATACTGGACTCTTATGTTCATATGATGAGAGACCCTATTTGACCTTGTCAATTCAATTTTGTTGAAGTTTAAGTGATGCCGTTAGGCTGCCGAATTTTCACAAGAGAAATCTTGTTTTATTTTCTTCCTTTCATGTTCTTCATTTCATATGGTATATTTTCAAATTTCATTACCATGTTCATAAATCCCTTATATTTTTTCCCTATACTGTATGATGGGTCATTTATTAATGTTTTACCCATGTCCCCTCTTTTCTCAATGTTTTCTAAAACCTTGTAACATAGCCGTTATGCTGCAGAATTTTTCCCCTCAAAATGCCTCTCTTTTTTCCCAAAAATTATTTTATGTTATAAAGTGAATACTCAAAGATCTTATTTCTACAAGGGTGTTCACATATATATCAAAATGTTATATTTTAAATTCTGGGATTTACATACATGAGACCCGCTTCCCTTTCCGTGGGTTTAAAGTGCCGTAAAGATCATGTCATTAAAGCAGTTTTTAAAATGTTATGATTATGAAATGAAACCCATTTATTTTATGCTATATGGGTTATTTATGAAATGTTTGATGATGATATATGTGGCTCACATGATAATAAAGGCAAATTTAAGGGTGCGCCCTGATAGCATTCCAATGCATTGGGTAAAGACTTAATCTCTAGAGATGACCATTTTAACGACGCCTTGGTGAATAACCTTGGTAATTTTTTTAACGACACCTTGGGGATGGACCTTGGTGAAACGAAACGATTGCCAATATTAAATTTTTCAGCCACATCTTCAAGTTATGAAAAAGTTTTATTTTTATTATGATATGCCTCATGATTTCATTTTCATGCCTTAAAGTTCTTTTCATGACTTTATTGATGTATCCCAAGTTCATATGTAAAATGTTTCACTTGTTTCCCTTGCTGGGCCTTCTGCTCACCCTTTCTTTTGATGTATGTCCCCAGGTTATGAGATTCAGTAATGAGCCTAGGGTGAACATGAGGAGAAGGCTTTCAAGTGTTTAAGAATAATTCTTTATGTTGTTTTCATGTTTTAAGTTCCTGGTTTCCAAGACACTAAACCTTAAAGATCCTCGGTTTTGTAAAATGTAATTAAAGTTTATGTGATAAAAAGGTGGGATGCTATACTCACTCACTCACGATGGGGCTATTTCTACTCTTATTATTCAAACTATCGAACTCTAATTGTTAATTATGAAGTTTGGGTTTAAAAATCTCCCAGTCATGTAGGACGATCTAGCTCCTAAATTATTACGGCTAATATTATCGATGTTTCCCTTTTGATTTTACAAAATCATGTCCAAAAATTATCTGCATTAAAAAATTTGACAACCTTTTAAATATCATGTTTCAGAAGGAAATTTTGATATTTTAGATATTTGTCTAATGTAGTGGTGGAAATCCTATAAACAAGATTCCAACTTAATGTTCTCATATTCTGGATGAAAAAGTTTCACGACACCTTTATCTCTTTGGGCCTAATATTTATGTGATCTAGTCGAGGCATGTTCTTGATCATATATTTCATTACACAAAAAATATGTTGATTGTAGTTGTTCATGGGAAATAACATTTAATGAGACATATTTTGGAAGTATTTGATGATTTTGGAGCACAATGACATGAAATGCTTCGTGTGCACCCCATACTTTGATTTGAACACCAGATTTGGTATCAGTAATTAACTAATGTGGCCTCATTAATTCATCAAGGCATGCATGCTGAAGGGCTCCCTGCAACATCTCAATCATTTAATGTCAGTAAACAGATAGAGGGATTCCATGAAAATTGGGAATTTCAAACCTTCTATTACCTTTACATGACTTTTATATTATTCATAAGGTAATAATATTTCTCCTAGATGAAAAATAGATTTCCATATGTTGCGGTGGAAATCATGAATGTAATATTTTGATATGAAATCTGGAATGTTTTATTTAGAGGTTTCCAAAGGATAGAACAAGAATTTTATTTCACCATTTCCCAATTGTTTTCACAATTTCATTATATCATAATCATATTTCGTTATGGGTTGCTCAACATGGCCCGAAAAGAGTGGATGCATATCAATTTTTCTATTACAAACAACATGATCAGTGGTTTTTCCTCTACTATATCAAATATAAAATGACCTAAGGGAAGTTTGGAGAGTGACCTTCACATTGGGATGTCTTCTAGTTGAGAAAGTATTTAACCAATTATTAAAAATTCATTAGACATAACTATCCTTATGTTCACATGTTCTTGAAGATAATATGGCATTCAAATTACTACATTGTCAATTGGAGTTTTTTTATATTTTCAAATAAAAATATGTAGATAACATTCACAATGAATTCCATAATTTAGAGGAACACCATGGTGGATTACAACAAGGGATTAATCATCTTTCTCCACGGTCTTCTGGAAATATTGATGGTTGATGCGGATCTCATCCAGAGATAGGTTCTCTAGGCTGGCCAAATTTTCAAGAATCAAGCCTTATTGATAAAGTGTATGGTGGGGAACATCATAATTACTACTACCACTCCCATAATTGGTTAATGGGAGGGTAGGATCTTCAACTGCAATATATAATGTTCAATGGGATTTAAGAACTCCATCATTTACATGAGAAAGATCATATATTGGATCTTGATTTTTCCCCTGTGTTTGGTGAGAATTCTTCTTAGATTCTATTTTACATGTAGTTGGGGCTCCTTGTTGGGAGAAGGGGTTATCATGGGTAGGTGTATGTGCCATCCTTGGAGTAGTCCTTAGAATGGGACGCTTATCACCAATTATTAAGTGTTTATGTTCATGATGTGGTTTTTTGTATGATATGGGGGAGTTTGTGCCATAACCCTCATTGGCTAGAATAGAGGTTTGTATCTACTATGGGAAGGCATGATGATGATTCAGTCTAGGTGTGGGGAAAAATTATGTATTATCCCCCTAGTATTGTTGAAGTTGTCATTATGATATTATGGTTGGTATCCAAACTACGGTCTTGAATATTTTCATTCCCTTTCACCATTGTTAAAATTTGTTTGGTGACATTAGCAACCAGAATGGGAAAATACACCCATTTTGTATCTAGAGTAAGTGTATGTGCTTTCTCATGTCCTCCCTTTCCTGTCATTTGATAATTACAGTACTCATGTGTGGGGGTCAGAGAGTTAATTCATCGCCAGTTTTGTCACCAAATCATTCTGACTAACATCTCTAGGTGCTTCCAAATATGACTGCTAGAAAACATGATGGATACTGCAGGGTGTTTGTGATTGCTAGATATTTTACACCAAGATTGGTTGATGGACTTCTTTTAATATTTTCAAATGAGACTTCTTGTTGGATGGGTGAGTGTTGGTAGGTGTATGTGTCTGCTTACAAGTTTCCACCATATTTTATTGGAGGGATTCCCTGATTGTAGTTACATGAGCATATTGATTGGATGATAGTTTTTAAGAAGTTGTATGTAACTTCTCATGGTACTCCATCGGGATTAAATGGCAGTGTTGGTTGGGCACTGCCAAAAAAGTCTTCTCACTGGAAGAATTATAGTGGACGAGGGTATAGAATCCCACCTTTTTATAACAAAAAGATTCATTACATTTTACAAAACCGAGGATCTTTAAGGTTTAGTGTCTGGGAAATGAGGAACTTGAAACATGAAAACATAATAAATTCTTCTTAAAAACTTGAAAGGATTATCCTTATGTTCATCCTATATTTATTACTGCATCTCATAAACTAGGGACATACATCAAAATAAAGGGTGAGTAGAAGTCCCAGTAAGGGAAACAAGGGAAAACATTTAACATGCGAACTAGAGATACACAAACAATGTCATGAAAAAGAACATTAAGGCATGAAAAATAAATCATGAGGCATATCATAATAAAAATAACTTTTTTCATAAATTGAGGATGTGGATACAATATTTAATATTGAAAATAAATTCTGTTTCACCAAGGTCCATCCCCAAGGTGTCATTAAAAATTACCAAGGTTATTCCCCAAGGTGTCGTGAAAAATAGTCATCTCTAGAGACTAAGTCTTTACCCAATTCATTAGAGATCTATCAAGGAGCACCCTTGAAATGTATTTATTATCATTTGATCCACATATATCATCATCAATAATTTCATAAACAACCCATATAGCATAAAATTAATGGGTTTCATTTCATAATCATAACATTTTATAAAATTCATCAAAGACATGATCTTTACGTCACTTTAAACCCACGGAAAGGGAAAGTGGGTCTCATGTATGTAAATACCAGAATTTAAAATAGAACAACTTTGTATATATTTGAATACCCCTATAGAATAAATATCTTTGAGTATTCACTAAATAAAATAAAAGAACTTTAGAAAAAGAGAGAGACATTTGAGACAGAAATTCTGCAGCATAGCGGCTATGTTTCGAAGTTTTAGAAAACATTGAAAAGAGAGGGGACATGGGTATAACAATCGTAAATGACCCATAAAAAAGTATAGGGACCGAATATGAAGGATATATGATCAGGGTAATGAAATTTTAAGGACATACCATTTGAAATAAAAAACATGGAAGGAAGACAAAAATTATATTTCTCTTATGAAAATCATGCAGCCTAACAGTGTCACTTAAACATACACCAAAATGAATTGACAAGATCAAATAGGACCTCTCATCATATGAACATAATATTTCAGTATTATAGATATATAGATCATACCCCAACATAATAAAAAGTATCTTTAAAGACATGACATAAAAATAGATCTTGAAAATGAGACGGGTGAAAGAATCCCTTAAAAATTCAGCAGCCCAATGACGCCACTTAAGACTTCAAAATATTGAATTGAAGAGTTAAAATAGGGCCTCTAATCATATGAAAATAAAATTTCAATATTATAGATATAGAGATCATACCCCAACATAATAAAAAGGAACTTGAAAGACTTGACATGAAAGTAGAACTTTGAAAAATGAGAAAGGTGAACGAATCCCTTAAACATTCAGCAGCCTAACGACATCACTTAAACTTCAAAAAATAAATTAAAGATATCAAATAGGGTCTATCGTAATATGAACATAAAAGATCAGTATGATATATTTAGAGATCATAACCCAACAAAATAAAAATTAACTTGAAATACTTGACATGAAAGTAGAATTTTGAGAAGGGTCAAAGAATCCCTTAAAAATTCAGCAGCCTAACGGCGCCACTTTAAGATTCTTAAAATGAAATGATGAGAGAAAGAGGGTTTATATCATAATATGAACATAAAAAAGACAGTAGGATTAATATAAAAGAACATCCTACAACATAATAGCATGGAGCATAAAAGAAATGACATAAAAGTGATTACTTGAAAAGAAAGAGGGAGGTAGGATCCCTTACCTTAAAACGTAACGCTTAAAACGCAATGGTTGGGACCTTGAGGGCTTGGGGGAACCTTGGAAGGACTCCTTGGGAGGTAATGAGACCATAGCCTCATTGGGGAAGAGTTGGGAGTCAAATGGATGAGAGGATGGCTTGGTATTTATAGGGAATGTGAGGGGACAAGGCATTAATGGCCAAGGGACACCTCATTAGTGGTTTTGGCAAAACCATGGGCTTCCCCATGGTATTTTCCCATGGTATTTGCCACATGGGACACCTCATACCTTATATTACTATTAATAAACTAACATATTGATTAAATAATTAATACATCATTTAATGATGTCATTAAACACCTGTAACATAAAAACAATATTTTCACTATTAATCAAAAAATCATCTTTCTCAGAAAAATCCCAAAATTTCACCTTAACCATATATCGATGATCTGATTTCAAAAATTAACTCCATTTTATAAAAATAATTTTCTAAATATTTTAATTTAATTTTTTAATAAATACACTACTCATCGAAAATTCATTTTTTTCCAGAAAAATCCCTAATATTTACCTTAACATAATATCGATGCTATGAGTTCAAAAATGAAATCCATTTTATAAAAATAATTTTCTAAATATTTTTAATTAAATTTTTAATTAAAAAAAACTATTAACCTGAAAAAACTAATACTTGACAAATAATTTATGAATCCGTTATTTAACCATTTTATTGAATCACATTACTTAATCAAGGTGCCTAGACTATATTAACGCTTAGTTAAGTGAGATTACTATTCCATTTGGTCACATTACTAATCCTAAGCATTAAATCACTATTCATAATTAACTATTCATCAAAAATTAATTTGATCTTTTTAGACTCTAAATTTTTTACTGAACATAATTGTAGAAGACTATTTTTTTGAAAATAATTACACATTTTTAATTATTTAGGGTTTAGATAAACATTTTTTAAAATATAATTTCTCTAAAATTCACCAAAAATATGCATACTATATTTATCCGGAAATTTGAAAATTCATAAACTTCATTATAAAATAAAATCAAAATTTTTATTTAAAACAAAGGATTACACAAGGTAGTTACGGTGTCCTTACATATCCCCTTATCACACCAGCATAGGACCTAAGTGTAAAGTGTGCTAAGGTGAGAGAATCTAAGGGAGGCTCGGCTAACATCGCACGAGTAGTAATTTCTATCAGTTTGAAATTCTCACGTAGGAGATTCTATTCTAGCTTCACACGATGAAGCTCGGCTTGGGTTTAGTCCAGAGCAAAG
Source organism: Viscum album (assembly GCA_963277665.1). Lineage (NCBI taxonomy): Eukaryota > Viridiplantae > Streptophyta > Magnoliopsida > Santalales > Viscaceae > Viscum > Viscum album. The sequence goes on along the minus strand of OY728159.1, from coordinate 1,755,306,650 downwards.
CCCAGTGGTGCTACCTCCTTCCCAAGTTCTATTAGATGGGATTCGATTAGTCCAAGACTACTGGGTGGGGCCATGAAATCTTCTTTCTATATTAATTAACCAAGATCACTTGTATTTAGAGACAAATATCGAAACGTTTAGTTTCCAGCGATCATATTGACCAATGGTCATATAACAGTCAAAACCGAACAATCTTATTTTAATTATACACATGTTATCCAATGAAATAGTTTTGTTGAGTATGAAAAATAAAATAATACACAAAATTAGGAAACTAGATTTATTCAAAATTTCAGGTCATTATAATCTTCCGCCCTTAAGAAATTGTGTCCTCGTAATTTTTAAAATTGAGTTTTGAAATTTCATTGAATGTCCCACACTGGAAAATGAGTTAGTAAAACTATTACTTTAAAAGAAAGAAAGGGAAGTGAAAAAGTCACCCGAGTTAACCCATACTAGGACCCCATGTAGGAAAACATGGACATGGAAGAAAAAACAAAGGGTCACATTCTAAGGGAGAGTGATAAAAAACATGATTATGAGAAAGTTAACAACAAGAAAATCACAAACTTATGATGGGTAAAACGGTATTTGATTCCCTAGTAGGAAACGTTAATAGACAATGTTTTTTGTTTTATGTTCCATTTCATAGTTTTGAGGAATTTATCCACTACATAGAATAAAAACATAAGGAAATATACCTACCTTCAAGTAGAGTTTAATCCTTTAATATGTTTCTACTAAAACTAATCTTTCTTCCAAATTATGAGCATTCAAAAACACTTGGTCTCATCATAAGTACAAGAATAATCTTCTAGAGAATCATGAATTCCACAAAAGAAAAACTATCTATCTGTAAACATTTATCCCAAAAACAGAAAGGATAAGATAAAAAAACTCTTCAAAAAGAAAGAATATCATAGGAAGGGAAACTACTTTTAAATCTTCAAAGTTCCACTGTACTACCCAGAGTTCATCATAGACCATTCCGTAAATAGCTGTCCATAAAATTCATCAAAGTAACCCAAACTATGATTGAAACCCAAATAAATGAAGGACTTGATAACATAGTCTTCCAAGATAAACTTTATCGTTCATCTCCAAACAACATCAACCACTACTATCATCTTATAAAAAAAGTATGTAACCTAAACATATTTTCCCCATGATAGGTCAATCATTTCTATAAGTAACCTATAATACCATAAGATCACCATAAATTCATCTATTCATCAAAATATAAGTCAACCCTTACACCTCAAATAAAATACCATAGTAATCTACTTACCACGATCAAATAGGGTTCCCAAAATAGTGACCGTCTTCCAAAATAATAATCATCGTTGAATCCCCTAATCATCTCTGTCATATTAATACGTCAATCGTCACATTTTCTATAACATTGGTTGTTGGGACATGTTCTTCCATTTCCTGCCATTAACTAAGGAAAGAAAGTACAATTAGGGGATTAAAAACTTATCCAATAATCATTAAAAGTAAACTTAAAGCATAGAAGGATAAACATGTAGTAGAGAAGTATACCTTAAATTGTGATCCCCTAGCTCTGAGTCTAGGATATCCATGATAATATATTCTTATGTGAATCATTATTTTATTTTATCTTTGTTCCTTTAAAAATGGATCATACTAAGCCTAGGAATTTACCAAAGCATATCCCCCGGGAGTGTTATAACCAAGAGTGCAGAAAGGCCCGTTGTCATGTACCAGTTCCCGTATGAGTCTAGCTCAAATCGGTGTTTTCGGGTTTTACCCCTATGTACATCTGTACCAGAGCCACCTCTACCTGCTCGTATCCAGACAAAGATTTATTTACTTGGAAACCCCTTACTCAATACTCACCAAAATACCAGGAAGGTTTCCTATATTTAAACTTTTGTATAGGGTTCTTCCTAATGATTTCATATCCTAATTTTCACAAATAACTAAACCATCCTTTGATAACAACTATAGAATCCCGCCTTTGTATCACATAAACTTTCATTAAATTTTACAAAACCGAGGATCTTTAAGGTTTAGTGTCTTACAAACAAGGAACATAAAACATGAAAACATAAAACATTACACTTAAACACTTGAAAGGATTCTCCTTATGTTCATTACTGCAGCTCATAACCTGGGGACATACATCAAAAGAAAGGGTGAGCAGAAGGCCCAGTAAGGTAAACAATGGGAAACATTTAACATGCGAACTTGAGACACATCAAAAATGTGAATAAAAAGATCATTAAGGCATGAGAAATAAATCATGAGGCATATCATAATAAAAATAATATTTTTCCTAACTTGAAGATGTGGAAACAACAATTAATATTGAAAATAATTTCTGTATCACCAAGGTCTATCCCCAAGGTGTCATTAAAAATTACCAAGGTTATTCACCAAGGCGTCGTTAAAAATAGTCATCTCTAGAGATTAAATATTTACCCAATGCATTGGAGCACTATTAGGGCGCACCCATGAAATTTCTTTATTATCATGTGATCCACATATATCATCATCAATCATATCATAAACGACCCATATTGCATAAAAGGAATGGGTTTCATTTCATTATCATAATGTTTTAAAAACTGCTTTAAAGACATGATCATTACGTCACATTAAACCCACGGAAAGGGAATGCGGGTCTCAAGTATGTAAATCCCAGAATTTAAAATAGAAAAACATGGTATATATGTGAATAAACCTATATAAGAGAGATATTTGACTATTCACTTAATAAAATAAAAGAACATTATAAAAAGAAAGAGACATTTGAGACGGAAATTCTGCAGCATAACAGTTATGTTTTGGGGTTTTAGAAAAAATTGAAAAGAGAGGGGACATGGGTCAAACAATCATAAACGACCCATAAAACAGTAGAGGGGCCAAATATGAAGGATATATGAACATGGTTATGAAAGTTTAATGACATACCATTTGAAATAAAATACATGGATGGAAGACCAAAATTAGATTTCTCTTATGATAATCCGGCAGCCTAACGACGTCACTTAAACTTCAACCAAAAATGAATTGACAAGATAAAGTATGGCCTATCTTCATATAAATATAAGAGTTCAGTATGATAGATATAGAGATCATAACCCAACATAATAAAAAGGAACATGAAAGACTTGACATGATAATAGATCTTGAAATAGAGAAGGGTGAAAGAATCCCTTAAAAATTCGGTAGCCTAACGACGCCACTTAAAACTTAAATATACTAAATTGAAGAGATAAAATAAGTTATCTCATCATATGAACATAAAAGTTCAGTATTATAGATATATAGATCATACACCAACATAATTAAATGGAATTTGAAAGACATGACATGAAATTAGAAATTTGAAAAATGAGAAAGGTGAACAGATCCCTTAAAAATTCGGCAGCCTAACGGCGTCACTTAAACTTCAAAAAATCAATTGAAGAGATAAAATAGGGTCTCTCATCATATGAACATAAAAGATAAGTATGATAGATTTAGATATCATACCCTAACAAAATAAAAAGTAACTTGAAATACTTGACATGAAAATAGAACTTGAGAAGGGTGAAAAAATACCTTAAAAATTCGGCAACCTAACGACGCCACATTAACATTCTTAAAATGAAATGATGAGAGAATGAGGGGGTATCTCATGATATGAAAATACAAAATACAGTAGTATGAATATAAAATAACATCTTCCAACATAATATGATGGAGCATAAAATAAATTACATAAAAGAGATTACTTGAAAAGAAAGAAGGAGGTAGGATCCCTTACCTTAAAACGTAACTCTTAAAGCTCAATGTTTGGGACCTTGAGGGATTGGGGGAACCTTGGAATGACTCCTTGGGAGGTAATGAGACCCGAGAATCATTTGGGGAGTGTTGGGAGTCGAATGGATGAGAGGATGGCTTGGTATTTATAGGGAAAGTGAGGGGACAAGACATTAACGGCCAAGAGACACCTCATTAGTGGTTTTGGCAAAACCATGGGCTTTCCCATGTTATTTTCACATGGTATTTTCCACTTGGGACACCTCATACCTTATATTACTATTCATATGTCGACCATATTGATTACATACTTAATACATCATTTAATGATGTCATTAAAAACCCGTAACTTAAAAAAAGTATTTTCACTATTCATCAAAAATTCAACTTCCTCAGAATAATACCAAAATCTCACCTTAACCAAATATCAATGCTCTGATTTCAAAAATGAACTCCATTTTATAAAAATAATTTTCTAAATATTTTTAATTTAATATTTAAATAAATACACAATTCAGAGGAAATTCATTTTTTTAGAAAAATCCCAAAAAATTACCTTAACAAAATATCGATGCTCTGAGTTCAAAAATGAAATCTATTTTATAAAAATATTTTTCAAAAAAAAATTAATTTTATTTTTAATTAAAATACACTATTCACTTGGAAAAACTAATACTCGATTAATAAGTTATGAAACTGTTATTTAACCATTTTATTGAATCGCATTACTTAATCAAGGTGCCTAGATTATATTAACGCTTTATTTAAGGGAGATTACTAATCCATTTGGTCACATTACTAATCCTAAGAATAAAATCACTATTCATAATTCAATATTAATCAAAAATTAATTTGATCTTATTAGACTCGAAATTTCGTACTAAACATAATTTTAGAAGACCATTTTTTGAAAATCATTACCCATTTTTAATTATTCAGGGTTTAGATAAACATATTTTAAAATATCCTTTCTCTAAAATTCACCAAAAATATGCATACTATAGTTATCTGGACATTTGAAAATTCATAAACTTCATCATATGAAGAAATCAAACTTTTTATTAAAAAAAGGATTACACAATGCAGTTACGGTCTCCTTACATATCCCCTTATCACAACAGCATAGGACCTATGTGTAAGGTGTGCTAAGGTGAGAGAATCTGAGGGAGGCTCGGCCAACATCGCACGAGTAGTAATTTCTCTCAGTTTGAACTTCTCGTGAAGGAGATTCCGTTCTAGCTTCACAAGATGATGTTTGGCTTGGGTTAGGTCCATGGCAAGGCCCAGTGGTGCTACCTCTTTCCCAAGTTCTATTATATGGGCTTCAATCGGTCCAAGACTACTGGGTGAGGCCATCAAATCGTCTTTCTATATTAATTAACCATGACCACTTGTATTTAAAGACAAATATCGAAATTTTTAGTTTCCAAGAGTCATATTGACCAGTGGTCATATCACAGTCAAAACCCAACATTCTCATTTTAATTAAACTCATGTTATCCAATGAAATAGTTTTTTTGAGTATGAAAAATAAAATAACACAAAAAATTAGGAAACATGATTTATTCAAAATTTTGGGTCGTTACAATCTTCCCCCCTTAAGAAATTGCGTCCTCACAATTTTTAAATCTGGGTTTTGAAATTTCATTGAAAGTCTCACGCCGGAAAAGGAGTCAGTAAAACTATTACTTTAAAAGAATGAAAGGGAAGTAAAAAGGTCACCCGAGTTAACCCATACTAAGATCCCATGTAGGAAAACATGGACATGGAGGAAAAAACAAAGGGCCACATTCTAAGGTAGAGTGATAGAAAAAATTATTAGGAGAATGTTAACAACAAGAAAATCACAAACTTTTGATGGGTCAAATGGTATTCGATTTCCTAGTAGGAAACATTAACAAACAAAATTTTTTGTTTTATGTTCCTTCTCTTAGTTTTGAGAAATTAATTTACTACATAGAATAAAAACATTAGGAAATATAACTACCTTCATGTAGAGTTTAATCCTTTAATAAGTTTCTACCAAAACTAATCATTTCTACAAACTACGAGCATTAAAAAACACTTGGTCTCATCAAAAGAACAAGAATAATCTTATAGAGGATCACATATTACAAAAAAGAAAAACTATCTAACTTTAAACATTTATCCCAAAAACATAATTGGTTTGATAAAACAACTCTTCAAAAATAATGAATCCCATATAAAGGGAAACTACTTTTAAATCTTCAAAGTTCCACGGTACTACCCAGATTTCATCATAGACCATTCCGTAAATAATTGTCCTTAAAATATCTCAAAATAACACAAACTATGATTTAAACCTAAATACAATAAGGACTTGATAACATAGTCTTCCAAGATAAACTTTATCGTTCATCTCCAAACAACATCAACCACTCCTAACATCTTATAACAAATTTAACTAACCTAAACATATTTTCAACAAGATAGGTCAATAATTTCTATAAGTAACCTATAATACCATATGTTCACTTTAAATTCATCGATTCTTTAAAATATAATTCAACCATTACTCCTCAAAGAAAATATTGTAGTAATCTATTTACATCGATCAAATAGGGTTCCCAAAATAGTGATCATCTTCCAAAATAATAATCATCTTTTAATCCCTGAATCATCTCTGTCATATTAATACGGGAATCATCACATTTCCTATCACATTGGTTGTTGGGACATGTTCTTCCATTTCCCTCCATTAAATAAGGAAAGAATGTACAATTAGGGTCTTAAATACTTATCCAATAATCATTAAAAGTAAACTTAAAAAATAGAAGGATAAACTTGTAGAAGAAAAGTATACCCTAACATGTGATCCCCTAGGTCCAAATCTAGGTTATCCATGATAATATATTCTTTTGTGTATCATTATTGTATTTTATCTATGTTCCTTAAATAATGGTTCATACTAAGCTTTTGAATTTAGCAAAGTATATCCCCCAGGAGTGTCGTAACCAAGAGTGCAGCAAGGCCCGTTGTCGTGTACCAGATCCTGTTCAAGTCTAGCTCAAAGCGGTGTTTTTGGGTTTTACCCCTATGTACATTTGTGCCAGAGCCACCTCTACCTGCTCGTATCCAGACAAGGATGTATTTTCTTGGAAACCCCTTACTCAATGCTCAGAAAAATACCAGGAAGGATTCCTATATTTAAACATTTCTATAGGGTTCTTGCTAAAGTTTTCAAATCCTAATTTCCACAAATAACTGAACCATCCTTTGATACCAACTATAGCATCCCTTCTTTTTATCACATAAACATTCATTACATTTTACAAAACTGACGAGATTTAAGGTTTAGTGTCCTTGAAACCATGAACATAAAACATGAAAACATAAAACATTTTATTGCACATGAAAGGCTTCTCCTTATGTTTATCCTAGGTTCATTACTGCATCTCATAACCTGTGGAAATACATCAAAATAAAGGGTGAGAAAAAGGCCCAATAAGGGAAACAAGGGGAAACATTTAACATGCGAACTTGAGATACATCCACAATGTCATGGAAATGGACATTATGGAATGAGAAATAAATCATGAGGCATATCATAATAAAAATAATGTTTTTCATAACATTAAGATGTGGCTACAACATTTAATATTGACAATAATTTCTGTTTCACCAAGGTCCATCCCCAAGGTGTCATTGAAAATTACCAAGGTTATTCACCAAGGCGTCGTTAAAAATACTCACCTTTAGAGATTAAGTCTTTATCCAATGCATTGGAGCGCTATCAGGGCGCACCCTTGACATGTAATTATTATCATATGATCCACATATATCATCATCAATCATTTCATAAACAACCCATATAGCATAAAAGGAATTGTTTTCATTTCATAATCACAACGTTCTAAAAACTGCATGAAAGACATGATATTTACATCACTTTAAACCCACGGGAAGGGAAAGCGGGTCTCATGTATGTAAATACCAGAATTTAAAATAGAAAAACTTGTTATATATGTGAATACCCCTATAGAAGAGAGATCTTTGTATATTTACATAATCAAATAAAATAACTTTAGAAAAAGAGAGAGACATTTGAGATGGAAATTCTCCAGCATAACGGCTATGTTTCAGGGTTTTAGAAAAATTTTAAAGAGGGGACATGGGTCAAACAATCATAAATGACCCATAAAACAGTAGAGGGACCGAATATGAAGGATATATAAACATGGTAATGAAATTTTAAGGACATACCATTTGAAATAAAAAACATGGAAGGAAGAAAAAAAATAGATTTCTCTTATGAAAATCTCACAGCCTAACGACGTCACTTAAACTTCAACCAAAAATGAATTGACAAGATCAAATAGGGCCTCTCATCATATGAACATAAGAGTTCAGTATTATATATAAATATATCATACCCCTAAATAATAAAAACAACTTGAATGTCTTGACATGAAAACAGATCTTGAAAACGAGAAGGGTGAAAGAACCCCTTAAAAATTCGGCAGCCTAACGGCGCCACTTAAAACTTCAAAATACGGAATTGAAGAGATTAAATAAGTTCTCTCATAATATGAACATAAATTTTATGTATGATAGATATAGATATCATACCCCAACATAATAAAAATGAAATTGAAAGACTTGACATGAAAGTAGAAATTTGAAAAATGTGAAAGGTGAACGAATCCCTTAAAAATTCGACAGCCTAACGACGTCACTTAAACATAAAAAAATCAATTGAAGAGATAAAATATGGTCTCTAATCATATGAACATAAAAGATAATTATGATATATTTAGAGATCATACCCCAACAAAATAAAAAGGAAATTGAAATACTTGACATCAAAGTAGAACTTCAGAAAGGTGAAAGAATCCCTTAAAAATTCAGCAGCCTAACAGCGCCACTTTAACATTATTAAAATGAAATGATGAGAGAAATAGGGGGTCTCTTATCACATGAACATAAAAAGATAGTAGGATTAATATAAAAGAACATCTTCCAACATAACATCATGGAGTATAAAATAAATGACATAAAATAGATTATTTGAAAAGAAAGAGGGAGGTAGGATCCCTTACCTTAAAACGTAACTCTTAAAACTCAATGGTTGGGACATTGAGGGCTTGGGGGAACTTTGGAAGGACTCCTTGGGAGTTAATGAGACCATATAATTATTTGGGGAGACTTGTGAGTCGAATGGATGAGAGGATGGCTTGGTATTTATAGGGAAAGTGAGGGGACAATGCATTAACGGCCAAGGGACACCTCATTAGTGGTTTTGGAAAAACCATGGGCTTTCCCATGGTATTTGCCCATGGTATTGGCCACTTGGGAAAAATCATACCTTATATTACTATTCATAAGTCTACCATATTGATTACATACTTAATACATCATTTAATGATGTCATTAAACACCCATAACTTAAAAACTGTAATTTCACTATTCATCGAAAATTCAACTTTCTCAGAAAAATCCCAAAATTTCACCTTAACCAAATATCGATTATCTGATTTCAAAAATGAACTCCATTTTATAAAAATATTTTTCTAAATATTTTTAATTTAATTTTTAAATAAATGCACTATTCACCGAAAATTCATTTTTTTCAGAAAAATCCCCAAAAATTACCTTAACATAATATCGATGCTCTGAGTTCAAAAATGAAATACATTTTATAAAAATAATTTTTTTATATATTTTTAATTAAATTTTTAATTAAAAATACTATTCACCCGGAAAAACTAATACTTGACTAATAATTTATGAAGACGTTATTTTACCATTTTATTGAATCACATTACTTAATCAAGGTGCCTAGATTATATTAACACTTTATTTATGTGAGATTACTAATCCATTTGGTCACATTACTAATCCTAAACATATAATCACTATTCATAGTTTACTATTCATCAAAAATTAATTTGATCTCATTAGACTCTAAATTTCGTAATGAAAATAATTGTAGAAGAACATTTTTTGAAAATCATTACACATTTTTAATTATTTAGAGTTTACATAAACATTTTTTAAAATATCCTTTCTCTAAAATTCACCAAAAATATGCATACTATATTTATCCGGACATTTGAAAATTCATAAAATTCATCATAAGAAGAAATCAAAATTTTTATTTAAAACAAAGGATTACACAAGACAGTTACGGTATCCTTACATAGCCCCTTATCACACCAGCATATGACCTAAGTGTAAGGTGTGCTAAGGTGAGAGAATTCGAGGGAGGCTCGACCAACATCACACGAGTAATAATTTCTATCAGTTGGAACTTCTCGCGAAGGCGATTCCGTTCTAGCTTCACACAATGAAGTTCAGCTTGGGTTTGGTCTAGAGTAATGCCCAGTGGTGCTACCTCCTTCCCAAGTTCTGTTAGATGGGCTTCGATCGGTCCAAGACTACTGGGTGAGGCCATCAAATCTTTTTTCTATATTAATTAACCAAGATCACTTTAATTTAGAGAAAAATATCGAAATGTTTTGTTTCCAGCAATCATATTGACCAATAGTCATAATACAGTAAAATCCCAACAATATCATTTTAATTATACTCATGTTATCCAATGAAACAGTTTTGTTGAGTATGAAAAATAAAATAAGACAAAAAATTAGGAAACATGATTTATTCAAAATTTAGGGTCGTTACAGAGGGTATGTGCTCGTTAATTATTTTTCACAAAGTTAGGTCGATGGACTTCTTCGGAGGGGGAAAATAAAATATCTTGGTCCCTATTGGCCGAATGTTTTCCCCCACTACTTTTCTTGAATTTACAAGTCTATGGAATCTGGGTTGAACAACTGATGGCATGACCCCCATCATGTTGGGTATTCACTGCCACACAATATTTTTGGCGGTGATTATTGGTGGATTCCTAGGGAAGGACCTATGTTTTTTCGAGTTGAGTCCATGACTGACCTACTTATCCACCACCTTAGAGCATCAAAGGGACTTGTAATTTCATTCTGGGGATAAGGACCTGAAACAGTTGAAGACTGTTGTTGTTATCATTTTCATCATGACAACAGGTCATCGTTGACCGAACGATCGAGGATTGTTGTTAACTTGGAGAGCCTATCAGGAAGCCTCGAGGGTCGGGATAGTAATGTGTTAACAGTATTCCCAAACCAATACATTGGATACCTAGTGTTGAAGATGCTTAGTTGGTGATGATTCACTTCGAGCAAATGATTATCCATCTTATGAAGCAGTCAGAGAATTCACCTACGAAAACATGAAGGAGGCCATTTTTAATGAAGGGAGTTCAAAGTAATCTTGACAAAAACAGACAATGAACTCCATTAAAGAAACACCTTTTAGATAGAATATTTCATTATTTATTCGTTTTTATGGACTTCATTTATCAATTGATTGGGGCATGAAAATGGGTAATACTATCTACAAGGTTAAAGATTCACGTAAGGTCCACCATTTTTTGTTTCATCTCCAACTAAAACATGTTTTATTGTTAGGAACCACAACTTCTGGGTGGTTTCCATGCTATTTATTTATAGAACTAGAAACATCCAAAGGATCTTTATCGAAAGTTACCAGCTTTTTAAAGGTAAGTGTTCATTAGGATTGGACCTAAGATACTTATGAACATACATTGGTCGAGAGGATGGGAGGTCAGACTCATCTAACCATTTTGAGGGGAATTATTTCCTACTTCGGGACTCTCTGAAAAATGTTAGATATATTCATGAATCCTTATTAATTCACCAAGTATAACGTATGTTACCCCAAGAAGTTTCTATAAATTATTAGCATGCGTGAAATTCAGAATCCTCCGTATGTATTCGAGAATCTTCATTAATGGGGATATCTGTATGTATTATAGGTTATCCATTAATGGTATCCTCCCACATAATATTTGTAGATTTTTTTAGCATTTTTATGATAATGATGGTTTTTAAGCCACTCATCAGGGCACTATAGAATTTATTATAATTTTAGGAGATGAATGTTTGTTTTGATTTTTGCATAATACCCATAAATGGGATACTTTTGTATCCTTGTGAAAAGATTTAGAACCCTTGCAATTTTGTGGCATATAATGGGACCCAAGATTCCTTTTATGGTCATGTGATAAGGACCTAATCATATAGTTTAATTTCATGTGTAAAGGACATATATTCCCAAGGTTCTTTGAAAAGGCTTTGTGTGGGATTTATGCCTAAGAAGCGCAAAGAACAAGGAAATGATATGAGTTTCCAAGATGGATTGGACCATTTTTGGGATATGTACCCAGAATAACATGTTTGTTTCAGAGTGATGGGTTTGAACCTCAGGGAGGCGTTCTTGGTATCTTATTCAGATTGGAATCAAATACCACATAGTTCGGTGTGTCTCACATGGGGTGTATGATCCTTTGAGAGAAAGAGTTTTTGTCTTACTTCTAAATAAGATACATAGATTAAGGAAATTAGTGTCGGGTTTCTAAAGACGATATCTAGTGAGGTCAGGCCGTGAGGAAGCCTTCCTAAAAATCCCAATTAAGGTGAAAATTAGAGTTCTTGTACTTCAAGAGATGGTGAATTTTGAGAATGTCATGATCATCACAAATCTCTATGATTAGTTGAGTCATGCTCGGTGTGAGAAATAAAATGATGTAAAAAATTCAAAATACCACACTCTCTGTCTTCCATTGTTGGGAAAGTGAATCTCTACGGTGAAAGAAGCTGTGGAAATGGAGGAAGAGGTTGGAGAAATAGTGGAAGAGGTTATGGTGATGGTGGAATTGCCAAGGGCAATGAATCTTCTCTCTCTACACTTTACATTATACATGTGTCTAATGTATGGAAGTCTTAAAGGTGAAGGATTTATAGAGGAGTGAGATAACAACTTCTTACATGAAATGATATCGGCTTACACCATGTTGGAATCCCAAAAAATTTCCTGGTATGGGAGGGAGACTTCTCTATTATTCAAAAAGAAAAGTAGGTGTAATCCAAACCATTCTTACTAGGGACGTAATGCTATGGATCATAGATATGAAAAGGAGAGGATAGAGTTTCATCCCGATAATCCATGACCGATAACTTCCCAACACTATCACTAGGTTATAGATCCTTGTGACTATAAATATTCAATCCAAGGAACATCACAGGGATCCTAAATATCTTAGAATAAAAATGGCTGAATCCTATAACTGTAGATATACAATGCCAAATAGGAGACTTGCTGATGTGCCATTCTTAAAGGATTGAAATGTTATGAGGTTTTTGTGGTAGATTCAACATAATCCCTTCCAGAAAAAGGATCCAATGTAGAGTAATCCTTATAATTAATGACTTTGAAGAAAGTTTGACGAAATGATTGTATAGGCTGAAGGGATAAGGTGAATCAAAGAGGGGCACCCAAGTAAGTATCTGGTGGGTTGGTTGGCTTCAGTGGCCCGATGTTTACTTATGTTTCTAATTACATGGATGTTAAAACATGTTCGAGACTTCAATTAAGCCCTCAAGATTATTCACATGTATTTCAAGAAGGGGGGCGCTCATGTTCCAATAAGAGGAATAGTGGGGGCTTAAGTGTTTTTGATTTAGATAGGTTGGATGCTTTAGGCATGAATGTGTTATGGATTTCAAACACTAAAGGGGAACAATTCTAATGATCCTCATTTAATTCCTCCACCCTAGGTGTTGAAGAACTACATTGAGGGTTTCAGATGACTTGGGCGAAGTACTAGGGCAACCAAAGTTGCAATTGGGCCTCGGGGAAATTATTTCGTACAAATGATGACACCTAGCGTCTATTTGTATCAAAATATTTGACCCCATATGAATGGATTTTGGCCACAAAAGTGTGTTTTGTTTCAATATGTGGTGTGCATGTGGTTGCGCATTTTTAGTGACTTGGATCAGCTAGGGTGATTCAAAACATGGCCTTTTTCAAATATTGAAATTCTCCATGTATTTTCTCTTCTTTTTTCTATGGAATTTACCATTGTAAATTTTTAATCAATTTAATGGAATAGAGTGTCAGATGGTATTTAGAAGAAATAGATGCTACATACCTTGGGGGTTAGGCCCCTTCACCCTTTCTTAGGATCAATGTCAGGATACTATCCCAACCCTTCCGGCAGGTGCTTTCACTACCACCAATAACCCCCATAAAAATGCATAGTCTCATCACGAAAATTATGATCCTAGTTGAGGAAATATTTAGGAAAAGTTCATGGAACACATTTATTGGCATATACATTGGATTATGTAGTTATTTTTATGCAATTTTTATGGGTTTCAGCAACATAGATTGGAGATTATATCTCTAAGGTACAATGACTTTTCTATGGTTAACTACATGCTATCAAATTGCAGGTAAACATCTTATGGTTGACCATATACATAGAGGCTTTAAACCATGAAATTATTGAAGTTAGAAACATAGGAAATTGAGATAATAGAAAACTAGACAATTGTGTATGGTGAGTCGAGTAGTGGAACATTAGGTAGCTCGATGTGGGGTCACCAGAAAACCTTATAGGGTAGGGGATGTTGAGGATTTATAATTATTCCATATAGTGGATTGTCAGAAACATGTTTTTAATATGGGAAGAATATTAATTTTTATTTCTTGTGTGATAATCCACTGATGGAATGTATATAATGTCATTTGATTGGACATCTGAAGTGGTATTGTCACCATATCTCACAATTAGTTATGAGTTTGTGATCAAGACATACTCTATTGTCTATGGTTGGATTGGGATTTGTTCATGGATCTAAGATCAATGATATAATTTCATGAAATTGATGGTTAAGTGTACAAAAAACCTAATGGTGTGGGTATTGGAACATTTTGAGTATAAATATATAGATAGTATAATCATCAGGCATGTCAGAATTCTGGTAAGCTATTTGTAAACAAGATGATAGATGATGAGAGTGATTTATAACTACTCAATGAAAGAGGTATAGCATGATAATGTGAAACTAGATTTATATTATTCATATAGATTTAGTATGTGAGTATGTGATCAACAAATTAACCAGGTGTTTGATAATATGTGGTAAGTAGATACGATACATGATAACTTTGGGATGCATTTAAATTAGGTACCAAAGTGAGAATCAGCAGGATACAGGATAAATTTAGGCATCAATGTGATCTGGAAAAAAATGGGATCATCTATGATGCATGGTGATTTTATATTAAATTTTTGATACATGATGGAATATGTGATGACTAGAGAATCTATGTGTTCCCAAACAATCGATGGGTTAATAACAAACATTTATAGGGTACCTTAGTCGAGGTGAGACTAGCTATGTGATTCTAGTTATGGGGTATACCAAGGGAAGGGAACATGTTGTTAAAATTACATGGTCATGATAACTGTGAAAGTGACAATAAAATTGAAGTCATCATATTGTTTGGGGTATGAGGTGAGTGGGGTATACAAGTCTTTGTTAAGGTAGGATAGTATGTGACCTAGGATAGATGAGTGAAAATATATCATATGATAGAGATGTTGTAAGTAATTGAGGTATTTAAAATTGTTATTTAGGTAAGGCCACAAGAGAACCTTTTGATATTAGGAATATTCTAGATGTTTTGGTTGTCAGGGTAGATCAAGGAATGAGTCTTGGGGGTTATCCCATGCATATGAGTTAATATTTTTTGAAACCCATTTGAAAGACCTATTTTTTTAAAGGTTTATTTTTTTTTCTATTTCAATGAAATTTTTTGCTTTAATTTTATAGAATTATAAAATTTTATGAATTCTGGAATTTTTTGTTATAAGATGATGATTTTTGAGAATTTGGTCAGGTCAACCAACATATCTTTATATTGTGTCATACATGTGAGGAAAAAAATTAAACCTTAATGAAAATGTTACATATTTAGAAATTGATAAAGAATTGTTTATAAAATATATTTTAGTTTGGAATCCTAAAATTTTATATATAATGCATCCCCCATATAAATAAGGGTTTTATCGAGGGCCAGTTTAAATATTTCTATGTTAAAATTCTTATGTATGGGGGATATATATTACTTATGGATTTCTATATAATATGTAATGTGTTTCTTCTTAGGTAAAAACTAAATGTATGAAATATATATTATGTATGCGATGGAATTTATAATGTATTGGAGTTTTTTCAAATGAAAAATTATTGTATATAGAATTTTATATAAGGTGGATATATAATTATTTAAAATAAATTTTTTATAGATATTTTGAAATGAGGATTGTATTGCATATAGGGAAAAGATATAATGTATCAATTTTTTCTCTAAGGGGGATATCTTGCCAAAAGTGTAACATATTATGCATGGAATAAATTTTTAACAAATGTTTTTTTGTCTTAGGAAAAAACCATACACATAGAGGGTAAATATTACATATGATACATGTAATATAATATATCATTGGGAAATATAATTTTTTTTGCAACACCGTAATATGTAATTTTTTTATATATATTTTATATACTAGTTTCTAGGGGGGTTGTATATATGATATACTTCCTTGGGTTTCCAAATTCCATTTGATATTTTATTGATAAATTTATCCTACAATGATAAAAATGAAATATTAAATGAATATTTAAATATAAGAGGGGAAATATTGTTTTTTTTCCAGAACTAAATGTGAACCATAGTTTCTATCATCTTCACCATTCAAACATATTCATGGAGAGATCATATCTAATACTTGTAAGATCCTTATATTGTATTAAATAGAATGTATACATAGGTAAGGATATCAATATGTTTACATCTATTAACCATATTTTATTATACTGTCTTAATTATTCTTTTAAGACACTAATTATATGGTTCGATTGAATTTCTATGAATCTTTTGATTGAACATAAATATATATTAGTTTTGGGGAAAATGATGTTCATTATACATTAAGTGGGTTGTTCCAAAAACTATTCTTGGTTTTAAAAGTGTTTTATTATGTATACTATATAAGCATGGGTTGAGTTATGTATCTATAATAGAATATTTAAACACTTTGGGTATTCATTTTTTGTATGTGATACCAAATGGGAAATATCATGTAAAAAATATTGGATATAAGGCAGCATGTAATTCATTCCCAATTTTGTGGATTGAATTCAAGATAGGATTACCCCAACATGTGTAAATTAGTCATTCTTATATTAAAAAAACTTATAGTTTTTTGTTAATGATTTGGGTATAAATCATGTAATTATAGAGGATGTTGATATCTAGGAACAAATAGTATAGTTTTTTCAATGAATGACAAATGTTGTTAACTATTTTGGTATGTGGAGATCGAATTTAAATTGACGAGATCCATTTATTATATGGAAATTTAATTTCATAGTGGTTCCTTATCAACATAAATCTAATCCATAATATTCCCCCAAATAAAAAAAAATCATGAAAATCCAAAACATACTAATAAAATAAAAGTGTTATGGAACCCCTTACATGATAGAGAGGTTCAAATGTTTTACAATAGAAAAATATTAGGATGATATGACCATGTGATAATAATCATATGAGGGAAACAAAAATCAACCAAGAATAATGGAATTATTAATAAAAAAAATATCCGTAACATCCCCTAATTTAAATTAATAATACTACCATGGATCCCTAAAGAATGAATGGGAATAAACCATACTGAAAAGAGAGGTAACTCACAATGGATAAAAAATTATTGATATTGTGAATCCAAGGATAAGAATGTACTAATGGAAGATCAATATACTCTGAAAACAACCCTTAGGTCACAGGTATTATGAGAGAAAGTGAAGGGGTTTAATGAAGAGAAAGTAGGATAAAGATTATATAATTTCTGGAAAATAACCTTATCCCCATTCTCAAGTTAACTTCTTGTCATGACTATTCAATAAATCCCTAGGTCCTGACATGATCAATTATATTCAAACTGTTATAGTTCTATCTCCATTGATGATACAAGATCCATGCCAACAAATCTCCTTAATCTCACTCGTTCAATGTCTTATCAATGAGTATGATTTGAGTTCACTAGATATGGTTCATTACATGACTCATATAACCATATTGTTGTAATTCCAATGTTTTGAGAACCTAGAAAACTGCCTCTAGGTATTCATATAAAAACACACAGGATTTCTCCACAACACACGCAATGAAAATCCCTCCAAATACATCCCAAAAAAAATTCATGGAAAAAACCCTTATTATATGACCAATCATCTATAGATTAACCCTCTATTTCAAACATAGATCTCATGTCATAACCCCAATTTTCTTCCTCATGACGTACCGTTGTCATTTGAAAGTTTATCTCAAACAAAACGATTAATCATTAAAAATTATCGTAACACATCCAATACCCAATGTCTAATAATTTAATATGTTATGAAGTCATGATCCATTATATTATATTCTAGTACAATTATTTTCAGCCCCATGAAGCACTGCTAAACCTAGAAAGAAATCTATCATCACAACCAACCTAGAACTTCCCAAGAGATGCCTCCAAAATTAGATGAAACCACCTTCCAAAGCATGAACTAATACATATAGGAGATACATAATAAAATAGACATATGAAATAAAATAATTCAATTCAAAAAAATGACAAACATCTCTTAAATAGCGATAATAATTAAATCAAAGAGGCTCTAATTTTAGAGAATACTTCTAAAACTCTCATATCAATGTACTCTCTTCTTTACCAAAATTTCTCTATAATAAAAGAATAAGTTGAATAATATTCCAACTGAATACATTACCCATGAGATATTAAATATTAAATATCTTATCTATGAACATTAAATAGTATTGATATCCAAATCACCCCAATTGAGGATATTCTAATAGCTGCAAAGATATCATGGATTTACAAAAAAAAGAATGAGGACATGCTATTAAACGATGAGGGGACTAATGATGTGAGGAGAAATCATACTCCCTTAGATAACCCTCTACTTCCCATGATGAGGGAAAACCCAGTGACCACAAAATCACCATCCTAAATCTCTAAAAGTCTCATCCTCCAGTCAGTATAGGAATTATTATGTTCTTATACAACCATCATTGACCACCAAACAATTTGAATATTTTGAGTCATGATTTTCACCAAATCAACATTAAGTATTACCATTTCACTAAAATCTTCCCACCACAATAGAGAATGATAGGGTTTAACCTATAATTCAACACATATATCCATTCCATTTGAAGAGTGACTATTTTTTTCATTGAAAACTTGTGAAAGGGAAAATAATTTACCCAAGATCCTCCAAAATCTAGAATAGTAGCCCAAAATATATCATCCATTATATAGAAGGTTTTCCCAGTCTTCCAATATATATATTGATAGAAATTAGTTTAATGTCCCATGTGGGAGCCCAAAGAATTTTTCTATTTCCCCTAGAGTCATGAGGTGACACATGAATCATTGTAAAAAGGATATTCCTCAGTAACCCATGAATTTGAAACACCTTAACCATATATCATCCCTCCAAAACTCTACTAACCCTAATACCTAATGTCCAAAATGTCATCCATCATTTTTAACTGATCCATGATCATACATATAACATCATATCCTGTATGGAATCTTGTTTGATCAGTGAAAAAATTCCAAAAATATATCCTCAAATTTCTACTTGCGAAAATATAAGGGCTACATCAAACCACCTAAAACACAATTCTCATCCTTCACCAACAAATAGAATAGACACTATGATATGAAAACATTCATTCATCATTTTATACTAGGAAATTAATAATTTCCCCTAAAATAATGATGCATCTTGGACAATCTACGATCAAATGATATTACTATGAAGAACATATTTTCTTTCCTCAAATGGAATATATAACATCCCATGTAATAACAACTAAGGATGAAATTTCCCTGACCATCCCTATTGATAATTTTCATGGATGACATAAACTTATATCACCTATACCTATAAGCATCCTCAACAATTCTTCTCCAGATTTTTTATCTAAGATGGTTATATTTCCATATGAAAAAATGAATCCAATACCAACTACCTATTTTTTATCAAGATGCATCACTTTTAAGTTCTTCATCACTCTCCAATAATCCCCAATCATAAAAAAACATATCCCTACAAGTTTCTGTTTAGTGGTTAATAATATAAATACATTTTCCAATGTATGTAAGGGATGTCAAAAACCCCTCAACCCAATGTTACCCTCCAATGAAAATAATGTGATAAGGGATATAATGATGCATGAATCCAACCTCCAATAGGATATGTGTATTCAACAAGATTAAATGTATATCATACATAAAATTTTGAGTAATTAACTCTCTAAAAAAATGAGTAGAATGAAACATTATAAGTACAAAAATAAACTCGTACATAAAATAAATTTAAATGAAATATCCCATGTACATTCATGAAATTCCATTTAAGAGATAAAAAAATCTAATGTAACTAGAAATACCAAAGGATAAACATGATGGGGACCATATATCGCAAAAAACTCTTAAGAAACTACATGACTATAAAATCTTGCCCAATATAAAACCTTCCAATAATAACCCTAAAAAGTTTTAGATACTCATATGGTGATAATAATAGGTATACGTAGTAGCATTCTCCATGGATCCTCTCTTGAAGAAGATAATGTAAGCGCCTAATCCTAGTGAAAAAAAACTGATGCTAACTCATAAACTATACATGTATATTATGCTCCCAACCTCAATATTTTTATCCCTCACCAAGAAACACATATAGAAGATAATATAATATAATATAATAATTAAATGGGCACCTCAATACTACTTCTCTACTGGTTTTTTTCTCTTCCAAAACAACATATTCTCAAATAAATATTTGTTCAGAAAAAACTCGATAAAAAACACTTGGGATAATTTATCATAACCTGCATCATGTGCACCACGTCATATGATCATCCCATTCCACATATATATATTGTAACTAAGATGTATTTGTGAACCTTCATAGATTTTTTTATCATGTATCATATGTCGAGTATTGTACCATAATCCATCTCATACCAAGCATCGAGTAATGTATCTCAAGCCATCACAACCCCTACATGTCGTCAGTGTAATAATGATTAGGATACACTATCTAAATATATAAGTGTGTGAAATAACCACAATCCACTATATCCCTATATATATATATATATATATATAAACTAACAAATGTGTATTCATGATCATAATACTACTAGGTAAGTGAGTGGGACCATAAGGGGTAGTCATCCATATGTCACTTTCCAAAGTTAATATTGTAAAAAACCTCCTAGAGTACAATAGGTTTCATTCACCCTACTTATATGGTAAGGGTAGCATATGAAATCATAAAACATAGAAGATATCATATAGATTAAAACCACACTAAGTGTCTTATCCTATCCTGAGGCACAACAACATATAGAATCTCTCAAACACCCAACTACCACAAATAAAAAGAAGATATCCTATAATCACAAAATAATTTATGTAAGATTTTATTAATTATATATTTTTATTATTTCTAATTATGTTAATTAACTATTTATTTATTAACTATACTCATTCCAAACATAATTGAATAAAAATTCATTTTATTGTTTGTACCCTGCAATTATAATCCTACATAGTCCACAGTCTCTCACGATTAACATTTTTAAATCATTCCAAACACCCACCAAAGGTGTTTAATTTTTTAATTAATAATTACCATTCCATAATTATAGGTACACTAAGAAACAACCTATGCTACCAAAATGATTTGAATAATCAAGAATAACCAGTTGCCTCATGTAGTGAGGAATGGAATAAAGATAAATAAACAACTCATCTATCTAGACATCTAACATATAATAAAAATAAATAATCATTGATTTCAATATAAAATTGGTAAATCCCATATTCCACCAGTTCTATTAAACATAGTTCATCCCCTAACACAATCATGCATTTCACCATGAATCTTTAATCATAGGTTTCCACTATTTCCACAATCTTTAAGTATCTACATCAAAATAAAATCATCCATCTATTGTCCTATGAAAATATAACATTTAAAGTCTCACATCCATAGAAACAAGGAAGAAAAAATATACAAGGTCCAAAAGGAAACTAGGCCCTAAAACAAGGAATTACTAGTTTTATATGGAATCATTATCACCCATTCCTAAATAGAAGTCATTTAACATTCATAGGTAAACATTCTAACATGACACCAAACATTTATAAATTTCAAACAATCAATTTAATAACATAATAAATAAATTTATTAATTTATCATGGTATATAACTAGTCGAATCCTAAGAAATTATCTAAAGAAACTAATAAAATTATTTAATTATTATTAAAAGAATATCTTTCAGTTTCATTAAGCACAATAAATAAATATATTAAATTTTAAATGACCCTTTATTTTTATAAACAATAAGAATTCCAGATTCAATTTCCTTAGTGACGTCCTTTAGAACACATAAGAAAGATTTAATTAAACATGAACTAAGCATCATTTCATTTTTATCAAATTATAAGAAATTCCATTTCAAAAAAATGCCTCTCTACATTTTTTAGAAAACCAAAAAAATTTATATTTATGTTATATAACAATTTTCATAAAATTAACATTCTATACAATGATTGAAAAATATGATATGTAATCATAAGCATATATATCAATATATCTTTAAATAAAAAATTTAGACTATTATCATATTGAATTAACAAATGTGGTTACAATAACCATATAAAAATTCTTTTCATTGTGAGTTTTATTATTTATTTTATTTAATTACAGAAATTCTCAATGAAGAAATGTTATGATAAAATTTTGATAGAATCTAATATAATAATGATATGAAAAAAATTCCAATCCTTAAGGATTTAGTAATATTTGATGAAAATATAAAAGAAATTTGGATCTACGATCTCCTATCCCATGGAGAATATATAGTCTTTCATGCATATAATTACATGAATGCATCAAAAAACAAGAATGTAAACTAAAATAGAGTGATGGATATCAAACACAAAAACAAGGTGAAGAATAAAAGGAGGAAATTAAATGGAATAGAAAAACAATTCATGAAATGTGGAAGAACTCACCCCATACCACTATATATTGAACATTAGATGGTGGGGGTTTAATAAAATTGAAAGGTGATTTAAAGGACTTATAAAATATTGCCTGGCTGCCTTGGGTTATAGATATAAATTTAGGAGAAAATTGAGTTCATAATGCATTCAGGTAATTACAGGAATTATGCAATAAAATACCACTGTGAAGCAACCATGACCACGCCACAGAATCAACTAAAATAGGAATGACTATAGATCAACACAAGTGACAATTGTGTAATCTTTCTAGTAAAACATGCATTAGTGAACCATTACATAGATACTATAAAATAATGATTTGTACTAAGGGATAGTTTAATTAACCACACCAATGAACCAAATGATTTGATAAGTAGGATACACCAAAACCTTCCTCCATTTTTGGGGGTAATGAATGTATCAGAACCAGCCAACACACCTCAAGAACCCTTATTCCAAAGCCTACATCTCCACACATCATATTTATACAACCCTATTTGACATCCTACTTCAATATAGATGTCATCCCAAAAAAGGGATGAGGCCCTAAAATCCTTTATACTGGGACCCTACACCGTAACTATGATCCCCATGCCACAACATCCAAACATACAGTGACATATAATCCTCCATGCCATAGAATAACCTTATATAAAAGATCATCATAACTCTTTGAGACACCTCTTGACACCACCGACACACAACACCCACAAAGGAAAGGTATTCCATGATTTGGTCCCCCATATAAGATACCTCTCAAAATATTACCATCTGTCACAGTGGGGCCCATGTACTCACTACCCCAAACCCACCCCCAATAGTCTAAGGGATGATGACCAAAGCTGAGTAAAAATATCCCACCAATTGGAGGCATTTAACTAAAGTACCTTTACTCATTTATATATCTCCGAGACCACACAATATTGAAATGTATACAAATGAAATAATTCAAGAATACATTTATGATCCCACAATAGAGAACGACTGTAAATTGCTGAATGTGGAAAAGGGTCCAAATACAATCCCTGCCAAAAAATGTAAGGATTACAAACTAATATATGGGGGAGGACCAAGTCAAATAATGTATCCTAGAAAAAAACTCAATATAACAGGATTCAGATATCACCCACCTGATACTAGTCAGATATAGATACCTTCAAAAGGGTCATCATTTACACAAGACACGATGTGTGAGGGAAAAGTCTGTGGAGGGGTGAATAAAACAATTATTATTAGGACTCCCTAAAAAACTAACCAATAATCACCATTTATAGACATCTAAATACATGATATAACCATAAATGTATATGTGAAATAACTCAGAGATACTCATCAATGACACCATACCAACAGGAAATCATAACCAACTGTCAACCACGTGATTATTTTTGAAGAAACTCTTGTTTTGGGAGAATACACTCCCTGAGAAATAATACCATCAGAGACACTGAACGAAGAAGTCTAGATCATTCTTCTCCTCCCAAGGAAACTAATTGTTCTAAGGGGACCTTGATACATAGATAGGGCGTCACACCCAGAACTGCTACGGACATCCTGAACCCAATCTGGATCTACACGCTACATAGGGGATCATAGATCAATGATTCCACAACACATTTTGATATGGTATTCATGATGGAGGTTCAACACCATTTCCATGTAGTTCATGAAAATTCCATAAACTCTATCTAAGGATCATAGAGGACCGCACACCAATCTCATAGAGGGACACCATAACTCTATTTGAGACACAGCCTATAGAGGGGATCTCAATATTTTGATCTGGATATAATGTTGCATTGTACCCTTGAGGGAAAGGACTAAGGGAATGAAGTAAACCTATACTAGTAAAAAATATGAAATGAATGATCATTAATCACTCTTGAAGTGACTAGATGGTGTTCCCTAAGGTGTATATCACGTGTCCAACTATCACAAGTCATGTTCATGTAGAAGATCCTCACCCAAAATGTAATATTTATATACATGATTTGTATAATGAGTACACATCATATATAGACAGACAATATCATGACCATGCTTTTTATCAAAATCTGTGTACTGAATCCATATAAGTGAACCAATCATTCTAAGACAATCTATGTCCATGTGGGTGTAAATAGCGTTTTTGTTCTCATGTACTCCAAACCCGTGTGAGTGTACATATGAAGTACATGCTGAGTATGTTGAGGATGGTCACATGAAGTGTGATCCTTAAATTTTTCTAAACCTGTGGACTACATCCATGGGAAAAACACAATGTTTAGATATATTTTAAATGTTGTGTTTAATGTCATTCTCCAAAAGCACATATCTGTGCTTAGGTCGTCTTTTATATTACTATCGCCATCATTTTAGTGGTGCCTTGCTGGAAAATTCAATGGATAGATTCTTATGATCCTCTACATTGAATATCATCATTCTTAATCCTCATATCCATTGAAATAATGCTTCTAATAACCATTCATCATTTCACACTGAAGGATACTAAAGAATTATGAATCAGGTATGGCTCATTGACAAATTCACTGTCACAACCATCATCACACATCCATCACATCATTAGAATCCCTTGTCTATTGTTTCAGATAGATACACCACAGAACGAGTGTGAAACGATCAATCGATCATGATTCATCGAACCCCAATACTAATAAAGAACAGCTTTGGTGAATCAAAGAATTAGGGGAGAAGAAGAAAAAAGAAAAAATATGGGAACGAACCATGAATGATGTTCTTGTTGATCTAAATTCATTTTCGTTAGATAAAAAATGAAGAGATATGTAACCATAAGCAATTCTCCAAAAACACTGCATAATTATACCCATCCTATAGGGTGACTAATCTTAATATTAATCGCTTATTCGATTGATTTTAATTCATCTCAAAAATAAATAATGAGGAATATATCCACATAAACAAATTTATAAACTCGATTCAATTCAATCACTGAAGAAAAATTATGTGACATCATCTTTAATGTCTTGATCTATTAAATCCTCTGCACATTGATCATTGATCAATGATATCATCATCATTCACCTGATAGGATTCTGCAGAAGCTCTCTCCAATGTATCTCTTGAGGATCAAGGGTTAGGTAGCTAACCCTTGAATTCTGAAATAAGTATTTATTTAAGGATCCACCAAATTTTTGTGTCGTAAAATAATTTTATTAAATAATTTTATTTATTTTATAGCTATGATAATATTTCTATAAGATACCTAGGAACACTAATTAAAATTCACCCCTAGGGTAAAACGTCAATTTTGATCTCAATGGCTACCTTTTTTTTAAACCTAGAACATTATTAAAAATTATTAAAAATTTTCAATAAGACAATGAAATTTTTTTTTGTTTAATATATTTAATATAGTTCAAATAACTATTAAGGGAACACTAGGCCATAGAATCACATGTCATCTTAGCTCATGGTCGTCAAAATAATATATATAATTTAAAAAAAATGACACATAGAGAATATGAGACCATTCATTATCCCCACCTAAGGGATTTACATCTCAAAAATCCAAAACAGGGGCTATACAAAGAGATGTGGTTCTTGATAGTGAATATGAACCTCCTTCTCCCATGTGCTATACAATATAGTCTCATGCTATGAAAAGACACACATCAATATAATATATTTTCTACAACTGATCCTCTCATGCCAATCTTGAATCTCTACTGTGTACCCTACAAAAGTCTCTCCATCCACAATATCTAGCTCTCCCTAATCAATAACGTACAATGGGCCATGAATGTAACTTCTCACCTAAGAAACCTTGATGTCATTCTGTACCTGGTCCAACTATGGTGATAGAGATGAGAGTAACACCACCTCACCAATTCTATGTAGTATCAGAAAAGGACCAATGAATCTTGAAGATAACATTCTACAATGTCCAAATCTCATCAACCCACATCTAGGTGAGACCCTCCAGAACACACTGTCTCCATCCTCAAAATCCATAGTTCTCCATTATCAATTTTTATAGGACTTAGGATGGATCTGTATAGTCCTTATATGCTCATTAATGATCATCATTTTTTATAGCTCGCAGAAACTCTTGTCCCATGAGTACAGTGTCTACTATGTTAGTCCAAAAAAGTGCTGATGAACTGTGTTACCCATACAATGCATCAAATGGTGCCATAATAAGGGTGAAATGGTAGCCTTTGTTTTTAAAAAATTATACCATTGGAAGGTGATCCTCCCAACTACTACCAAACTCTAAAAATAAATCTCATAGTATATTCCCTTGAATGTGAATAGCCTACTTAGTGTGGCCGTTAGTTTTGCGCTGTAATGAAATGCTAAAGCACAATTGGTCCCCAAACACCTCCTACAATACCTTCCACAACTGGGATGTAAAATTCTCATAATGATAATATGAGATCATCGATGGAACTCTATGGGGTTGAACTATCTTCTATATAAAGATGCATCCAAATATTTATACTAATTTTTTCCCTCATATTGCTTAGAATTGCACTGACATGGTGACTTGATCAACAATCAAATAGATGGACATGTGTCCCCTGAATGTATGTAGTAATCCTATCATGAATCTCATATATATATATATATATGAACATTCGTCCATTCTAAAACCACAAGGGGTTGAGCTAAACCTACTGAAACATGGTGCTCAGCCGTCACTTGATGAAAAGTAAGGCATCGAGAGAAAAACTCTGTAACTCATTCTTTAATCCCTAACCACAAAAACTAATGTCAAATTTCCTTGTACATACTTTCCACACTTGTATTTTCCACCAATGGAGTTTTATGAAACAATATCACAACCTCCTCCTGAAATATCCCAAGTATATTTGTGTGTCATTTGAAAAGAACGACATACTCCCCACCTATGGAAAATCTATTAGGAACATGCCCTATGGATATATGAGCACATAAGGTCTCCCAGTCGAAATTTACAGGCTTATGTTACCTAAATCAATATATGATTGTAGGGGTGAAAAACATCGATTATAGGTATGCTAATCCATCTAACTCCACAATGGATAATTGCAAAGAGGGAAACTACTCTGATTCCTTGTATAGCAACTGCGAACAAAATCTCCTACTGAGAGAATCTGCTTCCAAGTTCCCCTTCCTAGGAGTATAGAAAATATAAAATTCATAGCCCAAAAGGATCTATATCCTAAATATCTATCTCATGTTATGATCCTTTTGAGGGAAGATATACATGAAAAAATTGTTGTTGGATTATATGATAAATTTGTTACCCATAAAGTTGTGTCACCACATATTTATCAGGAAAAATACCACTACTAACTGAAGTTCATGGGTTGTATTGTTATTCTCGTTTTTTCTCAACAAGATTGAACTATATAAAATATCTTCTTGGAACTATTTCAGTACCCAACCATGATCAGTCCTTGATGCATTGAAGAATACTACGTAATTGACACACTCTTCCAGTAACCTCACGATAGGGGCACTCATCCACCATTTACACTACTCCTGAAATTATTGATTCCACATTTTAATCCACATGAAAGGCTTCCCTTTTATATTTAAGGCTGTCAATAGTGATTCCACTCTAGTGTTGTTAGGTAGAAACCTCTGATAATACCCTACCAATCTAAAGAAACACTGCACCTCGGTGACACTCAAAGGTGTTGTAGAAAAAGCATTGGCCCATCCTTCACTGGATCCACTACTACTCTAGCCTCTGAGATGAACTGTCAGCGGAAAAAGAACTCTAAAATATAGAAATGACACATCAAGAGCTACCCAAAAACCTTGTTCTCTCAAATTGTGTTCATGACCATCATTAATGGCTTGAGTGCTCCTCCTCAGATGCTGTGCACAATAGGCCATCCTCAAAGAAGAGTACTATAAATCGATCTAAACAAATTTGAGATATCTGGTTCATGAGTCCCATGAACTCTACTGGGGTACTTTTTATTCCAAAAAATCACCATGTACTCAAAGAGATCATAATGAAAATTGAATTTCATCTTTGGTATGTCCTCATTTCGTACTCATTGCTTGTGATAGTCTGATTTTAGGATAATCATTAGGAACCGCCACACCCCTCTTAGCTAATAAAATATATCATTGATCCTCACTAGTGGATACATGTTTCCCAAGGTCACGTGGTACATGCACCGATATTCTACCCACAACATCAAGCCCCTATTTGCATTTATGAAAAATAAAACTGGGTCTACCAAAGGTGAAACACTAGGTCGAATAGAGTCCTAACTCTACTAGTGCTCCAACATAACCCTGAGCTCTCGATGCTCTGCAAGAGCCAAAAAATATTTTTATCATGATATCAATGTCATTATAGTTTTTAGATCAATGCATAATTATATACCTTAGTGGGGTGGTAGACCAGTAAAATCTTCAGGGAAGACATCCTTACACTCTACCACCACTACATGGAACGAGAAAAATTTAACATCCACTTGAACAAGGTTAGGACTATCCAAATGATGAGTAATTGATTGAACCATGCTATTCAGGAGTCCATCCTACACTTTTATGGTTTCTTTTTCACCCAAAGTGGAAGAACTCATTTTGTCACCATGGACACAACACATCCTCGACCTAAAATTTTCAATATGGGCATGAACTGTAGATATTATCTCCATTCATAAAAGGATATCTAAATCCCTAATTTATTCATCCAGGATATCCCATAAAAACTCTCACCTGCATGCATCATGTTTCATTGTTGGAAGAAGTGCACAATTACTGAATCACTACCTATCGCAGTCTCTTACTACAAGGGTTGCGCCATTGGCTCAACTGGAATATCTATGTCTTACACCAGAGAAGTGGGATGGAAGGAATAAATCTAATCTATTTCTATCAATACTACTACTAGTTCATAAAATATCCATATTGTACCTCATATCATCCCTAGACACTTGGGTTCATAGGCCACTATAGTATTAAACTGGCTTCGTACCTACCCATCTGCTCCCTAAGCTAGGCATGGACCACCTGGGGGTGGTGCAAGTGATATTTCTAACCTTAGACCACCTCATGATACCCTATCATCCCATATACCATGACTTTCACCCTTTGAAACACCCTTCTCTAGCCTCTGTCTCAGTCTTAATAGTCCATTGACCATCTCCCAATCAATTATACAGCATATCGGGAAATATCATGCTTGATGTCCCCGATAATAGATGGAGAAAGACCACCTTTTTAATTGATGATTTGAGAAACCATGGATCCCTGAATCACTAAACCTCAATCCTAGGATTTCAGCATGAATTATCTAGCATTCTTAGATCCATGTGGCTATTTTCGGCTGTCTGCTACGATTGAATCAACTACTGGGTTCCCACCAATAGATCCTAATATTGGTATCTTCTCTTCTAGAAATCCATCCATGGATATGGATCGATAAAAAACCCCATCACAGGTGGAAATGATATGGAGTAACTTTGAAGACCCAATATCCTAGAAAAATCCCTTCTAAAATGTTCGAGACCTAAAGAACTGGTCCCTCACCATATATATGGAATTACACGAGAAATTAGTGATCCTTACTGAATATGATGCCCTGATCATACATTCCTACTATAGATGAAGATGATCTTTTATGTGTACCAATCACCACATGGACAGATAAAACTCATAAATTAAGAGACACTCAAAGTCTCTCTAGGATAGATTTGTCTCGTCATGTGACTGAGTCACCATGCTCCACCATCGCCCCACAAATCCCTAAAGGCGACTTGATGTAAAGAAGTCCATCTGATTATCATGTGAATTCACTAGGTGGAAAATTCAATTTAATACCTCTAGAAAATCCTCATCCATATGGGGGTCTTGCTCACCCCAAACCCTAGGAGTTTGCTACATGTAAAACTTTTGAAACACACTCATCCTGTGTGAATCCTCAACTGGTAGTGATAGTGTTAGATGCTTCTCAGTGGGTGACGATATAGCTATTAAAGCACATGGAGGTGTCATATCCGGTACATGTCAGTATATTTATTCCACATTAATATGAGGATCATTCTCATAATCAGGCAATAGAATCATATCTATCATTCTATGTGGAGGCATTATGATATTAAATATGATGTACCATAGTTAAAAGAGTATATCTAGGGAGATGACTCAAGAAGTACATAAAAACAAATTAATTCTTATATGAAGTATGTACTGTTGTTTTCTTTGAAACCAATGTTCTCATGTACTGAGTCAAAAAGGTAGGTGACCAGAGACCTGGTGTATTGATACATTGGTTTCCACACCAACACTATAGTCCTTGGCATGAAATCTAAACTCGAAACACTGAACAATGTTATCCAATCCAATCTCAATGACTCCCAATCCTTAATGTAGAAAAAAACTCTATGATACCACCCTATCATGACCCATCATGTAGGGAAATCTTCAATGACAACCCCTAGTCTACCTCTAGCAGGCCAGGGGCTATAGACTATTGCAGAGTAGGGATATCTGACAAATGGGAGATGTTTTTCTTAAATTACCTGAACAAACACCAAAATATAAAATCCCACATTTTTATAAAATGTAAACAACTAAAATAATTCATTCATATATCCTAAATCCCACAACTGAGTAGGACAATAATGTACTTAGATGTGAAAATTTTCCAAATAATTATCCAACCCGAAACGGTAAATAGTCCAACCTGCACCCAGAGCAAGGACTAAGTCAAATGAAATATCATGAAAAACTCCTTGGTATGAAAAGCTAAAATGATGCTCCACCCAATCCAGGTCCTTTAGGGACACATTCAGAAGGGTCATCATCTCTACAATACATTACACATGTAGGAAAATCCAATGTAGCGGTGAGTAAAATAATACTCAGAAGGACACCATCAAAACAGAAAAATTGAACCACCAAGTATAGTCATCTCAATAAAAGATATAACAATCAATTAGTAACAAAAATAAACCAAATATTCAAAGGAATGATAGAATATCTTCAGGTTGTCATAAACAACATCCATCCACCAGATTCTATTTGAAGAAACATTTATTCTGGGAGAACTCACTCCATGATACATGATACCATCTGAGACACTCGGCAATGAGGTTCGGGTCATTGTTTCATTCCCAAGGAAGCTCACTGGTCCAATGAGAGCATGATTCACAGACAAGGGGTCACACCCAAAACCGCTAGAGGATCCACAAACCTAGTCTAGATCAACTTGAAATGTCGGCGATCATACATTAAGTATTCCAAAAACCCTACCAATATAACCTTCAATATGGAGGACCAACACCCTGTTTGGAAGTTCACATTGTTTCAAAAAACATCAAATAGGTGGCATAAAATATCACACAATAGTGTCAGGGAGGGAAACCATAAATCTATATAAGACTCAACCTCTTTATGGGATAACGATCCAGTGTTGTACCTTTGAGGGAAAAGACATATGAAATGAATTAAATCTATAATGGTCTAAAATATGAAAACATAGATCCAAAAAGGATCAAGAAGGGACTACAAAGTGTGTCCCAATGTGTAAATTTTTTTTCTATCTATCTGAGATCCTTATCATGTGGAAGATACCCACAAATGACATAATATCTATGTACACAACATTTAGAATGAGTACATGACATTCTTCTCGTGTCACTTGGTTGTGTTAGTGTACCAAAGTGGTGTCTATATACAAGTCTATTTACACTATGTCGAGCATGTTTGGGAGTACATGGTGGGTCCATTCCAATGTACTCAAGCCCATGTACATGTACTTCTGAATTACACACCATGTCAATAGTGTATGGCCACTCATCATATGAAAGAGATCACACATAGTGTGATCCTTATCATCATCCAAACCCTACCGTTGTAGCCAGGGGCACATGGTGTGTAGATCTTATTTGCACGATGTTTTCTACATGATTTTCTATAAACGTCGATCGATGATATGGTCCTCTTCTCCGTTGATCCAGCAATCATTTGGGTCATTACATTATAGGAAACTCCTTTGGAAAACTCATTCGATTCTCCCCATTGAAAATATTCAATCTCTTTCCTAAAATGTATTAGAATAATGGATATAATATCCATTCATCATTTTCTAAATAATAACCACAATGAATGAGTAATTGTGCATATGTCATTGTTTGATTATCTTCTATAACCGTCATCATGTCATCCTGATCCTAGATCTACGACACATGATCTTTTTGACATGGAATAATTTCGAAAAGATTAATTGATAGGGATTCATCGAACCTTGGTCCAAATGAAAAATTCCCATGGTGAATAACAAAACAGGATGAGAAATGCATCATAACAAATGAGAGGAAGGCACCTCGATTGATGTTCATGTCGATCACATTTCTTTTTTGTAATATAATAATGATGATATTGATAATTATAATAATTTTTTTCAAACATCCTATAATTATAACCATCCCCCAAGTCCACCGATCTACATATCAATCCATTCATCAATTAATTTTCATTTATCCTAAAAATTATGAATTGGGATGAAATCCACAAAATAAACGACTTCCTCAATTCGGATCAATTTCTAATGGATAACTATATGTCTTCATCGTCATTATCAAGATCAATTGAATCAGTTTCACATTGATCGTCGATCCCTAATCTCATCATCATTTGCCTAAGTGGATTCTCCAATGGCACTTTCTAATGAAACTTTAGAGGTTCCAAGATTATGAGTAAAAACTTGGAATTCTAGAATATCGAACTATATAAATATCTATAAGAAAACTGTGTCATAAAATAATTTTATTATATTATTTTCATTATTTTATGCCCGCAAAAAGATTTCTGAAAATGACCCATGACGACTAGTACTAAGTCACACCTAGGGTAAAACCTTCATTTTGAGCTCAATGGTGCCCTCAAATTTATGATATAGGAACAAGTTTAGAAGTTATTCCACATTTTCATGAAAACCTAATGCATGTGATATTTAATATATTTTAAATAATTATTTTGGGCACACTGGGCCCTAAAATCAACCAGTGTCCCATCACCTGGTCTCAAATATAATGCATATAATATCTAAAAATGATACATGGAGAATCCAAGAAGATACACCAAACATTATGAATTTTGATATTTTAAAACAAACCACATGTGAAGAAATAGATAAGGGTTCATCCAAGCCCCCCATGCATGATATCTATTAATAATATTACCAAAAAAGGAGCTCAACCATCTCACTTATATGAACTGAGATAAAAATCATGTAACACCACCATCGATCTCTTAAATAATAACCAAATAACATACCCATTCAAAGATCATAGATATAATAAGTCCTAATAGAACAGTATACCATATCAAAACCTAATAAAGGAAAAGAACCAATAATGAGAATCGCTATAAGAGAAGTGTTAGAAAACATAAACCACGGGGGGATTGAGCATGTATTTATTTCTCACATTACTTGTTGATATCCACTAAAACATTATATCAACCCAATACATGAACTGAGTAAATTAAAATCCCACACAACACCTCGTTATGTCTGTATATTATCTTCATTCATCGCTCCTCGAATGTCGCATCTTCATCAATATTGATCTCCCTCCAATCAATAAATTTGGAGTCATCATTATGATAACATAAAATCATCGACACATGGAAGGAATTATCTATCCAACACATCTTTTATAGATGTGTTATCTAATACATCATGGCTCCAACATGATCCAATAAATCGAATTTCTCAAAAAATCAAGGAGAATGACTACTACTATGATGAATCCTTCGCAATCCATGATGAGGAGACACCTTCAAGAACATATGGTCTCTAACAAAAAACTCTAGAGGTCTCCCCCAATAGTCATCATAGGACATCTAATGATAATTCACTACCCTCATCCTCCCATGAATCACCTAAACCATCACATTCATGTTCAAAACTTGTTCAGTCCTATGAATTACTTACTCTATGGCTGTAGAACAATACAACATGGAAAGGAAAGGTTAGCCATAATAATATTCAAATAGTTCATTGCTAATAGTGGAGTGAAATATATTGTTATAAGTGATGTCATATAAGGGAAAATGCATCATCTATAAAACTCCAAAATACATGAGAGACTAATGAAACATGAATTTAAGAGTCTAGATAGTATATTCTATCTAACCCTCCATCTACTAATGAAAATAAGTGATAATACAGAACTGATAGTGAAAATAATTTTGAATACCTATCCATATCATTGAGTTAAAACAGTGATCATGATCAAAGCTGATCATCCTTGGGATTCAATGGTGTCTCACCATTTCCTCTAGGCAGGACCTTGAAAACCCTCCACTAATATTGACCCAAAGATTGTTATACATTTGGATGATTTCATCTAACTTCCCTCTATCAACCACATAACATTATAGTATCATTGGGACAAAGGTAAACTAGTAGTGGAGACTATTGAGATATACTCACACTTCCCCTAAGGATCATCTGATGTATAGAACAACCCACAATGATCAAGTTCTCATCCATTATCATGCAGTATTCCAATCAGTAAGACAAAAACACTTCAATTACACACTTCTATCCAAGCCACTAGAACTAACCTCTCACATCTCATTACTTCGTCATTACAATCCAATGTACTACCAAGAATGATGTATGGAAGACATGGTGAACCATACCATGTGACATATAAGCGAAAAAAATCATCCCTTGTAACAACATTCTATGTTTCCCAACCTCAAACAGACCATCAGGGGAATCATAAAAACAACTCGGTCTATCTAGAACTCCACCATATAATCCCCTTATTTCGACTCCTCTACCTTCTACACCAATTATTCTTAGACTTTTTTCTGAAAAAGAAAACATCTTCCACCAACCTCTCCCATATCAAGACGTATCAATGTGATCCCTTCTATAACTCTCTCCATCACTACAAAATATTATCAGCTGTTAATGGTTCATTTTTTGTTGGTAAAACATTCTACCAACATATATGTCCTTGTCCCTTAACTATTGGTAATAACTATATCGCTAAATGATATTATGACAGATAAAAAGGTTCTTCTATAATTATAATACTACCAACAAATAATATATGTGTTGGTCAAAATGGTCACCAACATATTTATTTATTGATTATAATATTACCAAAACATTATTTTTGTAGGTAATATCATTAAAAAAATAAATTTATCTATCATTCTAAGAAAAACCAACAATTATATCCATTTGTAATAAATACTTATATATAAAAAACATTTTTATTATAATATATGTTATTAAAATATTATATTATATTAATAAATATAGTCATATAAAATATATCTATTATAAATATTATATTAAAAATATAAAATTAATATGAAAGATCAAAATTAAAAATAAATATATTATTTAATCATCTCCACCAACATTTGAATTAAATTATATGGGAAAAAATCAACCAGTAAAAGCATTAGAGAATTTAAATTTTAGTATCACACCGTATTCCCTAACACAAGTGCACCTTTTTTTTAGAAAAAAATCAACCAGCAACAACATGGTTCTATTCACCATCTTTGAGTTGATGGCTTGAACAATGAAGCTTCTTGGATATATAAATGCAATGGGGAGTCCAGAATATGTTAGAACTTCATGAACTAGGACTGCACATAGATCACATAATGCCACTTGATGTTATGGCCACCCCACATCACTCATCCATGCCAGCTAATATGAGGGTGTTTCCAGATGGTGATGTTTGAGGTAACGAAGGCATCAACAAAATTACCTACAAAAGCAACATTTTCCAATGGAAATATCTATTTTTTTTAGAATATATATATATCTACCTTGATTTCATAATAAACTAACATTTCCCAATATAAACAAAATATCATATGGAGACCAATTATCATCTATTATTTCATGTATTGATATTTCATGCAGGAAAAAAATTGGTATCTTACACGACATTGAGATAAAATTATTCCCAATGAAAGGGAAATAAAGCTAAAGAAAAACTAAATAGCATGTTATATTGAATTAAACTTTTAATTAAATGTAAACAAAATTACTCATCTAATGTTCTTACCATTTTTTACACACCTATCAAAGGAAAAATAGAAAGAAAGGATGTAAAAAAATTAAATTTTCAATGGTTTGAGTATAAATTTTACAAGAAATAAAATGATACAATTTAGAAGATCCTACCATAACACTTGACCTAAAAATATCTATAGCTGCAATAATACTGCCCTCATCAAATGCACAGTACTAAAACATGCCATAAAAAATGAAGTTAATAAATATAATAAGGCATGTTTGTTCCAAAAAACATATGTCATGTTAATATTATAGTGTGAACCATAAAATCAAGGTATTTTATGGGTATAATATTTGGAAACTACCTATTCAAAAACAAATGGGATATACAAATGGCTAGCAAGATATTGTTTTTTTTTCAGAACTAAATGTGAACCATAGTTTCTATCATCTTCACCATTCAAACATATTCATGGAGAGATCATATCTAATACTTGTAAGATCCTTATATTGTATTAAATAGAATGTATACATAGGTAAGGATATCAATATGTTTACATCTATTAACCATATTTTATTATACTGTCTTAATTATTCTTTTAAGACACTAATTATATGGTTCGATTGAATTTCTATGAATATTTTGATTGAACATAAATATATTTTAGTTTTGGGGAAAATGAAGTTCATTATACATTAAGTGGGTTGTTCCAAAAACTATTCTTGGTTTTAAAAGTGTTTTATTATGTATACTATATAAGCATGGGTTGAGTTATGTATCTATAATCGAATATTTAAACACTTTGGGTATTTATTTTTTGTATGTGATACCAAATGGGAAATATCATGTAAAAAATATTGGATATAATGCAACATGTAATTCATTACCAATTTTGTGGATTGAATTCAGGATAGGATTACCCCAATATGTGTAAATTAGTCATTCTTATATTAAAAAAATTATAGTTTTTTGTTAATGATTTGGATATAAATCATGTAATTATAGAGGATGTTGATATCTAGGAACAAATAGTATAGTTTT
Source organism: Viscum album (assembly GCA_963277665.1). Lineage (NCBI taxonomy): Eukaryota > Viridiplantae > Streptophyta > Magnoliopsida > Santalales > Viscaceae > Viscum > Viscum album. The sequence goes on along the minus strand of OY728159.1, from coordinate 1,755,268,828 downwards.
TTCAATGAATGACAAATGTTGTTAACTATTTTGGTATGTGGAGATCGAATTTAAATAGCCGAGATCCATTTATTATATGGAAATTTAATTTCATAGTGGTTCATTATCAACATCAATATAATCCATAATATTCCCCCAAATAAAAAAAATCAGGAAAATCCAAAACATACCAATAAAATAAAAGTATTATGGAACCCCTTACTTGATAGAGAGGTTCAAATGTTTTACAAAAGAAAAATATTAGGATGATATGACCATGTGATAATAACCATATGAGGGAAACAAAAATCAACCAAGAATAATGGAATTATTAATAAAAAAATATCCGTAACATCCCCTAATTTAAATTAATAAAACTACCATGGATCCCTAAAGAATGAATGGGAATAAACCTTACTGAAAAGAGAGGTAACTCACAATGGATAAATTTTTTTTGATATTGTGAATCCAAGGATAAGAATGTACTAATGGAAGATCAATATACTCTGAAAACAACCCTTAGGTCACAGGTATTATGAGAGAAAGTGAAGGGGTTTAATGAAGATAAAGTAGGATAAAGATTATATCATTTCTGGAAAATAACCTTATCCCCATTCTCAAGTTAACTTCTTGTCATGACTATTCAATAAATCCCTAGGTCCTGACATGATCAATTATATTCAAACTGTTATAGTTCTATCTCCATTGATGATACAAGATCCATGCCAAAAAATCTCCTTAATCTCACTCGTTCAATGTCTTATCAATGAGTATGATTTGAGTTCGCTAGATAAGGTTCATTACATGACTCATATAACCATATTGTTGTAATTCCAATCTTTTGAGAACCTAGAAAACTGCCTCTAGGTATTCATATAAAAACACACAGGATTTCTCCACAACACACGCAATGAAAATCCCTCCAAATACATCCCAATAACAATTCATGGAAAAAACCCTTATTATATGACCAATCGTCTATAGATTAACCCTCTATTGCAAACATAGATCTCATGTCCTAACCCCAATTTTCTACCTCATGACGTACCGTTGTCATTTGAAAGTTTATCTCAAACAAAACTATTAATCATTAAAAATTATCGTAACACATCCAATACCCAATGTCTAAAAATTTAATATGTTATGAAGTCATGATCCATTATATTATATTCTAGTACAATTATTTTCAGCCCCATGAAGCACTGCTAAACCTAGAAGGAAATCTATCATCACAACCAACCTAGAACTTCCCAAGAGATGCCTCCAAAATTAGATGAAACCACCTTCCAAAGCATGAACTAATACATATAGGAGATACATAATAAAATAGACATATGAAATAAAATAATTCAATTCAAAAAAATTACAAACATCTCTTAAATAGCGATAATAATTAAATCAAAGAGGCTCTAATTTTAGAGAATACTTCTAAAACTCTCATATCAATGTACTCTCTTCTTTACCAAAATTTCTCTATAATAACAGAATAAGTTGAATAATATTCCAACTGAATACATTACCCATGAGATATTAAATATTAAATATCTTATCTATGAACATTAAATAGTATTGATATCCAAATCACCCCAATTGAGGATATTCTAATAGCTGCAAAGATATCATGGATTTACAAAAAAAGAATGAGGACATGCTATTAAACGATGAGGGGACTAATGATGTGAGGAGAAATCATACTCCCTTAGATAACCCTCTACTTCCCATGATGAGGGAAAACCCAGCGACCACAAAATCACCATCCTAAATCTCTAAAAGTCTCATCCTCCAGTCAGTATAGGAATTATTATGTTCTTATACAACCATCATTGACCACCAAACCATTTGAATATTTTGAGTCATGATTTTCACCAAATCAACATTAAGTATTACCATTTCACTAACATCTTCCCACCACAATAGAGAATGATAGGGTTTAACCAGTAATTCAACACATATATCCTTTCCATTTGAAGAGTGATTATTTTTATCATTGAAAACTTGTGGAAGGGAAAATAATTTACCCAAGATCCTCCAAAATCCAGAATAGTAGCCCAAAATATATCATCCATTATATAGAAGGTTTTCCCAGTCTTCCAATATATATATTGATAGAAATTAGTTTAATGTCCCATGTGGGAGCCCAAAGAATTTTTCTATTTCCCCCAGAGTCATGAGTTGACACATGAATCATTGTAAAAAAGGATATTCCTTAGTAAACCATGAATTTGAAACACCTTAACCATATATCATCCATCCAAAAATCTACTAACCCTAATACCTAATGTCCAAAATGTCATCCATCATTTTTAACTGATCCATGATCATACATATAACATCATATCCTGTATGGAATCTTGTTTGATCAGTGAAAAAATCCAAAAATATATCCTCCAATTTCTACTTGCGAAAATCTAAGGGCTACATCAAACCACCTAAAACACAATTCTCATCCTTCACCAACAAATAGAATAGACACTATGATATGAAAACATTCATTCATCATTTTATAATAGGAAATTAATAATTTCCCCTAAAATAATGATGCATCTTGGACAATCTACGATGAAATGATATTACTATGAAGAACATATTTTCTTTCCTCAAATGAAATATATAACATCCCATGTAATAAAAACTAAGGATGAAAATTCCCTGACCATCCCTATTGATAATTTTCATGGATGACATAAACTTATATCACCTCTACCTATAAGCGTCCTCAATAATTCTTCTCCAGATTTTTTATCTAAGATGGTTATATTTCCATATGAAAAAATGAATCCAATACCAACTACCTATTTTTTTCAAGATGCATCACTTTTAAGTTCTTCATCACTCTCCAATAATCCCCAATCATCAAAAAAACATATCCCTACAAGTTTCTATTTAGTGGTTAATAAAATAAATACATTTTCCAATGTATGTAAGGGATGTCAAAAACCCCTCAACCCAATGTTACCCTCCAATGAAAATAATGTGATAAGGGATATAATGATGCATGAATCCAACCTCCAATAGGCTATGTGTATTCAACAAGATTAAAGGTATATCATACATAAAATTTGAGTAATTAACTCTCTAAAAAAATGAGTAGAATGAAACATTATAAGTACACAAATAAACTCGTACATAAAATAAATTTAAATGAAATATCCCATGTACATTCATGAAATTCCATTTAATAGCTAAAAAAATCTAATTTAACTAGAAATACAAAAGGATAAACTTTATGGGGACCATATATCGCAAAAAACTCTTAAGAAACTACATGACTATAATATCTTGCCCAATCTACAACCTTCCAATAATAACCCTAAAAAGGTTTAGATAATCATATGGTGATAGTAATAGGTATACGTAGTAGCATTCTCCATGGATCCTCTCTTGAAGAAGATAATGGAAGCGCCTAATCCTAGTGAAAAAAAAACTGAAGCTAACTCATAAACTATACATGTATATTATGCTCCCAACCTCAATATTTTTATCCCTCACCAAGAAACACATATAGAAGATAATATAATATAATATAATAATTAAATGGGCACCTCAATACTACTTCTCTACTGGTTTTTTTCTCTTCCAAAACAACATATTCTCAAATAAATATTTGTTCAGAAGAAACTCGATAAAAAACACTTGGGATAATTTATCATAACCTGCATCATGTGCACCACGTCATATGATCATCCCATTCCACGTATATATATTGTAACTAAGATGTTTTTGTGAACCTTCATAGATTTTTTTATCATGTATCATATGTCGAGTATTGTACCATAATCCATCTCATACCAAGCATCGAGTAATGTATGTCAAGCCATCACAACCCCTACATGTCGTCAGTGTAATAATGATTAGGATACACTATCTAAATATATAAGTGTGTGAAATAACCACAATCCACTATATCCATATACATATATATATATATATATATATAAACTAACCAATGTGTATTCATGATCATAATACTACTAGGTAAGTGAGTGGGACCATAAGGGGTAGTCATCCATATGTCACTTTCCAAAGATAATATTGGAAAAAAACCTCCTAGAGTACAATAGGTTTCATTCACCCTACTTATATGGTAAGGGTAGCATATGAAATCATAAAACATAAAAGATATGATATAGCTTAAAACCACACTAAGTGTCTTATCCTATCCTGAGGCACAACAACATATAGAATCTCTCAAACACCCAACTTCCACAAATAAAAAGAAGATATCATATAATCACAAAATAATTTATGTAAGATTTTATTAATTATATATTTTTATTATTTCTAATTATGTTAATTAACTATTTATTTATTAACTATACTCATTCCAAACATAATTGAATAAAAATTCATTATAATGTTTGTACCCTGCAATTATAATCCTACATAGTCCACAGTCTCTCACGATTAACATTTTTAAATCATTCCAAACACCCACCAAATGTGTTTAATTTTTTAATTAATAATTACCATTCCATAATTATAGGTACACTAAGAAACAACCTATGCTACCAAAATGATTTGAATAATCAAGAATAACCAGTTGCCTCATGTAGTGAGGAATGGAATGAAGATAAATAAACAACTCATCTATCTAGACATCTAACATATAATACATAGAAATAATCATTGATTTCAATATAAAATTGGTAAACCCCCTATTCCACCAGTTCTATTAAACATAGTTCATCCCCTAACACAATCATGCATATCACCATGAATCTTTAATCATAGGTTTCCACTATTTCCACAATCTTTAGGTATCTACATCAAAATAAAATCATCCATCTATTGTCCTATGAAAATATAACATTGAAAGTCTCACATCCATAGAAACAAGGAAGAAAAAATATACAAGGTCCAAAAGGAAACTAGGCCCTAAAACAAGGCATTACTAGTTTTATATGGAATCATTATCACCCATTCCTATATAGAAGTCATTTATCATTCATATGTAAACATTCTAACATGACACCAAACATTTATAAATTTCAAACAATCAATTTAATAACATAATAAATAAATTTATTCATTTATCATGGTATATAACTAGTCGAATCCTAAGAAATTATCTAAAGAAACTAAATAAATTATTTAAATATTATTAAAAGAATATCTTTCAGTTTCATTAAGCATAATAAATAAATATATTAAATTTTAAATGACCCTTTATTTTTATAAACAATAAGAATTCCAGATTCAATTTCCTTAGTGACGTCCTTTAGAACACATATGAAAGATTTAATTAAACATGAACTAAGCATCATTTAATTTTTATCAAATTATAAGAAATTCCATTTCAAAAAAATGCCTCTCTACATTTTTTAGAAAACCAAAAAATTTTATATTTATGTTATATAACAATTTTCATAAAATTAACATTCTATACAATGATTGAAAAATATGATATGTAATCATAAGCATATATATCAATATATCTTTAAATAAAAAATTTAGACTATTATCATATTGAATTAACAAATGTGGTTACAATAACCATATAAAAATTCTTTTCATTGTGAGTTTTATTATTTATTTTATTTAATTACAGAAATTCTCAATGAAGAAATGTTATGATAAAATTTTGATAGAATCTAATATAATAATGATAAGAAAAAAATTCCAATCCTTAATTATTTGGTAATATTTGATGAGAATATAAAAGAAATTTGGATCTACGATCTCCTATCCCACGGAGAATCTATAGTCTTTCATGCATATAATTACATGAATGCATCAAAAAACAAGAATGTAAACTCAAATAGAGTGATGGATATCAAACACAAAAACAAGGTGAAGAATAAAAGGAGGAAATTAAATGGAATAGAAAAACAATTCATGAAAAGTGGAAGAACTCACCCCATACCACTATATATTGAACATTAGATAGTGGGGGTTTAATAAAATTGAAAGGTGATTTAAAGGACTTATAAAATATTTCCTGGATGCCTTGGGTTATAGATATAAATTTAGGAGAAAATTGAGTTCATAATGCATTCAGGTAATTACGGGAATTATGCAATAAAATACCACTGTGAAACAACCATGACCACGCCACAGAATCAACTAGAATAGGAATGACTACAGATCAACACAAGTGACAATTGTGTAATCTTTCTAGTAAAACATGCATTAGAGAACCATTACATAGATACTATAAAATGATGATTTGTACTAAGGGATAGTTTAATTAACCACACCAATGAACCAAATGATTTGAGAAGTAGGATACACCAAAACCTTCCTCCATTTTTAGGGGTAATGAATGTATCAGAACCAGCGCAACACACCTCAAGAACCCTTATTCCAAAGCCTACGTCTCCACACATCATAATTATACAACCCTATTTGACATCCTACTTCAATAGAGATGTCATCCCAAAAAAGGGATGAGGCCCTAAAATCCTTTATACTGGGACCCTACACCGTAACTATGATCCCCATGCCACAACATCCAAACTTACAGTGACATATAATCCTCCATGCCATAGAATAACCTTATATAAAAGATCATCATAACTCTTTGAGACACCTCTTGACACCACCGACACACAACACCCACAAAGGAAAGGTATTCCATGATTTGGTCCCCCATAATATACCTCTCAAAATATTACCATCTGTCACAGAGGGGCCCATGTACTCACTACCCCAAACCCACCCCCAATAGTCTAAGGGATGATGACCAAAGCTGAGTAAAAATATCCCACCAATGGGAGGCATTTAACTAAAGTACCATTACTCATTTATATATCTCCCAGACCACACAATATTGAAATGTATACAAATGAAATAATTCAAGAATACATCTAAGATCCCACAATAGAGAACGACTGTAAATTGCTGAATGGGGAAAAGGGTCCAAATACAATCCCTGCCAAAAAATGCAAGGATTACAAACTAATATATGGGGGAGGACCAAGTCTTATAAAATATCCTAGAAAAAAACTCAATATAACAGGATTCATATATCACCCACCCGATCCTAGTCAGATATGGATACCTTCAAAAGGGTCATCATTTACACAAGACACGATGTGTGAGGGAAAAGTCTGTGGAGGGGTGAATAAAACAATTATTATTAGGACTCCCTAAAAAACTAACCAATAATCACCATTTATAGACATCTAAATATATGATATAACCATAAATGTATAAGTGAAATAACTCAGAGATACTCATCAATGACACCATACCAACAGGAAATCATAACCAACTGTCAACCACGTGATTATTTTTGAACAAACTCTTGTTTTGGGAGAATACACTCCCTGAGAAATAATACCATCAGAGACACTGAACGAAGAAGTATAGATCATTCTTCTCCCCCCAAGGAAACTAATTGGTCTAAGGGGACCTTGATACATAGATAGGGCATCACACCCAGAACTGCTACGGACATCCTGAACCCAATCTGGATCTACACGCTACATAGGGGATCATAGATCAATGATTCCACAACACATTTTGATATGGTCTTCATGATGGAGGTTCAACACCATTTCCATGTAGTTCATGCAAATTCCATAAACTCTATCTAAGGATCCGAGAGGACCGCACACCAATCTAATAGAGGGACACCATAACTCTATTTAAGACACAGCCTATGGAGGGGATCTCAATATTTTGATCTGGATATAATGTTGCATTGTACCCTTGAGGGAAAGGACTAAGGGAATGAAGTAAACCTATACTAGTCAAAAATATGAAATGAATGATCATTAATCACTCTTGAAGTGACTAGATGGTGTTCCCTAAGGTGTATATCACGTGTCCAACTATCACAAGTCATGTTCATGTAGAAGATCCTCACCCAAATGTAATATTTATATACATGATGTGTATAATGATTACACATCATATAAACACACAATATCATGACCATGCTTTTTATCAAAATCTGTGTACTGAATCCATATAAGTGAACCAATCATTCTAAGACAAGCTATGTCCATGTGGGTGTAAATAGCGTTTTTGTTCTCATGTACTCCAAACCCGTGTGAGTGTACATATGAAGTACATGCTGAGTATGTTGAGGATGGTCACATGATGTGTGATCTTTAAATTTTTCTAAACCTATGGACTACATCCATGCGGAAAACACAATGTTTAGATATATTTTAAATGTTGTGTTTAATGTCATTCTCCAAAAGCACATATCTGTGCTTCGGTCGTCTTTTATATTACTATCGCCATCATTTCAGTGGTGCCTTGCTGGAAAATTCAATTGATAGATTCTTATGATCCTCTACATTGAATATCATCATGATTAATCCTCATATCCATTTAAATAATGCATCTAATAACCATTCATCATTTCACACTGAAGGATACTAAATAATTATGAATCAGGTATGGCTCATTGACAAATTCACTATCACAACCATCATCACACATCCATCGCATCATTAAAATCCCTTGTCTATTGTTTCAGATCGATACACCACAGAACGAGTGTAAAACGATCAATCGATCATGATTCATCGAACCCCAATACTAATAAAGAACACCTTTGGTGAATCAAAGAATTGGGGGAGAAAAAGAAAAAAGAAAAAATATGGGAACGAACCACGAATGATGTTCTTGTTGATCTAAATTCATTTTCGTTTGATAAAAAATGAAAAGATATGTAACCATAAGCAATTCTCCAAAAACACTGCATAATTATACCCATCCTATAGGGTGACTAATCTGAATATTAATCGCTTATTCGATTGATTTTTATTCATCTCAAAAATAAATAATGAGGAATATATCCACATAAACAAATTTATAAACTCGATTCAATTCAATCACTGAAGAAAAATTATGTGACATCATCTTTAATGTCTTGATCTATTAAATCCTCTTCACATTGATCATTGATCAATGATATCATCATCATTCACCTGATAGGATTCTGCAGAAGCTCTCTCCAATGTATCTCTTGAGGATCAAGGGTTAGGTAGCTAACCCTTGAATTCTGAAATAAGTATGTATTTAAGGATCCACCAAATTTTTGTGTCGTAAAATAATTTTATTAAATAATTTTATTTATTTTATAGCTATGATAATATTTCTATAAGATACCTAGGAACACTAATTAAAATTCACCCCTAGGGTAAAACGTCAATTTTGATGTCAATGGATACCTTTTTTTTAAACCTAGAACATTATTAAAAATTATTTAAAATTTTCAATAAGACAATGAATTTTTTTTTGTTTAATATATTTAATATAGTTCAAATAACTATTAAGGGAACACTAGGCCATAGAATCACATGTCATCTTAGCTCATGGTCGTCAAAATAATATATATAATTCAAAAAAATGACACATAGAGAAAATGAGACCATTCATTATCCCCACCTAAGGGATTTACATCTCAAAAATCCAAAACAGGGGCTATACAAAGAGATGTGGTTCTTGAGAGTGAATCTGAACCTCCTTCTCCCATGTGCTATACAAGATAGTCTCATGCTATGAAAAGACACAAATCAAAGGAATATATTTTCTACAAATGATCCTCTCATGCCAATCTTGAATCTCTACTGTGTACCCTGCAAAAGTCTCTCCATCCACAATATCTAGCTCGCCCTAATCAATAACGTACAATGGGCCATGAATGTAACTTCTCACCTAAGAAACCATGATGTCATTCTGTACCTGGTCCAACTATGGTGATAGAGATGAGAGTATCACCACCTTACCAATTCTATGTAGTATTTGAAAAGGACCAATGAATCTCGAAGATAAATGTCTACAATGTCCAAATCTCATCAACCCACATCTAGGTGAGACCCTCCAGAACACACGGTCTCCATCCTCAAAATCCATAGTTCTCCATTATCAATTTTTATAGGACTTAGGATGGATCTGTATAGTCCTTATATGCTCATTAATTATCTTCATTTTTTTATAGCTCGCAGAACCTCTTGTCCCATGAGTACAGTGTCTACTATGTTAGTCCAAAAAAGTGGTGATGAACTGTGTTACCCATACAATGCATCAAATGGTTCCATAATAAGGGTGAAATGGTAGCCTTTTTTTAAAAAAAATTATACCATTGGAAGGTGATCCTCCCAACTACTACCAAACTCTAAAAATAAGTCTCATAGTATATTCCCTTGAACAAGAATAGCCTACTTAGTGTGGCCGTTAGTTTTGCACTGTAATGAAATGCTAAAGCACAATTGGTCCCCAAACACCTCCTACAATACCTTCCACAACTGGGATGTAAAATTCTCATAATGATAATATGAGATCATCGATGGAACTCTATGGGGTTGAACTATCTTCTATATAAAGATGCATCCAAATCTTTATACTAATTTTTTCCCTCATATTGCTTAGAATTGCACTGACATGGTGACTTGATCAACAATCAAATAGATGGACATGTGTCCCTTGAATGTATGTAGTAATCCTATCATGAATCTCATATATATATATATATATATATATATATATGAACATTCGTCCATTCTAAAACCACAAGGGGTTGAGCTAAACCTACTGAAACATGGTGCCCAGCCGTCACTTGATGAAAAGTAAGGCATCGAGAGAAAAACTCTGTAACTCATTCTTTAATCCCTATCCAAAAAAACTAATGTCAAATTTCCTTGTACATACTTTCCACACTTGTATTTTCCACCAATGGAGTTTTATGAAACAATATCATAACCTCCTCCTGAAACATCCCAAGTATATTTGTGTGTCATTTGAAAAGAACGACATACTCCCCACCTTTGGAAAATCTATTAGGAACACGCCCTATGGATATATGAGCACATAAGGTCTCCCAGTCGAAATTTACAGGCTTATGTTACCTAAATCAATATATGATTGTAGGGGTGAAAAACATCGATTATAGGTATGCTAATCCATCTAACTCCACAATGGATAATTGCAAAGAGGGAAACTACTCTGATTCCTTGTATAGCAACTACGAACAAAATCTCCTACTGAGAGAATCTGCTTCCAAGTTCCCCATCCTAGGAGTATAGAAAATATAAAATTCATATCCCAAAAGGATCTATATCCTAAATATCTATCTCATGTTATGATCCTTTTGAGAGAAGATATACATGAAAAAATTGTTGTTGGATTATATGATAAATTTGTTACCCATAAAGTTGTGTCACCACATATTTATCAGGAAAAATACCACTATTAACTCAAGTTCATGGGTTGTATTGTTATTCTCGTTTTTTCTCAACAAGATTGAACTATATAAAATATCTTCTTGGAACTATTTCAGTACCCAACCATGATCAGTCCTTGATGTATTGAAGAATACTACGTAATTGACACACTCTTCCAGTAACCTCACGATGGGGGCACTCATCCACCATTTCCACTACTCCTAAAATTATTGATTCCACATTTTAATCCACATGAAATGCTTCCCTTTTATATTTAAGGCTGTCAATAGTGATTCCACTCTAGTGATGTTAGGTAGAAACCTCTGATAATACCCTACCAATCTAAAGAAACTCTGCACCTCGGTGACACTCAAAGGTGTTGTAGAAAAAGCATTGGCCCATCCTTCACTGGATCCACTGCTACTCTAGCCTCTGAGATGAACTGTCAGATGAAAAAGAACTCTAAAATATAGAAATGACACATCAAGAGCTACCCAAAAACCTTGTTCTCTCAAATTGTGTTCATGACCATCATTAATGGCTTGATTGCTCCTCCTCAGATGCTGTGCACAATAGGCCATCCTCCAAGAAGACTACTATAAATCGATCTAAACAAATTTGAGATATCTGGTTCATGAGTCCCATGAACTCTACTGGGGTACTTTTTACTCCAAAAAATCACCATTTACTCATAGATATCATAATGAAAATTGAATTTCATCTTTGGTATATCCTCATTTCGTACTCATTACTTGTGATAGTCTGATTTTAGGATAATCATTAGGAACCGCCACACCCCTCGTAGCTAATAAAATATATAATTGATCCTCAGTAGTGGAGACATGTTTCCCAAGGTCACGTGGTACATGCACCGATATTCTACCCACAACATCAAGCCCCTATTTGCATTTATGAAAAACAAAACTGGGTCTACCAAAGGTGAAACACTAGGTCGAATAGAGTCCTATCTCTACTAGTGCTCCAACATAACCCTGAGCTCTCGATGCTCTGCAAGAGCCAAAAAATATTTTTATGATGATATCAATGTCATTATAGTTTTTAGATCAATGCATAATTATATACCTTAGTGGGGTGGTAGACCAGTAAAATCTTCAGGGAAGACATCCTTACACTCTAACACCACTACATGGAACGAGAAAAATTTAACATCCACTTGAACAAGGTCAGGACTATCCAAATGACGAGTAATTGATTGAACCATGCTATTCAGGAGTCCATCCTACACTTTTATGGTTTCTTTTTCACCCAAAGTGTAAGACCTCATTTTGTCACCATGGACACAACACATCCTCCACCTAAAATTTTCAATATGGGCATGAACTGTAGATATTATCTCCATTCTTAAAAGGATATCTAAATCCCTAATTTATTCATCTAGGATATCCCATAAAAACTCTCACCTGCATGCATCATGTTGCATAGTTGGAAGAAGTGCACAATTACTGAATCACTACCTATCGCAGTCTCTTACTACAAGGGTTGAGCCATTGGCTCAACTGGAATATCTATGTCTTACACCAGAGAAGTGGGATGGAAGGAATAAATCTAATCTATTTCTGTCAATACTACTACTAGTTCATAAAATATCCATATTGTACCTCATATCATCCCTAGAGACTTGTGGTCATAGGCCACTATAGTATTAAACTGGCTTCGTACCTACCCATCTGCTCCTTAAGCTAGGCATGGACCACCTGGGGGTGGTGCAAGTGATATTTCTAACCTTAGACCACCTCATGATACCCTATCATCCCATATACCATGCCTTTCACCCTTTGAAACACCCTTCTCAAGCCTCTGTCTCAGTCTTAATAGTCCATTGACCATCTCCCAATCAAATATACAGCATGTCGGGAAATATCATGCTTGATATCCCCGATAATAGATGGAGAAAGACCACCTTTTTCATTGATGATTTGAGAAACCATGGATCCCTGAATCACTAAACCTCAATCCTAGGATTTCAGCAAGAATTATCTAGCATTCTTATATCCATGTGGCTATTTTCGGCTGTCTCCTACGATTGAATCAACTACTGGGTTCCCACCAATAGATCCTAATATTGATATTTTCACTTCCAGAAATCCATCCATGGGTATGGATCGATAAAAAACCCAATCATAGGTGGAAATGATATGGGATAACTTTGAAGACCCGATATCCTAGAAAAATCCCTTCTAAAATGTTCGAGACCTAAAGAACTGGTCCCTCACCATATATATGGAATTACACGAGAAATTAGTGATCCTTACTGAATATGATGCCCTGATCATACATTCCTACTATAGATGAAGATGATCTTTTATGTGTACCAATCACCACATGGACAGATAAAACTCATAAATGAAGAGACACTCAAAGTCTCTCTAGGATAGATTTGTCTCGTCATGTGACTGATTCACCATGCTCCACCATCGCCCCACAAATCCCTAAAGGCGACTTGATGTAAAGAAGTCCATCTGATTATCATGTGAATTCACTTGGTGGAAATTTCAATTTAATACCTCCAGAAAATCCTCATCCATATGGGGGTCTTGCTCACCCCAAACCCTAGGAGGTTTCTACATGTAAAACTTTTGCAACACACTCATCCTGTGTGAATCCTCAACTGGTAGTGATAGTGTTAGATGCTTCTCAATGGGTGACGATATAGCTATTAAAGAACATGGAGGTGTCATATCCAGTACATGTCAGTATATTTATTCCACATCAATATGAGGATCATTCTCATAATCAGGCAATAGAATCATTTCTATCATTCTATGTGGAGGCATTATGATATTAAATATGATGTACCATAGTTAAAAGAGTATATCTAGGGAGATGACTCAAGAAGTACATAAAAACAAATTAATTCTTATATGACGTATGTACTGTTGTTTTCTTTGAAACCAATGTTCTCATGTACTGAGTCAAAAAGGTAGGTGACCAGAGACCTGGTGTATTGATACATTGGTTTCCACACCAACACTATAGTCCTTGGCATGAAATATAAACTCGAAACACTGAAAAATGTTATCCAATCCAATCTCAATGACTCCCAATCCTTAATGAAGAAAAAAACACTATGATACCACCCTATCCTGACCCATCATGTAGGGAAATCTTCAATGACAACCCCTAGTCTGCCTCTAGCAGGCCAGGGGCTAGAGACTATTGCAGAGTAGGGATATCTGACAAATAGGAGATGTTTTTCTTAAATTACCCGAACAAACACCAAAATATAAAATCCCACATTTTTATAAAATGTAAACAACTAAAATAATTCATTTATATATCCTAAATCCCAAAACTTAGTATGAAAATAATGTACTTAAAGGTGAAAATTTTCCAAATAATTATCCAACCCGAAACGGTAAATAGTCCAACCTGCACCCAGAGCAAGGACTAAGTCAAATGCAATATCATGAAAAACTCCTTGGTATGAAAAGCTAAACTGATGCTCCACCCAATCCAGGTCCTTTAGGGACACATTCAGAAGGGTCATCATCTCTACAATACATTACACAAGTAGGAAAATCCAATGTAGGGGTGAGTAAAATAATACTCAGAATGACACCATGAAAACAAAAAAATTGAACCACCAAGTATAGTCATCTCAATAAAAGATATAACAATCAATGAGTAACAAAAATAAACCAAATATTCAAAGTAATGATAGAATATATTTAGGTTGTCATAAACAACATCCATCCACCAGATTCTATTTGAAGAAACATTTATTCTGGGAGAACTCACTCCATGATACATGATACCATCTGAGACACTCGGCAATGAGGTTCGGGTCATTGTTTCATTCCCAAGGAAGCTCACTTGTCTAATGAGAGCATGATTCACAGACAAGGGGTCACACCCAAAACCGATAGAGGATCCACAAACCTATTCTAGATCAACCTGAAATGTTGGCGATCATACATTAAGTATTCCAACAACCCTACCAATATAACCTTCAATATGGAGGACCAACACCCTGTTTGGAAGTTCACATTGTTTCAAAAAACATCAAATAGGTGGCATAAAATATCACAATATAGTGTCAGGGAGGGAAACCATAACTCTATATAAGACTCAACCTCTTTATGGGATAACGATCCAATGTTGTACCTTTGAGGGAAAAGACATATGAAATGAATTAAAGCTATAATGGTCTAAAATATGAAAACATAGATCCAAAAAGGATCAAGAAGGGACTAAAAAGTGTGTCCCAATGTGTAAATTTTTTTTCTATCTATCTGAGATCCTTATCATGTGGAAGATACCCACAAATGACATAATCTCTATGTACACAACATTTAGAATGAGTACATGACATTCTTCTCGTGTCGCTTGGTTGTGTTAGTGTACCAAAGTGGTGTCTATATACAAGTCTATTTACACTATGTCGAGCATGTTTGGGAGTACATGGTGGTTCCATTCCAATGTACACAAGCCCATGTACATGTAGTTCTGAATTATACACCATGTCAATAGTGTATGGCCACTCATCATATGAAAGAGATCACACATAGTGTGATCCTTATCATCATCCAAACCCTACCGTTGTAGCCAGGGGGCACATGGTGTGTAGATCTTATTTGCACGATGTTTTCTACATGATTTTCTATAAACGTCGATCGATGATGTGGTCCTCTTCTCCGTTGATCCAGCAATCATTTGAGTCATTACTTTATAGGAAACTCCTTTGGAAAACTCATTCGATTCTCCCCATTGAAAATATTCAATCTCTTTCCTAAAATGTATTAGAATAATGGATATAATATCCATTCATCATTTTCCATATAATAACCACAATGAATGAGAAATTGTGCATATGTCATTGTTTGATTATCTTATATAACCGTCATCATGTCGTCCTGATCCTAGATCTACGACACATGATCTTTTTGACATGGAATAATTTCGAAAAGATTAATTGATAGGGATTCATCGAACCTTGGTCCAAATGAAAAATTCCCATGGTGAATAACAAAACAGGATGAGAAATGCATTAGAACAAATGAGAGGAATGCACCTCGATTGATGTTCGTGTCGATCACATTTCTTTTTTGTAAGATAATAATGATGATATTGATAATTATAATAATTTTTTTCAAACATCCTACAATTATAACCATCCCCCAAGTCCACCGATCTGCATATCAATCCATTCATCAATTAATTTTCATTTATCCTAAAAATTATGAATTGGGATGAAATCCACAAAATAAACGACTTCCTAAATTCGGATCAATTTCTAATGGATAACTATATGTCTTCATCGTCATTATCAAGATCAATTGAATCAGTTTCACATTAATCGTCGATCCCTAATCTCATCATCATTTGCCTAAGTGGATTCTCCAATGGCACTTTCTAATGAAACTTTAGAGGTTCCAAGATTATGAGTATAAACCTGGAATTCTAGAATATCGAACTATATAAATATCTATAAGAAAACTGTGTCATAAAATAATTTTATTATATTATTTTCATTATTTTATTCCCACAAAAAGATTTCTGAAAATGACCCATGACGACTAGTACTAAGTCACAACTAGGGTAAAACCTTCATTTTGAGCTCAATGGTGCCCTCAAATGTATGATATAGGAACAAGTTTAGAAGTTATTCCACATTTTCATGAAAACCTAATGCCTGTGATATTTAATATATTTTAAATAATTATTTTGGGCACACTGGGCCCTAAAATCACCCAGTGTCCCATCACTTGGTCTCAAATATAATGCATATAATATCTAAAAATTATACATGGAGAATCCAAGAAGATACAACAAACATTATGAATTTTGATATTTTAAAACAAACCACATGTGAAGAAATAGATAAGGGTTCATCCAAGCCCCCCATGCATGATATCTATTAATAATCTTACCAAAAAAGGAGCTCAACCATCTCACTTATATGAACTGAGATAAAAATCATGTAACACCACCATCGATCTCTTAAATAATTACCAAATAACATACCCATTCAAAGATCATGGATATAATAAGTCCAAATAGAACAGTATACCATATCAAAACCTAATAAAGGAAAAGAACCAATAATGAGAATCGCTATAAGAGAAGTGTTAGAAAACATAAAACATGGGTGGATTGACCATGTAATTATTTCTCACATTACTTGTTGATATCCACTAAAACATTATATCAACACAATACATGAACCGAGTAAATTAAAATCCCACACAACACCTCCTTATGTCTGTATATTATCTTCATTCGTCGCACCTCGAATGTCGCATCTTCATCAATATTGATCTCCCTCCAATCAATAAATTTGGAGTCATCATTATGATAACATAAAATCATCGACACATGGAAGGAATTATCTATCCAACACATCTTTGATAGATGTGTTATCTAATACATCATGGCTCCAACATGATCCAATAAATCGAATTGCTCAAAAAATCAATGATAATGACTACTACTATGATGAATCCTGCGTAATCCATGATGAGGAGACACCTTCAAGAACATATGGTCTCTAACAAAAAACTCTAGAGGTCTCCCCCAATAGTCATCATAGGACATCTAATGATAATTCACTACCCTCATCTTCTCATGAATCACCTAAACCATCACATTCATGTTCAAAACTTGTTCAGTCCTATGAATTACTTACTCTATGGCTGTAGAACAATACAACATGGAAAGGAAAGGTTAACCATAATAATATTCAAATAGTTCATTGCTAATAGTGGAGTGAAATATATTGTTATAAGTGAAGTCATATAAGGGAAAATGCATCATCTATAAAACTCCAAAATCCATGAGAGACTAATGAAACATGAATTTAAGAGTCTAGATAGTATATTCTATCTAACCCTCCATCTACTAATGAAAATAAGTGATAATACAGAACTGATAGTGAAAATAATTTTGAATACCTATCCATATCATTGAGTTAAAACAGTGATCATGATCAAAGCTGATCATCCTTGGGATTTAATGGTGTCTCACCACTTCCTCTAGGCAGGACCATGAAAACCCTCCACTAATATTGACCCAAAGATTGTTATACATTTGGATGATTTCATCTAACTTCCCTCTATCAGCCACATAACATTATAGTATCGTTGGGACAAAGGTAAACTAGTAGTGGAGACTATTGAGATATACTCACACTTCCCCTAAGGATCATATGATGTATAGAACAACCCACAACGATCAAGTTCTCATCCATTATCATGCAGTATTCCAATCAGTAAGAGAAAAACACTTCAATTACACACTTCTATCCAAGCCACTAGAACTGACCTCTCACATCTCATTACTTTGTCATTACAATCCAATATACTACCAAGAATGATGTATGGAAGACATGGTGAACCATACCATGTGACATATAAGCGACAAAAATCATCCCTTCTAACAACATTATATGTTTCCCAACCTCAAAGAGACCATCAGGGGAATCATAAAAACAACTCGGTCTATCTAGAACTCCACCATATAATCCCCTTATTTCGACTCCTCTACCTTCTACACCAATTATTCTTAGACTTTTTTCTGAAAAAGAAAACATCTTCCACCAACCTCTCCCATATCAATACGTATCAATGTGATCCCTTCTATAACTCTCTCCATCACTACAAAATATTATCAGCTGTTAATGGTTCATTTTTTGTTGGTAAAACATTTTACCAACATATATGTCCTTGTCCCTTAACTATTGGTAATAACTCTATCGCTAAATGATATTATGACAGATAAAAAGGTTCTTCTATAATTATAATACTACCAAAAAATAATATATGTGTTGGTCAAAATGGTCACCAATATATTTATTTATTGATTATAATATTACCAAAACATTATTTTTGTAGGTAATATCATTAAAAAAATAAATTTATCTATCATTCTAAGAAAAACCAACAATTATATCCATTTGTAATAAATACTTTTATATAAAAAACATTTTTATTATAATATATGTTATTAAAATATTATATTTTATTAATAAATATAGTCATATAAAATATATCTATTATAAATATTATATTAAAAATATAAAATTAATATGAAAGATCAAAATTAAATATAAATATATTATTTAATCATCTCCACCAACATTTGAATTAAATTCTATGGGAAAAAATAAACCAGTAAAAGCATTAGAGAATTTAAATTTTAGTCTCACACCCTATTCCCTAACACAAGTGCACCTATTTTTTTTAGAAAAAAAACAACCAGCAACAACATGGTTCTATTCACCAGCTTTGAGTTGATGGCTTGAACAATGAAGCTTCTTGGATATATAAATGCAATGGGGAGTCCAGAATATGTTAGAACTTCATGAACTAGGACTGCACAGAGATCACATAATGCCACTTGATGTTATGGCCACCCCACATCACTCATCCATGCCAGCTAATATGAGGGTGTTTCCAGATGGTGATGTTTGAGGTAACGAAGGCATCAACCAAATTACCTACAAAAACAACATTATCCAATGGAAATATCTATTTTTTTAGAATATATATATATCTAGCTTGATTTCATAATAAACTAACATTTCCCAATATATACAAAATATCATATGGAGACCAATTATCATCTATTATTTCATGTATTGATATTTCATGCAGGAAAAAAATTGGTATCTTACACGACATTGAGATAACATTATTCCCAATGAAAGGTAAATAAAGCTAAAGAATAACTAAATAGCTTGTTATATTGAATTAAACTTTTAATTAAATGTAAACAAAATTACTCATCTAATGTTCTTACCATTTTTTACACACCTATCAAAGGACTAATAGAAAGAAAGGATGAAAAAAAATTAAATTTTCAATGGTTTGAGTATAAATTTTACAAGAAATAAAATGATACAATTTAGAAGATCCTACCATAACACTTGACCTAAAAATATCTATAGCTGCAATAATACTGCCCTCATCAAATGCACAGTACTAAAACATGCCATAAAAAATGAAGTTAAAAAATATAATAAGGCATGTTTGGTCCAAAAAACATATTTCATGTTAATATTATAGTGTGAACCATCAAATCAAGGTATTTTATGGGTATAATATTTGGAAACCACCTATTCAAAAACAAATGGGATATACAAATTGCTTTCAAGATAGGTGAATGATACATCTATGCAGTCACCTCAGTGCCAGGGAAAAATGGATCTAACATGAAAAAATGGTATGGTTTATCTACACAAATGTAATAAATTTGAATGACATCAATATAAATGTATATCAATAATTCACTAATTTAAAATCATATAATTCCAATATGAGAGTAACCAATAATTTTATTGTTTTCATAAAGGGGAAGGGAAATAAGCACTTTTTATTAACTGTTGTAAAACACTAAGCTTACTGTCAACTTATGAAATAGAAGATCCCATTCGCATAAATAATTATGGATCAATGTCAACAATATTATCCCATTTATAATATCCCCAACATTAATGTAAATGTATCTAGGTCTAAAAGTAAAAATACTAACACAAACTTTTTGGAGTACAGAGGTAATTCATTCCATTGCAGAAATGAAGTGCATAGAATCTATGCTCACTAACGGTTAAGTATAGATAAAAACAAAAAAAATTATCCACACATTATTAAAAAATTCATTAATAGGTGTCATTAAATTTTTCCACCCAAACTACCATTTGAAAATATTGGAGGTGATCGAATCCGAAAGTTAGAAGTCATCTTGTTTTTCCCTACCATGTAACATTATTTAAAGATATCCTATTCTAGAAAATACTTGTAATTGATGCAGGATTAAGAATAGGTAATGATGTTATCTTTATCAATGTAGTATTGCATTAAATGATGGTAGGACCAACAACAATTCAATTCCCATTGACTTCACACATCTCTGCCACGTCATGTTTTTTTTTGTTTTCTTACTAATCCCTGATACCTTGATAAAGGGGATACAATTAGATCATAGAGAGGATACGAGATGGTTGAAACAAAAAATTCCATGTAATAGAACAATATTAGAATATTTAATTACACAATGTGACAAATATGAACTTTTTCACTCAAATAAATTTTATAATTAAAGAACAATATAATATTATAATTCCTGAAATTGTTTTAATAACAATCAATTAACAAAACTTTAATCAATATGATTCATATCATTATGATAAAAAACAAAAAACAAAATGAAAACAATAAATAGGAATAACTATTTGACATTTTTTTCCCAAATGGATAAAAGAAATAAGAATATCCAGCAACTGAGTGATTTGTTGGTATCTTTGAAAAAATATTCAATCCATTTACATCAGACATGTTTGGAGTAAAACTAGACTTAAGGAATTTAATTACACATAATTATAATATAGAACAAGTATATAATACTATAATTCCTGAAAACATTAAAAAAATAACTAATTGACAACATTTTCTTCTTTATTTTACATCTCATTTTGATTAAAAAAAATAAAAAAAATGAAAACAATAAAATAAGCCTATGTATTTCATGTGGTTTTCTCAAATGGTTGCCAGAATTGAGAATAAAATTCATTAAGTATAAGTTATATGAATCCTTGAAAAAACAATCAAGCCCATGGGGTTAATATCCATAACCCCTTGAACACAAATATAATAATTGCAACAAATAGAAATGGGAAACAAGAAGTATAAAACCTTGCATTTGACGGAAAAAAATCGGGAAATTTGGAACTCCTCATCCAACTCGATCACCATTGATTATTTAAATGAAGAAATCATATTAAATCATTCAAAATCTAATGGATATTAAAATTTTATGGTAATCAAGATAGAATTAGTCTATTTAAATTTATTAAAATATATATTTTATTCTCTACCTCCCAAAAAATAGCAGCTTCATTGATGATATTCTTTTTTACCTTCAACCATTGAAACGAGTCTCTAAAATATTCGGCTTTTCTACTGTCCCTTAACAAATGGAAATGCAGTAGACGATTCATTACCCAACACTTCCATGATGGATATTAGTTCCAACATTTTAGTTTCATCCACATGAATATGGAAACTATCAGGGTTTGGTGAGTCCAATACTCATGACAAACTACTGAAAAATATTATATAAACCAAATGATTCCATAAACAAAATTGGATATTCGTAGTTTTTGAACAATATTCCAAATATTTCAAGATAGATGATATATATGCTTTATTTTTAGAATAATTCTATTTAATAGAACTAACGGAAACCAATGAAATGTTGAAATTCAAGCATGAATTTACAAATAAATTGATGACCAAATGGAAAATAAAATGAAAAAAGTGAACTGCATGTTTTTTGTGGTTGAATCAATTCAAAATTTTAATTGGATACTTTTCAAATAGATAGATCACAAAATAAGAAATGCTAAAAAACAAAGATGTAATTCCTTGTTAGCAGACTTCTTCACCATATGATAAATTAAATCATGGCACTAATACCTATTTATTAATGGGTTATTGAATTTGGTATTTTTTTAATTATACCATAAGATCATGGTACTCACATTCTTGATTGCAAGGTATTGAAGACAATAAACAGGAATCAAAAACATGATATTCAAGGATAATTTAAAAAAATGAATCATCAATAGTTGTTTCCAAATTTCAAATACCAGAGATTGCCACCAATTATTTTAAACATTTCCTTAAAATAATGGTTCTGATCTCATTAAATATGAAAATAATAACTCTAAGGGGATCCAAAAACAATTGAAAAATAAGGCTTCTGGAATAGAGGATGGATTAAAGGAAATATTACCATAATCAGGTTCACATATGCTTGATTCCATTGTTAGGCATCCCAATTCGTATGACCAATTCCACATCTTGTTGGGTGTGGGGTGTATGACCCATCTTTTATGTTACACGCTTCCTGTGCTTTTTTTAAATGTATATACCTTAATGGAACATTATCAAAGTATTGATCATAGTGTAATCAGTAGGCCCATTAGAAGATGGTGTCCTTTCAGGGGAAAGGACATAGCCACAAGTATTTGTAGCCCTTTATACTAGTCATCATCCCCTTTGAGAAAGATATTAAAAAAATGATAAATCTTGAGAAAACCTTTTATTCATTACTATATTGTTTGAGAATTTCTATACATAGATTACATAATGATTCCAAAATACATAGGTTTAAATAATAAACACAGGATCCAAAATCTATAATTATCTCAAATTACAAATATATTATTGGAATTGATTTAATATTCCATTACAAATTATTAACCAAAGAATCCATATTATGTAATATGTAATCATTTTGTATTGAAATTAATACATTCCTTGTAAAAGATAAATTACACACTGTGTTTACTAACAGAGATTTATATTTAACATATAGTGATTCTGTTGAGTCAAAAGTTCCCTTTTGACTTCCATATCTTGTTTTGGAAATCACAATTGTCTTTTTAATCATACTAATTCTGTCAATCGTATCGTACTGACTCTGTCAATCGTATCGTACTGACTCTGTCAATCGTATCGTACTGATTCTGTCAATCGTATCGTACTTACTCTATCAAATGTATTGCACTGACTCTACTATTCGTATGTTCATTACCTGTTTTGGTACTTAGACAAAAACCCTTGTTTCATATGAATCGTACCATTGCTTATCATCAATATATATCATGTTTTAACCAATACGATGTCGTTGAGTTAGTTACAAACTAATCAAAACGATATCGTGCTTTCTGTTTCAATATGTCCATTATGATGCCAGGTGTCTAAGTCCCTTCGAGTTTTTCAGAGAAATATGACCGTTGGAGGAGTTATGACCGTTGGAACCCGAGGCCTATAAATAGGAGGTCATTTGAAGCAGAGAGGACAACAAAGAATGAATGAGATGTGTTAGAACAATGGTGATACTTTGCTTCAATCAAGATTCTAGAGAGATATGATGTGACTTCTCTCATCTGCTTTGTGTGTCCGATCATCGTATCGAGGGTTGCCGGGGATAGGCAGATAGACGTGCTGATCAACATATCGAGGGATGACGGGGATAGGCAGACAGACGTGCTGATCATCGTATCGAGGGATGTCGGGGATAGGCAGACAGACGTGCCGATCATCGTATCGAGGGCTGCCAGGGATAGGCAGACAGAGAGTCCGATCATCGTATCGAGGGCTCACCAAGGTGTTGGTGAGACATACCTTTTATACTAGCTGAAAGGATAACCCTTCTCTTTGGGTTAAAAGAATTGAAATTCTTTTACATTTCCGCTGTTACTTGTATT
This sequence comes from Viscum album, assembly GCA_963277665.1. Taxonomy (NCBI): domain Eukaryota; kingdom Viridiplantae; phylum Streptophyta; class Magnoliopsida; order Santalales; family Viscaceae; genus Viscum; species Viscum album. The sequence goes on along the minus strand of OY728159.1, from coordinate 1,755,244,498 downwards.
AGAAAGGAATTTGTTTTGTTTCCTTTCTTCTTTACATATTCAATTGTAATTGTTTCAATTACAAACATTCTATTACATATTGTATTGATTGATTCTATACGCTTTAAGGTAGAATCATTCATCTTCATATTACTCTGATTATTGTGTTCATCTTGAATACAATTGGTTTACATTTCATTAGTATTACATTACATCATACCTTTTATATTCAATACAATTGTGGGTGTTTGTATTTGTATTAGTTTAAGACCTTTTAAACTAATCTCTTAAGTGCTAAAACTCAACGGGTTTTAAACCTACCATTCACCCCCCTATTGTATTGTTCCATCTAATAGACATACATATCTACATATTCAATCAAACAATTAGTATCAGAGGAGATTTTCCACTAATTTGTATTACTAGCTTTATTTCTTTCATATTACTATCTTAAATACTAACTACACTAACGTGTGGAGTGGAAAAGATTTTGTTGTTTTAGATGGCAGGAGTAAATATTGGGTCAATAGACAATATGAATCCTTCTAGACCACCTATCTTTGATGGGAATGATAATGAGTATTAGAGAGATCGTATGAAGACGTTCGTTATTAATACTTGCTTAGACAACTTTATAATGCTTACTGGAGGTTACAAAATTCCTGAAAAAGAAGTCAGTACATTCACCAACAAAGAGAAGCAAGAATATCAACTGAATTACAAGGTACACAATACTTTATTATGCTATATAACCAGGAATATATATAGTCAGATATATTCATATGAAGCAGCCAATTGTATTTAGAAGAAATTAGATGTCACTCATTTTGGTACATCCAAGGTTACAGAAACAAGGAGAGAAATGCTTCGAGCTGAGTATCATGGATTTGTTTTTCCTTATGGAGATCCAGTATGTAAAGTGAAACAAAGAGTTATGACAATTGTCAACAGTTTACAATCTATTGGAGAAAAAGGTCTTGATGATGAAGCTCTAGTTGATAAGATTATAGATATAATGCCAAATGAATGGGAGTAAAAAATGACAACTATTGATGAAAATAGAAAAGTTTCCCAGATTACTCTTTATGAACTCTTTGGAACTCTTCTATAGCACGAGACAAGAATGAAGAGAGATGCTGATTTCAACAAGAAGAAGAATGGGAATGGAAGTTTAGCCTTTGCATCTAAAGCTAAAACGCCTGAAAGGATTACAAGGTCTAAATCCAAGAAAGTTGATATATCTGATTCATGTGATTGTAATCTTTCAGATAATGAGTTAGCCAATCTTGCTAGAAGGATGAACAAGATTGTGGGAAAGTAATATTTCCAATAGAGATTCAAAAAGAAAGATAGGAAGGATATGAAAGATTCAGATGTAACTTGTTATGAATGTAAGAAAGCTGGACATATAAGGCCTGATTGTCCTTTACTGAAAAGGAAAGATAGAAAGGAGAAACACTCTGAAAGAAACAAGAAAAGGTTTTATAAGACAAAGAATGTCTTGAAAGAAAATGATACGTGGAGTGCAAGTGGTAGTGATTCCTCAGATGATTCTTCAGAATACGAGACATCAGGACAAAGGAATATCAGTCTCTTAGTCAGATTACCGATTGAAGATCATTTTCTTATGGATAAGGTACACAATGCTGAAGCTATTACGAATGTATCTTTGAATGCAAATTATACTGATAACAGATATTATGAATCTTCAAATGATGAATCTTCATCATCAGAAGATGATACATTACCTTCTTTTGAAGAAGTCTCTAGATTTTCTAAATTACTTGAAAATGAAAATTCTAAACTCAAGAAAAGACTTTAGAAAGCAAATTGTAGAATTTCAATCATGACTAAAGAAGTATCAGATCTTTCTAAAGATCTTGATGTGAAAACTTCTGATTTTGAAAGTATTTTAAAAACCCTTGAGAATGATAAATCTGATAAGGATAAACATTCTAAGGATCTTGAAAATGTAATTTCAAAGAAAAAAATATTAGTTCCTAACTCTAGTTCAAATTCAAATGTTTTGGAAAAGATGAATTTGGTTTTAAAACTAAAGTCAGAGATTTTATCCTTGAAGAAATTTTTTTCAAACTTTACTCATGGAAAGGAAAACTTTGACAGGATGTATTCTCAAATTAGAGCATTGAGAAATCGCTCTAGTCTTGGTTATAATTATTCCAAACCTGTTTTTAGCAATAACTATTTTGTTCCTCAAAAAACCACTTTTTGTTCTATGTGTCAATGTGGTGGACACTGGAGAAGATATTTTTCTATTAACATAACTCAATCTTTAGGATTTAATAAATCTCATTTTTCAAAACAAATGTGGATTCCTAAAATTATTTTATCTAACCTTTCTGGATCCAAACAAGTTTGGATTCCAAAAAACTAATTGTTTCTTTTTCAGGAAAATGAGAAGTGTACCAATAAGAAAATTTGGTACATGGATAGTGGTTGATCCCGACACATGACTGGAAACAAAGATCTCTTTGAAAAGGTTATCAAAACAAAAGGTGGAAAAGTTACCTTCGGAGATAATGTTCAAGGAACGATTGTTGGTATAGGTAATATCGTTTTTCTTGGAAAAGTTCTTATTTCAAATGTTTTACAATTATCCTAACATTAAAAAACTCTCTTTGAAAGGGGGAGGACATTTCTTTCTATGATTTTTATGATTCATTTTATCTTATGTTCTTTAACTATTTACTCTCTGGGTATGTGTTTTTACTTTTCGGTTGATCGTATTTACAATTTTTATCGTATCATTCATTTTTTTTCTGTTCATCGTATCAACCGATGATGGTAATGAATTTATTTTTCATCTTATCGACCGATGATGGTAATGAATTTCTTTTCCATCGTATCGACCAATGATGGTAATGAATTTCTTTTTCATCTTATTGACTGATGATGGTAATGAATTTCTTTTCCATCGTATCAAACGATGATGGTAATGAATTTCTTTTCCATCGTATCGACCGATGATGGTAATGAATTTCTTTTCCATCGTATCGACCGATGATAGTAGTGAATTTCTTTTCCATCGTATCGACCGATGATGGTAATGAATTTCATTTTCATCGTATCGACTGATGATGGTAATGAATTTCTTTTCCATCGTATCAACCGATGATGGTAATGAATTTATTTTCCATCGTATCGACCGATGATGGTAATGAATTTCTTATCCATCGTATCAACCGATGATGGTAATGAATTTTTTTTCCATCGTATCGACCAATGATGGTAATGAATTTCTATTCCATCGCACTGTCTAATGATGGTAACGAATTTCTTTTCCATCGTACTAACCAATGATGGTAACGAGATTGTTTTTCATCGGCATATCGATTGATAGTTTTATTTTATTTCGTACGGTTGTGTATTCTTTAATCCTAAAAACCAACAACAACCTTACGTTCTTCGGCAGGTAATTGCCATTTTTTGATTATTTTTTCTCTTTTTCGTTTTTAATCCTAACCATTGATCTGTTTTCTCTAATCCTGACCGTAGAAGATCAACAGTCACCCTTTTTTCCCCCTATAAATAGCCCCCTCCCCAAACCCACATTGGTTTTTAAAGGTTTTGAGGCAAAGCTCTGCTCCAACGGTTTTAAATCATCGTACGATCTATCATCGACATCATCTTTATGTCTCAATCCTCTACTAACACTCCCGCCGAAATGACTTTAATGACTTTTACATAGAAAGACTTTAACAGAGAAAAGTTAGTTTCTTGATACTTTTTTGATTCGTATGATTCCACTATAAGTAGAATCATTCTCTTTCAAGGATGGAAACATTTGTGTGTTGAAAGACCTGTTTCTCAAGATCTGGTTCCCTTTGATGAAGTTTGTCAGTTTTATAAAACCGTATCTCTCGACAAAGACATGAATATCAATTTTGATGTGTACGATAGAAAGTTGTCTATGTCTGTGAAACAAGAAGATCATTTTCTGAATGTCCCAATAGAAGGGGATTCTTTCTGTCCATCTCATAAACTTCTAGAGAAAGTTGGTACGTTTAATAAAGAATGTTCTGAAAAGTCTTTGTTTGTTATTAATGAAGAAAAGAGAAAAGTGTCTCATCTTTCTCCGGACAATCAGTTTGTGACTTTATGGATTCGAGGTTTTCTTATCCCAAGGAATGGGGATAGAGAAACTCTGAATGTATCTGATATTTTTATGCTTGACTATCTTGTAAATATGAGAAAAGTAAATCTCATGGGGTATTTTTTTTAAACCATTAAGAATGTTAAGACATGAGGGATTAAGTCCCAAATTATTATGTATCCACCCATCCTTACGAAGTTCATTCTCAAAAGTATGAAGTTTTGTAACATTCCTTTTAAAGGAAACCCCATAGATATGAAGCCCTCTTGGATTAGCAAAAGTCCTATTTAGAAGTTGAATGTTTGTTTTGATTAGAATTCAAAACTTTTATTCAGAGATGTAGAAGCTGAATTGGCTCAGAATCAATCGGCACCTATGCCAGCCAAAGACATTCAATCTACTGGTGTTACTCAAAAGTCTGATCTGAAAACCAGTTAAAAACCTAAGAAGAAGCCAAGGTATAGTAAGGAGGTTATAGCCAAATGATGAAAGGATAAGGAACCGAGAAAGGAAGGTGATCCAAAGCTCGGTCATGACCCGGCTGAGGCTTTTGCAGAAAGAATAAGGGTATAAGAAACCCTTAAGGCTGAAAAGAAAAAGAAAACTGTTTTGAAAAGAAAGGCTCAAGACTTTGATATCTCTAAAGTCTTGAAAGCAGTTGAGGAAGCTAGTGCCCAACTTACCATAGGAGTGCATCAAGAACCCATCGTACAGAGCCTTCCTGTGAATGAAAAAGGAAAACAAATTATGGAAATAATAGAAGAAGTGGAAGAAGAAGAATGAGATTTTCTTTTAGAATTTCTTCAATGTTCGAAGAAGAGTAGAGAGGAATCAGTTCAAAATCTGAGTGAAGGTGTTCATCAAACTCCTCATGCCGATCAAGAACGAACTCCGGACAGAATGTCATCTCAAGAAAAGCAAGGTGCTCAATCCTCTCACACAGATAAAGTTGTTTCCATTAGTGACAAAGTGGAAGAAGAAAGAAAGCAGAAAGAAAAAGCAAAAGGAAAACAGCTAGTTGTAGATTCAAGCCGATCAAATGAACTGGCATCGTATGATGAAGATACTGATTCAGAACATACAATCTCTTTCAAGAAGAGTGATTAAATTGTTCATGTTTTGAGAAGGGTTGAGAAGACTATTCATTATTTTCCGAGGCTGGAAGGGAAGATTGATTTTATTACTGAAAATCAAAAGAAGAAGTTTGGCTCTGTAAAATAATTATGAAAGAAGGTTTTTTCAGTTGAAGCCGATTTGAATGTTCTTTCAGAAAGTTCGGTTGCTCATAAGAAGGCCTGCATTAAGATGACCAAGTGGTCGTACAAAACAGAGATCTCAATCAATGATCATGAGATAGCAATTGACGATATAAAAAGGTTATCAAATGAACATGCAATTTCTTTCAATAATCTTGACAGAGAAATGGTTGAAAGGTTGAATCTTTTATCTTCTCAAAGAGCTGATGTTCCTTCAGTGAACGACTTGAAAGAGATAATGAATGCTTTTCAATATGAATTCTCGAAGGTTTCATCTTTCACGGATGAAACAGTTTTGTTGAAGAAAGAAAATTCTGTGTTATCCAAAGATAACAAGAATTTTCAAAATAGAATCGATACTCTTGAAGATGCAATCAGAGTCCAGGAAGAGACTATCAAGAATCAAGATCAGATTTTTGCGGACCAACAAGAGCTTCTTAGAACTCAGGGTGAATCAATTTCTGAAGACAATAAAGAAATCAAAAAAATAAAAGTTGTTCTTCATGATCTCATAATGAAGTAGAAGGAAAGAGAAAACAAATGACTTGTATTTGTTTTCCTTTGAACGATGTCTTTGTTTTGTAATAACTTTTATGATTCTTTTATTTTATCCATTATCTTGTGTTTATTTTCTAACTCTTTTAGACAATTCAAGATTACCCCTTTCTTTTTGTAAATCACAAAGGGGGAGATTGTTTACAAAGGGGGATAATGTTTATAAAGGGGAGAATTATTTACAACGCTTAAGGAAAAACTATGAATACAATCCTTAGGAAAGTATACACCTAAGGGGGAGTTAGTTGTATTCGAATTCATATTCAGAAGAGTTACCAATAACTCAGGGGGAGATAAGTATTTCTTGTTTTATTTACTTTGTGTGTTGTGATTTCCAAAAAGGGGGAGATTGTTGAGACAAAAGTTACCTTTTGACTTCTATATCTTGTTTTGGAAATCACAATTGTCTTTTTAATAATACTGATTCTGTCAATCGTATCGTACTGACTCTGTCAATCGTATCGTAACGACTCTGTCAATTGTATCGTACTGACTCTGTCAATCGTATCGTACTGATTCTGTCAATCGTATCGTACTGACTCTGTCAAATGTATTGAACTGACTCTGCTATTCATATGTTCATTACCTGTTTTGGTACTTAGACAAAAACACTTGTTTCATATGAATCATACCATTTCTTATCATCAATATATATCATGTTTTAACCAATACGATGTCATTGAGTTAGTTACAAACTAATCAAAACGATGTCATGCTTTCTGTTTCAATATGACCGTTATGATTCATGGTGTCCAAGTCCCTCTGAGTTTTTCGGACAAATATGAACGTTGGAGGAGTTATGACCGTTGGAACCTGAGGCCTATAAATAGAAGTTCATTTGAAGCTGAGAGGACAACAAAGAACGGATGATACATTGTGGAACAACTGTGATACTTTGCTTCAATCAAGATTCTAGAGAGATATGGTGTGACTTATCTCATCTGCTTTGTGTGTCCGATCATCGTATCGAGGGCTGCCGGGGATAGGTAGACAGACGTGCCGATCATCGTATCGAGGGCTGTTGAGGATAGGCAGACAGACATGCCGATCATCGTATCGAGGGCTTCCATAGATAGGCAGACAGACGTGTGGATCATCATATCGAGGGCTTCCAGGGATAGGTAGACAGACAGTCCGATCATCATATCGAGGGCTAACCAAGGTGTTGGTGAGACAGACCTTTTATCCTAGGTGAAAGGATAACCCTCCTCTTTGGGTTAAAAGAATTTTAATTCTTTTACATTTCCACTGTTACTTGTATTAGAAAGGAATTTGTATTGTTTCCTTTCTTCTTTACATATTCAATTGTAATTGTTTCAATTACATTTATCCTATTACATATTGTATTGATTGATTCTATACGCTTTAAGGTATAATCATTCATCTTTATATTAATCTGATTATTGTGTTCATCTTGAATACAATTGTTTTACATTTCATTAGTATTACATTACATCATACCTTTTACATTTAATACAATTGTGGGTTTTTGTTTTTGTATTAGTTTAAGACCTTTTAAACTAATCTCTTAAGTGATAAAACTCAAACGTTTTTAATCCTATAATTCACCCCCCTCTTGTATTGTTCCATCTAATAGACATACATATCTACATATTCAATCCATCAGATTCCATATTTCAAAGTGTCGTATATTATAAAAATCATGCCATGTTACATTCAAGCTCATACAGACAATTTTTTATTAATGTAAAAATATTATCCAAGTGATTTGTAATTATTATTATAGATTATGAGTATACATTAAAAATATCAAACTATTGGGAATGTTTGATAGATTCCAAATTAATTAATTAGTAAATAAAAACCCCATACATCATCTCATTTCGTTAACAAGAAGGCCAATATGGTGCACAATAAAATTCAGAGATGAAAATATAAAACATCCATAGATCCATAGAGGGTTGAATATTAAACTCCCTTTGATCTCAAGAGGTTGATCATGATTTCTCATCATTTATCAATCATACATGATCCATCAGTGACTAGAAGTGATTAAAATATATGATATCAATCTACCTAATTAGGGATCAACATAAATTTTATGTTTGATTGGTGTTGCCTGATCTGGTTGGGCCAAATGCTTGTGGCTCGTATTGCGCACCAACTCGCAACTTTTGCATGTTGAGATCTATGATGATCTTGTTGGGGGTGCAAGGGGAAAACACACCCCTGATCAGAGGGATAGAATCCCACATTCCAAATGTTGAGGAACTATAGCAACTATGAACACTGTAGCAGAGTTAACTGACCGACACTTACCATGCACTATAGATGTGTGGACTATGGGGTCAACAGAGCTGTTTCTCCTTGAACTTCTAGCTGATATCCACTATAAAACCTTTTACTTGTGTGACCACATTTAAATATTGCGATGAAGACTTCTAGATGCCTTTCCCTATAGAACAATATACTTTCCAATGGTTGGGGGAATAGTTCTTTGTCCTCAACATTATCCTATTTTCAGGCTACCATTTTCTGTGTGTGTGTGAGAAAGACTGAGAGATCTTCTATAAAAAAATTTCCCAAAATATAGTGAAGGTTTTTCTTTGGGTGGACATAGTAATTATTCTAAAAACATATAAATCCTGGTCTTCTCATTCCATTTTTTCCCTTTTACTCATCTTTGAAAAGTTGTTTTGTCGCTATGACCCCTAACATTTCTGCATCATTTTATGCCCATTAGAACTTCATGTCTTTCACATCCTTAGGAAAAATTCGACAAGATGTACTGAGGGAAAATCATGACATGGTGTTTGAACTATATAATATAGATTCCATCACATTACATTCAACATAACTCTTACTTGAAAATATCTATAGAATCCAAGGATTAGTTTTAGATCATAAATCTTCTAAAATAGTACAACCCAAATCCCTCTAACCAACATGCTTGAGGACCTAGAATGGTAGTTGAAACCACACATTATTTATAGGTGAATACATTTTTTAAAATAATTTCAAATGATATCAAAAAAATGAGTGAATTCAAATACGTTATATGAAGTTGAATATATTTTTTATATATAATATGATTTCACGTTGTATGAGATGGAAATTATAATTGTAAAAAACATAATAGTCCTAGAAATTATAAGTGCACCTACTATGATAACTAAATTAAAATTTCCATTAATATTTACAACCAACTTTTAGAAATTGTTAGTTGGATGTCAAGTAAATCCTAAAAAAATAAAAAATAGGATTTAAATGAAATAAATTATATTAATTAATAATGGAAATATTGTGATATGTACATCATGGCATACTATTTTCCTTCAGCCTTATGTTCAGTGTTTGTGTTTAAGTAGTGGGAATTATAGTCTTTCATTGGGTTTGGTAATTAAATTTTTTTATTGAATACTAGATATATAGTATTAAACAAGATTATGTAATTAGGAAGGAAGGTAACCGAACAACCCATTAGTAGGTAAAATTGATAATGAAAATTGATCAAAATTATTTGAGAATATATCCATGTTTGATATTGTATTCACTTCGACAGTGTACATTATTTTATTTTTTTGGTTAATTAATATGTAGATTTAAATGAAATGTTAAAGATATATTGAAATATTTGAAAATAATATAACTAAATATTTATAAACCGTTACAAGTGGTGGGTATTTTTTTGAAACATTGACATTCACCTATGTGATGCTGTTTCGTTACATCTAACAATGTTGTTGGAATATTTTCATGAAATCATTGATATTATATAAGGTTACAATGATAATTCAAGGTAAATATAATAAAATGTATAAACATTAAATTAGAAAAGGAGTTGGAACTAATTAGTTAAGAAACAACTTTTGTAAAAAGTGAATTTCTCGGAAAAAATTATACCTAAATTATTAAGGAGTTTGGATAAGGTTATGCCTCTATCATTAATGAGGCAGTTTTTTAATTTTAGTTGTGGTTTCTCTGTTGTTGTAAAATTTCTCACCTAAAAAAGAGTGTGATGGACTTATCCGTCATGAAATTTCACTAAGTGTGTCTTCTTGGAAATGAGTTGTCAATCAGTGGTCATGTGTGGACCACCCATGTGAATCAGTTCGGGTATTGACACGAGTCCATCACGATGTGACGAGTAATGAGTAGTATTCCTTCGTAGTTTCATTAATCGAATCCATGGTCCCTCCCATCCCTCCCAGGGGGTGATGGATTTTGGTTAATGCAGAGTTTTCGGTTTAGATATTATTTATTATGGATGGGAGTGAGTTGTTTAAGTATTCTTGTTGTGTTTCATTTAGCTTGGATATGGTCCTGTTCAGGATCAAGTTGAAATGTCCTTTGGACATGTATAGGTTTGTTCTTTCTGGTGGGAAGATCCACCATCATGTTGAGGTTTCTCTTAAGTTTTATCTGATTATAGTTGAATTATAATGGTGGGGTGTCCGCTAAGGTCTCCCCTCTACTGGTGATCTGTTCCAGACAATAGGTTTACGACCCATTGGTAGTCGATGGAATTCCCTTGGGTTAAGAGGTTGGATTGTGTTAATGTGAAATACTTAGGTTTTGATCAATTTGTTGGAGGGTGTTGTGGATTTCTATGGGAAGAAAGAATTATGGTGGTGAGAATTGTCACACCCCAACCCATGTGTTTAAGTTATTTAATTTTTTTCTTCCTTAAATAATTTTATTGGGGTTCAGGTCTGTCCTGGAAAACATTTTCCTATGAGTTATATTAAAAAGTGAACTTTTGGTGTTGAAGTAATCTGGTGCATGGGTGGAGGCCGAATTTGGAAGCCATGTGACTTCACCCTTGAAAGTGTGTGACCGCCCATTCTCTGAAAATGAATATAAATATATAAGTTAATTAAAAAAACATTAATAATTTTTTTTTATTTTTTAATGATTTTATTATTACGAAATGAAATAAATAATTTTATTATTTTTAATTTTATTATCATGTTATTATTGTTATTATTATTTTTTTCAAAATAAATATAAAAATTAAAATTAATGTTAATTAAACCAATTGTTAGGAATTATTTTACTCTTGAATTAATATTAATATTAATAATATTATTATTAATATTATTATTCTTGTAATTTTTTTTATTATTGTTATGTTTTTTTAATTGTAGTAATTATTATTATTATAATTATTACAATATTAGAATTTTTTGTTATTATTTATTTATTTATCATTATTATAATTTTCTTCTATTTTTTAGGTTTTCACCATTTTTTGGTTCCTTCTCACTCCAATTAAGCACCCCCATATAACCACATGGTGTGTGTGGCATGAGAGAACCCTTACTGCATGGTCCTCATCTACAGTGGGCCCCAGTACCCAGCCCACATCCTCCTTGTATCACCCACTTCAGTTCACTGTAGCACTATCATCTGTCTCTTCTCATCCAGTCACCTCGCTACCCATCAACCTGGACACTCTCCCTCGGACCCTTGGTCCTTCCTCCTCCAATGAACCTATATTCCTCATCGACATTGACATCCTCTCTGCCCCATCCGCATTCTGACTAGAATTCGATATCCAGGTCCCCTCACCTCAGCTTCAACATTCTCCTTGACCACCAATGCGACGTCCCGACCTCCTCCTTTTTGACCTCCCTATCGAGACCCCTCCCATCTCCCTTTCTCCGGTCTCACCTATTGATTGTCCCTTTCATGATGTGTTACAGTAACACCCTCCCTTATCCCCATTCTGGTACCCTTATTATCCATCTGGCACATGAAAAACTGTAAAGACAACCTCTAGTCGTCCACCAACTGGCGCACCAACCTCTGGCCATCCTACTTCTGTCCATACAGACCTCCTGCCAAAAACATCTATGGATGACCCCTCATAATACCATCACATCTGTGCACCTACGGTTAACCTATCCTACCAAACAACACCCCATTCAGTTCCCCATGTGTGCTAATCCCATGCCCGACTCACGGAATTCTGTCGACCACACTTCCTGCCAGACTCATCTTCGGTGCGTCGCCCCTGCCGGCACGATCCCCTGTCTATGTGCTTCTCCTTCCAGCATGATTACCCAACCCTCTAGTATAACCTAAAACATTGGTCTATGTCATTTTACATGGTTTTATTTTTTTTTCATACATTAATTTTTATATTGGTAGAGTTAGTGTTTTAGGACCCGCACAGTGCGTTTCCGAGTGGGCGTTGTCATCGTGTATTCGTTCTGAGGTAAGTTTCCCATATGATGACAATCTGAATTAAAAAATCACTAATTTTATTATTTTTCTCCACTTAAAATCATGATAAATATATTTTACAATCTTTTTTATGCATTTAGCGGGACGATAATGTTTTAAGAATTGGTTTTTGATAATTTGGTTTTATTACTAAATTAGCGCACACCACATGTTATGAAAAAAATTCTTGGTTGGCCTTTAGAGTTTTTTTGTGACCTAGAAAGTATATTGCGTTTCTGTTAAAAACGTTTTTTTCATGTGAAATCTAGAGATCCGAAGCTTTACGTACATGGAAAATACATTACATTTGCGGAATACTTAATACATAAAAAAAAACAGACACACGAGGACCGTAATAGTTTAGTGTCTTTGGAACATGGAACGTAACATTCAAATCGTGGTGAAAGATCTTCAACATCTCCCATAAATATCTTCCACTTTTTGTTTCCTTACCTAAAACCATTATTTTAATCCTGGGGGAAAAGAAAACATAAAAAGGGTGAGGTCAAATGCTCAGTAAGGGTAAGCATGGATAAAATAAAACATACCATATTCATTTGAACTTAAAAACATGAACATAATGTTTAAACATCAAAATATTGAGCAACGACATAAAACGTGGAAGTACATAAGGCATAGATCATAATGGAACATAAATCATGATAAAATAGCATGAGAATAAAACATGTAATTGTGTCAAACATTCAGAACATTTCATGATTTCCATAGTATCCAAGGCATTGCTGCCAAGACCATCTTAGTGGACAAAGTCCCTTTCTGAATCTAGTTCACTCCTCGTTTCAGTCCTGTAACACTGAAACGGATAAACTTACCGTTCCAGCCATGTCTATCGCATGAGATATAAAATATTTACCCAGTGCATTAGAGGGAAATATAGGTCCCACCCATCTCATAATGAAATCATTCTTACTTGTTCCACAAAATAAACTTAAAACATTCATCATAACCCAAAGAATAAAATGGGTTTCATAAACATCATCCCATCATCTCATAATCCATATAAAACAAATGGACATTTCATCATAAGAAAAGTGAAACCATTTAAATCATAGATACATTAAACTTGAAACATACACGTATTAAATAATGTCATCTTAGATGGAAAATGATTTTTATAAAACATTTGAAATGAATTCTTGAGGAAAATATCATTTCTTCTTCAAAATCAATTTCTTTTCACAAAACGTCATGCAATTTAAAAAAAGAATATTTTGTTGAAAATTGTCATGAAATCTTTTGGAGGAATCTTTTTAAGAATAAGGCTTTATAAAAACGTAAAAATCCTTTCATGTCGTATAAGTTAAAAAAACATCGTTCTCGTACTTTTGCCGGAAAAGTCAAAAATTTCCTCGTAAAAGAAATATTCCATACATACCATGTAGTAAAAGTCAAAAATGGGTAAAAAGGACTTTAAACATAAATGAATTTTTTTTATAAAACGTAGACATGGATGATAAATATAACCCCAACAAATACTTACGAATAAGCAATCTCAGATAAAAATGAGATTTTCAAAATTATCCCTTACCTGAGATACGATTTGATTCGTAAGTGTCCGAACCTCCTGTATAATGATTTAAATAATGTCATTGATTTATTCCAGAAACATACTAATTGTTATGATATTATATATGGTTTACTTATGACTTTATATTACTCGTTCTTTTGTAAATTCCATGTTAAAAGCGTTTTGGTTAAAATCGTTTCATTTGTCGTCCGTGTTTTGACTTGTAATTTTTCATATGATTACTTAGATCATGATTACATAATTAAAGAATATAAAAAATGATTTATATATAATATATATTCAGAATATACATATATATAATAAATCAGTAAATGGAAAGAAATACACTGTTAATGGAGACGGTAGGCCGTACGTACGCATGAACGCTGTTTTCGTTTCCTTATTAAGTTGAATGGAATTAAGTAGATGACATACATATATATACACATAAATCCAGTATCATTATTATATAATATATTTCATGATTACATATTATATATACTTTATAATCATTCATGAATGGTTAACGTGGAGAATGGATCTCATCGCGTCGTGGAGACGGTAGTACGTACGTACGCACGAGCGATGATATCATTCTCATGATCATGGAATTGTATTGGAGTGGATGTATACTATTTCAGAATAAATATCACTTTACAATAATCACATATAGTTATTATGTACACCACTATACCCATCCAAGTAAGGTGGTGGTGGAAAATAGATTACACCACGGCGTGGAGACGGTATTCCATACGTACGCACGCGCGGTGATTTCGTTTTCCGTAGGATGGATAGTTGGTGAAATAGGGTTGTTTCATACTTATAATAACATATCAGTATATGAGTGATACTGATGTTATTACTTCATAATGAAACAACCTAATAAGAAGAAGTGGAAGAAGAAATAAAGTTGAAATAATCGGTAACAGACATTACCTCTTCTTTGAAGCGCCTCTTTGAGTCATCCTCTTAGGGCACGAAAATTGGTCTTTGAAGAAGACCAAGACCTCTAGGATGTCTCTAAGGAAGTGGATAGGAGATATTGGCAGGGGTTGGCCGATCTGGAAGGCTCAAAGTGGTGTGAAGAAGAGAGGGAGGAGGTGCCCTTTTATAAGGGAGGAGAGGGGCACCTTTGGAAAACTAAAAATATTATTTTATTATAAAGCAAAATTCAGTTTTAAATAGCTCCAAATTGATTTATTTTTAAGATAAGGTGTGGATGGGTAGAAATACTCTCATCTAATAGAATTTAGACAAGTTTAGGTTCTTATTTTAACAATATAATTTATATTTAACTTTAAGTTAAATAATTTTACCTTTACCGTGTCTACTTGTGTTCTTACACTATAAGGTTAATAAACCTACAATAAAAAGCCAAACGAACCCCATGTTTGTTTATTTATAATATATATAACCTTATCTATGTCATTTGGCCGAACCTAAGATTTTTAGGAATAAAATAAAAATTAATAATATAATATTTCTTTTAAAAACTATTTTATGTCACTTTTGACACTATTTAGTAAATGATTTTGGTGAAAATCATAAAAGAATTATTAGTTCGAAAAAAGTTAATTACATCAATACTAACATGTCATATTAACCTAGAAAATTATTGGAACTCATAAAAAGTTTCAAATTACATTTATTTGGGTATTTATAACATCAATTATGTCAATATTTCATTAATAAGATAATTACTGCATCATCTGTGTGTCATAAATAAATTAAATTATTAAATGTATAAAAATTACAAATAAAATACTATTATGTAGGAAATCTTTTTAGATTTATAATGAATATTTATAGTCGAATTTATCTTATGTATAACCCTATATTAAAAATGAATTACTTATCAAACTTTGATTTTAACTATTTTAACCCTTCTTTAAATAAATTAATAATAAATGTCCTAATCTAATCCATG
Organism: Viscum album; assembly: GCA_963277665.1. Taxonomy (NCBI): domain Eukaryota; kingdom Viridiplantae; phylum Streptophyta; class Magnoliopsida; order Santalales; family Viscaceae; genus Viscum; species Viscum album. The sequence continues at coordinate 1,755,228,947 of OY728159.1, read as the reverse complement.
TGGTCGTAAATGGTCATATTTTATTCCTAATGTTTTTTTTGGTCGAATTAAACTTATCCAATAGAATTAGGACATGTGTTAGGGTAATAATAATATCATTTGTACCCTTAATTACCATATTTACATTTAACCGTGGTAAAAAAAAGTAAAAAGTTACTATTCACCAAAAATTATTTTCATTTCATTGAACCACATTTTAGTCCTTGATATTAACCGTGTCTCTCGGATTTTTGAAATTCCACTCACAGAAGCGGTAAAATTAGGTTTTATGACAAATTCAGTTTTTTAACTACCAATTAGTGGTTTCACTATTCATCAAAAAATGAAAGTTTCCAGAAAAATACCAAAAATTAGGCCGAAGCTATATTTGATATTATGAATTCAAAACTGATGTCTATTTTATCAAATTCAAAACATATCAGTTACATTAACTAATTTAAAAATTAATTCCCGTCGTCAAAACAAATAGCGTGTTTTTAAGAGATAATAACAATCAAAAGATTGACATTTGTTTATATCTGGTTTAAATGTGAAATTACATCCAATGACCAACATTGTATTAAATTGTAAAAATCTATTCTAAATATAATTTAAAACCGCTCAACTTAATAATTTATCACTATTAATTATTTTTATTAATAAAGTTTTTTTTAATTAAAATTTACTAATATTCACTATTCATCAGAATATGAAAGTTATCCGAAACGTACCAAAATTTCACCCTAAACTAATATCGATATTCCGAATCCAAAAATGATGTCCATTTTGAAAAATTAAATTTAAAAAATTTCAAAAAATGGTTATTACTATTCATAACAGCTAGTTTTAATAATATTTTAATAGCATATCATTGTTTAGTGAAACTCGGTATTGCGTACGATGCAAGCTACCGAGGAAGGCCGCAATTGCGTGTAATTCAAGGTAAGTAAAGGATGCATGTTGTGCAAGCTCCTTTTGGTGTAGCATACAACACAGGTCATTAATGAAATTAAAAATAATATTTTTCATAAAATCTCGGGGTGTTACATTCTACCCCCCTTAAAATGAATTTCGCCCTCGAAATTCGTCGGGGTTATAAATGGTTTACTACTCGAATGATTCATTAATAGAAACCGACATCTTAAAAAGGAATAACAAAACCAATCTTTAAAAACAAAAGTATGAAACGTAACGGTTACCCAAATAATCTAATCACTGGGTTTCCACATAGGAGAAAATATGGATATGGAAGAGAAATCTAACCACCATGTTCTGATGGAGAGTGGTAGAGAACATGGCTATGGAAAATCCAGAAATCAAAAAGCCATAAATTTGTGACAAACTAAGGTACCATCTGATTCATCAGATATAAGAGCACTAGGCCAACATTTTTGGTTTTCAAGATCATTTCCCTAAAGTTGATGAAATTGGAATTAGAAAAAATACTTTCGTGATTTTGGTATAGTGTCACTGTTGGTCGTTATTTGGACAATTTCCACTTCATCTCATAAATAAATGAAGTTGGATTTGTCATTCGTGAAGTGTTAGTAGATCATGTGATAGAATGATGGGTCATTCCATCTGTCTCAAACAAAAGGTTACAAAAGTTATCAAAAATACATAAGACCATCTATGGTGAGGATAATCGTATACGATTCCAAAAATAAACTTATACTTCATATATCATACCGCGTAATAAAATAAAACTAGTTTCTACTAACCAGGAACTTCCTGTAGGCCAGTGGTAGACGATAAAGGCCAGTTGCACTTCGGTTGTTGGTTTGATTCCCACAACCTTGTCCGACGCGATGGGTTGTCGCCCGTCCTCCAGGTTGTCTTTTTTCTAAAACTACATTACTATAACATCCCATCAATAATATTAAAAAAAGTTCTATCCTTAAACAATAATAACTTATGTCTAACATAATCCATTCCAATCATTAGGCTTATCTAAAATACTTCGGTCCAAGATCATAGTATAAAGAAAACGATTACTTGAAATGTCATCAGCCAGGCATGTGAATACCATCATTTATCCCCATATATATTATTGGTCACATTCCAATCTTGTGAATACCTTAATCATGTATTCTCTTGAAAAATGAATACCCATTAAACCATAGTGAAAAAATGAATGTTCTCAAAATTTAACTCTTTCCTCATACCAAAATCCAAAAATTGTATCAACTCAAACCATGATATAACCTTCTCCTTATATCAGTCATTTGATCATGAATACTATCAAACATTTAATTCTCTCCTTATCCCTTCATTATGCGCATATCATCTACATTTCAAAAATATATGAATAACCATTCAAGGATACTGGTACCATTAATCATACACTTTCAAAACTCTAGAAAGACAACAGTGTAACAATCCTTAGATGTCTCTTTATTCCATAGTACCATGAGATTACTTATACAACATTACACTTGACAAACATGTAATCATTCCACTACCTTCTTAAACCATTGACCGAGCTTCAACAATTCCTTTATCTCACATATCATTTGTAGTCTCTTCATCATCATCAACATAAATACTACCCATACAACCGTACTGATTCTCTTCATGAGACTTTCCCTTAAGGCATTAGTTTGCATAATTCCCGTACATTGCACATTTAAAACATTTAACCATTGTTGATGTCGTAGAAATACCATTATCCTCATCCATGGTGTTAAATTAACCTTTTCCTTTACACTTAATGGCTTTGTGTCCTTCTTTTACACACCCAAAGCATCATCTAGTTCCCTTGAAACAATCTCCCCGATGCCTCTTCCCACATGATTTACATGAGGGAAGTTGAACTTTCTTTCATCTATGATTATCATGAAACTCCATCTTTCTCTTGTTATCTGAGTCGAGAAACTTACCAAAGTAGAGATTATTTATCATATTATGAGATTGCTGATTAGGCTTAATAACTATTTTTGGACTTCCAAATCTTGTTTCACTTGGTTTCTAATGAAGAATATCATTCCATTGTCCGTCATATCCTCCATTATCATGAATATTCCTGTTTCCATCCATTTTCAAAAACCCAAAAAGAATAGTGTGAGAGGTAAAAATCATGCAAGGGAAAACAACATAATAAAGGGGTAGTACCTTCAATATCTAACATCTTAGGTTTAATTCTAAGATCGTTAGCGTAATTCTAGGAATATAACCTATACGTATACTTAACCTTAGGGACATCCCTTGACATACCTTAGAAATATCTCTAGGGATCTCACTAAAGTTCTCGCATCCTAGTTTCCAAAGGTTGACTAAACCTTTACTCTGATACCAACTATAGAGACCCGAAGCTTGACGTACATGGAAAATACATTACTTTTGCAGAATACTTAATACATAACAAAAACAGAAACATGAGGATTGTAATAGTTTAGTGTCTTTGGAAACATGGAACGTAATCTTCTAATCGTGGTGAAAGATCTTCAACATCTCCCATAAAGATCTTCCACTTTTTGTTTCCTTACCTAAAACCTTTTTTTTAATCCTGGGGGAAAAGAAAACATAAAAAGGGTGGGCTCAAATGCTCAGTAAGGGTAAGAATGGATAAAATAAAACATACCATATACATTTGAACTTAAAACATGAACATAATGTTTAAACATCAAAATATTGAGCAACGACATAAAACATGTAACTATATAAGGCATAGATCATAATGGAACATAAATCATGATAAAATATCATGGGAATAAAACATGTAATTGTGGAAACCATTCAGCACATGTCATGATTTCCATAGTAGACAAGGCATTACTTCCAAGACCACCTTAGTGGACAAAGTCCCTTTCTGAATCGAGTTCACTCCTCGTTTCAATCCTGTAACCCTGAACCGAATAAACATACCATTCCAACCATTTCTATCTCATGAGATATAAAATCTTTACCCAATGCATTAGAGGGAGATATAGGTCCCACCCATCTCATAGTGAAATCATTCTTACTTGTGCCACAAAATAAACTTAAAACATTCATCATAACCCAAAGAATAAAATGGGTTTCATAAACATCATCCCATAATCTCATAATCCATATGAAACAAATGGAAATTTCATCATAATAAAAGTGAAACCATTTAAATCATAGAGAAATTAAACTTGAACCATACACATATTAAATAACGTCATCTTATATGGAAAATGGTTTTGATAAAACATTTGAAATGAATTATTGAGGAAAACATCCTTTCTTCTTCAAAATCAATTTCTTTTCACAAAACGTCATGAAATTTTCAAAGATGATTATTTTGTTGAAAATAGTCATGAAATCTTTTGGAGGACACTTTGAAAAAATAAGGCTTTATAAAACCATAAAAATCCTTTCATGTCGTATAAGTTAAAAAAACAACATTCTCGTACTTTTGCTGGAAAAGTCAAAAAGTTCCTCGTAAAAGAAAGATTACATACATACCATGTAGTAAAAGTCAAAAATGGGTAAAAAGGACTTTAAAAATACATGAAAACATTTTTATAAAACGTATGAATTGATGATAAATATAACCCCAGCAAATACTTACGAATAAGCAATCTCGGATAAAAATGAGATTTGCAAAATTATCCCTTACCTTAGGTCCGATTTGCTTCGTAAGTGTCCGAACCTCCTATATAATGATTTAAATAATGTCATTGACTTATTCCAGAATCATAATCATTGTTATGATATTATATATGGTTCAATTTTGACTTTATTTTACCCGTTCTTTAGTAAATTCCATGTTAAAAAGCAGTTTGGGTAAAATCGTTTCATTTGTCGTCCGTGTTTTGACTTGTAATTTTTCATATGATTACTTAGATCACGATTACATAATTCCAGAATATAAAACATTATTTATATATAATATATATTCATAATATACATATATATAATAAATCAGTAAATGGAAGGAAATACACCGTTCATGGAGGCGATAGGTCGTACGTACTCATGAACGCTGTTTTCGTTTCCTTATTGAGTTGAATGGAATTATGTAGATGACATACATATATATACACATAAATCCAGTATCATTATTATATCATATATTTCATGATTACTTACTATATATACTTTATAATCATTCATGAATTATTAACGTGGAGAATGAATCTCATCGCGTTGTGGAGACGGTAGTTCGTACGTACGCACGAGCGATGATATCGTTCTCATGATTGTGGAATTGTATTGGAGTGTATGTATACAATTTCAGAATCAATATTTCTTTACAATAATCATATATAATTTTTATGTACACCATTATACCCATCCAAGTAAGGTGGTGGTGGAAAATAGATTACACCACGGCGTGGAGACGGTATTCCATACGTACGCACGCGCGGTGATTTTGTTTTCCGTAGGATTGATAGATTGTGAAATAGGTCTATTTCATAATTATAATAACATATCATTTTATGAGTTATACTGATGTTATTACTTCATAATGAAACAACCTAAGAAGAAGAAGTGGAAGAAGAAATAAAGTTGAAAGAATCGGTAACAGACATTACCTCTTCATTGAAGCGCCTCTTTGAGTCCTCCTCTTAGGGCACTAAAATTGGTCTTTGAAGAAAACCAGGACCTCTAGGATGTCTCTAGGGAAGTGTAGCGGAGAAATTGGCAGGTTTTGGCCGAGCTTGAAGGCTCAAATTGGTGTGAGGAAGAGAGGGAGGAGGTGCCCTTATATAAGGGCGGAGAGGGGCACCTTTGGAAAACTAAAAATATTATTTTATTATAAAGACAAATTCGGTTTTAAATAGCTCAAAATTGATTTATATAGAATCTAAGGTGGGTATGGGTAGAAATATTCTCATACAATAGAATTTAGACAAGTTTATTTTCCTATTTTAACCTTATCATTTAGATTTAACTTTAAGTTAAATAATTTTACTTTTACTGTGTCTTCTTGTGTTCTTACACTATAGGTTTAATAAACATACTATAACAAGCCAAACGAACCCCAGGTTGTTTATTTTTAATATATATAACCTTATCTAAGTCATTTGGCCGAACCTTATATTTTTAGGAATAAAATAACAAATAATAATATAATATTTGTTTTAAAAACTATTTTATGTCAATTTTGACACTATTTAGTAATTGATTTTTGTGAAACTCATAACAAAATGATTAGTCCGAAACAAGTTCATTAAATCAATACTAACATGTCATATTAACCTATAAAATTAGTGGAATTTACAAAAAGTCTCAAATTACATTTATTTGGGTATTTATAACATCAATTATGTCAATATTTCATTAATAAGATAATTACTGCATCATCTTTGTGTCATAAATAAATTAAATTATTAAATGTCTAAAAATTACAAATAAAATACTATTATGTATGAAATATTTTTAGATTTATAATTAATTTTTATAGTCGAATTTATCTTATGTATAACCATATATTAAATATTATTTACTTATTAAACCTTGATTTTAACTATTTTTACCCTTCTTTAAATAAATTAATAATAAATGTCCTAATCTAATCCAAGTGGGCATAAATGGTCATGTTTGATTCGTAAGGTTGTTTTTGGTCGAATTAAAGTTATCCAAGATAACTAGGACATGTGTAAAGGTAATCATAAGATCATTTTTATCCTTAATTAGCATGTTTACTTTTAACCGTGGTAAAAAAAGTAAAAAGTTACTATTCACCAAAAATTATTTTCTTCTCATTTAACCACATTTTATTCCTTGATATCAACCGTGTCTCTCGGATTTTTGAAATTCCACTCACAGAAGCGGTAAAATTAAGTTTTATGAAAAATTCAGTTTTTTTAACTACCACTTAGTGGTTTCACTATTCGTCAAAAAATGAAAGTTTCCAGAAAAATACCAAAAATTAGGCCTACGATATATTTGATATTATGAATTCAAAAATGATGTCTATTCTATAAAATTAAAAAAATATCAGTTACATTAACTAATTTAAAAATTAATTCCCGTCGTCAAAACAAATAGCGTGTTTTTAAGAGATAATAAATATCAAAAGATTGACACTTGTTTATATCTGGTTTAAATGTAAAATTAAATCCAATGACCAACATTGTATTAAATAGTAAAAATATATTCTAAATATACTTTAAAACCACTCAAATTAATAATTTATCACTATTAATTATTTTTATTAAAAAAGTTGTTTTTAATTAAAATTTAGTCATTTTCACTATTCATCAGAATATGAATGTTATCTGAAACGTACCAAAACTTCACCCTAAGACAATTTCGATATTCCGAATCCAAAAATGAAGTGAATTTTGAAAAATAAAATTTAAAAAATTTCAAAAAGTGGTTATTACTAATCATAATGGCTAGTTTTAATAATATTTTAATAGCATATCATTGTTTAGTGAAACTCGGTATTGCGTACGATGCAAGCTATCGAGGAAGGCCGCGATTGCGTGTAATGCAAGGAAAGTAAAGTATGCATGTTGTGAAAGCTCCTTTTGTTGTATCATACAACACAAGACATTAATGAAATTAAAAACAATATTTTTCATAAAATCCCGGGGTGTTACATTCTACCCCCCTTAAAATGAATTTCGCCCTCCAAATTCGTCGGGGTTATAAATGGTTTACTACTTGAAAGTTTATTTAATAGAAACCTTCATAATAAAAAGGAATACCAAACCCAATATTTAAAAACAAAATTATGAAATGTAATGGTTACCCAAATGAACTAATCACTAGGTATCCACGTAGGTGAAAATATGGATATGGGAGAGAAATCTAACCACCATGTTCTGATGGAGAGTGGTAGAGAACATGGCTTTGGAAAAGCCAGCAATCACAAAGCCATAAATTTGTGATGATCTAAGGTACCATCTGATTCATCAGATATGAGAGCACTAGGACAACATTTTTGGTTTTCAAGATCAATTCTCTAAAGTTGATGAAATTGGAATTAGAAGAAATACTTTTGTGATTTTGGTACAGTGTCACCGTTGGACGTTCATTGGACAATTTCCACTTCATCTCTTAATGAAATGATGTTGGATTTGTCATTCGTGAAGTGTTAGCAGATCATGTGATAGAATGATGGGTCATTCCATCTGTCTCAAACAAAATTTTACAAAAGTTATCAAAAATACATAAGACCATCTATAGTGAGGTTAATCATATACGATTCCAAAAATGATCTTATACCTCATATATCATACCGCGTAATAAAATAATACTAGTTTCTACTAACCAGGGACTTCTTGTAGGCTAGTGGTAGGCGATAAAGGCTAATCACACTTCGGTTGTGGGTTCGATTCCCACAGCCTTGTCTGACGCGATGGGCTGTCGCCCGTCCTGCAGGTTGTCCTTTTTCTAAAACTAGATTACTATAACATCTCATCAATAGTATCGAAAAAATTTATATCCTTAAACAATACTAACTTATGTCCAACATAATCCATTCCAATCAATAGGCTTATCTAAAATACTTCGGTCCAAGCTCATAGTATAAAGAAAACGATTACTTGAAATGTCATCAACCAAGCATGTGAATACCATCATTTATCCCCCTTATATCTTGTTGGTCACATTCCAATCCTATGAATACCTTAATCATGTATTCTCTTGAAAAATAAATACCCATTAATCCTTAGTGAAAACATGAATGCTGTCAAAAGATAACTCTTTCCACATACCAAAATCTAAAAATTCTATATACTCAAACCATGATATAGCCTTCTCCTTATATCAGTCATGAGCTCATGAATACTATCAAACATTTAATTTTCCCCTTATCCCTTCATTATGATCATATCATATACATTTCAAAAATATCTAAATAACCTTTCATGGATACTGGTACCATTAATCATAAACTTTCAAAACATAAGGAAAGGTAACAGTGTTACAATCCTTAGATGTCTCTTTATTCCATAGTACCATGAGATTACTTATACAACATTACACTTGATAAACATGTAATCATTCCACTAACTTCTTAAACCATTGACCGAGCTTCAACAATTATTTCATCTCACATATAATTTGTACTCTCTTCATCATCATCAACATAAATACTACCCATACGACCGTACTGATTCTCTTCATGAGACTTTCCCTTAGGGAATTGGTTTGCATAATGCCCGTACATTCCACATTTAATACATTTAACCATTGTTGATGTCATAGAAATACCATTATCCTCATCCATGGTGTTAACTGAACCTTTTCCTTTGCACTTACTGGCTTTGTGTCCTTTTCCAAACCCAAAGAATCTTCTAGTTCCCTTGAAACAATCTCCCCGATGCCTCTTCCCATATGATTTACATGAGGGAAATTGAACATTCTTTCCTCTATGATCATCATGAAACTCCATCTTTCTCTTATTATCTGAGTCGAGAAACTTACCAAAGTTGAGATTATTGATCATATTATGGGATTGCTGATTAGGCATAATAACGCTGTTTGGACTTCCAAATCTCTTTCATTTGGTTTCTCATGAAATATATCATTCCATTGTCTGTCATATCCTCCATTATCATGAATCTTCCTGTTTCCAACCCTTTTCTAAAACCCAAAAAGAATAGTGTGAGAGGTAAAAATCATGCTAGGGAAAACAACATAATAAAGGAGTAGTACCTTCAATATCTAACATCTTAGGTTTAATTATAAGATCGTTAGCATAATTCTTGGAATATAACCTATACGTATACTTAACCTTAGGGACATCCCTAGACAAACCTTAGAAGTATCTCTAGGGATCTCACTAAAGTTATCGCATCCTAGTTTCCAATGGTTGACTAAACCTTTCCTCTGATACCAACTGTAGATACATGAAGCTTGACGTACATGGACAATACATTACTTTTGCGGAATACTTAATACATAAAAAAATACAGACACACGAGGACCGTAATAGTTTAGTGTCTTTGGAAACTTGGAACGTAATCTTCTAATCGTTGTGAAAGATCCTCAACATCTCCCATAAAGATCTTCCACTTTTTGTTTCCATACCTAAAACCTTTCTTTTAATCCTAGGGGAAAAGAAAACATAAAAAGGGTGAGCTCAAATTCTCAGTAAGGGTATACATAGATAAAATAAAACATACCATATACATTTGTACATAAAAACATGAACATAATGTTTAAACATCAAAATCTTGAGCAACGACATAAAACAAGGAAGTACATATGGAATATATCATAATGGAACATAAATCATGATAAAATAGAATGAGAATAAAACATGTAATTGTGGAAACCATTAAGAACATGTAATGATTTCCATAGTTTCCAAGGCATTGCTGCCAAGACCATCTTAGTGGAAAAAGTCTCTTTCTGAATCGAGTCCACTCCTCGTTTCAGTCCTGTAACACTGAACCGGATAAACGTACAGTTCCAGCCATGTCTATCTCATGAGATATCAAATCGTTACTCAATTAATTTTAGGGAGATATAGGTACCACCCATCTCATAGTGAAATCATTATTACTTGTTCCACAAAGTAAACTTAAAACATTCATCATAACCCAATGAATAAAATGGGTTTCATAAACATCCTCCCATCATCTCATAATACATATAAAACAAATGGACATTTCATCATAAGAAAAGTGAAACAATTTAAATCATAGAGACATTAAACTTGAAAAATACACATATTAAATAATGTCATCTTAGATGTAAAATTGTTTTGATAAAACATTTGAAATGAATTCTTGAAGAAAATATCTGTTCTTCTTCAAAATCAATTTATTTTCACAAAACTTCATGCAATTTTAAAAGAAGAATATTTTGGTGAAAATATTCATGAAATCATTTGGATGAATCTTTATAAAAATAAGGCTTTATAAAACCGTAAAAATCTTTTCATGTCGTATAAGTTAAAAAAAACATCCTCCTCGTACTTTTGCCGGAAAAGTCAAAAAATTTCCTCATAAAAGAACGATTCCATACATACCATGTAGTAAAAGTAAAAAATGGGTAAAAATGACATTAAAAATACATGAATACATTTTTATAAAACTTAGACATGGATGATAAATATAACCCCAGCAAATACTTATGAATAATCAATCTCGAATAAAAATGAGATTTGAAAAATTATCCCTTACCTTAGGTCCGATTTTCTTTGTATGTGTACGAACCTCCTGTATAATAATTTAAATAATGTCATTTACTTATTCCAGAATCATACTCGTTGTTATGATATTATATATGGTTCACTTATGACTTTATATTACCCGTTCTTTTATAAATTCCATGTTAAAGAGCGTTTTGGGTAAAATCGTTTCATTTGTCGTCCGTGTTTTGAATTGTAATTTTTCATATGATTACTTAGATCATGATTACATAATTGCAGAATATAAAACATGATTTATATATAATATATATTCAGAAAATACACATATATAATAAATCAGCAAATGGAAAGAAATACACCGTTCATGGAGACGGTAGGCCCTACGTACGCATGAACACTGTTTTCGTTTCCTTATTGAGTTGAATGGAATTAAGTAGATGACATACATATATATACACATAAATCCAGTATCATTATTATATCATATATTTCATGATTACTTATTATATATACATTATAATCATTCATGAATGGTTAACGTGGAGAATGAATCTCATCGCGTCGTGGAGATGGTAGTCCGTACGTACGCACGATCGATGATATCGTTCTCATGATCATGGAATTGTATTGGAGTGTATATATACTATTTCAGAATCAATATCACTTTACAATAACCATATATTGTAACATCCCAAGTATGTAATGAATAATAGATATTTTTATCTATGTCTATTAATGAATTAGATAGTGTTTTAGAGGCTTAAAATGAAAATAAATCCAATCTTAAGCATGGAATACACTAATATTTTTTTTAAAAGGATTGTTTTACTGCCTTTTGATGGAAAACCATTTTTAAATCTATATTTTGAAATTTTTATAAGCTATATTTGTCAAAATAAACTTATTCTTTATGATTGGGATATCAAAATTTACTTTGTGTAAATTTTTGGTATTTTCTGACAATGTTCATTTTTTATGTATAGTAAAAAATACTGTATTTTACATCACAAATACTTTTTTAATATACTTTATTTATATTATTAGATTACCTTTTGAATTAGTTTTAATGTTAAATTAGAATATATTTTTACCATTTAATACAATGGTGGTCATTAGGATTAATTTCACTTTGGAATTGGGCATAAACTAATGCCAAACTTTTCATAGATATTATTTAAAAAAACCCGCTATTTGTTTTGAAAACATGAATTATTTTTAAATCAATTATTGAGATTTATGTGTTTGGAATTTGGTAAAATTGATTACATATTTGGAATCAGAAGGTCCAAATTATGTAATCAAGACTCTTTTGTTTTTGGACATTATGAATAGTAACGACGGTAATTATCTTTAATTATCTTGATTAATGAGTAATCAGGTAGTTAAGGATAATAAAATGATATCATAATAATACAAAAAGACAACAACATGTGTCCTAAGGCTACGGGTTGTCTCATGAGCGACCATGGGATTCCTGGTGCCAAACGTGGGGGCCCCATGGAATCATTTTTGTGAGAAAGTGACTTTTTATCTTTTTATTTTTAAAGAATGTTAAATGTGACAATGAATGTATCACCTAAGTAAAATATTTTTAATTTTGTTTAAAGAAATGATCTTTTGGACTATAAATATTCATTAGAAATATAAAAACATTTCCTACATCATGATATTTTTTTTATAATTTTTAGAAATTATATTTATTAAATTATTTATGACATCATGATGATGCAACGATTACCTCATTAACAAAGGATTTAAATAAAATGAAATTATAATGTGAAATCTATGACCTAAACATGTCCAAAACCTATTGGATGGGTGGATTTCGAACCCTTGTCACATTACCCTCGAATTATATCAATGTGGGACCTTTTGAATCCGAAAATGATTTCCAAATAAAGTAACATTTCTTTACTTTCCAAGAGTGCCTCTCCTCTCCTCTTATAAAAGTCCCCCACCTCTACCTCCTTACCCACACGCCCAAAGCCTTTGGCTCGGCCAAACCCTGACCATTTTGTCTCTCCAAATACCTCTATTACTCCTTGAATCCTCACTTTGGGCATAAGTCTTCCCAAGGAAGCCTTTGAGCTCAAACCAAAGGGAGTTACCCGATTTTAAGGTAATGTCTTCACTTGAGTCCTTTTGTTTTATTTTGCTTCTCCAACCCCGTAAACTCTTTTTATTCATTTATTTTGTAAAAAATCCAGTATATTCAATATAATAGGATGTTTTTATAAGAATTATTTAATCTACACTTACACACACCTACATCTAATGGTTAAATGACATACTGTTTCCGTGGATGGTGAATTTATGCCTCCCGAAACGATGATTGTTCAACATTCTATAAACACCTTCAAAGGTGGCCATTAAGATGTCACTATATTTATATATGATATATAATATGGTTATGTTTTCCTTAAGCTTCTGAATTTTTCTATTTGGGCATACCTTTACGGTTTCCATTATGGGTAAACACGATATCTTCATTTAAGGAAGTGAGGACTACCACCCCCTCAAAGTGATTTGATTCGTTAAATACCATATTTGGGACGTATAAAGGATGGAAATATGATATTATATATGATCTTATACTGAAATTATAATATTACTTTATATCGTTATGATTCCATTCTATAAAATACGAAATAGAAATGAAAGTAGCGTTCATGCGTACGTACGGCTTACCGTCTCCATGAACGGTGCATTTCATTTATTACCTTTAAATGATTATGTAATATTATAAATTCATGTATATAATGGATATATATGATATATACATCATGATTATATTTCTGGATATAATGGACACATGAACAACTTGTAATTATAAAGGGTTTATTTTTGACTCAAGTACTAATGATCGTTAAAACGACTGTTATTAACTTAAATAATTACATAGTGTTCATGAAATGGAAATAAGTGATATAAAAGGAATAATGAACTTGAAAATGGATCTTAAGCAAATATAAATTAACTCAAGTTTATTATTCAGGACATTAAAGAACGATCGAGTCAAGTCGGACCCCAGGTATGGGACTTCGTCTCAATCTCCTTTCATTGAGGCATATTTTGTTTTATACACAACCTTCTTTTATACGGTGTATAAACCCCTTCGACTTTTACATTTATTCAAATGGAATCTTTTTTGTACGAAGCGTTTACTAAATGACAAAAGAAAATGTTTTTGTCGTACATATGTGGTGACAAAGACTTCTCCGCCGCTATAACCATTATTTGAGTTTCGGCTTCCTCTACATGCCCTACCTTTTTTTTAAAGAAAAATAAATACCATGTTTTAATTTAATTTTATTTTGGTATTGAAAATGGTTTTCATAATCTTTTTATATCAATGTGTTGTATTGATATCTTGTGATTGAAAGGTGGAAATGTTATGTTTCCATTATGCATGTTTTATGTGATACGATTATGTTTAGGTTCATGGGAATTATTATGAAGACGGGTGGTTCCGTGATAAACTAAGGGCGGGTGAGCCCGATATAGCTCTCTGATGCATTGGGTAATGCGAAGTAGTGAAACATTAAGGTTTCACCGAATAAATTTATGGAATATACTGTGATGGGTCTTCCAAACGTAACCAAGAGGGTTACTCCTTACGTAAGAATGTTATGAATGCATCAAGTTACCTTTATGTCTTATGATTTCTATGATTTATTCATGATTTGATGAGGTATGTTAAGGTGCTTCTATTTTATGGGTAAAGAATGATTTCATTCTTATGTATATATGTACCCATGTTTCCTTTCCATATTTTTATATCCCTTACTGAGCTTTTTATGCTCATCCCAAGTTTTTTTGAAATGTTTTTCACAGGTCAAGGGAAAGGTACATGATATGATGATAGTGTCAAGGAAGTGTCAAGAAAGAATCCATGTTTTATTTTAAATATTTTTCCACTGATGGGAAAGAAGAATACTATCTTTATGTAATCACTTTGTTTATATGTGGAATGTAATTCAAGTTTTATGATCTAATTCTCTAAAACTCTAAACCCGAAAAGATCCTCAATGTGTAATGTTGTAATAACTCATGATTAAGTAAGGTTTAAGGCTGGGGCCTTATAGTTGGTATCAAAGGGAGGTTTAGATAACTTTAGGAGTTAGAATTCTATTAAATGATTATCCAAAAATATTTTATTTTATGTTCAAATGGAAGTGATATAGTATTTGAAGATTACCATGTTGCTTCATCTAAGACATGTTTGTTCAGAATGGTTTTCCGCCGAGGAAACATGGAAGCAGTGCTAGGAAGGCATGCAGAAGGAAATAACCTTCCGAATAAGCATCCTGAGATGGTCGGAATTGGAACTGAATAGTTTGTTGCAGTAATGGCGCAGTTGACTCAAGCGATAAATGGTGGTGGTTTCCATGCACGAGATCAGCCAGATCAACCACAGAGGAACATGTCAGTGGTGGAACATTTCATGTGGAAACATCCCCCATCATTCTGAGGATCATCTGACCCTGTGCTAGCTGAAGGGTGGATTAAAGCACTGGAGAAGATTTTCGATGTCATGGGGTGTTCAGAAAATCAAAAGGCTAGTCTTGCTATTTACCATTTGGAGGGTGAAGCAGATCAGTGGTGGTCGATGGTTAAAAATATCAGGGACGCTGATGAGATTGATGCTCTCGACTAGGATGAATTCAAAGGTATGATTCTTGAAAAGTATTTTCCTAAGGTTGTTCGACTTACGATGGAAAAACAATTCTTGGAATTGAGGCAAGAGGAAGAATCAGTGGCTACCTATGAAGAAAGGTTCACTCGATTGGCAAGGTATGCTCTAAATTTTATCCAAGACTTGATAGTAAAATCAATCATTTTTACTCAGGATTAAAGACAAAATATCGAAGGGCATTAGCTTCTCGTGAGTTTAAAATTTATGAAAAGCTTGTTCTATGTGCTGAGAATGTGGAAATTGAGTTTGCCGATGATCAAGTGTTCTATAACAACCAGCAGAAGAAGAGACCAAGGTGGTAGGAGAAAAGGAATAATTTTTCAAAAAATTCTGATGGTAATAAATCTATGTTTCCAATTTGTGATAAATGTGGCAAAAGGCATGCTGGGGAATGTCTTCTGAATTCTGGAAAGTGCTACCGATGTGGTAAGATGGGACATAAGGCTCGTGATTTCACTGAAAAAGATCATGGTGAGGGTAAGACCAAATTTGATTTACAATTAGTAAAATGTTTTAAGTGCAATGAGATGGGTCACTATGCAAACGAGTGTCCGACAAAGAGATTGAGTGATGGGAATCATTTAGACTACAAGCAGAAAGGGGTGGTCAAATCCTTTGCAACTACTTCAGCAGATTTCGGTCTATCAAATTATGTTGTATCATGTACATTGTTTGTTTTTTCAGATTATGCCAGTGTGTTGTTTGATTCAGGGTCCACAAATTCTTTCATCTCTGAAACCTTTTCTAGTAAAATGGAAATACCATCTTAAGAAATGACTCCTGTACTTTTGGTAAAAACACCCGGGGGAAATGTTGAGGCAAAAATAATTTATAAGAATCTTCCTATCCTTATCTGTGGAAAGAACCTACTTGAAAACCTTATTGTTCTACCTCTAGTAGAGTTTGATGTTATCCTGGGTATGGATTGGCTCTCTATTTACCATACTAAGATTGACTGTAGAGCTAAAGAAGTTTCTTTTTAGAAAGACATTCAGTTTGTGTACATGAATGAACCCTTACTATTGATAACTTATCAAGAGGCCAAGAAACTTGTAAAAGATGGAAATGAATGTTACCTTGCACACATTGTTGAAAACAAGGGAACTGTTCAGATTAATGATGTGCCAGTGGTAAATGAGTATCCTGATGTTTTTCTTGATGAGTTGCCTGGAATAATACTAGATCGGTAAGTTGAGTTTACTATTGACTTAGTTCCTGATGCTAAGCCAATTTCAAAACCCCCTTATCGAATGACTCAAATTTAACTTTTAGATTTGAAGGAGCAATTGCAAGATTTATTAGAGAAAGGTTTCATTCGACCTAGCACATCACCATGGGGTGCTCATGTTTTATTTGTTAAAAAGAAATATGGTTCTATGAGACTTTGCATTGATTATAGAGCCTTGAATAAATTCACTGTTAAGAACAAATATCCTTTGACTCATATCGAGGATTTTTTTGATCAGCTCCAGGGAGCTCAGTATTTTTCAAAGATTGACTTGAGATCGGGGTGCCATCAGCTGAAGGTAAAGGAAGAAGATGTTCTGAAGACCGCGTTCCGTACAAGATATGGCCATTATGAATTTTTAGTAATGCCTTTTGGGTAAGCAATGCACCTGCTGTATTCATGGACTTAATGAATATAATTTTCCATGAGTTCTTGGATAAGTTTGTGGTGGTTTTCATTGATGATATTTTTGTGTTTTCTAAAAGTAAAGAGGAGCATGAAAGACATTTAAGGGTTATCTTGAAAACCATAAAATAAAATAAATTGTATGGGAAATTCAACAAGTGTGAGTTTTGGTTGCAACAAATTTCATTCCTTGGTCACATTGTTTCTAAAGATGGGATAAATGTTGATCCTGCAAAAACGGAAGTTTTGGAAGACTGGCCAAGACCCACAAATGTAACTGAGATTCGTAGCTTCCTTGCTTTGGGAGGCTATTACCGAAGGTTTGTTAGAATTTTTTTGTGATTATCTAGTCCAATGACTAAGCTAACTCGAAAGGGTGTTAAGTTTATCTGGACAAAAGAATGTGATGATTGTTTTCAGGAATTGAAAAGAAGATTGGTGAATGCTCCAGTTTTGGCACTACCTTCCAGGAATGGTGAGTTTGTTATCTACAGTGATGCTTCATTGAAAGGACTTGGTTGCGTCCTAATGCAGAATGATCAGGTAATTGCTTATGCTTCACGATAGTTGAAAACTCATGAGGTAAATTACTCTACACATGATTTGGAATTAGCCGCTGTTGTTTTCGCTTTTAAAATTTGGAGGCATCATTTGTATGGAGTAAAGTGTGAAATATATAATGATCACAAATGTTTATAGTATATATTCACTCAGAAAGAGTTAAACATGAGACAGAGGAGATGCCTGGAATTAATCAAGGATAATGATTGTACAATTCATTACCACCTGGGAAAAGAAAATAATGTGGCTGATGCTTTGAGTCGAAAAAGTAATGCTTCATTAGAAATGTTGCGTTTGGAACGTGATCCTTTGGTTAAGGATTTGATGAACTTTGGAATAGAAGTTGTTAGCGCAGGAAGTTCTTCTATTTTGTTTCTGGTATCAGTGAGATAATCTATATCAGATAGAATCAAGCAAGCACAGAATCAAGACAGTGAGTTGCAGAAAAAGGTAGAGCTGGTTCAGAAAGGTAGGTTTCCTGAAATTAACATTGATAATGTTTGTGTTTTGAGATTTGGGAAGAGATTGTGTGTGCCTTGTGATTCACAGTTGAAGATAGAGTTGTTATGTGAAGCTCATAGTTCTCCGTTTTTAGTTCATCCAGGCAGTACTAAGATGTACAGAGATCTGCGGGAGTATTAATGGTGGGATGGAATGAAAAGAGATATTGCTGATTTTACTGTGAAGTTTTTGACATGTCAACAGGTTAAAGCAGAGCGGCAGTTACCCAAAGGGATGCTTCAGCCTTTACCAGTGCCAGAGTGGAAATGGGAGAATATATCCATAGACTTTGTTGTGGGATTACCGAAGACATCTTGAGGTAATAATGCAATCTGGGTTATTGTTGATCGCTTGACTAAATCTTCTCATTTCCTTGATATACAAGATACTTTGTCCCTAGATCAACTTTCCCGTTTGTATATTAAAGAGATAGTCCGGTTACATGGAGTTCCCTTCTCCATTGTATCTGATCGTGATCCCAGGTTTACTTCTATCATTTGGAAAGGACTTCAGAATTCATTGGGTACTGAATTAAATTTTAGTACAGCATTTCATTCTCAATTAGATGGGTAGTCAGAACGAACAATTCAGCCTTGGAGGATATGCTACGAGCTTGTTCGATGGATTATCACGGAAGTTGGGACCAACATCTTTCTTTGGTTGAATTTTCATATAATAACAGACTTCATTCCAGTATACAGATGGCACCATTTCCGGCATTATATGGGAAGCGGTGTCGAACTCCAGCTTTCTGGGATGAAGTGGGTGAAAGGAAGTTGATGGGACCAGAATTGGTAGAAGAGATGGCAAAAAAAGTTCAGCTGATTCAGAAACACATGATAACATCTGAGAGTAGGCAGAAGTGTTATGCAGACAACAGGAGGAAGGATTTAACTTTTGAGGTAGGTGATCATGTTTTTCTCAAAGTCTCACCATGAAAAAGTGTGATCAGATTTGGTAAAAATGGAAAGTTGGGTCCAAGGTTCATTGGACCATATGAAATTCTAGAGAGAGTTGGATCAGTTGCATACCGGGTGGCTTTACCTCCGAGTTTATCTCAGGTACACAATGTTTTTCACGTTTCGATGTTGAGAAAATATATGCCAGATCCATCTCAAGTTTTGAGTCCAGAGGTAGTTCAGCTGGAAGAGAACCTATCTTATGAGGAACAACCGGTCCAGATTCTTTACCACAGAAACTAAGTGTTACGAAATAAGGTGATTAATCAGATAAAGGTTTTGTGGAAAAACCACATTATGGAAGAGGCAACATGGGAATCTGAAAATGCAATGAGGGATATGTACCCCCATTTATTCGATAAGTAAATAAATTGCGGGGACACAATTTTCTAAAGGGGGGAAGGATGTAACATCCCAAGTAAGTAATGAATAATAGATATTTCTATCTATGTCTATTAATGAATTAGATAGTGTTTTAGAGGCTTAAAATGAAAATAAACCCAATCTTAAGCATGGAATACACTAATATTTTTTTAAAAGGATTGTTTTACTGCCTTTTGATGGAAAACCATTTTTAAATCTATATTTTTACAATTTAACAATCTATGTTTTTCAAAATAAACTTATTCTTTATGATTGGGACATCAAAATTTACTTTGTGTGAATTTTTGGTATTTTTCTGACAATGTTCATTTTTTATGAATAGTGAAAAATACAATATTTTACATCAAAACTTCTTTTTAATCTACTTTATTTATATGATTAGATTATATTTTGAATTGGTTTTAAAGTTAAATTAGAATATATTTTTACCATTTAATCCAATGGTGGTCATTAGGATTAATTTCACTTTGTAATTGGGCATAAACTAATGCCAAACTTTTCATAGATATTGTTTCAAAAAAAACCCGCTATTTGTTTTGACAACGGGAATTATTTTTAAATAAATTATTGAAATTTCTGTGTTTGGAATTTGGTAAAATGGATTAGATATATGTAATCATAAGGCCCGAATTATGTAATCAATACTCTTTTGTTTTTTGACATTATGAATAGTAACGACGGTAATTATCTTTAATTATCTTGATTAATGAGTAATCAGGTAGTTAAGGATAATAAAATGATATCATAATAATACAAAAAACCACAAAATGTGTCCTAAGGCTACTGGTTGTCTCATGGCCGACCATGGGATGCCTTGTACAAAACTTGGGGGCCCCATGGTATCAATTTTGTGAGAAAGTGACTTTTTATCTTTTCATTTTTAAAGAATGTTAAATGTGACAAAGAATGTATCACCTAAGTAAAATAGTTTTAATTTTGTCTACATAAATGATATTTTAGACTATAAATATTCATTAGAAATCTAAAAAGATTTCCTACATCATGATATTTTTTTATATAATTTTTAGACATTAAATTTATTAAATTATTTATGACATAATGATGATGCAACGATTACCTCATTAATAAAGGATTTAAATAAAATGAAATGATAATGTAAAATCTATGACCTACAAATGTCCAAAACCTATTGGATGGCTGGATTTCGAACCCTTATCACCGTACCCTCGAATTATATCAATGTGGGACCTTTTGAATCCGAAAATAATTTTCAAATAAAGTAACATTTCTTTACATTCCAAGAGTGCCCCTCCTCTCTTCTTTTAAAAGGCCCCCACCTCTACCTCCATACCCACACTCCCAAAGCGTTTGGCTCGGCCAAACCCTGCCCATTTTGTCTCTCCACATCCCTCTCTTACTCCTTGAAGCCTCACTTTGGGAAGATGTCTTTCCAAGGAAGCCTTTGAGCTCAAACCAAAGGGAGTTACCCGATTTTATGGTAATGTCTTCATTTGAGTCCTTTTGTTTTATTTTGCTTCTCCAACCCCATAAACTCTTTTTATTCATTTCTTTTGTAACAACTCCAGTATCTTCAATATAATAGGATGTTGTTATAAGAATGATTAGAGCTACACTTTCACACACCTACATCTAATGGTTAAATGACATACTGTTTCTGTGGATGGTGAATTTATGCCACCCAAAACGATGATTGTTCAACATTCTATTAACACCTTAAAAGGTGGCCATTAAGATGTCACTATATTTATATGTGATATATAAAATGTTTATGTTTTCCTTAAGCTTCTGTATTTTTCATTTTGGTCATACCTTTATGGTTTTCATTATTGGTAAACGTGATATCTATATTTAAGGAAGTGCGGACTACCGCCCCCTCAAAGTGATTTGATTCGTTAAATACCATATGTGTGACGTATAAAGTATGGAACTATGATATTATATATTATATTATACTGGAATTATAATATACCTTTATATAGTTATGATTCCATTCTATAAAAATACGAAATAGAAATGAAAGTAGCGTTCATGCGTACGTACGGCTTACCGTCTCCATGAACAGTGCATTTCATTTCTTACCTCCAAATGATTATGTAATATTATAAATGCATGTATATTCTGGATATATATGATATATACATCATGATTATAATTCTGGATATAATGGATACATGAACAACATGTAATTATAAAGGGTTTATTTTTGACTCAAGTACCAATGATCGTTAAAACGACCGTTATTAACTTAAATAATTACATAGTGTTCATGACATGGAAATAAGTGATATAAAAGGAATAATGAACTTGAAAAAGGTTCTTAAGCAGGTATAAATTAACTCAAGTTTATTATTCAGGACAATAAAGAACGATTGAGTCAAGTCGGACCCGAGGTATGGGACTTCGTCTCAATCTCCTTTCATTGAGGCATATTTTGTTTTATACACAACCTTATTTTATACGGTGTATAAACCCCTTTGACTTTTACGTTTATTCAAAAGGAATCTTTTTTTATACAAAGCGTTTACTAAATGACAAAAGAGAATTTTTTTGTCGTACGTATGCAGCGACAACGACTTCTCCGCCGCCATGACCATTATTTGAGTTTCGGCTTCCTCTACAAGCCCTACCTTTTATTAAAAGAAAAATAAATACCATGTTTTACTTTTATTTTATTTTGGTATTGAAAATGGTTTTCATAATGTTTTTATATCAATGTGTTGTATTGATATCTTGTAATTGAAAGGTGGAAATGTTTTGTTTTCTTTATGCATGTTTTCTGTGATACGATTATGTTGAGGTTCTTGGAAATTATTATGAAGACGGGTGGTTCCGTGATAAACTAAGGGCAGGTGATCCCGATATAGATCTCTAATGCATTGTGTAACATGAAGGAGTGAAACTTTAAGGTTTCTCTGAAGAGATTTAGGGTATATACTGTGATAGGTATTCCAAACATAACCAAGAGGGTTACTCCCTACGTAAGAATGTTATGAATTCCTCAAGTTACCTTTATGCCTTATGATATCTATGATTTGTTCATGATTTTATGAGGTATGTTAAAGTGATTATGTTTTATGGGTAAATTCTGATTTCATTCTTATGTATATATGTACCCATGTTTCCTTTCCATATTTTTATATCCCTTACTGAGCTTTTTATGCTCATCCCTCGTTTTTTTGAAATGTTTTTCACAGGTCAAGGGAAAGGTACATGATATGATGATAGTGTAAAGAAAGTGTCTATAAAGAATAGATGTTTTTTTAAATATGTTTCCATTGATGGGAAAGAAGAATAATATCTTTATGTAACCACTTTGTTTATATGTGGAATGTAATGCAAGTTTTATGATCTAATTCTCTAAAACTGTAAACCTGAAAAGATCCTCAATGTGTAATCATGTATTAACTCAAGAATAAGTAAGGTTTAAGGCTGGGGCCTTATATATATAGTTATTATGTACACCATTATACCCATCCAAGTAAGGTGTTGGTGGAAAATAGATTACACCACGACGTGAAGACGGTATTCCGCACGTACGCACACGCAGTGATTTCGTTTTCCGTAGGATGGATAGATGGTGAAATAGGGTTGTTTCATACTTATAATAACGTATCAGTATATGAGTGATACTGATGTTATTACTTCATAATGAAACAACCAAATAAGAATAAGTGGAAGAAGAAATAAAGTTGAAAGAATCGGTAACAGACATTACCTCTTCTTTGAAGCGCCTCTTTGAGTCCTCCACTTAGGGCACTAAAATTGGTCTTTGAAGAAGGCCAGAAACTCTAGGATGTCTCTAGGGGAGTGGAGAGGAGAAATTGGCAGGGTTTGGCCGAGCTTGAAGGCTCACAGTGGTGTGAGGAAGAGAGGTAGGAGGTGCCCTTTTATAAGGGAGGAGAGGGGCACCTTTGGAAAACTAAAAATCTTATTTTATTATAAAGACAAATTCGGTTTTAAATAGCTCCAAATTGATTTATTTAGAATCTAAGGTGGGGATGGGTCTAAATACTCTCATCCAATAGAATTTATACAAGTTTATGTTCCTATTTTAACCTTATCATTTAGATTTAACTTTAAGTTAAATAATTTTACTTTTACCGTGTCTTCATGTGTTCTTACACTATAAGGTTAATAAACTTACTATAACAAGCCAAACGACCCCAGGTTGTTTATTTTTAATATATATAACCTTATATAAGTCATTTGGCCGAACCTTATATTTTTAAAAATAAAATAACAATTAATAATAATATATTTTATTTAAAAACTATTTTATGTCAATTTTGACACTATTTAGTAATTGATTTTTGTCAAAATCATAAGAGAATTATTGGTTCGAAAAAAGTTATTAAATCAATAATAACATGTCATATTAACCTAGAAAATTAGTTTAATTCATAAAAAGTCTCAAATTACATTTATTTGGGTATTTATAACATCAATTATGTCAATATTTCATTAATAAGATAATTACTGCATCATCTTTGTGTCATAAATAAATTAAATTCTTAAATGTCTAAAAATTTCAAATAAAATACTATTATGTAGGAAATATTTTTACCTTTCTAATGAATATTTATTGTCTAATTTATCGTATGTATAACAATATATTAAAAATGATTTACTTATTAAACGTTGATTTTAACTATTTTAACTCTTCTTTAAATAAATTAATAATAAATGTCCTAATCTAATCCACGTGGGACTAAATGGTCATATTTTATTCCTAAGGCGGTTTCTGGTCGAATTAAACTTATCCAAGAGAAATAGGACATGTGTTAAGGTAATAATAATAATATCATTTTTACCCTTAATTAGCATATTTTCTTTTAACCGTGGTAAAAAAAAGTAAAAAATTACTATTCACCAAAAATTATTTTCATCTCATTTAACCACATTTTAGTCCTTGATATTAACCGTGTCTCTTAGATTTTCGAAATTCCACTCACAGAAGTGGTAAAATTATGTTTTATGAAAAATTAAGTTTTTTTACTACCACTTAGTGGTTTCACTATTCATCAATAAATGTAAGTTTCCAGAAAAATACCAAAAATTAGGCCTAAGCTATATTTGATCTTATGAATTCAAAGATGATGTCTATTTTATAAAATTCAAAACATATAAGTTACATTAACTAATTTAAAAATTAATTCTCGTCGTCAAAACAAATACCGTGTTTTTAAGAGATAATAACTATCAAAAGATTGACACTTGTTTATATCTGGTTTAAATGTGAAATTACATCCAATGAACAACATTGTATTAAATTATAAAAATATATTCTAAATATACTTTAAAACCACTCAAATTAATAATTTATCACTATTAATTATTTTGATTAAAAAATTTGTTTTTAATTAAAATTTAGTAATTTTCACTATTAATCAGAATGTGAAAGTTATCTGAAACGTACCAAAATTTCACCGTAAGCTAATTTCAATATTCCGAATCCAAAAATGAAGTCCATTTTTAAAAAGAAAATTTATAAAATTTCAAAAAGTGGGTTTTAC
Source organism: Viscum album (assembly GCA_963277665.1). Lineage (NCBI taxonomy): Eukaryota > Viridiplantae > Streptophyta > Magnoliopsida > Santalales > Viscaceae > Viscum > Viscum album. The sequence continues at coordinate 1,755,203,716 of OY728159.1, read as the reverse complement.
TATTCATAACGTCTAGTTTTAATAATATTTTAATAGCATATCATTGTTTAGTGAATCTCGGTATTGCGTACGACACAAGCTACTGAGGAAGGCTGTGATTGTGTGTAATGCAAGGCATGTCAAGGATGTGTGTTGTGCAGGCTCCTTTTGTTGTAGTGTACAACACAAGACATTAATGAAATTAAAAAGAATATTTTTCTTAAAATCTCAGAGTGTTACATTCTACCACCCTTAAAATGAATTTCGCCCTCGAAATTCGTCGGGGGTTATAAATGGTTTACTACTCGAAAGTTTCATTAATATAAACTCACATCGTAAAAAGGAATACCAAAACCAATCTTTAAAAACAAATGTATGAAACGTAACTGTTACCCAAATAAAATAATCACTAGGTTTCAACATAGGTGAAAATATGGATATGGAAGAGAAATCTAACCACCATGTTCTGATGGAGAGTGGTAGAGAACATGGCTATGGAAAAGCCAGCAATCACAAATCCATAAATTTGTGACGATCTAAGGTACCATCTGATTCATCAGATATAAGAGCACTAGGACAACATTTATGGTTTTGAAGATCATTTCCCTAATGTTGATGAAATTGGAATTAGAAGAAATACTTTTGTGATTTTGGTATAGTGTCACCGTTGGTCGTTCTTTGGACAATTTCAACTTCATCTATTAATGAAATTAAGTTGGATTTATCTTTCGTGAAGTGTTAGCAGATCATGTGATAGAATGATGGGTCATTCCATCTGTGTCAAACAAAAGGTTAAAAAAGTTATCAATAATACATAAGACCATCTATGGTGAGGTTAATCGTATAAAATTCCAAAAATGAACTTATACATCATATATCATACCACATAAAAAAATAAAACTAGATTATACTAACCAGGGACTTTTGTAGGCCAGTGGTAGGCGATAAAGGCCAGTCGCACTTCGGTTGTGGGTTTGATTCCCACAGCCTTGCCCGACGCGATGGGCTGTCGCCCGTCCTACAGGTTGTCCTTTTTCTAAAACTACATTACTATAACATCCCATTAATAATATCAAAAAAAGTTCTATCCTTAAACAATACTAACTTATGTCCAATATAATCCATTCCAATCTTTAGGCTTATCTAAAATACTTCAGTCCAAGCTCATAGTATAAAGAAAACGATTACTTGAAATGTCATCAACCAAGCATGTGAATACCATCATTTATCCCCCATATATCTTGTTGGTCACATTCCAATCCTGTGAATACCGTAATCATGTATTCTCTTGAAAAATGAATACCCATTAAACCTTAGTGAAAACATGAATGCTGTCAAAAGTTAATTCTTTCCTCATACCAAAATCCAAAAATTCTATATACTCAAACCACGATATAACCTTCTCCTTATATCAGTCATGAGCTCATGAATACTATCAAACATTTAATTTTCTCCTTATCCCTTCATTATGTGCATATCATCTATATTTCAAAAATATCTGAATAAACTTTCATGGATACTGGTATAATTAGTCATACACTTTCAAAACTCAAGGAAATACAACAGTGTAACAATCCTTAGATTTCTCTTTATTCCATAGTACCATGAGATTACTTATACAACATTACACTTGATAAACATGTAATCATTCCACTACCTTCTTAAACCATTGACCGAGCTTAAAAAATTCATTAATCTGACATATAATTTGTATTCTCTTCATCATCATCAACATAAATACTACCCACACGATCATTCTGATTCTCTTCATGAGACTTTCCCTTAGGGAATTGGTTTTCATAATGCCCGTACATTCCACATTTAAAACATTTAACCATTGTTGATGTCATAGAAATACCATTATCCTCATCCTTGGTTTTAACTGAACCTTTTCCTTTTCACTTATTGGCTTTGTGCCCTTCTTTTCCACACCCTAAGAATCTTCTAGTTCCTTTGAAACAATCTCCCCGATGCCTCTTCCCACATGATTTACATGAGGGAAATTGAACTTTCTTTCCTCTATGATCATCATGAAACTCCATCTTTCTCTTATTATCTGAGTCGGGAAACTTACCAAAGTTGATATTATTGATCATATTATGAGATTGCTGATTAGGCATAATAACGATGTATGGACTTCCAAATCTCATTTCATTTGGATTCTCATAAAGAATATCATTCCATTGTCCGTCATATCCTCCATTATCATGAATCTTCCTGTTTCCAGCCATTTTCTAAAACCTAAAAAGAATAGTGTGAGAGGTAAAAATCATGCTAGGGAAAACAACATAATAAAAGAGTATTACCTTCAATATCTAACATCTTAGGATTAATTCTAATATCGTTAGCGTAATTCTAGGACTATAACCTATACATATACTTAACCTTAGGAACATCCCCAGACATACCTTATAAATATCTCTAGGGATCTCACTAAATTTATCGCATCCTAGTTTCCAACGGTTGACTAAACCTTTCCTCTGATACCAACTGTAGAGATCCGAATATTGACGTACATGGAAAATACATTACTTTTGCGGAATACTTAATATATAACAAAAACAGACACACGAGGACCGTAATATTTTAGTGTCTTTGGAAACATGGAACGTAATCTTCTAATCGTGATGAAAGATCATCAACATATCCAATAAAGATATTCTACTTTTTGTTTCCTTACCTAAAATCTTTCTTTTAATCCCGGGGGAAATGAAAACATAAAAAGGGTGAGCTCAAATGCTCAGTAAGGTTATGTATGGATAAAATAAAACATACCATATACATTTGAACTTAAAAATATGAACATAATGTTTAAACATCAAAATCTTGAGAAACGACATAAAACATGGATGTACATAAGGCATAGATCATAATGGAACATAAATCATGATAAATTAGCATGGGAATAAAACATGTAATTGTGGAAACCATTCAGCACATGTCATGATTTCCATATTATCCAAGTCATTGCTGCCAAGACCATCTTAGTGGACAACATCTCTTTCTAAATCGAGTTCACTCCTCGTTTCAGTCCTGTAACACTGAACCGGATAAACTTACCGTTCCATCCATGTCTATCTCATGAGATATAAAATCTTTACCCAATGCATTGGAGGGAGATATAGGTCCCACCCATCTCATAGTGAAATCATTCTTACTTGTGCCACAAAATAAACTTAAAACATTCATCATAACCCAAAGAATAAAATGGGTTTCATAAACATCATCCCATCATCTCCTAATCCATATAAAACAAATGGACATTTCATCATAGTAAAAGTGAATGAATTTAAATCATAGAGACATTAAACTTGAAACATACACATATTAAATAATGTCATCATAGATGGAAACTGGTTTTGATAAAACATTTGAAATGAATTTGTGAGGAAAATATCCTTTCTTCATCAAAATCAATTTTGTTTCACAAAACGTCATGCAATTTTAAAAGCAGAGTATTTTGTTGAAAATAGTCATGAAATCTTTTGGAGGAATCTTTATAAAGATAAGGCTTTATAAAACCGTAAAAATCCTTTCATGTCATATATGTTAAAAAAGCATCCTTCTCGTACTTTTGCCGGAAAAGTAAAAATGTTCCTCGTAAAAGAAAGATTCCATACATACCATGTAGTAAAAGTCAATAATGGGTAAAAAGGACTTTAAACATACATGAAATCATTTTTATAAAACGTATACATGGATGATAAATATAACCCCATCAAATACTTAGGAATAAGCAATCTCGGATAAAAATGAGATTTGAAAAATTATCCCTTACATTAGGTCTGATTTGCTTTGTAAGTGTCCGGACCTCTTGTAGAATGATTTAAATAATGTCATTGACTTATTAAAGAATCATACTCAATGTTATGATATTATATATGGTTCACTTATGACTTTATATTACCCGTTCTTTTGTAAATTCCATGTTAAAGAGCGTTTTGGGCAAAATCGTTTCATTTGTCCTCCGTGTTTTGACTTGTAATTTTTCACATGATTACATAGATCATGATTACATAATTTCAGAATATAAAACATGATTTATATATAATATATATTCAGAATATAAATATATATAATAAATCGGTAAATGGAATGAAATACACCGTTCATGGAGACTGTAGGCCGTACGTACACATGAACGCTGTATTCGTTTCCTTATTGAGTTGAATGGAATTAAGTAGAGGACAAACATATATATAAAAATAAATCCAGTATCATTATTATATCATATATTTCATGATTACTTATTATATATACATTATAATCATTCATGAATGGTTAACGTGGAGAATGAATCTCATCGCGTCGTGGAGACGGTAGTCCGTACGTACGCATGAGCGATGGCATCGTTCTCATGATCATGGAATTGTATTGGAGTGTATGTATACTATTTCAGAATCAATATCACTTTACAATAATCATATATAGTTATTATGTACACCATTATACCCATCCACGTAAGGTGGTGGTGGAAAATAGATTACACCACGACATGGAGACGGTATTCCATACGTACGCACGTGCGGTGATTTCGTCTTCCGTGGGATGGATAGATGGTGAAATAGGGTTGTTTAATACTTATAAAAACATATCAGTATATGAGTGATATTGAAGTTATTACTTCATAATGTTACAACCTAGGAATAATATGTGGAAGAAGAAATAAAGTTGAAAGAATCGGTAACAGGCATTACCTCTTCTTTGAAGCGCCTCTTTGAGTCCTCCTCTTAGGGCACAAAAATTTGTCTTTGAAGAAGACCAGGACCACTAGGATGTCTCTAGGGAAGTGGAGAGGAGAAATTGGCATGGTTTTTCTGAGCATGAAGGCTCAAAGTGGTGTGAAGAAGAGAGGGAGGAGGTTCCCTTTTATAAGGGAGGAGAGGGGCACCTTTGGAATAACTAAAAATATTATTTTATTATAAAGCCAAATTCGGTTTTAAATAGATCCAAATTGATTTATTTATAAGATAAGGTGGGTATGGGTCTAAATACTCGCATCCTATAGAATTAAACAAATTTAGGATCCTATTTTAACCTTATCATTTAGATTTAACTTTAAGTTAAATAATTTTACTTTTAACGTGTCTTCTTGTGTTCTTACACTATAAGTTTAATAAACCTACTATAACAAGCCAAACGAACCCCAAGTTGTTTAGTTTTAATATATATAACATTATCTAAGTCATTTGGCAAAACATTATATTTTTAGTAATAAAATAACAATTAATAATATAATATTTGTATGAAAAACTATTTTATGTCAATTTTGACACTATTTAGTAATTGATTTTTTTTAAAATCATAATAGTATAATTGGTTCGAAAACAGTTAATTAAATCAATACTAACATGTCATAGTAACCTATAAAATTAGTGTAATTCATAAAAAGTCTCATATTACATTTATTTGGGTATTTATAACATCAATTATGTCAATATTTCATTAATAAGATAATTAGTGCATCATCACTGTGTCATAAATAAATTAAATTAATAAATTTCTAAAAATTAAAAATAAAATACTATTATGTAGGAAATATTTTTATATTTCTAATTAATATTTATAGTAGAATTTATCTTATGTATAACCCTATAGTAAAAATGATTTACTTATTAAACTTTGATTTTAACTATTTTAACCCTTCTTTAAATAAATTAATAATAAATGTCCTAATCTAATCCAAGTGGGCCTAAATGGTCATATTTTATTCCTATGTTTATTTTTGGTCGAATTACACTTATCCAATAGAATTATTAAATGTGTTATTGTAAAAATAATATCATTTTTACCTTTAATTAACATATTTACTTTTAACCGTGGTAAACAAAAGTAAAAAGTTACAATTCACCAAAAATTATTTTCATCTCATTGAACCATATTTTAGTCCTTGATATTATCCGTGTCTCTCGGATTTTCGAAATTCCACTCACAGAAGCGGTAATATTATGTTTTATGAAAAATTCAGTTTTTTAACTACCACTTAGTGGTTTCACTATTCATCAAAAAATTAATGTTTCCAAAAAAATACCAAAAATTAGGCCCAAGCTATATTTGATATTATGAATTCAAAAATGTTGTCTATTTTATCAAATTCAAAACATATCAGTTACATTAAATAATTTAAATATTAATTCCCGTCGTCAAAACAAATAGCGTGTTTTTAAGAGATAATAACTATCAAAAGATTGACACTTGTTTATATCTGGTTTAAAAGTGAAATTACATCCAATGACCAAAATTGTATTAAATTGTAAAAATATATTCTAAATATACTTTTAAACCACTCAAATTAATAATTTATCACTATTAATTATTTTTATTAAAAAAGTTTTTTTAATTAAAATTTAGTAATTTTCATTATTCATCAGAATATGAAAGTTATCCGAAACATTCCAAAATTTCACCCAAAGCTAATTTCGATATTCCGAATCCAAAAATGAAGTCCATTTTGAAAAATAAAATTAACAAAATTTCAAAAATTGTTTATTACTATTCATAACCGCTAGTTTTAATAATATTTTAATAGCATATCATTGTTTAGTGAAACTCGGTATTGCGTACGATGCAAGCTATCGAGGAAGGCCGTGATTTGCGTGTAATGAAAGGCAAGTCAAGGATGCGTGTTGTGCAAGCCCCTTTTGGTATAGTGTACAACACATGACATTAATGAAAATAAAAAGAATATTTTTCATAAAATCTTGTGTTGTTACATGAAATATTGGTTTTTAATTTCGTGAAACGTTTTTCTAAATTGTTTTTATTCATAAGGAAGTGTGATATGACTTTTAAAAATTAATTTGTCTTGTTATGTTGTGTTTTATCCCATTTAGATTTTTCACATGAAAGGGTTTTGGTTTAATGTGTGATAACAAAAATTTTATAAAGGGTTTTTTTACAAATGATTTTATCTAAAATTGGTTTGTGGTCCCCTATTTCAAAAATTAGATTATGTTGTTACTAAAGATTGGTTTTATGTTATGCTTGAGGTCTAGTTTGACCACTTTGGAAAAAATGAAAAAAAGTGTTTGTCATAAAAACCCATGTTGAGGTTCCTTGTGCGTTGTTTACATGTGATGGTTGGTATATCCTCAGTATAGAATAACAGGATTCCATTAATTGGGTCCCTTGGTTGGTAACCCTTTGTAATCTTTTGAATTTATGGCATGAGGGAAATCTTTGGGGAGACATAGGGTGAGACCTACTGTGAAATATTATTATAAATACAGGTTGTGATTTTATACTTGGTGGAAACTATTGGATCACCTCATTTTATACTTACGACATACGAACATGACATATTGAGAGAATTACTTGAGATGAGTACTGTACTGATATGTTATGGTACTGACCACTGGCCCATAGAAAGCAGATATGTTTGGATTTATTGCTATTGGGTTTTCCCTCCACATGTCCTAAGAAAGGGAGGCTGAGTGTTTGTAGCATTAGATTTTATCATAATTGGAATGATACTCTAGATGGGGTTTCAGGTATTAATGTTTTCTGGATTATTGTCGATCTCCTGGGTTCGCTAATGTCTAGTGGATTTTAGCTAATGAACTGTTGCTGACGAACTTGCATACCTGATTACATTCCCCTTTTTATTCTTTCCTAGGTACCCTTGTGTGGTGTTTTTCATGAAAAGAAAAATTTTGTTTTCCTAACTCATTTGAAAATGTTTTTTAAAAGAAAAAATTGTTTCAATCTATTTATATTTATTTTTTAAATAAAATCATTACATTCCCCTTGAATTAGGATAGTAATACTTTAGGATAAATTATTATTTTTTAAATGTTTATGGAAAATGGTTATTAATTTGTTTTTAAGTAAAAATAATTATAGAAATTCATACTTTAATATATTTTAGTTCAAACTAAGAATAACTGTTAATTAATTTCATAGGTAGTGCATTGTGAAAAAATATATCAGGCTAGCCTATTGAGTTTTAATAATCACGTATATAGTTCTTTTCTGTTTTTATTTCATGTGTAGATTCTATCTTGGGTGTGTTCTCCTTGGGTGATGTTTTATCATTGAGTCGGAGAGTGACTTGTGGTGTCAAACAGAGTTAGTTCGGTCATCGAGTTCAGTTAGTATTGGGTTCTTCAGTTCAGGTTAAGTCATTTTGTTTGGATTATGTATTCTCTTATTTACATTATTTTTTCCTCTGTTTTTATTTATTTTTATTGGATTAAATCATTCCCATTATCTCTATCAAGGCCCTATCCCTTTTTTCCAACCTAGGAGGATCGAGAATGCCTCTTGGGTCTTGCCGTAGATCGGATCAGGTGACTGGATCAAGGAGGACCCGGGATGGTTCATGAAATTTTTATTAAAATAAATTTAATAATGTAGATATTTTATGTTACATGAAACACCGAGTTTATATTATGCTACAAACAACATTATGATTATATTTTGTATAATAAACACTAAGTGTATCTTTCATTACATGCAACACCGAGTATAAACAATGAATAAATACTATTAAAATATAATTATTTAATTTAATAGTTATCACCTAGATATTAGAATGGAGGGTATGAATAAAATTAAATATATTATCAGGATATAATGTTTCAACACACACACACATATATATATATATATATATAATTCATTATTTACTAATTAATTTGAAATTTAAATAAAATTCATTTTAAAATAATAGAAATATTTTTCCGAAAAACTATTTTTATGCACACAAACACGATTTACCTAAATTAAATAATCAAATTAATTTTTGTGACTTGATTTAAATAAATTTACATATTAAATATTCAATTAAATTTATAACAGTAATTTTATGTTTTTTCAAGAGAAAATATAATAATAAATCCAAATTTAGGAAAAAAAAAGTTTTCCAAGAAAAGTAGTTTTGTTACATGTTGAGAAGTTATTTTGTAATTAATAAATTCCAATTTTAGGAAATTAATTTCAATAAATGAAATTAACTTTTTAAAACATAATGTCAAAATTATATTCGGATTATTTTTTTATAATTTTCTATGAATATTTTTTTATGAATAGTTATAAATACTGGTTTTTATTCATGATTCTCTTTTCTTATAAAGAATTTTAAAACATTCAAAATGTTTCTATTTGTTTAAATAGTATAATAAGTTCAATTATATATAAATTTATCCAATTTAGTTCATTTAAAAACATATATATTGAATTTGGATATAAAAACCTTTTAAACATTCAAACATTTTTTCTTTGGAAAATTGCTTTCTCAATCTGTCTACAGGAATAATTTTAAAATAAATTTTACCACTTACATTAAATAATTTTGGAAGAATATATTAAATATTTTAACACCGTATAGTTTATTTTACTATTAACTTCTAATTTAATTTTGATAAAATATAATAGTGAAAATAATAAAAATTAATTACTCTAGTTAAGGATAAAAGAGGATTACAAGGGGGTTAAACTAAAAAATATAAGGTGTAAAATAACCCATAATCTTATATAATTAAAATTATAAAAAAATATTTAGACCATATATATTATATTGTTTATAAAGTTCAATTTTCAGCCTTTATTCATTACAAAAACGTTGGTACACCATTTACTTTTAAATAATTAAATGTGTGTCGCTCACCTCATTTACAAATGGCCACCACTCACCTCTCATCTTCACAGTGAAAAAAAGCATTTTGTTTTCCCAACACCAACCAAAATATTTCCCTTAATTACCATATCTCATAGTATAAAAATTATATTGTTCATAAATCTATTCTAGGAGAGGTATTTGTGAAATCAAATAGGAGTTGTCCGAAGAAAATGGGATGACCCAAACTGAGAATTTTATTTTATTTATTCACTCACCTCATCCAGTTATTATAAAAACATATTGATATAAAACCATAATTATATTTCATATCATGATTTTATTTTTTTAAATTTACATAACTTTCAACCATATCCACCTCCAGAAAATGGGGTAAAAATTCAGCGTTCAGGTGTATGACGTAATACAGTCTCCAGAACCGATGTTATTAATTTTCCATATCCACCTATAACTGATGGATATAATGATGTATTTATTATTTATATAAGATATTTTTGATATTATTATACATTTAATATAATTATAACACATCATAATTATTAATTTTTATTTAATGGGATTAAATTAATTTCGATCAAGTGTATGATGGTCTACCTCCTTGTGAAGCGACATGAATCTTTTTGTCACATATTATTTAAAATTAAGGTAAAAAATGATGGATTTAAATATAAATAATTAATTTATATGAAATAAAAAATATTATGGAATTTTTTTACATCACTTACCATTTTTTATTTATTCTTGTTTAGAAAATGGAAATAGTATTCATGCATACGCTTGGTCTGCCATCTCATTGAACGGTGTATTTCATTTTTTATCTCAAATATTTATAGATTAAGGAAAAAACATATATTTTAAATATATATGATATTTACATAATATTTATAATTATGAAGATACTGTAACCATGACCAAATTAATGGGACCAAAAATAAAAACTCAAAACATATTGGAAAAACAAAACAATTATTACCTGAAAAATGATTTTAAGGGAGAATTATTAATAAACATGTGATAATAGGTAATAAGAGAAAATTATATGGTTTGATATATTTATATATTTATAATTCATTAATAAATGGTTAATAAACCTATATTGATTGTACATTAGGTTTTAATGTGTATGGAAGAATTCAAGACATATGGTAAATGGATTTTCGTATCACTTATTTTTTGTGAGACACATCCCTTATTTACCAGGTTTTTATTTTATTTTGTATTTATAATGCCCAGGAATTTATTTTATTATTTATATCCGGAAAATTATGAGGATTTATATATTTATTTTGGATCACTCTTTTATAGGGTTTATAGTTCACAATTCACCAAACTAGTAAGGTATTTTTTCTTAATTTTTTTTATTTGGGACCTAAGTTGTCATATGCACATACCATACTCTATGAGGTGTGTATACTACCCCAATTACATGATATATCATGAATATAATTATATTATTAGGGAAAAATATTTCATTATATTTTTTTATTGAATTTTTCCAATTATTCAATAATACCAATGTGCTAAAGATTTGATGTTTCAATCTCATTGTTTATCGATAATGTTTATGAAATTGTCTTCAATGTTGATGTATTGTGATATATCCCTAAAAAACTCATAAATTTATAATACTATGATTATTTAATGATAATACATGTTTGAAATTAATTTTCCCCTCTTTATATAGTCAATAGTTTCAAATAATTTATTTATGAAAAATCATATTTATTTCTCTCTTCGGTTGAATATATTTCTTCTTCCAAAAAATCGTTTTCTAAAAATGTTTCACAAAATGATTTGAAAATTATCAAAATTATTTATTAAATATAATTTATACTACTTTTAATATTTTTAAAAATGGTTTTATAGGAATATTTATTTCATTTTTCAAAATATATATATATGGATATTGCTACAAATGTGATTGGAATATTTGTTTTAACTTATACGACATGAATGGTATTGTACACAATCATGAAAAATCATTAATTTAAATATTGATTTATATGTTTCAAATTAATGTTTCAAATTTATGTTTCAAATAAATTAATTTGAAAATTGTTTTATGAATTTTTTAATAATTTTATTTTCAAAATAGAATGGACATTTTTCTCGAGTTATGTTTAAAATAAATTTTAATGATTTCATTATAATTTCAAAAGGTTTTTATCAAAGAAAATTATTTTCAATATGTGTAATGTTTTAAAATGTTTATTTTTGTTTTTATAAAGGGTATATTCATCCTTAAATGTTCCATGTGATCTTTCAAAATCATTTTCCATCTAAGATTATATCCTTTGATCTTACTTATGATTTTCTAAGGACATGTTCCAAGGATACCATTCTAGTTATTTCTATAGATGTTTTATGTTTGTGATGAAAATATGTTTATGAAACATGATTCTTTTCTATAAGGTATGCCATTATAATATTATTATGAATCATTCTTATTATTCTATGGGTTATTCTTTGATGAAATGATAAAATGATTTTGATGACTTTTTATTTTCTAAAAATTATGTTTTAAAAAAATGTTTATGAAGATAATTTCGTATCATAGATTCTGATATGATTAATGTTGTTTTATTTTAAGGAAAAAATATGTATGATTTTTATTATGTGATGTTGATTATGTTATAACCAAAGATGGTGGTTATTTTATAACCCAGGAAAGTAGTCATATTATAATCAAGAAGTGTAGGACATATATCACCCTCTCATGAATTTGGAAATGGTTGATATCTCATTAGATAAATATGAATAGAATGGAGAGTAAACCGAATTCATTAAGAAAATTTTTCCACTCTAATATTCTTGGGATTGAATCTTGATTATTATGATGGTTTGTGAGTGAACCCATTCTACTATGAAATTTTTTTAAATTATCCTTAACTACTAAGGAAATGAAATTATGATTATGTGTTATCCATGTTTCCTTATATTATATCAATTTTATTATGTAATAGATCATATTATTAAATTTACTTATGATATATGTCTTAAGATATTCCAATATATATGTAATTACTAAATTCTATGGTCTATTATATGAAGGGTACAGTTTTTAAATATTATTCTCATGTTTCCATACACTTGTGGTCATGATATATTGTTATCTCACTTGTTTACCCTTACTGATAATTTGAGATCACATTTTATTATGTTTTCGTTCTCTTGTTTATAATGAATGGTATTACATATGATAATTCTAAGAAAGGTATTAGTATTAAGAACATAATTGGAGATGATATATCTCACATATGGATAGGTTTTTATGTTTTTAGGTTCCTAAAGTCAATATACCAAAATGATTATCAAAATAATTGATATGATATGGAATGAATATTTTTCTATTAGGATGAAATATTTATGTATGAAAAGTTGGGACAATTATATATGGTATTAATGCATTGTTTAGTTAACCTATATAATATAGTAGAGAAAAAATTACTGAGACCCCTTGGGGTATTTATATAGATATTTATTGGGATAAGACTTTGTAAAAGTCTTAGAATAATTCAAAGTATAATATAATGTCTTGGAATATTGCTAAAGGATAAATAATGTAGTGTTAATGTAGTTACATCCCTATTTAGTTACTATTAGTGGATGTTAATATAGAATAGATGTAACTAGGGGTAATAACTCTAAAATTGGTGTATTGATATGGACTCAATCAACCTCTGATGCATGAAAATGGGTACACCTTGTTTGACACTTAGAGGGGATATGTTTTTTAAAATTCACAAACTCATTATAAATCATCCTAAAGGATTTGAATGACGACTATGAATGTCCTAGGTTAACCCTATTGTGTCATATATTGAAAACATGGTGTCATGAATATGAATATTCATTGCGATTTATCATGATCATGTGGTTTTTAAAAAATGGTTATAGTTTCCCACAATATGATTTTTGTTTATTTCAATGGATAAAATGAAAAGTAATAATGTTAACACAACATTTAATGGAATATTGGGTGACTATATGAAATGAAACATATGATGACTAGAGATATAGATTTTTTTATTATGCATTTCATTTATTATAATATATGATTAAAAATGTGAACATTGGCGACATTACTAAAGAATAAAATAAGAGAAAGATAGAATATTATAAATTTTCACGTTGTGATGAACCGAAAAGAAATATGATTTAGCTTCTTATATTTCCTGAAAGTGAGAATTAGGATCTAGATGAACATCTAAAATAGAGGTGAGGATGTTATATATGTTTAAAAGAAGGTCGTATAGTGGATATTTTTTGAGGAGTTCAATGTGTTGAGTTGGGGAACATTGGAATTATCTAATTCAATTCCCTGTCCAAATAATTTACATCCATAACAAGGAAGGAATTATTATATTTCAATCATTAAAGAGGATGTATTGAAGTATTTATATATTATGATTCATGGATTCTGATTTAGAATTATTTTTTCCGAATAGAATTTTGGTTGTATTAATCATGAAAAATCAAAGGCTTATATTAATTTCAAATTAATATATGTCCCCATATAGGATTAGAATAAGAGTTGTTGATACCGTCATGAGTTTATAAGTTTAATGTTGATCGTAAGGTCAAATTATTAAAATAATATTTAGAGGTATTATGTGGTGGGAGTATATAATTATTAAATATATTTTTGGAGAAAAATATGGAAATACAACCCTTTGGTTTCATATATGTTATAGTGGGAAAACGTTTTTCAGTAGGAATAAATTTTTTTTTGTGGGACTATGATTTAAGGTATTGGAATCTTTATGGTTTATATTATATTTTATGTTAATTTAATTATGTTCTATTTCAATTTTATAATGTTTTAGGAACTATTATAATATTGTTTTGGATAAACAATGACCTACATTCTGAGAGAAAAACTATTTCATCTAGAAATCCTACTGGGATTAAAACCAAAACATAAGGTTGAAGAGGTTATAACACCAAGCACTAGAACACAAGATAGGGTATTTATAGAGGACATCATAATTAGATATATTCCTATTCATATATCTCGGTACATGGTATCCAACAAGTAAAATCTAAGGTATAATTTTATAAGTGGATGCTATAATCATTATGCATACAAGAATGGAAATGTGAATATATCACAATAGATTTATTTTTTGAAATCCACAAAATTACTAAATGGAACAATACAATATGGACTTTAGTTGATCATCTTACAAAGTCAGCACACCTGCTCACAAACCGATATTATTTATCTATGGATCAGATTATGTGAATATACAGTATGAAAATGGTTGGATTTCATTGAGTACCTAATTAAATTGTATATAATTGGTATTTTAATTTTAACTTGATGATTTGATGAAGTCTCTATGAAACCCTTGTTACAGAGTTGAGTTTCCATATTTTTTATCATCCTCAGACAGATAGTCAGTCTGATAGAATAATTCTAACCATAAAGGATATTCTATAATCATTTTAAATGGGTTTCAAAGGTGGATGAGATCAACATCATCCACTAGTTGAGTTTTGTTATAATAATATACTTCAACAGAGAATTCAGATTTATCCTTATGAACACATTTTTGGAAATAAAAGAATAACTCCATTGAACTAAAATAATGTTTCTAAAATAAATCTATTGGGACACAAGCTAGACAATGAAGTGCTAGAAAATCATAGAGGAATTAAACAACATGTATGGGAAGGAATGTGTTGATTGTAATATTATGAATATAATTGTCCATGTGATCTAGAATTTTATGTTGGTGAGAATGTGTTTATATTAATTTGTATATGAAAAATAATGGAAAACTAATCCCAATGTATATCATCCACTTTGAAATTAATGATCATATCATGTTAGTATCCTATTAGTGGTCACTTCATCCAAACTTATCTCATCTTCATTATGTCTTCCATTTCTATATACTGATGAATTATATAAGTTATACTTCAAATTTTTTAAACTATGAAGTTGTACTACTAGAGAAAGATTATTCTATTGAGGAACAACCTATATATAATTTCAATTGAATAAAGAATGTTCTATGAAACAGGACCACTCACCCAGTCATTGTTTTGTGAAAAAAACCTCCATCTGAAGGAATTATTGGGGGAGCCTGATGATGTAATGGGTTATATGAATCGTTAGTTGTTTGTACAAAAGTGATGAATTTTTAGGGAGGAATTCATTTTAGAAGGGGGTAAAATGTAACATATTGAGATTTTGTGAAATATGTTTTCAAATTAATTCCATATTTTTGATATATTGTGTCATATGAAACACCGATTTTATCTTAAATTTTACACAACACTTAGTTTAGCATGTGTTTCACACAACCCAGAGTTTAGTTTGTCTTATATGCAACACCAAGATTAAATTAGATGTTACACTATTTAAAAAGATATTTATAATACAATTGTTTTGGCGGTTGGTAAGACTATTATTTACTAAATTATGACTATATGTTTATTATTCATTTATATATTTCAATTTTTTTGGTGACCAATTAATTAGAAAAAAATTAAATACCATTTGAAATCAATTGATATCTTTTTTTAAGAAACTAATTTTATGTGAAAAGGCATTTCTTTGCTTAGTAAATTTAAAAAATTGTGCAATTAATTTTGTGATGGTTATATAATATATTTTTAATACAAATTCTAACAATCATTGTTTGGGTTTTATTGAAAATATTTATGAGTAAATCCAAATTTACTCTTAAAAACATTATTTTTCTAAAAAAAAATTGCCACCTTTTGCGAACTTATTTTAAAATTTCTTTTTTACTCATTAATAATGTTTATTTGATGAAATTAAATTAATTTTTTCATCTAAAATTCCATAATTATCATAAAGAATGTTTTTAGATTTTTTAAGAAGGGGAATTTTTCAATGAATGGTGACAAATACATATTTTATTAACAATTGTCATTTCATTTAAAAATTTAAAATAATAAAAATGTATTTATTATTGTTTTAAAAGTAAAATTGGTTAAATTACTTATATATTAATTAAATTTAGGCCATTTTCAAAAATTTAATATTAAATTTATAAGTAAAATCTTTTTAAACTTTTAAACATTTTCACTTCAGAAAACCTCATTCCATCACATCTGTGATAAAAATTTTAAATATAATGTTCCAAATTATGTAAAAATATTTTAGAAAAATGGATTATATATTTTTAATTAGATTTATTTATATTATAAAATAAATTATAATTATTTTTAACCATAATGAACAGTGAAAACTGTAAAAGTTAATTAATGTGGCTAAGGTAAATATGAGTTTACCAAGGGTAAACAAATATTATAAGTGGTAAAATTACCTATAAACATGACCAAAACAAAGTTTTTGGTAAATATATTTACCTCGTAACTTCAATTATTTATAATTATCCATTTTATATCCATTTTTCATTATAAAAATAGTGGTAATCTTTTTCCTTTTCAAAAAGTAAAAGTACGTCAATTTGAACACTTATTAATGGACTCCCACTCTCCTCTAATATTCACACTCAAAAAACTTTTTGGATAAAAAATACCTACCAAAATTTCATCCTTCAGTCCATCCTCTCTTCCTAGTGAAAAATTTTGGTCAAAAGTCCATCCCAGGATGAATTTTGGTGCAATCCAAAAAAAGTTGTTCGGAGAGGATATAACACCCCAAACCGAGCATTTTATTATATTTTTAGTCAACCATTTTAATAACTTATTAAACCATGATGATATATTGTAATATGTATATTAAATATAAAAATATGTTTTTATTTTCTGTTAATGACCAAAAATCATCTCCACCTTCATAAAATGTTGTAAAAAAATCATCATTCTCGTGTAATGCGGAGTACCACCTCATGAACCGATGTTATTCATCTTGCATCATCACCTATCACATATGAAAATAATGCGTTTTTATTATTAATATTTTATATTTATGATATTTTTATTATTATTGATTCATTATATCACATATTAAATATTATATTATATTCTATGGGAATACGATAAAGTCAATCATGTATACGTAGGACTACCGCCTCGCAAAACAATGCGATTAATTTTTCATGTATTATTTATTGGAAGGTAAAAAAGAATGGATTAAATAAAAACATGTGATATATATAAAATAACACATATTCTTCTATAGTAACAAATGATTTACTCTCCTTTCTTTCATCCTTTTAAGAGAATGCAAAAAACATTCATGCGTACATATGGCCAACCACCCCCAAGAATATTGTATCTTATTTTCCATCTCTAACACTTATATATTGGGATAAAAATATATACACATATATATAATGAATATATATGTTACAACCATCCTTCATCATGATGTGGGATTGGACAATAGATTTCCAAACCCTTCCTTCCTCCAAGTTGATGTATATATAATGACCCATGAGGCCCACCTTCAGTAGTCCTAGCAGTGGCGACTAGCACCAAGGGAATAGAATCACGTGTATTAGGGAAGGAATTACCATTTTTATTTAGTTGGATTTGGAGATAAGTTAGTAAATCCCGATCATCATTGAAACTGGAACTAATAGTAAGGCCAAAACAATCCATTCTCATATACATGTTCCAATAATAAGTGCTATAATTAAACAGAAAACCTTGAAGGTAGGTACCAAAAGAAATGGATAGAAACATCAATGATCCCATCATCTAAGCTAATAAGGTCTGGTATGGTCCTCAAAATCTTCTTGGAAACCTAAATGAAGTTTTATATATGTTTGGTGAGTTAACATGTATACCTATTAGGGAAAACCAAAAGCTCTCTTGCACTAGTGGAGAGGCATTCTAATGACCTCTGAGAAAAGGAGATAACCAAAGAACCTAGTAAATAAATTATACACCCAAACCACACCAAGGAACACTCCCAAAATAATTCAAGCCATGTAAATTAATAGTAATAACACATCGTTTTTTGGGTCCCCCGTGACACTATCCCACTAGTTATTGAAGACATCCTACAAGTCAAACCTCCCGCTCCATTCTTACTACAGTCCCACTACAATACCCTGCCCACACACACCTGGGTGACCACAACCACACATCCAACCCGCAAACACCTGGTCCACAAAAACCACATGTAACCACTCCCACATATACCTGGGTTAGAAAAACTACTACCATGCCCAAAGACACTTGGTCTAGAACAACTATTTCCATGCCCGAAAACACATGGGCCACATCTCGAAGACACTTGGGAATAAACCTGCCCGCACAAACCTGGGAAAACCACCACAACCACCCTACCCAAATAATATTTGGCTATAATGGACCTCAATTCATCATATTAAACCCATATAGTCTTCAGCTACATTGGAAAGGGAGTGGAGATGAGCTAATAACGAGCCACTCATACAAGTGGTGGGAAAAATACCATCCCCCATGGAATGGGTGTGTTCAGAACGAATCAACATGGGTGGGGAATGAATAAAAAATATAAGATCTAAATTATATATATAGGAAAAAAAGAACTCATCCCAACCCAGGGGTTCTAGAATCATTCCATACACAAATAACCTCATTACTATTCATTCATAAGAAGCACAACATCCATAACCAAGTCACAACTCATTCCAGGAATACAATTCCTCATTGAACCAATTCTTGTTATCGCATTCATGTGGTTCCATTTAAATAATTTTTCACTACCAAACTACTAACATGCATTTCCACAATCCGGGGAATGAAATACATCCAATCATCAAAATAAGAATTCACAACTGGTTCTCTTTTAATGCCAAAAAAACAAAAGGGATCCGTGAGATCCCTCGAAGTACTGGAACCAAACCAAGCCCCAACATATGGCCCCCACATGGCCATTGATACACAAACAAACAACTGCACCACAGTAAGGGATCACATCCCCATCATCTCACCCCACATGGATCAAGTAAAATATCCCCACAAATCACCAAAACCGAGCAAGGGAGATTTCATATTTAAACACACCATTCCATTAGTTCTGTCTTTCTGAAAAGGTTAACATGGCTGACCACAAAAGGATTCTTGTTCACTAGAAATAAATTTAGTCATGTAAGTTTATTTGATTAACCAATTTTACGTTACATCCATCCATTTATAACAGAAGACATGTGTTCATTAGTGTGCAAGTAATGTCCACCAACATCCACGATTTTCAATGGAAATAATCCCCTAAAATACACAACATATAATCTAGGATAAATGAGTAGAGTAGCATCATCAAACACACCTTTTCATTCATTAAAAGTTCATTTATTATCTTCGTTAATGTTTGGTTTATTTGACCCCCAAAGGATACATTACCATTCCAACCCCGCATGATACACAATTAAAAGATACGAAAGAAGAACCCTACATAGATGATCAACGATCAAATTTTTTCTCCTTGCACCAAGAATTGGGGATGCAAGACTTATAGGGGAAAACTCTGAGGACTCTAAGAATGAGTAGGAAAGGATCCAGCACAGGCACACTACTATCCTCCAGAAGGGGGCTCCAAATTTACCAAGGAAAAGAAAAGAGGATAAAAAAGGATAAGAATAATGAACCCCATGTGATAAAAGGTGATATCCTAGTTTTACGTGGAATGAATTTTGAATGGATTTAAAGGCGGATCGTGGTTTCACCATGTGGTTCGACAGTAACACATGATGAAATTAATTGTTATTTAATAATTAAAATCGTATAGGTCTCTATCACAAATGTGCGGTAAATGATTTCATTCCAAGAGTGGGAAATATGACCATTGAGGGTCACCCCACTCTTATGGGATTTAACAAATTGTTTATGGGGATAAAACGTCCTTGAACAACTTTAAAAGTTTAAAAAACATAAAATTGGCATTATGGGAAACTAGTGAAAGAAAACCCCGAAAAACTCCCCCATGGAACCGATCGGTTGTGGTGTTGAACGACGACACACAGATCGGTGACACATTGATAGGTGACACAATGATCGATGTCACCGATGGGTGACACCACGATGACAGTTTTCCACTAACACTTCCACCCTTCAAACATACAGATAGTGTCTAGGGCACCCCAAACACCAGAAATTAGAAATGTTATGGACCAAAGGGTCTGACCCATTAAATTAGATACCTCTCAAATTATTATCATCCTTGATAATTGAAACTAGAATCGATGAATAGATAGGGGTCTAAACAACCACCTCGTAGATACCTCTCAGGAGTAAACATACTTGACATCTAGGAAAACCTCTCCCTCAAGTGACCACAAAACATATAAGGTTCACACCCTCTTGTCATATAGATTAGGGAGTCCCTTACCACATGTCAAAATATTATCCTCTTTTGGAAGCACCGACTCGTCTGCATGGTTTTAATCACATCCAATTTAATGCGTCTTGATTAGGGATTATATTTCCCATTCCATAGTTAGGACTCTTCACATGCACTAAAATAACAAGGAATGTAACACATTTCATAATTATCCAGTTCAAACACTAAATCACAACATGTACACCAAAAATCAGAAAAAAAATAAAAATAAATCTGGGTACTGGGTGCACATATCTGCCTCCTGTTCACACGTACACTCCTTGAGGCCACCATGCCTCCAAAACACATGAACCAAGGGAATGGTTCATCCATGAATCTCATTCTAGTCATGATCCTATATCCTCACTGGTTTCTCTATAAAAGTTATATATTCCATGATATCCAGATTTACCATATCGAGGACATGTGAATCATCGTGTAGATACTGAAGAAGTTGAGACACATGGAGGACATCGTGCACACTCAGCAACGGTGGTGAAAGTGCCAGCTGAAAAGCCACACGACCAACCCACCATAACAGCTCAATGCTCCTGATGAACATTGGAGAAAACTTAATCCCCCTATTGAAAATCCATTTCTAACGCAGACGGGAGACCTTCATGACCACATTGTCCCCAACCCCAAACTCTAAGGGTCTCTTCCTATGATCTATATATGAATTCTACCAGTCTTGAGTCACCTTCATCCTCTCCCATGTAAGATGAATGTTCCCTATCATTCTCTACACTACCTAAGAGACAATAAAACCTACTTCCCTGACTTCATCCCAACACAAGGGTCAACCACATGAACTCTCATACAATGATTCGATTGGAGAAATTCCCATGGTAGAGTGATAGATATTTTTTAGGAAAACTCTACAAGAGGTAGGTGTCGTACCCACAATCCCCCAAATTCAAAAACACATTCCCATAGCATATCCTCCATTGTTGGTATGGTACACTCTTTATGCCTATATGTATGGGGATGGAAAGTAGTGATGAAGCATAGTTGAGTGCCGAAAGCATGTTGCAATCTTTTCAATAACCATGAGGTAAACCGTGTATCCCAATCCAAGACTATAGACCTCATATGACCATGAAACCACACCACCTCATCTACGTACCTCTGTACTTGGGATTCCCCAAGACATGAGTTTTGATTTCCAAGAAGCGAGATAACTTAATCATCCAGTCTATCACTATCCAGATAGCATCGCAACCCCCATGAACATAGGTAGTCCTATGACAAGATCCATTAATATGTTGTCTCACATCCACTTGGGGACATATAAAGGTTGAAATATAACTCCTGGGACATGGTGTTCAGCCTTCAAAAGCTGACACATGAGGTACATTTCCAAAAACTCTTCCACTACCTGCTTCAACCCGGGGCACCAAAACTGACCCCTCAAGACCTGGTACATCTTTGGAACTCATGGGTGAAACTCCATGGGTGAGTTGTGGAACTCACCAAGAACCCTATCGCATATTTCCACCGGGAAAGAACAATTTATGTGAATCAGAATCCGATTATGGCCATCTTTGGACCATCCTTCCCAAGCACTGCCCTAGCTAACACAATCGTGCATCACTTCAACCACTAAGTTCCCCCCACTGAGACTCCTCCACCTGATCCAAAAATGTGGACCACACTATCATCTGGAAAAAACAACCTCTTCCATCATCCACCCTTGCATATAGGGTTAGGGAAACAAAATCCGTCATCACCATCCCAAAACCTAGCTATTCTTGAACCACATCCTTTTGTGACTTCCTGCTCAAGGCATCATCAACCACATTCCCATCTATTGAGGTGTAGAAAATTAAAAAGTTGTAGCCCCGAAGAAACACCATCCACATATGCTGCTGTATGTTAAGGTCTCATTGTTACAAGATATACCTCAATCTATTAGTATCTGTGAAGACCAAAAAGAGTTCCCCGATGAGGTAGTGACGCCACAACTTTAGTGTGAACACAACCACTAAAAGATCAATGTCATGGGTGAAATAGTTACGATCATGGGGATGTAACTGCATAGACCCATGAGAGACCACCCCCTGTTGTTGCATCTCCACACACCCCATGACTTGTCCTAAAGCATCACAGAACACCACAAACATCACCCCTTATTATGGAAACCTCAGCACTAGGGCACTAACCAACTTCCCCTTCAGATTGCTGAAGGATTTCTGGCCTGTCTCACTCAATACAAAATCGTGGTATTTCTTGGTCAAAGATGTAAATTGAGATTCTACTCGAGGGAAGTTGGGCATGAATCTCCAATAATATTCAGTCAAACCTAGGAATCTATGAACCTCCATAACATTATTTGGTTCTTAACATGAAACAACCACTTCAACCATTGACTGATCAACTGTTATTCTGTGTTCGGACCCCACATGTCCAAGGAAGTGCACCTCTCATGTCCAGAACATGCCTTGTAAAACATCACATAAAGTTGGTGATGTCGAAGGAACCCTAAAACAATTATCAGATGCTTGGCGTGTCCCTCCCCTAATCTTGAGTAGATCAGGATGTCGTCAATAAACACGACTATAAACCGGTCCAGATATTCCCATAAGATGATGTTCATGAGTCCCAAGAACATGGAAGGTGCATTCATAATGCTTAACGACACTACTACAAACATGAAATATCTAATCTTTTTACCTGAATGTATTCTTTGAGATGTCACCCTCTTTCACCCACTACTGGTTATATCCTGATTGCATGTCGATCTTGGAGAACCATCTTGACCCATTCATCTGATCAAAATAGTCATTGATTTTTTAAAGTGGGTAATAGTTCTTTACTGTTACCTGGTTCAACACTCGGTAGGCTATACACAGCCTGAGACCACTATCTACCTTCTTTGAGAAAAATACTATAGAACCCCATGGTGTCACTCTTGGTCAAACAAAACCCTTCCTCCTCTGATCGTCAACCTGAATTCGTAACTCCCACAACTCAGAAGGTACCATCTGATAGGGATCAATCGAAATCGGATGAGCACCTGGTAGCAAGTCTATCTCAAAATCATCATCACATTGAGGTGGTAGAGTCACATCCTTTTCAAGATAGACGTCCATGAACTCACTGACGATACCTGGGACATCCACCATATCTGAGTCTGCTAATTCCACTAACATCCTAGATAGGGTGAATCACAGGAGTGTGATTCTACTTAATCAAACAAGGAATATGAAATAGTGCTAAACAAGATGATCGTACCTTGAACAACTTTCTTCCCTACAAGAACTGCTGCCTCTGCGGCGTGGAATTGCCCACGCCTAGCCCCTATGACCCTAAATTGTCGATTTCATCCCTAAAAAACCCATGGCCGAAGTCCCTGAAGAATTCCCTAAGGTCAACCTCCTCCTATTATGTCTACTCTCAGAGGAGCGGGAACTTGCTGTCCTAGCTGCTTCTTCTGAAAGGGCCTGGATAGAAACTGCTGCTGACAACTTTCCTCTTTAACGATCCCAACTAAATCCCCTCTTGGGGAAAACCTCCCAGTGTGTGAATCCTCTCCACCACTTTATCCTACATTTGGACCTCCTAGATTGTTGGTATGGGGAAGGGAGTAACAACATACTGAAGATAATGTCGGAGTGCCAACTCTAAACGTCTCCCCCAAGACTTCAAATTTCGAAAGAGTTCAGGAGAAAAGTGAAGGAGATCCTTGAAATTGTTCCCCAAATCCCTTAATGACATGATTCCATGCTGATGTCAGAGTATCTCCAGCCTATTCTCATAATTAATCGTGGAAGAAAGGAATTATTCCTGGAATTACCACTCGAAGACAGTCCATGAAACATCAACCGCTATCTTACTCCCAGGAAAGATCATCCACTACTGAGACACTGCTCCCTACATCTAGCTTAAAACCAGAGGATCCCAGTATTCTATCGGAGCCTGGATAAAGATAAAATCTACCACCAACTCCTCGGCCCAGCTCTATATCTCTATGTCTGAGACGCTTCCCTTGTACTTCCTGAGGGTCTTCTACCGAAAGGTGCAAAGCGTCCTCTTCCACTGGTCATCCTACTCCTCTCGATCAACCTGATGCTAATGAGCCAAATCAGCCTCTTGGGCCTTTATTTCCCGCACTACCTGTGGTCGCCGTCGGGGTGCCATAACTACAATGTAACAAGGAATGCCTAAGCCGGAGTAGTGTAGAAGATTGCTTTTAAAATTTTCTTAGACATTTTATTTATTTCAATTCTCAAAAATAGCCAAGAAACACATGAACATAAGCCATTATGATGCATGTACATTTCCTATGGTCTCTACCCTACAATCAGTGAAGCCTCAAATGGTCATTCGTTAGGTCCAGAGTCCTTGCATCAGATCACGGGGGGACAAAAAATCCCTTGTCCTATCTGATTTTCTCTAGCATATTTCACATTCCATGATTTCCTATTACTGTTTCTCTACCATCCTATGCAATCCCTACTATGACTGACTCTGAAATCCAACATATCTTTGAACCTCCCTCTTATACCATTATGTCACGACCTTTCATCACCATGATAAGTGATTGAAAAAGGATTGAAAACCCTTTCCTTCCTCAATTTGAAGGAGAGAAAATAACCCCCTGAGACCCACCATCAATAGGCCTTAGAGTGGTGACTAGCACCAAGGCTATAGAATCACACATAATATCAAAGTCATTATCCTTTTTTACATAGTAGGATCAGGAGATAAGATAGTAAATCCCAAACAAAACCAAAATTGGAACTAAAATTAATGCCAAAACAATCCATTCCCATATACATGTTCAAATAATAAGTGCTACAAAAAATACTAAAAAACTCCAAACAGAGGTACCAAAATAAAAGAAAAGCAACGTCAATGGTGCCGAAATTTGAGATAATAGGGTCTGAAATGGTCCTCGAAGTCCACCTGGAATCCTAAAAGCTATTTTATGTACGCATGGTGAGTACATAGGTATACCCATTAGGGAAAAACAAAAGCTCGCGTGCACAACTGGGGATGCATTATAATGCCACGTGATAAAATGAGAAAACTAAAGAACCTATTAAGGAAACTATCCACCCAAACCTCACCAAGCCACACTCCACAAATAACGCAAATCATGTAAAGTAATATTAATAACACATCAATGATTGGGTACCCCACACCACATTCCAGATTGTTATTGATGAAATTATAGGCATCAAACCTCCCCCACAATTCTTACTATAGTCCCAATACCATACTCCACCCACACACACCTGGGCTACCACAACCACACATCCCACCCACATACACCTGGGCCACAACAAACACACATAATCACGCCTACAGGATCCTGGGAAAGAACAACTGCCCCCACAAACAACGACACTTGGGCTAGAATAACTACTTCCATGGCTGAAGACACATGGGCGTCATCCTGATGTCACTTAGGAAACAACACTCCCGCACAAACATAGGAAAACCACCACAACTACCTTGCCCAAAATATCATGGGCTATAATGGACTTCAGGCCATCACAACCTTCCCGAAGAGTCCTGGGCTACTTGGGAAAGGGTCCAGAAAAGGAGCTAACAACCAGCCACTCATATGATTATTGGGAAAAACACCCTCCCCTATGGAATGCGAGTGTTCTTCATGAAGTGTTCAACTAGGGTGGGGACCGAATAAGAAACACTAGAACTAAATTATACAGATAGGTAAACTAGAACTCATCAAAAAATAGGGGTTCCCAAACAATCCCATACCAAAACACCACCATTAATGTTCATTCATAAAATTCACAACAACCACAACCAAGTCACAAGTCATTCCCAAGAAACAATTATTCATTGAACCAATTCTTGTTATCACATTCAAGTGGTTACATATAAATAATTCTTCACTATTAGGCAACTAACATGAATAACCAGAATCCACGAAAGGAAAGACATCCAAGAATCAAATTAAGCATTCACACTTGGTTATCTTATAAAGTCACAAAAATTAAAGGAATCAGTGAGATCCCTCGATGTATTAGAATCATACCAAGCCCCAACATATGGTCCCACACATCCCCATATACACTAAACAACAATTGCACCATAATATGGGATCCCATTACTATACAATTAAACCCACAAGTATAAAAAATAACAACACCACAAATCACCAAAATAGTGCATGGGAGTTTTCATATTTAAACACACCATTCCATTAGTTTTGTCTTTCTGTTTGGTAAACCAGGTTGACCACAAAAGGATTCTTGTTCACTAGACATCCATTTAATCAACTGAGTTTATTTAATTAATCAATTTCTATGTTACAACCATTAAATAATCCTATAATATAGGGGTTCATTATTACCCTTGGAAGGACCACTAATGGCCATGATTTTGAGTGGATATAATCCCATACAATCCACAACATATAATCAAGGATAAAAAAGTACAAAAACATCATAAAACACACACATTCATTCTTTAAAATTACATTATTATCTTTTTAAAGGTTTAGTTTAATCCATCATCGAAGGAAATATTATCATACCCACCCCGCATTATACACCCAAAAGAGAGATGAAGGAAGGACCATACTTGAATGATCAACAATCGATGTTTTTCTCCTCCCTCCAAGAACTGGGGATGCACGACTTATAGAGGAAGAACTCCAAGGACTCCAAGAATGTGTAAGAAAAGATCTAGCATAGGATAACTACTATCCTTAGGAAGGGGGATCCAAACATTCAATGGAAAGGAAAGGAGACCAGCTAAGAAGAAGATGAATTAATCTCGTGCTACAAAAGGTGAGATCCTAGAGTTATGAGACATGAACATTGAATGACATTATTGTAAGATCGTGGTTTCTACACATGGATGGATAGTTACACATGATGGAATTAATTATTATTTAATAATTCTCAGTGGACAGCTGGCCATAACACCTGTGCATTAAAGGATTTCATTTAAAGAGGGAGAAATGGTTCAGTTGAGGGTCTCCCCACTCATATGTGATTTAAAACATTATTAATTGTGCTAAAAATGAAATTGAACCACTTTAAAAAGGCTTAAATAATTAAAAGTGGTGTTACAAGATAAAAGGTAATGAAAACCCCATAAAGATCCAATTTGGAATTGATTGGGGACACACCAATCAGTGTCACTAATGGGTGAAACCATAGTTACATCCAACAACCATCACCGCCACCCTTCAGACATACTAACGGGGTCAGGGTGCCCCAAATACAACAAATTGACAAAGTAATGGACCAAGAGGTTTAGGGACATTACGTTATATGATATTTGTATCATTGAAATCATTATGTATATAATGGAACCTTGATCAATTTTATTGGATTGAAAATAAAAAATATAGGAAAAGCATAGTAGTAATTACCTAAAACATGATATTAAGATGGAATTATTGATAAATTGGTAATAAAAGTTCATAAGAATATAATATATATAATGATATATATATATTTATATATTTATATAAAGTTATATAATAGATTTAAAATAATGATATATTTATTAATTAAGATGTTTTAATATTTATGGTGGAATTTGATAATTAGTGTGATGGAACTTTGTTACACTTTTATTATTTGGTATACACATACCATAATCACCATGTGTTTGTTTTATGTGATTTATATACTTACCAATGTATTATATTATTATTTAACTAATAATTTTGTAGATTTACATACCTATTTTCTGATCTCTATTTTATCGGGTTTTCAGTTCAAATGTTACTAAAGTGGTAAGAGATTTTGGTCTGATATTATTTTCTTTGGGAAATAGGTTATATTACACACATATATTTCTCAATGATGTGTATATACTTCCCCTTTGAAATGATGTTAAATTATTTTCCTTATATTAATCATATTAATTCTTCCATTAGATTTTATTCTTTAATGGGGCCTATGATTCAAAATATTCCAATATTGTAAAGGATTGATGTTAAAATCTGATTATTTATCAGGATTGATTATAATCAATCTATCGATGATGAAAAATTATGATCCATTAATCCATAAACTCATTTAAATTGTTCTCCCATATTAATTTTACGAGAATACAAATTTTCCATTCATTTTTTTCTATTTATTTAAATTAGAGTTGAATATATTTTTTTAAAGTCTTTATTTCTCTATTTACTCGATATTTTTCATCCAAAATAATGTATTATAAACTAGTTTTTTTAAATTATGAAATGATTTAATAACTAAATTTCTACCAATGTTTAATTATTCAATTTTTTAAAAGAATCATCATGTCAATTTCCAAATATTTCCCATTCGTATTTTACTGAAAATGTGAAAGAAGTATTTTGTAACATATACAACATGAAATATATTTTCCATTATCATGATCAAATGATTATTATAATGAGTCCATTATAAGTCCAAATTTTACTTTCAATGAAAATATTTCACAATTTTTTATGAATTTTTAGTTTTAAAATTTTATTTTTAGAATGGATAAGCTATTTTCCTAAAAAATTGTTTTAATTTTTTTAAACAACCTTTATAAGTTTATATGATTATTTTTAATGAAAATGTATTTGAAAAAGTTTTATGATTGTAAAATGTTTTTTTTCAAACAAGGAATTAAATTTCCCTCTTTAAATGTTCTATGTGATCTTTCAAAATCAGTTTACATCTAATATGAAATCCTTTTATGTAACTTATTCAATACCAGGGATATGAACAAAGTATATTATTATGAATTTTTTTCTAAATGGTTAATGTTTTTGATGAAAATATTTTTATGAAACATGTTTCACATACAGGTGTTATACCATTAAAATTTATTTTGAAAACCATTTCATTTTACATAGATTATGCTTTTATGAAATAATGAAATTGTTATGGATTATATTTATTATCTACAGGTTATATTCTCATGAAATGATATTGAAAATGATTTCTTTTCATGGGTTCAAATATTAGACATGTTTTATGATCTTATAGAACCAATATGTTATATTTTCATTATGTGAATACTGTTAAATTACAACCAAGGGTTGTTGTTACATATTACATAGAATTATTGTAATATTATAACCAAAATGAGTGGGAACTAAATATCCAAATAATTAATTAGGTAAAGATTTAAATATCATAAGATAAACTAGATAGGTATTGCGAGTAAACCCAATTCAATAAGGTACTTTTTCCACTATGATTGACTTGGGAATAAACCTTGAATCCATTGATGGTTTGAGTAGTGAACCCTTTCTAATTTGATTCTTTTCTAAATTATCATCGACTACTAAGGAAATAAGTTTTTATGATAATGATTATTCCTGAATTCAATGTTCTATGTCAATATTATGTGGCCATGGATCATTTTATAATATTTTTTGGTCAATGAAGTCTTATAAATTTCCAAATTTTATTCCATAACTCATTTTTATGATATATGACATGAATGGTATAGTTTTCAAAAGTTATTCACATTTTCTTGTATCCTTAATATAATGATATATGGTTATCTTCATTGGTTAACCTTATTGAGAATCTGATATCACCCTTTCTTATGTTTCCTTTTCCCTATGTTATTGTGAAAGGTATTATGTATTATTTTTCTACGAAGGGTGTAGGTTATTAAGAAAATATTTGTAGATGGTGTTTCCCCCCCATATACTACATGTTTTTGTATCTATGTTTCCAAATCTAGTGGATATAAAAAATTCTGGGGTGGATAGATATGTTATGTTATGAATAATCCTCTATTAATATGTAAAATTTTTATAGGATAATTATGGTTTATTACATAAAATACCCTTCTTAGAAATAACTATAGCTCAAATAGCACTCTCCTTCCTTTTAACATCCCCCAAAAATGACAAAACAAAAAATTTAATAATTCAACATGCTTAAAAGTTATTGGTTTTAGAAAAAAAATCCCTTTTTAAATACATTGACATTAATTATTAATTAAATTAATTTATGTACATGATCAGATATTAAAATTAAATCAATTTTAATATAAAACTGATCATGATTAACATCCCTTATGAAATAAGTAATTATAAAAATACATGACATGGATCATATTTAATATAATATTTTAAATTTTGAAAAAAACAATTGATATATTTAAAAGAACAACATTCATAATAAGATTACTATAATAAAAAATGTAATTAAGAACACATATAACTCAAAATTAATCTATCGTTTAGGTCCTTCCAAAAAATATTTTGCAGTAAATTTTTAATGGAATATTGAAAAATATATATGTCCCCATCAATGTGTAATTAAATATTTTATTCAAAAATATAATATAACTTCATTGATTAATATAAATACTTGTAACAAAAGTGATTACCCTTATATGGTAAGGTGGACTAATCATCCATGGATTGAACAATATTATATTAATAATAATTGTAGTTTTTATATAAAAATTTATCAATATGAAGTATCATATTTATACAGACCATATGAGAAAGAATAATGAATAACGAATAATTATCTAATATGAAAAAAGATATTCCTAGAATTTTTCAATGAATAAAACCTCTAAAACATAAAATCTTTTGGAATAAAAAAGTATAAATATTTTATATTTTCATGAAAATGATAATGAAGAAAACAATAATACATGTGGTTTTTTCTATCCTGAAAAAACAATATTTACATTTTAAAATTAGAAGATATTAAAAATTGTATACTATTATATAAAATATTATATATATTCAAAAATAGATGATTGAAAAAACAATTATATAGGAGTATATTTTAATTTATTAATTAATATATATTTTTTAGTTCAGAAAACATGAAAATTTAACCACAACATGATTAAATATATTATGGCATACTTTTTTTTGTTACATTGAAAAATCTAAAATATTTGGTTTTACCATTCATTCAATGAGGGGAAATTAGTTTATATATAATAATAAAGAATGACTTATCTCTTTAATTATAGATAAAAACTAGAATATTGATTATTAAACCAATTTATTTTTGATGAAGAAAGATAAATTTTAGTTTGTTGTATAAAACTATAGTGATTTCATTTATTCTTAAGTGTAAGAACCAAAATTCTTATCAATGATGTGAATAAAATTTAAATATAAATCTACATTTTGTATGTATTGAAATATTATGAAATATCATGAAAATAAATATTAAAAAAATGATATATATATATATATATATATTATTACATAAAATATATTATTGAAAATACATTATGATGAATATGGAATTAGAGTATCTTTTTTTGGGATAACATAAATTTGTGCCATCACATGTAAAACCAATTTTTTTGAATATTAAAATTATAAAATAGTTTTTACATTGTGTTTTGAAAAAAAATATTAATATAAAATATTAAAATCCATAAAAAGTAAAACGTTTTTTTGATGATTTAAATATTCACTGAATAAACATGATTGGATTTCTAATGGTTTATTACAAAAAAGTTGTAATTTCGATATGTTAATTATATATCAAAACCATCCAAAATTACATGTACCTTCTTATATATATATATATATATGAATACTCATTATATTTTTAATTGAAATAATTCATATTGAGATAAAGGTTCAATCATATATTTAATAAAAATATAAATCAATGGTTATAAATTCTTATATTATTATAAAAAAAAATTAATATCATTCATGGAATTCAAATAGGGGACATTTTTTTAAATTTATCTTATTTAATTTTACATTTAAGATACAAAAACATATATCACATTTAGACTTGTCAATTTTGAAAATTTTATATCAAGATTCATTGTTTAATGTTATTAATTATTTAGTTTTTTTAGTATGTTACGTAAGGATTACATATTATAGTGAAACAATTATCTTTTAAATACCTATTCAGACACAAAAAAAAAACCCTCATAATATGTGGAATATATTAAAAATTGATAATTTATAGAATTTTTTTTCAGCATTAATTTTGTAGCATACGATTATACTATTTTGTTATTTTTTAATCTCATCATTTAATTTTTTTTTCAAAAGGGTCAATGAAGATAAAATTATATAAAATTGAAACAAAATTGTCTAAAAATATATATCAAATGTTTCTTTTAATCAATTGAAATATTTATTAATCACATTAAAATTTTATTTCTTATTTTAAAAAATTAATCTTTTCCTTCATAACTATAATCAATTTTATATTTGGAATATTGGGAAATTCCATATTTATTTTTTATATTTGTGATTATAATTTTCCTAAGAAAACATGTAAACTAATTCCTTTAAAATTATAATGAATTTACTCATATAGTATCTTAAATTTTTTAGTTTCCAAAATCTACCTGGATAATTGTTTAAAATTTTATCTTCTTTTATAAGCCCAATTTCATATTTAATTTTGATTTATGGCACTTGTTTTAGTTATATTCAATGTGTACAATATTCAACTAATAATTTATTAGAATAGATTCATTTAAAATGATTCAAAACAATGAAAATAGATAATGATCCATGAAACAATGAATATGATGGTTTTAAGAAACATTTTTCGTCTATATAATATATTTCATGAGTATTTGAGTTTACTTATGCAAGAAAAAATATCATAGTATGGGTCTACATTATAATATATATTTACTAAGAAACATTCACATCTTTTTTACCAACATACTATATATATAAGCCAATATAATGATTTTTGAAAAATAATATATATCAAATATTTGAATGTTTTTTCTTCATGTATTTTTTATATAACATCAATTTTTTAGTTAATTTAATAAAAATTATAATCTTTAAAATCATTCTATTTTGATATACTAATACTTTTTTTAATTTTTGAAGGAGTTATTATAATTAAAAAAGTTATTCATTTTTTTCCTCTTCCATTATTTATTTCTACTTATTTATTTAAATCATAAATATTTATCCAAATTTCTAGTAAATCCAGTCCAAAAATAGTGTATCAAAATCAAAATAAAACAATTAATGGCCATAATTACTGAATTTATACTATCAATTTTTAATACGTATATACAATTAATATATAATATATGTTACAAAAATTTAATTTTCATTTCTGTCCCAATTCCAATATGACCCCCATGTTCCATTTTCCCATATTCATCAAAATAAAATACCAATATGTAAAAAATATATCCATCTTGAATAACATAATAACTAAAAAATAATAATTTTTTTAATCAATAATTACTTATAATGATTAATTTTAGTTAAAGGTTTTTTATAAATAATAACAGCTCTATTTTTTTCTAAAATATAATATATATATATAAATTTATATTTAATGAAAAAATCATACTATTTTTTGAATGTAATCACTAAAAGTGATAATAAAAATAATGATCTATATAATTTAGATTCATAATTAAAAAGTTTCATACTTATGTGAATCACTAAATAATGGAGTTGATGTATGCGTACTAATTTTTCTTTCTTATATCTTAATTCAAATATAAAATTTAAAATAGAAAAAATTAATATTAAAATACTTCTTAGATTTAAAAAAATTCTATTATAATTATTTTCTAATGAAAAATAAATATTAAGAGTAATTTAACTCCATGAAAGAAAGATTATTTATTTAAATAAATCAGTTATTTTAAAATAATACTAATGAATCCCATGGGTTAAAAACAACCCAAATATAAAAACAAAAGTCAGTAAAATACTTCCTTTTGATTAATTTATTAGATTTATTTCAATGAATAAAAAATTTGTCAAATAACATGTAATTATAAATGAAATGATCAAAAATTATATATGGAGGTTTCTGGATTTATAAAAAGATTCAAATAAATTTGAACATGAGGAATATATATTTGGAAAAAAGTTAATGAATAATTTATATTCATATTCTATCTATTTTAACTATGTTTTTTAATTTTGTTATTTCACCACTTATAAAAGAACCATGATTTCTTTTCACTACATATTAAGTGTGGTATGTATAACAATTTAACTATAACAACTACATAAACTGTAATTTAATGTAAATATTACTCATTTCATTTAGGCTATAAGATTTTTTTTATATAAATGACATTAAACATAAATTTGTAACTATATAAGTAGATTTATATGATAATTAATTTAAATAAAAATAAATAAATACTCATTTAAACGAATTTTTTAAAATAAGAATTTGTAGGTCCTCAACTGTGAAATATAGTTACCATGCATTAAAAATTGTGATTTTATATACAATAAGATTTAATCCTAAATTTTTTTGTTCCCTAATAATATAAGACATAAATTATAATATTAAATAATTAGAGAAAGAAATTATAATTAATTTCTTTTCACAATTGAATTGATAAATTTAATGAATATTATATATATTATTTTTCCTATTTTTCTAAAAAATAAATATTTTTTAATCAAAGTATTTTTTTTTAAAAAATTACAATATTCAATAAATAGTTTACATTTATGGCTAAAGAGTTCATTTTTGATGACATCAATTTAATGTAATATACTTATAACCATAAATAAATAATATAATATTCTATTATTAACTTTCATATAAAAATAAATTACCAGAAACAGCCTTTTTATATTTGAAATTTATGGGTTTTCATATGTGAATCATTTTAGTTTTCCTATGATATAGTAACAAATATAATATATTATTAAATAAAAACCCAATTTCTTATTTGAGATAATCATTAAATGATAAATAATGAGGATATTTATGAAAAAAATTATATGATTGAAGAAGAAAGAGTCTTATGTTTTGGGTAAAGGAAGCCAGAATATTATATCCAAAATCATATTTTTCATTAGTAGCTCAGTGTTGGAGAGGATGATTATTAACTAACATTTCATAGTTTTGAAAATGACTTATATATATTATTTGACACATATTTAATGATATAGGAATAGAGATAAGAATGAAAAGGTGTGATATTATCATTGAGAGTATATATCCAGAGTTACCTCCTATATTGATTGTAAACTCCACCTTTCAATGACTCATGTGATAATCTATGTTATTTTAGAATCACCATAATTCATAAATAACAAGGATAATCCATTTAACGATAGTCATATGTGTATCTATTTGAAGAAATTTTTAAATTAAATGAATATTCATATATTAATTATTGATAATTCTATCAATTATCTAGAGATAGTTTACTTTATATGATGAAACATATAAATGAAGAGGAAAATTATATACCATTACTTTCTCTAAACATCTACAAAAAAAATCACCGATAATGATTTATATGAGCCAGAAAACAAAAAAAACTTATAATCAACATGATTTTTTAGTCTATTAAAAATTAATAATTATATCTCACGGGTTCACTAAAAATCATTAAGGTAGTAAATTTTAGCATAAGAGTAATATAGAAGTTATATAGATTCTTTTTTGGGCCAACTATCCCAATCTTGATTTCTGTACCCTATATGAGCTTATTTGGTGTTGTTGTTGTAAAGGGGATATTCAAAACCCTAATTTGATGGTTTGAATCCATATCCCCTAACACTCTATACTACATGAATAATAAACAGTAGGTATGTTCCTATAAGTAATCTCACTCACCTGACTCCGGATCTGTTTCATTTCATAATAAAAATATTTAAAAGATCTCTATAGATTAATGTTAAAAAATTGCATGTTAATGAAGTGGAAATGAAGGACTAAATTACTTTTTTATAAGAAAACCATTATCCAGTTTTTTGATTATATATAAATAGAATAAAAATGAATGATTCAAAACATATTACGATCTTAGAATTAATCCATTTTTTCAAAATACTTTCCCTGTAATATCGTCACTATTATTGTATTGAACCACTATGTTTGGGATGGATTAGTGTGGTACCTATATGCATATAAATGTAGGATATCAAACCATGAATGAATGAATAATTGAGATAAACAATTATGTCATTTGAGATGACTCTAATTTTATTATTTTCTGTATATGGGATACTTACACCCAATCAAGTACCTATTTTTTGTGGTATACCAATAATGAATTTATGTTTTTTTATTTTGTGAAATGATTAAATGATGAATAAAATATATGGTGAGTTCTAGATCAAATTTATTACATCATGACCAATGTTCCAGGAACCCTATATTTTATTATACCAAATCTACATTTGTAACCAAACATAAAATTGACACAAGTCATTAAGAAAATGATTTTTCATTTACTGACATTTTTATAAATTCACCAAACCATAATCTCTAAAACCACATAAGGAATGTGAACTCGTTTATATAATTTTTTTGATACTATTTGGTATAGCAAAGTTAAAATTATATATCAATCATAGTGGAGTGGGATTAATATATAGATGAGTTCTACAATTATCCCCTTTACACTTAGATTCAATGTGTTTCCCATGGGTAAGGATAAATATTACACTAGAGGTGAATCCTTCCAAGTTATCCCATAAAAGGGGAAGGTACACTTATTTATATACCTGCCACACTATATATAGTGTATACTATGTCATGAATATATTAACATTGGTCACATAAAGAATTCATTGGTGAACAGCAGAAACTGTGAAAAAAAATTACTACACAATGTGGTGAAGAGCCCACATTGATGTGCCAAGCCTTCAAATTGTTGTGATCATGATAGGAAAATCAACTTATTATAAATTAAGTAACATATTTTTATAGATTTAACATTTATTTTTTGGAGGGAATTCAATTCATAACCATTTTTACATAATACTCAATAACTAATCTACATAGAATGTGGAAACCATTTCCCACCTCCATTATAGTTTCGGAGGTCAATGCCACAAAGAAGAAATAAACCAAATGTTTTAAATAGACCCATCAGACCTATAATTGGATTATAATTTTTACTCTTATATAGTGGTTCCCTAATTATGAATTGGTCTATTAGAATAATACCTTCTTTCCAACACACCTAAGCTATGTAAGAAAGACACAAGACAAATAATTTAGAATATTGATGATTCATTGGGATTTTTTATTTAGGTGTAGGTTTTTCGCATCTTTATAGACATGTATATCCCCCAACAGATCTATTTGATAAAATTACTAGGTAGTTATGCCTTTTAAATATCAAAAAATAAACTAAATAGGTATTTTTATATAATATGACACTATATAAATGAAAAAAAATCATTAGGTATTTTCTCTTAGGCTCCCCTAATATCATGTTAACAAATTTATTGACTGTTTATAACTATGTAGTCATCAAATTAGATACCTGATATACATAATTTGAAATACATTTTTTAATTAATAATCATTGTAGCCTTGTTAGTGTGGCCCCCATTGATAGTAGGACCCCCTATCCTGATGATTGATAAAAAAATCTATATGTTTCATTGAAACCATTTTCTCATTCCCTTGGGTATGATCTACCCATTCACAAAAGATTATCTCATGTATTGGAACCCTTTGGTTGAAGGTCATTTGATATTTTCTTAGCAGAAGGAGATGAAATTATATACTTTTGTTACACCTTGTACACAAACATTGGATTGAGGTTTTTTCTCTACAACTTAATTTTTTGTATATGTATGTTCACTATTAATCCTTGAACCTATAACCAATTTTTCATACCTAGAATCCCTCATCCCTTGTGATCAATATGGAGTATAGTATGAATAGTCATATATTGTCCATTCACTATACCATTTGTTTATATATTATTCTGTGGACGAACTATGATTTTGGTCAATTAAGATTTTAGGGAAATGCATCCTCACTAATGATTTCATTTCTAAAGACAATATTTATTTTCTTCTTCATCAAATAATGTTCATAATGTTTCTTCACTCTATTTATAAGATATATCCATTATTTACGAATACATTTTGGAATCTTATAAAGTCAATATTTTTATTACCCCATTCATAATTAGTGCAATGTTGGTCGATTAGTGAGCTATTTCACACAAATTTATGTGTAGATTATTCTATGTAATATTAATAATTCTCTAAAAACCCCTAACACTTTTATCACTAGGTGGTAACTTAAGGCCATTGGATGGTGATATTTGTTTTCTCTCTCTTAAAGATATATTTTTTCATCCACATTTTTACTATGTCACTAAAACCCAATTGTTTTTAGGTTTTATGTAGTTTTCATAGGTTTCCTCTATTCGGTACCTCATTCACATCACACACTATAATTGTGATTTACATAATAATGCTCCATCCACTTATGTGACTTAACATATTTCTAGGAAAACCATCACGTTCTTGGTATGAGTAGAATATCACTCAAAAAATAATTTACTAATTATTTCACATTATTCATTTTCGATCACTGTAATGTTTCACCAAAACACTACCATATTACAAGAAATATCATCTTGGTTTATGTCCACAAGAAGTGATTATTTCTATATGACGACTCTATTTCACTATGGATATGGTGATTTACCATATTATATCTAGTACTTATGATTGATTATCTTATTCTTCAAAATTAGTGTGTTTAGTGTCCTATGGTCCTCCAACTTCAAGGATTACTATGGGTTCTTGTTCAATTTCCCCCTCAATGGGGGTTTTTCCACCTTGATTTAAGGTACTACTTCTTTATCAGCCACATAAGAGTATTTCAATTTTTAAGCAGGTCCATATATATTTTCATGGAATTCCAAAAACAAAAATATACTTGGGATAGATTTTAATATAGTTTCAAAATCATTTACATGTCTCTTAACATCCATGTTAAAATACTCCACTACATTTCAATTAAAAAATACTCATATATGGCTCTCTCTAACAAATTTTATATTTTTTAATATGATACTATTTTTCTTGTTTCTACACATTTTATGTCATTTTATTTAATTTTTTATATAATTAATAAGATGTATCAGTTCACTAGGATACATCGTTATAGACCATGGATTTAGATAATTGAATGGTTAACCTTTTTGTGGATCTGGATATCTATGCATATTTTAAACATACTATGTTATTTAATTAAATACAACACCCTTCCTCATATTTGGGTGCCTTTGTTTCCACTATAATCCATTAATAATTTGATCATAACCCTTAATATATCATGTATAATATTATAAAATTTTATGAATCATCCAAATGAAATAATATTATCAATATTCAGGAATGGATCATCATGAATTGAACAAAAAAATCAAAAATTATATACCATTATGAAGACTATGTTGAAGAGTAAGGGATAAGATGATTCAAACCACTTAAAACATTTATAGGGTAAAATAATACCTATTAGGAACCCAAGTAAATTTACACAGAGTCTGAAAATATAATGATTCACCCATATAACATATCTTGAAATAAGCATCCTACTATCTCAAAAAAGTATCACATTTATCAATATCAACAATAAAGTGTGGTGGAGTCGGAATCTCATTCCAATGATTCTATTAATTCCAATGGAAAACTAATTTTTTTGTTTTTTAGAATGATATATACCCCTTATCATAACCTTAATTCCAAACTGGATAGTGGAATAACTATTCATATTGAACATGATTCTATGTTCATTTCATGACCCCACCGTGATATTTAAATCATCATTGTAGAGATCTCATAATCACTATGGGTGGAGATAATGAGTTTGGACAATGGTTTCCTCCTTTTTGAAAAATTTCAGCTAATTAATTTATGTTATAGAATGAATCAAAATAATCTTAAGGGGGCACTTTATCTTCTTCCCCATGGAAACCATGATCCCTAAAAGAGTCACTGACTCTACCATGTATATGTGATCTATAAATCATGATCAAACCTAATAAATATCCTATCTCAACATTAGTGATGGCAGTACCAATTATTTTATCAATGTGGAGTATTTTTTTAATGTTTCATTCTACCAATGAAATACATTGAAAAAATAAATCCACTAGTTCAGTTACACAAATTTTTCATACCTTACATCATTGAGTTATACTTCTAATTACTAATTTCAATGACGTAATTATAATATTAGAGGTCTAGTAAATGAGAAATATCCCCTTTATAACTAAGGGAATCATCAAGGATACATTATATGATCCTTTTCATGTATATCATGTAGTATTTACAGTCAATAAATACTTAATAAACCTATTATATGATGTAAATCATCCCATAAATGTCCAAAATTTAATTAATTCGTTTTATTCAGTAATTCCACCTTATAAAATATATCAAAAAATGTGTCTTTATACGATGTTTTCTAGGTGTGCTCCCATTTATCTTATAAAAGTCTTTAGGTATGATATTTAATAATGATAAGTTAATGATGGTGTAACATTGAGAGAACCTCCAGTATTATACATGGAAAATAAAACATAATTTTTGAAACCTGAAACCTTTGATTTATGATATAGGGAAATATACACTTGAATGTAATTGAATTGGAGAGATCATAGTTTCTATATAGAATGTAGAAAACCCCATGAAGTGAATTATTTTTAAATTCCAGTATTATTATAGTGAGGGTTAATCAACATAAAACAAGAAATGAAATTTCCCATAATTCATTTTGATTATGTGCCTAACCCCCTAGAAAATAAGGAAGTTAGCCTAAATGGAATGTTCTATCTGTTAACCAAGATTGATGAAATTAGTGATATCACAATTCATAGTTAGTGAAGATCTTTTTTCGGTAGTGTAATTGATCCTTCAATTGAGGTTTGACCAAAAATAATTGAGATATAGAATCCCATACACTAATTATCGATATCTAGACAAATAAAATTAGAGGAGAGACAATCCTCCAGGTCTGGTGAGGTCTATGAGTGATTATAAGGTTATATATAAATTAGTGGATCTAAAATAAATAATCCCATCAATACTGATAATTTGTTTTTTTGTTTTTATCCTCATAATGAATATTTAATGATAATGTTCCTCAGATGATCTATATCTTTGGGTCATTAACTGTTAAGAAAAACTATCATAGATGAAAGACCCCAAATCCTAGACAAAATGATGAAATTATTAGAGACACTCAATTAAAAAATAAAGTCAAAGATTGTGTAGGTAATCTCTTATAGATAAGGAAAACCTATGTTAATTATGTGGGATAAAATAAAACTCATCCTTATCTTTTTCTTTTTATCACCCCTAAATCACCACATGTGGCCATTAATGTGATCCAGGACTTAATCCATTTTTTTATTATATAAAAAGCTCACTTTTGGGAATGTGAGAACGATACATAGAGAGCCAGCAATGTGTCCCAATATTTCATTTCTCAATGCCAATATTGACCTAACAGAGATCATTTACAATTGGTTATCTTTTAAATCTCATTAGATTTAATCACTCCTCCAAAAATTACCATTTGAAAAAATACAATATTATTTAAATTTAGACATTATTTCTAGGAATAAGCATAAAAATTTGTTGGTGAACCTCAAATTAAACATATAGATGATTTACATATAATAATTGTAGATAATTATTAAATCTTATGTATTGAAAATTCTTGAAATATTGTGTTATATTACTATTATCTCTCATCTAATATAACTTTTTATTCTTAGTGAAATGGGATAATAAACCATTAGCCATCATCCACCATTATATGTTACAATATTTTTAGGTTCTCACCATTGTAAAAATCCCCATTACTACCCCCCGAATGATTCTTTGCCTTATCTAAAATATACTTTGGATTATTATTCTATTAGTCTATCTATATATTATCACATTCGTAAGCCGTTACCATAACAACAAACAAATTATACATTTCCCCCTCCTTAGGGGTGATTACTTGTTTTTTTTATGTTTCCTTAATATATAAGGTATTAACTCCCTGTTTTAGATATCAATCCCCACCTACGTGAATGTCATAGCTTTTTACTCACCCATACACTATTAAAAACATTACAACACATGTGAGTTGCATTATTTTATCTAGAAATAGTGTTTATCATGATGTAGTATAAATATTTTTATATTACTAATAGTTTCATGACACGTAACTTGTTTCTTCACAGAAAAGCTAGAGGATTTAGATTTTTAATTGTATCCAAAAAAATATTTTGGAGATTATAGTCATTAAAAATTTTCAACCTAAAATATAGCTATCAACCCATTAAAAAGACACTAAATCAATACAAGAGACTATTTTAATTCTCATTAGTTGATAAAAGAACCAATTTAAAATAAAAATTTCAAATTTATGTAAGGATAAAAAGTGTTAAACAAAGGACTTATACCTTATTAATGTTATACTCCTCCAGGATGTTATATCATTTCCATACATTATCGATAAATAGAAGTAAATAATTCTTTTTGTAAAGGATTCACTCAAATTCCAAAAAGTCCATACAAATATTATTAAATTTCATTCAATATGTTATAGGTGAATTAATTATAAAATATATATTTTTTGAATCAATATAAAATTTTTACTATCTAAATAAATCGGATTAAATATTGATTCGTGTGTTTCAAATTTGATAGTTTCACAAACACATATAATTATTTATAATAAAAAAAACTATCCTTCAAAAAATAATATGTATATTAGAAATATTATAGACATAGAATCACTTAACATTGAATATTTCTCAAATTAGTTCTCAAAGAAGAACAAAGTTATATAAATCATTATCCCTTATTGTGGAAAATATATCATCCCATTTTAGATAAATATGATCATATCCTTATCCCAATTTTCGTTTAAGTGATCATATTACTTTTACTTTCCCATTTAAAAGACCCCCAAAATATAAATATTGTTTTCAATATTAGGAACACAAAAAATAAAAGTAGCTATAAAATGGATAAGAACATTCATTTATCTACTTGTTTTGTGAATTTTATATTAGTTAAAATATATGAACAGTTAAGATGGAATTTTTTTAATAATCCACTAAAATAGCATAAAAATATTGATTGCAATAGATGTAGAAAAATAAATTATTCATTATACCAAGAAATATAATAATCTGAATACATCACATGAGATATTTATTAATGACTATTATAAATCTGCATGGTTTTGTAATGTTACCTCCGAGGCCTTATTATCCTTGTTACACAAAAGGAAAATAATATATATACCCAACATTTTTACAATGAATAAGACTCAATATTCTACAACAACTCAATAATATTAATATAAAATACTATATCATTTTTTTTCATTTCTCTTGATTTATACTTAATTTCTATGATGAGATTTACCAAATAAATCCTTATTCTGTATTTTTCACTTAAAAAAAACATAGTTCAAAAAAGGATACAAAAAATATACTAAATATTAAATGAAAAGATACATCATAAAAAAATTACATTATATTATTTGATACATGATCACATAGATATTCTCACGTTAACCTATCAATGGGATCCTACTCATTTTTCCATGGGGGTAGCCATATAAGGACTTAAAATGAAGACATTATGAGTAATATAATATAATGTTATACATTGATCGTAAAATATTATACACGTGGGATATAGAATAAGAAGGGTATTTTAATAGAAGTAGTTTTTTTTGAGAAATCAATCTATCTAATCTATTCCATTCATTCAATGAAATGAAAATAGGTCAAATAAATTACAATAGTAATTTTGAAGTACTGAATGGAAATGATATAATTGTTGGGAAATATAACTAGATGAACCATATTAAATATAA
Source organism: Viscum album (assembly GCA_963277665.1). NCBI lineage: Eukaryota > Viridiplantae > Streptophyta > Magnoliopsida > Santalales > Viscaceae > Viscum > Viscum album. The sequence goes on along the minus strand of OY728159.1, from coordinate 1,755,159,369 downwards.
TTTATCTATCATTTTTATGACCTTTCAGAATCTATATGAATCATGATTTCTTTTGAGAATGTTATCTTTTTTACTTATTCTTCATAAGAATGTGACTGTATGTAATTATATTTTACAAGAATAATCAACAATACAACTCATTGAGGATTATACCGAAATGTGTTCCATTATAATATTAAATAATCAAGTAATGTGTTTTATAGTTAATTAGGATATTGTAAATTAGATTATAAAATTAATTAATGATTATATTATATTAAATGAGTTCAACATATAGTTTTATGTAGATTAAATATCAATTTAATTTCTATAGAGAGATAGTTATGGTGACATAACTATAATCTTTTCATATATCATTCCTAAAAACAATCCCTTGTCATATATAATGTTTCTAGTGTATGGGAAACATTTCATTTGAAATTAATAATTATATATATGTAATTATAATTGATTACAATGAATTTTTGTTTCAATAATAAGGGAGGGACAAGTTTTAGTTTATGAGCATTGAGATATAAAATTTTTTAAGGAACCTTTCACATTATTGTAATCAAGTATCATAATCATACACTTTCAAGTGTTCTTATATTGGAAATGTATCTTATTATGATGCGACATCAATAATTTTAAATATTTGTCTTATAGGTTTTACCTAATAACCAAGGTTTCATAATGGGATAAACAAGCTACAATTGTTACAGAAAAGATTTTATTTTTAAACTAATTTTATTTTAAATGATGATATGAATGATGTCCATCTAACAATTGAAATCAAATTTAAAATTTTTCCATTATGTTTTCATCAAAATACCAATAAAAATATCAAAATTTAAGAATGACTATAAGTAAAATAGAAATAAAATGAATAATATCTAAAAATTATTTTAACATGATTTTTGAAACTAAAGCGATTCATATATAATATGGATTTGTAAAATATAAGAAATATATTATTTTAATGGATTGAAGTCCTTAATTGTTTATTAATTTTTGATAACACCCCTTTCAAGTGATGAGGAGGAACCCTTACAAGGCATGTGGGCTTAATGATTACCTCACCCGAAGGTGTTATGAAATTTAGAGACTGTACTTGGAACTCCTCCTCCCTAGCTTGTTCATCGTGATATCATCTCTCTACCTTCGCATGGATTGTCTGGAAAGGTTTCCCATGTAAGCACATACCATTCTTGATGGAAATTCCATACCATCTCTTTTTGAAAAGTATGCTTAACATCTGCTCTTGTGAATGATCCTTCTCTGAATCCCCATTTGAAGTATGGTCCTTGTACAATATGTCTGATTATTTATGTATTGTTTTTGGTTTCCTGAAGGCCTTGATGTGGCCTGAAGGCCATGAATTGGCCTGAAAGCCTTACTGTCTTGAGGGCCTTGGATGACTCGAATGCCTTAAAAGACCGGGGCCCAAACTGGTGGTCTGAAATCCTAAACAGATTAATAGTTCTAGATACGAAAATATCAAATAGTGACTATTATAATGTATGCAATAGTATTGCTACAGTTTCTACTACAGTACTACTATAGTACCCCATAAATTATGTATCTACCAAGTTTTGAACTTGGGTCTCTTTGATGAACTTGATGAGTCCTCACCAACTGGGTTGATTCTCTTGTGCTGAAATATATTCATTTAATTAAAAAATAATTAAATATATATACTAAAGAAAATCTATGTACATGGAATTAAACATATATTCACTTTAATAAATATAGAATTTATTGGAAATTAATTTTCAATAAAAGTATTATATATCTTTTTCGAGGGATATCATTAATATCATTTTCAATCATTCCTATAATATTGATTAGAAAATAAAAAATAGGTGTGTTTCCATATATATAATTGAAATGAGAATGTATTATTTAACACACCATCTATGATCATGTAACATAAAGAAACTTTTGAAGGAAAAAATTGATAACTACTTTCTTATTTTTCATAATTGACTAGATAAATTGTTTTTGAACCGTAGTTTGAATCCTGAAAAGAATCATTTTCTTATAATATTATTTATCTATCTATTAAAAGTATTGAATAAATAATAAAAATAATCTAATATCAATTATCTTTCAATCAATATATAGAGTTAAACATAATATCATAATAATGGTATATATAGTTGCATTTAGGAATCAAGGAATAATTAGAATAAAAAAATCTCATTGAAATGAAATTTTATTTCATTGGTTATTAGAGGCATCCTGAAAATGTTCATGTAGAAATATGAATTTCAAATTATCATAAATATTATTGGATAATAACAAAGGATGTGTGGATTTTATATACAAAAAATAATATACTTATCAATTGGTAGATAGAAATAATGTTTCCAATCATTATCATTAAATATAAATATATTATATATATCAAACCAAATACTATAATCAATTAATTTTATAATCATAAATATTAATCTAAATGAATAAAATGAAATAAAATAAGGAAAAAAATTTATAAGATCAATGAAAAATTGTGGGAAATTATTATTAAGTAGATTCACCTCATGAACATTCTGTAGATTAAGTTATAATATCATTATACATGTATTCATAAGAAGTTACTTTAAAATATAAATCAAAATGATATGGATTTTTAAGATACATAATTGAGATACTAATTAACAACTTATAATTTCTATAATGAATACAAAATTATTTATTATATGATCAGTTTTTGATGAATGAGTTGTTTTTATACCATTGGTGGTATTATATTCATATAATGTCTCATTAGTTTTTGCCTCATTCATATCAATCAATCCTTTGATAAAAAAATAATCACCCTTGTTTTATTTCATTTCTCCAAAATAATTTTCTCACTAAGTTTTTATAATTTTCATTACTATTACACATAATGTATGAATAGAATCATAAGGATGAGTAATAAGAAGCAAGTAATGAGAATACAAAATTGAATATATATATATAGATAATTGTATAATGATTGATGATCTATATAATATTCACATGTTCTTTCAGATGGATTGAGATATGTGCAACACCAAATGACTACTTTCTCCATATCTCATGCATTATCCTATTTACCACTGTTATTTGAGAAATATTTATAATGTAATAAATCACCTTGAGTCCGTATTTTGTTTTTAATATAAAAAATTTTAAGATTAACTTAGGAATATTAAATATGTGACTGATCAATTAAAATAACACAAAACCTCAGCATCTTTGTCATATATTATTCCATAAATACAATATTTTTAAAACTGAATATGAACTTTTGATAAATATAAGACAAGAGAGAAAAAAATCACACAATACAATGTGTGTGTGTTTAAGCTCCATTTATATAGAATTCATAGATAATTGTCACTCAATAGATATGTATAGGATCATGCTTGGTCAAAATCAATTTTATTAATAGATTATTCTCGGATTTAAATTATTATTTCTCAGAGAAAATAATAACCATTTTAGACATGTGTGATTTCTATATTCATCAATTATATCATTTAGCAGAATTCTTCAATGTATTGATTAAACTAAATAATTTTTTTTCTAATTTTATATTATTTATGAATTCATGTTCATGATGTTAATCCAAATATAACAATTTGATTTCATTTAAATACATCTATATTTCATCAATAGTGGAATACTTTTAAAAGGAAAATGGATTAAAAAAATAGAATAACCATGTATTTTCTTAATATTTACCCCACATTCTATTAGATTAAATCACCCTCCCAGGGAATCCATTATTTTCATTTATATAATCGAAGTCACTATATTATTATAAAATGAATCCTATTCTATATTTATCTTCTAATAAATATGTTTTCCATAAAATTTCAATTTCATTCGACCCCATAATGTTATAATAAATTGGAATAGATTTTATAAATAGAGATAACTATTAAATGGAGATGTATATCAATGATAAGATCTATTTAATAATGAATTATTGGTTTGATGAAATATCTAGTGATTTAATACATAATCAAAAGAGAATTTATAGAGAAGGATTAATTTAGGAAGTAAGAAATAAGATTGATACATTTTCATTTATAGATTATTTTCAATTTAAAACCATATGGGGATAGAGTGGATCTTAGAATTTGTAAAATTGGGAATATATGTGGCTCTAGGGGGATTATTTGAATCTAACTTTATTCTTTGAAAATCTTTTCTCATGTTGATCAGAACATATTTATACTTTACATGAACCCCCAGTCATTCTTTTGAATCATAATCTCATTTTTATAAATGATCTTTTTCCCCAACATTGTTACACATCATAATGAAATCCCAATGATGATTCATTAATATAATATAATAAAAAACCCCCATATTGATATATTCTAGGATCCCATAATACTTGATTACCAGAGTCCTCCAAAATTCTTTTTTTTCTTCAATGGAACTCTCTATTTTTTTAGACTATGAATTGAAATTTCAATTTTATAATCAATGACCAGTGATTGAGAATGAAAAATATTTCAATCTTAATGGATTAATTTGTTTGGTCTAAAGTAATGTCACTCCATGATTATTATCAAGAAAATTAGAAACTTTTTATATCCATGAGGATTTTTCTAGATATCCATATACAAATTATAGTAGTCTATTAAATAGATTACAATAATTCTAAAGGAATCAGTAACATGTGATCCACATTATTTTAGAATTTTTGTGTAATGAACTAATGTTCCTAGATTTATTAAGATAATCGAATGGGTGAATAGTGATCCCATTCTATTATAAATTATTATACTTCATTCCTTATATGTGATCAGTTACAATATATATCATATTAATATGCGTCTCATAGCCTATTCTGAATATTAAATTAATGAAATGAAATGAGACATGGGGATTATTATAAAGGGAGACCTAAATGTGAGATCTTTCTCCTTGTTGTTATTAGTTTAGCCCCCACAATAACAGATTCTCCACATTAAATTGATGTGGTTACACTATGAGTCTTCTAGTACCCATCACCATAGAGTTTAATTGTTCTCCTGTTATATAGTCCCTCTCAAAAACAATAGATTTTCACTACCCACTGCAAAATGATTGAATGAATATCAGAAATATCTCATTTAACCCTTGGTTTCTTCTATACGACATGATGTAAATTATCCTCCACTTGCCTATTAGTTCAATTATTCTACATGTGAATACATATTCATTAACTATTGAAATCAATAATCATGATCATGTTTTTTGATCTTTTCTCTCCCTCTTAAAATCAAAAATAATTTTATTATTAATCAGCTTCTTGATCACTCATACACTATATGTATCCTCCATTCTAAAACATCCATTAAATATTCTCGTAATTATTATAAACTATTATTATTTAATAGTTTTTGGGTTTCTCAAAATCTACACAAGTATTAAAGGGAATATCAAGGCATTTCTACTTATATCTCTTATACATTTATATTCATATAATATTAGATGAATATTTTAAATATTATTTCCTTATTTAAAATATAGAACCTCCCTTTTATATCAATGGTCAGAAATAAATTAATTTAAACTACATAATATATTTTTGTCTGAATTATCAGAACAAAACCCATTCAATGTAATGATTAGTACTCTATATAAATCATAAATATTCATAGGATTATATCCTTTTTCAATGTCCACACATACTTCTCCTAAATTTTTTTAACTCTTCTACGTGTGCATCGATTCATGATTGATGATGTCGTAGTGTTTCTTGTAGTATTGAAGACTTATCAACACTCTCCTAGATGGAGTCATGATATATTTGAATAATCATGATTTGTGTAACCCAAAATATTTGTACAAAATATCTATCCGATTTATTCTCTATTTATCAGAATGTTTATTCTAATAACTTATTTTCAATAGGGCACATTTGAATTTTACTCAATGTCATTTTAGATAGGACCCCTAAATTCCCTTAGTTTTCCTCCCATTTCTTAATTGAGTTGAATCAAATTCTATGAATTATATTTTTACTATATGAAAATCTATAAAAATATATGTTCCCAAGGTACCTGATAAATAATAAACTCAATTTGGATTTTATTCCGTATGATGTCAAGTGCCTAAATTCTATTAAATTTATTAACTCAAAAAGTTCCTATATTTTATCCTATTAAGTCTATGAATCCTATAGTTTTAAATTATACATTGTGATTATGGTTCAAAACAATATCAATTTAAATTCCCACAATGATATTATATACGTAATTTAAAAAATCTCAAGTAATCTTATGGAATTCACTAGCACTTCACATAAATTATTAATTATTAACTACAAGGGATTTACTACTTGAACACATTATCGATTAATTACAACCCACTGATGATGGTTTCTCGTAACATATCAACCATTCAGCAAGATAATATACATCAAATTAATTCTTCAAGATTTTTACTAGATATAATTCCTAACACACCTATAGTACTATGGTAGGTAGTGTATTATTCATTAACACATTCCTTCAACTTGATGATCAAATGAAAAAATTATCACATTTTCTTATTGGTGTCCTAGAGCATGTTCATCTAGATGTTCTAATAGTCATATCAAAAAGAATCTTTCTTCACAATAGAATATAGTCTGAAGTTTAAAAATACCGCATCTAGAAGTATGAAATTATCAATAATAGTACCTTACCTTTATCCTTTGTATCAGCATAACCTCATCATTACACCTAGATTATTTAAAAAAATCAATCTAATCATTCCAAATCCAATTAGGAATGTCAATACCCCCATGGGATTTATTATTAATTATTCATTTACTATAAAGTCAATGTTTCTATTCCCCCATTATTTAAAAACAATTTAATAGTGAAATAAAAAGGATGGATTTTAATTCTTCTATATAGTTCATCTATGAGTAAATAAAAAATTATATCCCCATTTATTTTATAAATTATGTTATAATAAAAATGTTTTTATGAAAAAATAAAACCACATTATTCATACCCATTAGTTACCAAGTATCAATTATATGACTACTTAGTATAAAATAGTGAAAAAATAAGAGTTAATTAATGTAGACATTGAAGAAATACCTTAACCAATTTACCATGTCATACCTCTTCATGTTTCTCATTTAAGGGAAATTATAAATTTACTTTCAAAAAATTTATAACCTTTAGTAATATTCAAAAAAACATTAATATATATCAAGTGATAGACATATCAATCTTTATATAACAATTCATACACATATATTGTTACTCCCCATTCATAAATAATCATTCAATATTAAGTAAATGTGAAACATTTTTATTATAAAACCTCTAATCATCATTTTGATAGGTTCATTAAAAAATACATATTCAAATATTTATGTCTTATTATTGACAACATTTTCTCCATTGTGGATCCCTTGAAGGGATTCAATTAAATCATTATCATGAAAATTTTTATTTTTTAGTACTCTAGGATGGACACTTCTTTCATACTATTTAATAAGTTCAAGCTTCATACATCTCCCTTATTAGACAAAAACATAAATTCCATTAATGGGTAAAAAAAATGTATATGGTAACAGGGAGTAATATCATTTAAATTTTGTAAAAATAATAATCCAGATAGTTTTTTCTAAACAAATATCCATTATTTTTTTTGACTCTCAACATTTTTCAGATTATTCACACTACCTTTAAGGACACGAGTCTTAATAGTTTTTGTATAAATTTCAATTCTTTGAGTTGTCTCCTTATGTAGAGTTTGCATCATAACATCAGTATAAGGATGTGACCTTATAAATTACATATTGTATGAAATTAAACTATAATTCATATTCATAAATTCCAAAACACCCTTTAAGTTTATATTTTTAGATGGTTTTTTCATAAATCGTACATTAAAACCCAATATATTACAGTGTGGTAATTTTTATTCAGTATCCATTTTTCCCATAAAAAATAAAAAACAACCATGATTTTTTTGAATGACATTGAAAATTCACAACTAATATCAATGTAATCACTGATATGTGAGGGGTGTATCAGTGATATATTTTACTTTCATTTTATAATAATTATCACCTTTAGTTAAAGATTTATCTCTATACTAAAAACCCAAAATTCACACATCCATTGGAACTCATGTAATCACAAGGTTAAATACAAAAAATAGAATAAATTACATTGAATAGTATGTAAACAATCCAATAACATGCATTATACTAGAAAAAATTCTGTTTGTTTGGATACAACATGAAGGAAATAACATTACACATCTATAACACTATAATTAATAAAACAGTGCATGTTATTCTTCTAACATTAATGATAGAAATATTTTTTTGAAACATTTTTAGAAACCTTCACCAGTTAGTTCTAAACATGTCACAGTTGTACTTCAATAACATCATATTTTGAAATTCTTAATAAAACAATTCTCCAGTTTCTCACCAAGAAGCAGGTAGAAACAAATTCTATTGAAATCACACAAAAACCCAGTACAATAACTCACTCTGATTCATCAGTAAGATTCTTCAGTCTGGAAACAAGTTTGATTTTATTTTCTATAAGTTATGTACAATCGATTCATTATTTTCCTAAGACATTTCATCCGATTTCTCGAACATATCTATAATATCCATACCACAACTTTTTCTGAACACTACTCCAATTTTTTAAATTATGCATAAGAAATTCCATCTAGAACCCTAAACTCTAGTTCTTATCTCTCCCTCCCTTACATGTGAATACAAATCAAATTATGTTGTACTTTTACATCTATTTATAGAAAAAAAATTAGTGAAATTGGAAAGACACAAATTTCAATTCCCTACCCACTCAAATTCTAGAATCCCAAATTTCAAATTAATTTTATCTTTATTTTGACCATGTCACAAAACTTCTCAAATCTTTTATATTCTAATATATCCTTCTTTAATCTTCTCACAACATCATCCTTTTTAAAATTTACAAACAATTACTTAGTCTAAAACTATTTTTCATTCCAATTTTTGTTATCGAATTGAAAACCTATAAAATAGAATAATCCCTATTCTGATACTCCATACCAACATAGAAGTGTTCTTCTAATTTTTTTTGAAATTACATACACAATAGAACACAATAATATTTTAATGTAAAATTCAATATATTTTACTTTTTCATCATTTTTTCATCAACTCCTCATACTGATGATACTTCATCTCATAATGCCCATCATAAGATAACATATCAATGGCAGTATCCTTCTGACATATCAGTCACTATTTCTGATCAAATGGATCTATGTTAATGTTAGTCAGATAAATATTGACCCATTTTCAACAAATCATAAATTCTATAGAAAAAAATTTAAATTCTCACCCCAATTATTCATATCACATTAAAATTGTTTAATAAATTTTTGTATTCCATTGTATTAATTATTCTCTGATGCCTAACTTATAAATCAGTTTCATCAACTTCTTTTATAATTTAAAATCAAAAAATCTGTTCAATTTGATACAATTAGGATATTGAAATTTTTTTCCACCAATGAAATTATATTTCTGATGTTTTTATTGGGGTAAACCATACATCTGATGGATCAATGTTAGCACTCAAACGACAGATCAATTGAGCTAATTTTATGATTAACTGGTTTCAATCAAAACATCATTCTTTTTTAAAATCATCAATCGATGGTGCATACAATGTATTGGTTTATATGATGGGTCATCCAGTCCAATGGATCATTTGATTAGTACTTTTTGAAAACCCTCGACTATAGGTAACTCAAAATCTTAGAATCCAAACAAATTTTTCATTTATTGATTCTAGATCTGATTATTTACATATGGAAAAATTCTACTTCTTAGAAACACTAGAGACTCTCATTTATCTTTTATTGGAAAAACTCATTCTTGTATCATGACTTCCTCATAACTATTAAAACATTCTGATAGACATAGCTTTGTTGAACATAGTATAGTTATTCTCCATCATACTTTCACAAAGAATATATTATATGTTTTTATACAACTAATAATAATGAGGAAATTTTTCATAGAATAGAATAATTAGATTCTGTGTCAATCATATTGAAATAAATTACGATTCTATAAAAACTATATACTCTGTTTCTAAAATATTCTGTCTAAAAAAAATTCACTGAGGAAACTACTTCAGAAACCAATAATATAATTGATGGAATTTCATAAGAAATTTTCATCCAATATTCTATGCCTAGGACTACATAATTCAATCACTAAATAATCAATGTGGTGTTGATTTCTCAAAATGGGAAAAAATACAAAAAATTCAAGAACAACATATTATAGCATCCTTCTAGCATCTAAAAACCCATCTCCAACCGAATTGGTCCAAAAAATCTCACTATTTGGATTTTTTTTCAACCAAGGGTCATAAATTACTAAAACATTGTAAACTCAAAAAATGGATCACAATACAATATTTCTAATCCAATGTGATTAAATTCGTTATAGGAGAAAAACATTGATAGAAAAATCATGTTGTCTAAAAGAAATGACTGATGAACATATCATGAGCATTAAAATCTCATAAATTACATTTTTCACACACTCTTCTAAATTTCTATAAAGAAAATTATTCAACAATTAATTTAAATAAAAATTTATAATACTTCACACAATAACATATTTTGTTCACATATTACCCCTTTTAGAATGTCCCCCAAAATAGACGCTTCCATAAAATGTTTATCATATGCTGCTTTAAAATGATTATCACATACCAATGGATAGATTTATGAAGCATCCATTTTTAAAACATGAATAATCTAACTAGAGAATAGATTTGAGAGGGGATAGAAACAGATACCTCAAACACGATAGGAAAGAGGTTGGAGTCCCATGTTCAACCACAGTTAGAAAAATAATTGCTTTGGTAATGTTTTAGTGAATATGTCACTAACATGTTCCATTGTAGGACCATATTCCTACATGAGTTCATTCTTATCCGGATTATATTTGGTGAATGGATATTTCATATCAATATCCATTGAAAGATAATGTTTAAATAGATTTCTATTGTGGTTAATAGAATTTTTTTTCTCAACAAAATAGAAGGGGTAACTTCACTTTAATAAGAAAATCATTTATCTTAGTCTCCATCCACATAAGGTGTGTTTTAGCTTGAGTGGTAGAAAAATATTCTGTTTCACCTATATTAAGAGATATAAATTTTTGTAGTAATCGTTTAGTGAATAATTTTTCCTAGAAAGAAAACTCCACCACATGTAGATCATCTATATTACTAACCACTTTCCCAATCAACATCATTATAAATAATATGATCAATTCATACCATGTTTTCATATCGGATACTAAAATATTTTTTTCCTCTGATATATATGATTAGTCATTATTGATAAGAGATGATATTCCATTCGAGAACATTGGAATATTCCACAAATGGTAACAACATACACTATATTTGGGCATGACGCACTCAGATATAAAAACAACCAATCATTTTTCTAAATTATTTAGAATCCACTTCCATTCAAACTACAACACTATTCGATATGGTTCCCAATGAGATTTGTTTGAAAAAAATATTTGAATTCTACATCCAAAAATATTATGATATTATTCAGTATACTTCCCCCAAGATAAAAAAAATATATTTATTATTTTTTTAATTATTAACATTGAAATTATTTTATTTCACTAAGAATGGAAATTTTAAAAAATATCTATATATTTTCCTAAATTTTTCAAAATTTCTTACATAATTAAAATAAATGTTAATATCATCATCATACATAATTAAAATGACATAAATATCTGGATTATTTTGTTTTAGATATTTTTTAACTCTTACTTTCGTTAAATTGAACTTCCTTAATCAGACATCCAATCGGGAATATTATGCTCTCATATATATCATTAACCCATAAACATATTTATTCAATAGGTGTATATAACATTTATATTTTTTTGTTATAGATACTTATATTTGTTAAATGTGAAGTTCTTCATCAAATTTTAAATTGAGAAATGATGATTTCACATCCATATGAAAACATTTATATATTCTTGGTCCATGAATTTCATGAATGATTTGGAACGATTCTAACCATTCCATTGGAGATATAGTTTCATAAAAAACAATGCCTTCAATATATAGATACCATTGAAAACTAATCATGTTTGGTTCATATCACTTCACCATCATTATTAAACTTGTTTTGGAAGACACTCTTCATACCAATATATTTTTAATAATTTGGTTTGGGTAAAAGACCCCAAGTATCATTCTTCTGAATCTTCTCAAGCACTTAATTTATAGCATGAATCCACTCCTGATAAAAAAATTATTCATTAATTTCATTTGGATCATCTTTTGAATATAAAGAAATTTTCTCAAAAACATTGGTGTTCGTACTGATGGAATTTTTTGTTATTGATCACCAATGTTGGTTGGAAAATTCATTTGTTTCCTCATCCTAGTATGATATGTGTGAGGTTCTTCAACCACAATAGAAATATGTGTGTCTAATTCTTCCATCTACATGTAATAACCACTGTTGGAATTAAATTCATGTTTCTCAACCACAAATATTTCAAATTCATCATAATTTGTTCCTGTATTTATTTTTGATATCTCTTCTATGGCCTTATGAAGATCGTTTAAATAAAAAAATTAACTATCTATCATGTTTATTTGTTGGAACATATATATCCTCTACCATCTATATCATATCGAATAATGAGTAATTCTTCACCTCAATGATCAAATTTTACAAGATTTACACATCTTTTTATAATGTATTTAATCCCAAACACCATTAAGTGTTTCAAACATAGAGTATCATTATTGAAAATATTATAAGGAGTCATATCATAAAATGATATATTGATTCACCAATTCTTAATTTAAACTATTTTACTCATTTCATTCCTCCAAAAGTGGTGAGAATTACTATGTTTACAAAGTATTGTATGTCCCATCTCCACCAAATGTATATTCATCTTTTTAGAAATGCCATTCTAATGTGGCATGTATTGAACACTAAAATCGTTATTAAATAAGTGTTTATCAAAGATAACTTATTAATTACCCAATCTTGTATTCACTATAGTAATCAATTCTGAAATTCATCAAAGAATATCTATATTCCTTTTCATCTCTTCTCCTGAAACTCTTAAACATATTTATAACATCCTAATTGTGTTTCAAATAGATAATTAATGTTGTGAGAATAAAATAATAAATTAACTAAATGATGTACTTATTATTGAATGTTTATTATTTACTCATTGTCCCATAAATATCATAATGAATTCCTTTCAAGGGTATGAGATGAAAAAAAATTCTAATTTCTTATGACTAGAGATTATTATCTCCCCTTGATGAAGATATGAAAATCACTAATCACTTCTTCTCATCATATTAGGAATATCATTAATAATGTCTCACTTCGACTAAATGACCATATTTATCAGACACATATGACTAAAAATTTTATACCGCAAATTATTTTATTCCATCATGGTTAGATAACATGAAATCTATATATCACGAACTTGAAACAAATTCCCCATGTAATTTAGTCTTTTGTAACAAATTTTCCATTTTCAAAACTTTTGACAATAAAATCTTTTTTTCAGAAAATTATTTTTTTTCCTTAACAAAAAGTTACGAGACACTCAACCAGGAGTGTTTAAACCCATGAAAGAACAAGGATTTTTTGGATTTTAGGTTTTTATTCCTAATAATAGAAGAATAAAAAATTTGAATCCAAGTTATTCATCATTCCCAAACATCACTACTTTTTCCATAAACTCCTTTCCATTTATTAGTACCTGCAAATGACTTTTCATTTATGAATGGAACACACTATCCAAAATCCAGTGTTGTTATCCATTTATATGTTTGAGCAAAAATTTCAACAAGAATCACATTTTGTTTCGCTTTTTCTTTCATCACATATATATTTTCATATTTTAAATACACATGTTGTTTTTTAGTAAAAAATGAGACATTATTTAGCATGACTTATAACCTGTTCACATCTTTTACAAATAGTTTCTAGGGGTTGTAATCTATTTTCAATTATAAAAACAATTTTATCATAATTAATTATTTACGAGAATTGAATACCTATAAATATTATATTACTATATATAATGTGATACTTATAGTATTGATAATTAAACCAAGACATATTTTTTCTATGACAAAATCCTCCAAAATACCAGTAGTAGTCATATAATGAATATTTTACTTTATAACATCTTTACTTCCATGAGTTGTGAACATATTATTCTAACCCCTTTTTACCTTCAAAACTATAACATTATTGATCCCATATCATCATTTATTCTCTAAAAATAATCATCTTAAATTTGAAGTACTTATCAACTATAACAAAATTTAACGTAGTAGCCCATTTGTTCCAGACATTGAAATTTAAAAAACATCTCAATTTCCAAAATTGTTGTTCTGGAAGTATACATGTTTTTATCATCTTTCTTCTACTTAAGAACATTTTTATGTTTCTTTTCATCTATTAAAGGAAATTTTTTTTGATATTTCTCAATATCACACTTTATTTAACTTTTAATAACTCTAGATATAGAGTTCCGGAAACATATAAATCCTTACAAAGAATAAGATAACATTTGTTGAACATGATCCAAATCTTCACACATTTATATTATCTCAACTTAAAGATGATTATTATAAAACATTTCATTTAAATGGATTTTAAAAAAAATAAATCTTTTCCTGCAATATAACATTCTATCTATGAAAATATTAATGATTTTTTGTTGTAGAAAATTCATTTTTCAACTTGTTGATTTCACTTCCAACTCGTAAAATCATTATGAGATTTTCACTCAAATAACATTTCAGTGGATATTATAACCAAGACTCCAATTCATTAAAGAAACATCTTTATTCACCAGTAAACACTTTATCATTTACTTTTTCAAAAAAATGTATTTTCTGAAACATCTTCAGTGAGTATTGCTGCTTTAACTTGATGGTCCTCATCATCATCATATTTATACAAGAAACATATATTTTTATTTTTGGTGAAGATTTTATCATTTCTATTTGAGTAAGAGTTTTATTTATCAAAATGTTTATTGTAATATATTCTTGATTATATATCATCCACATCCCTTTTTTAATAATTCTTTATTTGAGTTAAATTATCATTAAAACTCCCAAAATCTCCACTATCAAAATATTATAGAGGTATCTTATATTTTTACATTACTATACTTCATTTCAAATTATTAGAAAAAAATGATAATTGATTATCAAAATTATAACTATCCTTATCTTTATTATTGGAGTCATGACCTTCTGCATCTTCAAGTTCTTTCTTGGATTTCTTTTTCATCGAAATAATAATGGAATTATTTCAATCAACTTTTTATTTTTATTTTCATAACATTACCCTATATCATTTCATATGTAATGGTTGTTCTATGAAAGTCATACAAGGATAGAGTTTCAATATCAAAATGTTTCCAAGATTAAACATCGACATCAACCTTGTCAGGAAGAATTCATAAAATCTTATTCACAATAGTTTATTATTTAATCTTCCCAGCAGGATATCTTATGGTGCTAAAAATATCATTAAACCTTGTAAAGTAGTCACTCAAAGATTCATAGTCATCCATTATGATATATTCATACATCATCTTCTAGATGTGTAACCATTATTTCTTTACCTTCATATTTATATCATAGATATTTTTGAAATTTTCAATTACGTCTTCATTAGTTCCAACAAAATTTTTTCTATGAAATACATTATTAGAAAGGGATTATAGTAAATCATTATTATGCATTTTATCAATATGTATATTTTATATTATAACAGATGTTGGAGGACATTTTTCAATGTGAGGTCAAAATCTGTCTATAGCATCTTTCAAAACATTATACCTAAGTGACATAAGATACTACAACATCTTATATTTCTCAATATGATAGTTCATTCCACAAAAAACCGAAATCCCCTTAATTTACAAAAAATTTCAAATTCTCCAAGAAAACAACACTTTAATATTCAGTAATGTGGTAAATGAAAATGACCTACACTTTGATACCAATTGAAAATTACCAACTAGTATCAATGTAATCATTGAGGGTTGGAGGGGGTGAATCAATGAAAACTTTTTATTTTATTTGATATTTCTTGTATAATTTACTTCACCTTATTTTAGCTATTCATCACTTTTTGGAGCACTAAAATATCCCAAATTTACATGAACTCATGTATTTACAAGATTCACAACACAATAAGAGTGTATAGTTCTTAGCATGGTTTGGAAATAATCCAATCCCATACAATAAACTATATTATAATCCTTTTGTATTTAATAAATAAGTATGAAATACTGTTAAAATTATGTAGAAATAGGATAAAAAATATAATGCATGTCATTAATTCGGTGGGAATGAAATAAATAAATTTTATTAGTAATTTTTTTTGAAATATTGACCAGTTGGTTTTGAACATGTCATTGTGATGCTTTACTAACTTCTTCTTTTGTAATTAATTATAACTAAATTCATTACATTTTTAGTGAAATACATGTTGGGAAAACTTATATAGAGTCTATAAAAAGCATAGTTTGAATACTTACATTCATTAATCAGTTCTATTCTTCAGTCTGATTCATCTGTACAGAAACATTATTGATTATCTTTTCTTGAAGAATGTATAATAACTTCTTTATTTTCCAAAAACAATCAATCAGATGGATCGGTCTAATCTAGATAATCTTGAAAAAAAAATATTTTGAACACTTCTTATATTTGGAAAATTCTTCGGAATATATTTTTAATGGAAACCAAACCTCTAGAACATTTACCGTATCCCACACATTAATTGTTTTTGAAGTATATTTTACATTGACCTCTATTTATAGTATCCTCTGAAGTAAAATGTGTGGGAAAAAATTAACTTTCAAACTCCAAAAAATACAAGAATTTGGAATTCCACATTCATTTTAACATTATTTTTACTACTTCTCGAAAGTTCTCAACTATTAAGGATTCATATCAGAATTTTTTTATCTTCTCACAACATTGGAATTATTGAAATTTAAGAACAATTCATCATTCTGAAACTTTTAATCATTTTGAAATTCTTGATCCCATTGAAAATATTTACACAAAAATACTTACCATTTCAATTCTCCAAAAGAACTAAAACATATTCTACAAAAAAAATTGACACTATTAAATAATACAAAATCCAAAAATGTTTGATGAAAACTTCAATATAATTTTCTATTTCATCCTTGGTTCTAAAACTCCTTGACCCGATAAAATTATATTTGATGAAGCCTGACATATGATGACTTATCAGTGTCAGTATACATCTCATGGTTCTGTCTTGGTCTCCCTTCTGATGGATCAGTATCAAATCCTTTCTAATGAGTCTTGAAAATTTGGACAAATATTAACAACTCCATAAAATAATAAAATTTTATTTCTCATATTTATACTTCATATCACATATAAATAGTTTAATACAATGTAGTTTTTTTGATTTATTAGCCTATAATGACTTACTAACTCAACAGTGATGACAACTTATTTTCTCATTCAAAACAAAAAACATTGGTATGTTTGATAATATTTTAATATTCCAGAATTCTTCCTCCGATGGGATTCTACGTATGATTTTTTTATCAGTATTAACCATTATTCTAATTTATCTATGTCTAAACCCATTGTATGGATTTGTGTTTTATCACGTATGATGAATCCATATGAATATAAACTTGTTTATTTTTTATACTCATAAATAGAAGGTTTATACGATGGATTGGTTTCTCTAATGGATCAACTCGTCTCATGAATCGATCAATCCTTAAATTTTCAAAATCACTAAATTTTGATATTTCAAACTCTTAGCCACCAAATAAATTATATGTATAATGATTCTAGATATTATTATCTAGATATTGAAATATTCTACTTCATAGAAACACCAAAGTCTCTAATTTCACTTTTCCTATACAAAATTATTCTTGTATATTTACTTCTACATGATTAATACAACAATTAAATCATCATATCATCATATGACATATTATTCTGTGTATCCCCCTTTCTTTAGAAAATCATAAACCACATGTTTTTTAGCCAACTAAATATTCCTAGAACAATGTTAATATAAATTAATTTCTAGATTGTGTGTTGAAAATATAGTGATACATTCTGGATCTGATAGACTTCTTATTCTATCCTTCAAATCAATATTCTGGAAAAGTGATTCTGAAAAACAAAATGATCACCTAGAAAACGTCTTCAAAATTATAAACTATAAATGATAGACATTCTGAAGAAATATTCATATGATATTCTATGTTCGATACTATTTCTTCTGATCACCAACACAAAAAAGTGAATTTATTTCTCCAAAAGTCATCAAAATGAAAAACATTCGCAAACCACTTCATCCAGCATCCTTACCGCATCTGAAAACCCATCTATAGCCAACATGGTCCCAACAGTCATGTCTTTACAATTTTCATATTGACTTCAACCAATTCCTAAATCATCCAAAGAAAAAATTTCAAAATATTGGATACCTAAAAAATTCATTGTAAGGGACATAAAAATAATGAAATTAACTATTAGTCCAAGAGTACATATAAATACATTCCATTAAAAAATAAATATGAGGGTTTGAAATTAAAAAATTTTTATCCATGAAATCAAATAATCTTCACAAATATTTTTAAAAAATATTTCATAATAATTCTTGATGGAATATGGCTTATTGCAATCCTGAAAAATATATAAAAACATTTTAAAAAATTTGTACTTTCCAACCTTAAAAAGTTGCATATACTCTCTTTTACCATATAAATCGTAAGACTTTTACAAAACG
This sequence comes from Viscum album, assembly GCA_963277665.1. Classification (NCBI taxonomy): domain Eukaryota; kingdom Viridiplantae; phylum Streptophyta; class Magnoliopsida; order Santalales; family Viscaceae; genus Viscum; species Viscum album. The sequence goes on along the minus strand of OY728159.1, from coordinate 1,755,140,529 downwards.
CCATATAATGCATATATAAATCATTTAGTCAAATTGGGTAATCATTTTTATAAAAATATCTCAAATGTGATAATATTCAAAGTTACACATAGATTAAAATTCACTATTACACATAAAACAACCATCATGGTTATAATTAGAATAACCACTACACTATATTCCAATAATCGACTTTAATACACTTATTGGTTAACACTATCCCATTACCCAGTTGGAGATATATAACAATACCAACCACCCTCATTTTATAATGGAACTACAAATAATTATAAAATATATCCATGAACTATAATTGAATACATAAAATATTTCATCATAAAATATTCATTTCACCCATTGGAATTTTTTTTTAAAATGATACATCTATTTCAGTTAAAAACCATATTATAATTAACCAAACAATGTAAGGCTATTTTTTTCTTAAATAAAATATGAATTATGATTAAAAAAATCCAAACATAAAATAAAAGTTATAATAGTGGGTAAAGTTGTTTTTGTTGTATACGATAAAATATGTAATTTCAATTATCTTTTGTAAAGATGGTCAAAACAATCCATATAAATATCCATTCAAGGAACCTTTAAAATAAATTAACTATAAATATAAATACTAAAATATAATTAACATATGTACATATAAATACATTCATAAAATATTTTTCAAAATATGGATATAAATGAAAATGTGAGTTTTAAGGGAATATTAAAACGTGTATTTTTTTTAAAAAAAATGTCTCCTAACATAAGTCTGAATCATCATGTATGTTATTTATGTTACTAAATATAATATTTATATTTATTATTTAATTTCTTGATATCATTTTTCATGTTTATTATTTCATTTATTTAACTTATTACTAAGTCGTACACAATCAATTAAGTTATCATTGGGTGTTTTGGCGATATTCAGCTCATATGTCCAAAATGTATTTGGTAGTTTGACCATGGTCAAAGATATATTTATTACATCATCTATGGAATAATGATAATTGAATAATTTAAAACATTATACATCCATTATACTTTTAAAACAAATCATGAATGATTATAATTAAAAACTAACTATGGGACGATCATGGTGATGGTAGGCCATACATACACATGAGTAACATTTCCATTTTTCAAAAATACTTATCGAGAAAATTTAATTAATATTGAATATACATATAATGATAATTACATTAAATATTGCAAAATATTTAATTAAAAATAAATATATATATATATATATATCATCCGTCAGATGTGGTAATGAAAAACAAATCACATCACTTCCTGGAGGTGGAAATCCACAAGTATGAATGTATGATGATATCATTTTTTAGTGAATGTAATGGTGAAAAAATGATATATTTTCTTTAAAAATGATAATTATTTCACTAATATCATATATACAAATTAATTCATTCATTATAACATGTCATAAAAGATAGTGATGGAAAAAAAATTACATCGGTCCTTGAGGCATTAGTCCACCGTATATTCGAACTATAGATTACATTACCAATTGAAGGATGGTGGATTTGGATATAAGATATTACATTAACATAATAAAATATATTTATACGTTATATACTAATCATGATATTTGATATTGGTTTAGGATTATTTTAAGGAGGTGAAATAAAAATAAAATAAAAAATCCAATTTAAGAACTATACCTCTTATTCATACAATCACCATTACATTACATTATAAGACCTATAAGGTTTATATTAGACAGTAATTAGGAAATATATAATTGGTTATGGGATTATAATTATGGGGTTTTATAGTTATTTGATGAACCATGTTTTCCTCAATTATGAAAGATATGATAAGAAGATGTTCCCTTTTATATGAGAGGGGGTTGACACTCTTGGAATTTCAAAAACTATTAAATTAATATATATTATATTTTAAGTCCAAATGGATCTAAATTGATAATATTTTAATTTAATATTATCATTAATATAATTATTATAGTCAAATTTAATTTTTAATAAGTATATATTATAATTTATTTTGGGCCTTAATCAATCCAGTTCGGCCCTTTGATGTGTTTCTGAATATCGTGGTTCTTGAAGAAGGCCTGAAGTGGGTCTAGACATGTTTTTATACTAAAATATTGAATTACAGATGAATTTTTGTGGTTGATAATTTCCAATCATGAATTTTAAGATCATTTCTTGGATGATATATTGATTTACGATTAGTAGAAATGACTATTTGGAGACATTAGCTACGTAGAGCCATTAGCTATGTGGAGTCATCAGCTACATGATGATATCAGCTAAGAGGGTGATCTACTACATGAAATAATCTTCCTCATGGATTGATTGGACATCTAGATATATCGATTACATGAATCGGCTACATGGATGAATCCGTTACATTGATGTATTTGCTACTTAGGGAGATTCGCTATGTGAATAGATTATACAGTGGGATCATCTATGTCAATCAGCTATGTGAGTAATCAACTACATGAGTGATCTGATTCCATGAGAGGATATGTGATAAAATGTACAATGGTATTTTGGATATGTGGGGATATTGGCTACAATGTCCTTTTGGATATGTGGCGGATTCATCTACATGAAACTGCCATATAGAGATTTCCACTAGTTTTGTGCAAATTGCCGTGTGAGTCATTTAGCTGTGCGAATCAAGGACCTCCTAAGGATGATTTCTCAAGTATATTTATTTCCTTGATTTTTTATGTTTTTCATGGCTATAAAAAAGTATTCCCACATGAAACTCAATGAATTTTTAGGTCGTTTTAATTAAATATTTTGTTATATGAGAATTTTGATCATCATGTATATGTTTAAACAGAAACAAATACATTTTACATCATTATTACTTTATGGACTTCCCTCAATACCAGAAATTCTAGAACCATTCCATTTGAATAATATAATATTTTTTTCTTTGGATCGTGTTTCCTCTAGTGGTGTTTCTCTATTCTGTTTGCCCCCAATTTTTGTTACAAAAGTTGTGCATGGATTATAGTACCATGTTGGGGATTTCCTGCTAATATTATCTACCAAAAATCATAGATTAATCATTTTTTTACACCCTTGTATTGAAATGGAATTGACCCAATTAATATTTAATCTAATAAATAAATAATTGTATTAGGATTATATTTCATTTATTTCCACCATGATAATGGTTTTCCCCTTGAATTTATAATTAGTGTTTTATTTATAATATGCTTATATAGAATAATGTTATTCTTGTTTTATCATGTTGATCAGGATTAAAAATGGGAATGAATGTAAATCTATAATTAATTGATAATTAATGGGATAGAGAATAATGGGTCATGTTTAAGGAATGTAATGTTTGATGAAATTTGTGAATGAACAAATTGATTTGACCGCATGCTTAATTGAATATTTAATTCAATGTTTTAATGGATTTTGATAAATAATGTGAAACATGTTAATGCTTATTGATGACTCAAATTTAGGGCATGTTAATAAATTGATATTACATACCGCTCTTTCAAACTAGAATGCATATTTAGTAGAATTTTTAAGTTAATTTTTTAATCAATTTAGTATCATGTTATAGAATGAAGAATTATGTTTCACAATGATGGAACCTATGAGTAATGAATTGATAAATTATTAAAAAAATAAAATCCATTTTTTTTTTATAAATAAATTCATTATGGACTGAGTTTCCCATCTTCTAGAGAAGGTCTTGTTCTTTGAGATTGGATACGTGAGAGCTCATTTGCGTGTGAAGATAGGATGTATTAATTATTGAGCCTAGATTCCCCTATTGGGTATGATTTTTTCCCTTCAACTTTTGTGATCTGATATGGATGTGAGATTTTATATACGACATGATATGAGAATGGGATGGTTTGGTTTAGGATGACTAATGTGATATGGGTTGTGAGGCGATGATTATGTGGAAGAAGTTGATTCCTCTAATAGAGATATGCCTCATGAAACTTATGCTACTGTCAAGGATGACAATAGATATGATATAATAGTTTAATATAGGGTTTACCCAATATTTTGAAAATTTTGGATTCATGCTTGAATGAATCTGTTTAATGAACAATGGTCAGATTTCTTATTATATCAACGTTCCTTTTCCCCACATATTGTTGTTGTTATATAGGATATGTTGCATTTTTCCTCTTAATGGTAGCATAGTATTGTGTACCTAGACTATTAGGATTATGGAATGGTGTCAATAATGGTTAATATATGACTTTATCCAAGGGGTTTGTTTTGATACAATGATATCCTAGAAAATATTTTAATCATCAGAAATCATGGACTTAGTTTGGATTATGCATGGAGGGAATTGGATTGGAAAGATATTTAATGTAATGTAATCCAAATGAGTGTTGTTGGATAATTTAAAGGGTAATAAAATAAATAATTATATTAAATAATAAGAAATAAATATCTAATTAATTTATCTATTTTAATAATTGTCTACTTATAGGTAATATAGTCCCTAGTAGTGGCTATTGAGTGTCTATGCAATCATAGCTACATTTTAGATTAAGATTAGGTTATGTTCATAGTGTGGTTGTGAGATAGATTATATATTTTATATCCTGTGATTTCAAACACTGCCCAACCTATGTTTTTAGTGGGATGTAAAACTACTGGACTCTTGGAGGCTGTTATGCTTTATAACCCCATTGGAGGATAGAGTGATGAGAACCCCCTCTTGCCCCACTCTATTTTCTTGGTTGTTACCTTTGCTGGTATACACAATGGTGAATTTTCCCATTTATTATGGGTAAAGGGATATGATGGATTGTGATTATTTCAAACACATTTATATAAAGATATATTATAAAATGGAAACTTATATGTATTACTTGTATAGATTGTGGCAATTTGAGGTACTTAATCGGTGTATGATCTGTATTGGCTTGAGGTATAACTCCCAATGTATGATACACATCATACTAGCTGTGGTGGTTCTTACTATCTAATCAATTACCATATATGGAGATTTGTTATGGGATGATGTGATGATTTGATATAGGAGGTGCATATATTTATCCCTTTCTCATGTATCTTTAGGCTATCTTATTTTGGAGAGATATCACTTAGGATGTGTGATTTTAAGGTAGAGCAGAAAAACTAGAATTGAAGACAGAGCGGGGTACCCATGATTGTTTTATTAAATTATATAATCTCTTATATGGAATAATAGGTGAGATTTATCCATGGTGAGGGTTTGAACTTATTATAACATTTTAGGTGATGAGTTAGTTTCATTGATGTTCAATATGCTTTAGCATTTTTTTCGTTATCTCTTGGATGATAGGCTTCATTGATGATCTCACTGAGAATAATATTATGATAAAAATATATAAAAATATATATAATACATTCCAGGTCTGCCAGAGAAGGTTGGATATCGGGAAAGATATTACTAGCTCAAGGTTTTTCCGGAGCTTTTTGGGATTCATGGTCACTGTAGTTTTTTACCTTTTGGAACATGTAATTTCTGATTCAGTTGTTATAGTACATTATGACATTTCATGTATGAACATGGGATATATATATATGTCTGAGAGGGGTATGATTGTTGTGTGTATGTATTATCTCTCTCTTCTGTATGTTCTCTTAGAGGTTAATGCCTCCCATATTTACATTTATTATACCCTCTTTGCAAGTCTCCAACATGGGGCCTATTGAAGATGAGACATAGATGGTTGTCATCATCATTCCATCATTTTTACTCGGAGGGGTACAAATTGGTAGGATTTAGTTATGGAAGAGTGGTATAAAAGGATCATGTTGAGGGATATGATCAATGTTGGAGTGGGTAATATGTGAGTTTGCATGGGTTGGTAGGGTAATACTATCAGCTAAATTTAGTAATAAGTGTAAACATAGGATACTGATTGAGAAAAATTTCTTTAGCCCCATTTATGATCAGATTAATGAACCTTTAGGCTTAATGAGCCTACTAAACAAAGTGATCCTAGTTTTAGGGTAATGACCTCAGAAATAATCATTCATCATTATCCCTGTTGTTTGTGTTTGAAATGGAATACCTTGGGATAATATAAAATAATAAAAAGATAATAAAATAATTAAATATTTAATAGTATGTATTCCTTATTCCATGATTAGAAGTATAACAAATTTTCTTTTATATGTGTTTCTCAATATAGATGACTTTGTAACTTTTGTATCGATAATTTTCGGTAGGTTGTTCCATTAAATCACTACAGTGTATAGTTCCACAATGATGACACAAGTAGAAGTTCACTCCAAGAGTTTCTGTGCCAACATTTGAAAATTTAAGTGGGATATATTTCATACTAACTTATAGAGAACTTGTTATAGTAGGTGGTTATAGCATTTAGTTTGATATATATTCCAAAGGAACACTTGGATTATTTTTATATGATGATGATACATGAAGCTGTGAGTTAGTGGTGGTCTGTATTCATCAGGGATTGTGAGGAGTCGGTAGTCTTTAGGGCGATGTTTCAAAACCAGTTCCATGTATCTTTCCATTAATTTACCTTGAAGGTGTCATTTATGTAGGAAATTATTATCCTTCAAAGGGGGTGTTATATCATTCAAGAGATCGAGATCCATTTCTGGACCCTTATGTGATATTCTTTAGGCTTGTTGTCAGATGTGATGTGTAGGGTGAGGCATTTTGAGGAGGACTTCTATCCAGATATCTAGTTCCATGTAACCCCATTTATACTATAGACATATATTGAGGTGATATTGTGAGAAGAGGTTATTGAGAGGATTTTTTTCTAAACTATATCATCATGAGAGTGGAGTCATCAGGATTACTACTAATGAAGAGTTGTGGTTAGGGTTTCCTATATACCTCGACTGATGATTTTTTGGCAATTATGGAGTAAATCATAGACCTCATCAACTCATTTTTATGATTTCCACCTATGAAAATTGATCAAACATGTATTTTTCCTTTGGGGACTAGGGTATTTAGTTGTGGGTTTTTCTAACCATTTCCATAATTCCTAATGTTCCAGGTGTTCGGCTTTACGTTCCTCTATTGAATACGATTCATCTAAGGCAGAAAAAACATGTTTCCCTAGTTTAGGATCAGTAAATTGAACATGGGTCAGGCAATGCAGCACTTCAATATGGTTTTCATCCTCTAAGAGTATAGTGTGGTTGTGGATGTGGTTATCATCATGGTCAGTGAGGCTATGGAAAAGGTCATTGTCATCTTCATTTTTTAGTGTTTATAGTGGTTGGTGATCCATATGTCATTCGAGGAAAACATTTCTTATTTTCTACCTCAGTGCATACTTTTTTTGATTTTGGAGTGTTGTATAATTTATATCTCCCACAATCATCCAATATTTGGGAATTGAATAGAGAGTCTTACAATTCTCATGATGTTTATTATGCTAGTTGGAGGTCAAGTTGACCTATGTGGATTCTGTACAGATTAAGTGATATTGTAGGGGAAACATTTCTCTAGAAGAGATATTGAATGATTACAAATATATTCACATAACATCATCCTCATCATGGATTTGATTTTTTTCAGTGATGGAAATTAGGGATTTATTCTATAGTTATGTTTTTTATATGATTCTAATAGAGTTCCAACTATGATGGATGGAAATAGAGGCACTAAGATGTGTTAGAGTCATGTTTTATCATTATATTCGTTCACGGTTAAGCTGATGATGACATAATGACATGTTTAGTAGCTAGTTTTCCTAGGGATTTACAAGATCACCCTAGTGTCTTTATAGAGGAGGTTTTTAACACCCATATGTATTTATAAAATATTTTCTTCAATAGATATCATTGCATACAACAATGAGTTTAAACTAATCGTGAGACACCCAGAGTATTAAAATAACATTTTTCCAGACCATTAAGTTAGTGGGGGTTAATATAACTAACATATAAAAATGTATAGTGAATTCATTGGCTACCAATTGTTTATAAAAAATATAAATCAATTTTATATTTGTATTTTTTGTATTAATAAATGTAGTGAATTACATTATTAAATCATATTAATTAAATTTATATTTTATATAAATAATAAATAAAAATGTATTCATATAATATATAGTATTAATAGTGTATGAATAAAATATTATATTTTTCAAATGAGTAATTTTTAATCTTTAAATAAATGACCCTGTTTAAATTATTATTTTGGAACATTAATAATTCTTATAGGAAAAAATAAACATATTATTTATAAATGGGATATACTAATTTACTTGAGATGAATTTTTGATATTTTTCTAGTGAAATTCAATTTTTGATTAACAGTAAAAATACCAAAAATTTTATTTGAAATCATCTTTATTTATCAAAATAATTTATAAAGATAATTTTTTATATTGAATGCTTTTAATTTTTAAATAGAATATATTATTATCATTTAATATAATTTAAATCATTGGCATTAATTTTTCATTGTATTCTTATGTAAAAGCATGTCAATGTTTTGCAATATTTTAACCTTTTCAACTAGTTCTCTTATTCAAAAAATAATAGGAATTTTAAATTAATTATTGTGACTTTTGTGTTTTTGAATTATGAATAAAGGATTCCATATTTGGAATCAGTAGTTCTATATTATTTTTTAGCTGCACTTTTTATAGGAATTATTAGTACTAACTTTGTTAATTTTTATTAATTCAGTAAAATTATAAATCTGGTTATTAAGTGTTAGAATAATATTATACAATTACCCAAAACACGTATTAATATAATTGAATTATTAGGTTTCAACCTAAATCATAATTGAGTCAAAATGGTATCAATTGAAATCCACTTGGATGAGATAAGTACATTTAATTTATTTTATTTAATGAAATGTCAATTATAACATAATAAAATTTTAATAATTATAGCCTATTTAATATAAAGTTATAACAAACGTCAAATTTTACTGTAAATACTTATTTTAAATCTATTTGTTTCTTTATCATAATAATTAATTTTAAATTATTAGGAAATAAATAGTTACCATAAATAATTAGACTTTAATGACGTATAAATTGTTTAATTGATGAGAAATCATTAAAATAATTATTATTAAAACAATAAATACTATGAAAAGATCCCGAAACATAAAAAATCATGTTAGTCAAGTATATTTCAATGATATACATTCAAGGGTCATGTTATTGACCAATTAGTGCCTTATATAAGAGATTATGATAGATATATTATTTTATTTAAAGAGATGATAAACTTGTCATAATCATGGTTTAATAAGTAAAACATTTTTATTAATGGATTATATAATAGATATATAATATTATAAGTATTCTTATGAGATATAGAGGATTTATTTCTGTCATAATTTTTTATTTTTTATTTTCATTCAAAAAATAATAAAATTAAATAATTTCACAAAATTGTTGTTGTAATTATTTTATTACGAGAATAATCCAATAAATATTATTAAAAATAATAAAATTAATATAACTTTGGATAATTAATATGTACAATGAATTTAATAGTTGAACTTTACCGAATAAGAATATAATAAAATAGTTACTGTGAAGTTAAAATGAGTTCTTAATATTTTTAAAAATCCATGAATTTAATAGTTTCAAAATTTACTTTATTTATTTATTATCAAAATAATTGTATATTAAATTATTTTTAATTCATAAAACATTTTAAAAAATATATAATAATAATGATATGGTATAAAATGTTCTAAATTATTTATTTATGGTCTAATTGACATCAAATATGTAAATATTTTAACCTTTTAATGTTTAAATATTAAAATATTAGTTACCCTTGTTAAAATTAAAAATTAATAACTTAGTGTTAATTAAATTGAAATGGTTTAACATGATAAAAATAAATGTATAAAATTAATTTTTTAATGATATAAAACATTATCTCATCTCATATTCTAAATTGGTACTTTTTTGTGTATTTTGGATGTGGTTTGAGTTTATTATAAATTAATATTTTTGGACTTTACCAAAGTGCCCCTCACCTCAATTATAACGGGGCACCTCCTCCCTCAACTCCTCACATAACATTGTTTCTTAAATCTTAGATATAACATGAACATTTCCCATTTCAACATACTTATTGACATTACAGAAGTTCTGGTATTGTTAGTAATCCAACTATTGTTCATTAAGATGAGATTTAGAGGGATCTCATCAATGAAAAGGTAATCTTCTCTATCGATTCATTAAAACTTATTTCATTTTCTACATCCAATTCATGTGTTGTTTCATTATAAATTAATAACATTCTTATAACATATATTATATGTTATTATTATTAGGAAACAACCATATTACATCTTCTATCCATATTATGAAAAATAAAATCACCATGCGTGCGCACATACAACTTACTATCTCCACACAATGGTGTAAACTATTTTTCACCACTACCATGCTTGGATGGGTAAGATGATAAAATTAATAACTATATATGATTACTATAACATAATATTTATTCTTAAATATTATACAGAATCCACTTCAATACAATTCAAAAATTATGGGAATGATATTATCACTCATGAGTATGTACAGCCTACCATCTCCACGATGTGATACGATTCATTCTCCATGATCTTCATAAAATCATGATTATATAATTTAATGGAATGAATAAATGTGATATATATTATACTAATATAAATTTTTTAAAATATATAACTAAAATTATGAAGGGTAATTAGAAATTATCTAATAAAACATGTGTATGAAAATATTTAAAGAATATTTTCAAAAAAAAACATTTAATGAATATTACATTAAAATATTTTAAGTTCATTTTCAAAAAAAAAATTCATTAATATTTTTAAGACATTTGGGAAAAATAAAATGTTTTTTAAGAAGAAAGGATGTTTTCCTCAAAAATTTATATCACGTGTTATATAAAATTTATTTTCCATATAAGATGCGATTATTTAGTTGGGTTATGTTAAATATCCTTATGGATTCAATGGTTTTACTATGTTTATGATGGAATAATATTTATGAAATCTATTTTTATTTCATAGATTATTTTATGGTGGAATGATATTTAAAGAAACCCATTTTATTCCATGGTATATAATAATGATTAATGTTATTATGAGACATGTAAGAATTATTTCATTACAAGATGTGTGGGACCTACATATCCCTCCAATTAATTGGGTAAAAATTTATATCTCATGATATTGACCTGGATAGAGTGGGAAATGATCTTGGTTTAGTATTTCAAGGCTGAAACGAGAAGTGAACTCAGTTTAGTAATGAACTTTTTCCACTAAGATGATCTTTTAAATGACCCTTTACTAATATGAAATGATTTTCTATAATTATGTGTATGCAACAAAATTTCATGTCATATAATAGTAATTTTGTTATTATTTTCATTGATTCGTATGAAATTTTATGATTTATACCATGTCATGATATCACGACCATTCATATATAAGATATGATTTTCAAATGTTATGTTCTTTTGTATTATAATTATGATATAATTGTTATCTCCTTTGTTTACTATTAATAAGAATTTTATCTAACCCTATCACGTGTTTCTTTTCCCCATGTCATGAAGAAGGTTATTAGGTTTGATTTATCAAAAAGGGGTCTAGTAATGAAGAAATAAGTGGGAGATAATGAAGATGTCTTATTCACCAATTGTTTATGTTTCCCAGTTTCTAAAGACCCTATAACTATATGGTCATACAATGGAATTGTAAAATTTTATAATGATTATTCTTCAATATTGAATTAATTTCTATTTATGTAAGTATGGGTTATTATAGTTGATATTAGAGTAAATGTATAGTTAACCATTGGAAACTATGTTGAGAAATCCATAGGAAGAACACTAAGGATATGATGATGTATAGGTTACAATCCTATTGTTTTAGAAATGATTATGAATAACCTGGAATAAAACATAATTTTTCATAAAATAATATTTTATTCTTGATTGTATAGTTTTCCCTTTATGATTATTGTTTTTTATACTATGCTTTATTAGTCAATTGTTGGAATCCATTAGAAACACGTTAGTGTTGAATGTGATGGGAAATGTAATGATTTCCCTCCTAAGAAACCAAATGTTATTAGTGGTAGAATGAAAAATCTTTTAGCTATTATTACAGAACATTCTAATGATTTGAATCATGGAAGACTTCCAAAAGAGTAAAAGGTGGAACAACATTCTGTTGAGTCCTTCATGTGGTAGTGGCTGTCATCCTTCAGTGGGTCTTCTGATCCATTAGTGCCTAAACAATGGTTATGTACCAAAGAATAGATATTTTACAATCTCAATTTTTTATAACATGATAAATTCATCTTCTATGTCAATCATTTTGTAGGTAAATCTAATCAATTGTGTAATATTATCAAGAATATGATGAAAAGATACGAAATTGACTCTATGGATTTTGAAATGTTTGGGAACATATTTTTCAAGAGGTACATTCATTATATACTATGCACAAGGATTGTAATGGAGTTTCTTGATCTTAAAAAAAATATTGATGAATCCAATGGTACATATGATGAAAATTTTACAATAGTTTCACGGTACACTTCAATAATTTTTATCCAACCTGATTTTAAAATTTGTCGATTCTATAGTCTTTTAAATCCAAGTATCCAAAGGGCTTTAGCCATAAGGGACTTCAATATCTATAAGGAAATCGTTCGATGTGCTCTCAAGGTTGAGATAGTCATTTTAGTAACCCCTCAGTCCTATGGGTCTCATAAGAAGAGAAAAATTTAATTCACGGAAAAATCTAAATACCATGCTTAGAAAATAAGATTTATTTTCCCTTATGCTCAATGATTTTATATAAGCAATGAGTAAATTTCCTTAAACAAACAAGAAAATGTATTAAGTGTGGAAATGATGTCCAGTAGACAATTTAATGATGTAGTGATGGGAAATATATTTCTAATGATTCAAATAAATATTATAATACATGGAATGATCCACCTAGACATAAATGTTACAGGTGAGTAAAAATGGTTCATTATTCCAAACAATTCCATAATATTTGGGTAATTGATGATGATCGATGTCAGTAAACTATTAAGGCCAAAGACAAAGTCATGTCACAAGATATTACTTTCAGTGATGCGGAGTATGATAATAAATAGTTACTCATACCATACACTCTAAAATAGAAAATGTTATATTTGATTCTATATCCCCCCATACATTTATTTGTGAATAATTTGTAAGGGTATCACTATATTACCTCAACAATTAGATGTTGAGTAGCTATGAAAACTACTAATGGAACAATGGTTGCATCAAATGTTTTTAATTCTTCTTTAGTTGATGTTTATGGGAAAGTGCATCATAAAAATCTTGTGATCGTTCTTTTAGTCTAATTTGATGTGATTCTTGGAATGGATTATTTTTATATACATGAATCTTATATTTATTTTCAAGGAAGTGAAGCCACATTTAATATTAAGGATCAATTTATGATCGTATATCGATGAACAGATGAATATTACCTTCCAGTAGAAATTTATTCAATATTATGGGTCTTGATTCCTATAAAAAATTACACAAGAGTTTTATGATTTATTTATGAAATAATTTCTAGGTAACCTCCCACATCATGATGTTGAGTTTTCAATAGAACTCATACGGTTGATATGCCTATTTTAATGACACCTTGTATAATGGCCCTGATTGATTGGCAGAATTGAAGAATAAAATCCAATTGAATCGTGATAAGGGATTCATATTCCCTGGTGCATCAACATGGGGTGTACCTATTCTATTTATTATGAAGAAATATAGTACAATGAGACTCTGAATTGTTTGTAGAGAATATAAAATGATCACTATCAAGAACAAATATACTCTTCCCCTTATTGCTGAATTATTCAACCCACTATGTAGAGATCAATACTTTTTCTAAATTGATCTTCTTTCATGATATCTACCATTAGGGGTCATGAAGGAGGATATACAAAAGAATGTATTCCATACAGGGTATGGTCAATATTAATTTACAATGATACCTTTTGTTTTTACCAATCCCCCCAACATCTTCATCGATATAACGAATAGATTCTTTAGTGATAATCTTGATCAATTTTTGGTAGTCTTTATAAATGATATTTTTCTTTATTTGAATAAAAATGAAAAACATGAATATCACTTGAGAATTGTACTAAATGCCTTGAGAAAATATATGATTTATGAAAAATTTTACTAGTGAATTTTTTGGCTTCTGAATGTTTGAATTATTGGGTCATATAATCTCATTAGAGAGGATGTCTGTGGATCCATTAAAAATAGAAGTTGTTGAATGTTCTCTGATAACAACAATAATAAATGAGATAGGATGTTTTTTGGGGTTTTTTGTATATTATCAATGTTTTGTGAAATATGTTTTCATCATTATCTAATAAAATCACCAAGTGGACATGGAAAGAATATACGTTTGTGTGGATGGAGGAATTTGAAGAGTTTTTCAAAGAGCTAAAAAGAAGGTTATGTAGTTAACATTATATCACACTTCTCTATTGTGAAGAAAGGTTTGTGATCTATAGTGATGCATCCAAGAAGTGTTTGGGATGTGTTATCATGTAAAAATATATGGTGATAGATTATGCCTCACAAAAATTTAAAAGACATTGTAAAATTACCCTACTCATGATTTGGAGTTTTTTTGCAGTAATCAATGCATTAATTATATAGATGAATTATATTTAGGGATAAAGGTGTTATATTTATACTAATCATAAAATTTTAAATTATATTTTCAACCAAATGGAGTTTAATATGAACCAATAAAGATGGTTGGAGTTGATTAAATATTTTTATTTCTCAACACATTACCACCCTGAGAAAGCAGAACTCGTGGAAGATGTTTTGAGTTGAAAGGACCATGGTAACCTGTCTTTAACGAGGATCACATAAGATTCGATATTTATGGATTTTCAAATTATGGATCTTGAAATTTTCAAATAAGGGGAGAAATAATATCTTTCTCAAATATATTTTCAAACAATTATAAAAGTTAAGATTAAGGAGGCGGAGAATGATAATGTAGAGCTAAAAAAGGATGTGAGAAATATGATGGAATTCAACCATTATTGTGATAGAATAAAAAGGATCAAAAATTGGATTTTTATTCATCTCATACCAGAATTAAAGAAGGATCTGTTATATGAGGCTCATTTTTCTTCATTATCTATTCTCTATGATAGAAGAATGATGTACATGAACCTGAAATAGTATTTCTGATGGTTTTGGAATGAAAATAAAGGTTTAGAAATATGAATCTCAGTGTTTTTTATATGTCAAGGATAATAGATGGAATACTATGTGGATGTTATAGCCATTACATACACTAGAATGGAAATAGGAAAATATCACTAAGGACATTGTCATCAATCATCACAATCATCTAATAGACATAATGATATATGGGTTACAGTAGATCACCATACAATTTTGGCACACTTCATTGTTATTAGAGTGAATTTCTATCTTAATAATATCTCCCTAATATATGTAATGGAATTGGTAAGATTGAATTGAGTACCAATTTCCATTATATATTATCGATATTCGACGTTTACCTTGATGTTCTGGAAAAGGCTTTAGCATGCTTCAGATATAGAGTTTTATTTCTTCACTACTTATCATCCTTTGATAAAAGACCCGTTTGAGAGGACTATTAAAACTTCTTAAGACATGTTGAGTGCTTTCACTATCTATTTCAAAGGTGTTTTGGATAAAAATATACCTTTTTGGAATATTCATACAACAATATCTTTAACTCCAGTAATCAGATATCTCTTTATGAAGCCCTATATGTAAATAAGTGAAAAACTCCAAAATTCATGGATATAGTTGGGAAAAGAAATATAGTAGGACCAAATTGTGTTTATAAAATGGTATAGAATGTCATATCTATTCAACAACTCTTATGTTCAACACAGAGTCAGAAAAAAAATGTTTTACTGACAGTCATGGAAGAAACCGAGAGTTTTAAGTTGATGATAAAGAGTTTCTATGAATATCACCCTAGAAGAGAGTAATGAGATTTGGAATGAAGGTAATTTCGATCCCTATGTATATTAATCATTAGGAAATTGTGTATTGTGTTTGGAAGGTAGTTTACCAATTGGAACTTTTATCGAATCTCTACAATGTTATTGATGATTTCCATGTATATCTCCTGAGAAAGTACATTTCTCATATTTCACATGTACTCAACTTAGAAGTCATATCGCTGGAAGATGATATTCCATATGAAGAACAACTGGTAGAGATTCTGATTCTTAGAGAATAAGTTATTTGAAACAATACTGCTATGTTGGATAATGTTTTATAGTGGAACCACCAATATGTGGAAGCAACATGTGAACTTAAGGATGTGACGAGATAGAGGTATCTTCATTTATTTGTATCCAATTTATAAATATTGAGGGATAAATTCATTTTATGTGGTAGAATGTAACACTGTGATTTTCTTATTAAAAAGTTCATTGACTATATTTTATTGCACGTAATTGTGAGTTTAAATAAATCGGGACCGAGAGACACCATGAGTATAAAATTATCTTTTTATCTTAAATCTTAGGTTATAGGGAATAAATATATCTAACTTATGAAAACGTTTGGTGAATTTTTTGGATACCAATTAATTATAAAAATTGAAATAAATATTATATTTTAATTTTTGTATTAATAAATTATGTGAATTACTATTAGTAAATGATATTACTGAAATATATATGTTATACACTTAATATTTTCTTTTCATATTCATCCAATAGATATTTTTCTTATAGGGTATGAATAAACCATATTTTATTTATAAAAACCTATATTTTTCAAATGAGTAATTTTCCATGTTTTAATGGAGAAAATGTTATAAATTAATGTTTGACACAAAAACAATTTTTGAATGACAATATAAACAGAAAAAAAAAAATATAAATGGATGAGTTTTTGATATTTTTATTATATCATTCATGTTGGATTATTAGTAAAATCACAAAAAAATTTAATTGATTTTTTTTCATCGATGTTATTTATATAGTTGAATTATATTATTGAATAGTATTAAAGTATAAATAGAATATATTTTTATCATTTAATATAGCATAAGTTATTGGAAATAAATTTACATTTAATTCATATGTAAAAAATTTTAATCATTAATAATGTTTTAACTTTCACAACACACTCTCTTCTTCTAACAATGTGATTAATTTTAAATTAATTACTAAAACTTATTTGTATTTAATTTTGAATTTTTTTCCCATATTTGGAATCAATAAGTCTAAATTATTTAAATATATTTATTTTATTTCAAGGCATTTATAATAGTATCTTCGGTAATTGTTATTAATTCTGTAAAAGTGTAATTCAGTTAATTATGTGTAGGAATAATATTATAAAATTACCCTAACACTTTTTATAATATCAATGTATGAGTAGGTTTTGAATGAAATCGTCATTGGATCGAAATGGTATACATTGGAATCTACTTTATTGATATTATGGCATTTAATTTAATTTATTAAAATTATTGTAAAATATTTCATACTCAAATTTTAAAAACAATATCATTATAATATAAGGGAACGAAAATGATAAATTTGACAATAAATACCGATTTTTAATCTATTTTTTTCTTTATGATGGAATTTTATTTATATTTTTTAGGAAATAGATAATTACCATAAATTCATATACTTTAATTATTAATAAAATGTTTAATTGATGAGAAATGAAAAAAATAATATTTATTAAAATAATAATAACCATTAAAAGACCCAAAAACAAGAAAAAATTTTATTGGTATATTATATCTACACTATTACCATCCACGGGTCGTGTTATAGACCATTCAGAGCCTTATATAAGAGATTATGGCACTTATATTATTTTATTTAATGTGATGATAATCCTATCACATTCATGATTTAATAAGTATATCATTTTTAACTGTAGATTATATAGAATATATAATCTATTATAAATATTTTTATCAAATATAGATAATTTATATTTGTCATAATATTTAATTTTTATTTTTTATTCAAAAAATAATCATATTAAATAATTAAACAATACTTTTATAGTAGTTTTTTATTAAGGAAAAAATAAAATAAATATTATTAAAAATATTAAAATATATTAAATTGGGGATATTTATTATATCAAATTATTTTTATATATTACGATTAACTATTATGAATATAATAAAATATTTATTTCTAATTTAAACTGATATCTCGATATTTTTAAAATACAATTAATTTGAATAGTGTAATAATTAACACTATTGATTATTTATCAAAATAATATTTTATTAAATTATTTAAAACTAAGAGAACATTTTTAAAAATATATAATAATTTTTATACGGTCTAAAATGTTCTATATGTTTTATTTATGGTATAATATATCTCAAATAAGTAAATATTTTATCGTTTTATTATTGAAATATTTATTTCGCTAGTAAAAAGGTAAAATGAATAACTACATGTTAATTAAAATGATAAGTTCTAAAATGAAAAAAATAATTTTATAAAAATTATTGGATTATTATATTACAACCTTATAAAATATAATATTATTATTTGGGGAATGTTGGATGTTGTTTGATGTGATATGAGTTTATTGTAAATTATTATTTCGGTGTTTCCAAATGTGCCTCTAACCATAATTATTAAAGGCCACCTCCTCCCAAACCTCTTCACTTCACATTGAGCCTTGATTCATTTCAATATACTCCCCATTTCCATAATAATATTTTTTAGTTACATTATAGAGGTTTGTTTCTTCTTAAATGACAAACTCTAGTTCATTATTAAGATTTTAGAGGGAGCACATTGATGAATAGGTGATCTCCTCCGCATATTCTATCAGACATCTATCATCTTTTAATTACACATCATGAGTTGTTTCATTATAAATTAATAAATATATTATCACTTATATATTCATATGTTATTATGATTATGGAACAACCATATTCTATCTTCTATCCATCCATTTAAAAATGAAATCACCATTGTGCCTATGTATAACTTCCCATCTCCATGTTGTGGTGAAATTTATTTTTCACCACAATCTTACATAGATGTTATATTGATGGAAATAATAACTATTTATGATTATTATGACATGATATTTTTTCATAAATATTATAATCTATCCACTTCAATACCAATCCATAATTATTGGAATGAAAGTTTCGCTCATGCGTACGTATGACCTACCATCTCCATGATGCGATGTGATTTATTCTACATGATCTTCATTAAATCATGATTATATAAATGAATTTATTGAATAAATATGATATATATTATAGTAATATCATTTTTTAAATAATAAAAATATATAACCAAAGAAATGGAATAATAACTTATTTGATAAAACATGCGTTACAAAAAATGAAGATAAAACGTGATGGATGAGTAATAATGTTACTATCAAACAGATTATAATATGATCATATATAATATAATAAAAATTAAAATTTTATGGAATCAATATTTCAAATTATTCATACCATTATACCTGATTTTAGAATACATACAATGAAAATTTTTACCTAAGATAAGGGAAAATTTCACAATCTCTCTATTATTCGACATTTTTTATACGTAATTATTTACTGTGGTATATTTACATTACATGTACATGATTCATAAATATTTATTACAATATAATCAATATATTCTTCTAAAAGTATCTATATTAAATTTACCCATTTGTTAATTTCTTATTAAATTGTTTGGATGAAATGTTTTTACATTTTTGATATGAGGCACTTTTTGACTTTTCTGGAAACAGTACAAGGATAATTTTTTTAACATATATCGAATGAATAGTCCTTTATGTTTTCATAATTCTTTATTTCAATGAATCTTACATTACATTATTTCATGTTTATTTATAAATAAATTATCTTTTTTTTAATTTCAATACATTTTGTGAAAAAACTTTTTTGAAGAAGAATTGATATTTTCATAAGGAATTAATTTCAAGGGTTATATCAAAATAATTTTCCACCTGAGATGAAATTATTTAATAGGGTTATATTTCATGTATAATATACTTATTGTTCCTATTGTTTGAATTTTTTATGATGGATTTCTATTTATGAAATCCAAATGTATTACATGGACTACATTATAATGGAATGATGTTTAAAGAAACTCATTTTATTCATTGGGTTATGATGACATATTTATTTTATTATGGAACATGTAAGAAAAATTTAATTATGAGATGTGTGGGACCCATATATCCATCCAATTCATTGGGTAATGATCTATATCTCATTAGATATACCATTATGGAATGGGAAATGATCTTGGTTCACTAGTACAGGGATGTAACGAGGAGTGAACTTGGTACAATAATAGGCATTGTTTGTTATGATAGTATTGAAAGTTATATTTAATAAATATAAACTAATTTCCTATGCTTATGTTTATGCCAAATAATTTATTGTCATACGTTATGAATTTTTGGATTACGTTTATTTATGCTCATGAACATTTACATTTTATCACATGGAATGATATCAAAATCATTCATATGTAGGATAATATTTTCAAATGTTATGTTTTTATGTATTATAAATATGATATGATTGATATCTCCCAACTGTACCCTTTCAGAGCATCCTATCTCACCCTTTCATATGTTTCTTTTTGTCAGGTGAGGATAATTTCTCAAAATTGTGTCTAATTTTGAAAATATTAGGGGGAGACAATAAATATGGTTTATGAATCAATTGTTTATGTTTCCAAATTTCTAAATACTCTATACCTATAGTAGCCTAACATGGCTTTGTTATATCTTGAAATGAATATTCTCCAATTTTGTAGAAATATCTATGCATATAAAGTATGGGTCATTATAAGGTTGAATAATTACAACCTCGACATGATATAAATTTTGGGATCAAGAAATAACCAGGAATGTATCCTATATTGATTTTTTTTGTATCTGATAGATCCATCTGATTTTTGAGAGCTACGAGTACAACTTGATGATTTTTTGAAGAATGTTTTTGGTCAGTTGGGTGTGCCACATTAATTTTCACATATTTTTTTTGTAATTAAGGCCAATGGTGGTTTGTGGATTTATATTTATTATCGTTTCATAAACCAAGTTATAATGAAGAACCTCTATCATCTTCCACATATTGAAAATTTATTTGATCAGTAGAAACGACCCATTTGGTTCCCATAAATTGATCATCAGTCAATATATCATCAAATCTAGAGGAATTATGAGTATGTACTAATGACTTCTTTACATTTTCATCATCATAATCATGAGTTCATTGTGATAACATTTAGTGTAATGAATACACTATCTATTTCCGACGGTTTGACGAATGTGGGGTTTAGAGTGTTCCTAGATAAAATCGTGGTGTTTTCCATCAATGAAATCATTGTGTTATCCACATCTAAGTAGGATCATGTTGATTATCTGCATTCTATTTTTGGAGTTCATCATCATTAGTAGCTATTAGAGAAGTTATGATAGTGTAAGATTTGGGGTTTTGAAGATGTTTTCATGGGACATGTTTTCTCCTATAAGGGAGTATCAATGGATCCTACGAAGGAAGATGTGGTTATTTCATGGTGAACCATCATGATAATGTTAGAGTTGAAGAGTATACATGGTCATGTATGTTATTTTAGGAGGATTTTAACAGATTTATCTTTGTTTGTAGATCCTCCTACAACCGTGACTAGAAAGAATCCAGAATTCATGTGGACATACATGTTTCTTGATTATTTTGAATAAATGAATGAGTAGTTGGCCGAAATTATAATATATTATTTTCAGGAATAAAGTGTTTATTTTTATGATTTCATTATTTCATCTTGGTTTGGTCTATGTTTTGAGGTAGTAATGATTGGTTGTTTCTTATAGGTCTTGGAAGTTGCATAACCATTAATATAACTATTCCACACAGGATCCGCAACTGGCAGAATTTTTATTTACATTGATGTCTTGGATACATATCCTCCTTGGCAAGCACTTCTTGATTTTTACAAATAATTGGGGCCTGAGGTATGTCATCTACCATCATGTCTTAATCATGTGTCAGCATTTTTTGATCTAATTTTAGTAGGATTAACACTTCATGATGTTTTATATTCCAGGAAAAGTAAATATAATAACGAATGCTCTAAGTAGGTAGTAATGTATTGATGTTATGCATGAATTAGGATATTCTTGGAGAGTGAGGGACGAATTATCTAGGATTCATTACGATATAATAGGGTTTTAAGGGAGAAGTTTTTTTCATGATTATGGTGTAGTAGTGTTTCATGAAATAGTTGGAGGAGTCTTGGATGGGGGATTCTGAGGTGGGATTTTAGAGAGACTGATTTTTTTGGCTATTCCTATAATGATTGGTTTGCGGGTGGACAACATGCATTGTTGTTTTTGGGAATGATTCAAATTCCTTCAATAATGGGTGATATGGTTCCTTGTGAGTTTTATATCTATCCATTTTTTGTACGCTTATATGTGAAAGGGAAGTATTGATCCTTGAGTGGTCAGTTTTCTATCATACATTAAAATTTGTTGTTGTAGATTTTGTTTCTTGATTCATTGTCTGTCAGAAGGGGAAGGATGAGAATTGTGTTCCAAATGGGGTTCTCTATCCTATAGAAGATTACAATTGGATGTGGGGAGACATCATAATGGAATTATATTCTAGTTTACCTCAATCTCAAGGAAGCTATATTGCTAAACCGGTGATCAATTATTGATTGATGAAATCATCCCACTTTATTGAGATCTTGCTGTCAAGAAATGTGTAGGTTTTGTTAAGGAAGTATCTAAAGGAGGTTTTGTGACATCATCGAATCTTGAGGATGGTCATCATTAGCATGTATTCCCATTTTACATATAGGTTTTAAAGAGGACTCCATAATGATTTTGTCACTTAGTTATTTCATATAACTACTTTACATTTGAATACGGTATTTGAAATAGAGCAGTCAATCCAAAATCAAGAAGATATGTTGTGATAATGTGTGATGTATTTTGGATTTTCATGGATGAGGCACCATCCCTTGTTCATGATTTCTTAAAATAATAATCTTCATTACAATATTTTTTATGACATTGTATGAACATTTTTACACCCGAAAATTTCATTCTCTATTGTTCTAGAAGAGGGTTCGAGATGAAATTAATTATCTTGAGGAAACTAGTAATGAATACAAAATATATGGATAAGATAATTTGTCAGAGGATGAAGTCAATGGTAGATCATCATAAATCACATACCTGTCATAGGATTAGGCCTATAATTCTTTAAATTAGAGACCACATGTTCATGAAGGTGACTTCTTTTCATGGGAAGCAAAGGTTTAATCATGGGAGTAATTGTTCTTACAAGTGCTTGGGCCCCATAGAGGTGTTGGATCATGTTAGATACATAAAATATCAGATATAACTTCCCCACATATAATTAAAATACATGGTTTTTTTCACATGTTGCAGGTCTAACATTATCTTCCTAATAACTATTAGTTAATCGGTTGGCATGAGATTGATGTTGATGATGATGTGACCTTCAAGGAGCAGTCTATAGATATTCAAGACCATGAGGAGAAGTTGTTTTCCAGGAATTATATACCCTTGTATTGTGTCTTGTGTTAGAATAATTCCATAGGGGGATTTCCTAGGAATTTGAGTCCTAGAGTTTCACTTAATAGCCTAAGTTATTTGATTTTTAACTCTACTCTTCTAAAGTTGTTTGTTTTGTCGATGTTTTCCTTTTTTATGAGATGGTTCCCTCTATTTCTTTGTTTGTAACCATACTCTAATTTTATAGATATCTCCCTAGGAGAGTGTTTTGTATATATTTTTTGTTGTTATTTCATGGTCTTACACTAATTTCCACTAGTGTGGTGGTTGAGCTCCTCTGATGGACTGAACATTGGTAGGCATCTCATGTTGTGTCTATATGGAAAACTCCATTTTAATTCCAATTTGGTTTTTTTGAATTCTTGAGGATCCAAATCATTTGATATGTATCTTATATAAGGTCAAATGTAAATATATTTTATCCCTTTTGCATGTTTCCCAAGCAAATTGTACTTGGAGGAGGCCTTGATCCAGTCTGGAGGTGTTTAGAATATAATAAAGGCAATTACAGACGATTCACGGTGGGTAAGGATTTGAAACCATGAATTTGAGGTTCATGTCTATGGTGAGATCCTCATTCATATAGTTAGTCAAAATTTCTTTTTCGATCCATCAATTTTGTGGAGCCATCGACTACATGAACCCATATACTACATGGATCCATTGGTTACATGGGTGATTGGTTACAAGAAGTAATCAACTATGTAGATGGATCGGATAATTGGATAGATCACCTATATGAGTCGGTAACATGGATGAATTATTAATGTTGTTGGATCATCAATGTTGGGAGATCATCAATGTCAATCAGCTACATGGTTGGATTTTCAACGTGAACCTTATACGCGAGCAATCGCTTATGTGAAAAACAAGATATTTGGAACGAAAATAAGAATTATGTACCTGAGGATTTTTGATATGTGGGAAATTTATATACATATTTATTTTAGCAATGTTGGAAATTAAACTACATGGGGTTTTTGGCTATGTGGGAAATCCATCAATATTGAATCAGACACCTCATTATTTCTACCACTTTCTTTATAGTGACGACGAAAGTCTTTTTGAATCTCCAATGAATGTCCTTCAAAGGAAAAATCATTAAAGATGATTATATGATTTATTTATAGAGTTGGATGTATCTATATACGAGTCTCCTAATGAAGAGTTTAATTAGATTATCATCAGTTAGATATAAATCTTTTACGATAAGAAAATTACGATTATCCCATATCTACATACTCAATAAATGTAGATAGTTCCCATTTTTACACATTAAATTTCTTATCTGGAGGAATGAAATTCCAAATAAACATCAAATATATTTTTGAAATCCTATTATCAATGGAACTTGTTTCATCTAAATGTGATTCCATGTTTCACATGCCCCATATTTTAGAGGTAGCATGTCATATAAGGCATCATCTACCAATAAGGGGATTAATTGTTTAAATTATTTATATGAAATGATATATTCATAATGTTTTATCCCCTTATATGGTATTTGAATTAAAATAATGAATATTAAACTGTATTAATAAATAATTGGATTGAGATTTTTTTTGTTCTTTCTTCCGTAATAACATATTTCCTCTTTATTTAATAGATAGTGATTGATAAATAATATTATTATAGATCATTATATTATTATTATTTTTTATGTTTTAATTTAAATAAATATGTAAAAAACACAAATATAAAATTAGTTGATAATTAATTGGATGAATAATGAATCGGTTTTTTGAAGGAAACTGGTGTTTGATGTTATTTCACAATGATCTAATTTATGTTATTCACATGCCAATTCGAATATGTAAATACATTTATAGATGGTATTTGAAAAGGAATGTGAGGCATGTTGATTATTTTTGGTGAGAATAACTAACATCATGTTAATAAATTTTAATTCCATAAGGATTTTTGAAATTGAAATTTATGTTGGGAATAATGTTTAAAATACTTTTTAAATTAATTTATATATTTTTTATAAATTTTTTGTATTAGGATTCGTGATGTCCAAACCTCTAAATAATGAATATTTTATTTTAATGAGGAATAAAAACTAGTTGTTTGATAAATACATTTGATAGGGCATGAGTGGCTTGACATCTTGACAAGGACATGATCCTTGAGTTTCGAGCTAAGAAAGCTCATTTGTATGTGAAGGTCATTTTCCTTATTTTACGGCCTAGAATTCCCAATTTTCTTTTCTTTTTTTATTCTTTATACATTGTTATATTATCTACATAAACCTTTGATTTGTGACATGATATGGTCTTGGGATGGTTGAGACAAGGATTACTGATGTGATTTTGGTGGGGAGGCCTGGATGATGTGGTAGTAGTTGATACATGTGATAGAGATATGCATTTGGATATACATCTGGGTGTCAGGGATGAAATTGGGGATAATTAAACATGTTATATATGGTATTACCTATTAATGTGATAATGATGGATTCATTATTGAATTAGTCTATTTTAATTATAATGTCTTAGTTTCTTATTTTATCTTCAATCCTTTCCCCAATACTATAGGTAGTTGGATGTTCTTGGTTGCATGATTCCTCTAGGTGGTATCTTATGATGGTTGTAATAGACTACATGGATTATGTAATGATGTTAATAATTTTTAATAAATTACATAAACCATTGGATAGGTGTTTATGGAATTAAAATACTGAAAAGATCATAATCTTGAGAACCCATGGTTTCAGTTTGGATTATGCCTAGAGGACATGGTCTTGGCTTGATGGTTAATGTAATGTAATATGGAACAATTTTTTTTGGTTATTTTAATATATAATCACTTAATTAATGGTATTAAATGATAAAAAGGAAATATGTAATTAATGTATCTCATTAAATTATTTTGTGCCTAAAGGATATCAAGACCCTAGGAGAGATAACTGGGTGTTGGAGTGATGATAGTTGCAGCTGATATTGTGACTATTTTATTGAAATAAATAAGTTGTAAACTATATATTATATAATTTATAGTCTAATATTTTATACAATTACACCACCACCCATTTTAGTTAGGGATAGTGACACCCAGTGGACTACGGAATGGTGTTTTCCCTAACATCCGGGGTGGGAGGATGGATGGTTAACTACCACACATAGGCCCTCTCTCTTGTCTTGGTAGTTACTGGTGATATAATGCACTCATATTAGTTTTCCAATATATTTGTGTATAGGGATGGGATAGATTTTTGATATTTTACAAACATTAATCTCCAGATATAGCATCCAAATTAATAATATATGTATGAAATGTATTGTTTTTGTTGGGAGGAGGTACTTACTTGGTGTGTGTGAAGTAATGGATTAATGTATTATACCTGATATATGATAAATATCATATAAGATGCGGTGGCTCCCATAAAATAATCAGTTACTATATATTGAGATTTGATATGGGATGACATGATGATGCGATGCATTAGGGGTATGTTGTGATTCCTTTCACTGGTGTCTTTAGGATGGTTTATTTTGGAGATATATGGATCAAGACATGCGATGTTGGTGAAGAGACGCAAACTAGTGGGGAATAATGAATGGGTACCCTTGATATTTTGATATTATTTTATAATCTCTCAGTTATGTGATATGTGGTGAGAGTTATCCCGGGGGAGGCTACGAACATAATATTATTTTTTAGGTGATGAGTTAGTTTTTATTGTTTTTCAATGTGCTTTATCATGATTTATTTATCATTTACATGATATGCTTCTTGGATGATCCTACTATGCATACTATTAAAATCAACCTATGATATGTATATATATATAAATATATTTCACTACAACTATTGTATGATGGTGTTTTGGAAGGATATTACTAATATGTGGTTTTGTATGAGTTATTTGGGCTTCGTGGTTTCTATTGTCTTTAACTTTTGGAAATTGGAGCTTTTTATTTCAATTTTTATAGTACAATTTGACATTACATATATGTACAAGCGATTTATTCTGTGTGTGTGTTTCAATGGTGGTTTCAATTGGTCTATTTATCTTATCTGTCTCTTTATCATGTTCTCTTAGAGGGTAATGTATCCCATATTTATGTTTATTATACCCTCAGTGCTAGTAGCCATCCTAGGGCCTACTAGAGGTGGGACACAAGAAGTCATAATCTCCATTATCTCTTTGACGAACCAAGAGGGGTACACATTGTGGGGAGGTGGTTGTGACATTTTTACCCTTATCTTTTTTAACATGTGGTGAACCCTTTTGAAAATTACCATAATATTATTGTTTTCTACCATACAAGGGTTAATAATGTTAGTATAAAATGAAAAAAACCCATAAATGGACCATGGGTGAGGTCATTAACCATATCCCAATAATTCATAAGAATCTATAATTTTTAGGTATTTTAAATAATTTAATAAAATATTTTGTTTTATAAATTATCAATAATGTCAATTTATAAACTATTTATTTACTTTGAATTTAATAACATCGACACGAAAAACATTAATTACAATAAAATGCATTCAAACCTATATAATATGTTATGATTATATAAAAAATTGTGGAAGTCAATGATTTATTAAAATAATACTATTTAAACATTTTAAATTCATTTGTTTTATTATTCAATAAAAATTATAATAATTTCATAAGTATTGTGTAGGAATTTGAGGAAACTATTTATTAACTAAAAATTAAAAATAAATTGACATTATGATGAAAAATCATTTAGGTTTAAGTAACTATTTATAACCGAATATAGACAGTATTTACCCCCATGTTAAAATCATTATAGTTTTTAAAAAGAAGATTGTATCAGTTTCTACATTGCTTTAAAAAAATATTATAAAGTTAATAATCACATAAAAATGGAATAAATTTAATCTTATAATAAAACTAAGCTAATTTTTAAGGTGATTTTACATTCCTTATCATATAATTTTTCTATGTTATTACCAGATTTTCCAATTACTCTATTAGTGAAAATTTCTTATGATACTATTATTAATGTCCCAAAATAAAATGGGAATATTTACCAAATTTGGGACTACTAATTTTAAAAATATAAATAATCTATCAATATTAATAATATTGTATTGGTACAGTGTAATTTAAAATTAAACTGAAAAAATGGGAGAAAAACGGTTTTTCAGAAAATTTCTTTTTTTAAATATAAAATAATTTTATACTAAATTAAATTATAAAATTAATTCAATAAGGATTATTTTAAATCAATAATAACTAATGAAATTTTAAAATTAATTTAATTAGGATTTTTTACTTTTTAAACACTAAAAATGATGATACAATTTTCAATTAAAATCATTATATTTCATTATTCATTGAAAAATAAATATTTCCAGAACATTTTAAAAAATTCAATATAATATTATTTTGAAATTATTAATTCAAAATTGATATCATTTTTTTAAATTAATTTTATAAAAAATTTTAAAAAATAAATATAATATTTTCACCCAAAAAATAATAAATCCAATTTTTTATGAAAACATATTTTGATGAACAAGATGACTTTACTAAAAAAAAGTACTTCTTTATTAAGAATTAATCGATAAATTTTAAATAATTATAGGATTTATATAATTTTATATTTTTTTTATTCATATTTGTACCCACCAATTCAATGTCTATGTTATACAAGTCATCTTTAAATAATAATATTTTTTAGTTCATTATAGCTCATTATTGTGGGTCGTATATGCCATAAAACATAATTTCCCTATTTTAAAATCATAGGATGTTACATTTGACACCCTCCACATAAAAAATTGATTCCTAAAAATTAAAACTTGATCTTTTAAATCTATGGTTTTATATCTAAACATCCATTGATGAAATAACACATTAATAAAAGGGTTAATAAATCTTTTTTTAAAAGGGGAAAGAGAAATATGAAAGTCATCTGGAGTAACACATAACTAGTTTTCCAGAAAGGAAAACTTTACAAGAATGTAAAATTATTGACATAAAAGAAAACCATAATGTGTAAATAATGATATATAGAGACAAAGAACATTGAACATAAAATTTTTCATGATCATAAGAAAGTCAACGACTGAAAAACAATAAACCAAATAAGTGTGAAGATGATCATAAATTCATTGCAAGAGAACGAAATAAGATAAATTTATTATTTAATGATAGTTTTTAGTATAGTTTAGGAATTACTTTACAAAATAATCTATAAACATAATGAAATATACATACTCAAAAATTATAATTACATCATTTAATTATTTTTTACCACAATATCATCATTTATATTGGAAGATGAGTATTAATTATGAATTCTTAATTAATGAAAAAATAAAATAAACATATATCAGATATTATACTTACTCAAATGGATAAATTTCTATACCTCCCAACTTTATTGATTAAAAAAACTTAATGGTAATAAAAATATAAGATAATTTTATAAATGAAAAAAAAAACATTTGAATAAAAACAACATCAATCTCTAACTCTTAAACAATGAAACCCAAATAATAACATAGACCTATCTTAAAAATTCATCAACATATTCCCACGTAAAACCAAAACCTAAAAAATCATAAATACATGATCAAATATACATCCAAAGTAAATTTAACAGTTTTCTTTAAATATAATTAATCAATCTCAATGTCTCATACAAAAAATGTATATGACATAGGCATCTAATCACTAAGATACTGTAATAATTTACATAAATGAATTAAATCACCATAAATCCACGTTAAAATAATATATTCTTCCAAAATATAATTCAACCATTCATCCTCAAATAAAATCCCATAGTTTTTTTAAAACTCACTATGTATTGTTCCCCAAAAACATAGTGAATGCTTTCTATAAAAACATTAACCACAAAATAACCAAATCAATTTTTCGTGCCATAGTAATATATATGATAAGAAATATTTTCCCAAAATTCCTCTAATCATAATTTTTAATTTAATAATAACTTGTAATTTTTATAGTCTAATTGTAGGTTATTCGCTATTGTCTCCCTTAAGTTGTGGGTTCAGGACCAATGGTCTTGCAAGATGCGACTTGTTTTCACTCAACATGCAGGTTGTAATTTTTTAAAATCTATATTAATATAATTCCTATAAAATTCAAAAAAATGTGATGAACATCCTAAAAACTATTATTAAACATCAAAGAAATTTTTTACCTCTATGGTTTTCAATATAGCTCACGAATGCTAACAATATTAATTTACTTCCATTTCCTTAACAACTAGAAAATTTTGTCCCAAAGTTTTGTTTATCCCATTATAATGTGTCCTTAAATGATTTCATCATAAAATTTCATCTTTTCAAGGAAATAAATATCATCTAACATATGTTTCCATGTTTCTATTAAAAAATCTACTATAAAATGTTTCATAATTATATTAATATTTAGAATATATCATAATAATATAGATAAACACATCCTTTATTCAACATATTCCATAAACCTTTAACAATGAATTTTCATCATAATAACTGATATTAAACGTTTCCTTAGGATTAATCCATATTAACTGAATTATGATTCATAATTAGATTATAAGAAAATTACTCATACCATAAATCGAAACATTGGTGTCTTCCTTTATTCTGTTGATATCCCCAGTATCTTGTTGCATGAAGTCCATATCTCTAGAAACAAATTGTCAATTCTATGGGGATATTTCCCTTTATGAATGGGATGGATGAGTTTAGATTTTAAAAATAAATAAAAATACATTCTGGGATCTGACAATATTTTGGATATATTTATTATTTTGGGACGGATCAAACTGTTTCTTTTGGAAAATATTGATGTTCAAAAGCATTCAAAATTAGTTTATCAAGATCTTGTAATGACAGTGATGATTAAATATTCTATAATATGTAATAAGGTTTTTTGATATCCTTTTACATACATCTAGATAAAATACAATGAATATTTTGAAAATAATACCATTAAAACATTAAATCAATTATAGTATGTTCAAATGAATATATCACTTTTAAATATAATACACATGAAATTATATAATATGTTAAAACTAAAATTCTAAATAATAACCATAAAAAAATCCACATTAAATAATGTTTTATCCTCAATGTATATCCCATTACATTCCAATTATAATTCCAAATATGTTAGAACACTATCCTAAAATAATCCATCATGTGTAACCAAAGGGTCCAAATTCCAAAATACAATAAAATGTGTCCTAGAATCTCATTAATCACTATAAATTTACATAAAATAAAACCTAAAAATTGGTGTATAATACTATTAAATTTTTATCAACCTTAAACTTATAAACCCTTGATATTAAACATAACTCTTAATTTGGCCTCACAAGAAAGCACCCTCATCTGCAAAGGTGACAAACCATGCTTTAATACCATCTATAAGGAACCACCATTATATATTTCACATTCTATTGATATTAAAATATATTTAATATTCTATAATTCCAAAATATATTTTTGGGTTATATTTTTCGTGAGTTAGGTCATAAATATTACATAAAAACCCATATATTACAATAGACACACTTTTATTCAGTATACATTTTCCCTATAAAAAACATTAAAAAGAAATATGTTTTCATTTCATGAAACATCTTCTAAATTTTGATATTGACATTATACTTATCAATAATCATCAATTGGAAAAAAATTCCAATATAATAGATCTTATATGACATATAAAACTCATAATATGATCTTTCAATCATGAAAAACTCATTAATACTTTTTCACAATGTAATTATTTTCAACCTTACGATGTAGAATATACATTTCTTTTCCTTGTGAAATCAAAATATTTCTATAAAAACACACATACATGATAAATAAATAATATAGTTAACATGGTGAATCATTTTCATATAACTCTTACGAAATGTTATCCATTCACAGTTAGAATTAGAATAACATTCATTTTTATGCATAAAATTACCACCATAGTTTCAATTAGCATGTACATCCCAATATATCCACATAATATCTTAAGAGAAGCCTAATTTTTTAACTCCTTCATGTTACCCAATTCATTGGAGATATATAAATATGTCACCTTACCATGTTTTATAGCCGAACGAGCCATCAGCAAAAAAATTCCGATGAATGATAATAGAATACATAAAAGCTTGCATTAGAGAAATGTACTTTTCAAAATGGAAAAAACATTTTTATATATTTATATGTTAGTTTCCATTAAAACCCTTATTGAAAAAAACTAAAACAAAAAAAAGAATTTTTTTCTTTAAAAAAACATAAAATCGTACCGTGGGAGCCAAACATCAAATAATGGTTATGGTTGCAAGAATGGTCATTGCCACCGTAAATGTTAAAATTAAACATAAATTTTATCTTTTTAAGGAAAGTCAAAACATTTTTTAGAAATATAAATTTAGAAAACCATCAAAATAAAGTATAAATAAAAATATAATTTACATAATAATTCAATTATTTCCATATATATAAATTCATAAACTAAATTTAATAATATGTTCATTAATGAAAAAGAGAGTTTCAAGGGAAAAATTAAAAGTGTATTTTTTAAATAAAGTCTCTTACCTAGAGTCTCACCCATAACATAAATCAATTATCTTCATGAAAAATAATTTTTGGATAATTGTTTTTTATTTTTAACATTTTTCATGTTTTTATTACTTTTATTTAAATTATTACTAGGTTATAGATAATCAATTAACTTCATGTCGAGCATTTTGGAAAAATTCATCTCTTATGGAAAATGATTCTTTAGTAGGTTTAATATGGTAAAATAGTTCATTATTATATAATAAAAATAATAAAAATGATAAAATAATTATTATTTTTTATAAATACATTATTATTTTTAAACAGATCATTAAATATGGTCATGAAAAATTATATATTATAGAATCATGGAGATTGTATATTATAAATATGCATGAGTAATGTTTCATTTTTTCAATGATAATTATGAAAAGAAGTTAAGTATTTTTATATCATTATATAATGATTATTATATAATAAATACCATATTATTTCTTTAAAATTAATTATATATATATAATTTATGTGATGTGTTAATAAAAACATGTCACATACTTTCATAGAGGTGGTAGTCCACATGTACACATGAATGACATTATCATTTTTAGTGAATGGATTTGTAAGTAAGTAAATAAAATATTATATTTTCATAATGATATGTATGTAATGAATATCATACATAAACATAAATTCAATCATCATAACTATTCGTGAGATATAGTGATGGAAAATGAATGACATCGATCTGTGAGGAAGTAGTTCATCGTATAAAAAACGATGAACTCATTTATCATTTGATAGAGGTTGAATATGGATATATGTTAGTCCATTAACATACTAAAATTTCAATATAATTTTTATATTTTTCTTATTATATGATGATTTTTAAGGTTTATTTTAAAGAGGTGGGTGAATAAATAAAACGGCAATGCTTGATCAAGAACTATGCCACTGCTTCAGAAAACGTTCTTCTCATTATAACTTAATCCATATTAGGTTGGTATAAAACCGATAATAAGACCAATTTTATAAGGATAAGGATTATGGTAATGTATTTGGGCTGGTATCATTCTATCCAAATGGTTCATGGGTAGCAGCGAATCGAAAATAAGAGGTTCTCTTTCATAAGATAGGGGAATGGAACTCTTAAAATTTATTGAAATATTAAATTAATATAAAATTAATTGGATGTAAAATATTATCCAAATATATAAAATTAAAATTTTAAATGATGATGATTCAAAATTAAATCATCCTATAAAATTAAGATAAGTTTTTATTGCATTTTCAAGTTATCTTTTTGGTTTTAACCCATAATCAACCATTTTGAAAATTACTATGATATTAATGTTTTCTACACTTTTAGGGATAAACATGTTAATATAAAATTAAAAAGGAACCATAAAAGTACCATGGATGATTTAATTTTCCATACCTCAATCATTTGGATGAATGAATTCTTTTTATGAATTATAAATATTTTAATAAAATATTATTTATTATAAAATAAGATTAATGTCAATTTTTTTACAATTACTTTACATTGAATTTAATATCATAAATAAAGAAAAGGAATTAGAATAAAATAATTACATAACTATAAACTATTTTTTTATCAAAATAAATTTTTAAACCAAATCCCTCATTAAAATCATATTATTTTTAAAATTTTTAAAATCATTTCTTTTAATTTTCAACTAATTGAATAATTTTCGCATTATCATTGTGTTAGAATTTGAGGTGGTTATTTATTAACTAAAAATATAAAATAAATTAACATGATGATTATAAATATTTTATAATTAAAAATAATATTTTTAACAAAACATATTCTCTATTAATCCCAAGTTAAAAACATTATTTTAATTAAAAACAGGAGTGTGACATTTTTTAATTTTCTTTACAAAAAACATTATATAGTACACAGTCTCATAAAAATTGAAACAAAAGGCCACATAAAAAATATTTGAATATTATGGATGAAATGGGATTTTACAATAAAATTGATATATGTTTTATTACCATTTTATATTGCTTATCATTGTATTTTTATCACATAATTACCTGAATTTCCCTTTATTGTGGAAAAAAGGTAACTAACGTATTATTCATAATGTCTAAAAAATGTTTCCTATTAATAAAATTTTGAACCATTTATAATATTAAAATTCAATTTTTAAAATTTAAAAAATATATGTTGAATAATTTAACTAAAAACAGATCCAACAAAACACGATGTAAATAATTTTTTTAGAAAAAATTCTTTTTAAGTATAAAATGTTTTTATACTATATTCTGCAATAAATTTCATTTTAAAGCCAATAATTGGATTATTTTAAATCAATATATACTAACAAAATTTAAAAAATAATCTAATATTGAATTTTAATTTTAAAATACTCGAAAATAATATACAATTTTCAAAAACAATTAGTATTTTTCACTACTAATTAAAAAGAAAATCATTCCTTAAATTTCATAATAAATCATATTTGGATAATTTTGAAATTATAATATCAAAAATAAATTTATTTTCATCAAATAAATTTTCTAAATTTTCAAGAATTCAATAATAATAATTGTCATAAGAATAAATAATCCCCATTACTAAAGAAAAAAAATTTTAATGAAAAAATGACTTTACTAATAATTGAGTTCTTATTTCCTAATAATTAATCAATAAATTTTCATTAATTAGAGACTTTTTATATTTTTTATAATTCGGTTAATCTTATTTATACGTTCAATTAAACATCTTGGTTATAATAATCATATATAAATGATAATATTTGTTGGTTCGTATAATCATGGTGTTACATGTCATATATGCTATCGAAAATAATTTCCTTATTTTCAAATCTTAGTGTCTTACAATTACAGATCATGTAAATTGTATATCCTATTTTTTGAATCATATTTTTTATGTAAATTAACCTAACCTTTTTAGATATTAATAAAAACGTATTTACCATTGTATCTTCATTTCATCTTCCTCACATAGTCTCTTGAGTATTAGGGTCATCTCATTAGAGAACATCTAATGAAATCGATCATGTAAAGGGAAAAAAATTTCCATTTAAGACTATATTTTTTTTTCATTCTCCATATGTTCATTAGTTTCTAGTTTTGTAAGCCAACAAGTTATATATGATTTATTAAGATTCCCAAATTATTTGGTATTTTTACATGATATATTTGAATCCTTCAAAAGAAACAATTGATTTAATTTTACTTCATAGTTAAATTCAATTTCAAACCATACAGAATATCTCTATGTTTTATAGCCATTATCCTTCATCTATATAACCCAACGTCTCAAATATACCAAATATTTCCTATAAATATCTGAATATATTTTTGGTTTAATGATTTTTTCAATTTCTATCCATAGGTTCCTCATTTGATAAACATAACACATTTTCTCAATATATCAATCAGAGCCCCGACTGGGGTTCTACAAACTGGTGCCTTTATCTAGTTCTCCACATAACCACATGTATGCCTCTAAATAATTTGGAGGCTTTTGACTAGTAATGGGTGTTTAATATATAACATGTAGAGTCTATACCCACTTTATTAAAGTTGCACAACAATGGAAGAAAAATAAAAAATAACCGACTGATATAACCATAAATCAAAATAAAACCATATCTATGAATAGTAGAATAAAATATTCACCAACTTTAGGGGAAAAACAAAAATAATTTATTATATATGTTATTCCATATACATGTTACGTGTTAAATAAAAATCTAAAAATAAAGAAACTAACAACTCACAAGTGTGTCCAGGAACCTGGTCTCGTTCCTTAATCCATACTCTTTCTCAAATCAACCATCTAACACATGGTAATTTCCCGTATCATATCTTTAAAAAAAATGATCTTTATTTGGTTACTAATCAGTTAACCTATGTAGGGAATGATTACAAATCAGATACCACCACCAATAATATCTAAAATAATATCATATCACTAATAGTGCATGATGTTGTATGAATAATAAAGTAAAATTTTAACATATTTCATTATTCATTAATTAACCACAAAAATTACAAATTTTCATGATTACACCCAATCTGTCGATTCCTGCTTCGACCCATTCTGGATTTTGAACCATCCCCAAGGGATATCACACATCCCATCTCATGGTTTTCACTTATAATTTCAATTGGATTTCTCATTCATGTAATGGGGGCTATGTGTGGTAGTTTGGAACCCAGTCAGTACTTGTACCAATAGTCCCTATACCACAACTTAGTAATCACATATAAATATATATGTATTTTGGGGGTCTACAGCTAGATTCTCTCACTCCATGGGAACTTAGAGAAGATGTCCCTATCCCAAAATTCATTTTAATCATAATAGAACACCCCATGAATAGAAATCACATTCAAAATTTCCATTTATCAAACAATAACATATCACAATTCAATAAATCAAATATATATTGACACACCCCATTGGTTGATATTCGATTCAAAATTACATTAAGCACCCATTTCATATTTAAAATTATTCTCATTTGTATACCCCAAGATTCATCGAATCCACAATCACAATTCCAAAACAATATTCATTACCACAACATTTACCAATTCCAAATTCAATTTCCCCATGATAAACATATTTCATTTTTACATGAAAATTCAATTAATCAATTCAATTTTAAATGTAATTTTCGAATCATGAAAATGAAAATTGAATAATTACATAAAAAAATTAAATCTATACTATGAGAATTAACATTTAGACTACCTTCCATAAGATAGTTGATGAACTCTTACCCAAAAAAGTCTTAAATTTATGTTAGATATTCTGATAATAAATGATTGAAGAGATCTATACAAAAAAAATAGGATCATGATCGATCCCTAAAACCAAAAATAGTAAAAAAATATTCATAAATTCATTAGATGAAAGAGAACACAATGATGCTAAATTAAAAGGGATTACGCTAAATTGAAAATCAAACTTTGATAATAGGAGAGAAAGAAATCACTCTAAAACCACTGAGAGTCCCCCTTTGGTCATGTGAAGGAAGTATTCATGATATAATGAAGAAAAAATGAAATTCACAACACATTAATATTTTCTTCTTGGGAAATTACTTGATTTTTAATTCAATTAAAGAACATGTAATTCTATTGAATGGTTTATGCTAACCCCCCGTCAAATCTGGTGATTTAATCCTGATTAAATATTACAAATTGTCTAATAGTTTTACATGATATTTAAATTCTCTATAGATTATTTTTCAGCACATAAAATACTATACAAAACATATGACAACCTCCAAATCCTTCCAACAAAAAAATCAAACCCTCTCAAACCCAATAACAAAAAGAGAAAAATAAAAAGGGATATGCCTAAAAAATTAATTGGATGTTACAATCTCCCCAACTTGTATTGAATCACCCTTGAGCTATAATTCCATGAATATCTAAGATTTCAGGTTAAAAAATTGTGCCACTATGCTTGTATATTTGTTTCTCTCTCCCATGTTTCCCCTATAGCACATAAATGTTTATACAATACTATAACTATCGACATTGTATTTCCCATCAAAACATTCTCATTTCAATCCATAACATGTATCAAATGCTCCTAAAAGGACACATTTTTCTCGGTCTCAACATCATCATTGTATATCACATGATAAGGTTTAGGGTGATACTATTGATGCTATAACACATGAAAAACATTAAGCATATCATTTTACCTTTGTTGAAGAGATAATCAGTACAGGAACATCATGATTCTCTCCAGAACATCAAAATTTACAATAAATATAGAAGCCAAAATGCCCAGCCACATAATCCTATAGTGATCCAATTTAGGAGACACCTGAATGAACACATGGTTACCAACTATAAACTCAAGGGGTCGATGATTTATTTCCTCATTATATTTACCTCTACTCAAATCGATAAATATATGTTCCTGAATCAGCTAAACCTTCTCTGACCTATCCAAAAAGATACTCAATTCCAACAATTCTAACCCCATTAACACTATCCATCATAGAAGTGATCTTCATGGACTACCATAAAGAGACTCACATGTTTCAATCTAAGTAGTTTATGAGTGACTATTGTTATAGGTGAACTCCAAGGGTGCTATGTGCTTTTCCCATGATCTACTAAATTCATGGACACATGCCCTCAACCTGTCATATAAAACATAAATAGAACTCTACAGTATTCCATCTATCTATGGGTAAAAATCCATACTAAAAATACATTGATATCATTGCCCATCTATAAACCATTCCATAAAAAAATTGAAACATGATTCACAACTTAAAACTATACTCCACAAAACCCCATGCTAATGGACTAGCTCTTGAACTTACATGCATCCGTACTGATCCACAGATAATGTATCTTGTATGTTCATGAAATGTTCAAATTTCATCAATCTGTCCACAAACCACCCAAATAGAATTATTCTTCAGAGTCATCCTCAGGGGACCCACAAGGATGTCCTTAGTATTTTCATTACAATTCCATTTATTAATTAAAAATAGATGTTGTAACGAATTTGGTTGTTGATTCTCATCCTTCACCTATTGAAAGGTGTAGCATCATGTAAAAACCAAACAATTTCTTTTTTTCTTGCCTGGAAATAATTATTGTCGATGTTTGTCATGATACATTTTAGTAAAACATGGAATTACCACTAACTACGAGTTATGAAACTCACACATCAACTGCACACTCATATACATTGGAATAAATACACATCCTCAGAAATACATGAACTCATCCTCATAAATGGTTCAATATGGAGGTGACTCCCCAAACTAATGGATTTCCTTCATGTCCAAAAATCTAGATCTTGATGCCACCTCTCCCTGATCAAACTCAAAAGTGGGGACTCTACTACAAGTAATATGAAGTTCGTCTACTCCTAGACCTCCTGAAACATAACATGCATCTCATCCAATAAGTTCATATTATTTCACTCAGAACTAGAACTTGGAACTACCTGATTCAGAGTTTTTCTACTCAAATTAGAGTAACATTGTTTCCAATTCCAATTACATATCCTTTATAAAAATATATAGACTTTATATATTCAACCCCCTCCAATTTTGGAGAGTCAAATATTGCAGCATAAATATGTACTTTAGGTTCTTATGATTGGTATACACAATATTCCTTAAACCCAATAGGTTATAATGCCAACACTTCAATGAAGAAACCATTTTTTCTAACTCGAGGTCATGTGTTGGGTAGTTCCATTCATGAGACCTTTTCTTTTGTGATATATACATCAAAAATAAATCCCCCTACATCAACACTACTCCATGAAATATCCCAAATCTATAAAAAATATACATTATACTCCTCCCATGTAACAGGTGGGATCAAGATCAGGGTGGTAGTAAACTCTTATTCAACTAATGGAAAGAATTATCATATGACTGTGACCATTAGAAATTAAATCCCTTCTTTGTAAATCAAAAAAGAGGTTCCTCCATGATGAAAAAAGACCTAAATGATCCTAGGATAATAACCCACCAATCCCAAGAAACTACGGATATAGAAATAAATCTTACTCTTCTTCCATGAAACAACATTCTAAATATTCTATGACCTAATAAGTGTAGCTGATAAATCCATAATTGTCACTCAAATGGGTTGGCTTATATCTAATGCTCTCTCAGTGTACTTGGGACGATGCCAAGATGTTGGTCATGATGGTTATGAGTCTTGGTGTACACCATGATGTCATCCACAAACCCAACCACAAACTAATCATGGAATTGGTGGAATATTTGGTCAATCAAGGCCATAATCACATTAAGGGGATTTATTATTGAGAACAACGTCACTAAAAACTAATAAAGTACATACCTACATCGAAAAGATATTTGTCGTGTCTCTTCTAGCACACTAATTCTACCTAAATCCTCCAACACTATCCATAGGCCTAGGGTTTCTAAAATATGTATTCCAGTGACCCATCTATTCCCAAGCTCAGAAATCCACTAGTTTTCAGGGAAACTAGCTATGAATATGTTCTAACCTACCACAATAGTGGAAGTATATATTGTTACTACTTAGTGTATCTGATCTATATTCCTAGACACCTTATTTAAAATGACCCTAGATGACATTCTAAAAGTGGATATTCTTATTCTAAAAATATTTACATCCTATTAATCTAGTAGAAACTGCTTATCCTCCACTAGAATCCACCCTTTGGTTCTCTATAGATATGAGAGCCTAATACATCACCTCTAAAAAAAATTTTAGCTGAAATATGATAACCGAATAATTAATATTTCATTTAATACCATACATAAAATGTTTTTTATAGAATTTTCATACCCTTCCATCATTAGAGGAAATAGTTCAATGTATGTTAAGAATAATTCATAGTCTATCATGGACATTCTTCCATGGGTCATCCTCAGGAACTCTACTTCCCACTCTTTCCTGAGCATATCAGGGTAAATGTATTCCAATAAATTCTCCTGAAAGTACTTCTAGACATATTCTCTATCTTTCCATCCAATTTCTGGATGATCCACTAACACTTCTCTTAATCGTGTAACATATAAGCATCCAACATGACTCTATTCCAATTAAGAGTCTCGAAGTGGGCAGGAATCATCTAGATAAAATCAATCTTGAACTCAGGTACCTCATGTCCACCCAATCTTATGAAATTCAAATAGATGTTCCACTAAAACTACCTTTTCATGTTATACAGTCTCTTCAAAACCCACCCAGGGAACCTTTCCATAAACTAAATAAAGATGGTAAAGTTATCAAGGAACTTCTCTCTGACTTACTGATATAAAACTCTTGGTTCCTCATGTTCCACTACTAGAAGATCATTCCTGGCCATATTAACCTATCATCCTATCAATAAGAAACATCATGGAATAATATATCTATAATTTAAAAACACGTATTACTACACATTACACAACATTTACAATTCACAAGAGGGATTCACAAAAATCACTAACAAGTCAACACCATTTTCTGTCAAATAGTCAAAGCTGAGGCACTATCGCTACCCAAAATTGTAGCTTATATAAAACATGGAATAAAAAGGTAAAAATATTCTTATTAAAACATTTTCTTGTTATAATCTCATTTTACACATTTTTCATCATATAAAATTTTAAATTTAATATTATGAACAATTTTTAGTACAAATCACACAAGTAAATATAATCCTTTTCATTTAAACAACATACCACTACACATTATTTTCTTATGGATTCAAAAAATTATGCATGTAACATAATAATCATAATATCCTAGATTGATTCATGAATACTCCAATCTTGTGTGATACCAAGACATGAGTCAATACTCAAAAATTATGTAAATCCATGACATCACACAAAAAGTTTATCCCTTAAGGTGAAATAACATTAACCTATAACAACACATATTAATAAAAAAAATCCCACCCCTGGTACTTATATTTTACCCCTACAGATAGGATAGTTACTCCAATGAATGATCTCTTATCTAAGGCCTAACCAATGCCAACATTTTGTCTACCTTTTCGAAATAGTAAGAAAAATTAATAAAAAAGAAACACTCTTTGATACCACTTCATGTAGTTCGACCCAGGTGCTAAACACCAATGCCCCAAATTGGTTTTCCACATGACATCAGGCGTGTATCCCCACACACTATAGTCTTCTAAATAGCATCAAAGTTTTAATATAAATCATGGGAAGACTATACACTTGTTATCAAACTAGAACATTTGCTGAAAATAAATAATAGATAGCCAAATGATATAACCAATAAATAGAATAAAACCATGTCCATGCATTCTAGTATCACATGTGGAAAAAAACTGGGAAACAATAACCAAAATAAAATAGCAGATATTTCATTCTATATACATGCCAATTTTCAAAAGAAAACCCCGAACTAAAGACACTGAAAACTCCCAAGAGGGTCTGAACACCATTTATGGTTCCCTCATCCATGTTCCATCCCAAATCTTCCATGCAATATAAGGCTCATTACCATATCATGTCATGTAAACATTAAGTCTATTCGTGTACTGATCTAGTAGTCCAGGTAGGGTGCGAGTAAAACTCATTAGTCTGCCACAAATTAAATATAATATATTATCTAGTCAATAAAAGTCTATGTAGTTTTATAAATAATTATATCTGACAATGTTAATTGTAAACACATATCATTATTCTCTAATTAAACACATTAGTTACATAAGTTCATGATGTAACCCGAACCATCAGTATCTGCTTCAGCCTATTCTAGAGTTTGAACCTTCCCTAAAATATATCAAACATCACATTTAATAGTTTTCATTTATCATATCAATTAAATAACACATTCATGATGTGGGGGCTTAGATTGGTAGTCTAACACCCCCTGGTTATTTGGAGTAGAAGTATATGCCCTACAGTTTAGTGATCACATATAAAAACATAAGTATAATGGGGTCCTAGAGTGGTAATCTGAAACCACATGGGTGTTGAAGAAATAGTAAATTTACCAAAACTCATTTAAATCATATCATATCCCCCATGGGTGGATAAAAATTCATTGTTTCAATTTATCAAAAAATCACAAATCAAAATAAAATAATATAAATATATATCAGCACACCCCATGGGTGGATATCAATTTCAAAATTCCATTAAGAACACATTTCAAAATTATCATTATTCTTAATTTAATGACCACATGATTCCTCAATTAAAAAATCATAATTCCAATGAATATTTAATCTAAAAATATTTACCTATTACAATTTCAATTACTCCAAAATCAACTCATTTCTTTTTCACGTGGAAGTCAAGTTAATCAATTCAAATTCAGATACAATTTTTCAATCATGGGAATTTGAACTGCACAATTACATGAATGAAATCAAATAAAAACTATTGGAATTGATACATAGACCATCTACCTCAAAATCATTGACAAACTCTCACCCACAAACAAAAATCAAAGGATGTAAGTTGGTCTAATCAAAAAATGACAGAAGAGATCTTGTCCAAAATATATGATCAAGAACAATTACCAAACCCAAAAATAGTCAAAACATCCACTACATCATTAGATTAAAGTGAAATGTAATGAAACAAAAGAAAAAAGTCATACCCAAAATCAAACACCAAATTGTGGTGATCAGAGATGAATATATCACTCTAAACCACTAAGATTCTATCTAGGGATGAGAGAGGGAAGAATGATTGATGGAATGAAACCATAATAAATCACATAACACTAATAATATTTATTTTCTATAAATTACAGGTCATGAAATTCTATTTAAAGTAATATAATAATTTTTAATTGTTTATGCTGGAAAACATGTAACCATAGGTGATTCTATCCTGAGTAAATATTACATGGTGTGTAAATATTCTGTAGTCTATTTTCCAATACAAAAATTTACAAAAATATATATATTTTTGCATTCAATGACTTCAATCTAATAAATATACCTTCAATAACCCAATAATAATAGATAAAACTAAAAAGGGACATACCTTGGAAATTTACAAGATCATACAACCACAACCTTGATTCATATGGCTTCCCATGTAAAGACATATTAAATTATAAAATATCAACTTTCTATATGAAAAAAACACAACACTAGATTAATCCTTGAAAATTATTCCTTCCATAATGATAAATGATCAATCTAGAAAATTGTTATCGTTTCCCTCATGAAAACGCATATTATCATCATCTAATGGGATGTGATCTTCTAGGAAAATTATTATCTTTAATGTCGATGAGTTCCTATCACTTTTATTTAAGGCCAAAACAGGATCAGGATTGGTATTAAAATATACACACATAGAGACAACATTTTTTT
Source organism: Viscum album (assembly GCA_963277665.1). Taxonomy (NCBI): domain Eukaryota; kingdom Viridiplantae; phylum Streptophyta; class Magnoliopsida; order Santalales; family Viscaceae; genus Viscum; species Viscum album. The sequence continues at coordinate 1,755,095,538 of OY728159.1, read as the reverse complement.
GAAACTTATTTGGTAAAAATTTAATATTCCAGATATATGTTTTTAAGGGATTGAATTCTCTTCATGTATTACCTTTTTCATTCAAGGTTGTTTCTTACTGGTCCCATGGTTCTGGAGGATTTGTAAAATATTAAATAGGTTTTTAAAATTCTTTTATTAATTAATTAATTGTAATTTTTATGTTTTTATATTCATTTTTTATGGTTGTAAATTTATCTATAAAATGATCTAAATGTTTAAATATATTTGTTAACTTCATTTAGAAATTTATTTTGATGTTTTTAACTCATTTTATTTTATAAGATTTATTTAAATATATAAAATTACATATAATTTAATTTAAAAATGTTTTCCATAATTCGAATTAGGTGTGATGTATTAAAGTGTTTGTAACACTTTAGGAACAAGTGAATTATGCAATATCATGTATTAAATTCATATTAAACATTTCAAAAATATGATATGAAATGTTGTGTTTTTCTATATGAGATGTTTATACATGTTTTTGTGTGAATATGGGGATTTTAAATGTATATACACATGGATATATTTTTTGTTATGATTTCTACATTTATATATACATATATGTGATTATATATATATATGAATTTGTACGACCATTTTATATGTATATATACATGAATACATATGTATTTACTATTTTTACATATATATATATATATATATATATTAAAATTGTTGTTTCTAAATATTTGTGTGTGTTTGTTTTTTTGGTTATTTTGTATGCATATATATTTATAATTTTTTCAAGACTTTATATATAGTTATACATATTGTTAAGATTATATATATAGTAAAAACAATTTATGGAAAAAAAGAAAATCCTCATAATATTGAGAGAAGAGATAGTAATGCATCATAGATAGTGAAAGGGGGAATACTAGTTAACAGGGGAGATAGTGTTACCATTTTTGTTAAATAAAATAAATTACTGAAAAATATTCTGTTGAAAACATTGAATGATTAAAGGTGGAGTTTTTGGTGTTATAAGAGAGAGTAATTTATGTTTGGAGTGGAAAGATAAAATATAAAAAATAATTATTTGATAATAAATAACAAATGATTCCAATAAATGTGGGAATGAGAGAGAGAGATAAATTTGGAAACTAGATATTACATGGGGAAAACGATAAATTTGGAAATCAGATAAGTCATGGGAAAAAAAGAGGTATCAACCCCCTCCTGATTTATATGAACCGGTAACCAAACATCACTAGACAATGTTGTTTCTTTTTCCCCATGTTTCAAATGAATAAAATAAGTTCCATTAGAACATCCCCCAATTTCTAGGGAAACATTCTCTATTCCACATGAATTTTTCATAAAAAAATGCACTAGATAGTCCAGTAATGTTTTTAAAATGGTGATAATTTTTACCCCTCCCCAATCTTTCTAGATATGACTCGTCCATCTATTGGGATCCCAATTTATATTTTTTCACCAAACATATCAGTAATAATCACATCCTGAAATTTTAGAGTCTATTAAATTCATATTTGTCTTCACAACGATTCCACGTTGTTATGAGATTCCAAACAAATATCTAATCAATTCACAACAAATATTCAATGTTAGTCATCCATGAAGTGGATTTTTGAATCCCTCCACTTTTAATTTATGTATAAATTAGAGATTTATAATAATTTAGTCATTCTGGTGAAAAGTGGATTCAATCTAAATAAAATAATAAATTTGAATTATTGATGAAGAATAATTTCTATCACATTCCAAAAATAATATAGATTATCACATATTTTATGCGTCCCTTTATCAATGTTTAAAAAAACTGATAAATGGGGTGTTTTTATTAATTCATTCTAAATGCACTGAAAAAATGATCCTTTTATAAGTGATAAATAAATACTAATAAAATATCCCCATTTATCCATAATTATTTTAGCACTGATAAATTATTAATTTATGAACTCTTTTTTGATAACAGATAAAGGGAGGATTAATCAATGATTTATTTAGTGATGAAAAAAGATGTAATTAATAATATATTTATATATATATTATAAAAAATATATATTAATTTATTAATATTATTTTATTAATATATATAGAATGTATTTCTAATGGTGTGAAAATCTGTTGGAGACTCTAGATCATCTTCCACATCTGACAGGTATGGCATCCAATGTTTGGCCCTGACCCAGAGGACATTTTCCACATGATTTGGGGGGGATGGGTGGATTTTTCCTATTGGTAGATTATGGTGAAGGAGGGTTGTATTGGAAATGGGAGCAGGCTCTTGCGATGAATGGGAAAAAACCAAAGGGAATTAATAAGGGAATCGCCAGTGGGAAGAGGTTGGTTGGCAATGATGTGTGTAGATTGAATATGTTATTGGTATTGGATGAAAGGGTGAGTTCAGATGAGCATCACCAATAAGAAAACGGGAAGACACAGGGTATAGCAGTTGGGAATCATCGTGGAAGTTTTTGTAAGGTGTTTCATGCGTGGAGCAAGCTATGTGTAATTGTGGGTCTTTTGGGACAGTTTATTGGACCTACTAACAAGATGTGTTAGGATATCTTTCCACATGGTGTCAAAACTCTTTTAATGTGATATATATATCCATAACAAATAATAGGAGTGACTTTTGTTTAATAAAAAATGTAGGGCTTCCACTCTACCTGTTTACATAATATATATATATATATATAATATTTCAATTAACGTGATTTATATAATACTAATAATGTATTTATAATTAATATATAATATATTTAGTGAAAATTTATAAAAAATATATATGTATTATAGTTATTAATAAATTCCATGTTATTTTTTGATTAATATGATTATAATAACAATTTGGTGATAAAACATATTAATAAATAATTGATATATTACTATAAGTCAAAAACATGAGTTGAAGTAGACGCAACCAAAAAATTTGGTCCTAGTGTCCATGGGGCCTCTACCACATCAAATTGAAGTTTATTAAAATATCTATGACATGTTGACCATGGGATTTCCTAGTCACTATTTTTTCGATGTTTATAAAGACCCAGAAGGCCTCTAAAATTAGGTTTTTAGTTTGGACACCTTAATTTTTTAATATTTGATGGGCTTTCAGATTTTATAAGAGGGTCATATATTATTTTTTTATATAGAAAATTTTTTACAAGGTTTTACACTCATATTAATATCATGGTGTTGAAAATGTCACTTTATTAAAACTGTAGTATAATGTATAAATAAATATATACAAATCTTTATTATATACTTTAATATAATTATATATAAATAAATGATTATATAAATAGATATTTAAATATATATTTATTCAAAATAAATTTTCAAATACATAAATAATATTGAAATAATTATTTATTATCTATTTGATTTAAACTAAAAATTCATGGGTGTAAATATATATATACAAATATATACATTGTTTATATATAAATGCAGCTCTGTATCTGTACTAACAGAAAAATATATATTTATGTATATATTCTACTATATGTAAATAAATATTAATATATAATAAATTTAAATATATATACACACACATATGTATATATATAATCATATATATAGACACACACACACAAACATATTTTATAAAGGTTTTTAAAAAAATTATATAATTATATATATATATATATATTTGGATAGAATAGTTGTACTTTAATATATATAAATAAATATTTATATAATAAAACATGGAAACAAATAACATGGAGCAGGGGTAGAGGAGAATTGCATGAAGTTACTGGTCACAAGATCAAATCATGTCTAGTGCGCGTAGGTGTGAGGGTTGTAAAGTGTTGATAAAGGAATTTGAGTGCAGTGGTGGTGAGGGAGTTCTGATAAAGGGGTTAAGTGAGAAGTTGTGGGTGGGTGTTCATCAATAAAGGTGTTTGGAAATCACTAATAATGTTGGTTGGGTGGGTGCTAAACATGGGAACAAATCATTAGTTATATGAAATCCTTGTTTTGTCATTTATTATTTTAGTGATGATTATTGGGACATTTATTTGTGAAAAAAAATAACTGATAATGTATCCTCCTATTACTACTAAAAAATGATGGTAATATCCCACTTTATAAAATATTATTTTATTGCTGTTAAATGTTGTCTTTATCAGTGTTTTTTCCAACTCAGATTGAAGAGTCTAACTATTAAATTTTCTTACAACATTAGCTCTTCTTTAGCACTGGTAGAACAATTTTTTACAATGGTAAATGGTTGATTTTTACCCGTGTTTATTATTGTATAATAATTATTGAAATGATATAATGACCTAATGATCAATGAATCTTGATTATTCAAGTGGGAGAAACCTATATTTTTTTAGATACAATATTATCTCTTTAAAATAGATTATTACATTTAAGAATATTATTCTTCTTTATTATATTATTATATATTTCTGTAGATTTTTTATTTCATATAAAATGACAATGAATGTGGTTTATTAATATTTTTCCACATCAGATTTTCATGACATGAAAAACCTGTTATAATTTTATGATTTGAGAGTGATATAACAAGACATTTTGAATCAATAATAATGATGATTATTTGATAATTATCTAGGAGAGTGACTTGACATATCACCTAATGATGTGAAAATTATAAATAATGAATTAATATAATACTTCATAAAATAATATTTAATTTCATGATTTTTAAATTTTTAAAACATTGAAATTATCTAGTAAATACCAACAGATAACTATATGTCATTGTCTACATTATTATTTGATAATAACAAAATGATTGCATGTCATCGTGTTAAACGTGTCAATATGTTGATGACATTTTTTTTAATTATAGATTTGGGAGAATATAAATGGAAACTATCACATGTGAAATTATTGTATTTTGTTTTCTATAGAATATTATTACATTAAAATAACTCTATTCAAGTTTCAGTAGAATATCAGATGACTGAAAAAAATTCTTGAAAATAAAAATATTATCACAAGTGGATATTTGATATTCATAATTGGAATATTTTGTATGTGTGTTCATAAGTCTAGGGATACATATTTTTTCCTCTAGATATTCACTATATTTTTTCTATTTATTGTTATTATTGTTAGGAATAATTAATATTATTGGAAATTAAATAAAAAGTTAAAAATGCTTATACTAAGTAACAATAAAAGTGGAATTTTTATATAATTAAAACTGATATTTTTGATATATGAAAAAAAAGATTAAGGTATAACATCAATATAATTAAATTATATATATATATTAAAACATGCTTGACCAATTTACCTGGATGTATTCATTATAAGTAAATTAATTAAAAGTGATGAATTAAATTTATTAAACTTTCAAATCAGTTCTTCTATGATGAGTTTGCCAATGTTTTTTACAAAGGCTGGAATTTTCTATTTAATTTAGCCACATATGCTTTGAAATTATTTATGGATAAATACAATGAACATTTATTTATATTTTATGTATTCAGAGCTTTGATATAATTGAATGTTAAACTTGTGTGGTTAGAATATTTGATGACTAATGGGGGGGGTGTATGAGGTTGAGATAGTGGAATGGGGTGTGAGTTATGATGGTGATATTTGCATGAGGTATTAGTTATGATGATGATTTTGTCATGAGTTGTTAGATATGATATTATAGTAAAAGGCGTGTGACACTATGATGGTCGGGAAGAGTTTTGAGTAGGGGTTTCTCTTTTATTCATACTTATAGCTTTATGACTACTTGAGAGTTAAGGGATGATTTTTATTTATATGACCAGTTATCATCTACAAGATGTAGTTTGTTTCTATGAATTGAAATTGCATCTATTAAGTTGTTTCATGGTTTGATTCATGGAGTGAATAGATATTTATAAAACGATTGATCAATTAATGGAATAATGAGGTTGGTTCTTGATTCTTTTTATATGATGATAATATATTTCAGAAAAAAATAAAGAATAATTAGTTTCATAGACACATGGATCCTAAAAATAAAATGGTAATATTAGGGATGAAAATTTAATAAAATTAATTAATGTAAATTGAGTAAATTAACATTTAATTTGATTATTGTATCCATGTTTGATATTTATACCATAGTAGTGGTAGCTGAGGGGCCCATGTGAAATAGTGGAAGATGAGAATAAGGCTAGGTAGTATCAATTATTGTCGTTGTGAGAGATATCTATTTTATATATTTTTTTATTTCATTCGCTACACCACCCATATCGGTAGGGAAATCAATGTCTAGTAAACTCTTGATAGTGTTTCCCCAACATCATAGTTATCAAGGAATGTATGGATAACTCCCCCCTCTTTCACAACTGTCTTCTCAGGGTAGACTTATTTGTTTCCATATATGGTGGTAACCATTACCATTTATAGGTCTAGAAGGTTGTAATGGATTGTGGTAATTTCCAAAAAATTTATCTATAGATATAATATCATGAGGATTATCATATTTATATTTTGTATGTGTTATCAAAGATTGAGCTATAAAACAAGACATATGGGATGTGGTGGATATAAAAATGGAAATGGATAATATTTGGAGGATGTGATTGGGATGATGTGATGCATAATGTGCGTGATATGTAGTAGTTTCCACAGTGTCTTTAAATTGGATTATTTATTTGGAGAGAAATAGGTCAAGTTGTGTGAAATTGGTTTAGAGAAGAAAACTGATGGAATAGTGCTAGTAGGGTAACATAACATTTATATTACATTGGATATTATATTATACTTATATGAAATACATGGTGAGAGAGTTATTGTGAGGAGTGGAACATAAAATAATTGGTTAGGATATTAGTTGGTTCCATTTATATAATCAATTATATTTATTAGTCATCTTACACATTTCAATGAGAGGTTTCATGGAGGATTCTACTAAGTATATATGTTACGGTCACCCAACATTTATATAACAATTTTTTAGAATAAAATGATCTGGTTGGTTTTCAAGATGAACATTACAAGTTTTAGTAGTTTCAAAGGAGCTCTTAGAGATTTGTGGATATAAATAAGTATATTTTATAATTTTTATTAGTATCGATATATTTATAAAATCAAATAACGTATGGGGTTTCCTATAATTTTATTATGTGAAAATGTTATTTGGTAGATTTTATCAGCATTTCTCCTACTTCTCAAATCATTATGAGGTCATCCCTTCCCATGTGTGTGATTATATACCCTCGGGGCCTATAGTTTCCGTGTGGACTACTGGAAGAAGGAATTAGTTTTCATTATCCCTCTTTATATTTTTTTACGCTGGAGTGGTATATTTGTAGATGAGGGGGGTCATGGAAAAAATGACATCACCAGTGATGAAGAAAATATTGGATGGATTTTATATAGGTTATGGGTGCAACATGACCATCCTTTGATAGTATGAACAAATCTTCTTTTAGTAATGATTTACATAAATTCATTGATTCACAAGATCATAAATTAATGTACAAAAAATTTATAATAATTGTCTATATTAATACATTAAAACAAGAAGATGATGATATTCACATGTAATTTACAATTAATTTATTAGTAGATATTGAATTAGATCAACTTAAATTCAACTTTGGTTGATGATTCAATTAACATTATCTCATCATACTATCGTTTGGTTGTATGATACATGTTTTAGAATCCCACTAGTGTTGATCCACATGTGAACCATAATCTTTGAATGTTGTTGTAGAATCCATGGGTGCTATCACAACTGATCTATATTGCTTCAATTGTTCCTGGTTGATGGAATCTTCTTTATCCAAGGATGAATAACTCTTAGAGATCCCTTTAATGTATTAGATTGCTAGAAGAGAGTCCTCATTGAGTATCTTTATATCCCTCTATCGAGATTCAGAGAGTATCTCTCTATCCTTTATGAAAAACCAACATTATTTTGGGAAGAATTATAATAAGAAATTAATTATGGTTTCTTTAGGGTTAGTAAATCATACAAAAGCCCTTAACTATGGTTAATATTCTTATTTTAACTCATATCCAATAATAATACTATTATTATTTATCATATGATATGTGAATCATATATTGAACATAAATAAAAATCATTTATAACATTTCCAATCTGACCATTAATCTATTTCCACATTCCCTCACCAACATTTAATGATCCCCAAATATTAACTACTATATAACTATAGATCTCTATATTATTCTATGATAAATATAATAATTATTTAATTCAACAACAGGAAAATGAATAAAAATTATTTTTATTTAAATCAATTATTCATTAAAATAACTTTTTATTAAATTATGGGGATAAAAAAAATACTGAATAAATATTTTTTTTCTAACATGAAATGTTAAATACGGTAATTTAACTGATATTGGGGAAACAATTATAATTTGAACCTCTAAGCCAATTTTTTAGTGCCATTAGGCATAGATACCAAATGTTCAAGGTTAGAATCAAATAATATTCCAGGGATACCACATAGAAGGATGTTAAAGTCACAACAACATCCAACCTCCAATGAATGTTTAACAAGTAATATTATTTCATTATCGTGATATCTCAAACCATGTGGGTAACATGCCGATGCCATCAACCTATATGCTTGATGATTCTTTATTTGGGTTTTAGGAAATTAAATATCCCACTAAACACCATGGAAGTGGATTTATCTAATCAATTACATTCCATTAATAGGTCTGGAGATATCAACTCACTTCAAGGGACATAAGGGATAAATCCATTCTCACCCTATCCATTAATGCAATATCACTCATGATGTACCCAACCAATCCTATCTCACTATGAGCATATTTCCTCACAGTTTCTTTTAATACATCATAGTACATATGTTATGATGATAATTATGATATTATTAAAGTCTAAGGATCAATAAAAATTCCCACATATAAGAATATATGATGACATAATGAAATGTGGAATCTCTATTTTCAGGTCTCATATCATTGATTTATATCATAGATATTTCCATGAGAGAACACCATGAGGCAATGTCTCAATGTATTATAAGACCCATACGATTATAAAATCTGTCGTATGTTTCCTACTAGACAATATCTTCTTACCCTAAAGAATATATTCAAAAATACAATCGTGGACCATTTGGGTTTTCATCATGGCAGGGAACTGCCCAGACCTTTCAGTTCAACACATATTCATAGAGAATTATTAAATAGATGAGTGTTGAAATGGAGAAATCGTGATTTGATAAGAAACATCATTAATAATTTAAAATTTTAGTCATTTAATAAAAAAGTTGTCTCTATAGAATCAACTCTAGTAGACTACCACTTTCACTAGATCCAACTAAAAACAACTTTCTATTCACTAGTTCTACATTGTAATCATGCCCCTACAAAGATAAATACCTGGTCAAGGGGTCTACCACATTTTTCTCCATTGATAATATGATCCATGCAACTTAAACTCTGATAAAATCCACCTAATAGATAAATATTATGTTTCATGTTCTGTATGAATTGTTGTGACCTCATCTTTCTAGAGTGAGACCCCACTGTAGTGTTATCATACTAAATAGTTATAGATTCTTTACTAGTAGATACCACAATATTCTCCTAGATGATTTTTTGAATCCAAAATGCTTCATTGCATTCATCGAAAGTCAGAACATATATAGAATATGATGTAGAATCAACAAAAATGGATATATTGAACTCTTTCATATCACTTGTCCACCATTAAGACAAAACATATTTCTAGAAAGTGAAATTATATTATTCAGAAGTTTTGAAAATATTTCATTTTTATACCCCCTGAACAAAATATCACCATATCCTCCATACACTTGGAATATAATTATAGTTTCCCTTAGATACATAAGGATAACCTTTAAAACATTCTAATGATGTTCATCTGGATCAACATGATATCTACATACCATGACCAAACCAAAGGCAACATGAAATATCATACATAATATTGCATACTAGATAGATCCTATCAAGGAATAGTATGGTATATTTCTCAATCATTGTATTTCCTCTTGTGTCCAATGACCCAATTTCTTGGAAAGATATATACCATGTGACAATTGAACCAATACCCTCTTTGATTCTTCTATATTGAACCTCTTAAGTATCAGGTCAATGTTTGTACCATGACTTAGTCCAAGTGTGCTCTTGGACTTATCATTCATGTTATTGATTCCTATAATGGTGACTACTTCACTTATGTACTTCATGAAGAAGCACATTCCCATCCATGACATAGCATCTTATAAGGATGGTATGTCATCTTCAAGTATTAATATGTCTTCAAAATATACTACAATTATAACAAATTTACTACCAACAAACCACTTGCAAACACATTGTTCACATTCCTTTCGAATAAAACTAGATTCATTATGTACATTTAGATTCAATTAGTCCATTACATGGATGCTATCATTAATCTGTAGATGTATCTCAACAACTTGATGACATTTTTTGAATTCCCTAGATTCAAAAACCATTACGTTTGTGTTATATACTCATCTTATAAATGGTTCCCATTATGGAGTGCAATTTTTTATATCCATTTTCTTAATCTCAATTTCATGGTAAGCTATCATGGAAAACACAACTCTGATGGATTTAAACATGGAATTGGGGAAAATGTTACTTCATATGAAATTCCTTAACATTATCTAAACCATTTAGACACTAGCCATCATTTATATGTATTTACATACATTAAATGATTATCCTTCCCATAAATACCCATTTACACCCAATATGATTCATATCATCTGGTGGATCATTGAAACCCCAAATATGGTTTTAATACATGTAATTTGTCACAGAATTCATGGATTCTTTCTATCTTACATCTTTTGAGATCATTACTACCTTCTTTAAAAAATAGGATTATTGTGGTCAATCAAAAATTATTTTTCATAATCTATGACTAGAAAAACATATCTCTTTGGTTTTTTTACCTATCCTACTAGGGTATGTGATCACTCTTTTGAAATATGACTTTTTCGGAAAAAGTAACTTTCTTGTATAGAGGTTTTTCTAGGTATTATCCACTTGTTTCATTGGGAAACCCTATAATGATACTCATCATTCTTGGGGTGCTATTTTTATCTAACGTTAAAAAACAACTCAAAATCCCATTTATGCACATGGGATAAGATTGTACTCTTTACATTCCATAACTCAAATGGAATACTATTTTACACATTATTTGGTACTCAATTGAGTATATATGATACCATATAGAATGAATATCCCCAAAAGGATAATTCAAGGCAACATAACTCATCATCAATAATACCAAGTACAAGAATATATGGTTAATCCTTTATCTGACACCATAAACTATATTGTATAATGTGGATTGAGTTGAGATAAAATATTATACTTTAATATAAATTCATTAAAGTGTTGGAAAATATATTCACCACCTTGATCTGATTGAATATTCTCTATCATCTAACCTAGTTGATTCTCAACCTCAATCATGAACTAGTTGACCTTATAAATGGATTTAGAAATATACCTCATCTGGTAGATATATCCATACCCAATCAAGTAATAAATAAATGTAATAATGTTTCAGAATCTTCCACTAGACTCTAATTTAATGAGTCCACACACATTATTATGTACAAAATCTATAAGCTCTATAACCCTTTCACCATGGCCAAAAATTAGTGGTTTTTTCATCTAACCATGAAAACCAGAATAAAATATTTTAACTAGATTAATATCAAATGACTCTAAATAACCATACGGATAGATCAATTTCAAATGCGTCTCATTTATGTATCCATGTTTGTGATTCTATAACTGGGTATTATATGAGTTTCTCTTTGATTAATTATAAATTTCTAATATTTTTTTTGTAATTCCATACATATATATAATTAATTACCTATGACATACCATACCATTCACTATAAATATAAACTTTCTAACCTTTATTTTAAAATATGAAAATAAATCCATCCATGTAAAATAATGGAAATAATTTTCTTGGTATCATTTCTCAATAACAAAAAAAATCAAAACAAAAATCAATCATGTTGGCACTGTGATATGGTAGTCTCCAATGGACAGAGAGGACAACGTTTCTCTATTTATATCCTATATATCCACCCTATATGTAGTATTCTTCTCAAATCTACTCGGTTAACATATTTGGATTAAATGTGATCACCACATGAAATCTTTACTACCCAATTTGTAGATATTGGATGATTTCACTCAATAATGAATGCACTTGAAGCTTCTCCATCCTTTATTGGATGTGTAAAATTCCTCATACAGTATCCCCATATTCCATATAAAAATAATAATACATTATATTACATTTCACACCAATATATTATATTCTTCATGGAAGGATTTTTCTTTGGAGCCTTATAAATGAGATGTTTTTTTCTATACATTCCTTCTTCATCCACCTTTAATTTATCCTTTTGGATAGAGGGTTTGTCATTTCCCCTGAATTTATCATCATAGGGAAAAATAGTTTTGATTTTGAATGTTTCTTCTATCCATTTCTCACATTATAATTCATTATGAAACTATAGATGTTTTGGGTAGTGAATACATTATGATATATCTGTACATATCATCCAAGATCTTAAAAACCAATATTTCTAGTTTTACAATGTTGAAAATCATCATAAATACATGTTCCCTAGCTTGATATAATTCTTCAGGAATACTTATAAATAGTTCATTAGAGATATCATATCTCACTAATGATTCATTCTCTTGATACAGATCCTTAAGGAGATAAATGATGTTATATGCATCCATATCATAATATTACATTAGGACCGCATTGGAAATGGATAATAGCATAAATCAATGGACATATATAGATTCTTCCGCTTGATTTAAATATAGATATGAATCATTATAAATAAACTATTTATAAAATATATTAGGGAGTGGGTTTTCAACTTGTTCAATCATTGTTCATGGAATAGTATAATGTTCTAATGCTAATTCCATTCCAGTATATTCACACATGATATATGGTTATCATAATCTATTATGGATAGAAGTGACTTTTCCAAAGCTATTTGATTTTTAATTTCAAAATATTAATAAATATATTTAATAAATTCAATACAAAATTGGTTAAACATATTTAAATTTAATTATACCCTATTAATCTAAAACTATTTTATATATACTAATAGATCGAACCATTAGTTTTTATAATATCTTATCACTAATATATTCTATTGAAAATGATAAATATTCCCCCCCTCATAACCTGTTACTGGGATAGACATGATATTGAAGTGGTTTAGGTATCCATATATTAAAAATTACATTAACTCATAGTTCATTGAACCATTGGGTAGACTCTCCAATATTGAAATACTCGATAAATATTTACTCACCCTTTGAATCTTAGTGACACCATGTATTTCTTGAGAAATAAACCATTGATGTGTACTAAGTTAAGTCAATAAAAAATAACTATTCAAATGTGCCATGATATTTGAAATCACTCCAACTTGGGTGGGTTAACCACATTGAACCATGAAGTTATTTTTATCTTAATTATATGAAGGATATGCTGATATAATATTTTATTTAATGGATTTTTATATATATACATAAATCCCATTTTATCTTTTCATATTCCTTGATAATATTAACTGTATTTTACATAAGTGATAAACTATTTTGGATAAAACATATACACATAATCCGTTTATGTTTTATTCCATTCTAAATTATTCTTATATCATTTATTAGGTGATCACCAAAAATTTCCAATCAGAAATAATTATATTTGAAACCGACATAAATAAAACATTAGTGGCATGATAATGATATTCTCTTTTGGATAGTTTATCTAGAGGATGCTATACTAACCCTTGATCCTTGGGGAAAACCCACCTTGAACAATAACATACATTATACTATAGCATTCCACATTTGCTTCTATGTGTCGCCTTGATTGGTTTTGATTTGTCCCTTGGAATTAGAACACCTCCACACGTTAGGGAGATCCATCATTACATAAGATTTTAACTCACTCATATGTGAGGGGATACAATGTAATTAATAAAGGGGTTTTAAATAAATGAAACTATGAGTATGGATTCCATTACATAATAAGGGGTAGGGTATGAATAAAATGCCATAATTTTAATTGAACCGTAACATGTTAAATAGATCCAATTACATTTAGAGGGATGGTGTAATATACTGATCATATACACATCAAGAATGGAGAATACATTTTAAATCTTATAAAACATTAATATGATTCAATATTTAATTATGATAACAAGCCATGAGTTATTATAATATTTTATATTTATCTTAATTCCACCCATGAATCCTTATCCCACCACCTTCAGTAATTTTAAACAAAGCAATTCCCACTTCAAATTAATAATGTGCACAAATTGACTTGGCGACAAGTTTATGTGCTTATAAAAAAAATTAGCATGGATTATATTTAACATAAAATTAACAATACCATGACAAGGAATTTAATTTTTCAAATAAATTTCACATGTAACACATGTGAAATGGTTTGATTATATATTTAATTTTTATCTATGAAATATAGGTCACACTTTTTGGAGAAAACTACAATGCATGTATTAAAGTACATGTCATGTATTGTCATATTCCTATAACCACAACACATGTCTTGGGTCTGGGCATGTTCCCCACATTAGACATGTTCATTGTACATAGTGTGTACTTGGAATATAGGTCATGCAGCATTTTAGTTTTTCATCTAATTATTTATTGTTTCTTTTATCAGATACATAACTCAAAATGACAACATGTGTTATTATCCATTAATAAACAAGGACTACATGTCTTGTGTATTGGTTAAAAAATATGTAGCTCAAAAAGTCGTTTTCTAATAATTCCAAATATATACGACAATCCACTATAGTTAGACCGTAGATATGACTTCATCAGATCAATTTAATTTCATAATGAGATATAGATTCCAATATAAATGTAAATTCTGTTTATACATGAATTGCTCATAATGTATTCTGATTTTTTATGAAGAGACGTTACCACAGGCATATGGTGTTCTTTGAGTACTTCTTCATTTGTTTAAACATTCACCATTTACTGGTTATGTTATAAAGATTGAAGAGATGAAATAGGTGGTGTCTCTCAAATTATAAAATTAATCATTTAATGTAAAAGAAAATTAATGAATTTGAAAACAATAATTGAATAATAAATAATTATAAAATAGGAATGTGACTGATCTGATACCACTTTTTGGTTAGGTGCATAACAGTAGAATTTTTTGATTGTTTGATCAACTCGGATTTTAATATTAATTTACATAAAATTGTTTTACACATGATCAAAATTCTATATATAAAAAATACATTACAAGAGGAGATTAAAATGTTGAAACTAGAAGAGGAGTATCATCCCATTTAATTTATATGAAAAGATATAGATCTACCTCAACATGTAATTCATCTTTCATTGATGACCTAGTAAACTATATATTTTCATATCCACATCGTTCTATAGATTCCTTGTGTAGAATAACTCTATTAGTGATCCACACATGTACAATAAGATCAGAATGTCATCTTAGAATTGTCATGTTTTTTCATAGCCAATCCTAATTGCATGCATTATTTGAGGTTGATTGCAGTTGTATTATTCATGAAGGATGAAGAACACTTGGTGTTCTCTCAAAATATTGAGAGAGAATGAAGAGGGATATCATTCAATATCCCTATATTTCTCTCTAGGTTTTGAGAGATTCTATCTCTATTTATTGTATATACCCAAATTTATTATGGAAATATTCATAATTATATATTTATTATGATAGGGTTACAATTGGAAAATCACACACCATCCCCTAACCATATATAAAATTCTCACATAACCCCATGTCCAATAATAATAAAATTATTGTGAATTTCATGAAATGTAAAATAATATTAAGTATAATAATAAATATATTTTTTTTACATTTCCAATCTAAACAATTAATATTGTTATGCATTCCCTCATCTACATTTACCAAGCCTCAAATAATGACTATTTATTCACTAAATGTCAGTGTATTATTATTTGATAAATACAATAAATATTATCTTTTAAAAGAATTAAAATAAATATTAATTTTATTATTTAAAAAAATTATTATTTTGAACAATGACACATTAAATTATGGAAATCAACCAAAAAAAAATAAATATTATTTATTTTCACATATCAAATTAAATTCTATAATTTCACTAAGATTGCAGATAAACTTAGAGTGTGGCCATTTAGGCCTATTTCTCTATGGGATTCAAAAAAAGTACTTATTGTACAATGTTAGGATTTAGAAACTTGTTAAGGATCCATTTGGGAAGGATGTTAATTGAACATTGAATCAAAGATCTGATTAATGTTGACCATTTAATATTATCCATTTATCATTAAATATCAATTCTATTAAGTTTCATACCATTTCTACTAACATACATGCACATTGTATCTTTCTTTGAATTTGACGAAATTAAATAACCCACTGAACATTGTGGTCATGGATTTGTCTAAGAAACACCATTCAAATCAATGGGCTTGAGATATAAACACATTTAAAGGGACAGAAATGACAATTCCTTTCATGCTTTATCTATTAAATCAGTATAACGCATGATTTACATAATGTATCTTACATCTCCTCTAAAATATGTCATCATGGTTTTCATCAATACATCAATGTACATGAATTATGATATCCATTAATGATAATATTAATGTATATGGTTTCATACACACATCCTCATGTCGGAATATCCAATAAAACATGAGAATATGGATTTATTTATTTCTATGATTATTATCACAACCTCTTATCATAGATATTACTAAAATAAAACCCATGAAAAGGTGTCTCAATGTATTAAGAGCCTCTAAATTATGATAAAAAGAATTGAATGTGTCTTATCAAAAAATATCATCCCAACATAGAACATATACTCATGAATACTATCGTGTAACCTATAGGTTGTCATCAAAGAGGGGAACTGCTATGACATTTAAGTGAGACACATATTTTGGGGAATTTATAACGTATAAGACTTATGAAAATGAACAATCATGATCTGATAAGAAAACAAAATTGATAATGAAAACATTTAATCTATTACTAAACTAGTCAGTTCTAGGGAACCAAATCTAACTGTATTGTGTTAATATATATGGTTTGGTTGGTTACTATATTAACTAGGCCTAGTATGAGTTTTAAATAAGGTAGACCATCTTGGAAAATATGAATTTAGGTTCCCTGGTGATCTGGTAGATGAATATTTAAGCTCATTGGACATGCTGAGAAATGTGATTTTTATTGTGGGGTAGAGAGTTGGGAATTGATATTACATCATGAATGTATGCATCTGTGTTTGAACTATGTAGATAATTGTAAATATGTAAAAATGGAATGAATTAATTAAGTAACCATAAAACCAATCTCTTCTTGGGGTTAGGGGTCTCAAAAATATAATAATTGGAAATAATAGATCTAGGTTGATATACCCATAAGTTTCATTCCATGAGGTTCAAAAATATGTTCTAGAAAATTATCATAGTGTAAAGGATAACTGTGAAAGCACTTATAGTATGACACTATAAGAGTTCTAGTGCCAAAATTTTTAGACTCTAGGGACTCTGATTCAAACTGAGGTACAAAGGTTTGATCTGAGGAGGAAAATATATCCTTTGTATTGAATGGAATTTTGATAGAGCACTGCGTTTTATGTGTTGTAATTATATTGAATTGGGTAGATTAAAATTATTGGTTCTTGTTACATAGGGACTGTAATATGTGAGTCATTTTATAGTGTAATGTTCTGAGATTAGTTTCAAATTGAGTTTCCTTCATCGACCACAAGGCCGACATTCCATCTAGAGATGCCTTCTATTGTGGATATATTTTAGTGAACTTTTATCTTATGAAATTATGTCTTCCTCGATATGTGTTGATCCCTATAAGCACATTTGAACCATAACCCTTGAATTTTCATACCGTAAAACAGAATGAATGGAGTTATAATCACTCCACTTTTTTTTGAAAGAACATTATCTTCATCATTCCCATGTTTTTTAAGCTATCCATTAAAACCCATGATCTAAATTTTATTACACACTTTTAACCCTGGGAAACACACCTATTTCTAAAATGAATCAAATACATTAATTATAACTCAATCATCAAACCTAGTTTAAAGGTACTGATATAGACATGGGAAAGGATTAATATTATTTTATACATTTAATTCCCTAACTCTCTCTTTAGGATTACAGTTATACTAATATGGTTTGTGGGAATAGGAAACTATAAATAGAATCATAAATATTCTCATATGCCAAATTTCATGGGTTCTCGGTCTGGAGGAAGGCAGCTATAATATATTACCTTTAATCTAATACTGATATATCATTTTGGTTATATGGGCCTCGGTTTGGGGGAGGAGGATGTTGTATATTTATTATATATATTATTTTTAATGGTATTTTATTTGTTATATGTTGTTTTTCTCACAATCTTGATTTTAATTTTTTTAACACGAGATGTGGTCGGAAAGGACTCGTCTTGATGTTGTTTGTTAAACTATAGTATGTCATGGCATGTACATGGGAATCCATTAGTGATACCTTTGTGATATTATATCCCTGTATTCTTTACTGGTTTCCATCTGTACTCATAATGTATGATCTGGATTCAGCCTTATGAATAGAGGGGGTATATCACCCATAATTACACATTATTTATTAAGATGTTCTTCTAAACCAAGTGGGTGAGTCAGTTCCAGCCAAATAAGGCAATATCAATGTGGAGTGGATGAGTTTATTTGATATATATAGACACATTGGTATTCCTTGACTCTATGCTAGTGCTTATTTCATTTGAGAAATATAATTTTGTGTTGAGGTAATTTTGTTTTTTGTAAATTAATGGAATCCATCTATAGTAAACGATAAATGAAAAAACTAGATATTTAAGATGTTAATTTAATAAATTGGGATGATAAATATTGAATTCTTTAAATCATTCTTAGAATGATTTGAATTTATTATTCATTAATAATATTAACCTGAATCATGTTTTTTTATTATAGTATTTATTTTCAGTACTACCGAACAAGATTTTAACAATTCTAGAAAAATAATTCATCAATGTAGAAAAAAATTCTAACGAACTAGGTACCATTAATAGGGGGACCCTTTTATCAACTCAACAAAGGTGTTAGTAAAGTATATACTTCATTAACATGATATAAAAATTGTAGCACACTGCCACTAAAAATACTGGAAAATTTAGGATACAGAAATTTATTATTTAAATTATAATAAAATTTAAATAAAAAATACTAGTAAAATAGACAATATTATAGATATTTCACACATTATGTATTAATATTACCATATAATGTACAGTATATGAAAAACAATAAAAAATCAATTGTTTCACTATCTTTCGTACCTGAATGCCTCTCTAAAAGCCTAATTAGAGTATCAGTTGTAGAATAAATAACCAAAAATTGATAAAAATAATCCACCTATATATGAATAAATTTCTTATGTTTGTAATTTTGAAAATAAATAAATAAATCATAAATATGAAACAGTGCATTAATAAAATGTTATATTTTAAATAAAAACACAAAATTTTCTAATAATGGTCACATTGTGCATCCAACTTAGGTGAAACCGATTCCTACACATCAAAAATGACTCGTGGATCATTTTTCTAATAAATCAAAACAATATGAATGTGATTTCATTGTTTTCAAGATTCCACAGGTTTTAAAAAACATCATTTTAAACTGAAAACATGAACTTTGAGTCATACTGATCATATGTTCTGTGGGTATAATTTGAGAATGATTCCAAAACATTAAAAAAACATACAATGAATTTTATTACATTATTAAGAAAATTCAAAAATGTTTTCTTGGTTTTTAGTGATTGACATACATTTTTAACTGAAATGTAAATTTCTAACTGATAATAGAAACTTTTAGTTATATCAAAAATATTTGGTATATGATCGAGTTGAGAATGATTCATATTTGTCAAAAATGACTTATGAATCACTTTACCAGAATATAATACTAATCCAAATTTGTTTTCAAATTTTTATGAATGTCACTTTTTATTTTTTATAGAATGTCAATTTTAAATTAAATGACACAAATAGTGTAATACTGATCCGACGATGCATAAGATTTAGGAGAGGTTAATTCCTGTAATTTAAAAATTACATTTTTTTTCAAAAGTATCAAAAAATCAAATACATTTAGTTTTCTTTACAATGTTACTTGTATTTTAAATGGAAATGTCATTTTAAATAAAAATCATGCACTTTGAGTCATAAAAGTCACATCATGTGTTGGTATAACATGATAATGAATCCTAAAAAATGATATATGAATCGTTTTCCATAATAATTAAGAAAACATAAGCATGTTTTCTTAGTTTTCAGTGAATAAGACACATTTTGAATTAAAATTACAATTTTAAACTAATAATGGATAATTTGAGTTATATCAGGTACACCATGTATCAAATTTTTGTGATAATTATTCCTACATGTCAAAAATTACTTCTTTTGAATTTTCCTAAAGTAGTTGAATAATATGAATTTGTTTGAGTAGTTTAGAGTATGTCACTTATCATTTATAATGAAATGTCAATTTAAAATAAAAAGATACTCATATAGTCATATCGGTCATTCCATGCATTTAATTTAGGATAGTATAGTTCATACATGTCAAAAATAAATTATGGATAAATTTTATAATGTATCAAAATGATAGGAACATGTTTTTCTAATTTTATGTATTTGACTTTTGGGTTGTACTAAAATATCACTTTAAAATAAAAACATGCCCTTTGAGTCATACCAGTCACAATGTGAATTTGATTGAACAGAATATGATTTCCACAAATTCCAAATGACTTATATATAGTGAACATATATCAAAAAATGTCGGAATGTTTTTCCATGTTTTGAGATTGTAAATTTTTTTACAAAAAACAAATTTTAAACTAAAAACATGGACTTTAATTCATACTAATCACATTGTGTGTCTGTTTGGAATGAGGCTGATTCTTACACATCAAAAATTACTTATGAATTTTATTACTAAATTACCGATACAATTAAATTTGTGTATTATGAGTTTTTAGTTTCTGGTACACGTTTTGAACTAAAATTACAATTTTTATCTAAGAAAAAACATTTTGAGTCATACCAGGGACACTGTTTATCAAATTGAGGTGCGGATAATTCCTAAACATCAGAAATTAGTAATAGTTCATTTTCAAAATTTAGTAAAATTTATGAATCTGATTATTGGGTTTTGAATATTTCAGTTTTCTTTTTTAATCAATTATCAACTTTAAATACAAAGACACACTTGGAGTTATTTTGGTCACACCATTAGTTGTATTGAGGTTCAGATTATATCTATATATCAAAAATAAATTATATATATGTTTCCTAAATTTTCAACCAAAATTGAAATATTCTTCTCAATTTTTAGTATGTCATTTATTTCTTTACATAAATTTCATTTTAAACTGAAAATGTACACTTTGAGTTATACCAATCATAATATGTGTTAGTTTTATGTGAGAATGATTCCATCTAAAAAACTAGTTATAAATCATTTTCATAAATAATCATGACAATCTGTGAAGGTTTTCTCTATTTTCATTGAGTGACACATGTTATGAACTAAAATTCCAGTTTTAAACTAATAATGTACACAATGAGTCATAACAAGCACAATTTTCATCGGATTTATGTGCGGTTAATTCCTACATCTCACAAATGACATATTGGTCATTTTATTAATGCATCAAAACAATATGAATTTGTTTTTAGGGTTTTGACTATGTCACATTTCATTTATACTAATATAAATATTTTAAATAAAAATACACACATGGAGTCATACCAACCACACCATGCATAGGAGTAAGGTAAAGATGATTTGTAAAGTAAAAATATCATATATGGTTAATTTTTATGATGTATCAATAAAATAAAATGTGTTTTCGTTTCTTTGAGTATGTCACTTTCAGATTTTAGTAAAATTTCATTTTAAACCAAGAACATGAATTTGGAGTCATATCAGTCACATTGTGCATCAAATTGGGGTTTGGATGATTTCTATACATCAAAAATGAATTATGGGTCACTTTCCTAATGTGTTAAAGCAGTCAAAATGGTGTTTATTGATTTCTACCACATCACTTGTTTTTTTAATTTTCATTTTAAACCCAATACATGCTCTTTGAATCATAGTAGTCACATCATGGGTCAATATTATGTGATACTGATCCCTAAACCTCAAAAACGACATATGAATTGTTTTCATAATCTCTCAGTCAAGTCAGATCATGTATTATTAGTTTCTATTGAGTGACACCTATTTTGAACTAAGAAGACAATTTTAAAATGATAATGGACAAATTGGGTCATACTGGGGACACCTTTTATTGGATTGAGCTATGGTGGATTTATACATGTCCAAAAAAGATTATGTATTGTTTTAATAATGTCTTAAAACCATATAAAAGATTTTCATTGATTTTATGTATGTCACATTTCTATTATACTAAAATTTCAATTTTAAAAATAAATTCAAAAATAGAGTAATTCATATCCCACCATGAATCTGATTGAGTTTAGGACGATTCATACTTAAAAAAATGAATTATGAATCATTTTTATATAGTATCAAAACAATCCATGTGAATTTTATTGATTTTTAGTTTGTCACATTATTTTTTACTAAAATTCAAATTTAAACTAAACACATTGAGTCATACTAGTCACAATATGTCTCGAATTGAGGTGATGATAATTCGACCAAGTAAAAAAAACTCATGAATCATTTTTTAAAGACCCTAAAATTCCTTGTTAATTTTTTGAAAATTATTTATGATTTTAAGGAGTCTTTGAAAATTTACGTTGCATGATTCTGAGGCCACGTGTTCCCGAAATGAATTTCTGAACTTTTTATAAGGTACATTCAGTAAACACATGAGCGGTGTTTTCTATCTTTTGAACCTATGCATGGAAAAACAATTCGAGGGAACCATGGAATCCAAAGCATAATGATTCGCATAAGGGATGCTTTACTTAGACCGCAGATAGTCCAGAGAAAAGATAGTTTTTGAACTTTTTAAAGAATAATAAAATAACATGTAATTGTTATTTTCTTTTGTTTTTCTCGAAGGGATTAGCAGAGGAGGTGGGACCAGTGACTTGTCAATCCATTTAATGTCTTGAATCATCAACTATGTAACTCCACCATTGTGAATTAACAGAGGTTTCTTAATTCAGTTAATGAACCTCATTAATTCTTCAATGCATTACTCACACTTCCCCTTCCTATTTAATTGGAGCTCAGGGTGGGGTTTTGGAATGGCTTATTCCAGCGAGGAAACTCTAGCATAGTTCTTCGGAAACATCCACCAATGGTGGAAGAAGGCACCGGCAGGAACGATCCAAGATTGATGAATGTCAACAACTCCATGCAATGTGGATACTCCTCCCGCCGCAACCGCCACACCTCTAATAAATATCGAGGTAGGGGGTTTACAGTTAGTTTTGTTTCAAAGTTATTGTAGTTTTCGGAAAAATTATTCCTTCTTGTTATAATGGAAACATGGAGGGAGAGGGCCAAAAAACACGGCTCAGACTCAATGATGCATTGTATATCATTGCGTTCTTTAGGGATGATTTTCCCAATTTGACTGAAATACGAGGTAGAGGGTCACGCTATGACGATGACAGTCTGAGAGGCCCGTAAGCACAGACATAAATGGAAAAAAAGCTCCAGAGCATTTCCAGAGCCCTGTAGAAGCACTGTTGATGTCGGACCGGTGACCAGCGCTCGCCAGCTGTGGAAGAGCGTGACATCTATTGAAACCGTGTTGACCGGACATGTGGTCGGAAGTGGGTCGGCTGCGGAGTTGGAGGTGTTGCTCCATCACTCACCATGTTGATGGGGAGTCACAGCTCGAAGGTACTGTGTTCTAGAAAGGGACCCACCTCCTACTAGTCCCAAGGGAGACAAGGAGGTGTCACCTATTGTTTCCCATTGGTGAAACCAAACGACTATAGTATTAATCAAATTTATATTTTTATATAACATTATCATTTATCTTAAACATTTCTATAAAATGATAAGAGAATAAAATCAAATTTTTAGATAAAAGAAGTATTTTTAGAAAAATCTAGTTTTAATTCCATTTGATGGAGCACCGATTTTATATATAGTATTTATCCCTTTTAGAAATTAAATTTTACCATAAATAATTTCTATGTAAGAGAGAAATAAAAATTTAATTTGTTGAGTTTTTGGTATTTTTCTAATAAAATTCAGTTTTTAATGAATAACAAAAAATACTGCATTTTAATTTGAAAGTTCAATTTTATCTAATTAATCAATTTGGATAGAATATATTTTTAACTATGTTTAAAGTTTAATTTGATTATATTTTTATCTTTTAATCCAATTTTGGTTGTTATAATGAATATCACATTTAAATTGGACATAAACACATGCCAATCTTTTGATAGTTATTACTTCTTAAAAAACATGCATTTTGGTTTTGACAATGGAAATTAATTTTATATTAATTACTACAATTTGTTTGTTTTGAATTTGAAAAAATGGATTTCATATTTTGAAACCAATTGTTCGTATTTTCTAAGTAGGTACCTTTCATTTTTCGACATTATGAATAGTAACATCGGTAATTACTTTATTTACCATGTTTAAAGTTGAAATCTGGTAAATATGGGTAGAAAATATTATAATAATTTTAAAATAACATAACATGTATATTATTAATATTAGATGAGATATTTAAAACAATATTCATCCTTTTGTAAGATTTTGGGACCCCATAGAACCACTTGAATGTGAAAATGACATTTTATAAGAATTAATTTCAATTAAATAAAAATATGATATAAAATTGTATCTTATTAATAAAAAAATTAATATGTGGATATATATAAGATAAAATAGAATATAAATACTCATTGTAATTATAATAATATTTCCAACATCATGGAATTTTATTTATATTTTATAGACATTATATAAATAAATTTATTTATGACAAAAATGTTGATGTAGTGATTACATTATTAATGAATGATTAAATTAAATGAGATTATAAATATTAAAATAAATTTATATTGCAGTATTCTGTGTCATCCACAAATTTAATGGATGACTATGACATAGTATAATAAAATAAATTAACTATTTATTCAATTTAATCAAGTTGTTATGGATATCTAAAAAGTCATTATATGAATAGTATAAAAATTGACATTAATGAGTTTTCAAAAAAAATACCATTTTATTAAATGATATAATAGTACAAAAAATCTACGATTCAACCATATGGGTAAAATAATTTTCAAAATGTCATTAATTAAACAATATGAGTTTCTGTTGGAATTTTATAGTAAGTATATAAACTATATAGTGTGAATATAAAAGAACACATGGTAATAGTTAAATTAGTTAACTAAGGGTTAATGATAAATCATAACGTTATATATGAGTCCTAACGTTGTCTCAGAAAAATTGGATGAATTTTTTTTGAACAATCATCATCTTATATTTGATTTAAATGAGTTTTAGACCTTTCTAAGCTGAAAATAATTTTATAATAAATTATTATTTTGAGAGTTTCCAAAAGTGCCCCTCTCCTCTCTTATAAAAGGGAACCTCATACCTCTCCACTTCACATCATATAGAGACTTAATTCTCATCCAAACCCTGACCATTTATATTTATCGCATACCTAGTCACATTATAGAGGTTTTTGTATTCTCAAAAGTCTAAATCTATATCCCTATGTGAAAATTTAGAGGAGGCATGTCGAGGAATATGAAATCTCTTCTACCGATTCATTCCAATTTATTTCGTCATCTACTTCCTCTTCATTACTTATTTTATTAAAAAGTAATAAAATCATTATAACTAATATTATTATATGTTATTATAAATATTTAATAACACTATTTCATCTTCTATATATCCTATAAAAAATGAAATCACTACGCGTGCGTACGTACGGATTACCATCACCCCGTGATGGTGTAATCTGTTTTTCACCATTACCATACTTGGATGGGTATAATGGTGGAAATAATAAATAAAAATCATTATTATAACAATATACTAATTCTGATATACTATAAACCATCCACATCTGCACCATTCATCAATTATGAGAATGATATCATTACTCGTGTGTACGTACGACTTACGGTCTCCACAGTGCGATGTGATTTGTTCAACATAAACATCATTAATATATTATTATATAAATGAATTGAATGAATAAATATGATATATATTATACTAATACCACTATCTAAATGTTATAACTATATACTAAAAATATTAATAAGATATTATCCAACAAAACATACATAAGAACATAAAGCAGTTAATACCCGAATAATGAGTAAAAAGAAATGTTACTAAAAAATGGATGCAAATATGATCATAAATCTAATCAAAATATTATTATGATTTTTTAATAAATTAGTAAAATTATTCAAATAATTATAAAATATGTTTTGATACATATGAATCATATCAAACCAAAGGTAAGGTATAATTTTTCAATCTCATTTTTATCCAATATTGTTTATACGTAAGTATTGGCTGGGTACATATTTATCATCCATGTCCATGTTTTATAAATAGTTTTCATAAAATGTTACTATTATTATATGTATGTATAAATTATTTTTTACCCATTTTTAATTTTACTACAAGGTATCAATGGATTCGTTCTTTTTTTACCATACATGGTAATTTTGACTTTTTCAGAAGAATTATAAGTAGAATGTGTTTTTAACTTATATAGCATGAACAGATTTTTACATCTTCATAAAACCTTATTTTCATGAATACAACATTATAAGATTTAAAGTTTATTTTCAATTAAATAATTTGAATTTAAAATTTCATGACATTTTGATAAAAGAAAGGCAATTAAGAAGAAAGGATATGTTCCTCGGGAATTAAGTCCAAGTGTTTTATCAAACTGATTTTCAATCTAAAATGATTCTTTTTAAATAGGTATATGTTTCTATCTATATTATTACTATTATTAATGTGTGTTAATGATGGAATGATATTTTATATTGATTATTTTTTGATTAAATTATGTTTAATAAACCCATTTAATTTCAAGGGTTATGCTATGGTGAATGATTTATGTTTATATAGAACATGTAATAAGGTTTTCATTATGAGATGGGTGGGACACTTATATACCTCAAACGAATTGGGTAAAGACTTAAATCTCATGATATAGACATGAAAGAAATGAAATGTAAATTTGGTTTAGTAATACATGTTTGTAATGGCATATAAACCCAATTTAGTAATGGACTTTGTCTACTTTGAAGGTCTTGGTAGTAATACCTTGGCTACTATGGAAATCATATTATGTGGTTACTGGTTTTCCAAAATTAAATGTTTTATTCCAGTGAAATTATATCGTGGTTAATGTTACAATATTATTCATGCCTTCCATACTTCAAATATTTATTTCATGACTCATGATTTTGATATTTAGTGTTTATGTTCATGTTTTTACATTAAAATTTTTATGTTTTGTTTTCTGTTTGCCAGGTTTACCCTTACTAAGAATTTCATTTTTCCCTTTTTATGTTCCTCATTCCCCTCAATATAAAGAAAGGTTTTAGGTAGGAAAAATAAAGTGAAAAATCTTTATGGGAGATGTTGAAGATATTTCACCAAGTTAGAATATTGTGTTCCATGTATCCAAAGACTATAAACTAATATGGTCATTGGGAATAAATTTTGTGTAATGTATTAAGTATTTTTCAAAAGAAATTTAATTTCTATGAAAATCACACTTGGGTCGTTAGAGTTTCAATCAGAGTGGTGGTTTAGTTATCCATTGGAATGTTGAATGAAAAAATAATAGTGATATCCCTATAGATATTCGTAATGTATGTATAGGGATTCCCCTAAGGATAATTATAACTATAGGTTACAATCCTAGAATTATGGTAATGATCATGAATAACCTCGGATTAATCCAAATATTATAGAGATTGATAGTACTACAGCTTTATTATATAATTTTCCTAGTATGATTGTTTCCCCTCAAACTATTCATTTTGGTTTTTATATGATGGATGTAACCAGAAGGAACTATGTTAACGATCAATGCATTGGAAATACAACGAATGTTCTTATGAACAACCAAATGTTATGAGATATGGAATGAAAAATATTATTTCTATACATACAGAAGCTATGAATCATTCTGGAATTACAAATGAGCATAGAATGGAACAACAATATGTTGAGTCCTTCATTAGGCAATGTCCAACATCTTTTATTGGGTCTTCTAATCTACTTGTTGCAGCACAATGGATATGTACCATTAAAAATATATTTTCCATTATTCTCTATTTCATACATGAAAAATTCCTTTTGGTTGTCTATCATTTAGAAGTATTACCATACTAGTGGTGGGCTCTAATTAAGAATACAAGGCAGCAAGATGAAATTGAATCCATGGAATGGGACGAGTTCATAAATAAATTTTTCAATAATAAATTCCCTCATATTCTTCAAAAAAATATATAAAAGGTGTTCCTTCATCTTAAGAAGATGGTGATAAATATATTGGTACATAAGAGTTGAATTTGAAAATTATTTAAAGGTATGCATATGGATTTATCATCCAACGTGAATGTAAAGTTGATTGAATCTTCAGTGGATTAAAACAATGTAATTGAAGGAAATTAGCTATAAATGAATTCTGTATCTATGAAGACATTGTGTGTTGTTATATCAAGGTATAACTAAAAGTTTTTTTATATATCTATCTCATGTTTATGACAAGAAATGAAATATGGAGTTCATGGAAAAATAACAAAACAATAGTGAAAAAAGAGAAATTATTCCTTATGCTAAAATTGTTGAAAGAAGCATGGTATAGATAGTCTTAATTGGTCTGGAAAATGTATAAAGTGTGGAAAAGATTTCCATAGATTAGTTGTGTACTAATGTAATGATAAATAGGTTGCTAATGATGAGAATAGAGAAAATACAATAGATAACACACCACGAACACATCAATGCTACAAGTGTAAATAAATGGGTAATTATTCTTACCAACGCCCTAATCCAAGAGTAAATGATTAAAAATGTTAACAACCACTTATGGAAATAAGAAAAAGGGAATTCACTTGATATTGCTATTGGAGATGTTGATTCTAACAATGTTGTGGTTGAATGATTATGTGATTGTGTAATGATATTCCAAATTAGTGTTGTGGAATATCATTTATAGTATTATGGAATATTGAAATATATATTTATTGGTCTACTGTGGTTTTACATAATTATATGGTCCTGGTAACCATGAAAAGTGATTGAAATATTCTTTGAAAGCACATGATATTGGAATAATGATGTGATAAGAAGATAATGAGATTTTTGATAGTATTAATGGGATCATAACTAATATAAGGACAATGTGATATCGTGGTATGATTGTATAGAATTATCGGTATTTTTGGTGTGTGGAAAGAGTTAATTATGAGAAAATTCATGTTTTCACTATGGTTCTATGGAAATTAATTATCATGTTTAAAGAGATTACATGATTATGGTATTCACATGTTTGGAATGTGACAAGTACAAACTACCAAATGAGACATGGGAGAAAATGTTAAGTCGATTTAGATCACCTCCTTCTAAAGTTTTTTATTTTTTTTCTTTGGAATGATTATAATTCTATCCATATATGGATAGTATAATTTATATTCTAATTTAATTTTGTTAGATTAATGTATTATCTCACTATTTTTGGACTAATGACAATTTGATAACCTATTGTCCTCTTTTTGTTGAGACAGATGGAATGACCTATCATTTTATCGCATGATCGGATAACACTTCAAGAATGAAAAATTAAACATAATTTCATTAAATAATAGGTGATGTTGAAATTTTTCAGGGAACGAACTATGGTTAGATAGAACTGGAATCAAGTAAGTAATTATCCTCTTGTAAATAATTCATCAACATTAAGAAAAATATATTGAAACAAAAAATGGCATCTTAATGCCTTCTTATCAGATGAATAAAATGGTCCCGTAAATCATCGTAGTTTTATGTCTTTATTGTAGATAAATTTTTTAAATGTTATTCTCTATCACTATCCATCATATCTTAATGGCTTGATTTATCTTCTATATCCATTTTTTCACACTCCATC
The DNA here is from genome assembly GCA_963277665.1 of Viscum album. Taxonomy (NCBI): domain Eukaryota; kingdom Viridiplantae; phylum Streptophyta; class Magnoliopsida; order Santalales; family Viscaceae; genus Viscum; species Viscum album. The sequence continues at coordinate 1,755,065,256 of OY728159.1, read as the reverse complement.
AATGTTCTCCTATGTGGAATCCTAGTGATGTGTTTCTTTGGGTAACCGTTATGTTTTTAATGTTCCTTTTTAAAATGATGTTTTATTCTCCTTTTTTAAGATGTGGGTTTCTATGGATGAAACATTCATGAAGAAAACCATTTATAACCCTGAATAATTTTGAGGGAGAAACACATTTTATGTGGGGTACAATGTGACACCCTATGATTTTATGAGACATATTCTCTTTAATTTCATTGATGTATGCTACACCAATAATATCAACCGCTATATGAAACATCGTATCAGCTTGTAGTATACACAATACGATTATTGGCTTATGTTACATAACATTTCATGTTATTTTGATAGAATTCATTTCAAGCAACATTGAGTATAGATTTTATTCAATGTATAAATTTACATAATTCGTATTATTTTATACACAAGAACAAAGTAATATTTCACTACACGCAACACAAAAATTTCATTCATTTCACGCAAGTGCAACCTTCCTCAATAGCATTTGTTGTACACGATCCCGAGTTTCACTAAACAACAATATATTATTAAAATATTATTATGGGATATAAACTTGCCATTATTAATAGTATTGATTTTTTTTAGTTTTATATAACATTAACATCCCTATTACAAATTTTCTATACCATGATATAACAACAAAATTAATATATCCGATTAAAGAATAATTTTTTAAAAAATTCATTTTTACCGCCTTTTGATGGCGCCCAAATTTAAAATCTATTTTTTGTCAATTTTATAAGTTGAATTTGAAAAAATAAAATTATTATTTGTAATTGGGACATAAAAATTTACTTTTTTATGAATTTTTTTTTGATTAAATTCAATTTTTAATGAATATTGAAAAATACTACATTTTAATTTCAAACCACATTTTCTTCTAATTTATAAATATAGTTAGATTATATTTTCGTTCGGTCTTGATGTTTAATTAGATTATATTTTTATCATTTAATCCTATTCTGGTCATTACAAAAAATTTCAATATTAAATTTGATATAAACACATGTCAATATTTGGATGGTTATTAATTCTTAAAAAAACCATGCTTTTTGGTTTTGACAACAAAAATTAATTTTAAATTAATTACTACTAGCTCTTTTTTTTGAAATTAGAAAAATGGATTCCATATTTTGAATCATATGTTTCAAACTGTGTAAATTGGTACCTTTTATTTTATGACATTATGAATAATAACATCAGTCATAATTTTATTTACCATGGTTAAAGGGTAAATCTGGTAAATATGGGTAAAAAATAATATTATAATAATATTAAACTACCCTAACACATTTCTTAATCTTATTGGATGATATATATCTGAACATAGGAATCCTTTGGTTGATTTTGAGACCCCATGTAACCACTCGGATGTGAAAATGACATTTTTTTAAGAATTATTTGAAGGAAATGTTAGATATAGCATAAACATGTATCTTCTTAATGAATCAATTTTAATATAGGGATATACATAAGTTAAATGTGACTATAAATAGAAATGTGAATGATAAAAATATTTCCAATATCTTTGTATTTATTTATAATTTTTATTTATGAAATAACAAAAATTTATTTATATCACATTGATGACATTGCGATTACATTATTAATTAATGATTTAGACAAATGAGATTATAAATATTAAAATAAATTCATTTTGTACGTTTTTATGCAATAAAAAAATTTTATGGATGATTATGACTTATCATATATGAATTAAAGATGTGTTTTTTGATATAATCAAGTTATTATGTATTTTTAAAAAGTCATGATATGAATAGTAATAATATTGACATAATTGAGTTTTTAAAACAAAAAATATATTATTAAATGATATAATATTTATAAAATTATATAATTTAGAAAAATGACAAAGATGATATTGAAAATTTCATTATTAAAATAAATGAGATTCTATTGAAATTTTATAGTAACAATATTGACCATATTGTATAAATATACAGGAAGACATTATAAGAGTTAAATTAGTTAAATAAGGGTTAAAGCTAAAAGATAAAGTTAAATTTGAGTCATAAAATTGTCTAAAAACTATTGTCTGAGAGTATTTAGAAAAAAATATTCTTATCATAAAATTATATGAGATTTGGACCTTTTGAAAATGAACATCATTTTATAATAAATTAATATTTTTAGAGTTTTAAAAAGTTCCCACTGCTCTCTCCGAAAAGGGCACCTTCTCCCACTACTCTTCAATCCATATTGAGACTTCAACATCAGAAAAATCCTGAACATTTATTTTATCAAAATCCCTAGTTACATTCTAGAGGTTCTGGTCTTCTCATAATACCAACTCTACTACCTTAAGTCGAAATTTAAAGGGGGAACATTGAGAAAGATGTAATCTCTACTAGCGATTATTTATAATTTCTTCTTCTTCTACTTCTTCTTCATTAGTTGTTTCAATATAAATTAATAAAATAAGTATAAATAATATAATTATAGGTTTTTATAAATATTTAACAACACTATTTTACCTTCTATATATCTTACAAAAAATGAAATCACTTCGCGTGCATACGTACGACATACCGTGTCCACATCGTGGTGAAATATGTTCTCAAAACCAACTTACTTAGAAGGGTATAATGGTAGTAATAAAAACTCTATATGAATATTTTAACATGATACTAATTATGATATAATATACACCGTACACTTAAATAAAATTCCACAATTATGGGAACAATATCATTGCTCATGCGTACGTATGACTTACCATCTCCATGGCGCGATGTGATTCGTTCTACATAATCTTTATTAAAATATGATTATATAAATGAAATGAATGAATAAATGTGATATATATTAAATTATTACCATGATTTAAATTATATAACTCTAACCTAAATAGTGGAATATGTACTTATCTCATAAAACATACACAAGCACATAAAGTAGTTAATACCCAAATTACGAGTAACAATAAAATGTTACTAATAAACCGATAAAAATATGAGGATAAATGTTATCATAAATATTATAATGAATCTAAAATAAATCAGTATCATTATTTAAATCATTATACAAGAATTTCAGATATATATAAAGCATATCAGAACTAAGGTAATGTATAATTTTTCAATCTCATTATTATCAATGATTGTTTATTCGTAAGTATTTTCATGGGATATATTTATCATCCACATCCATGATTTATTAAAATGTTTTCATTAATTTTTTTATTATTATATGTTTGTTTAAATTCATTTTTACCCTTTTTTGACATTAACTACATTTTATGGAATGATTCCTTCTTTTGTTTACCATATGAGGTACTTTTGAATTATCCCGGCACATGTAAAAGGATAATGTTTTTTAACTTATAAGGAATGAATAGATTTTTACATCTTTATAACACCTAATATCCATGAAGGTTAATTTATAATATTTCAGGTTTATTTTAAAATAAATTCTTTTCATATAAAATTTCATGACATTTTTATAAAAGAAAATATTTTTGAGGAAGATTGTATATCTTCCTCAAGACTTAAGTTCATATGTTTTGCCAAAATTATTTTCCATCTAAGATGATGCTCTTTAAGTTTGGTCATGTTTCTATCCCCATTATTACTATGATTTGAGTGTGTTAATTATAGAATGATATATTATATGGATTATATTATGATATAATTATTCATAAGAAACCCATTTTTTTCTTGGGTTATTCTGTGGTGAATGATTTATGTTTGTGTAGAATATGTAAGAAATATTTCTTTATGAGATGGTTGGGACCTATATCTCCCTCCAACACATTTTGTAATAATTTATATCTCCTAAGATAGACATAAATGAAAAAAATTAAATCAATTTCTACAATACATGGCTAGAACGACATGTAAAACCCAGTTCAGTAATGGATATTGTCCACTAATAAACTATTGGTAGCAATTCCTTGGCTAATATAAAAATCATATTATATTCTTATTAGTTTTATGTAATTATATGTTTTATCTCAATGATATTCTATCATGTTTAATATTCCTTTATGATTCATTCCTTGTGTACTACCCAGATATATTTAATGAATCAAGATTTAGATGTTTAAACATTAGGTTCAAGGTTTTATATTCAATTGTTTATGGTTTGTTTTAGGTTCTCCCTGTTTACCCTTACTGAGAATTTAAGGTCAAACTTTTTATGTTTTCTTTTCCCCATGATATAAAGAAAGGTTTTAAGTAGGAAAATTAAATGGAAAATTATATATGGATTATGTTGAAGATCATTCAAAAAGATAGAAGATTATGTTTTGTGTTTCCCAAGACACTAAACTAATACGTTCTTTTGGCATATATTTCAGGTAATGTATTATGTATTCTACAAAAAAATGTAATTTCCATGAATTTCATGCTTGGGTAATTAGAGTAGATCCAAAAAAATATAAGAATTACAATGAGGATATAACAATATGACAACATAGATATCATTCTTAATTATGAAAATTAACATTTTTCATTCAATTAAACATTCACTTATATATCAATTGATCAATATTCATATAAATAAGAAGTAAACCATTACCTATGTATTTTTTTGGTATTTTCTTAAATCCACATTCAGGATAAGTGTGAACAACACATCCTAAATATGAACTACAACAAAACGGAAGCATTCAACAACCCAAAAAAGTCTGCAATAATACAAATTCAAAAATAAAACAAACTCTTAAATCAACCCAAATCCATATTCAAAATGAAAAATAAACCTCGATCACAGCGGAGCTTGAGACGCCGATTCTAAGTATCGAGTCACCTCCATCATCGATGAAAGGCATGCCAAATCAAACTCCACCGCGTCATCATCGCCATCAAAGACACTGTCGACATCCTCACATCCTCGACAACAGCACACCGACGGCCGACCACACCGGCAATCGGAAAAACCATAATGAACGCCATCCAGACCTTCGAACCAGACCAAACCATCGCAGGAAACACGCTTACCAGAATCAACCAAACGAAACATGAAATAGAAAACTGAATCTAAAACATGAACAACCCTGGTCGGAGAATCATCACAACAAACCTGAAGAACAGGTCGAGCAGGGACCCAAGGACCGAGCCGAAACCACTACAAGATTCGTCTCCTGAAATGTCGTCGTCTACTCGAACTGCACAACCCAAGACACCTTGGAAACCACCACACGAGTCTGACTGGGAGAAGAGTGGTGGACTCCTGGAGTAAGGGCGGAGAAATAAGCAGACTAAGTCCTTGACAGCGAGCTCCAATCAACATCGTGACCACCGAACCATGCCTTCGAATCCACCACCGAGAGAACCGTAACCGATGAGGAACAAAAGAACGCAGGCCCAGAACACCAAGAAACAAATAGAAGGACCGCTTCCAAGAAGGGAGAACACAACCATTATATTCAAAGCACAAGGCATAGAATAAACTCACCGGAAGACACCACCAACAAAAACCCAAATCGTCAGTGTAGCATCGAGTCAAACCGAGTGGGGTTTGATCACGATGGTACCAGCAACAAGAGTGATGGTCACAGTAAATGAGGTCAAGGAGGAGATCAAAGGAATGAGAGGAAGAGAAGAGGAGGAATTCCAGGGAAGGGAATCTCATCACGAGGGAGTGACAAGGAGGGAGCGGCGGCACTGGGAAAACCCTAGCGCGAGGGGAGAGTTGATACCCGGAGAGTGGGGGGCCATTCCTATGGATTCTATATCAATAAATCAAATATTATACTTTTCATAATAAACACACATTAAGCTATTAGCTATGTTATTATTATTAAATTTTTTCTCACCCATTGGGTAGTCATAATCCATGTCGCATAAATAATTTAATCAAAATGGATTTGATCAATATTCCAATCCATGATATTCCACAAACCAAAGAATAATTGAATTAGATCACATGTTACATTGGTGTAATCCCAATATTGCATATACATCACAATTAAACAGACAATATGGATAGGTTTAAACTCTCAACCATTAACTCGAAATTAATGCATCACTTACAATGGTAAATTCCAATAAGGATAAATGTGTATAAAATCATTAATGGTACCTAAAACAATACAGGTCAAAATCAAAACCGAAAACAAAACCATATTCAAAATATTTAAACCGCAACAACATGGTATAACAGAGTAGAAGAGAAATATAATAGAAAATTCTCACCAGGGATCCAATTTTTAATCATATGTTCATAGGGGAGGAACACAATAAAAAATATCATGTAAATCTTCTTAGGTCTAAGATGGATAGACTGCGTGAATATAATGAGGAGAATCAATGGAACAGAATCCATAAAATGTTTAAGGCCAAAAAATTTATTATTTTGAACCCTTTCACATCATATATATATATATATCAATTAATGGTATGCATTGGAAAAAACATTGCTAGGGTTTTATATTTAACCTTTTTTGACATTTAAACAACGTAAATGATTTAAACAATGTGTCACCAAATCACACCATTTACAAGTTCACAATGTCAACTTCTGAATTTAAAAATCATGTGACAGGTTCATGAACATTATATGTTCAGTGGGAAATAATAAAACCATTTTACACATAAGTTCTCCTAACACCATTGAAACATTCCAAAACATTGAAACCCGGGTTAACCCATTTTAACATCTTTATACCCAGACTCAATTAATTTAAATAAACATACATCCCAGAACATTATATTATTTTCCCCAACTAATAATCTCGATCTCTGAACATGACCTATCCACAAAGAATTTAAGACAAAGGAAACCCGAATGATAGATATTCAACAAAAAACATAGGGAGAGATTTACCTACAAAATTATGGGATACTACTACTTCCTCATTATATAACATCACATCCATGAGATACTACAAGAATCACTATGGGGTATCAGTGAAAAATTCTTAACACTATGCTCACATATCAAATACCCTCTCATAGGTCTCCTCCTGGATAATACCATGATTCCACGACACTCGAACAAGAGGTATAGTCATACCCCGTAGATAATTATGACTATTGTTCAGAATTTGTATTAGATGTACATTAGAGGAAACATGTGCACAAATATAAATATTCTTGACATCTTCCACATGAGAAGCGTCAGAATAATATCATTGAATCTACAACAGATGAAACTTTTCATTCATCCAACTGTTGAATTGTGGAAGGGCTAATTTGTATACCACAGGACCAGCCCTTTCCACAATCTTAAACGGCATGATAACCCATAATGTTAGCTATCCCAGATTCCTAATATGGAATTTACCCATCCCAGGTGACACCAGAATGAAAACAAGATGACTAACCTCAAACATTAAAGGATTTCTCTGATGGGCATCATTCGAATTCTCCCTACACTATATAGTCCCCAACCACCTCCTGGCCAACTTAATATGTTTAGATGTCTACTGCACAATACTTGGAATAGAACGCGTGCCTCAATAAATCCAATTTTAATATTTCCTGACCTAATAACAAATTAAGCGGTGGAAAAAGAAGTCAAACAAAGGAGGGAATGTACATAGACACTAGGAATATCCTTTTAGAAAAAGGATTATGCAGACAATCGTTAAAAGTGATTAACTACTAAAACATCCATAAACTGAACAAAATTTAAAAAAATCAATTTAAATTAACTAAAACACTCTAAGTGGAATCAATTTAGCTATGTAATAAACATTCAGGATGGACGTGTCAGAGTTTTGAAGTATATTCATGTTCATGCAATGCAAATTATATAATTTCCACATACGAATATTTATTTATTCAATAATCATTAGTTTCAAATTTAAACAAAATATATGACTCTCTCATTTTCTGATGTTATACAATATTCTAATTTTCATAAAAATCATTCATCATATCATTCTATGGCTTGATTAAAATTTTTTGCACCTTTTTAGCACTAATTAACATTTGAAATACTAGAGCCCACTTCTCAGAAAGTCATAATATCTATATGAATCAGGTTATCTTGCATATGAACATTGATTAAGTATCTCTCATGAATGTTTGAAGAGTAATAAGAAAAATAATATTTTTTCAATTAATATATATATTTATTTAGAATTATATTTTGTTTAATTTATGATTCTCTCACACATGTTACTAGTTACCAAACAAATAAATTCTCTAATAATATCCCACCTATGATTACATATTTAGTATCTGCCGAAAAATCACCAATGTTGGTGAAAAAATTCCAAATTATAATTAATCCAAAAAATTATAATAAATTAAATAAACATACAAATAATAATAATTAACTCAAAATAAAATATAGAAACAAAATAATGTCATGTAATTACCATCACATTCATCAAAACTCTAACAGAAAAGAAATTAGTCCACCATGATGATTAAACAACACAAAAAATAATAAAAATAGGGTACCATCATGTTTTTTAGATTAAATTTTCACCACATAGTATAAATTTAGTTTAGGCATTATAACACATCGAATTTCAATATTTTTATAGGGAACTAGCTATAGAAAAATGTCAAATGGAGGTTTGAAACTTAGAGAAAACGAGATCTTGTTCACTAAAATAATCCTATTAGATAATGTTCTTATAGAATTTTTTTAATGTAACTCATATTTTTTTATTATTTTAACAAAAAAAACAATTAAGAAGAGAAAATGAAAAAAATGAAGTATAAAAAAATGATGATGAACTCTGAGTTATAAAATATGTCTAGGATTCTAATATCATATTTATATTACTACACATCCATGGAAAACAATTTTATTCAGTAATAGAATATTAATTCCACCCAATTATCAGCACTTCTAAATATATAACAAATTTTAGATGATAACTTAATATCTCCTAATTTATTTAAGGGCTCATTCTCATGTGTAAAAATAAATTTGGAGATGCTTTTAAATACCAAACTAATCAGTGAAATGACACAAATTGTTTCTCATAATGTTGGTTCACCAATTTTTCCAACATTCAGTCAACGTAGTTTACCTTCTCATGGATCCAAATATACAAATAATTAAAATATATTTTTTCAATTTAAAAAATAATTTCAATGTAAAAAATAATTAATCAATATATAAAATCAAATGAAAACAAAATCATCCGAAAATTATCAAAAAAATAAAAATTTCATTCATTCTTGAATATTAAATTTAATTCCTCTATCAAAACCACGAAACAAGAAAATTTACCACGCCATCATGAATAAAAAATATGTATGGTAATAAAAAGATAAATCAATTAAAGTGTACATGTTTTATCCAAAAAATGATCTTATCATTTTGCATTCCATCCATACAACACTCGCCAATCCACGATTGCATGAGAACCTCCAAGAACACGATGAACTCACACCTGGACCACCACTTCACATCTATAATGGAGGATGTATGATCACCACTCATGGTTTTTAACCTGTGGAGGAACGCAAGGGGTTAGTTTGGTCTATTAGATGTTCTTTTAAAGGTGTTAAAAGAGATATGTCACCCATTGTTCTGGAAGGGTTAAGGGTGGTTGGACATGGCTTGATGCACCAGCGGATTAGAGAAGACACATATTATGGGGTTTCTCATTCTAGGTGAGCTCTCCATAAGGGAGAGTGATGCATAGATCTAGAGATGAGGGCACCCTGGTTAGGTTTTGAAGATCAGAGGATCTTATGGTATTCAATATATGTAATGGTATAGTGGGTAGAGGAGATAAATTGGTGGGATGAGGGGGGAAGTGAACTGCTACAATGTGAGGGAGGTGGGGTGGCTGCAGGGATCCTGCATAGAGAGTTTGAGAGGTGGTCTGACCCTAGTGTAATGTTGCAAGATAAACATGGATAAATGGGGAGAGATTTCCATTTTGTTCTAGGGTTTTGAGGAAGGTGCAACTCGAGTGTATGAAGGAGGGGCTCTAGGGTCTGCTGCTTCAAGGCTTCTAGTTTTATACATAGAAGATATGTCGCATATATTCCATTTAAAAAAAATTTAATTTCAAAATTCAAAATAAAAATGAAATCATATTATCTAAAATATAAAATAATAATCAAGGATAACAATATTAATGACAATATTAATACTAATACTAATAATAGAATTAGAATGAAATAATTAAATATTATAATAATAAAATATTAATATAAATATTTAGAAGAATTTGTTGAGTATGTAAATACACACAATCACACACACACATATATATATATATAGTAATTTGTATTCACTTGTAATTAAATTAAAATAAGATAATAAAATTACATGTATAATATATTATTATAAAAAATATAATAAAAAAATAAAAATAGAACTATTTTATTAATACTAAAAAAATCTATAATGAAATAAAATAGTAATATATTTATAAAATATGTATATATAGAATAATAAATATTGAAAAAATAAAATAAACTAAAATGAGAGAATATAATAATAATATAGTGCTAAATATAATATTAAATATTAAATTAAAAAAAATCAAAATTAATAGTGTTAGTATAATAATTCACCAAATTTTTTCAAAATATCTAAAATACTAAAAAACTACAAAATCACCTAAAAATGATAATGTTGGATAGAAAATTAATTAAAACTAAATTAGAAAATTGTTTAAAATTCATGAAAAATCTATGTGCATCAAATCCATAATAGGTAAAATATTTTTAACTCCTGGATAAAATAATCAGAAATAATACCTAACTAGAGTCATGGTTAAATCAAAGAATAAAAATTGAAAGATCAAAATTTTCAATCACTTTTTACACTAATAAAATAATGCTTTTTTGATGTATCTATTTTCAAAACAATATCCCACCATCTCTGTTTTCTTTATAAGCAAGTACCAATACTCATGCATCATGTGGCCTTCCTCTCTATTACTATCATCACTCAGAAAACATGATCAATGATTTTCTCAAATCAAATAATAATGCATACCTACCATAGGATTCCCATAAATTCCACATCTACATTAGTGTAAATTAAATTAATTCACTAATCTCAAGGGATTAAATATAGGCTCAAATTCCATGGAAAATAGTTGGTTTATCTATTGAAATAAATAAATGATACGTTTCAAACGAAATTTCTCCCTAAAAATATTGCTTCCCAAACATAAAACAATTTTCATACCCAAGAATATGATAATATATTTACTCTCTAAAAAAATTCAATTATTTTAAAGAGAAAACCCACCATTACATAATTGATTGATCGACGACTGAGTAATAGCTCTCACACCCCATGAAATAAATTTCAGAAAAAATCACGAAGATAGCTAAATAGGTAGGGTGTATGATGTGTCATCTTAGTAAAAGCAGGTCATATCAAAAACTGTCAATATATCACAATAATGTTTCATCACATTTATAGGTATCCCCAAAATTGAAGGATACCGTGTAATGACAATAAAAGTACTCAAAGAAGGAAAAAGCTATATTTCTATAACAAAATACATGTAATGAATGTGGATACTATTAAATACTACACATATGACCAAGATCAGATAATTTCAATCCATGTGCATAAAATGACTACTTCCCCTCAGACAACCCTATCCAGTGATAAATCTTCCCCCCATTATGAGGTCAAAATTTATCATTCAAATAGTAAAGAAATGAGTAGGGAAGGGTATCAGATGTGGGGAACAATTAAAAATCCTTCTTCATGTATTTTAACTGAGTCAAAATAGAGAGAATGAAAGGCTATATTTGTGGGTCAAAAGGGATAAATATCTCAAATTAATGGATCATTCATTTTAAAGGAAGATTTAAAATTCATAACAATTTGACAAAAAAATGTGGCTTGTTGTTCAAGAAATAACATTGTCAAGATTCCATAATGAAAATTGAAAATATGATATGATGAAAACATGGACCAAAATCATCATGTTAATGGAAAATAAAATATTGGACAACACAAATGAGCATGAAATAAAATATGTGTCTAAAAACGTTTTCAGGAAAAAAATTTAAAGAATAAATTAATATAAACAATCATCTAAATCATTGTATCAATAATCATACCATGTCAAACATGAATCATTCACTCAAACAATATAAAGAGGCAAGTGGTATTCCTCTGGATGCGTTACAAAAAATTACAACAAAATTCATATGGGTTCAGCAATAACAGGAAAGTTAGTTTTTTTATTTTATTTTTCATGTTTGTTTTAGTAATTTTTTTGATATTATTTTTAGTAGCATAAAATATGTAAAAAAATAAAACACTCCCCTATATATGTATAGATATTCATGAGAAGGTGGCCTTTATCCGATGAAGCTTTATAAATGATGTACTTATAAAATATACCCATAGACAACACATACATGAAGCATATACATAAGATAACTCCCAAGAGAACATTGGTGAATGAAGATACACGGGATAATAAAAAGTAAACAAGATATTTTTTTGGAGTATCAAAAAAAGTTCCATACAGGAAAAATATATTTCTAAAAACCTAGAATGAAAAAAATGGAGGAAAGTAACAAAAAATGGGTTACCTCCCCGGGAGCACTATGTTTTACATATTCATCTATATGAGAAACATTCCATTGTAATTTAAATTATTCCATGATTCCTATTATATATGAATTATGATAATTTTTGAGGTGTTTACCATTTTCCTTTAATGGATTTTTCCCACCGCTATAAAATTCGACCACAATATGGGGTTAAATAATTGTAATAGTGTGTGGACCCAACAACATCGATTTGAGTTCTCCCTCCATGATCCAATGTCTCATTTGAAGATTATATTTTTTTTCATACATTGAAAAATATTTTTTGGCATATATTTATCATTCCATAATTGTGTTTTCTCTTTATAGATTAAATCATTTTCATTTTCCTCCCTCCCCATCTCATTTAATTAATTAATCTATATAAAACACTTTTCTTGGGAAGTTTTTAAATCAAAATTTGGCCTTTTAATATCCCATTATGATTCTTTTCTAGTAATATATGTAAATAACATGTTTTAAAAATGTAAAATAAATATGGGGACATTTCAATAGGTGTTTCTTATGAAGTTCTATAATCCTAAAGAGTATCATCATTTTTGGTGGCCAAATATTTTCGCGATGTACTCACTGGTTTCCCTAAAATTGCTTTATTATTTATATTTCAAACCACATCTTTTCTATTGGTACATGTATAGTATGGGATGATCATGTATTTGTGACATACATGGTGATTCATTAGCTTTTTAAACATTAAATTGCTGGAGTGGGTACTATGGCCACTAATGACGAGCATTGGAATTCCAAAACAGGCAAAAATGAGTTTCATTAAAAAATTGATGACAACTCAATTAATATATTCATCAAACACTTCAAAATATACTAAATTTGATAAATAGTAAAAAAATACAATTATGTATGATTTTATAAATCCTTTAAGAAAATTATCCATGAATTCATTTCCCAATATATAAAAATATTCCAACGCCCATGATTGCATTTAGTGGAATCTCATGCTTCCAGCTTATACATCACGTTCTTTGGAATTTATCACAATTAATGGTGAAATCATGAATATCATGATACATTGTAGGATATTAAATTTTCTTTAATAGTTATCTAATTGATTTATGTATTACATAGTGTCCTGTAGATTCTCTAGCGTGGGAAAAAAATCAAAACACTATCATATTATTATTTTGGGATGCATCTTCTAGTAAGTCCATCTACACAGTCCTTGAAAATTAATGGATCATCATTATTGTAATGATTCTCTTCATTGGAAAGTATTTTTCTCTACTGTTTTAAAAAATCTGGGTATATCATGCTCGAATATTGTTAATTTATGAAGTCATTTTAATAACATGTTATTGTTTTAGTGTCATAGAGTTGTTCATCCTGAAAGTTTTCATTGTTTAATTCCACATTTATTTTTCCTTCTTCATGGTATATCCATGAAAAATAATAAAAAATGATCTTCTTAGTTCCCTTCTTGACATTTAATTTAGCTTTGAATTATTAAAGATACAATATCCATTAAAGGTTTATAGGCTTCGCATCATTCTTGGTCATCAGATACTGCATGACATAGTGATCCATATATATAGTGACTTTAGAGAACAATATGTGAGATAATGATTTTTCACAACAGAAGACAATATCTATTATCTATTTTCCAATTGTTTCATAACTGTGTTTATCCTCATTTTATGTGTGGATAACATAATAGATTGTTATAAAGATCATTTCTTTCTTTTTTCCCAAGGAAGCACCAACTACCTTGTCACTAATATCACACATCAACTCAAATGGTCACTCCCATTCTGGTGAAATCATTTTTCTATCTTCCTTGAAATGTTTTCTTAACAATTTAAACGTGTCCTATCATTAATCCCAAAAGTAGAGTGTGATATCTTTTCCTAACAGGGTTATAAAGTTATGGTCAATAGATTGAAAATCATTAATGAAAATTTTTATAATCCAACTACCCTATAAAACCTAAAATTGATTTAACTGAAGTAGGCATGGGAAGATTTGATATTGTACTGATCTTGGTTTCTTCAATTTCAATTTCTTTCATTGAAAATTTCTTGACCTAAAACTACCCCACTTTTACGATCAAGAGAGTTCTCGCGCAATTATGCACTAGATTTTTTTCATGTCATCTCACAAAAACCATATCCTTTTTATCTATATGTTCCTCATAATAAATCATATAAATAGAGAATTCATCGATGAATATTTAAAAAATTCATTAATAATTTCATGGTATATTTCCATAATACATCATTGAAATTTGGATATTGCATTGCACATTCCAAAAATAATTTTTTTGATAAGATAATGTACCATATGAACAGGTGAATGTGGTTTTCTATTGGTCTTTTATTATAACTAAAATTTGACTACAACCTAATTATACATCTATAAAATAGTTTTAATCTCTTTCTATAACCCATTAAATTTTTTGATTAATAACTTTCAATGGGAAGTGATCCTTTCTGTTGGAATCAATCAATTTTTGACAGTCGACGGGTGCTCTCCATCTAGTCAATATTATTGTGGGTATCTATTATACTTTATCATTAAAAACCACTGAGCTCACATCCCTTTTATGTGAAAAATTCATTGTGTTGACCAAGTTATTATCAAAGATATGAAATATTAATCCAGTATAGATAATTTTAATTACCTTTTCTTGAATACTTATTTTATTGGTTGTGTTAAAAGTCTTCAGGGTTTTCTATATGTTTTTTTATTTTTATTTTCATTGTATACTATGTGTGTATATAGAAGTAATTATGACTCTTAAATCATATTTCATCCATCCTACTACTATATTCCTTTGTGATAGGACATTGAGATATTTTCTTTCTTGTCCACCCAAAAGCATAACATTCATAGTGACTAGAAAGGTGTTTAAATCTCTCAATTAACTATATTTTAAGATAATTGGATGTTGTTTAAGAACAATAATTTGAGGCTTTTTAAGTGATGGAGTAAATTAGGGGAACTCATATCTATCTAAGGATTTGATGATATTTCTGAAGAATTTTAATTCGACTAATTTTATTAACTACTCTTCTTCTTAGTTTAATTTTTTTAAATTGTACACATCAGTTTATAAGTCCTCTTATTCTAAAATAATATCTAGGAAATAAAAATTAGGTTCATTTGAGTTTTCCATTGACTTCTAGACATCAAATGTTAAAATTAATTATCCCTCTTGGACATCAGCCACTTATCTACTTGTTTTTATGAAAGGTCTCCCAGGAATGGATAGGAAGTCCTTATCTTATTGCATATATAGACAATGAAATCTGTTGGGAAGAAATAATTATCAACCTTAATGAGTAAATATAGAATTAACTTGGGTTGATTCACTAATCTATCTTTCATTTTCAAGGATATATTCATTGTATTTATTTATATGATTCATGGTTCATTAAGAAATCCAAATGGAATGAGGATTGCACTAGCTCTGAGTTCGCACAATGATCTTACAAATTGAAATCCTCCAATATTTCAATGAATATTGAAACTAACAGTGTATCTTAGTTCATGTCGTATCAATTTGTGTATGAAGAACAAATATTACTTGTGCATTTATACTTTTCCCACATCATCTAGTTATCTTTATTTTGGTAAAATCCATTTTATAAATTTAGTTTTTAATCTGTGGGGATGATTTGACAAAATGAATATTTATATATTGCTTCATGAAAATCACTATGAATCTCATAAATTCTTCATCGAACAACCTTTATTCCAGTAATTGTGGAAATGTTAGATTTGATGTGTGAGATTTCACTCTTTCATTGTATTCCTTTTTTTCTTTTTCATTTGTTTAAATTTTAATTTGTTCATGTTAGTTTTTTTCTCCCTTATAATTAAATAGATCTTTAACCTATTTTTATATTGAATCATCATACATAGTAGAAAGTGGATGCATATTATATGTTGGTAGAGAATCAGGTATTTTTTCTTTTTGAAATTTTGATCCACTATATAATTTGAAATATTTTACCTCTTCTTTTGGGTTAGCTACTTTATTTCCCAGTAGTCCTACCAATTTTTGGTTTTTCTTTTTTTCGACTCACGGGATGAATTTACTTTCAATATTGCGCATATATTATTATAAGATCTGGGTTTTTATTTATTCTGAGTAAACCCTTGATTAATTTGATATTATTAATTTTTATATAGTTTCTCCCTAAAATATTCGACCTGGAAAGGTCATATGAGAAAATTTTGTGGTTCTCTTTTCTACCTTGTATTGTAATTGATTGTGATATAGTGGTCTGTATTTATGTTGACATACTTAATCGATAAATTTCATGGTGGTTCTGATGGACGATTGAGTAGGGATCCTGGGTGGATACATGTTCTAATTTTTTAGATGATTAGCCACATGTTCCTTTCAACCTTGATATTGGTTGTTTCTTTTTCAGTGTGTGTCAAAATTATATCCATATATTACTCTATCATAGATGACAAACATTGCTTCATAATAATTGTTCTCAGAGGTTTTATATAAACATATAAGACAATGATGAGGACATACACAGTGTAGGATGTGTTTATCTTGAACTACATTGACTGGAACTAACTTAGGTGGAGCTAGGGATACGTTGTCAATCCTCTTGTTGAATGATTCAAATTGTGTATCCATTAATGTTTCTGAATCAACTCGATCCACACCTTCATTTCTTCATGAAAATATATTATGGCTACTAGAAATTATGTTCCACCATTTTTGAATTAATTTTCATATATCATCATAATCCATATCTATGAATGCATTTCTAGTAGCTGTGTTTATTGATACCTTACTCTCTGGTGGAATTCCTAATTTGAAAAGTTGAAACTAGTTTTCAAACATAATTTCATGTTGGGAAAAATTCTATAACATAGACTTGAATCTTTTCCAAGATTCCCCTTGTCATTCATAATAATTTTGGGAAATTAAGTTGATGAATCTCTAATTTTTAAAAGATTTGCCATTTTTGTAATAATGATCTATAAATTTCTATCTCATCACCTCATATGTAACGACTTTATTTTGATCAGGACATCACAATCAGTCATTATAGGTTCATTTTTATGATAATAGTTACAGTCTATGGATCGATTCATAATCTCTCACCACATTATATTCAAATGGCTCACATAATTTGAGAAATATGATCACATGAATATAAAGGTCATCACTACTTAGGCTGTAAAGTCACGCATGTTGTTGGACCAGGTTGATCATTGAATACTTTAGTTTATAATACATTACTATAATTATTGGTCTTTTTATTCCTAATATGACTCATATTATGTTAGGTATCAGTTTTTTTCTCATAGTAGTTTATGGTCATTTATGATAAAGATGATTTTGAAAAAAGGAGGGACTTTCAACCACAAAGAATTGTAATGTGAGTCACAACACTTTCCTATCATTCATGAATTTTTTTTCCTGAAATTCTACCATCTAATACTTCCCCATTTCATTGTTTCTATAGATCATTATTATATGGAGGATAATTGTTTTCTAGATGAATTATGAATGTTCACCCTCTATGTGAAAAATTCATAATTCAAGTTCCACTTGTGAATTTTTTAATTCTAGAAGTGTGAGTGCTCTCCAGAAATAGTGTCATAAATTTTGTACATGCATAAAAACACAAACAATTTGAAATTATTTATATCCAACTGGATACTGTAAAGGTGGCGAGTATGGAAGACCTCATAGAGCACAATATCTATTTTCTAAAATTATCTTGTTTAACAATGTTCAGGTAGACAAAAGGTAAAGAGAATTACCTTATCCTAATTATTTTAATAATGAAATTTATTGATAAAGTGAATGAAACAAAATAAAATGTAGTAGAAATTTTTTTTATGTACCATATGTTAGAAATTTCTTCCTAGTATACTAAAGTCGTAACAAAATTACTAAAAGACCTTTAGAAACTATTATATACTATGATCAAGTATTTATTCATCCCAGTTACCCCTGTTCAATAAATTTAATCTTTTTTGGACATTTATTTTAAATATTCTAATTTTTTTAATGTACGTTTATCTGATATTATAAATAAATTAGTATATCCTTTTAAATACTGAACAAATTACTTAAATTATACAGCTTGTGTCTCACAAAGTTGTAGCACCAATATTCAGTACAATTAGTCAACATCGTTTACCTTCTCGGATCCCTCAATCGACTAATAATTAAAATAAATAGTTCAAATATTTATAATTTATTTCATTGAATAAATAATTCATGTAGATAATAATTCAATGAAAATATATTCAATTAAAAATTAAAAAAAAACATTATCCAAGTGTGTCTAATAAATCCATTTCCTTAGTCAACACCCTACACATAAAACATTACTAGGAAATTATGACCGAAAAAATACAAGTTGTAATAAAATAATAAAACCTTAAACAAGTAAATGTGTTATTTGAAAAATTAAATTATCATTTTTTCCTTCACTCTCACCATGAAACAGTCACTGATATCTAAATGCAAGTGCAGCTCAGTGCACATTCTAACCTCACGCTCAAATCACTATTGTGCACCCGAACTGGAGGAGGCATGGTCACCACTTGTAGTGTTTCCCCAGTAGATAATGGCAGGGGGTCGACATGGTCTGGAAGATGTTCTTCGGATAGTGTTCTAGTATAGGTGGAGTTGGATGTGCTTGAAGGGATGTGGGTGGTTGGTTGGGTATTTCTGCACCAGTGGATGAGAGAAGGAAAATAGAAGGCTAGATGCTTGGCATGGTTGTTCACTCTAGGAGGGAGGTTAGTGCCTGTATCTAGAGAGGGTACCATCCTGGATGGGTTCTATAGATAGGTAGATCTGGGGGTGCATAGAAAATGCACAGGGAGAGGGGGTGGTGCACATCTATAGGTGGGATGAGGGGGGTGGCGATGTAATGTTTTGTAGTGTAAGGGAGGAGGGTAGCCTACTGGGCTCCTACACAGGAAAGAGGAGAGTTGGCCTGACCCTGGTGTGATGTTTCATCTTGAACTAGTGGAGATGAAGATTATCGACCTTGATGTATTAGGGTTTTGAGGAAGCTAAATCATGTGTTGTTGAAGGAGGTGCTTTGTGTTCTGATGCTTCTAGGGATTTGCTTTTATGTAGGAAAGAGATGTGGCGTAACATCCCTTAAAAAAATAGAATTTCAAAATTTGAAATAACAAAAAAATATAATTATCTACAAATAGAAAATAATAATGATGGATAATAATAATAATAAATACTAATAATTATAAAATAAATAGAATTAAATAATTACTTATTATACTAGTTATTTATAAAAATAATATTAAAAATAATATTTAAAAAAGGTGATTGCATATATATATATATATTCATTTATGCATGTTTAATTATGTAAAATTATGATAATAAAATTAATAAAATTATATATTTATATAATAAAAATAAAAATGATACTATTTTATTATTAGTATAAAAATATATGATGAAATAAAATATAAATGTATAAAATTAATATATATATATATATATAAATATTAATTAAATAATAATAAAATCTAAAATTAGTGAAAATAATAATAAATAGTTAAATTTAATATATAAAAATAATATAAACTAAAAAAATACTAAATTTCTAAAATTGGTATCAAAACAAAATAAAAACTATCATAATATTAGATATACACAAAAACTAGAAAAACAACCTAAATATGAGAAATTTGTTTCGAAAAATAATTAAAAATAAGATATAAATTTATTAAAAATGCATGAAAAATTCACGTGTATTAGGGACCAATATGAATTGAGTCACCTACCTCTAAAAAAGTGTTGAAGGACATGACCTATGATACATATCCTTTAAAGGTGCCAAACCTACTACATAAATGGGCAAGGGAAGTGCTACCCTCTTATCAGCGCTAAAAAAATCACTGATAAAGGTGCACCTTTAACAACACTAAAAAAAGCGCTGTTAAAAGTGACCCTTTAGGCGCCCTTTTTTATATCTCATAAAGGTGGGATTTATCAGTGCTTTTTCCCACTGTTGATAAATTTTATTTTTTAAAAAAATCCTGAAAAATAAAATATTGTTATATAAGTATATTTATATTGAAAAATATATAAGAAATATTTTTTAAATATGTTATAGATAAGTATAAATAGACTATTACATTTAATATAAATAAAATTTAGTGATAATTCATTTAAAATATTTTAAAAAATATTATTAACTAATAATTTCCTTATTATAAATGATTAAAAATCATTTAATAACAATTTCAAGACACAAAAAATTAAAAAAAAATAATAAAAGATCTAAAATACGTTCAAAATGTAACTCAGACATCAAAAGACCCTAACTTTTGATCCGGGTGTCCTCGATTTGTTAACATTCAATAAAGTATAACTTTTGATCTAGATGTCTTTTAGGCCTATACCACATATCATAGCGAAGATTGTTTCATTTTATTAGTTATGGTCTGTTTAACATTCTATGGATTTTCAAATACACATATATATGTATTTATTCATAAATATATATGTGTCCATCTATGTGTGTGTTTTTGTGTGTGTTTGTGTGTGTGTGTGTGTTGTATAATTCTATGTTTGTATTTATTTATATATTTATAAACAGACATAAAAAACATATTTCATAAATGTAGTTAAAACAAATAATAAAAATATATATTAATATACAATTAAATAAACGGATAAAAAATTATAACTATAAATATATATATAAATATAAATAAATATAAACAAATATTAATATTTGAATTAATATATATATATACTAATATATGAATAAGTATATTTGTATTTATATGAAACTATATTAACATACGAATAAATATAACTATATTTATATATAGATATATAATTAAATTGAGAAAAAAACTAAATGGATTAGTGGTAAAGGTGCAACACCAAAATGGGGGAGGCCGCGAGTTCAAGTTCGGGTGGAAGAAAAGGGGTGAACGTGTGTGGGTATGTGTGGGAAGTGCAGCTTGTGGGATAGTGTGAGGGGGGGGGGGTTCGCCTAGCACTGATAAAGGGGGGAGGGGGTCAAGCAAAATTAAAATCGTCCCCCCATATTATATAATTTTATTTTATATAATTTTATTTTATTTTACTTTTATCACCACTTTTTTAAAGGGATGATAAAGACCCCGTTTACCAGCACTAAAACAAAGCGCTGATAAAGTGGTCTTTTATCAGCGCATTTTTTAGCACTGATAAAAGGGGACATTATCAGTTCTTTTCAGAGTGCTGATAAAAGGGACTCTATTTATCCTCACCTTGATTAACTGCTCTTTTTAGTGCTGTTAATCTTCTTTCCTATCACTGATAAAGATCATATTTTTATTAGTGCATTTGGATCAAGGCATGTAAGATATTATTATATGAAAAATCCACAAGTACCATATGTCACTCCCATGAACCACCAAAATCCATAACAGAGGATCATAACATATCCTTCCGAACAAGAATATTCCACTATGATTGACCATTAGTCTGAAGATAATTGGTTGTGCTCAAAAGAACTTGTAATCCAGAATCCTTTTAAAGAACCTTTATGAAACATGACATGGAATGGGGATCTCTATCTGAATTGATACTCCTCAGAACTCCGTGCAACCAGCCTATCAAGTTCACATATAAACAACCTAGATCGTTAATAGTGAAGGTCTCCCTGATAGGAACTTAGTGATATATCTTCAATATTCTATCCATGAGCACCCTTTCTCAACATTCTTATCGGTTATCCTATGTAATCCTGTCATAAAGACTATAGTGAATTCATCAAATTTCCACTCTACAGTGGGAAGTGGCTGTAATAGACCATCTTTCATCTAGTTATCAACTATCACCTACTAACATATCTAACTTATTTCCAAAAAACATGCTAATTACATCATTATTCCTTTCTACCATTATTGTCTACAAAGATTATGATACATCATTGTCAAACTAGGATGTGTCACCCATCTATAAGCATGAAACTCTCTCATTATTTCCTCATGTAAGCCCGTAGGAACCCATACATAACAATATAAAAAGAGAATTACTACATCCAAGATACCATCCTAATGTTTTCTCCCAACCATATATGTTTTACCTTAGAAAAAATCACTCCCGATCAGATTACATCCTTGTAATGATCAAGTCCAAAGTCATGTGTATATATCATTTCAAAGTCTGTTCTACTCATCCCTCAGACTCTTGAACTTCTAGATGAATGTTTTCAATGAGTTCCATCACCAACCACTCATCTTAAGACCACATAATTGCCTATGTATACATATTTCTTCTCAACGCATTGACAATGATGTTTCCCCTACATGATTTACATGAAAACTCAACATTAAAAAACTCTAGATACCTGACCCACCTCCTATACTAAAGGATTATATCCCACAAATTATTTATTTACTAAAGGCTCTTCTGATCCATGTATACAAAAAACCTCTCACCCCTATTATATTTTTTCTAACATCTCAGTAAATCTACCACATTAGCCAACTCTATATCATGAGAAAGGTAATCCCTCACATGAGATATCATCTGTATAGAGCCATAAGAATACACTTGGTCCATCTAATTGAGAACTACTCTAAGTCCATCTCTTGAAGCATAAAAATACAAATAATGACCATTACCCATCAAAGGTAATTTATGGATTTGTACTGAGTTCATCCTGCCTTTCAACTCTGGGAGATCCCTATTTTAGGAATACAACCAATCGAAGTTCACTCCTGCTTAGTCATCCATAACCTCAGTGATTTCATATTGGAGTAGTCCTGAATAAAGATCCAATAATATCTAGTAAAACCTAGATAACATTGAATTTAAAGTGAATTCATTGGTTCTCCCAAAATACCATAACTGCAACATTCTCTAGGTTCATAGACACTCATTCCTATGAGATATCATGACCCAGGAAGGGCACATTATCAATCCAAAAAATAAATTTCTTGTGATTGGAATAATACTGATGCTCTTCAAATTCACCTAAGAAAATATCATGATGGTTGTAATTATCTTCTAATGACTACAATTACACCAAGTTTTCATAGACAAAAAACACCAAAACCCTCTCCAGAAAATAATTAATGATTTGATTATCAAATCCATAAATACCATAGATTAATTGGTAAAACAATATGACATCCATCTGAACTCATAGAAGTCATACATGATCCTAAAATTAGTTCTAGGTATATTTAAAGTTAAAACCCTCATCTAATTCTATCATGAACTCACAATGGTGTTAGAGAATATCCTTTCTCCTCTTAGTTGATCAAAGAGATTTTGAATGCATGGATGAGGGTACATTTCCATGACCATACTTTGGTTCAATCATCGATAATCCATACACAAGAAAGAGGTACCATTGACCTTCATGGTGAGCTGAACCAGATAACCACATAGAGAGATAAAAGGATATAGGAAACCGTTAGGTTCTAGATCATCAAACTAAACTTTGAACTCATGAAACTCTATTGGTTTCATTTTATAAGGCATGATAGAAACTGGATCTACTCCCGAATCCAAATTGATTGTAAAATCAATCTTCCGAATCAGCAGGAAGTTGTAGAAATATTCATGAAATATATCATTAAAAAATCTACAATTTTCGGAAAGGAATCCTTTTATATTGCACCATAAACCTGAGAAAACATTTATATCTAAACTGTGAGATAATCAAATCTACACAGAATTGGTCCTATGTTACCATCCTGATGATACCACTATACTAATGAGAATTGTTATATTCTAATGGAAATATAAAGGTAACTATCTTATGATAATAGTCAATATGATATTTTTATAGGGATATCCAATCCATAATAAGAATAAAATCAAAACCTACAATTTACAACAAAACATTCCCACAAAAAATGGACGTTGTTGTCCTCTAGAAGACAGACCTTTCATTATTTGATATTCTCATATTACACTCCCAACAGTGTATCGACTGTCAAAGCACCATGTAATATTTCCACTACCAAAACCACAATATTTGAAATAATACTTGGTAAAATGAAATGTGATTCTCCAATATCAAAAAATGAAATAAATAGAAGATGATATAATAATCATACCTCTGATGGTAGAAGGTCCTATATCCACAATATCAAAAGTTATCTCATAACATGAAGCTGACCAACCCCTCTAACCTAGGCACCATCCTCATTCCATTGAGTTGTTCCCTCTGCCCGGTACTTTCAGTCTTGCACATTTGTACCATATCACTTACCTTTCCAATAACATACATGGGAACTCCAGATACATATATGTTAACGAGTAGATGTATTTATTATATATTCTAGTGCCTATACTGATCCCCTTCCACTACTCTCAGGTAAATTATTTCGACAAATATTTTGAAGATGGCCAATTATACAGCAATCATTGAAAATCAAATCATGTTATATGAAACGAGGTCATTTGTGGACGAAATTTTTATTCTGAAATCACTAAAATTGAACATGATTCTGAGATGGATAACCACTTCCTCAACATATCTCCACACTACTCCCTTCGTGAATACTATCATAGAGGAGCTTCTGGTCACCATAGGAAGAGTTCCCAGTTCAGTGTTCCAAAATATCATGGCTAATGCTCATGTCCCCTCATAGATTAGGTTATATAATGAGTTCCTAATTATTCATTTCTGGAAATATATAGAAAAACAAACATTTAACTATTACCTGATATCAAGTAAAATCACACCCTAAAAACATCTCACCCCAGTGATCTCATCAAGAGACAAATATGGGACAAAGTTTAAAATGTCGGTGAAACATTCAGCATAGTCAATCACTAAAATTCTCTCCAATCCTGGATGCATGAAATCATCATCCTTATCATCCATCAACATCTCTAGATAGAAGTTGTTCAATAACATAACCTCTTATTACAACTAATATAACTCCTCTTAATTCTCATCCGGCTTTATAATATCACACCAATTCATGGTTGCACAATAAATCATAAGCATAGTAGGCTTCACCCTCCTATCAGTAGGTGTATAATGATTCCTGAATATCATGAGGACTGAATCAATCTAGAACTCATCTACATGGGTTCCCCCTCTATATGCAATTTATGTGGATACTTATCTGGTAACTATATCCTCAACTCAGACATCAATGGACTGGTGTGATCAGACACTCTATACGTGGATCACACGGCCCATAAAAAGTTATCATGAAGCAGAATATCCATATGATCCTCAGGAGTGATAGGAAGTTCTAGTTCAACTACATTAGGATTATGTTTATTGTCCCTCTCTGGATGTACAACTTGAATTTGAAGAGGATAATTTTAAGTACAAGAAAAACACACCTTAAATCATTGGATAAAAATGTCAACCTCAACATGTGGCAACAATAGAGAACCACTACTATATATCTCTCTAAACATGAAATACAATTATTTTAGCATAATGGAACATTTCAGTTCATTCCTTTTATCAATTATATTAGGAATCACATAACATAGTTCATATAAGAAAGTATATAACAACTTCGATAAATATTTCCCTATCATGAACAATGAATCTCTTTGTATGTCGATATGTACTTATCATGATCCATGCATACTCATCTCATTACATACTGGGAAACAAGTGTAAATCTAAAGAAACAATATCATCACTAAAAGATCCTCACAAAACATGTGAACCACTTTGGGTGAAATAAAATCAAATATAAAAAGTATGTAGTATAAATATAAATCACATTCATGGACACTCAGATTCCCCATCATACATGGGATAGATAATCCCATAAAAAATCACATTCCCATGCCACAAAAAAATCATAGTATCCATTCTACATTTCACAAATAGTAAATAAAAAAAGGAAAAATCATCCCTTTAATGTCACTTTGTAATGTCTCATGATCTAAAACTCTATCATGTGGCCCAAACGAGTTGCTTACTGGACCTCAAGCGTGCCTCCCCATACACTAGAAGCTTTCAACTAGATGCGGGGGTGTGATATATAGTTGGCATACTAAACACCATTCTATAAATTATATTATGGTTGAAATAAAATTTCCAATCATAAATATCAAAGTATCAAAAAAAATAGTAGAAACTATATACCAAACTACTGTGAAATAATAGATATACAAATACAAAAATCGTGTCAACTCATGTAATGATAATATGAGATGTTTCAAATGGAATGAATCTAAATAATATAATCAAAGAATCCACTAACAAAAAATAATTCAAATTGACCATAGTACCAAACCCCATGTTAGACCCATCTCCAAACATCATCCCGTCCATAAAACAAAATAAATAGAAAGAGGGTTAGTTTCCTTTTTCCAAACATGTATCCATGTAATCTACTCGGCTATCAAACAGTTTTCTAAATAGGGTGGGAGTACAACTTAGTAGGAGGACACTAATTTGTCTAAACAAAATCATTTTGATAAATATTATATTTATTAAAGCAATAAAAATATATATTAATTGACCAACTAATATAAAACATCAATCATCATGCTTGAGAACTATTATGAAATTCCACTGATCATGTATCACAATCATGTCAATCATATGAATATAAAATGTAATAATCAAATAACTAGGAGGATCCCTCTGTATAATAATTTCATCATACAATCACATGCTTATACACAAGAATTTCATCTTTGAACTAGGCATAACCCTATCAATATAATCATTTCTATATCCAATTGGTCTAAGGCCACAATATAATCATTTCATCATATAATTGGACAGAGACCACTCAATATCAACATTACATCATCAAACTATTCCAACTCCCTACATAAGAATTAAATCCTAGTATTGGGCAGATCCCACTCAATATAAGCATTACTGCAAGGATATCACAACATCAAATCCGAAATATAAATGGTAAATTATGGAAATTATTATTTTTCATTAAATAAAAGATCATATATAACTCACTTAATCACCAATATTATTAATATTAAAAAATATATTACCTGGGTATTATATATCAAGAAATATCATATAGTCCCATACCAAGATAAACACATGTTAAACTATTAAGCATGTTATTCTTATTCAATGGTTCGCTCAATCAATTGGTAACCATAAGCTGGTTCAATTGAATAATTGAATCCAAAGGGATATAACCAATGTTAAAATCCATGGTTTTTCGAAAAACAATATATTATTTAATTACTTCACATGTTACATTGGTGAAATTACAATATTTAATATTCTTCACAATTAAACATACCAATGGTTAGGTTCAAACTCACTCCATTTAATCTACTATTAACATAGTGCTTCCTATGGAAAATGTCAAGATGTATGAAGGCGTAGATTATTTCAAGAAGAACCTTGAACAACCCAAGTCAAAGTCAAAACCCCCAAAAAACCATGGTCCAATGATTTACCCTGAATGTACAAGGAATGGAGAGAGAGAATCATAATCTTAGAGTAAAAACTCTCTAGGGATCATAGGTGTTGTTAGATATCTTGAGGGGATGGAGACACTGCAAAATCATTTGGAAGTCATCCCAAGCCCAAGAGGGAGGGGCTAGACTAAATGAATGTGGATAATTAAATGCCCAACAACATTAAAACTATTTGGGTTGAGACTTACATGATGTGTGACCCTTTCACGTCAGGTATTTCTCAATTAACGATATATGAAAAAAAACAAGTCAACTCAGTTTAATATTTACAATTGCATGAATTTTTAAAGATGTAAATGGTTTACATGACGTTTAAGAGCTTCATGCCCTACCGTGGTTTACGACATCATCTTGTACATTTACACATTGGGTAAAATATTAATAATGATTAAATTTATAATATGAATAATTGAATCCATTTTATGCATAAGACCACAGACATTTCTGAACCATTACAACCCATGGAAATCCCTAGTAAAACCATTTTAACAAATTTATACCAAGACTCCATAAATTTAAATAAATGCACTTCCCAAAGAATTAAAACATTTTACCCAACAATGGGTCTCTATCTCCAAACAAGATTCATACCCAAAGGCTTAATGACCATGGAAACCTTAAATAAATATATTAAACATGAAACTCAAAGATAGACTTACCTGAAAAATTACGGGATCAAAAAACTTGTATTTAAAAATATATTTATTAATAAATATATTTATTAGTAAGATATATCTATTTTAATTTTATAAATAAATATATATAATTATTTATAATTATAATTATATATAATAATATTTAAAAAGTATTTATATATAATTATAAAGATAATTATATGTATATATATATATATATATTATATATATTAACATAATTATAAATATATTAATATATAAATCTATATAATTATAAATATAATAAATATATATTATTTAAATATACTTTTTTAACACAACTAGGTTAAATACCCTAAGAGGGGTTGAATTAGGTTACGATAGTTTAAAAAAACTGTTCCTTTGGATCTTGTTTGGCCCTTAAACAAAACACGCATCACACACTCTCTCAATTTTTACCGTAGTAATGCATGATCATAAATGAATGCATGCACAAGACACATTAATTTTACATGGTTCACCATCAATGAGATTTCTCTAATGATCATACAATGAAAATGTTCCAATGTACCAAATCCATTAAGGCTCACTAAAAAATAATGTTTGGGCTAGATCACTTTTATGCCCAGCCTCACTGCCTTTACAATGTTCAGAGCATACTCACTATCCTTCTTTGTTTACAACCAATCATAATTTGAGAGCTCACTGCTTTCTCCACTGATGTGTGCTCACTGGTCATCCTGTAGAATCCTCTTTCATCACATGAATTTGTTTGTTTTACACATTATTTACTGTATCCTTAAGATTCAATTTCAAACCCTTCATAAATAACCCTTTTCCAAAAAACTACTAGGAAAATAGTATCTTTTGCGCAACCTTTAGATCCATGCACACAACTTTATCAATTTGTACACAAAATAAAGCATTTTCATGGAAAACCATGTTGCACAAAACTTTTATGTTTTGCACAGAAGACTATTTTTTTTGTAAAAATCCCTTTTCGCATGCTGATCATGTTACACACACTTATTATGTGATTTAGAACCCTAATATACTCTAAGGGTTGAGTTGATAAAATGAGGGGGTAATCGCTTTTTATAGATATTGTTGACTCTATGTTAAAATTTCTCGCCCACCGACCACCTTGCACACAACATTTTACCATGCTTCCAAACCCATTTATGATTTCGCATTGGGCACGTAAGTCTCTATCGCGGGGATCACATTCTCTATATTTCATAGATGCACGTAACAATGCTTTTAGATTGGAAACTGATCTTTCACAGAAATTAAAATATTTCCCATGATACATTTATTTTTTTATTAATATTGGTCAATCTAGAAACATAAATTTTATAAAACATTTAGATTCACCTTCAATAATGAGGGAAAATCCCATTGTCAAACACCATTCCCCATTCTCGAAATTTTGAACCCATAAATTTGGCAATGGGAAATTATGCCAACTTGTATATGTGTTTTGTCTATACCACCTCGAGAGCATTCATTCCATTGTCTTGGATCATTGTCAACATGCACTATTAACAATCTCTCTCAAACTCTGTAACTGACAACATTAACCATCTTGGCCAACCCCCAAAATCATTGCAATGTTACCATGAAAGGCTTTTCCCAACATATTTATTATAATTTATTTATTATTTTAATAAATTTATTTAAAACATGTTTATATAAAAATATATATGTTTATAAAAATATATATGTTTATATGTTTATATGTTTATATGTTTATATATATATATATATATATTAATGTATAAATATACAAAATTATAAATATATTTAATATAATTTTATAATAACTTAAATATATAATTTTATTTATTTATAATTATAATATAAATAACAATATATGAAAATACTTGTATATAATTATATATAATTTCATATTTATATTTATCTTCTTAATTATATAAATTTATTTATTAATATAAAAAAATATATTTCGAAATAAAATTAATTTATCTTAAAATATATATATATATATTAATTAATATATTAATATTTTTATTAATATATATTTATTAATATATAACAGTATATAATTATAAATATAATAAATATATTTATTATAGATATATTATTATTATAATTTTATAGATATTAAAATAAATATATATTTATTAAAAGTTTTATAAATACTCATTAATTTGTTTTTATAATTTTATAATTGACAATTTAAATAACAAAATTACTAAAAATTCATATAAATAAATTAATTATATAATTATCAAATATATTTTAAATCTTAAAAAATAATAAAAATGAGTTAATAGTAATCATATTAATTAGAGACACATTGAAAATTGTACATGTATATTTAATAAATAAATAAATAAATATTATGATTATATATATTTTAAACATTATTAATGACTATATAATAATAAAATAATAAATAAAATTAATAAAATTAAACAAATATTAGAAAGTGAATATGCATCATTTTTTGAATTACATACAAATTAAAATTTAAGATCAATGAATAAATATATGACATATATTAAATAAAAATAAATATATTAAAATTGAATTATATTAATTGTATAGATATACTAATAATTAAATTATATTTAATTAAATTAAAACGAATTAAATAAAACAATCACACATATATATTCATGATAAATACACCACAGTAATGTTATATTAATAATAAAAAAATTCAAAAAATACTACAAAGGAATAGATACTAATAATGAATAAATAAAATTACATTAATAAACCGACAAATGCACACAGATATATTTACACACGAAATTCATACATATATACAAATAAACATCTACACGGACACACATAGAAACACAGACACATAAATATATTGGTATACATTTACCTATATTTTGAAAAAATTTATATAAATATAAATATATATTTAAATATATATATTCATTTATATTATATAAATTTTGTAATAAAATATTAATATATAATATTTATTTCAATTATAGCGATTTTTAAATAATATATCTAATTAAACTATTAATCAATTTGACTAATATAAATTTGATAATTATATATATATAACTATGAAAATACGGTTAATTTTTTATTAAATGTTATATAAATAAAAATTTTATATTATATTTACATATATATACTTATTTTTATTGAAATTCTATTTATAAATACGAAAATATTTATATAAAAATAATTTTACTCACTACGATATTTTTCATCACTAGAAAATAGAGTTGATAAAGGTGTCACTTTTATTAGCATTAAAATGGGGACAAATAGGGGTCTTTTATTACCGATATAAAATGTCATTGACAAAGGGTACACTTTTATCATTTTGTTGTTAATTATGATAAAAGGAAACTTTATCTTCCCTTTTAGTGAGCGCTGATAAAAGTCAGACCTTTATAGTTACTTTTTGTCGAGAAATCTTAATGTTCAGCGCTAGATAAAGCG
The DNA here is from genome assembly GCA_963277665.1 of Viscum album. Lineage (NCBI taxonomy): Eukaryota > Viridiplantae > Streptophyta > Magnoliopsida > Santalales > Viscaceae > Viscum > Viscum album. The sequence continues at coordinate 1,755,033,331 of OY728159.1, read as the reverse complement.
TGAGATGTGGTCGTGATTTAATATCCATTGTATATTATAATTTCAAATTGTTAAATTACTAAACAATTGTGTTTATTTATACTATTAAGGATGTTTTTGTGGAAAAATAATTAAAATTGAGCATACCATCATTGAAATTTTCTCAAAAATGTGTGGAACAATTTTAGAAAAAATTTATTCTTTCGTGTAACCATTATTCTTAAATAACCTATAGTAATTGTTTAAGAAAACATTAGTTATTTTAAATGTTTTTTGTAAAATATGTTTGGGGAATTTTATAAAATGAAATTCTATTAAACATGTAATGAGAAATGAATTTAGAGATAGAATTTCATTTAATGGTTTTCAAATATATATGTTTTTAAATATAGAAGTGTAAGTGGATTGTTTATTTTAGTAGAATTATTTAAATTATTTGTAACATATTATTCAAACATGATTACATATGTATTTTTTAAAATATTTTTTAATTCATTTGAGAATTATAGTTTTAGTTTTCATATAATCACAATATCATACATGACATATTTTATGTGCAATGTGAAGCATGATAAGAACAATATTTAGCGAGTTATACTTTCTACATGAATTATTGTTCCATGTAATGATTTATTAAAAAAATTATGAGATTATATAGATCATTCACTACCTGGTGTACCATTGATAATGGTGACGTTGTTTCACTTGTATCTATTCTAGGGATTAATATAATTTTAATAATATTGATGTCATTTATTTTATATCATGCTCTTTTGAGAGGTATCTCATGGGTTAGTTAATCAGAACACATTTCACTCTTCCAGTTTGGGTTTTGTTTTTATTCTAATGGATGAAATTTTTTTGATAGGTATGTAATTCAAGGGTTTCAATTTCCCTTGGGACTTCCCTTTTTCATTCTAGGGTGTTTTTATTGCTCCCAAGGTTTGGTATGTTGTTGTGAATTTTACAAAGGTGTTTTAAATGGAATTTGTAATTAAATTATATTTATTATAAAATTCATTAATTTATATTAGATTCGGGGAAACAATAGCAGGAATGTGATTTACAATTTTAAAAATATTTATTTAATTATTTGAAAAATTTATTTTGGTGTTTTTTAATTGATTTAATGTAGGAATAATTATTTAATTATAAGTAATTCAACATTATTGAATTTAAACGAGTTTATCAAAATTCTAATTATGTGTGATTTATTAATCATTATGTAACTCTTTATACATATTTGAAATATTCATTTTCATGTTTTACTTTGATATTAAACATTAAAAAATAATTTTTTATGTACTGTTGTTTATATATGATGATTTTACTTGTATGTTTCAAGAATATATATATTTTAAAAATTTTACATATATGGATATATATTTTTTTACAACTATATATATATATATATATGTATGTATTTTATAATTTTATATGTATATATACATACATATATATGTGAGGAAATTTACATATAAACATATATATTGTTCTGATTAAATATATATATGTGTGTGTGTGTGTGTTTTTTTATGTGTCTGGTGATTATCTATGTATATATATATATAAATATATTTTGTTGTGATTATATAAATATATATAAATTTTGGTTACAATATATATTAGGTTCATTGGTGGTTCCATATACATTCAAACATACACACACACATATACACACACACACCACATGCACATACCAGAAAGTTATGTCATATCACCCGAAGGGATAACTCGCACATACACCAATATTTATTTATATATTAAAGTCACAATGACCCAACACGAGATGATTGGAAGGCCCCTTTATTATGATGCCTCAAATTCCATATTGCATCATCGTGTTCATGGGTCTGCAACCATTACCTACATCACGCCTTTGTCACTACATTCCTATGTCTTGTCTGTGTCACCACAAAATATGTCAGCACCTACGGTATGCTCTGTTAATATTGATAATAAAAAAATTATCATATAATGAGGAATAGATAATTATATTCCATTTTCTAATTTTATTTTTGATAGTATAACAATAATATCATGTCATGGTTTAAAACTGGAAAAAATGTTCTTGAGAATTGTTAAAAAATTATAAAAATTATAGAATTAAAATGGAGATCATCGCATGTGCTATTGTTTTTATTTTATTACTAAGGAAAATTATTTCATGCATAAATCATTATTCATAGATTATATGAATATTTCATTATTATAAGAAATTATTTCAAATAGAAGTATTATACCATGGGAATAATTGATATTACTGATTGGAATATTTATGATGCATGAACCAATGTTTTTGGGATAAATAATATTCTCTCATGAAATTTAATACATATTTTCCATCCATTGTTTTTTAAGAATGAATTATTTTATTTTAAATCAAATAGTTACATAATTATAGTAATTCTTCTTTTAAAAATGTACGCACGTCGAAAAAAAATTTTAACGATGTTTTTTTAATAATAAAATAATAAGGTAGGATACCTTGTTAAATAAATAATATTTATCCATGAAATTTTTTATTTATAATGTTTCTCAGATTTATTCATCTATAATTGATTAATTAAATTTTGTTATGTAAATTTAATTCTATCTTAAAGTAATGCTTCTGGGAAGAGTGAAACCAACATTGTGTAATAATGTCTGCATTTACTTGTTTGATTTTTTTCATATAGGACATTGAAATTATGTGTATATAATTACATTTAAAATTTATTTATGCTATATGTATTTAAATCATCAATATGATTGAATGATAATATTGTTTGGTTGTCATATTTGATAAGTAATAGACATGGAAGCCAGATGTTGTAATGGTGGAACTATGTGAATGTTATAATGATGAATCCACTACATGGTGCAGATTAAAATGATGATTTTGGAATGGGATGTCAGATGTGATATTTTCACAAGGGTGTGGGGCATTATTGTGTCTATAATGAGTTTAGAGAATGTATTTCTCATCAATTAATAAATATTTTTTATAGTTACTAATTTTCCAATGAAGGATTATTATTTTTATGACTAGTATCTAACTATAGGGAGCTTTTTGGTTCATTAAAATATGAGTTTATATTTTAAGTGTTATATTAGAATAATTAATAGAGTACCTAAATGATTATGAAATTATAAATGAATAAATTAAAAAGTGGGGTTGGTTCTTCATGCTTTATTTTGATGTTAACATATATCAGAAAAAAAAGAATAAATAGTTCCATCAACACTTCACTAAAAGATTAAAATTTTAATCTTTTAAATCAAAACAGAATAATACTAATTAATGGAAACAAGTCAATTAACATTGAACTTGAGGATTTAATGCTTGTTTGATATTTAGAACATATTAGTGGTATCTTAGTGTCATTTGTAACGATAATTTTAGATGTGACTAAGCCTAGGTAGTTTCACTTAGTGTGATTTTAAGCATTATTTATCATATATATTTTTTAATTTTATCTACCCCATGTTGGTAGAAAAACTGGCATCCATTGGAATCTAGAGAGTTTTTTCCCAAATATCTAGGTTTTCGGGGAACAAATGACTGACAACCCTTTTTCCCTAGCTCTCTTCTGCTGGTAGTATTAAGTGTTGTCATGCACGGTAGTTACCTTTTTCATATATGTGTATAAGGGGAATTAATAAATTGTGGATATTTCACACACATGTATCCCAAAAAATAATATCATAAGGATTATTATACTTATGTTGTGTTTGTGTTGTATGGACTTTATTTGTAAAGCATGAAGTATAATTGGAGGCGACCCTAGAGAATAAACATGGTCAGTATTCAGAGGCTGTGAACAAGATGATGTGATGCATTTTTTAACTGGTATGGTATGGTTTCCCATGTGTTTTCGGAAGTATTATTTATTTGGAAAGAGATTGATCTAGATTTTTGATGTTGGGGAAAATTGGAAAACTTGTGGGGAAGTGGTAGTGTGGTACCTTCACGTTTATATCATGTCGAACACTACATTTTTCTTCTATGTGATAGATGGTGAGAGATACCTAGACAGGTTTAGAACATATAAATATTGATAAGGTGATGAGTTAGTTTCATTTGTTTATTCATTGATCATTATTATGATTCATACAAATTTTCATATGTGTTTTCTTGGTAGATCCTACTAAGTTCACATTACAAGATCAAACAAAGAATACATAACCTCGTTTCTTATAAGTAAGTGTTTTTTGGTTATCAAGAGGGAAATTAATAGTTTGAGGAGTTTTACAAGAGATGTTAGAGATTTGTGATCACAGTTTAGAAATAGTATTACTTTTTTCATTTGTATCCCTTTATATAAGACAACATATCTTGTATTGGGATAGCTTCTTCATCAATTATGATTATGATTTTTTCTGTGTTTGTCCCCATATTATCTATTGTATGTCAAATATTTATGTGGTAAATTCCTCCCATGTGTGTGATTATATGTCCATGATTAATTTATCTATTCCATGGATTATTAAATGCAAGAATAGGGTATCATTATATCTTTTTCCCCATTTATAACCCATAATGGGTACATTTTGAGGGAGGGGTTCATGACAACACATCTTCTCACTATCACGGGGGGACTCATCTTTATCCTCATCCGATAAGTTAAAATATTCTCTAATATAATTTAACTCACATTGATCTCCAGGTAATCTAGTTTTTGTCATGTAAATATCTTATCTTTTAAAAATAATATTTCCCTTAAGACTTATCACTATTCCATCATGATAATAATTCTCAATTTTTATTTCTTTATCTAATCAGTATATTGTTATTTTTTCGTGACATATTACTCCATTACCTCATTTATGTTATCATTTTAGTTTATAAGCTTCATCTTATACTATTTTAAATGTGTGTTATCATCATATAATGATGATGACTCAATATTAAACATGAATTCTGGATAAGTTATTTCGACATCATCAACATCACCAATTGAGGTATGAATTCACTTTTCATCATGGGGCACAAAATAATATTCGACCACCAACTAGAAGTGTTTCGAGGAACCATATTATTCCATATTTCTCATAAAATTCCATATCTAGTATTTGATTTCTTCCTTTTCCTATACCCTATTTATATTTATTATATTTCACCTCCTCTTTATCCGATTCATATATTATAGAATTGATCATGATAAAATTTTAATCAATGTGTCCAATGCCATTATAATATTATCATTGTGATAAACCAACGTGGAGTACGATATAAACTGGTATTCGACCCAATTAGTCACCAAAACAATATAAATCGTTGTCTCAATGGGCCTGTTGGAAGCACCTTCACATCATGAAATTAATATTGGGAATAATTTCACCCACAAAATATAACAATAAAATAATTTTAGTTTGGAAACATCATAATAAGTATACATTAGTATAAGCATTTTAGGTATAAAGAGATGATACAAAACTAAAAATAATAATTCTACCAAAAAACTATCACTTGGTGGTCCACAAAAATCGACCATTTCCCTGATCACCCATCATCAGTCTACGAAACCCTAAGGAATAAATTAATTCAATGATCACATGTGAACATTTTTTAAGAATAAGTGGGTTTCAAAACACAAATTGTTCATGTAGTGTGTGAGCTACATAGCCTGGTTAGATTACAAAAAAGATACTATGATATTACTTGATAAGTTATGTCGAATGTAATAATATAGGTATATAATAATTAGATTATAAATCTAGTTTGAAAATATATTTTTAATCATTTCAAATGATTTTTTCCAACCAAATCAGAAAAACATGACATTTCACAATTAAAAAAATATTTTCTTGAGAAGCATTGAAAGGAATTTCAAAATATAATGTTATATCATTAAAGAAATGAAAAAATAGGATCATGATAATATATTTCATATAAGATTCAATACAATTGAGTCAAGGTGAAATGTCTATGTAAACAAATAATTCAAGAGAGGTAATAAAACATGCAATGAAACTCGAGTTCCTTATAGTGATAATTAATGTTTTCAAATATCAATTATTGTTTATATGGATTTCATGGGTAAAATATAGATATGATACAATATTCAAGCTAATCAATGTATTTTATGAATGATTTTTGAGCATACATCAACTATCACACGTCTCAAGAAAACTATTTCAATGCACCCCTACATTATTGTTCACACATCCATAGCCTCAACCATTTCTATTAAATACTAATTCCCGATATGGTGTGTGATTAAACTAATAAACCATATATCTAGGTCATCCTATATAACTATCAAGGTTCCATTGAATTTTCTAAATAGGTTATAGAAAAAATCATGTCATGAGGATCAATGTGGGGACCCTTATCAATATCAATCATGGGGTCATGCCCTCAAAATTTAAATCATGGTATTAGGCCCTCAAATCACATCCCACTATCACCTCTAATATAGCTCAAATAAATAATCCCTTTTTTCAAAACTGATCAATTAGAAGTACAATAATCAATAAAATTACCATAAGGTATTATTATAAGAGAGGATCCTAACAAGTTATAATTAGGCCATCAAATATCATCAATTCAATTCAAAATAATCTCTTTTATTCAACATTTTAAAAGGGTAAACATACCAAATTCTTTTCATAATAATCATTATAACAACAAATGGGAATTTAAAACATTCATTTCTTTTGAAACAACCCATAGGAATTCAAGGATGTTTCAAAATATAAAAATATTTTTATTCATGTCAATACATAATTTTTTGACCTCAACATTATGGTAAAAAATTACTCATTTAAAATCTACCAAAAAAACATATTTTAAAATTAAGGGGGAAGTCATTCCAATATGGCTCCAAGAAATTTTACAAATTCAATATCATTAACCTATTTAAAAAACATCAAATCATTCAAATCATTTCTTTAAAATAATGTCATTTAATTTTAGGAAAACCCCAGGGCATGTCTACCAATTTCACCAAATAATCATTTAAAAGTCATTTAAAAATAAATCTAAACAAACATGAAATAAAAAAAGTCAACAATAGTTTATAATTATCAAGATTATCGTTATTAATTTCATATTATTTTGGATTCAATGAAAATAGGGTCAAAGAGTATTTCACAAGTTATTTCTAAGAAAAAATTCATAGACTAAGAGTTAGAATGTAAAAAAAATGTATCTATGAGTTATCAGGAAACAATTAATTACAAGGTGATATAGAATAATTGAATCACCAACTGAGAATATCTAGAATCTAACCACAAGGAATATGGGATTTTTGGTCTCCTTTGGCAGTCACTAGATCGAGGAAGAGAGATCCCGGTAGATGTGTGAAGAGAACAAATATCTTAAATTTCACATCAGCCATACATGGAACAATGAAAAAAATCCATCATAACTTATAAAAAGAACAAAATAAAATATAGGGGATATATTAAAGACCAATAAGAAAATAACTCACTAGAAGAGTATCACCACATTGATAGGAACTTCAATCCCCCACGAAATGAGTTTGGGAGATCCTCAATTCCCTTATAGGGGTCTGAAAATCCAAAAGATAGAATTATGTTCATGTGGTATGAATTTATTGTTAATTAGGAACGTTTCTGGGATTTTAATTATGATTTTCAGGGCATTAAAATATCATTTTCAGGGTTTTAGGGTTAATTCACATGGTTAGTAAAAATCTTGTGTCAAACAATACACCCAAAATAGACCCACAGAAAGAGCTTCATGGTTAGGATGCATGGTTTGTTTAACTGTGAAAATACCATGTGAACCATTCTATTAAATTTTCATGGTTTGGATTCATGGTTATCCAAACTATACACCCCCACCTGGGTTATCAGAAAGGTTGCACGATTTGTCTCTATGGTTTTTCAAACAATGCTCCAACCATGTGGAGAACTAAAAAATTTAAAAAACACTAAAGACCACTCAAAACAGCATATGAAGAGATCCTATCAAATAATGATCAATTAAATGTGTCAAAACTCATAAAATAATGTAATGGTGTTATAAATTCCCCACCATAGTCATTTATAGCTCAAAAATGATTCCATTCTAAAATATGAAAATGTGTAACATAAGAATAACTCCTTTACTCTTCATATGAGATAGACAGTCCAGAGTCCAGAATATAGAGTGAATCAGAGGATGAAAATAAAACTTCATGATAAACACAACAAGATCAGCATATTTATCTAAAAATATAGAAATACTAGTGTACAAATATTTCTCTCCCATCGATTTTAATAACCAAAAAACGATGTAACATGAGAAAATCATATCCCTTTGATCCAAAGAATTGTCTTTAGCCGCTTACTAAGAATAACATCTAAGGGCTTACACTAAAAACCTTAACTGAAAAATATATAAAAAATCCTGATTTCCATACGAAATAATTCTCTCAATATCCATCAATGATCAAACATATACATGTAAGGAAAAGATATAACGACGATTTCTACACCAAGTAATTACTCAATGATAACCTTGGATTTTAAACACTAATACTCAACCTTATATGATATCATCAAATAAAACTGAAATCCCTCTATGTGACTGGTCCATCAGAAAATCACATTATCCTAGGTACCCGAGTACATTACAAATGCGTATGCATTTTCATCCAAAAAGAACGCAATCATCAAGGACCATTCACAATAGGGAACTACACTCTCATAAGGGAAATCTTTCATCACATCAATGTTTATTTTTAAACGTAAATTAAAATACAAGGAAATACAAAAGAAAAAAAATCAAACTAAAAAGTATGCAACACAGATCACATGAAGACACCCATGGATGGAATCAAAAAGTATTTTGATGAACAATAACCCCCAAACATCTGAAAATTTCTCAACATATAATTCCACTCCATCACCCTGAAAACAAATAATATCAAGTAATTGAAGTCGTTTTAAATGGAAACTATGCATTCAATATTGCACATCCAAAATTAAAAAAATATATATCTTAAGAAAAAAAAACCAATCACATGATTAAAACCATGATCAATAGTGAAAATACACATATATCCCAATAAATTCCCCTTGGATATCTAAACGATGGGTTTTCCAAAAAATACAATTCACAATAATAAAAAAAACATAATTTTCATTCACTCAAATGTGAAAACCAAGAAGATTTATCAACATCCAACACCAGCAAAATCTCCCCCATCATGTGAAAATAATCACTCCAAGGCCTAGTACTGGATGTTTATTATCTTGATTCATATGCTCTCCCAAAATTATGAGGTGATGATCCCCAACTAATGAATCCCATTATAGTCTTCCAAAAAAATCTTCTTATGGTGATTTAAACACCCACACTATTTACAAACTCTCAAATATTTCAAACACAAACCCTTAGGATGACCATGAGATCAACACTAGAACCTCATAAAATTCATATTACTCCCACAATAAAACCATCCTTAAATTTTCATGAAGGAGGAACTATTACATTGATGTTGTTATTATAGCTCTTCTTCAGCTAAGGAATCCCGTTCCAGCATCTAGAATTAAGAGGTCGACCAGCCCACACAAATAGTGGTTTCATGGTCTAGTTAAAGGCCTTTAATAAAATAAATTACCTTATGAAATTAATTACATAAAATCCTTGGTATGAAACATATCAATCTTGAGAATCTCTTGTAATACTCCACAACTAATCAATACTATTGAATGAATCCCAATTAGTTAGAAGCTTTTTCCTTCCCCATTTTCATAGGATAATTCCATTGAATGAAGACTTTATTGAATAATTACGAAGACATTTTTATCATATAGATGAGATGAAATAAGAAATTCACACCAATCATATCCTATTCCATCCAAAAAATAATTGATATACAAGACTTTTAGAGCATCATCTATCATTCCATAATCAAAGAACGCATCAAAATCATGAATCCACATTTCTAGCTCAAGCAATCCTCTTCAACCATTATAAGAAAGTGGATTCGAATTCAAGAAGAACTAGGTGGGGACCAAGGACATTAAATTATTTGTCTCCCCAATCTATATTATGTTTTTTAGTAGTCCACAATGTTGGAACAAATTTCTAGAAATCATATAAAACTACTCCAAGGACCAAACCATTGGATCAATATTCTACCTTTCATGATGTTATTTCTAGAAGAAATTTCCAAACATTAGAAAATAGGTGTTTAAACGCAAGTATCAAATATAACATAAATATATCAAAAATGATTTTAAACAAAATAGAAACACACTTTTTTAAAATAATCATAAATTTCAAACCACACAATATTTTCCCATATAGGAAACATTACTCTTTCATTAAGAATGAGAAATATTATTACACATCTAATATATTTATTAAAAATACATCACTAGCTCATTAAAAATCATCCATGAATTTAAAAACATTAATCCCAATTTTCAATTTAATAAATCATACCCTTTTAAAACCATTAAAAACCAAAATTTCATATTACAACATTCTTTAGAAAATCAAGAAAGAGTCTTTGAAAATCAGTTTTACAAATAAAGCATTTCATTAGAACACACCTTTTGGTTATTGAAAAAAAAATTTCAAAGCACTCAACAAAACATCTTTTAAGCCACAAATTGTTTTTCACAAATGATTTAAATTAAAAATTAAGTGATTAATTCCAAAAAAACAACACATCAACATGAAATTGATAACTACAAAGATGTCCATTCAAAATAAGAAACTTCCAAACTAATATCACAAGAGTGGGGTTATTCAATAAAAAACGGACATGGCCTCAAGATAACTAGTTTTTTATAATAATTCATGGCTTGGTTTCAAGGGATTGAAAGATAAATAGTAAACACAGAATATCTCAAGGATTTTATTATCCAGAAGTCACACTTATTCCTCGCACATTACCATGATTTGAAGGTAATGTGTAGCTTTGGTTTTATTTCAATTACAACCCATAACTCACAAGAGAATACAAAAAATTAAAGATAATCTCATAATAAATCTAAATATTATTTTTCATTAAAAACCCAATAACTAAAAATAATATTTCAAGTCCCCACATACCTAGTAACACAAATCTCACCATGAAGTAGTGTTGACCAGGAATCACCTTATGAATACCACTTGTGTTCTTGAGGAATTTATATTATATTTATTGTAATAATAAGTCCAATTAATGTATGTTATTTCATAGATATGTACATATTTTAAATAAAAACCTCTTTTGATACAATTTTTGGTAAACCGACCTAGAGTAACATCTAAACTGATATACATCCCAATTCACCACTAACCCACTGAGTATTCTCAATCTCCATGGGTCGATGAAAAGCACCTAAACATCATAAAATATATGTTTGGAATGATTTTACCCAAAAAATAGTAAAATTATAAATTTACACTATTAGAAAATAATTGAAATCATTCAACATTATAATCATATTAGGGACAAGGAGATGATACAAAACTAAAAATAAAAAAGATACATAAAAATACATCTATTTGTCATCCATGACCACCCACCATGTCCTATTTCACCCATACTTAGTCAACCATATCCAAAGGAACCAAATAATTCAATGATCACATGAGAACCACCTTTAAAAACAAGTGAGAAGAAAACACCAAATATTACAGGCTTGGTGTGAGATAAATATCCAAACAAGATTCCACAAAATATTATATGTAGTTAAATCAAATAAAATCTATCATTTATTGATTATAAATTTCATGGATATCATGGGAATAAGCTATAAACTATAGTGATTGTAGAATGGCGAATCCAATCATAATACATCATGACTCGCCACTAAGCCTACATCAAATCTCATGGGTCACATGCAAATTTGTTCCATGCACATACACTTTCATGGATTCAAGTCCATAGCCAAAACCATTTATATTATCTATGGATCTACTGGAAATGGCGTGAGTCTTCTAGTGAAAAATATATATAGGTCATCCCATCTAACTAAAAAGGTTCCCATGACTAGTCAAAATAGTTGAGTGAGATAATCATGTCACGATGATCACAATAGATATTAATATCAATATCAATTGAGCGCTCATTCCCTAAACATTTAAATCCTTGGAATGTTCCCTCAAATCACATAACACTCTCATTCTAGAGATCCCTCAAAGTAAATAATTCCTTTTTTGTTCCACATAAATGGGAAGTAAAATAATAAATTAAACTATAATAAGGGAATATTACAAGATAGGATCATCATAATGTCCAAACAAGGTCATAAAACTCCAAAAATTCTATTCAAAACCATTAATGAAATTCAACCATTAAAATGGGTAAACATACAGAAATCATTTCACTATCATCATCATAATTACAAATGGTCCTTTTAAAAAAATTCAAAATATCACAAAGGTATTCATAGATATTTCAAAATTTAAAAAGTTGTATAGTTATTTTAGAACATTGGTTTACTATCAATTTATTATAATAACAAATCACTCATTTAAAATCACCCAATAAAACCTATTTTTAAATGGGGGAAAATAATTCAATGAGGTCTCTAAGGAATTTAAAAAATTGATGATTTTAAAGAAAATTTTAAAATACAAATTATATCAACTAATTTATTTCTAATCAAGGAATTTTATTTTATTAAAAAAACATAACCAAATCCATCACTTTCATCAAAGAATCCTCTAAACGTTATTTTAAAATAAATCCACAAAACATGGAATTCAATAATTCCCCAAAAGGTGAGAGAGATCAATATTATATACATTAAATTCATTACATGTTCAATTCAAAACGAAGAGGGTCAAAGAATATTACACCATGAATTTCAAGGACAACATTAATAGAACATGTGTTAGAATTTATTAAAATCCTATCTATGAATTATTTACAAACTATTAATTAAAATATGATGGAAAATCATAGAAACTTCTACATTGAATATCTATAATCCAACTACAAAAAATCTGAGATTAGTCTCTATTGATGGAAATAACCATATTAGAAAGAGAGATTCTGATAGAAGTGTGAAGAGATCCTTGATCCAATATTTATCCTCAACCATCCATGGAATAATGAAATAAAATTCTATAATAACCACAAGGATTAATGAATCAAATGGAGAAGATGGATCAATGAAAAGGATGAAATGAACTCACTAGAAGAGGATAACTACATCAATTTACTCTTTAACCCAACATGAAATGAGGTTAGTAAAACCAAAACACCTCTAGAGGGATTCCAAATTGCAATTTATTGAATTATGTTTTATTGAGAGGATTTTGTGGTTAATTTGGGGTTTTATGGATTTTAATTATGATTTTTGGGGAATTAGAATATCGACTTCATGTGTTCTTAGGTAAGGTTTCATGATTATTACTCACCACAAACCTAACTGTGAACCCCAAATAATGCCACATGAAGAGCTACATGGTTTGGCTACACAATCTATTTAACCACGCAAAAATTGTGTGACCCTTTATATTTTGGTATAAATGATTGGATTCATTGTTTTTCTAACCATGATATATCCATGTGCATATTCCAAGGCTACTGGAAAGGTTTCACAATTTGGATGCAAGGTTTTTTCAAACCATGCCAAAAACATGAATAGGACCTGAAACCTTAAAAAACATTGACAACACATTGAAAACAACCCACTATATGAAAAAATAAAAATATTGTAAAATCAACATGTTAAAACACATAAAATAATGTAATAGGATGTTATTAGTATATCAGTGGTTACTTAAAAATTCCATTTCTATTACTTAATTTGAACATAATTGATAAAAAAGAAATAGTTTTTTTGAAATATTTACAATATTCACCACTATAATTGTAAAATTATACTTCTTATTCATCATCTCTAGTTTTCATCATTCACATGGACTCAAAAGTAATCTCGTTATTGATCTTCTTATAAAAAAATTTATTTTCATCTCATTTTATAATAACTGATTAAATTTGGTAATTTTTTTAGAAAAAAGTATTTTTTATATTTTAAGGAAGAAATTTTATTATCATTATTATCTAAATGGATCCACCTCATGTTTTCTAAAATAGATGAATCATCCAACTTCCCATAATTTTCACATATAGTCTTGAAAATATGAATGATCATATTAATGTATTAATCAATACATTCATTATCATCATCAATTTTAATATCTACAAATCGACTCCTCAAAACCAAAAAACTTATACCATTACCTATAAATTATCTTTATAAATTATTTTAAAATTGTAATATACTTACATTTTGATAGGAAATACTATGATTGATAGAAAAGAATATAAAAAACACCAAGATTATATGAATAATGATTTATTATTTATTGGATGACCCCAACCCCAATAGCCCGAAGTCGATGTCTGCTTTATTACATTGGAATAAGAAATAAGGGATCACATGAAAATGGAAAAATTACTTTAGTATACATGGTATACTAGATACATACTTCAGTCCTATATTACATTTTAAAAATCAAAATAGAAAAATATATTTATGAGAAAAAAATTATTCCTTATGGAATATCCTTACACATCAATCATATGATACTTAATTGAATACTCGAGAAAGGAAAAATATAATTTTGAAAAAAATTTATTTATAAGGATTAAGTATAAAAAAATTATAATGAGTTAATAATGAATAATAAATATAAAATGGTAAATTACTGAACATGGATTCAATGTAATCAATAACATTGCTATCACAATTTCTTAAGTTATAATCTATATGGAAAGATAAATAACTGAAAACACGTTCCATTTAATTAATAAAATTACAATTAAATTCATAAAGAGATAATATAATTATTAAAATATCGTGCATAACATGATAAGGTATAATCAATATAGTCAGGTAAATTTCTGAAAATATATTCCATTTAATTAATAAACAGAGAATGAAATATTCCCAGATATAATATCATGGTCACAATATCATGTATAATAATAACTGATTTATTAATGATGGAAATTACTAATTATTGGATGTCCTGATCCCCGACATCATGATACCTCTATCATCATGAGATTTCACAAGATGATTTAAAACTACAGGTAGAAACCCATTTAATACTAGAATTGTGATTCACCTCATAATACTACCAATATATCAAGGTGATATATAATTATATACTCTTTGTATAATTTCATATACATATAATTCCTCATATATCAAATAATAGATTTAATTCATGAAAAATGTACCATATTATCATATATCTGTATTGATTATTGAATAAAGATTTATCGATATTTACATAGATAGAAAAATAACTTTTGAAGAAGATAAATGTGTGAGTAAGTGATATATGGTTTATGAAATAATAATTCCCATGATAAATAATATCGATATATAAGGGAAATTTAATATCCATAGGAATGTGAACAATTCAAGGGAATGTTAATTAAAATAAAAAAAATCAAGGAAAAGAGTGTCAACACATTCCTTGGTCAAAATGATCATAAAACATCCATAGAGTGAATATGTATGGTCTCAATACAACATATCCCCATAGATGTATATATATAATAAATGGTTTCTGGCATTGATAAATAAAAAACTAAAAAATTATCAATAAAAACATTATTGAGGAAAATATTTTTTTTTTCCTTTTAAAATTACCTTTGTAAACTAAATGTTCAAAAAATATTTTGAATTTCTTTCATTGAAAAAAAACATTGGAAAAAGTAAATTAATTTTTATAATATACAGTTGTTAGGATAATAGGAAACTCCATACATTCTGATTACATTAAAATAATGGTTCTTCTCACATTTTTAGTAAAATCCATGTGGGCCATATTTTGAAAAGGAAATTATGATTCCTTTAAAGACATTTTTAAAATTTAAAATTGGGTAAAAATGACTTTTAAAAACTATTTTTAAAAGGATTAAAAACATTTTTGAAAACATTTTTGGAAGACAATGTTTTGGAGAGAAAAGGATTTCTGACCGAAGAGAAAAATGATGTTATAGTTTCATTGAAACATTTTCTCAATATTTTTAGGTACTAAAGAGGGTAGAAATGGTTATATTAATTGAAAAAGTGTATAAATAAATAGAATATAAGATAATGAAATTGTTTATTATACAAATATCAAATAATTTATTTTAATGGATATTCAGGTATAGACAATCCTAGTTAAAATGAACTAGTGAAATAAAAAATTTCAAAGATCATAAAATTGATGTGAGAATTAATAAATGAATCTATTTTGTGTATAAAATATAAATCCAAATAAAATGAATAGATTTACAATATAAGATAATCAAAACTAATTAGACACATAATAATTAAATATCAAGGATAGCGAAGAAGTAATATAAACGAATGAAAAGAAATTATGTTATGAAATATTTTACAACATCATAACTTTTAGATCAAATACCCTTGGATGAAATAATTAAAATTTAAACATAAAATATAATGAATTATTAAGTAATCATTATATTACATGTCAATGGGGAATTATATACACCATTTAAATGAAATTGAATAATAAATTTTCTTTTTTGAAAAATATATTTCTTTTTTTCATGTATTATTTTAACCTTTTATTGATCATTCTTTTGTTGGGTCTTGATTTGGTCTCATTTTTTGTGATTTTCAAAATTTTTTGAATCCCATGGTGCTTTCCATTGTTGTTTCATGAATAAAAAAATTCATATTTTTTTTCCTAACAGCATGTGCTAATTTTATTTATCCAGTAGAAGGGGGAACACAGTTTTACGAAACCATGTAGCCCCCATTGCAATCGTGAACCCGTTGATAGAGTGGGTTTTAATGTTTAGAACTTGGGTTTTCAAATAGTGTGGACCACTAATATAAACCATTGACCACAGGATAGTATGGGCACAAGATAAAGGTGAACAAATTGCATGCATTTATAGATAGTCCAGGAAACCATGAACATCAACATTTAATCCCCCGAATATATATATGATAATTACTAGATCCTATGTATTTTTTCATAAGAAACCTCAAACATCCTAATATGGTTTCAATTAATTTTGGAGGTTCTCAATAGAATTCAATGGATCATCAAAACCCTTCTAATTTTAAACAATGATCTGGTGAAAGAAATCGACTCCCCTATAGCATTTGATCTCTTACTTTATTAGGTTACACTATGCTCTGTCTTTATCTCCCATTATTGAGGGATAAAAACCTCAAATTTTTTATATTTTAGATCTATTTTTTCATAGATATTGTTTTTTTCTATCTTGATCCTTGGTTTTGATCCTATATCTTCTTCAGCATTGTTATTTTTATCACTCTACCTAGAAAAAATGACTAAGGGTTGGCGAACATTCATCGATGATCCTATGGTATGTGTTTTATATGCTAAATACCATAGTCTTGATGATTAAATTTTATCATTATTTGTATTGTTTAACATCCAATTTTTTCAATTACTTATGAATTATAATAGATAATTGAATCCTAATGAATTTGAGATACCCTTTGAAGATCCTATTGGATTCATTGGAGATTATGATACAAGGAATAATGGAAACCCAGGGGGTATTCCAATTTCCATGAAATGATAAATATGAAATTAAAGAGTTTAATCATAGTGGTTATGAAATTAATCCAATTTTGAATGTTATGTCTTGTAAAAATGTTATAAATATTATTTGTATTAGCCTTAGAAGGTTAATGAGTAATGGGATGATTCATTGAAATTGTGTTAAATAATAAAGGGTTAAAATTATTTTAATGGATTTGAATGATAAATTAAATAGTGCACCTCATTGATATTGTCTGATAAAATGGTGATTATTGTTGAACCTTGTTGTGTATATGTGAAAAATTATATTTGGTTGTTGGATTGATGCTCCTCATCCATGGGTATCAAACTAATTCACTATTCCCTAATACATACATGAGGATTGGTGTTGGACTAATGCTCAAAGAACCAAAGATTTGGTTGCAAGACTTATGCTCTATATACCCGTGATAATGATGTTGTATTGATGTTACAAGCATCTATGATAATGGAACTGGGATTTATTATCCAAGGTATAAAAATAAAATTGGAATTATTTTGAATAATTAAAACCTATTAAAAAATAAATTTTTAAATCCCTATAGAGAATTTTCAGACTCTGAAATGGGCCGAAGTATCTATGATTGGATTGGGTTTCAAATTGAACCCAATGGACAATATGGTTAAATGATGATTAATAAATGTTAATCCAACTTAATTTTATAATTTTTTTCATTTATTTTTTATATAACTGCATACATTTCTATTGAATTTATATAATTTTAGAAGATGCTGGTTGTGGAATACTAAGTCATACTCACACCCTACGCAAGCCACCGGTTGGTACTCGAGTAGAACTCATGTTTCTAGGGTAGGATATGTGAAATACACCATTATTAGATGGATGAGTGGTTAGTCAGGATGGAGAATAAATGATGGAACTATATATGATGTTGGGTCCTGATTGGGAATTTTCAATTTCTATTTATTTTAGGTTTTCACATGATAGATGACACATATATAGAATGATATATCTACCACTATGGTTTATGATAATTTACTCTTTTTTGAGATTCTTCATGTGATTCTTTGTTCTTATTTGTTATTATTTATTATTATTTTGGATATTTTTATATTGATCTTCACTATCGTATTTCATTGATAATGAGGTTATAGTCTCCCCATATAACATATTAGACCCTCACTTCTAGTCGGTATCCTTTGGCATATGGAGATGCATTCATGAGATTATGAGGAAAACTAGATTAGATAAATTGTATGTAAAACTAGGGATTGGATGTTACAAGGTGGTATCATAGGGAGGCTTCCATCATCTAACATATGTGTTATAAGCCTTTGATTGGGATGCTTGAGGGTAGATATAGTGCCATGGTTTTAATCATGGGGTAATATATATGGAATATTTTTATTGATTTATGTGAAGATATATTATGTAGATGTGTAAATGATGTGTTATGTGTCATGATATGAGAGTTGGTAATTTTAGTGACATTCCACAAAGATGATGTATTTTGGTAGGGAGATTGGAGGATATATATGGGAATTCCCCTCTATAAATGCGATAATAGGCCCCAATTGTTCTGGTTGTGGTGGTAGAAGAGAACTTATGTGGAAACATAGCTCATTTTATGAATATCATAGAAGGAGTCCCTATATGCGATATGCAGAATATCTCTGATCTCATTAGGGAGTTCTAAATGTAGCACACTCTTATGTTTACTAGAGAGGGTTGACCTGAGGCAGATGAGTTCACAATTGAGTCTATCAAGACAGTCGTGTATAATTTAGAGAGTCACCTTGAAAATAGACTAAAATTAGTAGCCTATATTTCATGAGGACCAACAAAATGCTGGTGGGATATTAAATCCTGGGATGAGCTATTAGAAGGCATGGAATGTAAGGACTTCTAGGAAAGGTTTAATGAATAACTTTACCTAGAGACGCTAACATATGAGAGGGAGACATAGATTGTGTGGTTGACCCTTGGAAGCATGTCAAGTATGGACTATGCTGGTCGCTTCACCGAATTTCTCAATACTGTCCCAATGCTTGTAGGTGATGAAGAAACTAAGCATTGACATTTTATGGATGTACATAAATGTGATATTATGTCCTATGATAATATCTTCTGATTGAAGAAGTTTTGTAAGGTAGTGAATCATGATCTTATGTATGAGGGGAACCCGAAATAGGTTTCCTGTGTAGGATATATGGATTTAGGTGTACAACTTATATTTACTTATTCATAGGGTTGAAATCATTTCTATAAGAACATTTACCAGAGATTAGGTGGATAGAGTTTCCATGGGAGTGTATGAATTTCTCAATATAGTGATCAAATGTTTTTATATTATTGTTTTATGTTGGGATACATTTGTATCCAGTGTCCCCAACCATAAATTTACTGTCGAGATAGAATAAATACATACAATTGATAGATGTTATAAAGAAAACATCGATAGGTGGGAAATAATTGAGGACCTATGTTGATATAGAGAAATGTGGGTGGTTTTATACACCATACCAGTCCAGAAATCGTAGTACTACTAGCAATGCGGGTTGAGAAGGAAGTCCTTTTACTTTTGGGTAAGGGTGACCATATTAGCAGAGTAGTGAAAAAATGGGAACGTAGAATTTATCAGAGGGTAAAGATATATGTTATATGCATCCTATTCAACCTGCTCTTATTTATAGAGAGAAAGAACCATCGATGGATAGAGGTAAAATTATTGTATCTTATAACCACTCTAATTTTTATTTGATACAGGATACTCACATTTTTTTATATATTCTCTATTTGTGAATGGTTTTGGTATGAAAGAGGAGTATGTGTGTGAGGTTATGAAAACTAACACCCTGTTTAGTGTGCATTTTAAGGGCATAAATCTATGAAGGTGGTGTTCTTTAAAATTTAATGAGTATCATTTCCTTTGGGATGTGTACCAACATGGTATGTCAGGTTTTGATAATCTTTGGTATAAACTGGATTTTATCGTATTGATCTTACATTTATTGTTACCATATGAGAGTATATTTTACCTCGCATGATGTTGATGTATATATTCATGATGGATAATGGGATATCATGTTAGACCCTACAAGGATAGTTCATCAGTAAATGGGGGAGCTCGCCAACTAGGTTGCGAGTCATTTATTGGATGATGGGGGGTGTGGAGCATGTTGTCTTTATATTTATAGTGTACTTGTTTCAAGACTTATTTTATATGGACCTCTTGATCATTCCACCTGTTATGGATATTGAGTTTAAATTTGAGAAATTTCATAGAGATAAACTCGTTTCGAATCCACCTTACAGAATAGGACCAACATAGCTTCAAGAACTCAAGACATAGTTGGATTAGTAGTAAAATAATTAATTGAACTATAAATGTATGTCACCTTGGGAATCCCCAGTTTTTTCTAAGTAGGATGTGGGAATGTTGTGTTTATAATTCAATTACCTAAATTTGAACCAAATGATGATTAAGAATCAGTATCAACATCAACATATCATTGATCTAGTTGACTAGAAGATTATTAAAAATTATTAACTTGAGGTTAGGGAAACATCAGCTAAGAGTGAAAACTTATGATATACCATAGAATGATTTTAGAAAAATGTATAGACTATAAGAGTTCTTAATGATTTCATTTGGATTGACAAATTCTTTGACCTTGTTTATGGCCTTGATGAACTGAATATATCTCCAATTACAATATCAACTTCTAGTTGCTTTTGTGGATGAAATAATTATGTACTTAATGTCTCATAAAATTCATTCCCAATATCTTGACACAATTAGGAGTACACTGAGAGATCATGTGATTTACTAAAATCAATCTAAATATAGTTTATCGATTGACAATAAGTATTTATTATGTTATATAATCTCTTAGAAAGGTGTATCGGTCGACCCAGAAAACATCTATGAAATTGTTTCATAATACCTTCCCAAATTTTTTTATGATATCAATATATTTCTAGGATTGGAAGGTTATTAATATAGATTTATATAGGTTTTTATAATTTGGAATCATCATTTTTTAGGATCAACAATTAAGGTTGTCATGTTTGAATGGTTTTGGTATGTTAGAAGTCCATCTAAGATATAAAGAAGCGTTTCAACACTACACAGGTATTTACCCCACCTAAGATGGGTGTGGAGTATAACCTTTTATCTGATAAATCCTGAATCCTACTTGGAGTAGTTTTGATTTAGGGAGACTTTTTTTTTGATATTAGTAAAAGAAATTGTGGCCACATGAATAAAATTACCCTAAAAACAATATAGGGTTGGATGTGGCGGTTTATGAATTAATATTACGATATAATTAGCTATAGGTCAATAGGTTTGTTGTTTATACCGACCATGATAGTATAAAGTACATCTTTTGTTAGTATGAATTAAATATCTGGCACTGGTGATGGATCAAATACCAGAATACACTTGAATTTTAGCTATCCTATGCACTTGGTAGGGGAAATAGTGTTACCGAAGCTTTGAACGAAAAGATAATTACACTAGTAGTCCAAGACTACCACTCTTAGTGGATAATGATGAACATGGTTTCGAAGATTCATATAGTGGTTTAGGAGGGACAATGAGAGATGATCCACATATCCTTATCAGTTGAGTCCACACTTCTGAGCCAGATAAAGGAGAGGTAGTATGAGGAGATAGAGTGTTTAACATTGAAAGCTAGTTTCAGATGGGGGGATAGCTTATTATTGGTTTATCTATGATGACGAGATCATCAATGTTTAGGGTCATATTATTATGGATAAAGGTATGGATGTGGACTTGATGTGTGATTTCTATGACTTGAAGTGGGTAGTATATCACTATTTAACTAAAATGTACCATCACCTTTGTATGAAATATTGTTGGCTAGTAATGAAGAAAGGTATCATCAGTTTTGTAACAATATGATTACATGCTAGCATGTGAAGACTAAGAATCAATTAATTTCTTGTCTTTTACAATTATTTCTTCTCCCAGAGTGGATGTTGGATGAAATTAAAATGGATATTATGGTGACTGTTCTGAGAAGACATTAGAATAATGATGGGATATGGGTGATTTTGAATAATTTGATGAATGTATCAGTTTCATTCCAATTAGGAATACATCTATAGTTGATTAGTGTAGTGATATCTATGATCATGATGTAGTGGGTTTTCTCAAGGGGTTTTGTGAAGTATATTCATATATCATGAGCCTTTATTTACTTCATGCTTCAATAATGTATTGAAAAAGGCACTGGGTACTTAGTTTTTTCTAAATACATCTTTTCACCCATAAAAGACATGAAATTAAAGAACAATATATAGGTGTTGGAGTAATTACAGTGGGAATGTGTCCCAGAAATTAGTGGAAGTTGGGAGAATCAATTAACATTACTGATTTCAACTATAAATTCATTTATCCGTTGACTTTTCATATGGAACTATATGAGGCACTCTATAGTAGGCTATGAATACCACCTTTATATTTGATGGAGGTGGGTGTGTCAGAATTGTTGGGATTGAGTCTCATGATAGAGACATCAGCGCAAATTTAGTTGATCTAGATTTCTATGAATACAATGGATAGTATAAATAATTATTATTCTCATTGACATAATAAACCTATGGAGTATACATTGGATGATAACATATTCCTTTTGGTGCAACCAAGAATCTGTCACCATCAGATTCAGAATCTTGGAAAGTTTGATCCCATATACTTTAGATAGATTGAGATTTCTGAGTGGATTATATTTTTTTCATAATAATTGGCTACCGCAACCCCTTCATATTTCATAAGATACATACTTTTTAACATCTATGATGTCTTGTGTTTTACACTACACCAATATTAACTTGTGAAATACGCAACACCGTATTAGCTGGCAGTATATGCAACACTATTCTTGGCTTGTGTTACAGACAATTTCAAATTCTTTTGATATAATTTATTTCTCACATGACCTAGTATAAGTGATAACCAGATATTATAATCTAGTCATAATACTGCTGGGTATGAATAGTATTAAATCCCTTCTAAAAATCAATTTAAATTAAAATAAGTGAGTCTATAAAATAATATGATAACTATTTATGGATTTTATTAATGAAATTTATGTCTAATATACTCAATGTAATGTTATAAATTCTTATTATTTGTTTTCTAAATATTATATAAGAACAAATTCATTTTTTCAGATATAAGAAGTATTAAAAAATAGTTTTACCGCCTTTTGATGGAGAACCCTTTTGAAATCTAGTTTATGAAATTTTTATATATTCTATTATACATTATAAAAATTTTATTTGAATGTTGGATATCAAAATTTACCTTGTTTGAATATATTTTGTTTTTATGATGAAATTCATATTTTAATGAATAGTGATAAATACTAGATTTTAATTCAAAACTACATTTTTGTCTAATTTATTTATATATTTTTATCATAATTTTAATTAGATTTAAAATGTAATTGGATTATAATTTTATCAATTAGTAAAATGTTTTAAATTTTATATAATTTCATATCTAAATTGAACATTAACACATATCAATATTTTAATATTTTTTACTTCTAAAAAACCCTCTTTCTTGTATTGACAATTGGAATTAATTTTCAACAAAATAATAAAACACATATGTTTTGAATTTTGAAAAATGAATTCCATATTTGGAATCTGTGGGTAAAAAATTTGTTAATATGTTACTTTTATAATATAGATATTTTGAATAGTAACTATGATATTTTTTATTTACCCCAGTTCAAGGTAAATCAGGTAAATTAGGGTAACAAACAATATGATAAAGATATTGAAATTACCCAAACACCAACCAAAATCCTATAAGATGATTTAAAGATCAACAATATCACATAATGGTTATGATTGATTCATTTAATGGACTTTTGTTTCATGAAAGTGTTGTAATTATAATTAAAACTAAATAAAGGGACAACATGTCACTCTCTTATCTCTTATAAGTATAACCATTTTTATGTGGTGGAGAATTTATAAAACATATAAAATAAATAGTCTCAAGAAATATAATGAAATTATATATATAATTTAAATTTATTTATATTTTTAAGTGACTAAATAAGTACCATTAATTATGACATAATAGTGATATAGAAATATTTTAATTAATTGAAATTTCAAATAAATGGTATTAAAAATATTAAAATAAATATAACATGAAATAATTAATGATCATTAAGAATTTTAATGGTGAATATGACATTTATGGAGTGTATTATATATTTTTTTTCAAATTGATCTATTGTGTGTATTTTATTTAAAGTCAAATAAATTAATAGTGCCAAAATCGTCACTATTGAAAATTTTTAAAAACAAAAATTATTAAATTATTTAAAATTATCAAAATAAATTTAAAAATAAAAATTTGAAAATTATAAGGTATAAAATTTCTAAAATTATCCTTTTATATAATCTTTACAACACATAAATAAATAATTATTACCATTTAATATTTGGAATATTATTAGATCAATTAATATTAAATAGATTAAATAAGGATAAATAAAAATGATAAGGATAAAAATAAAATCAAAACATGTCTAAATTGTATTTTATGAAATGATTTAGAACAATAAAAATCTTATATTTGAAATAATTTACATTGGAGTAATTTGAATTTAATTATTTATTTATATTAATTTAATAGTTTTGGTATTTCCAATGGTGCCCCTCCCATCTCCTACAAAAGGGTGCCTCTCATTCTCTTTTAATCACACCTCCAATGCACTATTTATCATCAAAAATCTTCCCATTTACTCTTCCAACATCCCTCACTTAATCTTATAGTCCAAAAATTGGGAATAAATCCATCATATGGATAGATTTTGTGAAAATCAAAAGGAGATACTCTAAAAAGTGGTAATTGTTTTATCACATCTACCAAAATTATTTTCTTCTTCTACATCCACTTATTATGTTTTCTATATATTAATTTAATAAATATATAATATTATACATGATTATATATTTTTATAACTACGTTACAACTTTATACATCCTTGTATCCATCCTAAAAAACAATATCACCATTTGTGTGTACGTACGACTTACCGTCTCCACACCGTGGTGTAATTTTTTATTCAACAATACTTAATTTGGATTATTATAATGGTGAATATAATGTATTTAAATAATTAACATAACATGACAATTATTATATATAATTAATATACCATCCAATACTATTTTTTAACTATTAAGTGAATGATTTCATCACTCATGCGTACGTACAACCTACCAACTCTATGACGCAATTCAATTCATTCTACATGAAATTCATTAATCAACGATAATATAAATTAATGGAATGAATAAATATGTTATATATTATAATTATATCATTTTATAAAATATGTAACTATAAACAAAGACGTGGAACATGAACTTATCTGACAAAACATACATTAGAATATAAAGCAGTTAAAATTTAAATAAGAGATGATAATGAAATGTTACTAAAAAAGGGAATATAATACAATCATATACGAAAAAATAATAATT
Source organism: Viscum album (assembly GCA_963277665.1). NCBI lineage: Eukaryota > Viridiplantae > Streptophyta > Magnoliopsida > Santalales > Viscaceae > Viscum > Viscum album. The sequence goes on along the minus strand of OY728159.1, from coordinate 1,755,007,364 downwards.
GATATGATTCTGGAATAATTAAATAACATTATTTAAATCATTATACATGATTTTCAGATACATAAAAATCATATCGTACCAAAGATAAGGTATAATTTCACATCTCATTATTATTTGAGATTATTTATATATAAGGATTTACTAGAGTATATTTATCGTCCACATCTATTTTTCATAAATATATAATATTATTTTAATTCTTATAAATTTCGTTTAAAGTAAATTTTTCCCATTGGTAATTTTTATTTAAATGTTATGAAATTAATATTTTGGCGTTTTTCAATACGAGGTACTTTTGGACTTGTTCAGCAAAAGTACGATGATAATGTTTTTTAACTTTGATGGCATGAATGGTATTTTACACTCTCATAACAACTTATTTCCCTGAATAATCATATACATGATTTAAAGATTATTTTATGTTAAATAATTTTCATTTAATGTTGCACCACATTTTGAGAAAATAGATTTTTTTGAAGAAAAATGTATTTTTCCTCAAGAATTAATTTCATGTGCTTTATCAAAAATATTTTCCTTGTAATATGTTATTCTCTAAATAGTTTAAGTATTTCTATCCAAATTGTTACTATGATTTATGGTGTTTATGATGGACTGATATTTTTGAAATCCATTTTACTTTTTTGTATTATAATAGAATGATATTTAAAGAAACTCATTTTATTCCTTGGGTTATGTTGTGATAAATTTTATATGTTTTCGTGATGCATGTATGAATGATTTAATTATGATATGTGTGGTACCTATATATCTCTGCAACTCATTAGGAAAAGAATTATATATCATTAAATATAAATGACTAGAATGAATAATAACTTCTGTTTTGTAATGCAAGGCTATAATAAAATGTAAATACTATTCTGTAATACATGGCTCGAATGAAAAGTAAACCCATTTTTGAAATTTACTTTATCTACTATGATGGTCTTGGCATCAATGCCTTGGATACTATGGAAATCATTTTTTTAATTATTTCTTTTCTAGAATTCCATGTTTTATTCCAATGCTATTTTCTCAAGGTTCATGATTCCATTATGATTTTTGCATTTTGAACTACCATGATTTTTTTCATGACTCAACATTCTGGAATATGTAAACTGTGATATGTTTTTTTTAAATTATGTTAATGTGTTTACATTATTATGATTATATTTTGTTAAATATTTTATAACCATACCCTTATTGAGTATTTGAGATCATCCCTTTTCATGTTTCATTTCCCCGAGATATTAAGAAGGGTATTATTTAAGATGTGTCGAAAGGGGGTTCTAGTTATGCAGGATAAAATATTAGATGATGTAGATGTTTTATGAACTAGTTTTTTTTGCTTTCTAGTTTAAACATGCACTAAACTAATACCATCTTTTGGAATCTATTTGTGTCGTGCATTACGTATTCAAAAAAAGTGATGTAATGTCTATGTAGGTCAATATTGGGTCACAAAAATTTTTATTAGAGTGATGGTTTAGTTAACCTTTGGAATGAAATATATTAATGATTTAGTGAGGTCAATAGAAATATTTATAAGGTATGTATAGGGATGTCCCTATGTGTAAGTCTAACTATAGGCTATAGTTATATAATTATGGTAACTATCATGAGTAACGTAGGTGTAAATATAACATGTTAGAGATTGAAAGTAGTCCCCCATGATTATGATGTTTTCTTAGTATTATTTTTGCCTCTCAAACTATTCTTTTTGGGATTTAGGCAAAGGATAAAACCTGAAGGATCGATGTTAATGATCAATTCACTAGGCAATTCTAATGTCCCGGTTCCGGAAGCCACCCAAGGGTGCCTCGTACCTAGTTGGTCACATGGACTCAAGCGCATTTCCCCAAATGCCAGAGGCTGCGGACTAGCAGCGAGGGCCTTGGGTGTGATAGTGGGGAAACTATGGCCTCGTTGGAAGAGTACACAACGAAAATAAATAACACATACAATAGCAGAAGCAGTAAATATCCAATAGTAGTAAATAGTTGAAAACTAAACAATAAAAAACTGGAGAACACACATATATATGAAATGATTCATGATACATATGTCTAGTAAAGAATCCAAACAAGTCACAATTTAGAATAAAATACTAATAAAATGTACAAAAGAAAACAGATAAGAAACTCCTCAGCATCATAAGCCTTAGATTGGTCCCATGCACTCCTGCTCCAATGCAAGTCTCGTACCTGAAGTCGAAGGGTGCATTCCCTTGTATATACCTACAACAATATAATCTATTTGGGCCCAAAATCTTCACCCAAATAGGGAGTGAGACTAAATCCCAGAAGGAAACCTCCCAAAGATTTGTTCTTAAGATTCAATGAGTATATTGTAGGTAATTCACAGTAATCAGTAAACAGTAGGCAGTAAATAAGATGATACACAATAGTAAACAATCCACAGATCAACAAGCAGTAGTGAAGCAACAGCTAACCACAAACAGGAATCCCTATGGGAAGTTCTCACATCCATCCCCTTTGATCTTATCCAAGAAGTACCAACAACCTGCTGGGCAGTACACTCATCCTAACCCCTCTGGTTTGGTCATACGAAATTATAAGACTCTCTAAGGAAGCACACTAAGTTAATTCCCCTTATAGTCTAAGGTAGTCAGGGACTCTATGAGTTAGATCACACTGTCAATTACCCTTATTGCCCCACGGTCTAGAGACTCTTTGAGGAAGCTCACTCGGTCAATTCCTATTATAGCCTCAAGTCTATCACAGACACTCTGTGTAAGCTCACTCGGTTAATTCCTCCTATAGCCTAGAATGGTTTAGGAAATTCAAACAAAACAGAGACTCTATAATGAATCCCACTCAGTATATACCCTTATAGTATATAAAGCTTAAGACTCTATATGTAAGCTCACTCAATCTGTCCTCATGTAGTCTATAATATCCAAGACTCTCTGGGAAGCTCACTCGAACTATCCCCTATAGTCTATAATGTTTGAGACTCACTCTGGAAGCTCACTCGGTCTATCCCCTTATAGTCTATAGCACCATGTTCTCACGAACTCATTCCAGTCAGTGCATAATAATGCAATAAGGACATAGTAAACCTACAGAGCTACTTGGGTAACCTGTCTACAACATAACAAGCAATGTTAGGAAAAAACACTCTATCCTACGATCACAAGGCATGGAAAACAGGTATAACGACCAAAGGCTGAAAAAGACCAAAAGGTTGTAAACATAACAAGGAATTGGAAAAACATCCAATCATAGAAATTATCCCTATACATAGACAAATTAATTCTACACAACCATACATGCAAGGAAGGAAAACAACATGGAAAAACAGTAATCACACAATACCTTGTTCAAGGGTATTGGTGGAATTTGAACATAATACTCAAAGACATTGATCGGAAAGGCACAAATCACCTACCATGATGGTAGGATATCGATATACATGAAACAAGATCCTTGAATATCCTTATAATGTCATAGATCAATGAAAACTCAAAAACCGTTCAACCCACAATAACATGAACAGGAGGAGGAATTGGAAAACGAAGCTCTAGGATTAGGAAGATCTTATCGTCGTCATTCCAATGCAATCGATGGTGGTAAATTTGGAGAACGGAATGAGGATCAGGGGATCGGAGGAGATTCGCAGCCGTAAAGGATGCTCTCAGTCGAAAAAGCTGGAGACAAAGCGTGGTTAGGTGAATAGACGTGACCCTGGTCCATTTAATGAAAAAAAGCGATGTATATGGTGTGTACTTTCAGAGTACATGGCGTGTACTAGGGTTTTCTGTACTCCACTATAACTGGCCTCCACATCACCCCAACATGGTCATGTGTGTGGCCCAGACACAGACATCACACGACCTCGCGCGGTAAGGGAGTACATGGCATGTACTTCAAAAATTTCTAAAAAAAAAATCTTTTCTCAAAAACTCTAGAAAAAGTAAAATAATACCTGAATAGAAGTTCCGAGTTATTACAAACATACCCACTTAAAGAAATAAATCCCCAAATAACCCTAGAAAGGTGTAGATGGAGAAAACCCAAATAGCTCGTACCACTGTTATCGTACATCAGCATCCTTTTCCCAAGTCTAGTCTTGTACCAACCCATGCATCAATAACACCCATACCAAAGGAACAGACCGACCATGGAGAACCATCATACTGCGAGCAACAATCCTGATAGGTTTCTCCTAAAATGATGCATCCACTTCGAGCTCAACCTCCTCAGGAGTAAGGACATGAGACGGGTCTGAAAAGTAACGTCGGAGCTGAGAAACGTTAAAGACGACGTGCATAGCCTGATATCTCTGAGGTAACTACAATTGATAGGAAACCGGACCAACTCTATCCAATACCTCAAATGGACCGACATACCATGGTGAATGATTTCCATGTATCCAAATTCTCTTGTTTCCCAACCTTGGTTCCACACACAGGAAAAACTGATCCCCAACCTCGAACTCTAGAGGTCGTCTCCGCTGATCAGCATAAGACTTATATCAGGACTGTGTTGTATCCATCTTCTTCCAAATCGACTCAATCTGCATCGAGGTCTCCTAAAAAAGACGAGGTCCCAACAAAGCTGCCTCTCCTCCCTCCAGCCAGCATAATGGTGATCGACATCACCTACCATACAAAGCCTCATAAGGTTCCATCTGAATAGATTCCTGAAAACAGCTATTGTAGGCGAACTCCCCAAGAGGTATATGCTTATCCCAAGAACCACTAATCTTCAGAATGCAGGCTCGGAGCATTTCCTCAAGCACCTAAATTGCACGCTCGGACTGGCCATCTGTCTGGGGATGGTAAGCTGTACTCAAAATTACCTGTGTACACAAAGCCTTCTAAAGCCCCTGCCAGAACCGAGAAGTAAAACGTGAATCCCTTTCTGAAACAATGGAGTGTGAAACTTCATATAGACAAACAATCTCTTGGATGTACAACCGAGCAATCTCATCAACACTGATGTTCTCATTGATAGGCAGGAAATGAGAAACCTTTGAGAGTCTGTCAATAAAAAACCACACTACGTCGTTCCCTCGAGGATACCTCAAAAAAAATGGTCATGAAGTCCATCTCAACATCATTCCACTTCCACTCTAGAATGGGTAACTACTGTGGAAGGGCTTCTGGTCGCTGATTCTCCGCTTTCACCTATAGACTAGTGGAACACCTAATGAAAAAACCATCAACATCTCTCTTTATACCTGGCCACCAATACTGGTGGAGTAAATCATGATACATCTTGGTGACTCCATGATGAACTTCCCAAACTGAGGAATAAAAACCCCACAGTAGCTCCTCGTGTATGTCTGCTGGCACCCATACACTTCCCTGGAAACGCAAGATCTCATCCTCTCCTATGGTCCACCCAGGAATAGGGTATTCTCCTCACATTCTTTCCCGTGGGACTAGGCCTTTAGAATCCGATAGCTGTCTCATTCATACATAATCAAGAAGTGTATAGGTAACATCTACAAAAGATAGAAAGGTATTCCCTTATCTGTATTGAACCTCCAAATTCATCTCAGGAAATAGATCCATAAGATTCCACTCACTACTAGACACTTGAACTACATGTATCTTAGTTCTATTTCTCAACGCATCAGCTCCTACATTGCCTTTCCCTGGTGTATAGGAAAGCTCAAAGTCAATGGACTGAAGGTACTCGACCCACCTGTGCTGTCTCAAATTCAAATCACGCTGTGTTAAGAGGTACTTGAGACTCTTGTGGTTGATAAACCCAAAAAAGTGCTCTCATTGATCATAATGTCTCCTACAGCATAGGTCATGAACAATAGACACCAACTCTAGATCGTGTGTCGGGTAATTCTTCTCTTCTGTCCTTATCTGCCAAGACCCATAAGCAACGACTTCATCTCCCTGCATAAGCATAGCTCCCAGCCTGATTCCATAAGCATCGAAGTAAACAGTATATCTCTTTCTTGGCTCTGGCAAGACTAGTATTACTACTGATGTCAAAATCCCTTTCACCTCCTAAAAGGCTGACTCATATGAATCTGACCATAAGAACTTCACCCCTTTCTTGGTCAGACCTTTCAGGGGTGCTGCTAGGTGTGAAAAGACATGTATGAAATTCATTTTGTATACATCTAGACCTAGATAACTCCACACCTCAAAGGTATTCTTCGACTGCTCCCAGGAAACTACAGCTCTCACATTCTCTAGGTCTACTAATACTCCTGTCTCTGAGATAACATGACATAAGAAGTGAATCTGATCCATCCAAAAGTATCATTTTGAGATTTTAGAATATAACTGATGCTCTTTCAGTGTACTCAAGACAATCTAAAGATGGTTAGCATTGTCATGTCGATTGTGAGATTACACCAAGATGTCATCCATAAAAACCACCATGAAGTAATCCAGGTATGGATGGAACACTTGGTTCATCAGTGCCATGTAAACTGTAGGCGCATCCGTGAGACCGAATGGTGTAACCATATACTCGTGTTGACCATACCTCCTTCATAAATCTATAAGAGATATATCAGATAGTCTAACGTGGAACTGATGATAACCGGATCTCAATTCCATATTTGAGAACACTCGGGCTCATCGAATCTAATCAATGAGATCATCGATCCTCGCCAAGGGATATCGGTTCTTGAACGTTAACTGGTTTAGCTACCGATAATCCACACAAAGCCTGAGGGTGTTGTTTTCCTTCTTCAAAAATAGGACAATTGAACCCCAAGGATAAATACTGGGTCGGATGTAACCCATTTTCTGCAACTCCTCCAACTTCTTCATGAGCTCATGAAACTCAGGTGTAGCCATCCTATAAGGACGAATGGACGGCGATGTCTGTCCTGGAACGAGCTCAATCGAGAAGTCTACCTCACACTCTAGAGGAAACCCTGAAAATTCATATGGAAGGACATCTCTGAAACGATTCACCACTAGAGGAAAGTCTAACTGTGATGTCCCTTGGGCATCCAGATATTTACTAGCAATTGGAGTTGTAACACCACCTAGCCCATGATGCTCGGGTCCTGATCGACTCGCCTGGACATCCCAGTCGCCTCTATAAAGAAAGGATACACCCTTAGGTGATATGGAACTTACATTGCGGCGATAACAGTCGATGAATGCTTCGAAGGAAACTAGCTAGTCCATTCTGATAGTGACATCATAGCTCGTCATCTCTAGGACATAGAGGTACCATAAAAAGTGACACCCCGCAACCTCAAGAGGGCACTCTCTACACTGACTTATTCTAACCGCTCTAGTCGCAAATGGTGTGTCTAGGTTCAAAGTAATGGAAGTGGAAAATATCCAGATCCCAAGGCTCTCCATAATAGAAACAGAGATAAATATTTTCGTAGCACCAGTATCGAAAGTAGTTGATTTTAAAACCGAAGCTACTAAGATCGTACCTCTAACTATAGAAGGGTCTGAGATCATGCTCCTACTGGGTACTCTCCACTACAAAATCCTGACCTGTACCACTACCCTGTAACCCTACCTTACCGCTCTGAGATAATCCACTCTACTGTCATTGAATGATCGGTGACTGACCACCACGGCCTCAACCTCCACCTCCGCCCGAACGGCCGGAATAACGTCAGTTCCCAAATAGGTGAGAGACTGGTGGCGCTGCTCCTAAATGAGGAGTCATAGAAGAACCCCTGTCACCGGCTATTGGTGAGAAGAACTAACAAAAGAGCTGAAGGTGACCCATCTTTCCACAATATCGACACTCCACTAGATCTCTCGGGCAGCGTGAACTCGTATGATTGCTTCTCCCACACTGGTAGCACACCACCTGGCTACTTGGAGATGCATCCCACCTACTATGATCCCCTCATAAGGTCTTCATGAACTATAAAAAAACTCTCTTGGAACTGTGAATCAGCACTTGTATCCAGAATGACGGGTACTGCCATTATTGGCACAACAGGAGGACGTCTCGGTGGCATGACTCTCCAAGGTCAAGCACACACCTTAGATCAAGATTAACAGGGACTGAAAACAAGAGTGTAAGAAGGGAACACGAGATAGAAAGCACTCAAATTTTACAATAAATTATTACACAGAGTGTACATTTACTACATGGTGTGTTCCCTGAAGTCATCCACATGGGTGTGCACTCCTATCCAGACTGGTCGTGTAACTCCCCAGACACACGACATGTTTTCCCCACACACGACGTGTACTTGAGTCCCCATTCCCTGCCTGAGTCCTTCTACAAGGATAATACACACAACTATCTCCTAAGGAAAGACTACATGGCATGTAAAAGACCTACATGGCGTATAATATACAACCCTCACCTTGCCCGTGTTGTTAGTGACACAACCTATGTACCCAAGTCACACTAAAGAGAATGTTCCAGAAGGACAGGATGTGTTCGAAGAAGTCCCATCAGACTGTGTGGCTAGAAACACGGTCGGCTACACAGCTGACACTTTACACAGTGTGTTCCAGGTAGATAAATCGTGTATAAGAAAGGGTAACACTGACCCGTGTTATTCATGACACGGTCGGGTAACTTGACCAGACTACACTACGTGTACGATTTAGACACAACGTGTATGTGAAAAGATAACATGACATGTGTTGTTCTTGACATGGTCGGGGTACCTATTTCATAATAAACGAAATTCTAATCTAGTACGTGACTTGATCCTACAAGATTTCTCACAACCTCGTGTCCCTGCTCGCACAGTCAGTGACACAACTATAGACTACACGGTGTGTATTCATAAAGTACATGCTGTGTATTCTAGGTTTTTCTGGACAGTAGCCTCAGAAACTGTTCCGGAGCCCAGAAAACATAGAAAACCAGCACTAAGGGGCCAATTTCCGATCCACGAGGGACCATACTCCCCGCGAATTAATGCTTGGAATAGTATACAAGTCATAACAAGGTAACAAGAAATGATCCACCAACTTCCGGACCATGAGGGCCCATAACACCTCATGAAAAAAATATCGGCATCCATCCATGCAAAGCAGTACACCAACAAATTGCCTATCAAATAGTAGGGATTCTATCAAGGCATCTATCACAATAGTTTGAACAGTATACACAAATTCTATAACAACAACATGAAATTTCTAATGCATCCTAGATGGCATGGATAGAATCCATGGAATGTGATTTCTAACAAGTTTCTATATGATGCATGAGATGGCATACCCTCATATCCTCAGGTTGGGGCAGAAATAGAACCGAAATAACAACAACGGTAACATCACGAAGCATGTGAATCACCTAATGGTGATATCAAATCAACTGTAAAATTGCAAACCATTAAAATTGAAATAAACTAGGTAGTATTATGTTTCCCTGTACACGGGTTAGCGACTCCCGGGAACATATTATTACCAAGTACCCATTCTGTCTTATCCCTGGCTAAAGGATCCAAATAGTAAGTCAAGAGAAATGAATCCATCTGATACCACTATGAAACGTCCCTATTCTGGAAGCCACCTAGAGGTTCCCCATACCCAGTTGGTCACATGGCCTCAAGCGCATTTCCCTAAATGCTAGAGGGTGCCGGCTAGCAGTGAGGGCCTTGGGTGTGATAGTGGGGAAATTATTCCGTCAATGGAAAAGTGCGCAGTGGAAGTAAACAACATATAAAATAGCGAAAGAAGTAAATATCCAACAACAATAAACAGTGGAAAACTAATCAATAAACAACTAGAACACACACATATATATGAAATGATGCAAGATACATATATCTAGGGAAGCATCCAAACAACTCACAATTCTGAATACAATAATAAGCCAAAGTACAAAAGAAAACAGATAAGAAACTCCTCAGCATCGCAAGCCTCTTCTTGGTCACATGCTCTCCTGCTCCAATGCAAGTCAAGTACCTGAAGTCAAAGGGCGCTTTTCATTTTCTATACCTGCAATAATATAATCTATCTGGGAAAAAAATCATGACCCAAATAGGGTGTGAGACTAAATCCCTGTAGGCAACCACCCGAAGATTCATGCTTAATAGTCAGTGAGTATACGACAGGTAAGGTACAGTAATTTGTAATCAGTAGGTAGTAAACATGATGATACACACCAGTAATCAATCCATAGATCAAGAAGCATTACTGAAGAAAATCCTTACCACAAACATGAATCCCTCTAGTAAGTACTCACATCCATCCCCTCTGGTACAATCTAAGAAGTACCAACAACCCTATGGGCAGTACACTCAGCCTAACCCATCTGGTTTTGTCATACGAAATTGTAAGACTCACTGAGGAAGCACGCTTAGTCGATTACCCTTATATTCTAAGGCAGTTAGGGACTCTTAGAGGAAGATAACCCGGTTAATTCCATTTATATCCCTAAGGTTTTTAGACTCTCTGAAGAATCTCGCTCGGTTAATTCCTCTTATAGCCTCAGGTCTATCATATAATCTCTGAGGAATCTCACTTGGTCAATTCCTCCTATAGGCATGAATTGATTAAGGAAATTCAAACAAAACAATGACTCTCGGAGGAAGCTCACTTACTCTATCCCCTTATAGTATATAAAGCTCAAAACTCTCTGAGGAAACTCACTCAGTCTATCATCCTATATTCTATAATATCCAACACTCTCTCGGAAGCTCGCTGAGTCTATCCCCTATAGTCTATAATATCCAAGACTCTCTGAGGAAGCTCACTTAGTCTATCCCCTTATAGTCTATAGCACCAGGTTCTCACGACCCTGTGCCACTCAATGCATAATAAATTCTATAAAAACAATGTAAACCTACAGAGATACTTGGATAACCAGTCTATAGTATAACATGCAATGTTAGGGAACAACACTCTATCCTACGGTCACAAGGCATGGAAAATAGTTATAATGTCCAAAGGCTGAACATGAACAAAAGGTCGTAAACATAAAAAGACATGGGAAAAACATCCTAGAATAGTAATTATCTGTATACATAGCCAAATTACCTCTCCACAAGCATACAAGCAAGGTAGGAAAACAATAGGGGAATAACCGTAAACAGGCAATACACCGTTCAAGGGTATTGGTGTAATTTGCACATAATACTCAAAGACATTGAACGGAAAGGCACAAACCACCTACATTGATGCTAGGAGATCGATATACTTGAACAAAGAGGCTGGAATCTCCTTAGAATGTTGTATATCTACAAAAACTCACAAAAAGTTCAACCCATGATAACTTGCAATAGAGAAGGAATTGCAAAAAGAAACTATAGGAGAAGGAATAGCATAATGATGTGGTTCCAATGCAATTGACGATGGTCGATTCGGAGAATGGACGGAGAATCGAGGGCTCATAGGAGATTCACAATTGTACGAGATGCTCTCGGTTGAAGAAGCTGGAGAAGAAGCGTGTTCTGGTGATTAGATGTGACCCCAGATCATTTGAGAAAAAAAAGAAAGTATACGGCATGTACTTTTGTAGTACACAGCGTGTACTAGGCTTTTCCATACTCTTTTTTAAGTATCCTCCACATCACCCCTACATGGCTGTGTGTGTGGCCCGGACATGGCCAGAACATGGCCTCACACTGAAAGGGAGTACAGGGCGTGTACTCATAAAGTACATGGCGTGTTCTTCAAAATTTTCCAGAAACTTATCTTTTCTCAAAAAAATCCAGAAAAAGGAAAAACATACCTAATGAGAAGTTCTGGGTTCTTCTAGAAGTGAAATGATTTTCCTCCTAAACATTCAAATGTTATGGGATATGGAATGAAAAATCTTATTTATGTACTTACATAAGCTATGAATCATTTTGGACATCCAACTGAGCCGTGAAGGGAACAACTTTATGTTGTGTCTTTCACGAGGAAACACCCACCTTCATTCAGTGGGTATTTAGATGAACTTGTTTCTGATCAATGGATTAGTATCATGGAAATGATATTTTCCATCCTTCACTATTTTCAACATGAAAAAAATTATTTTTGTCTTTCTATTGTTTAGAATGTGAATCTAACCAGTGGTGAACTCTAATCAAGAACATATTTTTCAATTGGTAATTTTTGAGAATTGTTTGAAAAAATGTGTAAAAGGAGTTCCTTGAGATTAATAAAAAGGATCATGAATCCATTGGTACATACGAGGAAAATTTTCAAGGAATTAAAGGCATGATTCAATCATTAACATTCATCCAAAAAATAATGTTGATCGTTTCTTTAGTGGCTTAAAATCAAATCTTCAAAGGGAATTAGCTATTAGAGACATTATTATCTATGAAGATATTTTGCATTGTGCTATCAGGGTATAAATAGAAGTTGGTGTTTCTTGTCAATATCTTGGTTTGGATAAGAAACGAAAGATGGAGTTGAAGGGAAAATATCAAAAGAACGATGAAAATAAAATGAATGATTCCATTTTCTCAAAGTTTGAAAAGATGCCTGTGGGATACATTCATAAAGGGAGTAGAAAATGTTTTATGTGTGGAAAAGAAGGTCATCAAGTAGATGAGTACCAATGTAATTGGAAAAAGGTTTCTAATTATGGGAATAGAGAGAATAATACATAGAACACACCACCCACACTTTAATTCTACAAGTGCAAGGAAATGGCATATTATACAAACCAACTCCCAAATCCAAGGGTTATGGATTATAATCTATGTCAACATCAACTAATTGAAAAAAGAAAAGGAAATCAAATGATATCACTATTGGTGATGTTGAGTATGACAACAAAGTGGTGGAATGATTAATTGTTTATGTAATGAATTCCAAAATAGTGTCATAGAATCTCATTTATATTATTCTGAAATATTTTAATATATATATATATTGGTACATTGTTTTTTCCATAATTATATGGTACCAGTAACCATGAAAATTGTTTGAAATAATTTTGGAAAGCACATGATATGTGTATAATGAAGGGTTAAGGAGATAATGAGATGTCAGATTGTATTAATAACATCATGACAGATATAAGGACAAAGTGATAACAAGTATTGATTATATAATTTTTTTTGTTTTTTTATGCGTTGAAATAGTTAATTTTGACAAAATTCTTGTTTTCACTATGGTTCTATGGTAATTCATGTTATTATCATGTCTCAATAGAATATATTATTAAGGAATTCACATTCTTGAAATGTGAAAACCTCAAACTACCTTATGAGATATAGGAGATAAATGTTGAGTTTCTTTTGTTAACATCATCTTAAAGTATTATATTTTCAATTTCTGGAAGTATTATAATGTTATCCAATTATATAGAGTATAAGTTAAACTCTGGTTGATGTTTGTTATATTAATGTATTATATATTTGTCGGTGGAAATATGCATATTTTATTACCTGTGTTATCCTTTTCGATTAGATAGATGGAATGACCTATCATTCGATCACATGATCTGATAAGACTTCATGAATGAAAAGTTCAACTTCATTTAATTAAATAATAGATGAAGTGAAAAAAGATCAACGCATGACCAATGATGAGATTTTATTGATATGAAGTAAGTATTTCATTCTCATTAAAAAAATTTAACATTAGGGATATCATTTCGAAAACAAAATATTTTTCTTAATACCTTCTTATCCAATGAATCAGATGGTTTCATAAGTCATCGTAGATTTTTGGAGACTGGGGTGATACCGTTCTCCATACCTTGTTCTCTATCACTATACACCAGAAATTGGTGGTTATATTATTCTTCCATATCTATGTTTTCACTTACCACCTATGATATTCAATGTGGAATCCCTGTGATTAGTTAATTTTGGTAACTATTATGTTTCTAACCATCCTTTTTAAAATGAATTTGTAGTATTCCTTTTTATGATGAGGATTTTTATAAAGAAGACTTTTGAATAGTAATCCTTTTATAACCATGAGGAATTTAAAGGGAAAAATCATTTAAAGGGGTGTAGAATGTAACACCCCATATAATTTATGAGATATATTCTTTTTAATTTATTTGATGTCTTGTATTGTACGCTACACTAAGATTTTGTTGTGCTATACGCAAAACCACATTAGCATGCAGTATACACGACAATATTCTTGTATTGTGTGACACATAATTTCAATTTCTTTTGGTAGAATTCATTTCTTGAAATACTGATTAAAAGTGATAATGAAATATTATAACCTAGTCTTAATTATGTTGGGTATGAATAGTACTAACTTCTTTCTAAAAAACAATTTATATAATAATAAGAGAGTATATAAAATAATGAAAACACTCGTTAAGGATTTTATTAGTGAAATATATAAGTAATATATTAAATTTAATGTTCTAAATTTATCTTATATGTTTTCTAGATATTATATAAGAATAAATTAAACATTCTAAGTAAAAAAATTATTTTTCAAAAAAAATATTGTTTTACCATCTTTTCATGGAGAACCCTTTTAAATATATTTTTTGACAATTATATAAGTTCTACGTGACATAATATATTTTTATTTGGAATTGGGACATCAAAATTTCCATTCGATGAAATGTTGTTATATTTCTAATGAAATTAAAATATTAATAAATAGGGAAAAAACAACATTTTAATTGAAAACTACATTTTTGTAAAATTTATTTTTATAGTTAGATTATCTTTTTAATTGGGATTAAAGTGTAATTTGAATATTATTTTATCATTTAATACAAATTTGGTCATTTTATGTATTTTCACATTTTAATTGTACATAATCTCATCTCAATTTTTGATAGTTTTTGATTTCTTAAAAACTCGCATTCTGGATATGAAAACATTAATTATTTTTAATTTAATAAATTCAACTTCTATGTTTTGAATTTTCAAAACTGGATTCCATATTTGGACTCATTGGGTCCAAATTATTTTAAGATTTTACTTTATTTTTTTGTAAATTTTTAATAGTAACTACAGTGATTTTTATTTTTCAGAGTTTGAGGTATATCAGGTAAATTTGGTTAACCAGAAATATTATAAAAATAATAAAATTATCCTAACACCTGAAAAAATCCAATGGGATGAATTAAAGTCGAAATATTTCACCTAAGGGTAATAATTGATTAATTTAAAGGACTTTTTTCAATGAAAGTGATGTACTTATTATTAAAACAAATGAGAGTAACAACATGTCACTCTCTTATCACAAATATGTATAGTAATTTTAATGTAGTGAAAAACATGACAATACATCTAACATAAATAGTCTCCAAAATTCAAATGAAATTATCTAAATCATGTGATTTTTTTAATTTTATAGATTTTAAATAACTACCATTAATGATGACATAATTATGATGTAGAATGTATTTTATTAATTAAAATATGAAATTAAATGGTTTTAAAAGTATTAAAATAAATATAGTTTAAAACATTAATGTTATCCATGAATTTTCTAGGTGATTATGACATTTTGAGAGTGTATTAAATATTTTTTTTGAATATATATTCTATGTGTAGTTTATTTAAAGTCGAATTAATGAATAGTTTTAAAATTGGTATTATTGATATGTTATAGAAATAACATATTATTAAATTATTTGAAAATAAAAAATATATTTATTAATTAAATATTGAAATTTATAAGGTCTAAAATGTCATTAAGTTTCAAATTAACAACTTTTTACAACACATAAGTAAATATTTATAACTATTTAATATTTATAATATTATTATCATAATTAAAATTAAATATATTAAATAAGGATAAATCAAAATGATAATGTTTAATATTAAAACAAAACATGTCTAAATATTATTGGCTAAGAGATTTTATAACCATCCTAATTTTATCTTTGAAATAACACACATTGGAGGCAATTTAATTTTAAAAATTATATATTAATTTAATAGTTTTGGTATTTCCAATGGCGCCCCTCCTCTCTCTTATAAAAGGGAACATCACCTACTATTTTAATCAAACCTATAAATACCTTTTCATTACCCATACCCTTACCACTTACTCTCCTAACTTTTATCACATCATAGTAAAGGCTTCACATTGGGCAGAAATCCATCATATGCAGTCCTTTTGCGAAAATCAAAAACATATACTCAAAAAATAGATAATTATTTTATCCCATATTTCAAAATTATTTTCTTCATATACTTAATCTTATTATGTTTTTTACTTACTAAAGTAATAAATATAGTACAATACACTTTATGAGACTTTATTATAACTATGGGGTAACCTTATACGTTATATTATCCATAATATGAGTAACAATATCAGAATGCATGTGTATGTACGGAATTTTGTATCCACCTTGTGGTCTAATTTTTTATCCAACAAAACATAATTTCGATCTGTATAATGATTGGTATAATGGATGTAAATAATGAATATAACATGATAATTATTTTTTATAATTAATAAACCATCCAATTCTATACTTTTAACCATTAATTGAATGGTATCATCCCTCTTACATGCATACAGACTACCATCTCCACGAAGTGATGTCATTAATTCTATATGATCTTAATTAATCCTCAATTATATACATGAATTGAATGAATAAATATGATATTGATTATACTAATATAATTATTTAAATTATATTAATATAACCAATGAATTGGAACATGAAAGTATCCAACAAAACATGTATAAGAACATAAAGTAGTTAATATATTAATAATGAGTTTCAATGAAAAATTACCAACAAACTGATGAATATATGATAATATATGATACTATTAAAATTATTATGATTCTGTAATAAGAGATTAACATTATTCAAATCATTATACTAGATGTTCAGAAACATACATAGCATATCTGACATAATTTAATGTATAATTTCACAATCTCATTGTTATTTGAGATTATTTATACGTAAGTATTTATTGAGGTATATTTATTATCCGCATACAAGTTTCATAAATATGTAATATTTTATTATTATTAAATTATTTTTATAGTGAATTTTACAAATTGATAAAATTTTATTAAACATTATGAATAGAACCTTCTTGAATTTTTCAATACGAGGTACTTTTTGACTTTTTCAGCAAAAGTACGAAGAAAATATTCATCATTACATAGAGGGAAAGAAAGGTTTTTTACACTTTTACAACACCTTTTTATATATGAATCATCTTTGGAAATATTTCATGTTTATTTTCAATTAACTAATATTCTTTTAGTATATCATGTAATTTTGATATATGATAACTTTTTTAAGAAGAATGTATATTTTCTTGAAGAATTAATTTCCAGTGATTTATCAAAAATTATATTCCATATTAGATGAAATTATGTAAATAGATTTATTGTTTTTATCCCTATTGTTACTACGATTTTATGGGGTTTATTATGGAATGATATTTATGAAATCAATTTGATTTATATGGATTATGATGGAATAATGTTTAGTGAAACCCATTTTATTCCCTGGGTTATGTTATGATAAATGATTTATGTTTTTTGGAACATGTAAGAGTTATTTCATTATTAGATGGGTGGGACCTATATCTCCCTCCAATTCATTTGGTAATGATTTATATCTCATGAGATATTCATGTCTGGAATGGAAACTAAACATGATTAAGTAATACTGGGGTGGAATATCAGCTAAATATGGTTCAGTAATACATGGCTAGAATGATGAGTAATCCCAGTTTAGTAATGGAACTTATACACTATGATGGTCATGAAAGCAATGCATTGGATATTATAGAAGAAATATTTTGTGCTTATTTGTTTTCTGTAATTCTATATTTTTTGTAAATCCTATTTTCTCATGGTTCATGATTCCATTATGATTTATGCCATATGAACTACAAAGATTTTTTTCTTGACTCAAGAAGTTGTTATATGTTAAATATGTTATAATTTTTTTTCAAACGATATGTTCATGTTTTTACATTTTTATTTTTATGTTATGGATGATATTTTTCATACTTACCCGAATTGAGTATTTGAGCACACCCCTTTTCATATTTATTTTCCCCTTGGATTTTAAGAAAGGAATTAAGTAAAATGCTTCAAAAAGCGGGTTCTACTTATAATGAATACAGAAAGTGATTTTGAAAATGTTTAATTAAGTAGTTTATTATGTTTTCTTGTTTCCAAAGGGACTAAAGTGATATAGTCTTTCCGAATTTATTTATTTCATGTATTACATATTTAAAAAAAGTAATCTAATGTACATGTGCGTCATGGTTGGGTCTTTATAGATACTCTAAAAATGTGTTGCACTATACACGTTGTTTTCATTATGTTAAATATTTGGCAGTATCATACCAACCCTTTTCATGTTATAAATATTCTTGATGTTGATATTGAGGAAGAATTTTCCTTTAAGGAGAAATTAATTCCTGTTGTGGATCACACATAGAATATTTTGTTGGGAATTGTCATTCCATTAGTCCAAGTGATGGGTATGAATTACCATTTTCAATAGAAAACATGGGATGTCGAAGAAAAAAATGAATCCCCGGTGGCCTATCATTTTTTCCTCAGAAGCATAGTGATTCATGGGAGTAAAACTTAAGGAAAAAGGTGTTACAATGGGGGATATTTTAAGATCAAAGACTATCTTGGGACATGTCATACTTGTTTTTAGGTATTATTTTTTTCCTTTTTTGATCATACAATGGTTGGAACGTGCATTAGTTTAATTTTAGGTGAATTTTGATAATATTGGAAATCCATGGGGCTATGCACAATTGGCACATGGTTAAGGAAAACAATGCGGTTTTCCCCAAAAAAACCATGCACCCCATTTTGAGACACTAGAATGGAATTCATGGTTCAAAAAAATTGTTCCCCCAAACAATAAACCCTTAAAAAGTGGGGTTTTAAAGGATACAACATGGCTCTTCAAACTTTGTGTCCACCCAGTATGAACCATGAACCCCAAGATAGTAGGTGCACACATTTTTTCTATCCATGTGGCTCGTTTAGGAAACAGTGCTCTTGATCTTTTAAACCCCTGAGAAAATAATTTAAAATATCCAGACCCCAGGTATTTATTCCTAATGATAACACTCTTCTTAATATGGGTTCCTTTTTTATGTTTCTAATAGGTTTCAAATGCTCCCAAAATCCTTCCTTTTAAAATAGATGATTTGTTGGAAGAAATAAACCCCTTTATAGTATGCGATCAATTCCATTATTAGGATCCTATCTCTATAAAAATCATTCCCTTTAGAAAGGGATGAATTCTATAATTTTTTACGGTTTAGATCTAGGTTTTAATGTATCATATTTCATCAGATATTGATCTTCATTTTTTATCCATGATCTTCTCCTCATTTGTGATTTCAGCTATTCTACATCATATCAGGGTACATAGTTTAGAGGATTTTCATCAACAACCCTAATTTAGGTTGTCTATATTCCAATTCCCATAGTATTAATACTTACCCTATTTTTATTGTTATATCATTGAATTTCCATATTTTTAAATTTATTTTAAATTACACATGTGAATTAATCCCCATGAATTTAAGAGAGCCTTCTCAGATCTAGTTATATCTATTGTATAATATGACAATATGCATGATGGAATCCCTTGGGGTGATCCAACTTTCTTGAAGTGATAATAATTGAAGAAAAAAAGGTGAATTATAGGCCTTATAAAATTAAATCAATTATTAATTTGTTGTAATGTAATATTTTTTTAAATATTTTTTTCTTAACAAAAAAGGTTAATGAGTTCTGAGATGATTCATGGTAATTGGGTTAAATAGTCAAGGATTTAAATGATGCAATGGGTGTTAATTAATTAATGAATTAATATAAATCATTGAGAAAAATTTATTAAAATGGTCATTAATATTTAAAATCATTATGTATATGTAAAAAATGTGATGTAGATGTTGGACTCATGTTCCACCTCCATCGGTGAAAAACGGATGTTATAAGCCTTGTGACTTGTATAAGAGTTTGTGTTGGACTAATGCTCTATGTATGTGAGATTTTAGTTACAGAATAACACTATATGTATACATGAAAATGATTCTATAATGAATCTACAAGAATCCATGATAATGGTACCGGGACAGATGCTCAACGGCACTAAAATGAAAATTTAATGAATTTGAATAATGATATCCCATGAAATAATTGTGTGTTAAATACCTATAGTGCATGGTTTTGAATCTAGAACATGTCGAATATTGTATGATTATCTTGTGTGTCACTATGAAACCAATAGAGAGAGTGGTTAAATAAATATTTTTAAACGCCAAACCTGTTTAGTTTTATCATTTTTCCTTTTATTCCTAACACAACTACATACACTGTTATAGACCCAATATTTCCAAAGATGTCATTGGTGGTTGACAAATATGTTTTACTCACAAACTAAATGGGTTTCCAATTGGTTGCAGGGTAGAATTCATTCTTATAGTCCACTATAATGGAAATTCATTACGATAGATGGATGAATTTTGATTTAGGATAGATCATTGATGAGGGAACCATATATGATGTTGGGTCACACTTGGGAGTTGGCATTTCATTAGTTATTTTGGTTTCTAGGAAAAACACGACACATATGTGGAATGATATATCTACATCATTGGTTTAAAATCACTTCTCCTCTATTTTTAATCTTAATGCATTGATTAGTAATTCTTATATATTTATTATTATTATTATTTCTATTTGTATATTTATTACAACTATTTTATTGCTTTGATAAAGTGGGTATAATCTCCCCACCTAAAATATTAATCACCCACTACTAATCGACATCCTCTGGTGTATGGGGATGTGTGCTTGAGTTCATGTGGATAACTAGGTCATGTTACTAGAATGTGGATCCTAGTTTAGGATGTAACAAATTATGTGCATAACATTGCAATATTCCCCAAAATAAGTAAATTGGGATGAAGACCCATACCACTTGCTTCCTTTTGGTGGAACATGATTTAAGCTATTCTATAGAAGTTTTAACTATTTTATTAACTTATAAAAGTACCACATTAATATTTATAATAACATATAATATCTTTTTATAAAATCTTATCATCCGTTCGTAAATAAAATTTCATTATTTTCAGTATTTTTTATGTTATATGCCTTGATTTCTCATTCATATTTTTTCATTAAAGATATGGTTCTTGTACATACTATATAGTTCCATCATCTATATAATAAAGAACCTTAACTTATATTCATAATTATATAAAATATACTTTTATGACCAATCATGAATGTTTTTTAATATATGTTTGTAAGATCATAATGATGGTAGGCCATATATATGCATTAGTGATGTTTGTATTTTTCAAAGATCATTATGAAAATGAGTTAAGTAAAATTTTATATTTATATAATTATTATAAGATCATAATTATCATATTATTTATTCAAATGTTTTTATATATATTTCATGTTGTTGAGTGATGAAAATACAGTCACATCGCTTCTGGAAGGCGGTAGTGCACACGTACACAAAAAACATGATCATCCATAACTAAGTGAAGATTCAAGAAATAAAATGATATATTACCTTTAAATAATGATAAATATTTTTTAAATATCTTAATTATATCTTGTGTATCACATATTATTATTATCATTATCCTTCTTACCTTTCATGTAAAGTGTTAGTGAAAAAATGAATCAAATCGTTTCGTGAGGTGTTAGTTCATTTTAACCATGAAAGACATTCTCATATCCCCTATGGAACAGAAATTTAAAATGAAATATATGATTTAATGAATATATAGGTATAATAATTTTATGAATATCATATATATACTTTCTATCTCTCTTCATACACAACTGCTGGGGGTGGAAATGAAAAAATTAATAACATCAGTTTGTGAGGTGGTAGTACTCTGTAGACATGAATGGAGATTTTATTGTGCATTTGATGTAAGTGGGGATGGATGTAGTTTATTATGATATCATAAAAAAACATAGTATAATTAATATACTAGGGTTTCTATACAGTTGTTTTTAATAAGAATTGAATAATGTGGAGGAAGAAATAAAATAAATGTGTATAGTTAGGAATATTACCTATTCTCAGACCACCTCTTTAGGATTATACCTAATGTAGTCATAGAATGTATTAAGGAACAAACAAATTGATTATAATTTGTGGTTATGGAAGTGTGTATGTTCTTTGGGTACTTATTTTTGGAATCAAAATTTATTTAGGGATTGAATAAGAGAGGCGAGGGGTGGACTCTTATAGGCGAGGTAAGTGGCACACTTTTAATTTTTGAAATTAATAATGTGAACCCATGTTTTTCACATCAAAATACACGGAAAATGAATAATTCAAGAGAATATGATATTATATGGTGTATATATTTCCATATGATATATTCAATATATTTTCTAGTTCATTTCAACTATTATCTTCTTAGTTTAACCCCAGGTAAAACAATTTTTACTTTTACCATGGAAAATAATTTCTATAATTTTTACATTTCATTATGGTAAAAAATATATTTTACGTTATTAGATAGTATAAATTATTATTATTAAAAATAAAGAAATTTTTTTTCTAAATTATATTCATAATAGTGTAAAAAATCTATTTTATAATTGATCTGGTAGACGTGTCAAGAAAGCAAGCTCTAAATGAGAAAATGTTCAAATGTTTACAAGGGGTTTTAATTTGAATTAACCATTAAAATTATTCCAATTAAATAAATTGGATTAATATATATATATATATATATGCAGTAATATTACATTAAAACAAATTTATAATATAATTTATCTTTATAAATATTTTAAATGAAAATGAAACTTTTAATTAAAATTCATTATTTTTTCCCAATCGTTATAAAATTAAAAAATTCAAAAAAACACAAAAAACGCAGCCTTATATAATTGTGAAATTTATATTTAAAAAATTAAGTAAATTTTAAGATAATTTTTTTTAAATGCTAAAACATTATTTTAATTTCTACGTGTAATGAGAAACTACAATTTATTTTACAAAAAATATTGTTTTATAAGAAAATGATTATTTTACTTTTAAATAATTATTATTTTAATTATAATTAATAGATGACCATAATTTTCATAATTTAGTCTGTACAATTCATACCTTCAATTTTAATGTTTATGTTACGATAGTATATTATATTATGGTTCATTTAAAGTCGTGGTTGCCTATTCTGAAAGCTATCAAAGAAATTAAATTTAAAGATATGTATTATGTGGGTTGTTTGTGCTCAGTGTTTCATGTTTAATTAAAAACAAATAAAATGTTATTATTTTATAATTTAAGGGTGTTACATTTTCCACTCCAAAAATAAAATGTTATAACATTTTGTAAAAATTATCTCAGTAATCAAGGGTCTGGAATTTGGAAATACCATTGTTGAAAACCCCATATCGTAAAAGGGTAAATAAAGTATCTTATTAGTAATAGACAAAGAGATATAAAAATTTCAAATGTAATACCATATAACTGTGTTTATAAGTAGGAGAAAATTAGTTGGATGTGATGATATAGACATTTAAGTGATGAATAAATATTTATATTCAGTGTTAGATTTAATTGATTTTATGAAACTGAATGATTAATGGAATGGTAAGGACCTCAATACCCTAAATCATTGATGATTTAATAGAACATCTGATTCATATAACATGGATTTAGTATGATAACATTTCTTTTTGAAAATACTTTTTCTAATGTTGATGAATTATTTTACTGTATAAAAATCTAAGACTATATACTAAATTTATATGTTTCTATTTTATAATAATACTTTTATTATTTGGTTATGCTTTGATAAATTTCAAATAAATCACTTAGTCCAAGAAATGAATATTAAAAATTAATTTATTTACGATTGAGCCAATAAAATTTACAATTAATGAAATATAATATCTGTTAAAGTGTGAAAAGTATTTCTGTCTATCTCAAACTATTTATCAAAACTGATATGGATAGTACATGTTATAAAATATAATACATTCATATAAAAACATCAACAATAACATCACAGGTTTTTCATTACTATTTATTTTCCAAATAGTTTTACTAATGAATTATTAACCTGGAAATCAAGTAGGAAATTGGTAGTGTTAAATTCTTATCATCCTTTGATTGTGGGTTCAAGCCCCGTGACCTTATTAGATGAGATATGTAGTGACCCAATATGTGTATTGTAATTTTTTGAAAAATGTGTTAATATAATTCCTATAACATTCCAAAAAAATATTATGTTCATCCTTGAAATAAAATTAATCATTATAAAACCTTTCTACTATGGTATTAAATAAAACTTATATTCCGCAAAAAGTATAATATTCTTAATTCACAATTATTAAAATATAATTATTGATATTCTTTAACCTAATGGTTCTCAATACCTTTAAACATATGACCAAATTTAAAGTCACTATTCCTCAAACAACATTTTCAATGAAGCATATAAAAAAACGTGGTTGTATTACCATAAATTTCTCCCAAAATATCCTTAATCATTTAGACTCCAATAAAAAAAACATAAAAATGCCTTTTTAAGACATTTATCTTATGATAATTCTTAAACTCATAAACCCATGATGATATCCATACCTCTAATGTTAAAGAATACACATATGCTTCAAGAATTTAACACAATCATTATATGTTTTGTGATTCTTATAACAAAAATACAATGGGTAAAATTATTCAATGATTTAATACTTTAATCCCAATACATAAACACCTCATTAATTTTTTTCCACATAGGTCCTTATTTTGCCTATGGTTTTTCCTTTAAAAAGGGGCATTGACTACAATAATTCATAAATTCACCTCATTTAAGAAAACAAACTAGAGAAGGATCCTCAAAATTATATTTATTTCTTTCCATCATACTCTCCATTTTCCTTAGTATTTCATTTCTTTATGACATTCCATTTCAAACATAAATATATTTATTATTCCATTGAGACACTTTCATACCTATCTCCTTCCACATTTTTTACATGAATGAAATCGATGCTTCTTTTCCTCAAGATGTCTACCACTTCAGCTCTTATAGAACTCCATTAATATCTTTGTTGGTCAGTTTGGGAGATAGTTAAGGTATAGGTTGTTAATCATATTAGAGGATAAATAATTAGGAATAATCACAATATCATTCACACCAGTAATCATACCATTTTTTTGTAATAATCACCAACATGTCCTTTATATTCTATGTTTACATTATTCCTTAGGGTTTCATTCATTGAGTAAAACCCAAAGGCATATTGTGAGAAAAAATAATCATAGGGGGAAAACCATAGAATTACTTATAGTTTTTCTATATCATTAAAATTATTTTTAATATATAACATATTATGTTTAGTCTCAGTCATTTATTGACATCATATTTTCAAATCCTTCTTAATGGGTTGTAAAAAAAAGCGAATTATCCTAAGCAGATCCATTGGGAGTGTCAATCTGGGTTTGCAGTATGACCCATTATCCAGCACTAAATTATGATAAAGTCAATCTAAATGAGCCCATTTGTTTTTTATTACCCTTTATTACATCTATTCTAGAACTATATTCACTTTTAGTATCCAAATATAGATGCATTTATGAAAAAACAGAATCCATTACTTACAAAAAAATTCAGATTTTCTTCTATATATATCCTCAAAGTCTACCATGGGGTTATAATCCAAAATTTATTCCTTAATAAATCTAGATTCAATTGTTTTTTCAAAATTTCATCTGATACTAACTGTACTGACCCCGACCCCAGTATCTCGAGGCTGGTGTATGCCTTATTACATCGACAAAAGATTCAACGAATCACATCCTAAAGGGTCAAATTGTATAGTAGTCTGAGTAATCTAAATACATATTTGAGTCCCATGTTACATATGAAAACGTACATTATGACATATTTTCCTTAGAATAACATTATTTCATTAATCATATCATTTCACATTAATCATAGTACACCTCATGGAATCCTAGGGAATGGAAACAGAATAATTGTGAGCTCAAATGCTCAATATGGGTTAAGTAAAAAATGATTTCATTAATTAATAAAGAATAATCAATATAGAAAGATAAATAACTTAACACACATACCATTTATTCAATAAAGTTTCTATCATAATTATATAATGAATAATCAATGTTAAAAGATAAATAAAAAAACATTCCATTTTTGTAATAAAATGATAATAAAATTAATCTAGAGACAATTTCGTTAAAAAATATCATGGATAAGATGATAATTCATAATCAAAATGGAATGGTAAATAACTAAAAAAACATGTCATTAAATCAATAAATAGATTATTAAGTGCATCTTGAGACAATATCAAAGTTAAAATATCATGGACAATAAAAATTTAATTATTCATTAATGAAATTCATAATTTGTAGATGCCATTGTCGCATGCATCTTGATAACTCTTCCATAAAGGCCTTTAATAATAATGTTTAAAAATACATGTAGAAAAATATTTAGTTCTGGTATACTAATTCTTGTCTTGAAAATACCAATGTATTTAGGGTCCATATAATTTTGGACCCTTCCCATCAATGCATGTCCAACACATTCCACATATATATTAGATGATCAATTTGATTCATGTAAAATGTGCCTTGTCATCAAATATCCATATTGAGTAAAGAATATGAATTTATAAACATTCCCCCCAATAAAAAAATTAATTTCAATATTGAACACCATATGTTGAAATGATATATTATTTATGAAATAATAAAATCCATGATATGTAATTTGGATATTTATGGTAAATTTAATGTTCATAGGATTATGAATAATTCAAGGGACTATTAGTAGTTAAAAATAGGAATCAACAATGTTTTCATGACCAAAACCGAATTGGGGATCAGGCATTAACTACCGCAAGCCCGCCTCCATAGGAAAAGTGGTGTCGAGAAGCACGAACAAGAATGTACTAAATTGGAGGTATTTTCCTAATGTAACTATTTGCACACACCTAACGATATCAATATAGAAATTCATTGGAATAATAATAAAAATATTTAAGGACATGAATATACACCAAGAATGAAAAATCTCTTGGGATTACAAGAGTAGGAAAATTAAAATTTAAATGTAAAGGAAAAATTACATGCCATGCCTGAAATATATCCAATATTAGGAATCTTGGAATGTAAAAGTGTTGAGAGATCCCATCTCCGGACCTCCATGCTCCAACCACGATATATGATCCAATGAAACAATATCATAAGATCATCTCTAGTCACTGATGACATGTTCATATTTTTTTCTTAAGTCAAAATATATTCAGTTAATTCCCATGTAGGGTTGTGTTTATACATACTCACTTGGGAACCTCAATGGTTGAATGGGTAGTCGAAAGAGACACAATATGAATAGATGGATAGTAAATAGGTGAACCCAATGTAAGTGAGTAAAACGGGTCCAACAACATGGATCCAAGTACATATATCCCAAAAATAAGTAAACCAAGATGAGAGAGAAGGTGATCACCATATAATAGCTGAGGAAAAGAGTGAAAATAGTTCTATAATGTAGTTAATGATTCCCCACATCTCAAATGTCTTCACAAGAAAAAATATCCATGTGAAGACACACCTTAATAATGTGTTGTATAGTCTCGGGGCATTGTTTATAGATAGGTGAACCATTCCCAAGTATAACATGAGGTTACCACTTAGGTTATAGATAGAGGAACCATTCTATAACTATATAGGGGTTCCACTTAGGTAAATGGTAGACGAATCATGCCTAGTAGTAACAGATATCTTCTTATCATTGGCTTGAGAAAGTGGGGGGGGGGTGTTACATGGATTTATGCGACGACCCCAAGGTGCCAAAATCAGTAATCAAACTCCAATGTATTTATTAATAAGTGGGGGATGATATAACCTTTGAATGAAAACCACCAACCCAACACATCTAAAAATCTTCTACATGATGCTTGATCAAAATCTTAAATAAACTCAAATTAATAATTTTTTATTAATACCAATTATCTATAGCACAAAAATTAAAATCATAAAAACATAAATGTAAATAGAAAAAGACAAATAATAAAGATCAAATCCATCAAATATATAACTCTGAACTCCACCATAAAATAAATTCTCCATAATTTGGAAGTACCACTTGAGTAGTGTGATACATTTCCATTAAACCCGTATCTATACACAATATCTACATAAGCACCAAAATTTCAAAGCATGGGTGAGTATAAAAACTAAGTACATTTTCCCCAATGGCATCCCAACTCATGCCACTAGGATAAAACATGTTAGCACAATTATATAAAAAAGTGTGTACAAAATATTTTCTAAAACACATTATATCAAAAAATAAAAAAGGACCATATCAGGTAGTTTTCCAAAAAAGCCATTTTTAGAGGAAACCATAAAAAATGATCTAAAACTATTCCAAAAGTTACATTTTATCCTAATCATTCCACATATATTTTCCACACATCTATACCTTCATTAAAACCTAGAACTCCCAATACTTGTGATTGGTGAGTCTTGTTTATTCACTAAGACATCACATAATGAACCATTTTGACGGGGGAGAGATTTGTCCATCATCAATCCCAATAATAATGAGGTAGACACATTATAATTAACTATCTTGATTTTATACTAACACACATAGACATAATTCGAAAAAAAATCCCAAAAAAAACAATTCCAACAATTTCAATAAAAGTATTAGTTTATTGAAAATCATTAAACAAACCAATTTAAATAAACCATTAAATTTCATTAAAATAATACTATCAATTTATTGAAAGTATTTTTATTATTCAATTTACCACAATTCCAAAAATTACACATTTTAAAATAAAAATTTTAACCTCAAGAACCCATTGAATTTATAAAAAAACAACCAATTTCCATTTTCCACAAACTGTCACACATGTGGTTTTTCAACAAAACATTCCCACAAAATTCAAAATTAATTTCCTGAAAAAAAAAATAATTTTAAATAAACCATTCATATTCTAAATAGAAGAGTGGATAGTAAAACCTCCTACCTCTAATGACTTGGAAAAAATTGAAACGCACACAAAAACCCTAAGGATACTATGTTGAATATAAAAAACCCCACCTTATATCTCTTCCCCTAGCATAGAAAAGAAAAATATTAGCATATTTTGAAACAAATATCTTAGATCTACCAAAAATGGATATAGATCTAAGAAACAAAGATAGAAGAATAATAATATCTAAGGACATCCACTAAGAACAACTAGGAAGGAAGACATACCACAAGAATCCAACTTCAAAACACTAATATACGCCATCACATCAGTTTGAAATTGATGGAATAGGTTTTAAAACCATTGGGAGGAAAAATACCATGTTAGGCTAGTTTTGGGGAAAACATGTAATTAAAACATAAAACCAACCAAGATACACAATTTTGGGATATCATTTTTGGACTATGCATAGTCAATCTCAAAGTTAGAAAAACCTTGTGATAACCCAGCGTTAGCCATTGCCCCATGGATGATTGTTGCATGATTTGGTGACATAGATTCTAAACCATATTCCAACTATTCAAAATACATTTTCTAAAAAATAAACCTCAATATTTCATGAAGTGTGATTTCTCCTTGGATTTTACATGGCTTGGATAATCCATGCACCACCAATATGCCTACCCTTTAGCACTTGTATCATTATGCATGGATTTCTTTAGGTGTTTCTGGTTTTTTTGAAACAGTTAAAAAATCACGAACCCTTATAAAAATCACAACCAAATATAAAAATTTCACTAAACTCTCCCAAACATCACCAGTAAACATTAAATATTTGAAAAGCATAATCAATGGGTTAATTGGTTGAAACCTAGGGTGCTAAATTCTCCCGACCACCACCGTTCTTTCACTAGAATGTTGAAATTCATCACTACTCAAAATGTGTTACATCCATTGCTCTTTATTTTTCTTCTCCTATTCCCAAGTCTCTCCCGGAATCTAATAATTTTACCACAAATCCTGACCAATTTTGTTTTCCATGCACAAAAATATCATGCCTATAATAAAATTTGACTCAAATTTGAACTAACAAATCATTCACATCTAGGTCAATGTTATCCCATCTGATCACATGGTCATGATTTGGATAATATTTTTTCAACTGAGATACATGAAACACATTGTACACCACAATGAACATTGTTGGAGAATCCAACAAATGTACCACCTCCCCAACCCATTTAGGTATCTCAAAAGGGACTATGCCTTTGAGATACAGAGCTTTCATGAATTATTTGGTTATTATCGATTCATTGTTCGTGATTTATCACAACTAGATTAAGCAATGATATATTTAACAAGAAAGAATTTTCCATTACAATGGTATTAGGAATTTCATAAGTCTTCTCAGAAACAAATCTTTTATAATATCAATGGACAAGATAAAATACCTTTTATATGAAAAAATCACATTTTTATAGTTTTTCATCCCAATGATGATCTCTGAAGATCCCCAACATTGTCACCAAGTGTTATTAATGATCTAACTTTTTCCTTGAATAAAGAAATATTCCATCCACAAACACGACCACAAAAGAATCCTGATATCCCTAAAATTTCTCATTCATCATTTTTATAAATATTTTCGCTTCATATTTAAGACAAAAATGCATTACCACTCATTCATAATGGTCATATATTCTTCTGAAAATTGTCTTTGGAATATCCTTCTTCTGATCACTCTATTGGTGATATCTTGATCACAAATCAATTTAGAGAATCACTAATATATAATTGATAGAAAAATCATCAATTCATGGAAGTGGATACTAATTATTTATCATAAACTGGTTAATCTTACATTAATCCACACACAATCTTAGGGTTCTATTCTCTTCTTCAAAAACGAGACCGATGCTTCCCATGGAGATGTGCATGGACGAATAAACCCTTTTCATTCCATATCATCTTACTACACATTAAATTATCATAATTTTTTAATCCCATCATATAATATAGAAGTAAAATAGTACAATTCACTGAAATAAGCTCAATTTTAAACTCTACTTCCCTTATCGGTGGTTACCCATGTATGTTCTTGGGAAAACCCTAGTAAACTTATCGACTAGTACTGGGAAACTGTTATCTTTGGTCTCATCCATCTATGCCAAAGTCAAGGACACAATATTTTATCAAATTGTTCCAACTTATGTTTCCAAAAAGATTTTTCCACCTACCTTAAAACTCTTTTCTCCTCAAAAGAGATTCTTGACACCATCTTATATCATAAAACTATCATTTCTGGTATAACAGTCAATATGAGTCTTGAATTTAATCAACCAATCCATACCCTAGAATATATCATAGAATATAATTTCTAGAACAGATAAATCATATTTCAACTAAACTCCAGCAAAAATTATAGAACATGCTCTACACAAAAATGGAGGACATTTCCTTTGACTAAGTATAGTTTGATGTATTATCATGGAAGGGATTATCTCAACTTTTAAACTCGGAAAATGAACATCACTAGAAGAAATAGAGGAATGGAAATCACCTATATAAAACAAATTTTTTATAAGTGTACAATTCAAATGAATAAATCCTTTCACCATAGATTTCCAGACTAATCATCCCCAATAACCTATTCAATTCCATATAATTTCTTGCTCGCCGAACTTTGGTCCTTATTTCCCTATTGATATTTCACTACCTGGGGAGTCATGGTATTCCTAGAATCACCATGGAATGAATTGTTCTTCTAATGATATTAATTCTACTACCCACATCCTGTCAAAGCATATGAAACATGCGACACCTATGAAGTATCTCGAACACCCAATCTCAGAGTGCTATGAAAATAGAAATAAATATTCCCCATATTATTTAAATTATGTCAAGATCTAGGTGGTTTCATAAATTGTAACCTCATGTGGTCAAACAATCCAAATTGAAAACATTTAGGCAGAGTCTTTGGTCATGGAGGAAGACTCCCTGATCTAGCCATCTAATTTTTATTCATATCCTCTCCTTATAAATAGTTGTCCCTCTTTTGATTTCTCTCAGCATGAAATTTCCAACAATTCACCATAGGTATCAACATGATTCCCCTAGTTGTAGATCCTTAGATTTCCCTTTATTATACTATTTCTCTATTGCCTTTCTCTTTATAATCCTTGATACCTAGCACAATAATCTTACACAGAATCTCCTACCTCAACCCTGATTCAAAGATGTGTACCTACATAGACACACTAACAGCAACATCAACTGTAACACATACTAAATTCTATAATTTATCTGCATACTCCATGATAGAAATATTTTCTTTCTTCAAACTAAATAAT
Source organism: Viscum album (assembly GCA_963277665.1). Lineage (NCBI taxonomy): Eukaryota > Viridiplantae > Streptophyta > Magnoliopsida > Santalales > Viscaceae > Viscum > Viscum album. The sequence goes on along the minus strand of OY728159.1, from coordinate 1,754,975,213 downwards.
TCCATCAATTTTTTATTTCTAAATGTGTGTGTATAATTTTTTTAATCAATCCTTCAATATCACCCTCTAAAATTCCTTGGTCTAATTTATCCAGAATTGTTAAATCCAACCATTGGATTGCAAGATAATCCAAAATATACAACACAATATTGAATTTTATCTCTGATGGTAATACAATGAAGGTAAATATTTGATTCATCTTATTCTTCCTCACCACTTATTTCTATGGTTCTGAATCCCTAGGAAAATGGGTGGATTCATATTTTGGAAGTAGATAGAATTATCCACTTACTTTTGTTCATCCCTTCGGTTCCCTTTGTCCCAATCCTGAAATATTTGGAAAATACATTGAACCATATTTTTTTTACCTATGGCTTAGATAAACCCACACTCTCAGAATATTCTTCCAGTTAGTTTCTACGATGCATAACATCTTCCATTTAAAAAAATATAGACACCATAAGTGCCACTGTCTATCAAATGATGGTTTTACATTTCAAATTATAGCATATCAAAATTATTAAAAAATTTATTTTAAAAATCCAAATTTACCACATTAAAACGAATTAAATAAATTTAACCATGATTTTTAAAATCAAACTATTTTAAAAATACACCAACAATGCTCTTTTCAAAGTCATTCATTTGAAAAAAAATCATCATTTTTAAAAAAAAAATCAAATTGCACAAAATCATATATCACTACTAAATTTTAAATATGAACTTCTAGTGTAATTTTATTTTTCTAATACATGTTTTCTCATCTTATTGGAGAAACCCCTGATAACGAGATACAAAATTCTTATAAGTTTCTCCAAAACACTTATGAACCCATCTCTCTAGTAGATTGAAGTCAATATATAAATGTTAGCGTCATATTTTTAGGATCTACATTAAATGTTCCAATAATCCTACTCCATTATACAATTTGAAAAATGGAATAGACTAGACTTATTATCAACTCTAATACTGATATAATTGATCACCACTTGTTGGTCAAGTGCTGAACAAGATGGTACATCTTGTAAAACCCATCTACTTGTTATTGGTTTGAGAAGGAGGGAGGATGTTACTTTGACATAGGAGAAACCCCAAGGCTTAAAATGTTTGGAATAAATTCCAAGGGATTTATCAACATGTAGGGGATGATTATCCCTTTAAAATGAAATACCCTTCCCAAGAAACCTTAATAAAACTACGACATGATGCAAGATCACAAATGTAAAACCAATCAAAGTAAAACCATTTATATAAATACCAATTATCAAGAATACCATAGTAGAATAAAAAACATCAATGTAAATAGTGTAAGACAAATAATAAATATCATAGACTCCAAATATGTATATCTTCAATCAAACATCAACTCCATGCTCCAAAATCAAAAACACCACTAGATAAGTACACTACTTTAGGTTTTACCATGTCTCTATAAACAACATATAAAAAAGAACCAAAGTTCCAAAATATGGGTGAATACTAAAATTTATTTTCATTTCCCCAATGACTTCCCTACTCACTTGATTATGTTAGAACATGTAAGCATAGTTACATAAAATATTTTATTTAAATAATTTCTAAAAAAGTTTATATGAAAATATAAATATGATTTATATAAAATATTTTTCAAAGAAAATACATTTTTCCTTATAAATAATCTAATAAATTATATCAAAACATTCCACATGCTCCATTTTTTCATAATCATTCCATCTCAATTTTCCATACATCCGACCATGCATGAAAACATGGACCTCCCTATACTCATGAGTGGCGAGTTAACCTTTCACTAAGTCATCCCATAATGATCTATTTTGTTTAAGGGAGCCCCGAAGCTTATCAATCCGACTAATTATGGTGGTGACTACTCAACCGTATCTTTCCCATGTTAATGATAACACACTCAACTATTATACCCAAAACCAATGTGAAAACAACAATTTCAATAAAACCATTATTTTATTAAAAAACATTCAACAAATCAATTCAAATAAACCATTCCATTTCAATTAAATAAACACAATATTTTATTTATTTTCTATTAAGAAATTAACCACTATTCCAAAAAAAATCCATATTTTAAAATTAACACTATTTAATTAAGAAGAAAATGAATTTCTACAAAAACAATGTATTTCCATATTTCTCCAAACTATCACTCAAGAATGTTTTTAAAAATAAATCAATGGAAACATAAAAATAAATTTCATGAAAAATAACCAATTTAAAATCCAACCTTAATATTTTAAACAGAGGAGTGGATATTTAAGCCACATACTATAGAAAACATCATGAAAATGGAGAACTACACAAAAACACCGACAAAATTGGGTTCAATATCCAAAAACCCGCATTAGATCTCTTCCCCTCGAATTAAAAAAGAAAAAAAATACAATCATATTTTGAATCAAATATTTTAGATCTATACATACTAAATATATATCTAGGAAACTGAGAGAGTGGAAGAAGAATTTCATAGGAAAACCCCAATGAACAACCATTATTGAAGAATTACTGCAAGAATCTAACATCATAACCCCAAGAGAATATTTAAAATCACTTCCAAATCAATGGGGTGAGGTTCTCTATACTTTGGGAGAGAAAAATCCAGAGTTAAGGATATTTTGGTGAATGATGAGGTATTAATGAAGAAAAATTACCTAGATCTACAATTTTTGGAAATATTTATTTAACGTGTATGGTTATTGGATTGGTTATGCAAACCATTCCCTAATTATGCTTTATTTACTTCCACGAAGGATGATCCCTTCATGTTTAGCTCACATAGTTTTAAAACCCTATTAGAATGGTTTTAAAGCCACTATCTGAAAAATAAACCTTATTGTTTTAAGAAGAAAAATTTATCCTAGTTTGTCAAATGGTTTGGATGATCTGTGCAATTTGAGTGTGCCTTATATTTATACATTGATTCATTTTTCATGGTTTCCTATAGTTGTTTCACAATTTTACCAAATCATTTTCCTATGTGAACCATTATAAAATCTCTAAAACATCCAAACAAATTCTTTAAAAACTAAAAAAAATCACCAAAAAACATTTCATAAATAAAATGGAATAATGAAATTGTTATTTACATGATACCAAGGATTATACTCTAGCCCAACTAGTGGGTGAATCTTTAATGGTCGGTAGAGGACACATGCCCAGCCAAGATGGTGGGTTCCCCTCTTGTAGTCTTCGACGCAAACCTTGATACCACAGGAGGGTCCCATTTGGATAGTAGATAGATGATCCATTCCTAGCCTTGATGGTGGGTTCCAATCTTTTAGATAATGACTCATGCCCCATAGTTTCTATAGGTTAACACTCGATGGATTGTTTGAGTACCCATTCCCAAACCCAGTAGGAGGGTTCCACTCAAATAGTCCAAAAAGGACACATTCCCAAACCATATAGAGTGTTCCACTCTAAGAGTTGATTGGGGATCAATGACCTACCTAGAAAAAGGGTGACACACTATTGATACCTAGAGGACCCATGCCTTATCAAAATATGAGGGTTCAATTCTAATGCCTCTAGGTATCCTTCCCAACCACTATTGTCATTGTTCATCACATAACTAGGTTTCACACTCAGAACATCTCCCATCATATAACAATATTTTCTTAGAAGCCAATAATTATGTTCTATGTGGGAAATTAATCAGGATATGGTGCTCATAGTCCAATAAACAATATCTAAATGAAGAGGATATGAGAGACTGATGTTTTCTCCAAAAGAAATAGTGGTTCAAGGTGGGTTGGGGATCCACATGTTTTGTGGTCCCACTCTTTCATGTGATCATGTACACTACAACACACTTCTCTTATTCTATATAGAAGTAAATTGAATACAGGTGGACATCACAGTGTGTCCATGCCACCAACATTCGATCCATGTCCTCCTGGCTATGTCTTGAAAACTTTCATATGTCTATGTCCATTAAAACATAGCATGTGATTGGATTTTCTAATGCATGTGTACTCTCACAGTACATTACAAGTCCATATAACAAGGTTAAAATAGCATGGATGTGTCCCACCTACCAATTGATACTTATAATTCTGCAAGACCCTAGTTGTTACAACTAAGGCGCTACACATCGTGTGTTCTTCGAACTACAAGACACGTATTCTCTATTTTTCAAGAAGGTTAGAACTTGTCTCTATGATATAGATCTAGTATCTCAATCTTCAAATCCGTTGATGGACCACCATAAATCGGTGGATTTAAAAACCATTCATTGATTCTAGTTCTTAAGTGGATAGATGTTGAATTTAGATTCTTACAGTGAGAACTCGTATGTACTACCCCACCTATCCTTAATCCTATCAGTATTAGATATCAAATCAAAAACCCCCTCATTACTCTATGATTTTCCCCTAAATCTCCCAAAGATTTTTTATTCCTTCATCGCTTAGAAAATTGATGTGAATCAGGTGGTCTAATAGTGCATGGTCCCACCCAACAATGTTGAATCGCGACCACATTGTCCAATAATGATTAATAAAAATAATTTTTTCAGTTAATGGAACAAGAACAAGAGTTTAAAAACAATTCACCAATAATATTTGTCCTATGAATTCTAATGGGATATCTGGGGTTAGAAAATAATTGATTAAACAATTAATTTCTAATATGTAGACGCATGTAATTGTCCACAATTGGCATATATCAAAGAAAAATGTTGATCTAGCTCAACATTTTAATTAAATGATGATGAATCCACAAATTATATTTCCTACCTAGATAGTGGATCATTATTCATCTAAGAACTCACTCCCCATTTATCGAGAGGGTTCATTACATTTGCTTCACTTTGATCCCATATGATCTTGTATACCATCACCGTCAGATCCTGATTCTCCAATGGAAGGAGGAATAATGTATTTTGATCAACCGAGGGTTCATATGGATAAACCTAGTGGGTTATCTATAAAAACATACTTATATATGATTTAATAATTTTTTCAATTCAATAAATACATAAAATTATTTATTTATTTAACAAAACACACCAACCCATGACCACTTATATCTTAACTTTTTATGTTGACTTATTATTTGTCACACATAGGTTAATTACCCCATTCCAAAATCAACTGTGGTCTCAGATATAATATATGAAATTCTATTTAATATTTATCTCATTTATTAAAAAATAATCCACGTGTAAAATAAAATATATTTAATATTTTTATAAAATTAAATTTTCACACATTAGGCTTCGAAATCATTCACCATATTAGCATGTGGCTTCGAAATTATCTGTAAATTTTTTTCAAATTATTAAAAAGAAAAAATAGAAAGGTCTCTACATCATTCCCCCCTTAAAACTAATTTTCAACAAAAAGTAAAAACTAAACAAAATTCATAGGATACTGAGCTCGTATCTGGATCTCCTCTTCCAAGGAGGTCTCTTGTATGTTCTTGTGCTTCCACAACACCTGAACCAAGTTTATGGTCCGTCCACATTGGTTACACTCTTATCGATCCTTTATCTTTATCTGGTGATCCATAAAAGTTACGTCATCCTCGATGTCATGCTCTCCCCAATCGATGATGTGTGTTGGGTCATGCACGTATCTCCTCAATTGTGACACATGGAAAATGATAATCAGTCCCTCCGACCCTGGGGTTAGGGTAGAGAATTTATAATTCTCTCCAAATATCAACAAGATCTCAAATAGTCTAGTGAAGTTTAGGGATCTCTTTCTTACCTGGCAGAATATCTGCAATCTTTATAGTTGGGAGACTCTCATGACAACAGAGTCTCCCTACATGAACTCTAAGAGCATATGACGTTGATATACATAAGATTTATAGCTTCTATGGGGTGTCCTAATCCTCTCACTAATGATCTAGTCCCTCTCCATCGTTTCCTACACAATCATTTGACCAACAACATATGTCTCACCATTCTATGTTCAACATAAGGGTGACATGCAGGGTCTCCCTTATAGGGACTTTAATGGTTCCATGACGGTAGTAGAGTAGAAACTATTATTTTACGCACACTCTACCAATGAAATGTTATCCCTATAGATATGGAAAAAATCTAACATGCAATCCCTAAGTATAAAATCTAACCTAAGGATAATAAACTTGGAATGCCCAGCTGTCTAGTGCTGAAAGACTTTACTTGTCCCCATTTAGGGCATGAATTCATCCTATATACCTCTCTACAACTGTGCCATTAATCATGAATCATGGTCGGAGAAAATAATAGAGGGTACACCATGATGGTAAACATTCGCATCTACCCACATCAGCAATAAATGTTCCACTGAACTCTGCACCATGATTGTAAGGAAGTGTGTTGACTTTTTCATTCATTCAAATATCACCAAGATGGTTTCATGTCCCTTCATTTTTCATTGAATCCCTGTAACAATTTCCATGGTTATTCCAACCCATTTACACTCTGGAATTTCAAGGGTCTACAACGATCCTTCCAGAACATGGTTCTCATCCTTTACTAGCTGACAGGTCAGGCACAATGATACGAACTCATCCATAATCTATTTAATTCTATCCCACAAAAACAATTTCTAAATGCCTTTTTTACATCTATACCAATTCATCAAGTACAACCCAATGAGTGTTTTGGAACTCTCACATCCGCTCCATCTATATTTTTGGTTGGGATCACTATTTTTATGTGGAAATGAATGATGTGATTACCTCTTTCAACAAATACATCAGGTAAATATCATATAGAAATATATTCATGAAATACATCACGGTCGATGTCTAGTAGTTGGGAATCTCTCACACACTTGAGATGCAACCACGTACAGACCATCAACTGAAGAAAATATGTATCACCCTCGTCAATGATTGAATGCTACAATAAATCCCACTTCTCATAATCCTCCATCATGAAATAATCCTAGGATTTCGGGCTATAGGAATATACTACAACATTTCCCTTAACCGACGTATAGAATATCTGGAAGTCACAGTAATGGAAGAACTCAAATAATCACCATTTTATTAAGTTTATATCTTTTTATCTGAATATATACATAAGAATATTAGGGTGTGAGTAATACAAAAAGTACTATCCTAGAAGATAGTTCATCCACATCCTTAGGTGGATGACTATCCCAGCTAGATCTATGTCAGGTGTTGTGTAGTTATACTAATGGGATCTCACCAACCATGAAATTGAGGTCATAATTTTTTATTTTTTCTTCATCATATAGTCGAGACCAGCTTTTGAGGCATCATAATTCACTATATAATCCAAACCCTCCCCCAATATTCTCAATATAGAAGCACTCTTCATCCTCATCTTCAACTCCTTGAAGGCTCTTTGGTACTGTAATTCCCAATTAAAAGGTTACCCTTTCAACATTAGGATGTTCAAAGTGGAAACAATCCTAGGAAATTCATCCATAAAAATTTGGCAATACCCTTCCAATCCAAGAATACTATGCACCATTGACACGATCTTGGGTGGATCCTAAGAAACCACTTCATCAATCATCACCAGTACATAGCCAAAATGTGGTAGAAATGACATTCTCCCGAAAGTGAACTGATTGTGTCTTGAACTAGCACATTGAAAGATTACAATAATGATGGTGATCTTTGATGAAATGTGAGACCATCCCCAAGTGATGTACATGGGCATCCTCTATTGTAGAGTAGATGAGTATGTTGTCAAGTAAGATAACCAAAAAATAGTCTTAGTACCGCTATATGATCTATTTAATCAAATCCATAATACCGAGGGGGGGATTCATCACACCAAATATAATCACTAGGAACTCAAAGATTTCGCAGTGACAAAAAAATGGATGATTCAGAGTATCATCCTCATGAACTCTCAATTAGTGATAGTTGGACCTTCGATCGATCATTGAGAATCACCATAAACATGGTATCTAGTGAAATATATATTCAATCATCATAATGGGGTACATTTTCATTATCATGGCCCCATTTTGGTGACAATAATCCATGTAAATCCTCAAGATCCTATTTATCTTTTTCAAAAATATCATTGGAGCTACCCCGGAGGACATTGTGGTCATGATGAAACCCTTCTCCCAAAGGTCCTCTAACTAAAATTGCAACTCGGTTATCTTGGTATATGCCCTCTGATGTGACATAGACAATATTAGGGAAGTACCATGACAAATGTTGATTCAAAACTCCATCCTCAGCATCAGAGGTAGTGTTGGAATATATTTAAGGAATAATTATATAAAATTCTCCGTAAATTAAGAATCAAGATTCCTGAATTTCCTTTTGCACTAAGGTCCACACTCAATAACTGATTTGTAATGGGATTTTGTATCCTACTCAAAAATATTTTTCACCCTACCATGAGAACACTCTGTCCACTAAAACATAATCTTGTCCCATCAGTGCGATGGAAACCGAATCCTTGAAAATGATAGAAAATCATGGATTGGGCCATGGAGAACAAATCAATACATAAGATGAATTCATAGGGTTCTATCTTTATGAACAAAAGGTCACACGTGAACCTCTCTCCACTAAGTGATATCTTGCACGACTGATATATAAATGATATAGAAGAAGTGGTCCCTATAGGAACCAAAATACAATTTTTTTGTGATAATGCCTCTATTGAGTGCTCTTGATCTCACAGTAGGTGTATAGAGATGATGGAATGACTATCAGACATGTCATGTAAAACAAAATTATGAGTTAAAAATAAAAACATTTTTCCATTAATCATATCATGTGAGGCTAGGTTGTAAGCATCCATATCCTGAAGTTGTTCATGGCCCCAGCCACCAACACCCTAATCCTGATGCGGTCTATATTGTGGATGAGGTGTAAGGATATCATAGTGCCATATACCAACCACAACTCATCCTCTTAAAGGTCACCCTTATCCTCTACCATCTCGGCTTCAATGGTACCAACCTACCCTTTCCTAGGAGATTCCTGATCATGGTGTTATCTCTGTCTTGGCTGTCCGTGAGCTATATTTATTTTCTCCTCAGCACATCTTGTCAGGGAGTCAAAAAACATGTGACCTATCACATTACATGCATTGAAAAACCCCTCCCTATGATACCATAACATACTAAATTGTCCCGGAATATGTGCTTGACCTATATCCTAGGAAAGTCACTTTTGCTGAGATCCTCTCAACTAGTTCCTGCTAGTTATTACAGATGACTCAGCTATATAATGCCTAGTAGGAGATCAAATTTCCTAACATCCTTGCTAGTGGAAACAATACATCCCCATATCTCAATCCAAAACACCAAAATTGGTGGGAATTCACATTATAACAACACCACATTGATCTCTATGTGGAGTCCCCCCTGAGACTTTGGTGTATAGAAGTATCCATAATAGATCATTTCAAGGGAGTAAAGCGTAAGGTAAATATGCCTCATAAAATAATCATACACTATCATCCCACCCTAATGAATATCTAGAACCTCCTAGATCTAAATCAAAATAAAAATACATAGTATTACTCCTAAAAAATTATCTGTTAGAAGTCAGTACATGAGATTGTCGACTCGTCATGAATCTTGGTAAAGATACTCCACCAGATCCCAAATACTCTCTGGAAAAGCCTAGCTTCTAGAGTAATAACCTAATACCTTAGTTTTCAAATTATCTAAAAACCATAGTCCATAGACTATATCCAATCCATAATTACCTTGGAATCTAGCGCATCATTTATCCTTAGTGAAATTTGATCTAGAATTCGCAGAGTACAATAGGACTTCTCACATCCTCAGCCTACGAAGCTAGTATGATCTTATACTCGAAAGGTGGGGGTGCTACTACCTTTAATCCTAGATGAATGATATCATGGTATGGATCTTCAATTGAGGATTCATCACACATTAATTCTTCTTCCTGGTCTGAAAGTTGAACTTGGATAGTTTTCATCGTAGTGGCATCCTAAAAATCTAATCATGATGTACCAATATCAGATGATAATATATATATATATATACATATATTGATGATATGACTTAGGAGGAATAGCCAAAGACTCAATCCTATATGATTCATGTATCATTTTATCCCTATAACTACTATCTTGGTATGTCGAGTCAAAAAAGAAGGTAGTCAAGGTCCTAATGAATGGATATGTCAGCCACTACAACAACACTGGATCCCTTTGTTTGAGATCATTCCTTCAGAAAATTTGACACTATTTCACGAATCCAAAAAAAATTCACATAAGGGGAATACTCCAACATTTAATGAATGATTGAATTAATCTAATACCTATATATCACAAATAGATCCTAATTGGGTCTTTAGTCACAACTACCCAAGCCCACCGTCATTAGAAAGGGGGTGTAAACATACAGACACGAGCCGAAATGAATATTATAAATTGTTGTCCTTTTCCAAAGGTACATATATTTCTAAAAATAATAATATCAAAGAATAAATGTATATAAATTATAATAAAAGTAATCCAAAACATGAATATAAACCGAGCTTGAAAAACCTCTTGGGTGTACACGAGTATTCTGGTTCAAATTGAAAAGGAAAGGTAAAAATTTATGCCCAACCAAAGAGATGTCCCAACCTAACCAAACTGGAAATTAAAATTTTTGAGAGAGCCTGGATCTTGAGCTCTATGCTTTTACCACTGCACAATGTCTAATGCAAAAAAGAATCCATAGTCTCATGTGTGATCACAATTTACCTATATGTAATCTCTACAAGACATGACATGTGTGAGAAAATCACATACATGTGGAAGTATATATGTACATAGTACGATTCCCTAAAATGTAATGGGGGAGAAAAATAAACATGATATAAATAGATATATAGTAAGTAGGTCAACCCAACAAAAGTGATTAAATATGATCCAACAACATGGGTATAAATATTTATATTCTCAAACCAAATAAACCCAAATGAGAGAAAAACATATATCTATATCACAACCAATGACAAAAGTTATATTAGATCCATAAGCCCAAAAAATGAATCCCCCCATCCCACCTGTCTTCTTAAGATAAAAAATCCCAGTCAAGACACACCTTGCAACGATGTTGTACAACCGAGTTGCAGAGTATCTAGATAAATGATACAATCCCATGTAAAAAAATTGTTCCACATAGTAAATAGCTTGAAGACCCATTCCATTACATTTTTGCAGTGTTCCACCCATGTAAATGTTAGTGGACCCATGCCCAGCCCAACTAAAGGGTTCCACTCTAATAGTCAGTTGAGGAACCAAACATGGCCCATTTGCTGAGTTCCACTCATATAGTAGAGGACCCATATTGTGATACCATAGGAGGGTTACACTATGATTGAAGATATAAGACCCATTCCATACTGAGATAGAGGGTTCCACTATCATAGTCGAGGAACCATCCCCATCTTCATAAGATGGTGCCGCCAGATGGATAGGCAGTGGACCCATTCCTTAACCAAGTAAAAGGGTTCCGCTATAATAGACAATAGAGGACCCATTACTAGCCCAATTATAGGGTTACACTCTATAATTCAATCAATTATCCACTCCCTTCTATACAAGAGGGTTCTACTCAATAGATATCTAGATGACCCATGTCATATCCCAATAGGAGAGTTACACTCTAGTGCCTCTAGTGATACTACATAATAACTACCATTATTAAGAATTGTTTAAATAAATATAATTCATGTAAAATATCTCATTGTATTCCAGGATACATAATGGTTCCCATAATAATGTTCTACGTAAAGAACAGTCATGATAGACTACTCGTGGGCCGAAATATATGAACAAATGTAAGGTATATGGCAGGAATAAGTTTCCTCCAAAGGAAACTAACAGTGCATGGCATGTAGGGGAACCATGTGATGTGGGGACCCACTGTTTCACCTGACCATATACTTTATAGAATATTACTCCTAGAGCATCTCTATGTACCTGACGTGAAGAGAAACTACACAACATATCCATGCTACCCTCGGTCGAGATGTGTTCCCGAGCTCATGTTGTGTAACCTTTTCCATGTTAATATACATATGCACATGTTGTGTGCCTGGCTATTCCCATTCTTGTGTACACCTAGAGTACAAACTGGGTTTCCAACAGAATGTTCATAGGGATTGTGGGGGTCCAAAACTGTGTTTGATACTTATAATTCCACAAAACACTAGCCACTATAGTTAAGGCCCTACACATCATGTGTTCTTTTGAATACATAGCTTTTTGGAACAAATTTTCTAGAAATTTAGATTTGGTATCCACACATCATATCTCATTTCTTTTCCTATAAAGACATTATTTGACAACCTAAATCAGTGGATATATACCCCATCCAACAATTCCATCCCTCTATTGGCCATAAGATTAATTTTAATTATTCATGTACAAACATTTACCTACCGACGTTACTCCCCTCAATATCGTTGGTTACAGATCTGAAATCCATAAAAATGACTCTTATTACTCTATAATTCATCCCCAAATAAACCCTTGATCACCAACTCCTTTATATCCTAAAAAGCCAGAGCAAATATGGGGGTCCGATCGGGGCCAATCCAACCTGACAATGTTGAATTGTGACCTCGTGGTCAAATGATGACTAACATAAAGATTTATTTTTGAGAATGGTACAAGAAAAAGGGTTAAAAACCCCTAAAAATGATCTTTGATAATAAATATAATTGGGAGATTCAGGATTAGAAAGGAATTGATTAAAAAAATTTAAATTCTAATATTACATTGCATGAAATATTCCACAATTGGCTTAGATCAAATATTTATATTGATATTGCTCAAAAATTAATAATTAGAGAAAGAAACACCAAATTATTAGACCTACATAGATATTTCATCATTATTCATCAAATAACATGCTTAAATTGATTAATAGGGTTCTTTACATTCACTGTGCTTTGATATTCTTTGATCCGGAGTCTCATCGTCGTCAGATTCTAGTTCTCCAATGGAAGGAGTAATAACATATTTCAATCCTCTAAGTATTTATGCATCTAAACCTATAATATTATTCATAAATACATGATTACATATGATTTAGTAATTATTTAATTTAATTTTATAAATAATTTTTTTTACTTATTTAACTAAACGTACCCACCCACTACTGCTTGTATACTCTCTTACCGCGCCAACCTATTTTATGTCATGCATAGGGTAAACATAATGTTTCAGACAGAACTGTGGAATCGAATTCTTAACAAAAGATAATTCTTAAGAGTCATTTAATTTTATATAATAACTCATGTTCATGTAATAAATAATATATTTATAATTTTTATAAAATTAATTCTTGGAACACTAAGCCTCAGAATCACATGTTGTCTCAGCACTTGACTCTGAAAATATATTTAGGGATATTTAAAACTATTTTGAGGGAAAAAAAGTCTCTAGGGAAGTGAATGTCAATAAATTACCTAGTCAAAATGAACATAAAATAAACATATATAATTAATAATTATGATATCATTACAAAATATCCTCAATAGAGTATATGTAAAATAAAGGGTTGTTTTTGTTGAAAAATGTAAATAATATAAAAGTATCGTTAAAAAATCCATAGGAAAATATCATTTTCATTTTGAAAATAATATTATTAAAAAAATCAAACAGATTTTAAAATAAACTTTCTTTAAATATAGTCTTTGAAAATTATAAATTAATTTATTTAATGAAGAAGTGTTCATGATGAAAGGAAATCTTGTACTAGCCGAGTAAGTAAAAATAGACCCCTTTTACTTTTTTGGTAAATGTAAGATGGTCCTTACATTGAAAACAACAATAATATTACATTTATATAAAACTCAATTATTCAATATTTTTAAAAATAAAATTACCAATTCAATTGAAAAATGTTTTAAATGTTTTTTAGTTTTTTATACAAAACATTGTTTTGATAGAAAATGGACTTTTGAGCGAAGAGAAAAATGACGTCGAATTTTATTAAAACATTAATTAAGATATTTTAACTACCAGAGAGAATAAAATATCACTACTAATTGAAAATATTATAGAATATCCATAAGTTAATAAAGTTAACGTTTTTATTGAACAGTTTTTAAATAATTTCCTTCAATAGAAATTGTAGTATAAAAAATCATGATTAAAATGAGATTGTGAAATAAACCATTGAAAAGAACCTAATATTGAAGTGAGAATTTATAAATTACTATATTATGAATATAAAATTAAAATCCACCAGAAACAAGCATTAATAAAATATAATATAATCAGAATCATTACACAAATAATCATACAATATCAGAGATAATGAAGATATAATAAAACTTGATTAATATAAATTGAGTTTTAAAATTCCTTACCACTTGGTATCATTTACATAAAATCCCCAGAGTTAAAATAATTTCAATTGAAACTTAAAATACAATTATTTATTTATAATTCATGATATTAATTGTCCAAGCGAGTGCATAAACACCGTATAAAACAAATTAGGTCGAAAAAATGATAAAATGCCATAATGAAGCGAAATTGAGACTAAGACCCTTACCACACACAACCTTTTGGATGAACATCTTTTAAACTAATTTATAATGGAGTTAAACATTAGATTAACTTATAACAGAAACACATTAATATTTATAAAAATATATATGATCATTTTATATCATATTATCATATATTCATTAATAATCTTTTATTATTTTCATTTTTTCCGGTATTCATTTACTTGTTTTTTCAGTCATTATTTTTCAAGAATTTTCTAGTTATTTTTCATATTATATGTTCAATTATAACCAAAATAATAATCATGATGTAATTTTCATTTTATTAAATCAATTATACTTTTTATACTAATTAGGGGATACGGTTTTTAAAAATTAAGTATGTTACTGTCATGGAGAAAGTAGATCATGTGCACCCATGGGTAACGTTTCAATTTGTCAAAAATAATTATGAAAAGAAGGATCATTATATTTTATATTTTTATAATGATAATAGTAATATAAATATAATAATATTTCTATGAATATACTTATATATATCATCCATGTGGTGGGATGATGAAAATAGAGTCACATCGCTTCATGAAGGTGACAATATACACATAAATAAATTATATTATCATCTCTATGTGAGTGAGAAGGTAAGAAATAAAATGATATATTATATTTTAAAAATGATAAAATTGAAATTAATATCATAATTATTTCATTTGTATCATATATATTTAATAAATTTATCCTTATTAAATTTCATATAAAGCGCTATTGTAAAAATGAATCGCATTGCATCGCAAGGCGGCAGTCCTCCATACACACAAGTAATGTTAATGTACTCTTTACAAAATAGAATGTAATAAGTAATATTTGATATTATCAATAAAGAGGATTAATAATGTTATAAATATCATATATATACATTATATACATCATGATACCCAATCATGAGATGTGGTAATGGAAAAATTAATGACATCGGTTCACAAGATGGTTGTCCTCCATACACACGGATGAAAAAATCATAACCATTTTGATGGAAGTGGGGATGATTTTTTGTCATACCCATATCATAATATAGATCTTAGTATACTTACAATATTTATGTTATAATATCATCATGTTTAAACAATAATTGAATGATTTAGGGGAAGAAATAAAAAAATATTTATAGTTTGGAAATTTACCTATAATCGAAAACACCTCTTTAGTATTATACCTAAAGTATTCATAGAATGTATTTATTACAAAAAAAGTCCTATAAAATGAGGATATTAAATTTAGGAATCTATTTTTGTTAGTAGTATCCTTAAAAATGGGTTTGAAGGTGTGAAGAATAGATGATAGGATTTTCCTTTTATGGGTGAGGTGAGTGTCACACCGGTAATTTTGGAAAATAGAATGGTGCACCCATGTTTTTCACATGAAAAAGGGGTCCAAATTTAATTATTATTAAGTATTATACATTATAACATCTGAATATATCAATAAAATAAATTTTATACAAGTTTTTTTGACATTTTGACTCTTATACTCTTAGATTACCCCCCCATAGTATAATAATTTTTACCTTAACTACTTGAAATAATAATTATTAATTTTATAGTCTATTATGCTAAAATAATATGTTTAACATATTAGGTAATATAAATTATTCTGATTCCAAATACGGATCCCTTTGTTAAAATTTGATTCAAAATATTGGGAATTTATAATTTAATATTAATCCCACAGATTCGATGAGAGAGCAGGTTTTCATAGAGAAAATATTTAAAAGACAAAAATGTATTTATATCACTATTAAAAATTAAAATAATTCCAATGAACTATGTTGGATTAATTTTTTTAATCATAAAGTAATGATACTTTAAAATGAATTTAAAAAATATTTTGACTATATAAATAATTTAGGTGAAATATAATTTTTCAATTAATATTGAATATTGTTCACTGTTAATTGAAAAATAAAACATTTCAAAAAATTCCAAAAATCAATCCTTAAATAATTTTGATATTATGATTTTAAAAATGAATTCAATTTTATAAATTAAATTTACTAATGGTGCTAATGATTAATTTTAAATTACATGAATAAACAGAGACTACATTTTCTTTTAGAAAAAAATACAGTTTAAAAAAACTATTCTTTTTCTTTTAATCATTCTTATTATATTTCTAGTCAATAGATAAGCACAATATTTATAATTTATTAAATACTATTCATAACAATATATTTTAAAATTAAGTTATAATGATTTTATGTTATTGTTCATTTAAAAATGATTTTCTTGTTCCAAAAGAAATCGAACAGATTAAATTTAATGAAATGCATTTTCGGGGTGGTTTAAGCTCGGTTTTTCATTCCTTAAATACTATAAAAACAATGTTCTTATTTTAGAATTTGGGGGAATTATAGTTTAAATGTGTCCATTATAAACATACAATTAAATCAGTGGGAATTAATATTATTAACCACATTATGAAATTTATATTGTTCTTACATATTTTTGATTAATTAATTAATTAATTGTAAATAATAATTCAATTTTTAGTAAAGTCGTGTTATTGTTCGATAATAAATTTTCATCAATAAGGGAGTTTCATTCATTTCATTAGTGAATATTATAATTAAATTATTAAAATTTTAGAAAATAATTTATAAAATAAATCTCATTTTTGAATTCATCGTTTCATTATTATTTGAGGATGATGTTTTGAGAATTTTTTAAAAGGGTTTATTTTTTAATGAATTCTGAAAAATACTAATTTTTGTTAATTAATGCTGTATTTTATTTTTTAATAATTAAAAAGGAAAAAAATTATATGAGTTTTAAAATTAAATAATTTCCTTTTTATTTTATTAAATCCAATTATTTCTTTTGAAATGGATTCTATACCTGAATTTAGTATCAAAAGAATTTACGTATTAAAAGGTTATTTTTTCTGATAACTGTTTTTCATTGTGTTTTTTTCATTTTTTTTACATTAAATTCAGAAACTTATTTGAATTAATTTTTTAAAAATTGATTCTATATATGTAATCATTGAGACTAAATTTAGTAAATAGGTCCCTCTTATTTTTTATCAATATGAATAGTAACCTTGATAATTTTATTACTATGGTAAAGGGTAAACCATGTAATTAATGGTAAAAAATTATATGATATGGATTATAAGATTAACATTAATATTTAAAAAAAATTATTCATTTTTTATATCTCATCAATATTCATAAAAATGTATAATATAGAAATTTTTTAAAACATTCTATGTGATTATGGCCTTCTTAATATTTTATTTAAAGAAAAGTGATAAATATCACACTCATGTTTTCAATAAATAAAATAATTCTAACATGGAAAAAATAAATATTCATGTTCAATTACAAATATTATATTTAAATCTAAAATATTTATATTCATCATGGTAATTTATTTTTATTTTTAGTGAATAAATAATTACATTAAATTCAAACACACCACAAATAGAATAATTATTCAATAAATGGAAAAATCAATTAAATGATATTAAAAATATTAAAATTAATATAATATGAAATAATTAATGTGATATAATTATTTTATTTGTTAACATGACATGTTAGGGATATATAAAAATAATTTTTATAATTTTATTTGTTTTCAAGGTGTTATTAAGATCAAATTAATGAACAGTTCCAAAAATTGACATTAATGATATTTTATAATAAATAATATTTTTTCAAATGATATAAAATTCATCATAATATAATATTTTGATATATGATTGGAATATGGTTTATATTAACCTAGATACATTTAAGGGCCTTTTTTCTATTTATAATAACTATTTTGAAAATCATGTAGTAAATATACTTGTTTTATATGAACCAATTTTGATACACAATTCATTTAAAATTATTTAATATTAATTTATCATTGTGTAGAATTCCTAGAGTTCCCCTCCCCTATATTATAAAAATAAACCACCTATTCTCACTTATTCGCACTTACAAACACAATTTATTTTGGATAATACTATACCTAATCCATTCCTAATACCTATACACTAATTATATTGGAATTTTTATAGATTTAATAGAAACTCTATACGACTTTAGGTGTTAATCAAAGGAGACTTTCCAATAAAGAGGTATTATTTTTAACTGCATGTTAATTTTTTTTCTTCTTCCCCCTTTTTCTAATCATGTTAAACTATGATAAAAAATAAAACCAGTGTCCATTATATAATTATATGTTATTATATTAATTTAATAATCTATATCTAACTTCAACCTATATCAAATATAAGAGAAATTCATCATTTGTGTGTACGGTGAACTACCACCACAAGAAACAATGTAATTCATTTTCCATATCCATCTATAAATACTAGTTATAATGAATCAATTAGTTTTTATATATGATATTCATTATATATTTATCATTATGAAAAAAATAATATATCAATTAACTTCTTACCTTTCCCTTCACTGAAAACTGATGACAACATTCATGCATACATGGGGACTATACCCCTCCATAAAGTGATGTGTTTAGTTTTACATCACCATATCACATGGATGATATAAACAATTACATTTAACAATGTAATATTATATTTAATACATTATTATAATTCAATAAATTTAATATAATACTTATCCTTTTTCCATAATGATAATTTTAAAATAGAAATATTACTTTTGAATTTGTATGACCCACTCTTTTCATTATTATAATGTAGTTCATTTTACATAAAAATACTTCATTATTGGTTTTAAAAGCTTAATTGATTCATAAAAAAGATATTAATTTCATTATAATTATTCTAGAAATGGTGTATTAAGGAACAGATTGATCATATTTGACATACCAAAGTAATTTTTGGCTTACAAACTGAATGTAAAAAAAATCCAGTTTCAATTTAATTGAGGAAATAGATACCATAAAAGAAAAAAATAAACATAAATAATAAATTAGGAAATTAAATTATTAACATTTGTTTGTTATTAATTATGGTAAATAATATACGTGATGTGTTTTACTCGTGGGAAAAGGCTTTCCGTTAAAAATTTTCTTTTATTGTTTCGATTAAAACTCTCCTTTTCATTCATATACATATTTAATAAATATATATTTTGAAGTGTTTTTGACAATATTATTATGATTATTTAATTTAATTTTTACACATATTTAAATTATTTTAAAAAGGAATGAAAGGAATCTTTTTTTGGTCATTTTTGAAAAAAATATGAAAGGAATATTTTTTATTCTTATAAGACATGATCCTATTTTACATCCTTTATGAATAAAAAATAATGTGAATATTAATAAATAGGTTTACACGTTTTTTTGAAGGGTAATGTTTTCCATTTTAATTGTGTAGTTTTTTAATAATGAATCTCAAATCAAAAAGTACATTTTTCACAAGAATATTTTCTGAGTGCAGTGATGAAATAAATGTTTTAATATTTTATATTTATTTGGAATTATTATAATGATTTGTAGTTATGTTATAAACCAATGATGGGTGGTTATGTTATTATCAAAAAGTAGGTGGTTCCATGATAAACCATGGATATGTGGGTATGTGGTAGCCCTCCAATTCATAGAGTATGGATGTCGACCATATGGTTTTTAAAAGGTCATTTTCCATAAAAGGACATGGTATTTATTGATGAAAAGACATGTTACACAAGTCTGCAAATAAGAATTTAATTATTGTCACATTCGAATTGTGACATCAAATCAAATAAAAGAGTATCTGATTGAGTGATCTCTATTTCAAATCCTTTCCTAGAAAGACCATTTTCCACAATATTTTCCTTCTAATGGAAATGTGTGACAATAAAATGGAACCTCATTAGGGAATCCATACAATCTATCAACTGATCAATAAGACACTATAAAAGATGTAATGAACCATTACTTATGAATTTTTCATGATTTCAAGGAAACATTTATTTGTCTTATTTTTTCTTTAAAGTCCTCTTGTAAAATGTATTATAAACATATTTTGAACAAGAAGGTAGTTTATTAGGTATGAAAATATTTATTTTGAGAATATTTTTTATTCTAAAATTGAAAATTTGTATAATTATTTAGGGACTCATAGTTTATTTTATTTTTTATGTCCCTTAAAAAAATTTATTATCATCTGATGCATTTAGATTATTTTCATAGGGTTTATGGATGTGTTAAGTATAAAGTCAATTTGAAAGTTCTAATGAATGGTAATTAAATGAAATAAAGTTCAATTATAATGTTTTTATATTGTAGAAAAAACTATTACTGATAATATGTATCGAAATTGTTAAATATAGTTATGATATGAAAGAGTTGTGACCTAATTCTCTTTTACTATAAAGAAAAAATTACATTGGGAAAGAAATATTGTATATTATTGTCAAAATACACCATAATATTTCATATTTAATGTCATATCCTTATAGTAGGTATCATAGTAGTGTTTAGATAATATTATATGATCGTATATTATGTGATTAGAAGTTATAAGTATTTTATGACCACAATAGTTAGTTTTTTCATAGAAAATTATATTTATTTTCAATAAATTACATAAATAAAATATGTTGTGTCTAAGAATATATTAGTTTTTATGCCCATAATAATATTGTTTATTTTGATTTTACTGATATACTCACACCAAATATTTATGAATTGGTAAAAGTATGGATCTAATGATCACCAATGTAACAACAGTAGTGAAGGAAAATATAGTGGTTATATAAATGTGAAACTGAATCGAATGGTATCTATAGTGAAAATTATTTGTGATAATATTAACTCGATATTAGGAGCAATGATTAACTAGATAAAACAAGATTATTTTACTAATGAATCAAATGATAGATAAAAGAATCCCCCCTGGATGATTAGGTGAAAACGATCATAATGGTAAATATATTAATTGACCTATGTCTCATGAATGAAAAATAATCACCTAAAAAAGTATTAAAATAATAATGATATGTTTTATATGTGTTAATGGAGTTAATAAAAAATTAATCTACCAAGGAAAAGGGAAGTGTTCAATAATCTCAATGGTGGGGAAATTAGTTCTTCCTGAGGTACCAATTAAATGATTTAATGCTAGGTAGAATATTCATTATGACAATCAATGAACATATGGGAATGCTCGAAAATGGGATATGAAAGACCATACATATATTTATTTATAAATACCCAATTATTTTGTTAATCATTTTTAGGAAAGAACATATGGATTATGAAAATAAAATATTATTCCATCAATTATGCATTGGCATTATTGAATCCTCGGAAATGATTAATATAAGGGATTAAACAATTATATTAGATTTAATAATAATAATATATTTAAAATAATTAATATCATTTTAATTATAGATGTAATTTATGTTATTTTTATTCAGTTTTAGGTATATTTTATCTTTATGAATTTCTTGTGAAAAATTGAATTGGGTAAGAATAATTTTTTAATTTTTTATAAGTATGCTTAATGACTGGAAACCTCTATAGTTTATATGATCTTTTATTTTTTAGAGTACATGTGTATTACATTTTAGGGATGTAAAATGAAAGGTATGAGATAAAAAATAAGTTTAGAAATGTCTATATTGTTTAATATATTAAATTTATTTTTGACGATATTTTTTAAATTTCCATGAAATTTATAAGTATTAGATTTATATGGTTTTATAAAAGGGACAACTCATGGTCTTGGTGACAACCTGTAACTTCTGGAAATTCCATGAAGACTGAACCCCCAACATAAGGGAGACAAGAGTTAATCACCTACCACTAGCCTACGCGATGTCCTTGTTAGTACGGTTTTTTTGTATATGTAAATTTTTTATCAAAAAAACTATTTTCATTTTAGGGAACATAGGTTTTATTGTTCTAATATCCTCCAGATTTTAAATTGATTTAGTGATTCGGTGTTTACTGTAATTTCGAAAGAAATCACTATTATTTTTTGGTGCATTATAGGATTAAGTTAAATAGAATTCAATTTATTTTAGGAATAAAGGTTAAATTTTCTTTTAAAATCATATATTATTTTATTGTGAATTATGATGATTCAATTTAATTATTTAAATAACTACATATCTTGGATATTAAGTGATTAAGTAAATCAGATTTTTGGAATGAGACATTAAGATTTATCGATTTTATTTATAGATAAATATAAAATATTCATGGATGAATGTTAGAGAGAGTATTTCTAATTTTTTGGTTTCAATAATATTTCATAATTTTTTTCAGTAATATTCATGATAGTTATTTATAAATGATCTAAATGCAATTTTGGGTATTACTATTTAATTATAGACCCTAAAGTAGTGTTTCTTCGTTTTGAATATTTATTCATGTTTTCAATTATCTTAAATGTTCTAATAATTTTGGTTTTGGTTATTTTATAATGGATGTAGGAATAGAAAGTTATGATCTAATAGATTATTTGATTCATTTAGAGAGCTTCAGTTATGAAAAATTCATCATTAATACTTATCTTTTGGAGAAAAAGATGATATTGTTTTGGGAATTGATTAATGGAAGAAGTTATACTTTTCATATAAGTATATTCTATTATTATCATATTCTATGCAATAAAATGATTTCACGACTTTTTGAATTTTTTTTGAAAAAAATAATTATGTATTTACTTTTCTTATCGATAAATTAATGTCCTTTTAACTCATCATATATTTATGGTCCAGTGATTGTTAAATTTCATACGAAAATTTTCTCTATCGCTATATACATGACATTGGGAGCTAGGGTTTTCATTTATATCCATGTTTTCACATCCCACCTATTTCTTAAAACATGGAAACTATGTAATATGTTATTTCAGATTACATTATTTACTTTCATTTTCCTTCTTATCGAGTCAATGTTTTATTAACCATATTTACATTGTGGGTTTACCATAGAATTATTTTGGGAATCAAAACCCAAGTTACTATGCTTGAGTAAAAATTGCAAGGACATAATTTTTTGTGAGGGATACACTATCTCAATATTTCTAAATGGTTGTCTAAGTTCGATAGCATACACGATATTAAACATCGAGCCTAAAGGAACAAAAAAATTATTATTTAAATGTGACTACTATAACAAAGCCATTAAATTGGAATGAATGAATTGTATTAACCACATTATGAAATATGAAATGATTCAAAAAAATTATATATTAACTATTTCTTTTTAGAAAATCGATTTATTTTTAGTAAATTAATTTTTTTATTTTAAAATAATTTTTTTAAATTGGGTTTCATTATTTTTATGAAGGAATATTATAAATTATTTATAGAAATTATAGAAAAGATTTTGGATAAAATGATTTTATTTTCTAAATCAATCATTTTAGTTTTATATTGGGATAAATTATTTATAATATTATGAAAATATTTATTTTTCAATGAATAGTGAATAATACTGAATTTTTAATGAATATTGTTTTTCTTTTATAGTATTTGTAGGGTAAAATTACAATTTATATTTGTTTTAAAATTTAATTAGTTAATTTTCATTTCATATATTCCCATTATGTTCTTTTAAATGGATTTTTTTAATTTAATTATTATACAAAAAAGACATTGTTTAATAGGGAATTTTTCCTGAAAAATGGGTTTTCATCATGTTTTCCCTTTTTTATTTTAAACAAAATAATATAAATTATGTTTTGTTATTTTTAGAAATATATTATATATTATTAATAATTTATTAAAAAATCATTAGAAAGTTCCCTTTTATTTTTAGTTTGTATGAATATCATCCTACGTAATTTTGTTTCCATAGTATATGGTATATTAGGAAATTAAACCATAAAAATGATATGATAATGAATATAAAATACTATTACACATTAATAAATTTTATTATATTTTAATAAATCATTATTTTTCATAAAAATGTATAATATATGACCATTTAATTCTATTAGTTTTGATTATGAATTTATAATATTTCATTTAAGTAAAAGTAAAAAAATATCACTCTGGGTTTAAAGAACTACAATAATTTTAACACGGGTAAACCCAGAAGATATGTTCATTTATAAATATTATATTTAATTATAAAAGTTTAATATTCATCATGATAATTTATTTTCAAAACTTTTTAATAAATAATTAATTAAAATTCTTACACAATGTAGACACAATAATAATTCAATTAATAGAAAAGTCAAATAATTGACTAAAATAATTGGGGAAAATTAATATGGTAAAATAATTTTATCTAATTAAAATACTTGTTAGGAATATATTATTATCTTTTTTTCAAAAATTACTTATTTTATAAATTTTATTAAAATCAATGTATTGAATAGTTCAAAAATCGACAACAATGATATTTTTAATAAAATAATATTTTATTAAATAATATAAAATTCATAAAAATAATTTATTCCTCCATGTGTTTAGTATATTGATTTTAATATCAATAATGTTCCATTTATGGTATGTTTCTTCATTTATAGTAAATATATAGACTCTCAATGGGTAAAAATTATTATTGTCATCGTAAGTGTTGATGGGGTTAATAAAGAGTTAAAACAAAATGATTAAGGTAAAAATAGAAAACAAAATTCTAGTTTTTATTATATGAGATTACTTCAATCCATAATAATATTATATTTTAAAAAAAAAAATTTTGTTCTATTTGGAATTGAAAATTAATTTATATTAATTTAATATTTTGAGAAATTCAAAGAGTGCCCCTCGCCTATTTAATAAAATGAAACCACATCTTCACTTTTAATAACTACTAAAAATAAATTTTTTGGACAATAAATACCTAAACTGTTTAATATAATCCATCCATTAATTATATAGTTACTTTATAGTTATAATACCAACCCTATAGGGGATAATATGTTAATCAACGACAACTTTCCAAATAATAGGTATAGTTTCTAACAGCATTTTTAAGTTTAATTTATTCTTCCAACTCCTTAATATCTTATTAATTTATATTAAAATAATATAAACAATATTATTAATATATTATTATATTATTATTTTAATGTAATAACCTATATCCATCTATATAATCTATTAAATGGTAATGGAATTTATCATTTTTGTGCATGGTGGACAACCACCTCACAAACAGATGTAATTCATTTTCCCTAACCATCTCTCAAGAAATATTATAATGAAATAAGTAATGCTTATATATTATATTTCAGATATATTTATCATTATGAAAATATAATATATCATTTACCATCGTTCTATTTTATTCATTGAAAAATGATAAAGTCGGTCATGTGTACGGGTGGACATCCACCTCCATGATGCATTGTTATTTGTTTTTCTCTACAAGATCACTTGAATGATATATATAATTATATTTGAGAATTAAAATTATATATATGTTATTATTATTATTCATTAGTGATTAAATAACATACCCCCTTTCCATAATGATCGTCAAATAATGGAAACATTACACATTCATAACTATACCTTACAGTCTCCAAGATTGTAATGTAGTTCATCATTCATAACCATCATTAATGATTGATTTTAAGGTTATAATGGATATATAAAAATGATAATTATTTCATGAATATTATTTTATATATGGTGGATTAATGAACACTTTGTAAATAGTCAACATACCTAATTCATTTTCAAATTATGAACCAAATATCATTAAAACAACTGATGTGAATTTAATTGATTAAGTAAATAAATGTAGAAATGAAAAAATATAATAAAAGGAATTATTAATATAAAAGTTATTATGAAATTAAATAATTATCCTATTTTTTATGAAGATAAGGAATGCATGTGACGAGTCAGACTCAAAGTATGGGTCCTTCTTTAAAAATGCATTTTTAATGTTTCACTTAAAACAATATTTTTCTTATATATCCATATTTTTTAAAAATTTACTTAATTATTCTTTTTATTATTGTATTATGATCATTTAAATTCATTTAAAACTTTGATTTATCTTTGTAAAAATGGTTTGAATGGAATCCTTTTGCTATTTTCCAAAAGTGGCACTTTTTGAATTTTCTTAATAATGCATAAAAAGAATGTTTATAATGTAAAATGTATGAAATTAGTTTCAGATCATAATGAAAAATATTTTCATTGAATATTAATTTACATGTTTAGAAGGATTTTTTCAAGGATAATGTTTAAATTTTTATATTTCATGTTTTTTAAAAGGATAAATATCAAATTTGAATGGTTATTTTCCTCTAAAGTATTTTATGAGTTTAATGATGAAATCCACGATTTCGTGCTTTATGGTCATTTAGAATTGTTATGATGATAGGTGGTTCTGTTATAAATCCTATACATGTGGTTATGTTATTAAAAAATTATAAGTGGTTCTAGGATACACATAGGATTTGTGGGTCTATGATATCCCTCAAATGTATTGGGTAAGGAATTCGACCATATGGTTTTTCCATTGGTAAGAGTTATTGTAAGAGTGATGTGGACATTATGTACCTAGTAATATACATGTTTTATCAATTATTAAAATAGGGTTTTATGGGAACCATATAATTTCTCAAGGTATGATAATGCTCTTATGATTTGAGGAAATTATATGATACTTTTAAGGGTAAAACATATAACATTGTAAAAATGTTCTTATAAGTTTTTCATGAGTTAAAAGAAACTATTCAATGTCTTATATTATTTTTTTCATTCTTATTTCTTATGAAATGCATTATGTATACTTTTTGGAAATATACATGGATTTATGGGCTAAAAAATGTTTACTTTAAGCCCAAATTTTTATTTTTTAAAAGGATATTTTTAATGTATTTCTGAAATAAAATTTTTTTAATTTCTTTTTTTATGTAACTTAATGATTTTTTATGCTCAAAACACATTTACAAAAAATATTAGGTTTTAAGGATGTTTAAATTAATTTAATATGTTTTTTTGAATGTTATGAATAATTCTCCTGAAAATAAATCATGATTTATTTTTATGTTTTTATATTTTGGTAGAAATGTATAATAATCAAATGTTTACACTTTATAAAATATTTTTATTTCATAAAAGAGTAATGACCTATTTTTTTTTAAAAAAATAAACCTAAAAGATCATTGTATTTGAACAAATTTAAATTCTAGTATAAATCCAGTAGAATATATGATGTTTAAGACAAATCCCTTACAAACATTTTCCCATATTTTTTTAGTAGTTTGATGCCCCTTTAAAATTGTATGTACATTTTCTAAAAAATTCATAGAACGCTAATTTTATGATTTCCCATAAACCGCCATATTAATCATGATAGAAATATTCAATGGATCATCCTTAAAAATTTGTGGAAATTATATAGTTGTGGCATATATTACATTTATTAATTGATATATAAGGTTGAAAAAATAATATTATTCATACTATGATTGTATATTTAATTAAATTCCGAAGAAAACATACTACATATTGTATCCATATTGTTTATTCTCAAAAAAATGGAATCTGAAAGTGAGAAACATGGTTTTTTATTCTAATTGACGTTCCCATATTTTCAGTAAGAGTGAAGGGGGTGAATCCATGATCACATTATATTACAATATATTCTTCTTAATTTCTCCTATATGGTTACATAAGAAAATAATCCTCTTAATATGTCTTTTATCCACTAATAAATATTGTATAATATTGATAAATCCTGATATATAGATTTTGACAGGGTTCAATTTTGTTGTGAGAGCCTACACCATAGAGGAAAACTGTTTCATATTATTAACATATACTAGAAAACTATAGCTCCACGCATTCTACTAAAAAATATTTGAACTCGAATAAGAAATATAAAATATTTCACTATGTTTATTCAAAACTAATGGAAATTGTTCTTCCATATCATTAACCCTAGATAAAATATTCAATGTTCCCTAATTAATCCATAAACATTTACTACTAACAATTTTGATCTACTCTACAATTTCTTATCACCATTTTTATATCTTAAGTGATAAGATTTTTTTTTCAAATCCTCATATTATCTAGCACTAAAATCCTTCACATATATAATATTCATTAGGATTTGGTCTCTTAGTAGACCTTAATTTTGATTCATTGATAGTTTTTTTTTCTCCAGAACCAATTTCCCTTTGAAGGGAATCTTATTTAATTTATAATTCCTTCTCCTACACATTATATTCATTGAATAATTCAAGAATATTTGGTATATTGTTTATATATTTATAATATGGACACCCTTTTTAATATCTTTGTTCAGAAATCGTTTTATTCATATTGGAGGATATTGTTTCAATTTTAATTATCACAATACCTTCATTCGATGTGCCGATCAATCATCCATATAATTAAAAATGAATGTAGTTTATCTTGAACATTAAAATCTCTATGAAATATGTGACATTAATTATTTTTCAACTTCTCCATATGTGAATGAAAATATAAATAAATACATAGTAGTTTTTCTTATGTCATGGGACACTTATCAACGCTTTCTTTTCTTGATTGAAAATCCACTTGAATAAACATAATACTGGTATCTATAAAAAATAGTATTGTAGAATATCATAATATATTATATATTTACCATAATTGATGTTATAATTTATTCATTTCTATAGGGTTCCTCATAACTATACAATACAACTTCCATGATAAGAATTCTATAATGTTTTATAGAACGTATTCCCTTTCTTCATAGAGTTGGATTGACACTAGTGAGAAAACATCATTAATGTTGGGTTTTTTTCTTTTTTACAATGGTTAAAAAGAATCATTTATTTTTAATAAGTAAAAATTTGTACTTTCAACATTAGATCATAAGATGATAGATTATGAAGGACTTTATAGTTGTTTTGGCACATATTTTTTCAATACAACCGACTTGAAAAGAGAATTCGAGGTTAGTTTTTACTTGAACCAATTTGGAATGTTAATAATTAATGAAAAATCATGAATACATAATTCTGCTCATATAAAATACCAGCAAAAACACCAAATATATGGGCCAAACATCACAAATTACAACAAAAAAATCATTGATTTATTTTATAACTTGTTTTATAAATAATATATAAATTCAATTAAATACATGAATAAATCAGAAAAACATAGGAAATATTATGCAAATAAATTTTAAATTAGGTTTGAGGCTTTTAGAAAATATGATAAAACATCATCAAAATAACCAAAAATATGAAGTATTATGTATTTTTTCAAAAAACATATTTCGTTAAATTATATGTGTTATATTTAAACTAAACATTTCATAATATATTATTGTTCCATTCATTATTGTCTTATAAATGAATCATAAAATAGATTACCAACATTCAAAACCACTTAATTAATGATGACATTATCATTAAAAACAATATGTTTAAAATATAAATAGTACATATCTATGAAAAGACATGTATATACTAATATTAAATATTTTTATGTAAAAATTCATATATTCATTTTTTTCTGGTTCTATTATTGAAATTTGAATCCTATTGAACTCAATCCCTAAGGTATTGTAATTTCATGTATTAATTATGAAAACACTTGTAATATAAAAAATATTTATATTGATGAACTAAATTAATAGAATATGAATTAATCCTTTATCAATATCCTAAAAAATCTTTAAACACCACCAAATAAAGAGAATAACCAATATTCCTTGAATTTATTTATGAAAAATACACATAACATCTGATGTCTGCCAAAATATATATATTTAATCATTAATAATAATATAATGAATAGTGGTTCATAATTATATAAGTTTTTTTAATAGTCATGTAATGGAAAAACTAAATTTTTATATGTTTGTTTTTAGTTTATTCATTAATATATTGTATTATAGAATTTTAGTTCATGTATTAAATAACTATTAAAATTTATTCTTTATTTAAAAAATTAAAATTGAAGAGAAATCGTGTTCCATATAAAGTGTGTGAAGATATCATATTATATGAGTAACTAATTATGATAATATATCCAAAGTTTACTTATGTAATTAAATTTAAAATTGAAATTTACCTACATGAAAAAAACTGCCACACATGAATAAAGAGAAGATCACACTTTACAACATTAATGATAATGTTTATAAATATATTTACCATATAATCCTTTTCCTAAATTTGTTTTCATTTTGAAAAGGTAAAATAGTTGTATATTGTATAACAAAACAATGATAAAATTTTTATCACATCGTACTCTTGAAGATTATATGGGTGGTTATTATCATCAAACTAAATTATTAACATTTTCTCTCCATATACAAGTTAATGTCTTGGTAAATGTGTAACCCTATACCTACCATATTTTTTTGGAGCATCCACTTTAGGGAAGTAGATGTGTTGTTCAAATTTCGAAGAAATATAAATTTAATGTAATAAAATAATTTAATTACTATATATTTATATTTATATGAATATATTTTTTTCCTTGCTTCACAAACCATCTTGTATATCATTTACAAACATTCATGTTACTTCTATTAAATTATAAATAACTATGTTTGATTAAAATTAAATAATTAATATAAATAAAAAATTTATTGTTTATAATAGAATACAAATATTTAATGTTGTAGTCTTCATAAAAATTTATCTATAACTAATGAATATAAAAATTAAAAATAATTAAATAATGATTATTATATAAAAATGTGTAATTTTATTTAATATTTTTTGATTAGAAATAAATAAATAATATATGAAAATATTAAATTGTTCATAATTGGATGAAGAATTATTTTTTCTAAAAGTCAATATACTTGAAAATGAAAAATATAAAGAAAATATTCAAAAAAAAAGATGAAATAAAATTTTATTAAAAAAGTAATAATGAATCTACTAAATTTAAAATTTTCAACTTCTATAAAATTTAACAATAAAGTTTATATATGATATCATTAACTATGTTAGTTTCACAATAGTATAGATATTTAACAGATTTATTAGGATTGTAATGGAGTGTTTTCTCAAATCACTTTTACATAATCATTTCAAGTATCATTTTTAATGTCTATATTACAGTCATTGTCATACGTAGGTAATCATATAATAGTTAAATAAAATTTATATTATTATTCAACAATACTAATACTATCATCAATGAAATTGAATTTTTCCCATGTATATAAATGGACCGCTAATCATTTTATGGGATAATAATATAATCTATTTTTTAATTAATTTTAATGAAAATTTATTCCTCTACGAAACTAAATAATTTCAATTCAACAAGTGTAATATGATACCCATCATATTTGACAAAATATTTAGTGTTATCCATGTCACAAATAAATAATAGTACTTTAAATTTCATTTAAACAATCTCCAATATATATTTAATAACTCTAATATGTGGTTTTGATATTGAAATAAGGGTTTTTATCTTTTATAATAAAATAGTGTAGTGATTAAATGACAATATATCTACTATTTTGAATGATGTCCTTGTCATCCAGGTTTTTCTATTTAATATTTGTAACTATTAATATAAAAATTGAACTAGGTGATCAAATTTAGTCCCCATACTAATCATTTCAATTATTATGATTCAGATAAATCTGTATAGAATATCGATTTAAACCATTAAATAAATTTATTATTATTCCCATTCATCAAAAAAATTTCATTTCATCTTGGACATCATATTTTCAATATCTGAATATATGATGACATATAAGGTTAAATATCACTAGTATTGTTCAAAATTTATAAATGTGCATGTAGTACTTTTCATGTGAAAATAACACTACCTTTAAGACACACATCCCTTTTACATTAATTCTAATCATAAAACATTGAGACATCATGAAATCAATGTGTTCATCTTCAAATAAATAATTAGAAATGAACTCAATTATCTCTTTTGATATATATTTTTTAACAATAAAGAACTTTTTTCAAGTTAATTCTTATCATATCCCGACATAATTATAATATATCATTCATTGGGAGACATCAAATAGAAGTAAAAACTCCCCCATATTCATATTTCATACATGATATTGACATAAATATTTTCCATTATATCCAAATAAAATGGATAAAATAAATTTCAAATTTAGATAGTATGATTAAAAAATCAATCTACATCACAAAAATCAAATTTCGATATATAAACATGTTTCAAATGGAGTTAATAATACTAAAAATCATGATTATAGGCTTTATATCGGTATTAACATATTAACCCATGATAAAAATTGTAATATATATTTCATAAATACATTAAATTCGTGATATTTCAATCATAATAACATTAAATTATATAAACACACTAAATTTTTCACATTTTTAGAAAATCTAATTGGTACGTTAATTTAATGTAGACATTGACAACAATTTATATTATCTCTCTTTATTAATATAAGGCCCTAGCCTTAAACCTTACTTAATCTTGAGTTATTACAAGATTACACATTGAGGATCTTTTCAGGTTTAGAGTTTTAGAGATTTAGATCACAAAACATGCATTACATTCCACATTTAAACAAAGTGGTTACATAAAAGATATTATTCATTTTTTCCATCAACGGAATCATATTTAAAATAAAACATGGATTATTTCTTGACACTTCCTTGACACTATCATCATATCATGTACCCTTCCCTTGACCTGTGAAAAACATTTCAAAAACATTGTATGAGCATAAAAAGATCAGTAAGGGATATAAAAATATGGAAAGGAAACATGAGTACATGTATACATAAGAATGAAATAATACTTTACCCATAAAACATAAGCACTTTAAAATACCTCATAAAATCATGAATAAATCATAGAAATCATAAGACATAAAGTTAACTTGAGGCATTCATAACATTCTTACATAGGGTGTAACCCTCTTGGTTACGTTTGGAATAACCACCACAGTATATTCCCTAAATCTCTTCAGAGAAACCTTAACGTTTCACTCCTTCGCGTTACCCAATGCATTGAAGAGCTATATCGGGCTCACCCGCCCTTCGATTATCACGGAAACACCTGTCTTCATAACAATGCCCATGAACCATAACATAATCATAGCACATAACTTATGCATAAATGAAAGATAACATTCCCACATTGCAAAAACAATATAACATTTTAAGATATTGAAATAATGAATCCATTCTAAAAACCATTTTCAAAACCATTTATAACATTTAATGAAGAGATTTTTGAATCAAAGTTTCCCATACCACCTTTAATCTTTTTACATTTTAAACCATTAATATCCATGTAACTAAATTCTTAAAACCCTTTTGATTACATGGATATTAATAAGAACAAATCATTAAAACATTTAAAGCGATATTTTGGTTAAAGGGTTTTTACCAAAATTAGAGACACTTGAATACAATAATTGAACAATAAAATTTAATCAGAACATTATAATATCATGAGAATAAATCGATTTCTAATATAATATTCCAAAGGACAGTGTATACACCATATAATAGTTAATTGGTGCATAACAACAATGAAGTCTCAAAAGAAATGTAAAATGCGATGAAATCCATTATAAAGAAGGTATCCTTAAATTTAGGATAAATCAATCTCAAAATTATGTGTGGAAAATGTAAATACACCCAATAAAAGTGTATATTAATTGTAAAACAATAAAAGTTCATTCACAAATTTTCAAAGGATGACATATTCAATAACTACATGTTGAACCCAAAGAAATCGAAATTGGGTTAAAAAGTTCCCTTGGTAAAATTCGACAGCCTAACGGCGTCTCTTCAAAATTCAGAAAATGAGTTGATGAGAGATAAAAAGGGTAATCACTTGGAAATAAAATTTACATCAATAAGGATATAGAAGAACATATGCTAACATAATAGTATGTGAACTAAAAGACATAACAAAAGAAGTCTTTTAAAATAGGATGGTGAAAGGTTCCCTTACCGACATGGGTATCTTTCGAAACATACACCCCGTGAAAGAAGGAAAATACAACATTAATGTAAATACTCATAAATGAATGTATATTACACAATGAGTAAAATAATGGGCAGTACATACACCACTTAAAGGAAATTGTTGCAAATGTAGCATAAATCTCACAGGAATAAAAGTGAGATGAAAAATCTCTTATGAAAACTCGGCGGCCTAACGGCGCCTCTTAAAACGTCCAAAATGGTTTGATGAGAGGAAATAGGTTCTCTCATCATATAAAGATCAAGTTCACAGAAAGAGGAATATAAAAGAACATCCCCCAACATAACAAAGAGGATCTTAAAAGAAGTGACATAAAGAAGAGTACTTAAAAAGAAAGAGAGAGGTTGGATCTCTTACGAAAATTCGGCAGCCTAACGACGCCACTCAAAACTTCCAAAATGAATTTATCATAGAGAATAGGGTCCCTCATCATATGAACATAAAAATTACAGTAAGATTAATATAAAATAATATCCCAATAACAGGAAAGATGAACTTTAAAAGGAATGACATAAAAGTGTGTACTTTAAAAGAAAGAGAGGAGTCGGATCCCTTACCTCAAGTCCAACTTGTCTTGTTCGTTTATTTGTATTCCTGAATAATAAACTTTGGACAATTTATAATTGCCTAATTACTTCCTTTAATTATTATTATTCAGTTCATATCACATATTATAATGTTATAATAATTGTTTAATAATGTTAGTTCATATCAGACGTTTTTGCCGATGTTTGGTACATGAGTCAAAAATGAACATGTTTGAAAATCGATTATAAGTAAATAATTTACAGAATAGTATTAATGATTAAAATATCATATATATCCAGTAAATATTCATTTTATACTATTCCATATCATTTTTAGATAAAAACGAAAAGCATTGTTCATGGAGACGGTAGGCCGTACGTACACATGAACGCTACTTTCATTTTTTCTTTTTCATATTAACGGAATTAAAAATGATGATATATATATATATATATATTATAATTCCAGTATAATATATATGTTATATAGGTCACATATTTTCAGTAATTTCATTCTTTATACATTCCATTTATTGTATGTACGAGTCACATCACTTGAGGGGGCGGTAGTCCACACTTCCTCATATGAAATTATCGCATTTACACAACAGGAAAAGAATAAAGGTATGGTTTAAATATAAAATACAGAAGCATATAGTAAACATAAATACCATATATATCATATATATATAATACATTGACATCATAATGGCCACCTTTAAAGGTGTTAAAATAATATTGAACAATCATCGTTTCGTGAGGCAGAAAATCGCCAACCACAGAAACAATATGTTCTTTAACCATTAGACGAAAGTGTATGTGTAAGTGTAGCTCGAATACTTCTTATAACAACATAATTTTATATTTAATATACTGTATTTGTTACAAAAGAAATTAATAAAAAGAGTTTAGGGGGTTGGAGAAGCAAAATAAAACAAAAGGACACAAGTGAAGACATTACCTTAAAATCGGGTAACTCCTTTTGGTTTGAGCTAAAAGGATTCCTTGGGAAGACTTCTACCCAAAGTGAGGCTTAAACGAGTTAGATAGGGATTTTTAGAGACAAAATGGGTAGGGGTCGGCCAAGCCAAAGTCTTTGGAAGTTTCGGTAAGGAGGTAGAGGTGGGGGCCTTTTATAAGAGGAGAGGAGGGGCACTCTTGGAAAGTAAAGAAATGTTACTTTATTTTAGAATGATTTTCGGATTTTAATGGTCCCACATTGATTTTTTTCGAGGATAAGGTGATAAGGGTTAGAAATCCACTCATCAAAGAGGTTTTTGAACATGTTTAGGTCTTAGATTTTACATTATCTTTCCATTTTATTTAAATCTTTAAATAATGAGGTCATCACTGCATCATCATGATGTCATAAATAATTTAATATATTTAATGACTAAAAAGTATACAAAAAATACTATGATGTAGAAAATATTTTTATATTTCCATTTATTATTTATAGTAAAAAATCTGACTTGTATAACCCCATGTCAAAATTGTTTTAGTAAAACATTTCATGTTTGTCTCATTTTTACTTTAACTTTTAATAAAAAGGTAATTATGTCATTTTCCAACCAAAGTGGCTCCATGGGGTCCCGAAGTTGACCCATGGATTATATTGGTCGGCCATGAAACATCCATTGAGGGTAGTACATGTTTCTAGGTCATTTCATTTTATTAAAACATTATTCTTACCTTAAACTACACTAATTACCTCTAATCGCGATTAAAAACATAATAAGTTACTATTCACCAAAAAAACATTTTAATCCCATTGAACCACATTTTACATCTTAATGACAACCATATATGTCGGATTTTTTGAAATTCAATACACAAAGATGGAAATTTTTTATTTAAACGGAAAAATCAGTTTTTATAAGTACCACTTAGTGGTTTCACTATTCATCAAAATTGATGTTTTTCAGAAAATTACCAAAATTTCACCCGAAGCTATATTTGATATTCTGAATTCAAAAATGATGTCTATTTTAAAAAATTCATAACATATAAGTTGAATTAATTAATTTAATAATTAATTCCCACTGTCAAAATAAATAGCGTGTTTTTATGAAACAAAATGTATCAAATGATTGACACTAGTTTAAGTCCGATTTCAAAGTGAAATTAATTCCAAAAACCACTATTGGATTAAATGGTAAAAATATATTCTAATTTCACTTTAAAACAAATTCAAAATATAATCTAATCATATAAATAAATTATATTAAAATAGGTTTTCAATTAAAATACATCATTTTTCACTATTCATTAAAAATTGAACTTTTTAAGAAAAATACCAAAAATTTACACAAAGTAATTTTTGATGCCCCGATTATAAAGAGGAATTTTATTTTGTCAAATATAACACATAAAATTTTCAAAAAGTGGATTTAAAAGAGGTTCTCCATCAAAAGGCGGTTAATCGACCTTTTAAAGAATATTAGAATGTTTATGCTTAAAATTGGATTCATTTTCATTTTTAATCCTCTAACATTTATTGTAAAAAGTAAAAATATTTGACAAACATATATAATCATTTTGTTGTTATATCTATTCATTCCCGCCATTACAATGACTAGGCATTAACTACCATTTAAAATAATATTATTTTATTATTAGAGTGCAACATAAGATTCCCAAGAAACTCGTTGTTGCGTATTGGGTATGCCATCGAGCATAACGTACCCTTTAAAGTAATATTAAAATTTTATTCATAAAATTGATAAATATAAAAATTTCATATTCTTTATTTACCTAGGGTGTTACATCCTTCCCCCTTTTTGGAATTGTGTCCTCGCAATTTTAAAATTGGGCTCGGAAACATCTTTGAAAGTCCCACATCGGAACAAGAGTCGGTAAAAAAATCAATTTAAAATAAAGAAAGATAAGTACAGAGGTCACCCAAGTTATCCCATACTCGGATTCCATGTAAGAAAACATGGACATGGAGGAGAAAACATAGGGTCATGTTCTGATGTAGAGTGATAGAAAACATGTTTAGGAGAAAGTTAACCACAAGAAAATCACAGACTTGTGATGGGTTAAATGGTATTCAATTCCCCAGTAGGAAAAGTTAATAGACAACATTTTTGTTTTTTTTATTGAAGAATTTATTCATAAGGAAACATAATTACATATCATGTTGACTTTCAAATTTTATTATATTTCTTACACAAACTCATATTTTATCTAAAATACGAGTATTTAGGAAGACTTGTTCACAATAATCAACTTCTAGAGAATCACCTAATCCACAAAAGAGAACTATATACTTCCCATGTATTTAAACATTAACCAAAACCAAAACAAAAAATGTTAGTACAAGATTAGATAATCCAAAAAAGGATAACCCTTTATAAAAACAAAATCTATTCTTAATCTCCAAAATTTGTCCAACAAAACCCAATGTTCAACGAGGACCATTTGATAAACAATTTGTCCATAAAATTCTTCAATGTAAACCAATCTAGGATTGAAACCCAAATATTTGAAGGATTTAGTCACATAGTCTTCCAAGGTACAAATTAACTTTTATCTCCAAATAACATCAGTTGATCTTAAATTCTCATATTGAAAAGTAATTAACCTAATCACATATCCTCGATGATAGGTTAATCATTTCCATAGATAACCCAAAATAAACTTAATCTTGATTCCTAAAATAATATAACTAAAAATAATTAGTCAAACTAACCAGGGACATCACGTAGTCCAGTGGTAGGTGATAAATACCAGTTGCACTTTGGTTGTGGGTTCGATTCCCACAGCTTTGTCTGACGTGACGGGTTGTCACACGGTCTGCGTGTTGTCCTTTTTCCAAAACTATATAATTCTTAAAAAATTCCCCAAAATGAGATAAAATCTTCAAAAATGATCATAAAATATTTTAAACTCATGTTTATCTCATGCCTTTCATTTTCCATCATAACATATAATAACCCATAATTACCTCAAAAGTAAGGATCATATAAACTCTAATGGTTACCTTTATAATTATTACCTGAACTTCCACATCGATTGGTCATCTCGTACATGATGCATTACAGATCATACCAAGGTTCAAGTGGTTGATCATGAATCCTTGATAGTTAATTTAGAACAACCACGAGTTTCCTCATTGAATCCCCCATTTTATCTAGTATCTTAATCAGAGAACCACCACAGTTTCCTTCAAACCTGTTGTCTCTTTGGTGCCTTCTAGATCCATCCATTCACTAAAAACAGAAATGTCAGTGTCAGTATATCAAAAAAACCATCATGTACTAATGAGGAAGATAAAAACTAAGATATGCTTACTCATTCACTTTATCTAAAACTAGGAATCTTTCGGAAATCCTAACCATTATGGTAATGTCACTTGTGTTTAGAGAATACCCAAACCTCTAAAGTTATCTTAACCGACCTTTGATACCAACTATAAGGCCCCATCCTTAAACCTTACTTAGTAATGAGTTATTACAAGATTACACATTAAAGATCTTTTCAGATTTAGCGTTTTAGAGAATTAGATCATAAAAATTGCATTGCATTCCACATTTAAACAAAGTGGTTACATAAAATATAGTATTCATTTTTCCCATCAACGAAAACAAATTTAAAATAAAACATGGATTCTTTCTTAACACTTCCTTGACACTATCATCATATCATGTACCCTTCCCTTGACCTGTGAAAAACATTTCAAAAACATGGGATGAGCATAAAAACTTAGTAAGGGATATAAAAATAGGGAAAGGAAACATGAGTACATGTATACATAAGAATGAAATAATACTTTACCCATAAAACATAAGCACTTTAACATACCTCATAAAATCATGAATAAATCATATAAATCATGAGACATAAAGGTAACTTGAGGCATTCATAACATTCTTACGTAGGAAGTAACACTCTTGGTTACGTTTGGAATAACCACCACAGTATATTCCCTAAATCTTTTTCGAGAAACCTTAACATTTCATTCCTTCATGTTACCCAATGCATTAGAGAGCTATATCGGGCTCACCCGCCCTTAGTTTATCACGGAACCACCCGTATTCATAACAATGCCCAAGAACCATAAATTAATCATCGCACATAACTTAAGCATAAAGGAAAGATAACATTCCCACATTGCAAAAACAATATAACATTTTAAGATATTGAAATAATGAATCCATTCTAAAAATCATTTTCAAAACCATTTAAAACATTTAATAAAGAGATTTTTGAATCAAAGTGTCCCATACCACCTTGAAGATTTTAACATTTTAAACCATTAATATCCATGTAAATTAATTCTTAAAACCATTTTGAAAACATGGATATTAATAAGAACAAATCATTAAAACATTTAAAGCAATATTTTGGTTAAAGGGTTTTTACCAAAATTAGAGACACTTGAATACAATAATTGAAGAATAACATTTAATCATAACTTTATAATATCATGAGAATAAATGGATTCATGATATAATAATCCAAAGGACAGTATATACACCATATAAGAGTGAATTGGTGCATAACAACAATGAAGTCTCAATAGAAATGTAAAATGCGATGAAATCCCTTATAAAGAAGGTATCCTTAAATTTAGGATAAATCAATCACAAAATTATGTGTGAAAAATATAAATACACCCAATATAAGCGGATATTAAGTTTAAAACAATAAAATTTCATTCACACATATTCAAAGGATGACATATTCAATAAATATATGTTGAACCCAAAGAAATCGAAATTGGGTTAAAAAGTTCCCTTGGTAAAATTTGACAGCCTAACGGCATCACTTCAAAATTCAGAAAATGTGTTGATGAGAGATAAAAAGGGTATCACATCACTTAGACATAAAATTTACATCAATAAGGATATAGAAGAACATATCCTAACATAATAGTATGTGAATTAAAAGACATAACAAAAGAAGTCTTTTAAAAGAGGATGGTGAAAGGTTCCCTTACCGACATGGGTATCTTTCGAAACATACACCCCATGAAAGAAAGACAATACAACATTGATGTAAATACTCATAAATGAAATTATATTACACAATGAGTAAAATAATGGGCAGTACATACACCACTCAAAGGAAATTGTGGCAAATGTAGCATAAATCTCACGGGAATTAAAGTGAGATGAAAAATCTCTTACGAAAACTCGGCAGCCTAACGGCGCCACTTAAAACATGAAAAATGGATTGATAATAGGAAATAGGGTCTCTCATCATATAAAAATAAATTTTAAAGAAATAGTAATATAAAATAACATCCCCCAACATAACAAATAGGAGCTTAAAAGAAATGACATAAAGGAGAGAACTTAAAAAGAAAGAGAGAGGTTGGATCTCTTACGAAAATTCGGCAGCCTAACGGCGCCACTCAAAACATCCAAAATGGATTGATGAGAGAGAATAGGGTCTATCATCACATTAACATAAATATTACAGTAATATTAACATAAAATAATATCCCAATAACAAGAAACGTTAGCTTAAAAAAGGAATGACATAAAAGAGTGTACTTTAAAAGAAAGAGAGGAGTCAGATTCCTTACCTCAAGTCCAACTTGTCTTGTTCGTTTCATTATATTCCTTAATAATAAACATTGGTCAATTTATAATTTCCTAAGGAACTCCTTTAAATATTATTATTCAGTTCATATCACATATTATAATGTTATAATAATTGTTTAATAATGTTAGTTCATATCAGACGTTTTTGCCGATGTTTGGTACATGAGTCAAAAATGAACTTGTTTGAAAAATGATTATAAGTAAATAATTTCCATAATATTATTAATGATTAAAATATCATATATATCCAGTAAATATTCATTTTATACTCTTCCATATCATTTGGAGATAAAAAATGAAAAACATCGTTCATGGAGACGGTAGGCCATACGTACGCAAAAATGCTACTTTCATTTTTTATTTGTCATATTAACGGAATTAAAAATAAATGATATAACTATATATTATAATTCCATTATAATATATATGTTATATAGGTCACATATGTTTATTAATTTCATTCTTTATATGTTCCATGTATTTTATGTACGAGTCACATCACTTTAGTGGGCGGTAGTCCACACTTCCTCATATGAAATTATCGCATTTACACAACATGAAAACAATAAAGGAATGGTTTAAATATAAAATACAGAAGAATATAGTAAACATAAATACCATATATATTATATATAAAATACAGTGACATCATAATGGCCATCTTTAAAGGTGTTAAAAAAATATTGAACAGTCATCATTTCGTGAGGCAGAAAATCGCCAACCACAGAAACAGTATGTTCTTTAACCATTAGAAGAAGGTGTGTATAAGTGTAGCTCGAATAATTATTATAAAAACATCCTATTATATTGAAGATACTTTAGTTATTACAAAAGATATGAATAAATAGAGTTTAGGGGGTTGGAGAAGCAAAATAAAACAAAAGGACACAAGTGAAGAAATTACCTTAAAATCGGGTAACTCCCTTTGGTTTGAGCAAAAAGGATTTATTGAGAATAATTATGCCAAAAGCGAGGCTTCAATGAGTTATAGATGGATGTGTAGACACAAAATGGGAAGGGTTTGTCCGAGCCAAAGTCTTTGGAAGTGTGGGTCAGGAGGTATAGGTGGGGGCCTTTTATAAGAGGAGAGGAGGGGCACTCTTGGAAAGTAAAGAAATGATACTTTATTTTAGAATTATTTTCGTATTTTAATGGTCCCATATTGATTTTTTTCTAGGATAAGGTGATAAGGGTTCACAATCCAATCATCCAATAGGTTTTGGACATGTGTTGGTCTTAGATTTTACACTATCTTTCCATTTTATTTAAATCGTTAAATAATGAGGTCATCGTTGCATCATCATAATGTCATAAATAATTTAATTTATTTACTGTATAAAAATTATAAAAAAATTACAATGATGTAGGAAATATTTTTATCTTTCCATTTATTTTTTATAGTCAAAAATCTGACTTGTATAACCCCATGTAAAAATTTTTTTAGTAAAAAATTTCATGTTTGTCTCATTTATACATTAACATTAAATAAAAAGGTATTTATGTCATTTTCCAGCCAAAGTGGCTCCATGGGGTCCCCAAGTTGACCCATGGATTTTCTTGGTCGGACATGACACATCCAATGAGGGTAGGACATGTTTCTAGGTAATTTCATTTTATTAAAACATTATTCTTACCTTAAACTACACTAATTACCTCTAATCGTGATTAAAAACTTAATAAGTTACTATTTACCAAAAAAATATTTTAATCCCATTGAACCACATTTCAATTCTTAATGACAACCATGTATGTCTTATTTTTTAAATTCAAAACACAAAGATGGAAAAATTTCATTTCAACGGAAAAATCAGTTTTTATAAGTACCACTTAGTGGTTTCACTATTCATCAAAAATTGATGTTTTTCATAAAATTACCAAAAGTTCACCCTAAGCTATATTTGATATTCCGAATTCAAAAATGATGTCTATTTTAAAAAATAAAAAAAATATAATTTGCATTAATTAATTTA
The DNA here is from genome assembly GCA_963277665.1 of Viscum album. NCBI lineage: Eukaryota > Viridiplantae > Streptophyta > Magnoliopsida > Santalales > Viscaceae > Viscum > Viscum album. Next base: position 1,754,931,838 of record OY728159.1, on the reverse strand, counting down.
ATAATTAATTCCCGCTGTCAAAACAAATACCGTGTTTTTATGAAACAAAATGTATCAAAAGATTGACACTAGTTTAAGTCCGATTTCAAAGTGAAATTAATTCCAACGACCACTATTGGATTAAATTGTAAAAATATATTCTAATTTTACTTTAAAACAAATTCAAAAGATAATGTAATCATATAAATAAATTAGATTAAAATAGGTTTTGAATTAAAATACAACATTTTTCACTATTCATTAAAAATTGAACATTTTCTGAAAAATACCAAAAATTTACAGAAAATAAATTTTGATGTCCCGATTCTAAAGAAGAATTTTATTTTTTCAAATACATCACATAAAATTGAAAAAAGGTGGATTTAATAGTGGTTCGCCATCAAAAGGCGGTTAATCGACCTTTTAAAGAATATTAGAATGTTTACGCTTAAAATTGGATTCATTTTCATTTTTAATCCTCTAACATTTATTGTAAAAAGTAAAAATATTTGACAAACATATATAATCATTTTGTATATAGTTCTGTTCATTCCCTTCATTATAACGGCTAGGCGTTAACAACCATTTAAAATAATATTATTTTATTATTAGAGTGCAACGAAAGATTTCCAAGAAACTCGTTGTTGCATATTGGTTATGTCATCGAGCATAGCATCCCCTTTAAAGTAATATTAATATTTTATTCAAAAAAATGGATAAATATAAAAATTTCATATTCTTTATTTACCTGGGGTGATACAATTAAAGTGTGATTAAATGTATAAAAACTAGGTTTGTATCCTTTTCATACAGAAGATAACTCTAAAATTTTTTCATGGCTCATATATCTAGTATTTTATTCAATACATATTTTTTTCTTCCGTTTTATGTTTAACATTATTCTAATCTAACAATCACAGATGTTTTTCTCAACATGAAAAATATCCATGGTATGTTTCCCCCCACAAATTACAAATAAGGTACCTTGAAAATGGACTATTTTATTCGATTTTTTTCTTGACAACAAGAGTATCCTTTATTTGAAAATTTTATATTAATTTTTTTACTTTATCATAGTATTCTTCAACTGACAATGATTTTAGAGATAAAATTGTTCTCTTGTAAACTGTTAAATTCCTTTTTTCGTCATTGGTAGGAATGATCCATTTAAAAATAACTTATATCCCATTGATTATATCGTTATTCTATTTTATAATTCATTATATAAATTCCCCTGATCACAAATTAGATAAGATTTATTTCCCATAACACTATTTGCAGATAACATTCTATATATTTGAATTTCATTTATAGTGCACATTATCACAACACAAAAAATAAAACTCTTCTTTTTGTATGCATTAAAAAATGTTACAACTATTTTCCATAGAAATTTCAAATAATCTCTCTATGGTGATAGAAAAACAAACAATATAATTTCATTTTTTTGGTCCAAAAATCCTCAATCTCAACATCACATATCATCATTTTAAACATATATGTGGGGAAATGTTTTAGAAAACCAAATAAAGTGACACAAAATATATTATTTCTACATATTAGATTTGGATTCATTCCATATATTCATAGTATTATTATGAAATTTCAATCATAATTCTCAAAAACTATAAAATAAGAGATTTATACAACTCAATTATGGGAAATCATATCGGTTATGTGGGTTTCAATCAGAGATATTCTCATCTATATTCTATTTTAGCCTGTTTTTACCATTTAAATTTGAAAATATATGCTTCAAATGAGGATTTCATGGATGATACCATATTTTATTAGAGGGTCTTTCTGTGCCAATTTTTTCGAATAAATGTGATTGGATTTGTCATAAATTTTATAGCAAGATTCCATAAATTTAGTATATTCTGATATACATTTAGATTCTTCCAAATATATCCCATTGTCAGTTAGGTAATCATACATATTTTTATACTATAATTCCATTGGTAATTATTTTTTATTACCTCAAAATTATAATTTGGATGCTAGAATAATCTAAAAGAAGTTGTTTTAAATGTTTATGAAATTTCATAAAACTATTATAAATCCAACCAATTTAATCATTCATATTAACTAATTTCATCAATATTGATAGTGTTTTAAATTTAGACCATCCTTATAAATGTTGTTTCTTAGCATATCTATACCAACATTCAATAGTTTTTGGGTTTTAATGATTTTTACAACTATATAATGAATCAGTTCTTCTGGATAACACTCTACCTCATGGAGAACATATTTCCCATCATTAGATATTGATTTTTTTTTATTTCACAATTCTTGATCATTCTTGTAAAACAAAGATTGAAACCATAAAAAATTTGGTCATTGATTTCTATATATCGTAATTTTATCGTGTTAAAACTATTCATGGATGAATAGAATACCATATCATTATTTTCATTATTTAATTCATAATATTCCAAAAAATTGTCAACCCCTTTCCCATATTCATCACTTTTCCATCATGTATTTATCCAATTACTATAAATTAACTATCTAAATACACATCAAAATATTTTAATATATTAAAATATGTAAACTTTTAAAAATTCATATAAATATATAATTTTTAATCCAATAATGATATAAATATATAAAAAAGCAAAAATATTCCACAAAACATTATTATCTGGGTAAAATTATATTAATGAGAATATTTTTTTAACTAACTATTTTTTTAACAAAATGTAATTATAATGAAAATTTTTAAATAATTGAAAAAAATTTATACCCAAAAAAGATGTTTATGACTAAGAAATTATGATGTCCGCAACTAAGAACAAAAAAAAATTATACATATAATTTCTTATAAAAAAAATTTATATTTACAAAAAAAATTATCCTAAAATATTTTATAACAAAAAAATATTATAATAGGAAATATTATAAATAAAAATAAATGATGGATAAAATTTATACCAAAAAAATATTTAAATATTATTTAGAAATATTTATATGGAAAATATGTATACAGATGATGGAAAACAGATATTGAATTTTTAGGAATACAACCAATGAAAATATAATCAATACAAATAAAAAATCATAAAACATTTTTTTTCAAATGGTATTATAAAATTAATCAAACAAAAAAATATGGACTGTGTTCATGAGTGAAGAAAATTAGAATTCCAGTGGACTGAATAATGTCTATGTCCATATAAAAAGGATAACTGATGAATGTATAAAGAAGAAAAATGTAATGATAAGTATTATAATCAAACTAACATTATAGATCCAGAGCTAGTGTAGTGTGGTCATAAGTTGAAAGGACCAGGTTATTATAAATATTACACCAAAAAATTAGGAGATTGCTAGGAATACTTGAATTTTTTAAAATATTTTACAATTATTCTATGAAATCCAATGTTAAAAGTTCATCGGATTTGCTTATAATTTTCATTTTTTCTAAATACAATGTTCAAAGAAAATCATAATCACTATTAGATTTAGTTATAGAAAATCCTATATTGAAATCCTTCTTGTGTTCTTATTAACATTGGTTATGCCAAAATTGATGTTAAAACAAAGATATAACATTCCCATTTTCTACTAGTGTGAACTTTATGAAGATGTCCTCTTTTATATGAACTCATAAGGAACCCTATGAACATCATGAATTTTAAAAACTCTAAAATATGTGTAGTATTTATATTATACAATTTTCAGTGAATGAACTCTTTATACATTATAAACTATACAAGGCTTTATAATATTGTCTAAAAAATCTATCAACCTTGTGAAATTAAACAGTAAACAACAAATAGTGTTTGATAATTTTTCAATTTTAACATCTTCACTAAAAATATCAACTTCATCGCATCATATGTCATTATATTGAACTCCTAAGAACAAAAAATCATCACTAAATCATCATTCAAGAGGTTTTTATCACCTTTTAAAATAAGAATTTAAATCCAAATACGGTTGGATGGTCTCAAACAACTCCTAACAATATTAACCAGATATCATTCAATTAAATTAATTCATCATCCTTTTCAGTAGAGGGATTTATTTGAAGACCATCAATACCATTGTATATATTATATTGTTCATTAGAATATGTCATTATCTTGATGATCAACACGTATAATCACCACATGTTAAGGTTTCATTACAAGATCATATCCATCCACATGGTCTACGTATAGCAGTATATAGAATCATAAAAAAATACAAAATAAAACCTAATATTTAAAAATACCCCATTCACTGGTATCTTATCCTTAATAATATATGTTTATATATCTTCATTATTTTATATATAAATTATTATCATTCGTTGAATTTTACTCAAAAAATTATGAAAAAATATATAACGTGGTCTTCAAAAAATATTGGGGTACTTCATGAACAATGATATTGAGTTACCCGAATAAATGAAAAACTAAGCTGATGTAAAAAATCATAAATTTATTCATTATTATTCAAATTTTTATGCATATTTATTATAAATAATAACCCATCTTATTTCATGATTTAATCATATATATATATATAGATTGAATAAATATGTATTAAACAATGAATGAGAAGTATATTTTGTGTAGAATCACTTTCAAAATTATTATAAGTATTAAACGATCAAGAAAATATCTAAAAATGTTTTTAAATGATTATTAAAAATGTGTTCATAGCTTTGGATCTCTGACCAATGAATGTGGAATTCCAAAAACACCCATAAAAATTAATGGAGTTAAAAAGAGAATATGTTATGATAGAAAAGGTGAATGGTAAAATATATCTTTTCTTGATAAACCCAACACATTACATTGAATACTATATAAATAATTTATCGAAAACAACATTTAAGGATAAAATGTTGTTGGAAAAATCATCTTATAATCTTTCACTCTAATTAGAAATTTTTTATTTCTATGGAGTGGGATCCAACTAACGGAAATCATGATTTGATAAATATTAAAATAATATTGAACCACTTATTTTTAATTATTTTAATGTTAGATAAATGTTTTTTGACCTTGTAATTTATTATTCCTATTCCCATTTCCTTTTGGATCTGTATGAACTATGTTTTCAATGTAGTTATCTCATATTTGAGAGAGTCGATTACATAATATTTTGATGTACTCTTCCATGAAATTATTTTTTCAATTATCATATTTTTAATCCAAATATATGGGAAGAATGAGTTCATTATTATGTTGTTATAAAATACAATGTATTTTGGTTTTGTATACTCTGAATCGCCTGTAATGATCAATATTTTTTATGATCATTTGATCAAATGGTTTATTCTATTTATAAAAATTATTTGAAATATAACCCATTAAAATATTATTTGATACATAACTATATAATGAAACCTTTAATAATTTTTTATCCATTAAATTAGAATTAGTTGAGTTGTAAAATAACTTATTATACACTTGATTAGGTGTAGTTATTGAAGGAGTGAATAAATAGTCTATTTATACTATCTCTCCTAATTTAAAATCATGGTTGTATGTTTGTCACCACTTATTCTTATCAAGAAATAGATTCAATAATCCATAAAATGGATTTTCCATGATTTATATTTACTAACTGTATATATTTTGTTAATCCTTAAAAACCATTTCACATAATAATTATAACAAAATAGAATATATTGAGATGATGTCTGAGTTATACATAATTATCTTAACACAAATTTCATTTTATTTTTCTCACTTTAAAATGGAAATGAAAAACGTATAGTCCTTTTAAAAAAAATTTTATTACTAGTTCTCCTCTCAATATGATTTAGACTTAGGACTAGTTATAACTATCCATATAAGAAAAAAATTATTTATTTGATATTGTAAGACTATAAATAATTTTTTTTATTTCTGATGTACATTGGAATTAATGTGATGATTCTCGTATTTCATGATTAATACCTTTGAAATATAGTATAATAGAGAAATGTTTTAGAATAATTAAAATTATATCACTATAAATTTAATTTAATGGTAGGAAGGACCCGATAAAATCAATCATTATTTAGTTTTTCAAACACTCATTATACCAGAAATGTGTTATATTGTGTATAATATTCTCCATTAATGATTTAATCAAAAAAATGATCTTCGTAATAAAAATATAATTCAAAATACAAAAATATTATGGAATCACATGGAATAATGAAAAATAAATATATATAATTAAAATAATTGATCCCTGTTTTCAATTTTTTTAAAAACTATTAATTCTCTCTGACCCATTTCATAAAAATTCATATTCTTAGGGATTCATATATAAATTATTAATGATATATCAATGGAAATTTTAAATATACATTTTTATAAAAAATTTAAAATAAAAAAAACTCAATTTTTTCATAAGAATATATATGATAACAAAATATCCATGTCATTGGATGACACAGTGGACTCATCGCTCTATTTATTGTATAATTTCTCCTTATGGGCTATTTTGGTTTCACAAAATAGACATTTGAGAAATAATCCATTCTATTAATATATCATCCAATTATAGTTCACAATTCACATGTACAACATTTTATTATGTTTATAGTCTAATCACACAATTATTGAAATAAAATTTAGTGAATACATTGATTATCTAGTGGTATTTACCAATTATTCATTGTTCTAATATATTTCTGAGAAACAGAAAATAAAATATTTTTTGAAATAAAATATATAATTTTAATTAATAAAAAATAATAATTCATGAAGGTTTACAAAAGTGTCGCATTAAAAATCGGACAAGAAGGACACACATGGAAAAATGATATACAAACATATAGTGCATAAGAAATCTATGTGTGGTTTAGAATAAAATATATATTCAACAAAAGTTGAGGAAACCTCAACTTATGTTGGCACTCAATAGATTGATAAGAGATATGTGGTTTTTGGATGCATATATGGTCTATCCTCAGTGCAAGATGACAAATATAAGAGAACCTAAACAATCTAAACTTTTTTATGTGACTCCATGGGTGTGAGAACAGTTCAATTTTAACCAAATTATCATAGTTATGACCATATCGTATATCTCCTCAATCAAACAGACCATGCTATCACTCTCCATAGTGTTGGATCATCTCCAGTCTTCTAGGCCACAATAAAACTTTTATGAACCCAACTAACAAGATCTAGATGAGTTATTACACCACTTTTGAGAATTAATAATATCAATGGAATCCCATAACAATCTCAAATGATCCTATATAAACAATTTTTGAGGAAGGAAACATCATTCATGTGATTTTATGGGCATGAAAACATTGTTATTTGATGATCCATTTATATCATGACAAATTTTTTGATAGTGTTATGGGAAAACGAAAAATATCGGTATTCAACTATAAGTAATCTACATGAATGGTTTTATATCTGGGAGGAGTTTCACACATGATTTCATATATAAATAAAAGGAGATAATGGATAAATTTGATAAGGGTAGATATAAGGAGGATATATATACTAAATATGAACATATTATTAGAGATACAGAAAATCTATATTTTAGATAATTATAATTAAATACAGGGATAAAAGGTGAAGAGGGGAATAGAATTACGGAAAATGTCTTTAGTAACCATCTATATAAGGTTGTTGGGATGTCTTTAGGAATTTAATTCCATTATTTTTGTTTCAACCTATCCAAACTCACAAAAGTTAGTAGTTCTTGTGCTGTGTTTTTCATTTAAAGTGGATTGATTTTTTAAAGTATTTTTTTTTTCAAATTTCATGTGGGATTCACAATATTATTACATTAGTTTCTACCACTTTCTTATCTTCGATGTCATCACAATTGTTCTAGTGGGTTATGAATTGTGATTCATCTCTCTCAATTTATGTTGACCATGACCACTATCCATTTTTTATAGAGTGATTTTTATATTTCCTTATAGACCGAGGATTCAACTATGACCCATGGTTTAATTCATATTCTATGATTAAATATGGTTTTGTTTTACCATACCATTATTTGGTATTCTAATGTACCTGAATTTGAGAATAAACGATCTCAGGATAGTTTAGAGTGTCTACCCAGAATGACGTATTTATATGAGATAAATTATTATATCATTAGGAATTTAAATAATTTTTTCTTTAATTTTTAAACTCATGAATCTGAATATACTAATTCTTAGTACTCCCCATATTCATATTTATATTATAGTAAAATTAGTAATTGTTATTGAATTGAAATAGAAATCTTATAAATTTAATTGTATATTGTTCCTCATATATTTGGTTTTATCCTTTTCCATCCATTAGTTATAATAACCATGTAGTTATTTGGTATGTATTTTAACATAATAAATTCTAAATTCATTCTCTCATGTGATATAATGACACCCGTTGGGTGACAATTTATCCACATCCTCATGAAAAATTTTCTTAACAGTTCCCAATCATGGTCCATGGAATTTAGATCACTAATATTATAGTTTATAGATCCCATTTCCATATATTTGTATATTTTTTCATTGAGTGATATCTTAGGATTGCTGCAGCTTTCCAAATATTATGTCATACTACCAATATTATTATCACTTTTTCTAATCCAATTCTTCCACCTGAAAATCTCAGTTAATACCGCAATGATAGAAATTTTATATTTTCAATGAACTCAAGGACTATATTTTAGATATGAGAAATGATTCTACAAATTAATTTTTCTATTTGGTTATTATGAATGGATTGAATTAATATACCTATATGTATTATATTTATAGCAAAAAATTAAACTAATGTATCAATTTTAGAGCGAATGAAATTCATAGGTATAGTTAAAATAATAAATATATGGTATAGATATTTTTTAAATCATATTTTTATTAATTATAAGAAAAATAATGAAAAATAATATAAAAATTACAACACCCATGACCAAACAATATTTTTTATTTGATCAACTAACTTACTTGTGATTAAAAAATTAGTATGCTCTAAAATAAGGGTGAAAGAGTTGTTTTTACTAAATTCATGTCAGAAAAATTGTCAACGAATTCTCCCAAGGAAATTAATTTATTTTTTGAATCTATTAAATAGTGTGATTTATGTATATCTCTGAAACGTTTATACAATTTAAAAACATAGGATTTAAATTGATCTTAATTGGTGAATTAAATTAACATATCATTGATTCATCACATATATTTTACATCCAATTGATTTTCTTCTCTTATATGAACATGTATTCCCACTTAGAATCCATAGTTGAATAGTGAAAGTGAGCTATTTACAATTAGAATTTTTTTAAGATGAATTCTTACAGTATGCAGACCAAAAAGACACTACTTTTTCAATATTTGAAATATAATTATATCATTATAATCGTTATACATAATTAATTGGTGTGGTATATATTTTGTTTTTCAAATTATAAATTTGAATTATAAGAACTAGATTTTTTATTGAGATAAGAAATAATTTAGAATATAACAACGATTTTTAGATGGAATCTGTGATATTTTTCATAAATAAATTATTTTATTAAGAATAAATTATAAATATATATCTATTTTATAATTAATATTAATTTGGCTAAAAAACAACAATTTGGATGAACTGTTATTTTTAGGAAGTGTAGAACCCATGAGTGTTCATTGGATAATAGAAATGTTATAAGAGTTAGTCATATGTGTAGTATAAGTTATATAAAGTATTAATTATGATTAATTATATTTAATCAACCAAATAATTATGTTCCACCTTATAAAGAATGTTATAATAACAAAAATATGAATAATAATAACGATATATTTATAATAAACTACCCAAAAATATGTAATAGGGTAATATATAGTGTTCAAAAACAACAACTAGTTTTTTCTAATGAATTTTACCATTTTTATAAATGTTATAATTCTATAGGAAACAATAATATGGGTTTGGGGTCATAATAATCACTACTGTAAAAATGATTTTGATGGAATGAAAATGATAGTTTTTTTATAATAATAATGGTATAATATAATATTAGTAAAATTACATTAATTTATCTCATAAATTTTGGGTATGATGAGAAGTGAAATATTTTACATTTTACAAGGGATATGATTATATTATTTCAAGTGATTAACATCAAAATTTAGTTAAATTAACTTATTATTGACAATTTATATGATATAAATATGATGAAGTTGAATGATTTAGCCTAAAAAATAGATGAATAACATCCTTGTTTTAATTAGATGAGAGAGATTTATAAACAATTCATTCAATTGTTAAAGGAGAAAAGAATATCGAGGGAATTCAAAAAAAATCTAATAATGAAAAAATAGAGAAATTTAACTTATGTTGATCTTACATAATATATATATATATATATATCAACGATTCATTTAGTATTTATTATATATGATGAAAATAATATTGATGAATAAATGAAAATAATTAGGTAGTAGTTGTTTTAATATATGGGTCATCAATTTGGGATTTTATTATATCATTATATGGTACATTAATATAAGAAAGATTAGATAAATTCATTTAAAACTCATATACATTTAGAAATCCATTTTTTCTAGAATATTCTTATATAGGATGGGAATTTTTCTGACACAAAATAATAACATACTTCAAATAGATGACCTTAGTCAGAACCAAACCAAATATAGAAATGAAGACTAGAATAAGTAAAAAATTATCTAGTTAAATAGGTGTTGTTGAGAAACTGATTATAAATATTGGGAAATATCCCAAATAGAAATAACCTTATATATATAAACATGATATTTAGTGATTCAGTGTGGTGATAGTTTGGAAATGATGTCAGCGTTGAAATTACAACAACGACGAAAGTGGGTCTCATGATGATGAAGGATGGTGGCATGGCATGAATATTGATGATTTGGGTACTCCTGGCTTGAGGTCTCCTTGGATTATGTGTGTTCTTTAATTTTGAACTTCGTTTTTGAATATGTAAATCTATATATTGTGCATGGTGTTTTTAATACATCCCAACCATAAGGAAGCTATTCTAAAAATAAAAAAAATGAATTTTCAGTCAAAACAGATACTTAATAGTATAAAAAGTTGGGAACATTGGCTCATAAAATAAAGTATTTTCTGAATCCATAATAAATTATTCTCTTGGTAAGAGATCTATAGTAAAAGGGTTTCAAATAAACCCTCGAGATGATAGCCATAGAAGTAGTGAAGGAAGGGAACAGTTTATTTGAAGAAAACAAAAACCATATAGGGAAATAATTAACATGGAAGAATTAGTCAAAATATAAATTGATATAGTGACTAATTTAATATTCATCACCATAATACATAAGTATAGAAACTCAAAATTTTTCTTTCTAATTTATTCAAAAACAATGCATTCATTTTCAAAAACATCAATAAAAATTTCATTGTATACTTAATTATTGGTTTAGAAATATAATAAAGAAAAAAATAATGGTACAAAATATAAAATAAACATAAATTAATCCCAAGAATCTATAAAAATTAATTTAACTATCAGTTATTCATTTTCAATGAAAAAATTAAATAAAACATTACCTATATTTATATGTTCTCATAGGCAGGCTAAAAAATCAGAGAATTTTCACCGACTCCAAAATTCATGGTCAATGAAAAAAAATAAAAAAGATAAATACATTAATAATATAGTTTGAGATTATAACCCTTAGTATGAGGTTATACTCTGAGAACAATGAAAAGTGGGATCCCAAATTCTAAACCATGTGCATTGAGTCAATTAATATATATATCTCTTCATAAATCCAAAAAAATAGTGGTTAATATTTATAGAAATCCATAAACTAATACATGTAAAATACTAGAACCCATACCTTAGAAAGTTGGTGGTCCCATTTTTAAATGATTTATTCTATTGAAAATGAAATATAAAACGTGGGTTTTATCATGGTTTATTTTTAATCTAGTAATGAAAAGGAAAATAAAAAAATAACATAAAAATATTGTACAAACCTGGGGTTTTTCATGTAATTTTTTTATATTATAAAGAAATATAAAGAGTCTTCAAAAATTAACGGCACATGAATCTGATGCCCATTGTTCCCGAGATGAATTTCAGAATTTTTTTTGGTAAGTTCAGTTAACAAGAGAGCGGGAATTTGTAACTTTTTAACTGGTGCTCAGAATTGAAATTCGAGGACGCCGTTGAACTCGTTGTCTCGATATTTTCATAAAAAGTCTGTTACTTCAACCGTAGTAAGCCGAGGTAAAGATATGGTTTTATGAGTTTTTTTGTAGGATTAAAATAAAACAAATATTTTATTTTATTTAAACTCATTCTTACATTTTTAATTCATTGGAGGTGGGGACCACATTAGGGTGGTTTGGCATTTAATGTTGAGAATAAAATGCCCGGTTACCCAATTTGTGTAACTATTAAACCCACCACTTACTGAAATCAAATTAATGGCGACCTAACTATTATCTTAAAATAAAAGAGAGAGGCTCCACCCCTCTTGTGGTAGGTGGAATTGTTAGAAAATCATTTTTGTGAAGAACTCCTGGTGGAAGAACATCCTCCGATGAAGAATGATCCTTCGGATCAAGAACGAAGAACCGACGCTTGATCCCAGATTGGAAGCATGTTACGGGAGCAACAAACACCAGTGTCTCCTTTAACGTATTCATCATATTCCTTACGCTACCCACAAATAATGATCAGGGTATGGAATTGTCCATTTTTTTCTTTGTGATGAATCATTATTTTCAATCAATGAACAACCTACTATCAATTTAACTCGGAGGATGCATGCCAAAAGAATATGGCCTAATCCCTCTACTACTTCATTTTTTGATGTGAGATTTGTGGGATGATCATTGGGTTGAGCGGAACCTGACCACATTGCTGGAAACAAGCGCCTACATGGTAAAAGGAGGTGGTTGGAACACCAGCTGGCCATGATGGCGGAGACGGCGCAACCACACTACCAAAGGAGGCCGCAGCCCATCGACCGCTACAGAGGAGGGGGTGGCCGACATGTCGACCGACCATGTGGAACCAGGGAGGCACGTGTCCGTGCCGCCGATAGAGGATGAGCTCGTGGTGACTGAGCCGTGGTAGCGCACCTAGATGGTGACCAACACCCAGCCAACCGCAGAGACAGTCGTGGCACATGCTAGCGCCGTTGGAAGGGGGTGCTAGCTCGTACCCTAGCTGTCCATATCATGAAGAGCAGGACCGACTCTACCGTGTCCTGCATGCCTGCAGGCGGCACCACGTGGCGCAACCAGGATGTCCAGAACCGAATAACCCTGGAGAAATTCAGGAATCTGAGGGGGGGGACCTCGGACTGGCGACTAGGGCGGGTCCAGCCACGGTGGTCCGCACCCAGACGCGGGCCACGCATAGTAAGCTAGGCCGCGCCGCACCTTTTTCAAGTTGGGCCGGACAATGGCCTAGTGGGCTGGCCTATCCGGGAAGGACCCAGACCTGTTCGGGTCAGCCCATGCTGAGTCGGGCCGGATCAGACTGGACCTGAACCCATCTGGACCCACATACGACTTTTTATCAATATCTTTAGAACTAGGCATCCATATGACAAACTGTCTATGGAGCCTGAATCCTTGGATTGGGATGGTCCTTTTGGTATACTCCACCTATGTTTTGGATAAAGACGGATTACGGATGGTTAGGATCAAACCCGAATCCAACCGGGCCCTCGGAACATGAACACTATTAACTTACTGTCCAGGCGTGTGATTGACATGTCGCCAGACGTGTTGGGTCCCTTATGATGTGACCAAACTTCACGATACTTTTCATGGGACATTGTAGATGTTTAAGTATCGACCGATGGCTTGAGGAGAGGATCCTCCTAGAATCATGAATGCTTAGTATAGGAACCCAGTGGCTAGATGTACTTGAAGAATCTAAATATCCTCTGTGGATTATCTTCAGATGCTTTGTGGGTCCTCTTCAGATCTAGTATGGGTCATCTTCAGATCCTGTGTGGTTTAGTATCAATAGATCATATGTGGTTCATATTTATATCATGTGTGTGTCATCTATGATCATGTGTGGGTTAACAGTAGAGATTCTCGACGAATTAAGATGATCTAGCAATACAACTAATCATCTATACATTCATACATAAGTTATACATAGTGTGAGATGAATCTTTACCATTGTGGTACAATTTTGGGTTGTGATAAATTTTTGTTATTCGCCTTTGTGGTGTTAACGTTGTGGTACTTATGTTTGTGGGGTTACCTTCGTAGTATTCTTTCCTTCTGGGAATAGTTGTGATTTTCGCTAAAGAGTCGGGCCTTTTGTTTCCTCATGAACAAGATGGTTTTATTTGATAACATAGTTATATGTATGGGAATCTACCAACTTAGGGATGATTGTTGATTCATGATTTTTGATTAGGGTATTGATTTTTGATACACCCTTCATGGATTCTGAAGGACCTTCAGGGTCTCGAGGCCCCAACAGAGTATTGTTATACTCACCCCTGCATGGGCTACGCTCGCACCATGCTTTGTCTTGTGCAGACGATGGACAGTGCTGATCGAGGTCGTGGGTACCCGGATTGGAGGCTACTCAGAGGTGGACCATTAGACAAGATTAACCCCATAGATGACCATTCGAGAGATGTGCATACCATTCAGGTGGGATCCTTGGTGGGTGTTCACATGAGCTGTTTTCAGTTTTACATTTACTTTCCTTTTGGGCATTTATTCCAACCCCTTTACATATTGTACTCGCTTTATATACTATATAGTTTTCTCTATTCTTGTATCTTGATGTTTTCTTGGGTTGTGTGAGTTTTGAGGTTAAAAAGGAAATGCCTCCCCTGTTTTAGATATATGCCTTTCCAGTACTAGTCGCCAACCCCTGGCCTATGGATTGTATGCTTCGGGTAGTCATGACACATGCGTCGAGGGACGGGTCATGAAAAATTGGTATCATAGGAGTCGGTTCTACAAGAGAAATTGGACTCTAATATTTTGATTTTGCGATATTATTAAGTTTAATGATTGTGGTTTTTAGTTTGGGGAATCTAGTGTTGTTATGGTGGCTGACGTATGTATACACCAGGTCCCTGACTTCTTATTTACAACTCAGTGCACAAAAACACGGATTGCATCTATGTTTTTGAAACGTTTTCTTTGTGATATCTTGAGTCAACTAACTAGGTATAACATTTTGACTGTGGTTCACCTGTTTCTTTTCGCAATTCCACCATGCTGACAGCCAGCTAGGGTTCCTTGTATAGAATGAGATGACATCCCACCACGCAACGTTACTTCAGTGCAGGGCCCCCTTTGGGTAGTTGTGCCATCGGGTGGGATACCAGCAGCACCACTACCCATAGGGAAGCTGATGCCACCTGCCCCAACAGTATAGGGTTTACACAGAATGAGCATATTGTACATGTTCAAGCGCAAGAGGCCACCGAGGTTCTAAGGTGAGATGGATCCACATGGGGCTGAAGACTGGCTGGAGGCTGTAATCAGAGTTTTCTGACTGGTAGGAACACCAACAAATCATATGGTCATATTTTTAGCTAGTCATCTTTAGGAAGTAGTAGGGTGATGGTGGAGCTTGATGCTCTAGGTTCACGATGAGGTGACTCTCAATTGGGTGGACATCGAGATCCATTTTTGGGAGAGTTTTTCCTAGAGACCTTACGCCCAGTGGCCATATATGAGATTCTCTCCTTGCAGTAGGGCATCATGACCGTGGCTCGGTATTTCATGAGGTTCAACAACCTCTCACTCTACTCCACTTTCATGGTGTGGGACCCATTTTTTTGGGCCCTGACTTTTGATAAGGGGCTCAGATGGGAGATTAGAGCTTTGATGATTTCTCTAAGCATCCCGATGCATGCTGGTGAGTTAGAGAAAGCACTCAAAGTGGAGAGCGTCCCTAATGAGCAAACAGCAGCATCGAGACCCACCACCAGACATCATTTAGTAGAGTCATATATATATGGAAGAATACTTATGACATAGATGACTAAGAGTACTAGACCTATTCGTGGGCAACCACATAATACAAGGTTGGTTGTGTGGGGCTCTTGAGACAGAACATGATAGGCGGGGAGTAGGCAGTGTTACTCGTTCAGTAGGTAGGGTCACGTGGCTTACAACTGCCCGACCAGCCGTACGGAGGACTGGCAGATGGTTGAAGGACCACCTGGGTAGAGGTTAATATTCGATAAAGGAGGTCTACTGACAACAGGCGGATACGGAGGAGGATCTTGTCGTGCAGCAAGTGGTGTGCAGTGATTCGATGTTCTACCAACACCACCTTCAGGTCATCCACCCCGACCATAGGGAACAAGAGGATTGGGAGGAGCTCAACTCCAAGAAACTGAGTCATATGACCATGGTGCTATGGATATGGTTTGAGGTATGATCTGTGTCTACTCGACCTTAGCTGGAGTACTTATAAACACATGGGCTAGTCACTCTTTTATTTCCATGCCCCTCGTTCGGAGCTCAGAGATTCTGGTAGAGCCGTTGGATCTATCCTTATGGCTACATATTCCAATAGGACAGGATTTGATTATTACACACTGGTTCCGGTAGTGTGAGCTTACTCTAGGAGGTGACAGCTTCGGCTTGAATTGTCTATTAATAGCGTCGAGGCCTTAAGACATCATCCTCTGTATGGATTGGTTATCTACAGCCCGTGCTTATATCGACTTTATTAGGTACAATGTGTCGTGGGTCCATGAGGATGGGACCAGGTTTTCCTTCACCAGCGAGAAGGTAACCATTGTAGCATAAGATAGACTTATCTGAATGTGGGTGCATCTGTTCACACACCAGTTGTTTAGCCTTATCCGCGAAGTGGTTGATGTTGAGTGTTCGAGCTATCATATAGTGGACCAGTATGATGATGTTTTCCCTGAGTATGTTCAAGGTCTACCTCATCGCTGAGTGATATACTTTTATATCAACTTCTACCCATGATGACATCGATATCTACCCAATAATATCGGATGGCTCTCGCTATGCTTTGAGGGTTGTGAGTACAGCTGGAGGACTTGTAGAGGAAGGGGTTTATTAGGCCCAGTGTTTCACCTTGGGTAGCCCCAATTTTTTCGCCAGTATGGAATATGTGAGTTTGAGTCTCATTGTGGACTATTGGTGCATGAACCAGAAGACCATGAAGAACATGTACCCACTATCGAAGATTGACGATCTCTTTGATCGGCTGAATGGAGCACCATAGTTTCCGAAGATAGACCTCAGATCAGGCTATCACCAGCTTTGGGTACGTGATGATGATGTAAAAAAGACGGCCTTTGGATGTCATTATGACCACTATGAGTTCATGGTTATGCTCTTTGGTGTGATAATCTCCGAAGAAGTGTTCATGGGACTCATTAACATGATCTTCCAGCCATACATCAATCACTTTGTGGTAGTCTTCATTGATGACATCCTAGTGTACGCAGCGATGGAGGCAGAGAATGCCTATAATTTTCAAATAGTTTTATACACACACATAGTGCACCAGCATTATGGTGAACTCTTGAAATGCCAATTATGCTTCTGATAAATTCACTTCATGGGAAACGTCATCTCAGAGGTTGGAGTTGTGGTGGATCTAGCAAGGATTTAAGTTGTGCCTGATTGGGAGACACCCAATAGTGTGACAGAGGTGTGAAGATTCCTGGGATTGGCCGGTTATTACTAGATTTTTTTGACTTACTTTTCCTGAGTTGTGGAACCCTTATTAGTGTTGATGGAGAAGGGGAAACCCTTCGTGTGGTCAGAGAGATGCCAGCAGAGTTTCCAAGAGCTGAGCCAGAGACAGAAGAGCGCCCCCATCATGAGGCTACCAGAGGAGGCTGTTGTGTACGTAGTCTACTGCGACACATGAGGGACTGAACATGGATGTGTCATGATGCAAGAGTGAGCTGTGATCATCTATGGTTCTTAATAGCTAGGAAAAATGAGCATACCTATGCTACCCATGACATGGATTTTGAATCAGTGGTACTCATGTTGAAGATGTATAAACATTACATGATGGGCGAACATTTTACAGTTTAGTCTGACCAAAAGAGTTGTAGGTATATCATCTTTCAAATGAACATGAACATGAAACAATGGGGTTGGATTTCGTTCCTCCAAGACTATGACTTCAAGATAGTCTATACACTAGGGAAGGGGAACGTGGTAGCAGAAGTAGTCTGCATGAGATCTGTTATACAGTAGCTCAGTGAGGTGATGGAGCAGCTAGCATATTTGCGAATATCCTACATGGATCGAAATGGTTTCTATTATCTTCAGCCTCTGATAGTCACTCCCCCACGCATTCAGTGAGTTAGGGAGGCTCAATTTGGGGAAAATGACTACGAGGCATGACATGATCAGATATCTATATGACTTTCACCTGATGGATTTTCTGATGGTGTGGAGACCATGATCTTCTTTAGAGGATATACGATGGTACCAGTGGCACTATGATAGGATGTGTTGATGGAGTTCCATACATCCACTCTAGCGGTACATCCAGGACTGGCGAAGATGTACAAGGACCTCCAACATCTACACTCGTGGCTAGGAATGAAGAAAGGAGTGGAATAGTTTGTCTCATGGTGCCTCACTTTTCAGCATGTGAAGGCAGAGCACCATGTTTCAGCAGTCTTAGTTCATCCACAATAGGTGCTAGAGTGGAAGTGGGATGGAATTTCCTTGGACATCATTCCAGGACATCCACGCATGCCAAGGGGTCATGATTCTATCATGGTGATCGTTGACTGACTCACAATGTTGGCCCACTTATAACCTATCAGTGAGCAGGTATTAGTAAAGGTATTAGGATTCCACTACGTTCAAAAGATTGTACGGCTTCGGGGAGTGGCTTCGTCGATTGTCTCCGATCATGATGCATGTTTTACATCCCAACTATTTAAGGGGTTGCAGGAGGCATTTGAGACCCAGTATCAGTTGAGCACAGCCTTCCATCCATAGAAGGATAGTCAAAAAGAGTGGACCATTAATACCCTTGAGGACATGGTGCATTATTTCATCCATGATTTCGGCGGCATCTGGGATGATCACATTCCCTTGGTGGAGTTCAAATAAAAAATAGTTATCACTACACTTTTAGTATGGAACCATTAGGGGCATCGTATAGAAAACCTTGCAGATCAACTCTGTACTAGACTAAACCAGGGGAGTCAGCACTCATGGGACCGGAGATGGTGAGATGTACTAAAGAGAAGGTGCAGATCATTCAGGAGTAGATGAAGACTATACATATTAGTTATAACTCATTTGATGACAGGTGACGGAGACCTCTCGAGTTTAAGGATGGTGAACATGTCTTAATATTGGTCTCACCTCGACGAGGTTTGCTGAGATTTGGAAGGGGAAGAATGTTTTCTGCGAGGTTCATATGACCCTTTCAGGTCCTCCGTGGAGTTGGCGAGGTGGCCTACCGCCTAGCCCTTCCCTCTCAGTTGCACCAGGTTCACGACATTTTCCACATATCCTATCTGAGGAGGTACGTACATGATCCTTCACACCTCATTTACTGGGGTGAGGTAGACATTGAGGATGGGGCTACGTTCTCATAGGTTATAATAGAGATTGAAATTGATAGGAAAGAGTCCTTCATGGGAGATTGATACCAGTGGTGCACATTCTATGGTAGAATGGGAACCTCCAGTAGAGCACATTGGAGTGGGAGGCTCGGTTTCATACTCATTACCCCCACCTGTATCTCTAGTTTGTGTTGTCTATTTTGAAGATAAAAATCCATATGGTGGGGAGAATTTAATGACCAGGGTTTTCCCATGTAAATATATTTTTAATTATATGGAAATATTATGAGTTTTCTAAAATTAACCACTTGTGATTCTGAGGCCCAATGTGCCTGGAATGATTTTATGATCTTTTATCCAGCTACGTTAAGTTAAATTGTGTGTGTGTGAATTTTTAAATTTTGAACCGTTGATCGGAATTGAAATCTGTGGACACCGTTGAACTCGTAGTGCCGATATTCTCATAAAGAGACCATCACTTCAACCTTTGTACACTGAGGTGAAGATCTGGTTTTATGGGTTTTCATGGAGGATTAAAATAAAAAAAATATTTTATTTTATTTAAACTCCTTCCAAACTACTTAATTAATTAGAAGTGGTGATCACAAGAGGTTGTTCGAGCATTTAATGTTGAGCATTGAATTCCCAGTTACACAAAGTGTTTAACCATGAAACCCACAATTTAATGAAATCTCATTAATGTCGAGTTTAACATTAACGTAACTAAAATTAGAAGAGATCATCACCTCTCGTGGTAGGGAGAATTGTTACAAAATTGGTTTGGTGGAGTAATCTTTGTGGAAAAACAACCTCCAATGAAGAATGAACCTCTAGATCAAGAACGAGGAACTGACGCTCGAGCTCAGATCATAAGCTCGTTGTGGGAGCGATGAACGCTGGCGTCTCCTTCAACGTCTTCAACCTCTTCCTCAATCCATCCCCAATGAACGATTGAGGTAGGTAATTTTTCATTTTGTTCTTCATGATGAATCATTGTTTTCAATAAATGAACCGCCTATTATCAAATTAACTTGGAGGGTGCGGGCCAAATGATCACGGCTAGATCCCTCTGCTACTTCAATGTTTGACATGTTCTTCACAGGCGGATCGTTAGGTTGATTAGAACCCGACCACGTTGACGGTAACTGGCGTCGTTAGGGTGAATGGCGGTACCCAGCACAGTGTTCAGCCGTTGTGGCTGCAGCGGTGCAACTGTGCTACAAATAGAGGTCGTGACACGTCATCCATGGCGGAGGAGGGTGGCGGCCGACCGGTTGCGTGGAACCTGGGCGGCGCGCGTCCGCACCACCAGAAGAGGAGGAGGTCACAGTTGTTGAGCCGCAGCGGTGCACCTAGAGGTCGTCCGACACCCAAAAAGCTGGTGAGGTAGGAGTGGCACACGACAACACCCCTAGAGGGGGGAGCTGGCCGGAAACTTGGTCGGCCGCGACACGCTTAGTAGGACCCGCTCTGGTGGGGCTTTCCTACCAGCAGGTAGCACCATGTCGTGCCACCGGTTTGGCTACAACCAAATGGGCCTTAGGACATTCGAGAATCCGAGGGGGGGGCACCCCCGGGTGGCAACTAGGTTGGGTCCTTCCATGGCAGACCACACCCAGCAGCGGGCCGCGCCGAGCGGGTTGCGCCCAATGGACGACACCCAACAGCAAGCCTCGCCCAGCGTGGGCCTCACCCATTACAGGCTGGGCCACCAATTTTTGGTTTGGTCTGAACCCATACCTGTTTGACAGGAACCAGTTCGGGTCGTCCTAGGCCAAGTTGGGCCGGGTCAGATCGGACCCGGGCCCATCTGGACCCAGATATGCCTTTATAGACATTTCTTGAGAACCAGGAATCTGTTTGAAAAACAATCAGCGGCGCTAGAATACTTGGATCGAGACGGTCCTTTAGGTATACTCTACATGAGTTTTAGATAATGTCCGTGTACATCCGGGGTGGATCGAACCTGAATCCAACTGGACCCTTGGAACAGAAACTCTAATAACTTACAGATCGGGTGTTCGATTGAGACACCATCAGTCACATTGGGTCCCATATGACGTGACAGACCTTCGTGATACCTATTTTTGGGACTTCATGGTAGTTTATGGTTTGACAGATGGCTTGAGGGCCGGATCCTCTCGGAATCAATCATGATTACTGCGGGATCCATGTGGGGTGCTGTACATGTAAAATCTACTGATCCTATGTGGACCATCTTCAGTTCCAGTGTGGGGATTCTTCAGATTCTATGTGTTTAATCATCTTCAAGTCATGTGCGGGTTATCTTCATATCTTGTGTGGGTCATCTACAATTCGGTGTTGGTCAACAATAGAGCTTCTCAATGAATTAAGATGATATAACAATACATCTAGTCATCTATACTTCAGAACATAAGTTATAACTGGTGTGATCTAATTCGTTACCTTTGTGGTACACTTATGTGTGTTGATTAATTTTTGGTATTCTTCTATGTGGCATTACATTTTAGGTATGTAACTTTGTGGTGTTACATTTGTTGTTTTCTTTCCATCGTGGATAGTTGTGGTTTTGCAAAAAGAGTTGGGCCTTGTGTTTCATCATGAATGAGATGGGTTTACTCGATAAATTTGGTATATGTATGGGAATATACCTATGTAGGGTTGATTGATTCTTCTTGCTTTGTGATTAGGGTATTGATTTGTTCTTTATATTTCATGGATTTTGAGAGACCTTCAGTAGTCTTTGGGTCCCTACTGAGAATTTTTATACTCACCTCTACAAGGCATATGCCCACACCTTGCTGTGTCTTATGTAGATAATGGACAACACTGATCGAGGTCGAGAGTACCAGGACTAGAGGCTACTCAAAAGTGGGCCACTAAACGAGACGAACCAAAAAGATGACTATTTAAGAGTTGTACCTACCCTTCAGGTGGGATCCTTGGTGTGTGTTCACATGAGTTGTTTTCAGTTTTACTTGTACTCTCTAGTTGGTCTTGTATTTTGGCATATTTACATACTGTACTCACTCTATTTACTAAATAGTTTACTTTGTGCTTGTTTCTTGCTATGTGCTTGGTTTGTGTGAGTTTTCAGGTTAAAAAGGAAATGTCTTCCTAGTTTTAGGGATATGCCTTTCTGGTGCTAGTCGCCATCCCTTGGCCTAAGGAAGGTGGTCTGGGGGTAGTCACGACACGGGCCCTAAAGGACGGGTCATGACAAATAAAACATCGAGATTGAGGAAATTTTTATCTAATAAAAATTAACCACTTTCCATATAAATATTCCCTTGATTAAGAAACTATTAATTAGAATATATAAAATATTTTATGTTAAATTCCCACATACATGGTGGAAACAAAATTCATTTCCATTATCCAATTGGATAAATTTCCCTATATTTATTATAAGGTGGTTATAGAGTCATATTACATTATATCTTTTCAATGAATCAAAATTTAGTTATTTAAATAAAAAAGATATAAAATAGTCAAAAATATACTGAAATTTTTTCTATTTACATTCAATAATATAGTGAAATTATCAAATACATACAATTTATTATCCATTTTCCAATATATTTTCAATTGAATACTACTTTATAGTACAATAGTAAAAAAAATTAAGGCATATAATACACAACATATTTAGAATAGTCAATAATATCCCCCTTGGTTTTTATTAAAATAAATTTTGTGTTATTTAATGATTATTTTAAATTAATATTATTTTAATAAAAAGGTGAGGCACTAATTACTAATCTAGTGAACTAGACATGCACATCAAGATAAATAGTAAGGGAGAAATTTAAGGATTGATAATTAGTGAAAATATTTATTATATGATCATTGAAATTTAAAAAATATGAAGACTATTATATTTTATGATTCTTCATTAACAACATGATATTTTAAAAAAAAATTCCATGATCAAGAGTGTATACAACATGAAACACTAAGATTAAACGAACCACAACATATTATTAAAATATGATCATTATAACCTAACCATTAAACTAATTGGTTTTAATTGGAATAAATATTTATAGAATACATATAATGGTTTTATATAATAAAAATTTATTTATAAATTATCAGAAAACAAGAAATTCTTTTTTTAAAAATTATATTTTATTCAAAAAAATTATAGATTTTTATGTGAAAAATATTATCATCAATTTTTATACAATCTTGATAATGTATCTTATAAAATTAATTAAATTTTTCTAATCAGAATATCAAAATTAACATAGAGTGATATTATGTGTTTTTTTGGAAAATTATTATTTTTTAGTAAATAATGGAAATAACAATTTTTGTAAACTATCATTTCTTTTTTTATAAATTAATTAATTTAAAAGTACAATTATTATTTTAATTAGATTAAAAATGTATATTAATATTACTTATTAATATTTAATCTAATTAATTACATTTAAATCATAATTACAATAGTTTTTAGTATAATTTTATTATTAGGATTAAAAACAGATTTTTCTGAAAACATTTCAAAAATGAATAATTTCAATCAATTGTATTTAATTAAAATAACCCATATTAATGAATGATGTAAATTAAATGCATAGATTATATTTATTTATATTTTAATTTTAATTCTTAAAAAGATTATTTCTATTTATACTATTAATATAACATCATCTTTTCCATGAAAATTGAATTTTTCAAAAAATACCTTTACGTCATGATTTCATATTATATTTAAAATTAAATTATTAGACATCAATAAATTTATAATGATAAAACAGATGAGTTTTTTATAAATTGATTTTATATTATATAATAATTTCAACATATATTTTGGTCATAATTAATAGTAAAAATTTAAAAACAATAGTTATCTTGGAAAACAATTAATATGGTAAAAGTTAGTAACCATAGTGACAAAGAGGATAAAACATTTAAAATTTTTTAATTTACTTTTATTGTTTTTTTGTACTTATATATCCTATATTTCGTTATTTTTAAATTATTTCTGCATTTTTATGGAGATGTTTTTGTATTATTGAATTATTTTTGGGTATTTATAAAAAATGCCACTCATCCTCAACTATAAAAGGACACACACCACTCACTTATTGACTCTTCTAAAGAAATTTGTTTGACCATAACTGAAAAAATATATCTCTAAAATCCATAGACATGTTATATTTCTTCTCTTATTCTATAAATACATACCTTTTTTTCTTTCATAAGCAATGAAAAAGAGGTTCATCCATGTGAAGATAATCGTCTTCATTGATCTCCTTCTTTTATAATTATTCTATTTAAAAATTCAATTATGTCTTAAAAATTAAAATATAATAAAAAATATTTATAATATATATTTGGATTTACCATGTTTATATAATATTATTTATAAATATCATCTTTCATAAAATGGGAAACAAAACCACCGTATGTGTGTACGGTGAACTACTACATTTCAAATAGTTTTAATTCGTTTACATTCATCACACCTCAAAACTATAAATGATGATGGATTTAATATTTATATATGATATTAATGAAAAATTAATCATTATTTAATATCAATATATATAAGGCCCCAGCCTTAAACCCTACTTAATCTTGAGTTACTTCAAGAATACACGTTGAGGATCTTTTCAGGTTTAGAGTTTTAGATAATTAGATCATAAAACATGCATTACATCCCACATTTAAACAAAGTGGTTACAATAAAAGATAGTATTCATTTTTCCTCATAAATGGAAACATATTTAAAATAAAACATGGAATCTTTCTTGAAAATTCCTTGACACTATCATCATGTCATGTACCTTTCCCTTGACCTGTAAAAAACATTTCAAAAACTTGGGATGAGAATAAAAAGCTCAGTAAGGGATATAAAAACATTGAAAGGAAACATGAGTAAATGTACACATAAGAATCAATGAAATCATACTTTAATCATAAAACATAATAACATTAACATACCTCATAAAATCATGAATAAATCATATAAATCGTAAGACATAAAGGTAACTTGAGGCATTCATAACATTCTTACGTATGGAGTAACCCTCTTGGTTACGTTTGGAATACCCATCATAGTATATTCCCTAAATCTATTCAGAGAAACCTTAATGTTTAACCCCTTCGCGTTACCCAATGCATTGGAAGCTATATCGGGCTTACCCGCCCTTAGTTTATCATGGAACCACCCATCTTCATAAAATTCCCAAAATCATAACATAATCGTATCACATAATACATGCATAAAGGAAACATAACATTTCCACATTTCAATCACAAGGTATCAATTCAACACATTGATATAAAAAACATTATGAAAACCATTTTCAATACCAAAATAAAAGAAAAGTAAAACATGGTATTTATTTTTCATTTTAAAAAAGATATGGATTCTAGAAGAAGCCGAAACTCAAATATTGGTCACGGCGGCGGAGAAGTCGTTGTCGCCGCATACGTACGACAAAAACATTCCCTTTTGTTGTTTAGTTAAATGCTTTATATAAAAAATATTTCTTTCGGATAAACGTAAAAGTCAAAGGGTTTTATACACCGTATAAATGAAAGTTGTGTATAAAACAAAATATGCCTCAATGAATGGAGATTGAGACGAAGTCCCATACCTCGGGTCCGAATTGACTCGATCATTCTTTAATGTCCTGAATAATAAACATGAGTTAATTTCTACGTGAATAAGAACCTTTTCATGTTCATTATTACTTTTATATCTCTTATTACCATGTCATGAACACTATGTTATTATTTAAGTTTATAACGGTCGTTTTAATGATCATTGGTACTTGAGTCAAAAATAAAATCTTTATAATTACAAGATGTTCATGCATCAATTATATCCAGAGTTATACACATGATGTATATATCATAAATATAGTATATATCCAGTATAAATATGAATTTACAATATTACATAACATTTAGAGGTAAGAAAGGAAATGCACCGTTCATGGAGACGGTAAGCCGTACGTACACATGAATGCTACTTTCATTTCTATGTCAAATTAATGGAATTAAAACTAAATGAGAGATATGTATAATTTAATTCCATAATTATATTCATCATTTATATTTAACATAAATCATATATATCCATTATATATATGTACTTATAATAGTACATTACATTTGGGGATAAGAAATGAAATGCACTGTTCATGGAGACGGTAAGCCGTACGTACGCATGAACACTACTTTCCTTTCTACCTCATACTTTAATGGAATTAAAACATAATGATACATAATAGTATTATAATTACAGTATGTTATAATATATAATATCATTAAATCTATCCTTTATAGGTACCACTTATGGTATTAACGAATCAAATCACTTTGAGGGGGCGGTAGTCCGCACTTCCGAAAATGAAGATATCGCATTTACCCATATTGGAAACCATAAAGGTATGCCATAAATGAAACATAAATAAGATTAATAAAAACCTAAAAATATTATCTATCATACATAAATATAATTACATATTAATGACCACCTTTTAAGGTGTTATATATGTGTAGAACAATAATCGTTTCATGAGGCAGAAATTCACCATCCACAGAAACAATATGTTCTTTAACCATTAGATGTAGTTGTGTGTAAGTGTAGCTCGATTACTTCTTATAACAACATCCTAGTATATTTAAGATACTGGTTTTGTTACAAAAGAAAAGAATAAAAAGAGTTTAGGTGGTTGGAGAAGCAAAATAAAACATTAGAACACAAGTGAAAACACTACCTTTAAAACGGGTAACTCTTTTTTATTTGAGCTCAACGGCTTCATTGGGAAGACTTCTGCCCAACGTGAGGCTTCTAGGAGTAATAGAGGGATGTGGAGAGACAAAATGGGCAGGGGTTGGCCGAGCCAAATGCTTTTTAAGTTTGGGTAAGGTGGTAGTGGTGGGGGCCTTTTATAAGAGGAGAGGAGGGGCACTCTTGGAAAGTTACAAAATGTTACTTTATTTTCAAATGAGTTTCGGATTTTAAAGGTCCCACATTGATGTATTTCGAGTATAAGGTGATAAGGGTTCGAGATATACTCATCCAATAGTCCTTTGACAAGTCTAGGTCTTAGATATTTCATTATCGTTTAATTTTATTTAAATCATTAAATAATGAGGTAATCGCTGCATCATCAAGATGTCATTAATAATTGAATTTATATAATGTCTAAAAATTATTAAAAAAAATACAATGATGTAGGAAATCTTTTTAGATTTACAATGAATATTTATAGTTCAATAGATCATTTATGTAGTCAAAATTAATTTTTTTTTACTCAGGTAATACATTCTTTGTTATATTTATCTTTCTTTAAAAAAAATAAAAAGATAACCAGTCACATTCAACAAAAGTGATTCCATGGGGACCCCAAGTTTGTCACAAGGCATCCCATGGTCGGCCATGAGAAAACCAGTAGAATTAGGACACATTTTGGTGTCATTTTATATTATTATGATATTATTTTATTATCCATAACTACCCGATTACTAATTAATCAAGATAATTAAAGATAATTACCATTGTTTCTATTCATAATGTCCAAAAACAAAAGAGTCTTAATTAAAAAAATTTGGAACTTCTGATTCCAAATATGGAATCGATTTTACCAATTTACAAACATATAAATTTTAATAATTAATTTAAAAATAATTCCCGTTGTCACAACAAATAGCGGGTTTTTTTGAAACAATATCTATGAAAAGTTTGGCACTTGTTTATGCCCAATTTCAAAGTAAAAATAATCTCAATGACCACCACTGGATTACATGGTAAAAATATATTCTATTTATACTTAAAAACAAATTAAAAAGATAATCTAACCATATAATTAAATTAGATGAAAAAGTAGTTTTGATGTAAAATGCAGTATTTTTCACAATTCATTAAAAAAATGAACATTGTCAGCAAAATACCAAAAAACTATCCTTTGTAAATTTCAATGTCCCAATAATAAATAATAAGTTTATTTTGACAAATAGAGCTTATAAAATTGTCAAAAATTTTATTTATAAATGGTTTTCCATCAAAAGTCAGTACAACAATCTTTTAAGAATATTACTGTATTCCATGCTTAAGATTGGATTTATTCTCATTTTAAGCCTCTAAAACACTATCTAATTCATAAATAGACATAGATAAGAATATATATTATTCATGACTTACTTGGGATGTTACATCCTTCCACCCTTTAGAAAATTACGTCCCCGCAATTTATTTACTTATCGAATAAGTGGGGGTATTTAGCCCTCATTGCATTTTCGTATTCCCATGTTGCCTCTTAAATCATGTGGTTTTTCGAAAAAACCATTATCTGATGAATCACCTTATTCCGTAAAACTTTCTCCATGTGGTCAATAATCTGGACCGGTTGTTCATCATAAGATAGATTCTCTTCCAGCTGAACTACCTCTAGACTCAAAACATGAGATGGATCTGGCATGTACTTCCTTAACATTGAAACATGAAAAACATTGTGTACCTGAGATAAACTTGGAGGTAAAGCCACTCGGTACACAACAGATCCAACTCTCTCTGGAATTTAAAATGGTCCAATGAACCTTGGACTCAAGTTTCATTTCTTACCAAATCGCATCATACTTTTCCATGGTGAGACTTTTAGAAAAACATGATCACCTATCTCAAAAGAGAGATCCTTCCTCATGTTGTCTGCATTACTCTTCTGCCTGCTCTGAGCTGTTCTCATGTGTTTCTGTATCAGCTGAACTTTTTCTGCCACCTCTTCTACGAATTATGGTCCCATCAGCTTCCTTTCACCCACTTCATCCCAGAAAGCTGGAGTTCGACACCATTTACCATAGAATGCCTCAAATGGAGTCATCTATATACTGTAATGAAAAATGATATTATAAGAAAACTCAACCAAAGAATGATTTTGGTCCCAACTTCCCTAATAATCTATCGAACAAGCACGTAGCATATCCTCCAAAGTCTGAATTTTTCGTTCGGACTGTCCAACTTACTGAGGATGAAAAGCTGTACTAAAATTTAATTCAGTTCCCAATGACTTCTGAAGGCCTTTCCAAAAGTTAGAAGTGAACTTGGGATCACGGTCAGATACAATGGAGAGGGGAACTCCATGTAACCTGACTGTCTCTTTAATACACAAATGGGAAAGTTTATCTAGGGAAAAAGTATCTCGTATAGAAATGAAATGATAAGATTTAGTCAAGCGATCAACAACAACCCAGATTTCATTATTACCTCGAGATGTCTTCGGTAATCCCACAACAAAGTCCATGGATATATTCTCCCATTTCCACTCTGGTACTGGTAAATCCTGAAGCATCCCTTTCGGTAACTGTCACTATGCTTTAACCTGTTTACAAGTCAAATACTTCACTGTAAAATCAGCAATATCTTTTTTCATTCCATCCCACTAGGAATACTCCCGCAGATCTTTGTACATCTTAGTACTGCCAGGATGAACTGAAAACAGAGAACTATGAGCTTCACATAACAACTCTCTCTTCAACTTTGAATCACAAGGCACACACAATCTCTTCCCAAATCTCAAAACACAATCATTATCAATTTTGAATTCAGGAAACTTACCCTTCTGAACCAGCTCTACCTTTTTCTGCAACTCGTTGTCTTGCTTCTGTGCTTGCTTATTTCTTGTTTGACAGAGAAGATTTCACTGATACCTGGATCAAAACAGAAGGACATCCTGCAATAAAAACATCTATGCCAAAGTTCATCAAATCCTTAACCAAAGGATCACGTTACAAATGCAACATTGTTAATGAAGCATTACTTTTTCGACTCAAAGCATCAGCCACATTATTTGCTTTTCCCGGATGGTAATGAATTATACAATCATAATCCTTGATTAATTCTAGCCATCTCCTCTGTCTCATGTTCAATTATTTCTGAGTGAATATATAATTTAAACTTTTTTGATCGGTAAATATTTCACACTTTACTCCATACAAATGATGCCTCCATATTTTTAAAGCGAAAACTACAACAGCTAATTCCAAATCATGTATAGGGTAATTTATCTCATGAGTTTTCAGATATCATGAAGCATAAGCAATTATCTGATCATTCTGCATTAGGAAGCAACTGAGTCATTTCAATGATGCATCACTGTATATAACAAACTCACCATTCCTGGAAGGAAGGTCCAAAACTGGAGCATTCTCCATTATTCTTTTCAAATCCTGAAAACAATCATCATATTCATTTTTCCAGATAAACCTAACACCCTTCCGAGTTAGATTAGACATTAGACAAGATTACCATGAAAAATTTTCAACAAACCTTCGGTAGTAACCTGCCAAACCTTGAAAACTGTGGATCTCGGTTACATTTGGGGGTATTGGCCATTCTTCAACATCCTTTTTTATAAGGATCAACAATTATGCGCTCTTTTGAAACAATATGACCAAGGAAAGAAATTTTTTGCAACCAAAACTCAAACATTCTGAATTTACCATACAATTTCTTTTCTTTTAAGGTTTTCAAAATAACCCTTAAATGTTTTAATGCTCTTATTTACTTTTCGAAAACACTAAAATATCATCAATGAAATGAGCCATAATTTTTCACCTGAGTCAACTGAACCATCACTGCAATAAAAACTGTTCAATTCTGGTTCTGACCATCTCAGGATACTGATTTGGAAGGTCATTTCTTTCTGTATGCCTTCCCAGAAAAGCTTCTCTATTTCCTCTATGAAAAATGATTCCTAAAACAGAAATATCTTAGGTGAAGAAACATGGTAATCTGTAAATTCTACATCATTTCAATTTGACCATAAAAAAATATATAGTTTTGGATAATAATTTAACAGAATTCCAACTACTAATGTTGTCTAAACTGACCTCTGATACCAACTATAAGGCCCCAGCCTTAAACCATAATTAATCTTGAATTACTACAAGAATACATGTTGATGATCTTTTCAGGTTTATAGTTTTAGATAATTAGATCATAAAACATGCATTACATCCCACATTTAAACAAAGTGGTTACAATAAAAGATAGTATTCAATTTTCCACATCAACGGAAACATATTTAAAATAAAATATGGATTCTTTCTTGACACTTACTTGACACTATCATCATATCATGTACCTTTCCCTTGACCTGTGAAAAACATTTCAAAAACATGGGATGAGCATAAAAAGCTCAGTAAGGGATATAAAAACATTGAAGGGAAACATGACTACATATACACATAAGAATCAATGAAATCATACTTTACTGATAAAACTTAAGCACTTTAACGTACATCATCAAATCGTGAATAAATCATAGAAATCATAAGACATAAAGGTAATTTGAGACATTCATAATTTTGTTACATAGGG
Source organism: Viscum album (assembly GCA_963277665.1). Lineage (NCBI taxonomy): Eukaryota > Viridiplantae > Streptophyta > Magnoliopsida > Santalales > Viscaceae > Viscum > Viscum album. The sequence continues at coordinate 1,754,900,045 of OY728159.1, read as the reverse complement.
AGTAACCCTCTTGGTTACGTTTGAAATACCCTTAATAGTATATTCCATAAATCTCTTCAGATAAACCTTAATTTTTAACCCCTTCGCGTTACCCAATGCATTGTAGATCTATATCGGGCTCACCGGCCCTTAGTTTATCACGAAACCACCCTTCTTTATAACAATGCCCAAGAATCATAACATAATCGTATCACATAATACATGCATAAAGGAAACATAACATTTACACCTTTCAATCACAAGATATCAATACAACACATTGATATAAAAAGCATTATGAAAACCATTTTCAATACTAAAATAAAATAAAAGTAAAACATGGTATTTATTTGTCATTTTAAAAATGGTATGGCTTGTAGAGGAAGCCGAAACTCAAATAATGGTCACGGAGGCGGAGAAGTCATTGTCGCCGCATACGTATGACAAAAAAATTCCATTTTGTTGTTTAGTAAAACGCTTTTTATAAAAAATAATCATTTCGGATAAACTTAAAAGTCAAATGGGTTTATACACCATATAAAAGAAAGTTGTGTATAAAACAAAATATGCCTCAATGCATGGAGATTGAGACGAAGTCCCATACTTTGGGTCCGACTTGACTCGATCGTTCTTTAATGTCATGAATAATAAACATGAGATAATTTCTACTTTATTAAGAACCTTTTTCAAGTTCATTATTACTTTTATATCACTTATTACCATGTCATGAAACCTATGTTATTATTTAAGTTTATAACGGTTGTTTTAACGATCATTGGTACTTGAGTCAAAAATAAAATCTTTATAATTACAAGTTGTTCATGTATCCATTATATCAAGAGTTCTACTCATGATTTATATATCATATATATCATATATATCCGGTATAAATATGAATTTAAAATATTACATAACATTTAGAGGTAAGAAATTAAATGCACCGTTCATGGAGACGGTAAGTCGTATGTATGCATGAACGCTACTTTCATTTCTATGTCATATTAATTGAATTAAAACTAAATGAGAGATATGTATATTTTAATTCCAGAAATATAGTCATCATTTAGATGTAACGTAAATCATATATATCTATTATATATATGTACTTATAATAGTACATTACATTTGGGGATAATAAATGAAATTCATCATTCATGGAGATGGTAAGCCGTACGTACGCATGAACGCTACTTTAATTTCTACCTCATACTATAATGGAATTAAAACATAATGATACATAATAATATTATAATTCCAATATTTTATCATATATAATATCTTTAAATCTATCCTTTATACATACCACATATGGTATTAACGAATCAAATCACTTTGAGGGGGCGGTAGTCCGAACTTCCTAAAATGAAGATATCGTGTTTACCCATAATGGAAACCATAATGTATTTCCATAAATGAAAAATACAGAAGCATAAGTAAAACATAAACATATTATATATCATACTTAAATATAGTTACATTTTAATGGCCACCTTTTAAGGTGTTATATGAGTGTTGAACAATCATCGTTTCATGAGGAATAAATTCGCCATCCACAGAAATAGTATGTTCTTTAACCATTAGATGTAGGTGTGTGTAAGTGTAGCTCGAATCCTTATAATAACAAAATCATAGTAGATTGAAGATACTGGTGTTGTTACAAAATAATAGAATAAAAATAGTTTAGGGGTTTGGAGAAGAAAAATAAAACATAAGAACACAAGAGAAGACACTACCTTTAAAACAGGTAACTCTTTTTGATTTGAGCTCAAAGGCTTCCTTGGGAAGACTTCTGCCAAAAGTGAGGCTTCTAGGAGTAATAGAGGTATGTTGAGAGATAAAATGGTTAGGGGATGTCCTAGAAAAAGGCTTTTGAGGTATGGGTAAGGTGGTAGAGGTGGGGGCCTTTTATAAGAGGAGAGGAGCGACACTCTTGGAATGTTACAAAATGTTACTTTATTTTCAAATGAGTTTCAGATATTAAAGGTCCCACATTGATGTATTTCTAGGATAAGGTGATAAGGGTTATAGATATACTCATCCAATAGGTCTTTGACAAGTTTAGGTATTAGAGTTTACATTATCTTTTTATTTTATTTAAATCATTAAATAATGAGGTAATCGCTGCATCATCATGATGTCATAAATAATTTAATTTATTTAATGTCTAAAAATTATGAAAAAAATACTATGATGTAGGATATATTTTTAGGTTTTAAATGAATATTTATATTCCAATAGATCATATATTTAGGCAATATTACAAATTTGTTACTCAGGTGATACATTATTTGTTATATTTAACTTTCTTTAAAAAAAATAAAAAGATAACAAGTCACTTTCCACAAAAATGATTCCATGGGGTCCCCATGTTTGGAACAAGGCATACCATGGTCGTCTATGAGACAACCAGTAGCATTATGACACATTTCGGTGTCATTTTTTATTATTATGATATTATTTTAATATCCTTATCTACCTGATTACTCATTAATCAAGATAATTAAAGATAATTACCATTGTTACTATTCATAATGTCCAAAAACTAAAGAGTCTTAATAACATAATTTGGACCTTCTTATTCCAAATATGGAATCAATTTTACCAAATTACAATCATATAAATTGCAATAATTTATTTAAAAATAATTCCCATTGTCAAAACAAATAGCACGTTTTTTTGAAACAATATCTATGAAATGTTTGGCACTTGTTTATGCCCAATTCCAAAGTGAAAATAATCTCAATGACCACCATTGGATTAAATGGTAAAAATATATTCCAATTACACTTTAAAACCAATTAAAAATATAATATAACCATGTAATTAAATTAGATAAAAAAGTAGTTTTGATGTAAAATGCAATATTTTTTACTATTCATTAAAAAAAATGAACATTGTCAGAAAAATACCAAAATATTATCCATTGTAAATATTAATGTCCCAATAATAAATAATATGTTTATTTTGACATATATAGCTTTTAAAATTGTCAAAAATTGATTCAAAAAATGGGTTTTCATCAAAAGGCAGTAAAACAACCTTTTAAGAATATTACTGAATTCCATGCTTAAGATTGGATTTATTCTCATTTTAAGCCTCTAAAACACTATATAATTTATAAATATACATAGATAAGAATATCTATTATTCATTACTTACTTGGGATGTTACAATATATCATATACCTTCTTACCTTATCACTAATTAAAAAAATGATAATGTCGTTCATGTGTGTGGCAGACAACCTCCTGACAAAGTGAAACGATTCATTATTTATTACCTCTTCATGTGGATGGAATATATAGGTTCATTTAAACACATAATAATATATATTTTATGTAATTATAATTCTATAATATAAAAATAGTGCATACCTTCTTTCAATCATGATCGTTGAAAAATGAGAATTTAACTCATGCATATTTAAGGCCTCCCATCTCAACGATTGTAAAGTACTTCAATTTTCATAACCATATTTCATGGCTGGTTTTTAAAAGTATAATTTATATGAAAAAATTTAATTATTTTCATCATATTATTCTATTTATGATTGAACAATGACCTCTTTTACCTAGTTCAAGACATCAATTCCATTTTGAAATTGTGTACTGAGTGTCCTCAAAACATTTGACGTGAGCGTAACTGATTATGTAATTAAACAAATTATTTAAATAAATAAATTAGATTGTTTAAAATTTGGATTATAAAACTAAAATTATATTAATAGTGAAAATAATTGATATAATTTTATTATATGGTGGATAAAGTACGCACAAGACATGTCTAGGCTTAAGGTAAGGGTTTCTATATCAAATCTTCATTCTTTGAGAAACATTTTATTTTATGACCCTAATTTAATTTATATGGTGTATATACATATCCTTTTCATGTTTTCTAATTAAAAAAATAATTTTAATGTTATTTTAAGTTACATCCAATTACTTCATTCATTTGGGTTTTGATTGAAAAGTTACAATGTCGGTAAGGATTTACTTTTAAATATCATTTTAATCATGATTTTTTAGGACTGAATTTCCATTTAAGTAAATTATTTGATCATTTTATCATAGACCCATTTCATTTTATTCCCTTGTGTTTATTCATTAACATTTCATGTAATATTTTCACATTATTCACTTTTTTACATACAATGACTAAGAATATATTTTTAGGAAATTCTAAATTTATTTATCTTTACGGACCAAAATGTTTTCACTTCAATATACATGTTTTATTTACTTTTTATTTTTTATTACTATTGAATGATTTATGAAATTAACTTTTACACATTATTGGAATTTTAAAAAAATATCATTTTAGCATGGAATATTCCTTTCATTTTCTATATAAGGTACCTCTTTATATCTCATTCAAAAAATTTAAAGGAATCTTTGTTTTAACACACACCGAATGAATCAAACTAGTATATAATAACGACGAAAAATTCTTTTAATATTATTATAAATGTTTCCAGTTTTACATTAAATGAATTTTTTTCCTTATATCTTGTAAATTTTTTATTTTAAAATGTTTTTTCAAAGTGAAAGGGGTATTTTTTTCAATAAATAATACATGTAAACTTTTGTAGATATTTCCTCAATGAAGAAAACCTTTGATGTTATTGTATCCTTATAAATTATTTATATATGTCTCTCACATATATAAATATATTTTTCACCATTACATTTTTGGGGAATTATATGCCTTATGATCTTTTCTAATATTCTTTTATTATGAATTTTACTTTGATTGTGATATGATACAATATTATGCATCCCATCTTCATTCCATGAGTAATTATTATGTTTATGAATTATGAATAATTAAATTTTTTTGGAATACATATATCATTAACATGTTATGATGGCTGGACCTAGATGACTCTCTAATGCATTGGGTAATATTCTATACTCATTAAATATCGTGAATTAGATAACGAATAAAACCTAATCCATTATTTGAATTTTTACACCTTGTGATATTGTCTATGTAGTTATCCTTAACTCATTATTATATCATGTTACAAATTGTTTCCACAGTACCTATAATTCCTTGATCATATATTACCATGTTCATTATGTCATTCATCCATGTGATTACTAATGATCCTTATATTTTATGACATCATGTTATAAATTTAGCTCATAAATTTTGTTTCTTTATTTTTTTTATTCCATTAAATTGATTTTTAACTCACCTATTTTGTCTATGTATTTAGTAGGTTATCTCATGCATTTTTAGGAGATCAAAATTGTTTAGGAGCTCATTGTGGATAATAAAATAATGAATCTTTATTTTAGCGTCAATTTTATGTATTATTAACATAGACTACTAAAAAAATAGGACTCATGGCCCTTGAGTTATAATTAAGATATTTTTATGTTAAAAATCATGTAATAATATGTGTAAAAGTAATAGGTTATTAGAGTTTGTATCAATGAATTGTCTAGTAATATTTGTGGATTTCAACTGGAATAAATTTTATAGAACCATATGGAAAATTATAAGGACATTTCTATATATAAGAGAATATCTTTGAATTTTGGTAAAGTATAGTGTTAGTTGTTTTCAAGCTTTTACATCCTCATCAGGATTATAATGGTTGATATGGATCTACCATAGTGATACCTAGGGATAATAACTCTGAAATGTGTGCATTGGGATTTGACTCAATCATCACCTATTTCATGAAAATAGGAATTTCAGTAAACTTGTCTTGACCCTACTAGGAGATATGTTTTTTAAAATAATAGGTTCTTTGCAAACCATTATGAAGGACTTGAATAGAATATAATCACGTATGGCCATGGTTAATAATAAAGAGTCTGGGGTTGATAATTTAAATATCATCATCCTAAGTGCCTCAAAAACATGCCACAAGCGAGGTCGTCACATAACCTTAAGCAAGCCTCCCCATACACTAGAGGTTTCTGAATAACTGCAAGGATCAAATATGTTATGTGGGGAGACTATACCCTTTTTTCAGAGTAACCCACATCATATAATAATGAAATATAAGAATAAATATATAATAATCAATGAACATGCATAGAAAAACATCTCCCAAACTGAATATAAACCCCACAAATTATTATATATGATATTCCATGATACAATGCCAAGTGAATAAAACCCCAAATAACAACAAATAACAGAACAAAAAAACGGACATGACACCAAGTTGCGAACCTCATCCACAGATAACCCAAGCCCGACTCAACTCCCTAGAACCATGCCCATTCTGTCATATGAACCTAAAATAATTAAGTCAACTGAGGTACCGAAGGATAACCTGAATAGGGTGTGAGTATAACTCAGTAGGCCACCACAATGGTGTCTATAAAATATCTAGTCTTGAAGACTATGCATAAAAATATGATGTAAATGGTAAGATAAACAAGAGGAAAACTAGGGTTCTATTTGATAACCAAATACACTTACACAATTTCTATCTTTATTATCATTTTAATAATTCATTACATCTTCATTAAATAATCACTTTTTATCATGTGTTTTATGTATTCAGTACATAAATCATCTACACATGGTACTAAGGCAATCAATCACTATTCATAAGGAAATAAATCAAGTTCCTTATCTCACTAAGGAATAAAATATCACAATTAAGATATCACACTTACCATTGATCATCAATCCATGTAGTTTCATCAAATGAAACCATTGGGGAATAAATAATCATTCCTAAATTTTAACAACAATTCAAATGGTCACTGGTTGACACACAAGGATCCTCGGTCCAAGTGTCTGACTGGGATGTGGAACACCATGTTCATCCATCCTACCGAAAAATTCATACATCAAAAAACATGGAGGATCAATAAATGAATCCAACTGGGACATCAGTCCATCCTCCCAAAACTATTCATCCCACATTACCATGTCACAAAAAAAATTACATTCCATAACCACCAACATGGGTATTATCATTATTCCATAACACATTTAAATTTTTACCATTTTCATTATATAGCCATTTAGCTTGATTCTAATTTCATCTTCCACAACCCATTAATTATATTCACAAAGCCCATTCATTAACAAATTTTCACCAATTACCATACATTATAATAGTTATCCCATTTATCACTTCACATTAATTTTTCCCACTTATGCATTCTATGTAAAATTCTTATATCATATAACACAACCACTTTATTACATTAAACCAATTAATCATACCCCATAATTACCATGTATTTAATCATTCATCATAATCATCAATTTAGATTTTCAAAATCCATTTAAATGTATACAATTCAAAATCCATTTTCAATTTAACATCCTCATCATTTCATATATACTACTTCTTTTGTGAATCCTAGCATAATTTACAACCTTTTCAACCCAATATCATTTAAAATGATTTACCCATTTCTAATCCATGTGAAACAACCCCATAATCCATTATCAAAACTTGTCAAAAATGTTAGTATTCTATCTTCAACCCATATAACAATATTAACATGTTTGATAAGGAAGATATGGTAATACTCATCAATTTCACACCTTAATTTGTAATTTCATAGGTCCGGGAAATCCAGCATGCCCCATGGGTGGCCCCATATTGGTCAAATCATCCTTAACACATCAAACATGGACTATGAGGGATTCTAATCACCGTTTAAACATTTATTTTATTAAAACAACCCAAATTTCATAATTTATCACATGAGGAACGAATGAAAACATAATTGTTTGCACAAATCCACTCAAAAACTATGGGATATCATGTGTAGACAACCAACCTTGAATCCGATGATGAACACAGACTTAATTGTATCCTTAGATCCATATTCAAACACCCCATAAATAAATAACATATATTCAATCAGAAAAAATATGGATTTGGGAATTTTTAAGAAGATTGGAGATACTAAAAACCCTAATCCTGAAAAGATATGAAGGAAGAGCATTGGACTTACTTGGGGCATCGATCTGAAACCAACATCACTCCAGACAATCATGAATCAATGGAAAAAGACACTTGAGAAGATCCGTTCTTCCTAACTCATAACTAGGGTTTTAAGAGGTAAAATAATATAGAATATTCAGTTTGGGTTAGAAATCCAAAAGTGGTAATTTTATAAATTTTTCCACATTTCTGAGCGGTACAGTTTACTCAAATAGTTTTCCAAACCCTGTGCAAACCGTGCATGAGACAATACCCCCAAATCCCCAATTTTCATGGTTGTCCCGCATATTTTTCTACACCGTTTGAAAAACGTGTGAGAGATACTATAAAAAAATAATACCCTCACATAGTTTCCTATGATGCTCTGCAAAGTTTTCACTAACCGTGAGAAAACTATGAAACATGCCTAAAAACTACATTTCGTCTTTTTTTTATGTCATGAACACCTAGAACACCTCATAGCCTTCTAATTAAATTGGGGAATACTTATTTGAACAAAATAAATGAATTATATTGAAACATAAACAAAACATATTGTAATAAAAATCTCAGATCTTATAAACACTACACATTAGGATGTCTCGTCCTAGAGCCTCTATTCCATAGCATCATCAAGATTATAAAGAAAATAGATCGGGCCACTGAGACTGCATATCTGATTCTCGGTCCCATGTTTCTTCGTGAACGTTTCCATGATTCCACAAAACACAAACCAATGGTACAAACATTCCCCAAATGTCATTCTCACTATGATCCTCAACACAAATTGGTCACTCATCAAAGGATGTATCAACATCAACCATACCACAACCATTAAAACATCATTGAAAAAACAGAGGAAATAGTGCCTAATTGACCACACTTGGAAACATCTCACACATCATCATACTGTCATGGAGGAACCAATCAACAACCTACCTATCTGATCCTCCTAAAAACTCATGACAATATTCACTTATCGGCATTTACACTATTTTCAAAACTCTAAATGTAACCAAAAACAGATATCACTTGAAAGAAAACAAATGATACATCCACCACATTTATTGACATACGTCATCCCACCACTCAAGTTTTGATACACTCATTCCATAACTATTCACTTAAATACAACTAAAAATGCTCAAGTCTCTCAGCCGATCTAATTCATACCAATTCTCTCTACTAGGGTTAATTTACTAGAATGGGGATGACTCGAGTCTCCCATCAAAAACACTGATTGTATCATCATCTAATCTCTTGGTAATTATGGTTATCTCCACCATATTATTTTATTTGACATCCCCACATCCAATGAGGGTCCGCCAGAATCTCAACTCAACTTTCACATCAAACCTGATGTGTTCCCATCACACTACGCCTGATCATCCTTGTGGACTTCTCATTACATAGGCCTCTAGCCCTGTCTTTGAAACTGCTCCAGTAGATATTACTAATATATCCATTAGAGGACTATATCAACCCATCCTCACTAAAGTATAACTTCTCCTCCTAATAGAACTAGTGGATACAACATCATGATAGAGGTAGGTCACTCTCACCACACCCATTCCTATTTATCTTCTCAGGTCAGACCACACTAAGTGTCTTGTCCTAGACCACCCTTCTTCCACTACTATATGCTACACATTTTTACCTTCCTATAGTTTTCACTAACTTGAATACTATCAACATCATCCAATGTTCATATTTCTGTCATTCTAGGACACTCAGTAGAATTTCATCGTCACTTCATCACTTCCTTACATTTCATCATTGAGCTGCACCACCCCAATCAAGATTACCAACACATTCACTAATACCATTATTACAATAACTAAACATGGAGAGGTCCAAAATTGACCTATTATAAAATTTAAAATGAAATTATCACATCAGATATACACCATCTTTGATTTACACTCTCAACATCTATCCCCCACTCCTATTCATGTCGACCAATCCCTGGATAACTCATTCCAGAACACTTAGCTATGCTATTGACATGCCACTCCATCACATGGCTAAGAACCCAAAAATTTCATTAAATTATAATAACACCCAAAGGTACTTACATAAGTTGAATTCCAATTTTCGTTGATGTTGTAGAACCAAACTTATCTTGAATAAAAATATTGCTATGTCCCACAATTCATTTTGACTACTATTCACGAGAATATCAAATTCAGTTTGGATCCACCCTGAGCCCAAAGACAATTATTCACTCTTTGTTGCCACATCAAAAACCTAGCTTCCCTCCCTATGAAACCCGACATGAACATCACAGTTTCCTCATTGGCATCCCAGTGCTACTATATCAACTTAGCATCCTCCATATCACATCTAGGACATACTTATCACTCCCCAACTTAAGTGTTTTGTTACCATTTCTATCTACAATGAATTCCCACCACGACATATTACACTCAAACAAAAGTTGAACCACAAAACATGGACATGGAAGAGTAAATATTTACCAAACAAGAAAATGAACATCATCAGTGCCTATTCTAGCTTCTGTGAATGGTTCCCATGACGTTTGTCGACACCCTATCCCTCTCTAGGACCTCAACTAAAAACTATCAATGCTATACATCCAATAATCTAGCTCCATATATGCTACCCCACTCACATACAGTCCATGATGTCTCCCTCCAACCAAAATACGATCAAGCTTGATGGTGTAAATCCATAGCTTCACAACGTACCTAGGGAGATGTCATGTTTTTGGACATGATCATCTCTAGCGGAAGTATGCTAATAAGCTACTGAGGAACACCACCACCAAAATTTCTATATATAATATCACTTCCACTATGGGACACCATGTCCTTCCAAGGATCACATGCTTCCTTACTGTACATATCTCATCAGCACTTAACAACCACCCCATAGGTGGTATTTCCAACCCAGAATCACCACCACTCCTTGACCATGTGCCATGCAGCTGTGAACCAATGTTTCATGTGGCACCCCCTTTTCCACACAAATCAAGATCTTCAGTACATCCCTAATTGTTAATTTCCAAAACACCAGGGTCACCACACCAATAAAAACAATAGCCTCTCACAACCCATCCTTAACATGAGTATACCTAGAACATGCTTCCTTACCAAACCCTACCTCTCGGTTAATCATATTAATAATCCACAAGGATCACTCTTCATCTCTCCCTGAAACCATACCATTCATACAAACAATTTTATCTCTGGAAACATCCTCACATCGGGTGTAACTTTTAAAAAAATCATTTCACCATGATTCAGTCACCCCTTGTCTCTTCTGAATTAAAACAACACAGAAACCTCCATTAATCATCATCCAATAGACATGTTAGGTATCCATATGATGAAAACCTTCAAAACCAACAACACACACTACCACAAGCATTCTTGTTCCCTTATTAAAAAACCAGGGCACAACAATACCACTTACAGAAACCTGATGGTAATCATTATGCATTGGTTATAATTATGAATAATCTTTTTTCTTATTATTTCATGGAGGTTGCATCACTGGGCTAGCCTCTTTTGAGGTCACCATTGATTTCCCCAAAACTAAAAACATGCGACAAAAACCCAACCACATCACAAAACCATCAAACTTTCCACTAGTCATATACAGTATCCAAAACACAGCTTGAAAGGTCCCTACTCACATGGTCACTAAAACCTAGGAACCATCCTTGTGGTCCTGTATACACTCTGTATAGTCACAACCCATGAGGGTTTACACACTCAAATTACCAAGAATTCCCCATATCTTAAAGGCTACAACCCTTCCATGGGTGCTCTAGGCACATCTCAATATCCATTTCATAACCCAAAAGGACTTACAACCCAATTTTGAGTTCTCCAACTAGGGCACTCTCACTACCCCCAACCACACCTACAATGCTCAAATTGTCATCATAAGGAATACCTGCCATGAGGTTCCCCCAAAAGTCCTATCATTACATATCCTTTTATAATTCCACACTCGAATCATATATCCTTCATCTTAAGTAGATTTACCCATTTCAAAGCCTATTACAGCCCACATATTATCTCATTTTCACCATTAATTAAGCATGTTCATTAAACATTCTCCTATCACAACACAAACTTCTCTCTTTTAGACACCATTCAATATTTACAATTTATCAAAACCCAGAACCTTAACCCAGCCACAATTTTTCATCATGCACACTATTACATAGCTATTTATTCACATTATTTTCAATAACCTAATAGAATTACCACTATCAGACATCAGTTCATTAAAAAATTTCATATTTGTAAAATGAATTCCACTCCTTATGGCCCACACACCCACCCCGTGTATTCCTATCATGATACATGCCACCTATATCTCTAGGTGCCTAAAATGATACATTAATGCACAACCTCATTCCGTTATATAAATGAGTTGATCTAGTCCTCTAATGGATAGATTATTAATATCTTGTGAGGAATTCTAATAACTATTTAGACATTTATTTTATTAAAACTAACCAAATTTCATAATGTATAACATGAGGAATGGATGAAAACAAAATTTTATTCACAAATCCACTCAAAAACTATGGGATATCATGTATAAACCACCTACCTTGAATCTGATGAGGAACACAGTCTTAATATTATCCTTAGATCCATATTCAAGCACCCCATAAATAACTAACCTATATTCAATAAAAAAAATTATGGTTTTTGGATTTGTAAGAAGATGGTAGAAACTAAAAACCCTAATCTTGATAAGATATGAAGGAGGGGCATTGGACTTACCTGGGGCTTCGATTTGAAAACAACATCGCTCCAAAAAATAATTAATCAATGGAAAAAGACCCTTGAGAAGATTCATTCATCCAAACTCATCACCAGGGTTGTAAGAGGTGAAATAGAATAGAATCTTGAGTTTGGGTTTGAAATCCAAAAACTGTAAATTTGTAAATTTTTCCACATTTCTGGGTAGCACAGTTTACTCGCACAGTTTTCCAAACCCTGTGCAAACCATGCCTGAGACAATACCCCAAAACCCCCAATTCGCATGGTTTTCCCGCATATTTTTCCACACCTTTAGCAAAATGTTTGAGAGATACTATCCAAAAATAATACCCTCACACAATTTCCTATAATTCTCTGCACGGTTTACACTAACCATGTGAAAACTATGAATCATGACTAAAAATTACATTTCATTCATTTTTATGTCCTGAACACCTAGAACACCTAATAGCCTTCTAATGAAATTGGGGAATACTTATTTGAAAAAAAATATGGCTTAATATTGAAACATAAAAAAAACATATTTTAATAAAAATTTCAGATCTTATAAAACTACACATTATGATGTCTCGTCCTAAAGCCTCTCTTCTATAGAATCATCAAGATTCTAAAGAAAATAGATCTGGCCACTGGGACTGCATATCTGATTCTCGGTTCCATATTTCTTCATGAACGTTTTCATGATTCCATAAAAAACAAACCAATGGTACAACCTTTCCCCAAACACAATTCTCATTATGATCCCCAATACAAATTGGTTACCCATCATAGGACGTATCGACTTCAACCGTACCTCAACCTTTAAGACATCATTGAAAAAACATAGGAAATAATGCCTAATTGACAACACTTGGAAACATCTCACACATCATCATACTATCGTGGAGGAACCAATCAGCAACCTACCTATCTGATCCTCCTAAAAACTCATGACAATATTCACTTATCGTCATTTACTCTATTTTCAAAACTCTAAAAGTAACCAAAAACAGATATCACTTGAAAGAAAACAAATGATACATCCACCACATTTCTTGACATAAATCATCCCACCACTCAAGTTTTGATACACTCATTCCATAACTACACACTTAAATGAAACTAAAAACTCTCAGGACTCTCAACCGATCTAATTCATACCATTTCTCTCTACAAGGGTTAATTCACCAGAATGGGGATGACTCAAGTCTCTCCCATCAAAAACTCTGATTTTATCGTCATCCAATCCCTTGGTAATTATGGTTATCTCCACAATATTATTTTATTTGACATTCCCACATTCAACAAGGGTCTGCCAGAATATCAACTCACCTTTCACATCAAACTTGATGTGTTCCCATCTCACTACACCCGATCATCCATCTAGACTTCTCATTGCATAGGCCTCTAGCCCTGTCTTCGAAACTACTCCAGTGGATATTACTAATCTATCCATTAGAGGACTAGATAAAATCATCCTCACTCAAGTATAACTTCTCTTCCTAATAGAGCTAGTGGTTACAACATCATGCTAGAGGTAGGTCACTCTCACTACACCCATTCCTATTTATCATCTCAGGTCAGACCACACTATGTGTCTGGTCCTAGACCACCCTTATTCAACTACTATAGGCTACCCATTTTCACCTTCCCATAGTTTTCACTAACTTGAAGACTATCAACATCATCCAATGTTCATATTGCTGTCATTCTAGGAAAATCAGTAGAATTTCATCTTCACGTCATCACTTCATTACATTTCATCATCGAGCTGAACCACCCCAATCAAGATTACCAACACATTCACTAATACAATTCTAACAATAACTAAAGATCGATACGTCCAAAATTGACCTATTATAAAATTGAAAATGAAATTCTCACATCAGATATCCACCATATTTGATTTACACTCTCCACATCTATCCCCCACTCCTAGTCATGTTGACCAATCCCTGGCTGACTCATTCCAGAACACTTAGCTATGCTATTGACGTGCCACTCCGCCACAAGGCTATGTATCCCACAAATTTAATTAAATTATAATACCACCCAAAGTCAATTACATATGTTGACGTCCAATTTTCATTGTTGTTGTCAAACCAAACTTATCTTGAATAAAAATATTGGTATGTCCCAAAATTCAATTTGACTACTACGCCCGAGAATATAAAATTCTGTTTGGATCCACACTAAGCCCAATGACAATGCTTCACTATTTAGTCGCCACATCCAAAACCTATCTTCCCTCCCTAAGAAACCCAACATGAACATCATAGTTTCCTCATTGGCATCCCAGTGCTGCTATATCAACTCAGCATCCTCCATATCACATCTAGGACAGACTTATCACTCCCCACCTTAAGTGTTTTTTACCATTTCTATCTACAATGGATTCCCACCACCACATATCACACTCAAACAAAAGTTGAACCACAAAACATTGACATGGAAGAGTAAATCCTTACCATACAAGAAAATTAACCTCATCTGTGCCTATTCTAGCTTCTGTGAATAGTTCCCATGATGTTTGTTGACACCATATCCTTCTCGAGGACCTCACCTAAAAACTATCAATGTTGTACATCCAATCATCGAGATCCACATATAATACCCCATGAGCATACAGTCCATGATGTCTCCATCCAACCAAAATACCATCAAGATTCTTGGTGTAAATCTATAGCTTCACAACGTACCTATAAAGATGTCATGTTTTTGGACATGATCATCTCTAGAGGAAGTATGTTAATAAGCTGCTAAGGAACAACATAACCAACATATCTATTTATAATATCACTTCCACTATGGGACACCATTTCCATCCAAGGATCACATGCTTCCTTACTGCACATATCTCATCAGCACTTAACAACCACCCCTTAGGTGTTATTTCCAACCAAAAATCACCACCACTCCTTGACCATGCGCCATGCACCTATGAACTAATGTTTCATGTGGCACCCCCTTTTCGAAACAAATCAAGATCTTCAGTACATCCCTAATTGTTAATTTCCAAAACACTAGGGTCCACCACACTAATAAAAACAATGGTCTCTCACAACCCATCCTTAACATGATCATAACTAGCATCTGCTTCCTTAGCTAACCCTACCTCTTGGTTAATCATATTAATAATCCAAAAGGATCACTCTTCATCTCTCCCTGAAACCATACCATTCATACAAACAATTTTATCTCTAGAAACATCCTCACATCGGGTGTAAATTTAAAAAAAAGAATTTGACCATGCTTTAGTCACCCCTTGTCTCTTCTAAATGAAAACAACATATAAACCTCCATTAATAATCATCCAATAGACATGTTAGGCATCCATATGATGCAAACCATCAAAACCAACAACACAAACTACAACAAGCATTATTGTTCCATTATTAGAAAACCAGGGAACAACCATACCACTTATAGAAACCTGATGGTACTCATTATGCATTGGTTATACTTATGAATAATCTTTTTTCTACTTATTTCATGGAGGTTGCATCACTGGGCAAGCCTCTTTTGAGGTCACCATTGATTTCCCCAAAACTATAAACATATGATAAAAACCCAACCGCATCACAAAACCATAAAAGTTTCCACTAGTCAAATACAGTATCCAAAACACAGCTCGAAAGGTCGCTACTCACAATGTAACTAAAACCTAGTAACCATCCTTGTGGTCCAGCATACACTCTTTATAGTCACAACCCATGAGGGTTTCCACACTCACATTACCATGAATTCACCCTATCTTAAAGGCTACAACACTTCCAAGGGTGCTCTAGGCACATCTCAAAATCTATTTCATAAGACAAAAGGACTTACAACCCATTTTTGATTTCTCAAACTAGGGAACTCTCACTACCCCCAACCACACCTACAATGCTCAAATTGTCATCATAAGGAATACCTACCACGAGTTTCCCCCAAAAGTCCCATTATTACACATCCTTTTATAATTCCACACTGGAATCATATATCCGTCATCTTAAGTATATTTACACATTTCATAGTTTATTAAAGACCACATATTAACAAATTTGCACCATTAATTATGAATGTTCATTAACCATTCTCCTGTCACAACACAAACTAATCTCTTTTAGACACCATTCAATATTTACATTTTATCAAAAACCAGAACCATAACCCAACCACAATTTTTCCTCATGCACACTATTCCTTAGCTATTTATTCAAATTATTTTCAATAACCTAATAGAATTACAACTATCAGACATCAGTTTCTTCAAAAATTTCAGATTTGTAAAACGAATTCCACTCCCTATTCCCCACACACCCACCCCGTGTATTCCTATCATGATAAATTCCACCTATATCCCTAGGTGCCTAAAATGATACATGAATGAGCAACCTCATTCCATTATAAACATGAGTTGATCTTGTCCTCTAAGGGATAGATTAGTAATATCGTGTGAGGAATTCTAATAACTATTTAGACATCTATTTTATTAAAACTAACCAAATTTCAAAATGTATAACATGAGGAACGAATGAAAACTTAATTGTATGCACAAATCCACACAAAAACTATGGGATATCATGTGTAGACCACCTACCATGAATATGATGATGAACACAGTCTTAATCTTATCCTTAGATCCATATTCAAGCACCCCATAAATAACTAACCTATATTCAATCAGAAAAAATATGGTTTTTGGGATTTGTAAGAAGATGGGAGAAACTAAAAACCCTAATCCTAAAAAGATAAGAAGGAGGAGAATTGGACTTACCTGGGGCTTTGATTTGAAACCAACATCGCTCCAAACAATAATGAATCAGTGGAAAAAGACACTTGAGAAGATTCTTTCTTCCAAACTCATCACTAGGGTTGTAAGAGGTGAAATAGAATAGAATCTTGAGTTTGGGTTTGAAATCCAAAAACGGTAAATTTGTAAATTTTTCTACATTTCTGGGCGGCACAGTTTACTCGCACAATTTCCCAAACCCTGTGCAAACCATGCCTGAGACAATACCCCCAAAACCCCAATTCACATGGTTTTCCAACATATTTTTCCACGCGGTTTGCAAAATGTGTGAGAGATACTATCCAAAAATAATACACTCACACAGTTTCCTATGATGCTCTGCATGGTTTACACTAACCGTGTGAAAACTATCAAAACATGCCTAAAAACTACATTTCGTTCTTTTTTATGTCATAAACACCTAGAACACCTCATAAACTTATAATGAAATATTTTAATACATATTTGAACAAAATATATGAGTTAATATTGAAACATAAACAAAACATATTGTAATAAAAATATCAGATCATATAAACACTACACATTAGGATGTCTCGTCCTAGAGCCTCTCTTCTATAACATCACCAAGATTCTAATGAAAATAGATCGGGCCACTGGGACTGCATATCTAATTCTAGGTCCCATGTTTCTTCATGAATGTTTTCATGATTCCATAAAACACAATCCAATGGTACAAAGTTTCCCCAAAATAAATTCTCACTATGATCCCCAATACAAATTGGTTACCCATGAAAGGACGTATCGACTTCAACTATACCTCAAACATTAAAACATCATTGAAAAAACATAGGAAATAGTGCCTAATTGACAACACATGGAAACATCTGACACATCATCATACTATCATGGAAGAACCAATCAGCAACCTAACTATCTGATCCTCCTAAAAACTCATGACAATATTCACATATCGTCATTTACTCTATTTTCCAAACACTTAAAGTAACCAAAAACATATATCACGTGAAAGGAAAAAATGATACATCCACCACATTTCTTGACTTACATCATCCAACTACTCATGTTTTGATACACTCATTCCATAACTTTTCACCTAAATACAACTAAAAACTTTCAAGTATCTCAACGAATCTAATTCGTACCAATTCTCTCTACTAGGGATAATTCACCGGAATGGGGATGACTCGAGTCTCTCCCATAAAAAACTCTGATCGTATCGTCATCCAATATCTTGGTAATTATGGTTATCTCCACTCTATTATTTTATTCGACATCCCCACATTCAACGAGGGTCCTCCAGAATCTCAACTCAACTTTCACATCAAACCTGATGTGTTCCCATCTCACTCCGCCCGATCATCCATGTGGACTTCTCATTGCATAAGCCTCTAGGCATATCTTTGAAACTGCTCAAGTGGATATTACTAATATATCCATTAGAGGACTAGATCAACTCATACTCACACAAGTATAACTTCTCTTCCTAATAGAACTAGTGGATACAAAATCATTCTAGAGGTAGGTCACACTCACCACACCCATTCCTATTTGTCATCTCAGGTCAGACCACACTATGTGTCTTGTCTTAGACCACCCGTCTTCCACTACTATATGAAACCCTTTTTTTACCTTACCATAGTTTTCACTGACTTGAAGACTATCAACTTCATCCAATTTTCATAACGAGGTCATTCTAGGACACTCGGTATAATTTCATCTTCACTTCATCACTTCCTTACATTTGAACATCGAGCTCCACCACCCCAATCGAGATTACCAACAAATTCACTCGTACCATTCTTTCAATAACTAAAGATTTCTAGGTCCAAAATTGACCTATTTTAAAATTTAAAATGAACTTCTCACATCCGTTATCCACCGGATTTGATTTACGCTCTCCACATCTATCCCCTTCTCCTAGAAAAGTCGAGAAATTCCTAACTGACTCTTCTAAAACACTTAGCTATGCTATTGACATGCCACTCCATCACAAGGGTAAGAATCCCACAAATTTCATGAAATTATAATTCCACCCAAAGTCACTTACATAAGTTGACTTCCTATTTTCATTATTTTTGTAGAACCAAACCTATCTTGAATAAAACTATAGTTATGTCCCACAATTCGATTTGAATACTACCCACGAGAATATCAAATTCTACACGGATCCATCCTTAGCCAAATGACAATGCTTCACTCTTTAGTAGCCACACCCAAAACCTAGCTTCCCTCCCTAAGAAACCCAACATGGACATCACAGTTTCTTCATTGGAATCCCAGTGTTGCTATATCAACTCATCATCCCCCATATCACATCTAGGACGGACTTATCACTCCCCACATTAAGTGTTTTGTTACCATTTCTATCTACAATGGATTCCCACCACCACATATTACACTCAAACAAATGTTGAACCACAAGACATGCACATGGAAGAGTAGATCTTTACCAAACAAGAAAATGATCATCATCAGCGCCTATTCTATATTCTATGAATGGTTCCCATGCCGTTTGCTGACACTCTATCATTCTCGAGGACCTCACCTAAAAACTGTCAATGTTGTACATCCAATCATCGAGCTCCACATATACTACCCCAAGAGCATAAAAATCATGATGTCTCTATCCAACCAAAAAACCATCAAGCTTCTTAGTGTAAATACATAGATTCGCAACATACCTAGGGATATGTCAAGTTGTTGGATATGATCATCTCTAGCGGAAGTATGCTAATAATCTACTGAGGAACACCACCACCAACATATCTATATATAATACCACTTCCACTATGGGACACCATGTCCTTCCAAGGATCATATGCTTCATTACTGCACATATCACATCAGCACTTAACAAACCCCCCCCCCTTAGGTGTTATTTCCAACCAAGACTCACCAACACTCCTTGACCATGTTCCATGCAGCTGTGAACCAATGTTTCATGTGGCACCCCCTTTTCCACACAACTGAAGATCTTCAGTACATACCTAATTTTTAATTTCCAAAACACTAGGTTCCACCACACCAATAAAAACAATGATCTCTCACAACCCATCCTTAACATGAGCATACCTAGCACCTGCTTCCTCACCAAGACCTACCTATAGGTTAATCATATTAATAATCCACAAGGATCACTCTTCATCTCTCCCCGAAACCATACCATTCATAAAAACAATTATTTCTATGGAAACATCCTGACATCGGGTGTAACTTTTAAACAGAAGCATTTGGCCACGCATCAATAACCCATTGTCTCTTCTGAATGAAAAAAAATAGAAACCTCCATTAATAATCATCCAATAGACATGTTAGGCATCCATATGATACAAACCTTCAAAACCAACCATACTCACTTCCACAAGCATTCTGGTTCCATTTTTAGAAAACTAGGGCATAGCCATACCACTTATAGAAACCTGATGGTACTCATTATGCATTGGTTCTACTTATGAATAATTTTTTCTTCTTCTTATTTCATGGAGGTTGCATCACTGGGATAGCCTCTTTTGAGGTCACCATTTATTTCCCCAAAACTAAAAACATGTGACAAAAAACCAACCACATCACAAAAACATCAAACTTTCCACTATTCAAATAAATAATCCAAAACACAGCTCGCAACGTCCCTACTCACAAGGTCACTAAAACCTAAGAACCATGCTTGTGTTCCATCATACACTCTGTATAGTCACAACCCATGAGGGTTTCCATACTCACATTACCAAGAATTCCCCTATCTTAAAGGCAACAACCCTTCCAAGGGTGCTCTAGGCACATCTCCAAAGCCATTTCCTAATCCAAAAGGCCTTACAACCCAATTTTGAGTTCTCAAACTAGGTCACTCTCACTACCCCCAACCACACCTACAAGGGTAAAATTGTTATCATAATGAATACCTGCTATGTGGTTTCCCCAAAAGACCCATCATTACACATCCTTTTATAATTCAACACTTGAATCATATATACTTCATCTTATGTAGATTTACCCTTTTCACAGCCTATTACCGCCCACATATTAACTCATTTTCACCATTAATTAAGCATGTTCATTAAACATTCTCCTTTCATGACACAAACTACTCTCTTTTAGACACCCTTAAATATTTACATTTTATGAAAAACCAGAACCTTAACCCAGCCAGAATTTTTCATCATGCACACTATTCCTTAGCTATTTATTCACATTCTTTTCAATAACCTACTTGAATTACCACTATGAAACACCAGTTTCTTAAAAAATTTCAGATTTGAAAAATGAATTCCACTCCCTATGCCCCACACACCCACCCCATGTATTCCTATCATGATACATGCCACCTATATCCCTAGGTTCCTATAATGATACGTGAATGCACAACCTAATTCCATTATATCCCAGAGAAAATATCAAAAATCAGTCATATCACCCGACATGTACATCACCCAATAGTCAAATATCATTCCAATATAACAACACACAACTAGAACAACAATTCCCACCCTGGGTTACTTGGGGTTTTCCTCATTCTTGGGATAGCTACTCCCAAGAATGATCTCATTAATAAGGCTCGACACATTCTAGCCACCTTCCTACCATCCTAATAACAAGGCCCTAGAAAATAGCTGCTCAGAAACCACTTTGTAACATCTCCGACATTGGTTCCACTAAACTATTCTTCAATCTAGGTCGTCACATGACATTAGGCATTCCTCCTCGTACACTAGATGTTTCAGAATAAAGGAGAGGGTTAAATATGTTGTGTGGGGAGACTATACCCTCTTTACCAGACTAATCCACAGTATATGACAATGAAATAGTGGAATCAATATTTAATAATAAATAAACATGCATAGCCAAAAAAACTCCCAAAATGGTTATAGACCACAAGATACTATAAATGTATCATTCCATGATACAATTCCTTGTGAATAAAACTAAAAATAATGACAAACTGGGGAATCCGAAAAATGGCCCTCACTCCCTCTCTGGAACCTCTTCATGCATAAACCAAGCCAGACTAAACTCCTTAGCTCATGGTCCTTGCACTCATCTATACCTGCAATAATGAAGTCTGCTCGAGTACCCAACGGTTTCCTGAGGAGGGTGTTAGTACAACTATATTGGGAACAACCATGAGTGTCTAAAAATTATCTAGTCTAGAAAATAGTGCATGAAAATATGAAGTAAATGGTAAGATAAACAAAATGACAACTTGGGTGCCACCAAATAACCAAATACACTTAGAAAGTATATATCTTTATTAATATTTTCATCATTAATTCTATCTTAATTACATAATCCCTTCTTATATTGTGTTCCATGATTTGGACACATACATCTTCTACATATTGGTACACGGAAAACGAACACTATGCATAGGAAAATAAATAAACTTCCCAATATCATTAGGGAATAATATTTTCAATCCATCAATCACACATACCTTGGATCCCTATTCTAGGTAGTTTCACATAATGAAACCATTGGAGCATAAATAATTAATCTTACTTCTTAACTATAATTCACTTTTCACTGGAGGACACAAAAGGAGACTTATTCAATATTCACAAACCTGGAACAGTTACACCATATCCGACCATCTGAACCACCAAGTCACAAGATGGAAAACATGTATTATCAGTCAACGAATCCAAAAACGACTCATAACACCATGTCTGACCATCCCAACCATGATATTAAATTTCATAACCATACCCTTGGAATCAGGAGCATTAGTCCTTCCCCCAAAAACAATGGTGCACTAGGGAGTGGAGCATCATTCCATACTCCAAAAATGTAAAGACCCGGAAATTTCAAGAAATTTTTTTTCTTAATTATCATTGGAATTTTACAAGAACGTAGTTTCTAACGGCGCCTGAATCCCAGGGCCGGTGTGCCCGGAATCAATTTACGAATTTTAGCTCAGGTACGTTCAGTGAACGAACGAGTGGGAATTTATAACCTTGAAACCGCTGCTCGGAATCAAATTCTGAGGGCACCGATGGAATCTCAGTGCCGGTATTTGCTTAGGAATGCCTATTCTGGAGTTGCGTTTTCACAGGAGGAGTTGTTAAAATTTGTGGCTTAATTGAGGAATGAATAAAATTGTGAGACAATTTTATTTCTTAAGTCTATGTTAGCTTTATCCTACATGGGGAAGTTTGGGTGGCACCTAACTACCCATGTGAGGATAAATGAGAGGTTAATGTGTGGTGGGGCCCACACGAGCCCCCACCTTTTCAAATTCACCATAACTCCCTAACACCTCTAACCCCCCCCCCCCACTTAAGTTGTGTAACTCTTCCTCTCCCATCTCTCCCTCTTAAATTCTTGCCAACCTATCACTTAATTAATTAGACAACTCATTGTTTAATTGATTAATTGAAATAGGTTTTGAATTTTTTTAAGTTTGAATACATGGAAAAATAATAAAATAAGGACAGGCCTTATTTTATTTTGGGAGTTTGGTTGTGTGATAGATTTTGGAAGAGAGCTCTTCCCTCTTTTGAAGAATTTCATCTTCAATGAAGAATGGCGCCTCTTCAACGAAGGATGACGATGCACCCATTATCCTTTTCTTCACACGACAAGAGAGGAGACGCTCATTCTTATTTGGGTGCACTTATACAACGACGGAAGAGACGAACGTCAACAACCTTCTTCGAATTCCTCCCTCGGATCCTACCGATGTGTAGTGTCTTCCACAACCGACGTAGCTTGGGATTGGAAGTGTGTGATGGACGCGGAGAAAGACGAACTTCATCGCCTTCTTTCCTCAACACCGTCAACGAACGACGAACGTCAATCGATGAATCAAATGTAGGGGTTCATTTCATTTTGTTCTTGATTCTATCTTTGACGTTCTACGAGTAATGAGAACCCCTTGTTATCGGCTAACGGGAGGAGGCCGGACTGCACGAACATGGACGATCCTCCTCCCTTTTTATTCTTTCCTGTCATTTCGGTTCGAAAGAAAGTTACGCGGTGCCGTCGCACCGCGTGGAAAAGAACAGCAAGGATGTGCGACATCGTCACGTCGCGCGGGATCAAGAGGCAAGAATGCGCGACGTCATCACGCCGTGCATTCAAAAATTTTAAACCCTTGTGCATGGGTATTTTGATTGAAAGGGGTTCGTATAATTTATTTTGGATAAATTATAACCTCATCAATGATTAAAATCATGAGTTATTGTTTGCCAATTGTTAACACCTAACGCGGAGGGCACGGACCAAACAAACACGGCCCGACAACCCTCCGCAGCTTGTTTATCAATGTGCGGATCGACGGACGATGACAAATCAGGCCTCTACGGCATTTGAATCCCTTCGTAGTGAGGGTCGGGTCCCGAGAGGACCGTAGGCGAAGACAGTAGGAGAAACGGACCACCGGAGCACGTCTGGTGGTCCGCGGAAGGCGGCGGCGGTCGCCGCCGGCTTCAATTAGCGGTGAGGGCGGGCCGCACACACCCCCGCCCGCAGCTTCCGCGCGGCCGTGCTGGCCGAGCCACGGCGGGCCGGTCGAGCCGGCCGGGCCGGGTCGGTCCCATCTGGGTTAGACCCGGTTCGGGTCGGGGCGACCTGGTTTCGGCCGAACCGGGGGGGGGGGGGGGTCGGGCCAGGTCGGTCCGGGCCCAGACCCCCCGTTTCGGACCCCCTTGGTCTTTTGCCCATATCTTCAGCTGTAGACCTCTGATCGACTCATTGTTAGTGGAGGTGCGATCCTTGGATCGAGACGGTCATTTCGGTATATCGCAGTCAAGGTTTCAGAATACTTTGGGTTTGGCCGAGTTGGTTCGGATACGAAACCAACCGGGCCCTCGGAGCAGAAACGCTCTTAACTTGAGCTCTGAACGTCCGATTGACGTGTCGTCGACTTTTTTGGATTCGTCTTAGTGAGACGGATCTTTTGGCTTACTCCACTCGAGCTTTGGATGCCGTCGGAGTGCGGTCGGGTTGGATCGCTCACGAAACCAACCGGGGCCCTGGAACGAAAAAGCCAATAACTCACAGACCGGGCGTCTGATTGATACGTCATATATCTCATTGTTTTCATCTTGATGAGACAGAACAGTTGGCATTCCTCGCCCGAGTTTTGGTTGCTGTTGGATTGTGGCCTGGTTGGATTGTACCCGAAATCCAATCGGGCCCTTGGAACAGAAAAGCTGATATCTTTCAGAACAGACGTCCGTTTGACGAACCGTCAGTGGCGTTGGTGATCACATTGAGAAACGGTCCCTATGAGTATACCCTATGAGATTTCGGGGTACAGTTGAGATACGGCCGGGTTGGTCCGCTCATGAAACCAACCGGGCCCCTAGGACGGAAAGGTTAAAACTCACAGACCGGGCGTCCGATTGACGCGCCGTCTGTTGCGTTGAGACCCCTATGACGAGGCGGTCCGTTGAGATACTTCGTCGTGGGACTTTGTGATACTTGGAGTATCGACCTGTAACTCATGGAGCGGACCCTCTCGGAGATGAGCGTATGGAGTACGGAGACCGTGTAGCCGGCTGAAACATGACGACTGCTTGACCGACTCGACTTGGAGTGAGTCGACTAGACCAGTGGACAGAGCACCCAATATTTGGCGACAGACCCACGAAGGACGGAGCACCCGGTAGTTGGCCGCAGACCCGCGGTACTCGTCAGGAGGAGTACCTCTCCAGGCTATTAGGGGGAGCACCCGGTATTTGGCGACAGACCCACAGCGGACGGAGCGCCCGGTAGTTTTCCGCAGACCTGCGGTACTCGACAGGAGGAGTACCTTAGCAGTCTTAGGTTAGTGAGAAGTACCTCGGAGTCGTGGTAGGACCACTACACACTTCAGAGACGGAGCTCTTCAGCAGTTACGGTTTCGATAATGAAAATCCTGGTTTGAGATGAGTCTTTTGACCTTTGTTTTTTCCTCATGATTGAGATGGGTCACTTGATAACTTAGGTATATGTATGGGCATATACCTGGGTAGTGGTTATCCATTGATTTGATGATCTCGGTGTTTTCCTCATGATTGAGCTGGGTTACTTGATAACTTAGGTATATGCATGGCCATATACCTAAGAAGAAGATATCTGTTGAGATATTCTTTGTGGTTATCCATGATGGTTTTAGTTAGACCTTGTGGGTCTTGGGGTCCCTAATGAGTATCGTTATACTCACCTCTGCACGTGCTATGCCCGCACCTCGTTGTGTTGGTTGCAGACGACAGGCAGTGCTGACGGAGGCTGAGTGTTCGAGGACTGGACGGTACCCGAAGGTGGACTACACGACGAGTCAGTACCCGGAGGTGGACTATATGACGAGTCAGTATCTGGAGGTGGACTTCACGACGAGACGACACACGGAGGAGGTTGGTGGGTGAGATCATTGTGGAGGCGATCTGTACCTACCCTTCAGGTGGGATCCGTGGTGGACGATCCAGGAGCTGCGCCATCTGTACCTACCCTTTAGGTAGGATCTGAGGAAGATGACCCAGGAGTCACTTCTGTTCTTCCAGCTAATGTCTTTTTCTGTTGTACTTGTTCAGTTGTAGTTTTACATTCATTTGGGTTTGTATTCTGACCCACTTACCTTTCAGCACTTCTCTTTGTACTTATTGTTTTTATTCTTCTTGTACTCTATGGTGTTTTGTTTAATTTTATAAAGGAAATGCCTTCCCAGTTATCGGGATTTACGCCTTTAGTGCTAGTCGCCAGCCCCTGGCCTATGGAAGGCGAGCTTGGGGTAGTCACGACATGGGCCCCGAGGACGGGTCGTGACAAATTGGTATCAGAGGAGTCGGTTCTACCGCAGAACGTATAACTCTGATATTTTCTTTCTGTGAAGCAATAGTGTTAAGAGTACCGAGTGTGGTTTTCAGTTCAGGGAGTCCAGTGTTGGTGCGGGCAGCCGACGTATCCATACACCAGGGCCCTGAAAAATGATTTCCGACTTTGTGCATGAAAACACTGATTGTGTGTGTGTTTCCAGAAGTTTTATTTAAATATCAGCTCAAACCAGGTCAGCTCACCAGGTATAAATCATTTTACCGTGTCACGTTGTTTCTTTCAGGATGCCTCCCCGTGGAAAACTAGCTAGAGCCCCGAGAGTGGTACGTACTGACAGCCCGCCGAGAGACGTGGCCTCAGTACAGGGCCCTATCACAGTTGAGGCACCAGCGGTACTACTACCCATTGGGCCACCGATGCCACCATCCCTAGCAGCAGAGTGTGCACGTCGCTTGAGTGAACTGCACGACTTCCAACGCCAGAGACCACCCAGGTTCCAGGGAGGGACGGACCCGCAGGCAGCTGAGGATTGGCTTGTGGCTGTGGTGAGAGTCTTCAGGCTAGTGGGGACGCCGACAGACTTCATGGTGATCCTCGCTGCCAGCCTTCTTCAGGCAGTAGTAGGCAGATGGTGGAGCCTGATACTACAGATGCATGAAGAGGGGACAATTATTTGGGAAGACTTCGAGAGCCTGTTCCGGGCAGAGTTTGTACTAGCCACCCTTCGAGCGGTGCGTATACAGGAGCTACTTCAGCTGCGGCAGGGCAGCATGACAGTGGAACAATATTCAGTGAGGTTCACAGACCTCTCGCACTACTCCACAGATATGGTACGAGACTCGTTCTTCAGGGCCCGAACCTTCGAGCAGGGGCTCAGGTGAGAGATTAGAGCTTCTGTTGTTTCTCACAGCATTTTGACGCAGACATGGGTGTTGGAGAGAGCCCTCTTAGTGGAGAGTTTCATTGCTGAGCAGTCTCCAGTAGTAGGACCCACCACTAGCCGGCTTGCGGCAGAGTCTTCTGCAGCAGGCAGTAGACATATGATGTAGAGGTCCAAGAGGACCAGACCTACCGGTGGCCGACTGCACGACTCTGGTTCAGTTGTGCCGGGAAACCGGGGTGGAGTCAGAGCCAGACGTGCCAAGAGTGGACAGTGTTACTCCTGCGGCGGAATTGGTCACATGGCACGTGATTGTCCGACCTGCCATGTAGATGACCAGCAGTTAAATGAAGAACCTCCCAGCCAGAGGCATAGGTTTGATCAGGGCAGACCGCAAGGAGAAGGCGGCCATGGAAGAGGAGTTGGTCGTGCAGCTGGAGGTGGACGACGATTCGGGGTGTTGCCACCCCCACAACCAGGAGGCCCACCCCGACCGCAGAGGACAGGAGGACATGGGAGAGCTCAGCATCAGGCAGCTGAGGCCTATGGTCATGGAACTCCGGAAGAAGATGGATATGAGTGGGACTAGCTTCAGACCTGGAGGCTATTGATCCTGTTTCTTCTAGTTTTGTTGATGTTTGTATGTAGTTGCTTCGTGTCTTTGTTCTATGAGCTGCAATAATAAAAAGACACTAATGTTTGTGATGTTTGATTTCCTTTCCTTTTGTTTGGTTGATACTGAGTGGTCCCAGTTAAAACTGTTGATTTGACCCTCACTTTCGAGATTTCTATTGGGGGAGACCTAGTGACCTCACACTGATGTCGATAGTGTGACTCGACCCTTGGAGGCGAGAGTGACAGTTGGATCTCTTGGTAGTTATGTCGAGGCCTTACGACGTCTTCCATGGAATGAATGCATCATTAATGTCCGGATTGACTGTATTAGGAAATGAATGTGGTTCATCCAGGGGATGAGACCAGATTTCTCTTATCGGAAAAGAAGAAATCATAGCATCTCTTGTGAGACTAGAGAAGGTCCAGGTCATCCAAGAGCAGATGAGGACAGCACATGGCCAACTGAAGCCTTATTCTGACAGGACATGGAGGCCTCTAGTGTTCGAGGATGATGATCATGTCCATATACGGGTCTGACCTCGACGAGGTTTACGAAGATGTGGCCAAGGCGGCAAGTTATCTCCGAGGTTCAACGGACCGTTCTAGGTCCTCAGCTGGGTAGGCGGGGTGGATTACCGCCTGACCCATCCACCGTAGTTGCACCAGGTGCACGATGAATTCCACATATCTCAACTGAGGAGATACGTGCTCGACCCTTCGGATATCATCGACCATGAGGAGCTGGACGATGGAGATGGGGTGTCTTTCACGGAGGATCCAGTGGGGATCGAGGATCGACAGGAGAAGATCCTACGAGGACGATCGATTCCTCGGGTGCACTTTCTCTGGCAGTACGGGAACCTCCTGGTGAGCACATGAGAGCGGGAGGCTCAGATGCGTGCTCAATACTGCTTTCGTGACCCTAGTTTGTGTTGAAGCTTTACGGGGATGTAAAGCCCTGAGGTGGGAGTAATGTAATGACCCGGAAATTTCAAGGGAATTTTTTTCATAATTATCTTTGGAATTTTACAAGAACGCAGTTTTTGACGGTGCCTGAATCCGTGGTCCGGTGTGCCCAGAATCAATTTACGAAGATTAGCTCGGGTAAGTTCTGTGAACGAATGAGCGGGAATTTCTAACTTTGAAACCGGTGCTCGAAATCAAATTCTGAGGGGACCAATGGAACCACAGTGCCAGTATTTTCTTAGGAATGCCTATTCCGGAGTTGCGTTTTCACGGGAGGAGTTGTTAAAATTTGTGGCATAATTGAGGAATGAATAAAATTTTGAGACAATTTTATTTCTTAAGTCTAAGGTAGTTTTATCCTACATGGGGAAGTTGGGGTGGCACCTAACTACCCATGTGAGGATAAATGAGAGGTTAATGTGTGGTGGAGCCCACACGAGCCCCCACCTTTTCAAATTCACCATAACTCCCTAACTCCTCTAAACCCCCCACTTAAGTTGTGTAACTCTTCCTCTCCCCTCTCTCCCTCTTAAATTCTTGCCAACCTATCACTTAATTAATTAGACAACTCATTGTTTAATTGATTAAGTGAAATAGGTTTTGAATTTTTGTATGTTTGAATGCATGGAAAAATAATAAAATAAGGAGAGGCCTTATTTTATTTTGGGAGTTTGGTAGTTTGAGAGATTTTGGATGAGAGCTCTTCCCTCTTTTGAAGAACTTCTTCTTCAACGACGAACGACACCTCTTCAACGAAGGATGACGACGCACCCATTATCCTTTTCTTCATGCGACAAGAGAGGAGACGTCGATTCTTCTTTGGGTGCACTTCTACAACGATGGAAGCGATGAACGTCAAAAACCTTCTTCGACTTCCTCCCTCAGATCCTACTGATGTGTAGTGTCTTCTATAGCCGACGTAGCTCGGGATTGGAAGTGTGTGACGGAAGCGGCGAAAAACGAACTTCATCATCTTCTTTCCGCAACACCGTCAACGAACGACGAATTTCAATCGAAGAATCAAATGTAAAGGTTCGTTTCATTTTGTTCTTGATTCTATCTTTGACATTCTACGAGTAATGAGAACCCCTTTTTATCGTTTAACGGGAGGAGGCCGGACCGCACGAACACGGATGATCCTCCTCCCTTTTTATTCTTTCTTGTCATTGCGGTTCGAAAGAAAGTGACGCAGTGCCATCACACCGCGTGAGAATGAACGACAAGGTTGTGCGACATCGTCACGCCGCGCGGGATCATGCGGCAAGAATGCGCGCCGTCGTCACGCCGCACATTCAAAAATTTTAAACCCTCGTGCGTGGGTATTTTGATTGCAAGGTGATCATATAATTTATTTTGGAAAAATTATACCCTCGTAAATGATTAAAATCATGAGTTATTGTTTGCCAATTGTTAACACCTAACACGGAGGGCGCAGGCCGAACAAACACGGCCCGACAACCCTCCCCAGCTTGTT
The DNA here is from genome assembly GCA_963277665.1 of Viscum album. Classification (NCBI taxonomy): domain Eukaryota; kingdom Viridiplantae; phylum Streptophyta; class Magnoliopsida; order Santalales; family Viscaceae; genus Viscum; species Viscum album. Next base: position 1,754,868,965 of record OY728159.1, on the reverse strand, counting down.
TATCAATGTGCAGATCGACGGACGACGACAAAGCAGGCCGCTACGGCGTTTGAATCCCTTCATAGTGAAGCTCGGTTCCTGAGAGGACCGTAGTCGAAGACGATAGGAGAAACAGACCACCGGAGCGCGTCCGGTGGTCCGCGGAAGGCGGCGGCGGCGCGCCCCGCTGGCGCGACGGCGGTCGCCGCCAGCTTCAATTAGCGGCGAGGGTGGGCCGCACCCACCCCCGCCCGCGGCTTCCAATCTGCCGCGCTGGCCGAGCTACGGCTGGGCCGGGCCCAGCCAGGTCGGATTTAGTTTGGGACAGGTCGACCAGGTTTGGGCCGACCTGAGGGGGGGTCGGGCCAGGTCGGTCCGGGCCCAGACCCCCCGTTTCAGACCCCCTTTGGTCTTTTGCCCATATCTTGAGCTGTAGACCTCCGATCGACGCACTGTCAGCGGCGATGCAATCCTTGGATCGAGACGGTCATTTCAGTATATCGCACTGAAGGTTTCGGAATACTTTGGGTTCAGCCGGGATGGTTCGGATACGAAACCAACCGGGCCCTCGGTGCGGAAACACTCGTAACTTGAGCTCTGGACGTCTGATTGACGTGTCGTCGACTTTGTTGGATTCCTATTAGCGAGATGGATCTTTTGGCTTACTCCGCTCGAGGTTTGGATTCCATTGGAGTGCGGTCGGGTTGGTTCGCTAAAAAAACCAACCAGGCCCCTGGAAGGAAAAAGCCAATAACTCACAGACCGGGCGTCCGATTGACGTGACGTCTGTCTTGTTGTTTTCCTCTTGATGAGATGGAACTTTTGGAATACTTCGCCTGAGTTTTGGTTTCTGTTGGATAGTGGTCGGGTTGGACTGTACCCAAAATCCAAACGGGCCCTTGGAACAGAAAAGCTGATATCTTTCAGAACGGACGTCCGTTTAACGAACCTTCAGCGGCGTTGGTGATCATGTTGACAAATGGTCCCTCTGAGTATACCCTATGAGTGTTCGGGTGGCAGTTGAGATACGGCCGGGTTGGTCCGCTCATGAAACCAACCGGGCCCCTAGGGCGGAAAGGTTAATAACTCACAGACCGGGCGTCCGATTGACGCGCCGTCTGTAGCTCGTGGAGCGGACCATCCCGGAGACAAGCGTATGGAGTACGGAGACCGTGTAGCTGGCTAAAACCTGATGACTACTTGACCGACTCGACTTGGAGTGAGTCAACTAGCCCAGTGGACGGAGCGCCTGATATTTGGCGACAGACCCACGGTGGACGGAGCACCCGGTAGTTGGCCAGAGACCCATGGTACTCTTCAGGAGGAGTACCTCTGTAGGATCTTAGGGGAAGTGCCCGGTATTTGGCGACAGACCCACAGCGGACGGAGCACCTGGTAGTTGGCCGCAGACCCGCAGTACTCGACAGGAGCAGTACCTCAGGAGTCTTAGGTTAGTGAGCAGTACCTCGGAGTCGTGGCAGGACCACTACACACTTCAGAGACGGATCTCTTCAGCAGTTACGGTTTCGATAATGAAAATCCTAGTTTGAGCTGAGTCTTTTGACCTTTGTGTTTTCCTCATGATTGAGACGGGTCACTTGATAACTTAGGTATATGTATAGGCATATACCTGGGTAGTGGTTATCCTTTGATTTCATGATCTTGGTGTTTTCCTCATGATTGAGATGGGTTACTTGATAAGTTAGGTATATGCATGGTGATATACCTAAGTAGAGGTTATCTGTTGATATCTTCTTTGTGGTTATCCATGTTGGTTTTAGTGAGACCTTGAGGGTCTCGGGGTCTCTATTGAGTATCGTTATACTCACCGTTGCACGGGCTATTCCCACACCTCATTGTGTAGGTTGCAGACGACGGGCAGTGCTAACGGAGGACGAGTGTTCGAGGACTGGACGGTACCCGGAGGTGGACTACACGATGAGTCAGTACCCGGAGGTGGACTACACGACGAGTCAGTATCTGGAGGTGGACTTCACGGCGAGACGACACACGGAGGAGGTTGGCGGGCGAGAGCATTGTGGAGGCTATCTATACTTACCCTTCAGGCAGGATCTGTGGTGGACGATCCAGGAGTTGCGCCATCTGTACCTACCCTTCAGGTATGATCCAAGGAGGACGACGCAGGAGTCACTTCCGTTCTTCCAGCTTTTGTCTTTTTCTGTTGTACATGTTCAGTTGTAGTTGTACTTTCATTTGGGTTTGTATTCTGGCCCACTTACCTTTCAGCACTTCTCTTTGTACTTAGTGGTTTTCTTCCGCTTGTACTCTGTGGAGTTTTGTTTACTTTTATAAAGGAAATGCCTTCCCAGTTATCAGGATTTACGCCTTTGGTGCTAGTCGCCACCCGCTGGCCTATGGAAGGCGGGCTTGGGGTAGTCACGACACGGGCCCCGAGGACGGGTCGTGACAAAAAACCATTCCTCACATGTTACCATATCATAAATAATACAAAAATAGATCCCATTCGATAACCCCCAACATGGGAATTAACATTATTATATAACCCATTAATATATTTACCATTAACATTACATATCCATTTAGCTTGTTTATCATTTATTATTCCTCGACCATTAAGTATATTCACAATGCCCATAAATTAGCCAATGTCCACAAATTAAAATTCGTTAGACCGTTTATCCCATTTATCATTTCATATAGAATTTTTCCATTTTTCCATTCCATGTACAATTATTATATCATATAGTACTACAAAATTATTACATTTAACCAATTATGTATTCCCCATAATTCCCATTTATTTACCCTTTCATCATAATCATCAATTAGAATTTTCAAACCCATTTTTCACATGTCTTCAATTAATAAGACATTTCCAATTTATCTTTCTCATCATTTCATATATACTACTTTCATTGGGTATCCCACCTTAATTTATAACCACTTCGACCCCATCTTGTTTAACATTATTATCCCACTACTAATCCACAAAATAAATCACCATAATCCATTATCAAACAATGAAACTCTCAAAATATTCAATCATCAACCCCCTCTAACTATATTAACATGTTTAACAAGGGTTATTAGTTAATATGAATCTATTCCACACTTGACATTCTCAATTCCTAGGTTTGAGAATACCTGCACACATCACGGGTTGCCACAAATTGGTCAATTCATTCCCAATACATCCCATGTGGATTATGTGGGCTTCAAATCATTTTTAGATGTTTATTTTATTAATAGTCACCTAATGTATTAATGCATAACATGAGGGAATAATGAACATACTCATATGCACAATCCAATGAAAAACAATGGGATATAATATTTAGATCACCTAGCTTGAATCCATTTATGAACATACTTCTAATCATTGCTGTATATCTACATTCATTCACCCATTAAATTCACAACCTAGATTATATCATGAAAATGTGTTTTAAGGGACTTCAATGAATATGGAATAATCTAAAAACCCTAGTCATCAAAATAGAAGAAATAATAATGTTAGACTTAACCAGGGCTTTGATCTGCAATAAATGATGCCCTAAACTATAATGAATCTAAGTAGAAAGTTCCTTGGGGTGATTGGGTGGTCCAAGATTATCACAAGTGTTTCAAGAGGTGAAATAGAGGAGAATCATGAGATATGTTTAAAAATCCCACAACCCCAATTGGGCAAATTTATCAAATTTTCTGGTTTGTACGGTTTACCTGACTGGTTTGTCAAACCATGAAAAAAAAGTGTGATATCCACTACCCCAATGTCCCCCTTTATCTCAATTTACATGCACAGTTTTTCAAACCATGCGCAAGGCATGCAGAGTCTCCTAAAATAATTCATTTACATGGTTTCATGGGATGATTTTTATGGTTTGCACTAGACATGATCAAACTATAAAACAAGCCCAAAAAACTCCATTTCAACTTTTTTTTGTGTGTTGAACATGGAGAACACCAATGAGAATTCTCCTAAAGTAGAGGAACACTTATTTGACCAAAATAAACGACTTCATACTGAAACATATATTTTGTCACCCAGACTTCACATTTCGTTATGTTTATAATTTTATTTTTTATCTCATAAGGTTATCTGCCTTTTAATAATTTTTTGTTTGAAATGCAGTATGAGCCGATAAGAGGTTTGTATTTTGTGCTGATAAATGAATGTCATCTTGTCATTTCCCGATGACTGGGCATGGCACATGTGATGTTTTGTGGCTTCTCGAGTTTAACATGCAGCCTACCCGATGCACAAATAGTTAATTAACTTAATAAAAATAAAATAAAAATAAAAATTATTATTATTATTATTATTATTACCACAATTTAATTGTTAACCTTACCTTATAAAATTATTAACATATTTATTATTAAATATTTAAGTAGGTAATTTTTATAAACAACAACAACAATAATATTATTATTATTTCCCTTATTAATATAGATATTGTTAATTTTATTTATTAATTCTTTTAGATTGGATTAGGTTTTTTAAGGGTCTCTATTCAATAAATTTTGATCTTTTTTCTTTTTCACTTCTTTATCTGTTATTCTCGATTCCTTTTTCCTTTTATTTCTCCTATCCCTCGCACTCTCTAACCCCGTCATGGAATTGTTTATTTTCTCCCTTCCCCAGTCCATGAAAACCCAAGAAGTCGCATTCCAGTTTCCTCCTCTCGCCATACTGGCTGCCGCACCACCTACACGGCCGGATCCTGCACCAGCGACCCTTCTTATCCTCTTCTGTACAGCTACCATGTTCCACCCCCTTTTTCTCCAGCTGATGTTCAGACAGCTTTTCTCTTTTGGTTGTGTCTATTCCTGGCAGTTACTATTTCTATTTTTTTTGACGCCGGTAATCCGGACAGTATCCGTCGACCTCCGGACGACCTCCTGCACACTTACCATAGGTGAATTCCACTCCGAACACAATTTTTTTCAATTTTTGGTGGTGTTTTGGTTAGGGTTTATATTGTTTTGGGTTAATTTTTGAAGTAATTATGCGGTGTTTTGATTTAGGGTGTCTCTTTTGTCTTCTTTCAGTGCAATCATCGTATAGAGGGAGTTTTTTGTTGTCTTTTGAGGTTATTCATACACTAAGGTAGGTGATTCCGCACACAATTATTAACTAATAATCATTTTCGGGTTTATTTAATTAGATTATTTCACTTTTGTATTTGATTTCATGATGCAAAATTATATTTGATTGAGTTTAACACTGCATTTTATTATTTATATTTATGTTTAAGTGATGTTGGTGAATTTTATTTTGAAAACCTTTTATGGAGTCATTATCAGTGTTTTGAAAACTATGCATTGAGTGTGTTTGGAAGTGTGGATTGTTAGTATATGGTTTGGCATGGTTTCAAAATGTTTTTTATTGAAAAAACGTTTTGGGGAAGCATTTACCTTTAAAAAAAATTCAACATGCTTGGTAACTGCATAATAAATTTTCATAGTGATTTGAATAATTATAAAATTGTTATTATAAAACAATGCAGCTGGTTTAATTTAATGTGAAAGTATCACTGGTTAGGTTCTAAAACGTTTTAGGTTTGTGTATGGTTTTAAAAGCGGGTATCATTATACTAATTGAGTGTTCTTGTGTGTAAGAACTTTTTTGAATCTTAAGTTTTAATTTGACATGTGATTGAACTTAGATTTTAGATGAGCACAAAGTGGTAAGCCAATGGTATTAGATGGGGGACTAGAACAACTGGGCTAGTGTTTCGGAGGTGTCTTGTCCCAGTTTCACTGGAAGGATTGACGATTGAAACACATACTAAAAATAACAATTCCTAAGGTTCATGGATTCTATGCCATGTCTTTTGAGCGTCGTGGATTCTGAGCCATAGTTTTTGAGGGTCATGGTTTCTAATCAACATTTTTCAGTGACATGACATTCTATGGTCCCACTTGTTACTAGTACCCATAGGGCCTCTCCCATCATTTGGTGATCTCGGTTACATTGCGCACACCAATGATATGTGATATGTACCTAGAGATACTACAAAAACATGTGTTTTCATGAAACTACTTTTCATTTTGGTTGTTTCATGAAAACTACTTTCATTAATACTGTCTAAGGATTTCATTATTTCTTTTATTTATCATTGAAAATGTATTTTTCATTTAATTCATGTGCATGGTATCATTAATTGGTGACATCCTACTAGGAGATTGCTCACACCCTACTTACACCTTTAGGGATACATAGATTTTTTTATGTCTAATACAGGTAATGGTCCAGCTTTTGGGAGTGGTGGTTCTGGTTGTCAGTGGTCTTCTTGGCCTGCCGTTGTGGAGATAGCTTGAGGGTGGTGTCCTCTCACCATGTGGAGGTTTTTGTATTGGTTTTCGGTCAACCTACCAAGTTGTATCTCTTAACTGGTTTTCATTTTTAAATGTTACATTATTATTTTTATATAGTTTATAATAAAAAATTATATTTATTTATATGTAATAAATAGTATTAAAATTCATTTATCTTTACTATATTTTAGTATATGTTTACTCTTAGTCATAAAACAACATTTTTTGAAAACTATTTTAAAGTGCATAATTTTTATCCACATTAATTAATTAAATTAACATATAAATTTGTATTATTTAAATGTAATTTATAGACTATATATGTTTATTTTTTAAATTTAAATTCATATAAAGATGATTTCTATTCACACAGTTAACATAAGGTCAACTTTTCATTTAAAATGATTATTTCAGAATACCTATTTTTATATCACTTTCGGGGTTTATTTTAAAGTAAATTATAATCTTTATATGAATTTAATATCATAAATTTTATTCCAAATTTTTATTTAAAATAATTTATATTATATAATAAGGTTTAATTGATTTATTGAAATAATGAATACTAAAAATAGTAAACACTATAGTTTTGTGTATTAAATAATAAAATTGGTAAAAGTTAGTAATCATAGAGGTAATGATGAATGAATTTTTATATCTTGTTTCATTTTAGAGGTAGAGGTTTGGCTCATAATTTTCTATTCTCTAATATATATTTTTTCAATTTTGAGGCACATTTATTGAGACAAAATTCCCATTATTGAACAGTGTTTTGTACGTAATAAAATTTTGTTCCTTCCCAATTATAAAAGTGTACCCCATCCCCTATGTAATTCTTTCCATTAATGAAATTTTTCATTAAAACACACTATAAAAATTTCAACCAAAAATATTTATAGACATTATAAAGGTTCTGTTATTCCATAGAGTCATACCTTGGGGTCATTAATAAGACACCCAAAGATGTTTATCTATGAAAAGGTAATCATCTTCACCAAGCACTTTCTTTTTTACTTACTCTATTTACACATTAAATCATGTATTAAAAATTAAAATAAAATACCACTAATATATATTATATAATAATATGTAAATATATTTATTTTTTAATATTAATCTATCTCCACTTTCATCATTTGGGAAACTAAACCATCATTCGTGTGTACGGTGGATTGCTGCCTCATGATCCTATGTAATTCATTTTCCATCATTTCCTCTAACTGATGTTCATGATAATGAATTTTATATTTATATATTATATTTACTGCATATTAAAAAATATTGAAATGTAATATATCATATACATTATAACCTTTTCAATCATTGAAAATTGATAACTTTGTTCATGTCTACGGTGGACTACCACCTCGTGAAGCGATTGGATTAATTTACTATTATTGAATCACATAGATGGTATATGTAACTGTAATTATATATTTAATATTATATTTGTGATATAATTATCATTTTTTATTGTTAAAATGACACTAAAATTATTCCATCATGATTTTTAAAAAATGGAAACATTAAGCATGCCTATATACGACCTACCATCTTCTTAATTTTAATGTAGATTGTTTTTCATTAACTTATATCAAGTTTAGTTTTAAAATTGTATTTTATATGTAAAATGAAAAACATTTCATGATTATTTTTTATGTTATTGAACAATGACTCTATTTTACAATGATTAAAAAAATGTTGATATTTTGAAATTATTAACTGAGCATCCTAAAAACACACAACGTGAACATAACTGAGTATGTTATTTAAAACACCATTGAAATAAATTATGTAAATTTTCTAATAATAATTTATTATAAATGTAACAATTTCATAAGAAAAAATATAAATGATAATTTTTTCAAACAGTAGAAAATTGTTATACATCATATGTCTATACTTAAGGTAAGGGTTCCTGTCTCAAAACATCCTTCTCTGAGACATATGTGCTTTTAAGCAGATTGTTTGTTTTATAGGGTTTATATATTTACAATTTTTATATTGTATCATTAATACTTCATAATCCATTTTATTTTATGTTAAAAGTCAATGTCGACAATCATGGGGTAAACTATTCAATATTTATCAAGGCGGTAATGTTTTAGGTGTCAATCTCATTTTTATCTAGATTTTTTAGGATTGAATTTCCATTTAATGGGATTAGTTGATAATGGTATAATAAAACGATTTAAATTTATTATAATATTATAATTTATGAAATTTTATAATAATATTATCACATTAATCTCTTTGTTACATAATATTATTATTAAATTTTTTATGCAAAGTAGATATTTTTTATATTTTCATCCAAAAATAATTTTTATTCAATATATTTTTTTATAAAAAAGAATTTATAAATGAGTTTAATATTATATTATGTTTGATTAAAGTCATTTTTACCCAATTCTGGATTATTAAAAAATTCATTATAAGGAACCATCCTATCATTTTCAAAAAAAATTATCTTTTTTCCATGTATTAAAAATATGTGAAAAAATCCATTATTTTAATATACTCGACATGAGAAGAACATTACTACCCTCAATATCACTAAAAATTATAGAATGTTACTTAACACGATTCCATGGATATTTTAAATCAAATTTATTTTCCTATTTTTTTTGTTAATTTATAGTTTTTAAAAGTAATATTCAATGTGAAAACGGTATTTTCCTTTAGAAATTCTTTTATACTATTTTGAATACATTTTCATAAAAAATTAAATGTTTTGAAACTCTGAATTACATATAACATTTTTAAATGTAAAAAACATATATAACTATATTTTTAACCATTACTTTTATAGGGAAATACATGATTTTGGTTCATTTCTCAAATGTATTTACTAGGAAATTTCTTTTGATTATGATATCAGAAAATATTATGAATCCCATTTTTGATACATGGGTAATTATAATGTTAATGAATTATGATCTATTCCCTTTTTTTTGAAATACATAAATCATGAAAAAAATTATTATGTTTTTTATCAAATAGTACCACAATGAATTGGGTAATGTTTTAGTATCATGAGATGTCATGTATGAGATTAGAGAGCAAACCTAATCTCTTATTGGACATTGTGTAGCATGTGATATTGTATAGGAAGTTATCATTGATTCATATTTATGTCATGTTATATGATTCTTCCATATTTTCTATCATAACATGTTCATATGATACGAAGTGTTTCTTTTTGGATTCTATGTGGTCACTTATGATCCTTCTCTATTGTGATATCATGTTATAACTTTTACTCACATGTTATGGTTTTTCATCACATATATTCCTTACTAGGTTTTTTTAGCTCACCAATACTTTCTATGTATTACCAAGGATATACCATGTAGTTTTCATAACCATAGAGGATTTAGGATCTTAATATGGGGAATAAAATAACAAAGTTTTATTGTAGCACCACTTGGATTTATTATGTCCTAGTATTCCAAATACAACATGCCAAATGACCACTGGGTTGTAATTAATAAATTTTTATGCTAAAATAAATGCAAAAATATGTATAAAAGGAATAGTTCACTATATCATCCTTTTGAGTAAAAAAATAATTTACATTAACATATTATTATTTTGTATAGTTCATATGATTAATTTATTAGTTAGAAACGAAAAACTCATGGAAATAATAGAGAAATAGAAAACACAAACAACAACTAACATATGAGAAAATATTATAATGACATTGCACTAATATTGAAATAATGTAATGATGTTCAATGTACTAGATATTCCCAACTAAAATTAATTTTTAATACACCATTGGATATTTTGAAAGATAAAAAAATAGTAGTAGTCATTTTCACTATAGATTAATGTGTAGTAGTGATCCATGGATTAATTCCCCAAATAATTTTAATTCCCTCTCTGGATCCTTCGAGAAAAATATTACCAATTCGAAGGGTAAATCAATTAACTCAAAAGTATAAAATTTTTATAATCATTCATCTATTGATACTACAACCTATACTAGAGAAATAATTATTACAAATTACCTTATATGTAAGAAATATTGATCTAAGAAAGAATATTTTTCCATAAATTAATGATCCAAAAACAATAACTTGACCAATATGATTATGATTATAAGGAGCTATAGTAAACAAAATTTTAAATGCCAAATTATTTGTTAATATGGTAATGAACAATAAAAATCCATAAATACCCATAAATAGATGGTTTTAAGGGTGGGTTATCGATGTGAAAAAGTATCTGAATTGGTTTTTCCTTTCACATGTCCCCAATATTTTAGTCAAGGTAATTGTTTGGTTTATTTATCATTTAGAACACCTGTAAAAATTAATGGAGTTTTTTTATCATTCTATTACTTCTTTCATGTTCATAAAATTAAATAATATTACATTAGTATTATGTCCACGTAAACCTACTAAGGCTTGTGAATAATAAATTTTAAAAAAATCAATATATAAGATCATTATTGGTTGGTTGTGATTAAAACATGAATTGAGTTTTATTATGTTTAATTTTATTAAAAATTATTTAAAAAACAAAATAATATTTTTAAATATATTTTAATTCAATACCCCAAAATTAAGATTTATTTTTCATCTCACATGGATTTACGACTATTTATAGTCCATCATATTTCCTTTTTTGATAAAATCAATTAACAAAAATTTATTTATTCACATATATTAGTCTACTTCATGAACTTCTCAGAAAATATATAAAAATTAATTGATTCATATTATCCTTATTTTATAAATTTATATATCAATTTTTTTAATATAATTTTAAAAATATAAAAGATGTAATTTTAAAACAGATCTTTCATAAAAAAATTTCTATTTACCAAATCCTACCTATATATAAATCATACCAAGTATTGTAATATTTTAAAAATAATAAAGGAATATCCCTTATCTATAGTATATAATTTATATAACAATTCTAAATTTAATATTTTATTAAAAATGTATATAAAATGTGTTCATATTTATGAGATAATGTTATAAGATAAAAAAATGAAAAATATAATTTATGTCAAAATTATTATTATTATTTGGATTATCTATGATAATGAGTAATATTTCATTATATGGAACAAAATAGATACAAAAATATATTAATATGCTAAATCATATCAGACCAACATACTTATGTTTTCTCAATATAATTTATTAAATTCATAATTATCCAATGACCCAATCAGAGGAAGAAGAAATAGTGGTATCAATCATGTCATTTATAACGTTATCAATGAGATAAAAAATTTCTAGAATTTTATATACAACCACATAATGATTTAATACCACATATAAAATATTTACTAAAAATTCAACTGAATTTCGTGATATATATATATATATATGTGTGTGGAAACTTGGTTGAGACCACACCTAAATATAATGTTACAATTTATTTAAAAAGTAATATTTTGAATTCTTTCATCTCTATATTATAGTAATATTATATGATGTATTGAAAATAACTAAGTTTTCAATATATTAATCAAACTATAATATATATAGAATAAATAAAAAGGATTTGATAAAAAATGGAATTATTTTTTTGGTTATGAATAATAATTGATTCATATTCACATATAAAATATTTCAATAAGAATAATGGAAATTTTTTTTCTTTTTTGAATGGATTGAAGAAGATTATAGTTTTAAAAATATAATATGACTTAAATTAAAATTTTCATTAAAAAATAATCATGAGAAAATCAATAAATAATAATTTTTAAACATGTGATGAATATAGTGAATGGAAAAATCAATAGGACCCGATAAGGTGGTGGTATGATTCACACAATGTAAGAATGGTGTAAATTATCCTCGAAAAAGAAAATTTTGAATATTTATATCATAGATTATTATATTCTACAATTTTTAAAATCATTTATTTTAAAGTAGATATGATTTATTCATTAAATAAATAATAATATATGAATAAAAATATATTATCTAATATAATTTTTGGAAGAACTTTATTTCCAGAAAATAAATTTTTGGTTAGAATCATTTTTGAAAAAAATATAAAAATGGTTCTTTTTAATAATATGTCTAAATAAACTTATAAAAAATATTAAATCAAAATAATTATTTGTACAGAATTTTTTTTATCATAATTGATCTAGTTTAACAATGATCACACGTTTTTAAAAAAATAAAATTATAAATTATATGTGTATATAAAAAGTAAAATTCATTGTGACGAGTTTTATATAATGTAAATATCTTCATAACTAATCCATTTGAAAAAGTATTTTTAACCCTTGATGAATGATATAATTTTCTAAATCAATGTAAATCATCTAATTGTAGGGCATAAATAGTTTTGATATTGTAAAATCTTGGTATTATTCTTTTAAAAATAATAAATATGGATTGAAAGTAAGGTAGATTTTTTCATAAATCTGTAATTAAATTATTTTTTCTTTATTACCTTCATGTTAATTATTATTGTATGAAAATAAAAATAATTCTCATAATTTATTTTTTAAACATATATCAATCTTATTATTCTTGAAAAATAAATATTTTTTGAAATATTTTTTTTATTTTTCATTAGATTTTCCTCTTTATAGAAGGGTGACTTGTTAGGTTTTATTTAAATTAGATAATAAATTATCAATATTTATAGAATTCATAATATTAAGAAATGTTATTTTTTTACAATTAAATACATTTAGATTATATCCTTAATTTAACAATAGAGAACCAAAGTTAACAAATTTTTCAGTATTACAATATTTTTGATCTTTAAAATGATATCCAATTATAAAATCTCCATAATAAATTTGAAATTATTTCCTTCCAAAAATGATTTCAAATAATTTATTATACAAATATGTTAAAGATATGAAATGATCATAATTGGTAATTGATATGACATGTGTTTTTTTCATTTATTGTTTTTTAGGATTAGTCATGGTCTTTATAACATACCGATGGTATAAATTATTCTATTGATTCGTGAAAATATATGTGATATTTTATCCACACTAAAAACCCTAGTAAACACTATTTTATTGGATATGAATGTCAATTAATTTAATTATATTCATAGGAAATTAAATAATAATGTGAAAAAATAATTTATAAAAAATAACGAACTAAATTAATGTAATTTTATTTTGATAAAAAATCAGATCAATATCCTTGATTAATGATATTATTAAATGTTAGGATTTTCATAATCCCTATGAAATTTCATGATTGTTAATGGAGTATGAGGATTTATTTCAATAACTATAATATTTCAAGAAAGTATTAGTAATCTTTAGTAAATTTGTTAATTAATTTTGGGAATTTTTTTATTTAATATAATATATGGAAATTTCTAGGATGGACTATATTTTTTCCATACTACTAGAAATAAATAAGATGACATTGCATTACTCAAAAAAGATCCTAACATTCACCTGGTAGAACCATATAATTTTCTTCATAGACATGAAATGAACATTTCATTCTCTTTTAGAAATTACGCTTAAATTTTTTCCACTATCTGTGAAATGAACATTTTATTTAATTTTTAAATAGTCATATAGGTTTTAGAGTTTGTAAAAAATCCATGAATAAGAGTAATTATTTTGATGGGTATGAGTGATCCTTATAGAGCATAATAGGAACTATTCATCAGTCAGAGGGTCTTCCATTGAGTATATTATTTTTTCTTCCTTATATTAATATAAAATTTTACATGGGATTATTCTCCTTTGATAATTTTAAATGCATAAGAATCATCATTCCTCCTATAATATTCATTTTCACTTATATAATATTCCCTCCCTTTGCTGATCTTAATAATTTTTTTTGGATTATGTTTAATATTATTTTATGATTTAAAATTAATTTGTAATTATTAAACAAGATAAACATGAAAATGTTTCTAAATAATCAATTCCCATTTATTGTAGTGTGTGATATATATTTTTAGTGAATTTTAATAAAATTTTAGACAACAATTCTAAATTTAAAATTTAAATAGTTGACATCTTTTTATAATGAAAAATGAATGCAGTGTCTAACCAACATTCTATTCACACAGCCAGAATTTTAAATTCTTAATGCATATTTCCTAACCATTTTCAAATCAGTGATATGTTCATATTAAGTTATTATTAAAAAAGAAATCAATTCCAGCTTAACTAGTATTTATTTTAAATATTTTTATGGAATGAAAACCTCTATTTTATGATTTATAAAGAATTTTAAGTGAACATAGATTTTCCTTTAATTCAATTAGATCATCACTTTTTCTCTAATTTGTGATAGAATATATTTTGGGATCTAGAAAGGATCCCTGGCGAGCTCTACTATCTATATTTGTATATCCTTCTCTCTGAATCATATCCATCAATCATTTCTATATTCCCATTAGATAATATATTTTTATCTTACTCCTTTTAATTGTAAATATTTTCCTATCATGATTTTGATTCTAGTGGGTAATTAGATGTTATTAATATAATAATATAAGAATATTAATTTATTTAAAAGTTACAATGGGTTGTTCTTCATGAAAATATATTACCAATGATATGTCACATGCTATTTTCTTAATAGTCGGATTATAATGTTATAATATAAAATCATTATAAATTCGTTCAAATATTGTTTGTTTGAATTTTAATAATCAATAAAAGGTTTGAATAACAAGAATGTTCTTTAATGATGAAAATATATTTTTCCATTATAAATTGCATAAATTGATAATAATTTTTTTATAGAATGTTATTACTATATTTAGAACATCCTTATGAATAATATTATATTTTTCCTGAAACAAGAATATTTATCATAATTAATTTTTGAACTTAATATGTTATGGAAAAATTGTGTTCGTAGAATTAAGTAACAAATAGGAAAATGTATTTGGAAATTATTGTTAATTGATTTCATGATTTGGTTGAATAAATATTATTTTATCATTAATGAATTTTTAAAGATGAATATATTTTTAATTGCATATAAATAAAAATATTATTGTATATGTGATTTTTAAAGAATTATTTAATGGTGGTTTTCAATGGATTGGGTCATGTCATGTTTAAATTATTTCTTTTGTGGCTTATTGATGTTGGAGATGAATATTGTCGGGTGATGTCGGATGGTGGTGATTATGATGCAATATGGATTGATGAGTTTCAAATACCTATTCATTTTTTATGGTTATTACATGTTTAAAATATCTAAATGCACGATACATATTATTCATTACCCATTTAAAATATTTGACCATTCATAGATATAATAATTGATTTACCAAATTTCATGAAATCGTGGAATTCAAACTTGAAGATCTATTTATTGAAGGGAATGATCTATTTATTATTAAATTATGATGGATTGTTATTAATAAATATGTAATGAGTAATATATTATATTAGAATGGTTATAAACATAATATTTAATTGATTCTCATTGTCCTCATGAATAATAAAATTATGAATCCTAGATGATGATGAAATATTATTAAATGGTTGGTAGTTGATTTGTGCTTTATGAAGGTGTTTAATGATGTTATTATCATTATAATTATCTTCTACTACGTAGTAATGGGATATGGGTCATCATGTGGTAAATTTGATTTATAATTAGCCCAGGGTTATATAGTTTTAACAATAATGGTTTTGAGAGAGATATATATATATATATATATATACTTATCATTATGTTATGTCGTATCTTATACTCTACTATCTATATAGATTAGGGTAGATAATGACCATATTTGGACTTGGTGTCTAATTTTTTTCCATATATATATATGTTATCAAGGTAACAAATGACTATAAACTACCCTTTATAAGACATCCCATCCTGTTATAGATTGTATGTAAGAAAATATACGCTATGGTGGAATACATTTTTGGGATATATGCTCATTTTCATTTTAATGGATATCAATTTTCATAAACTTATATATATTAAATGTGGGGTCCTACTGTTATATCATATATATATATATCCCATAAATAATGGGTATGGTCACTAAAGGGGACCCTTTTTAGGGACTGTAATTTATTATGGTATATTATATAATTACATGTGGTATGATGTCTCTATGTCTTATAATATGATTATAGGATTTGATTAGATTCCACTGTGATTACGTGGATGTTGTTATAATGTATTATTGAGGATGTGTTTAATGGAATATAAATTGGATGGAAACACTATTAAATGAGATGCTTGTGTCTAGAGATACTAGTTTATTGTGAATATGTCAGTGGGGTAACTATTCATATGCATGGTTAATTTATATATTACTTGCTTTTTTTAATACTAGGTTAGGGAGACGTGGTGTGGGTTGAAATTTTGATTACTTGTTGAGGGGATGATTTGGATCCTCAATTTATTAACTAGGGTTTTAGTATTCATTTACCAAGTTTTCTTGGTTGGTTTTACAAGGGATCCCATAGATTATAACTATATGGTCTCCGCTAAATTTATATATATTTATTTTCAAAGGATGTAGAATGAAGTTAGTTATTGTGTTGGGAGTTATTATCCCATGTATGTTTTTCATGAGTTGTTAATGTTTGAGTTCAATATATCTAGATATTCATACATTTGTTTCCATTGGTATTTTTATTATATGGGATACATTAATTTGAATTTGGTTATTTATTCTCATTATAAATTTTATCTGTTTTTGTTTTATCATTTATTGAGAATTTGAGGTTATTGACTCCGATATGTGTATATTATATAACATTAAAATTTCCTAAAAACCCATGGCCTTCTAAAATGGGGTTCAGGTGTCACACATAACTATAATACCCTATCATAGGGGTACTGGTGTGGACGGGTCATGAAAATGAGGTTTTAGAGATATGGTTGTGGGATAGGATGGAGCATTGGGATATCCACTCGTGAGGGTTACATTGGTTTATTGGAAAAAATATATTAGTTAGATATAGTTAATATCACATGAAATGGAGGAAAATAAGGAAATAATAATTTAAATCCACTTATGATCTGATGTGATGAATATATTGATACCTAATGTACTAATTGGAGTGATGAAACTTGAGGAGTAAAGACCTAGGTAAGGATCATTTATCATTATTATTTGTTTCGTTGATTGAATTTTCTAGACAATAGAAATTATAATAAATCATAATAAATTGATTTCAAGAAATATATATTCTAGGATAAATAAATCACAATCATTTATTTATTTTCTAGGTTTGTAATACGTACATTTCATGCACACATTTATTATATATAAATACATTTATTTTGGAAAATTATTTTCAAATTATTTAATATGTGTTTAATGTCTTCTTCAACTTTTGAAGGATACCATTATTTAATGATAATTTGGAAAATAATCCTAAATGAATCCAAAATTTCACTAAAATATGGCTTTCCACAGCAACATTTGAACGTAGGATATTTTTGGGGTTCAAAAATGAATAACTATATTGAAATATATATTCTAAATCTAGAAAAAGGTGATTCACAATACCCTTCATTTTCATTAATGAAATATATTACAAGAATATATTTTATTTCAATATGTGAAGATAAGAAATTTCAAAAAATACTCGGTCGAAACATTCATGGTGTGACACACTTTTTCACGCCATGAAAATTTCCATGATGAACCAATATCAGGAATTTCGATGGGATATTCAATGGGAGACTCAAAATATAATACCCCATCAATTTCTCAAAACATGGTATTTAATGAGTACACATACTGGGACACAATTATGGTAAATTAAAGATAGAGAAGGCCCCATTGAAGTCTATAAGTAGGGAGTGATAGTGTTTATACTAAGAAAGAATTGAAAGACTGAATCATGGGGTGAGAAGGTACTATATGCAGGGCCATCACAAGAATCTTAATCCTATTTGTAATTGAATTTTTTATATATTTATCCATTAATATTACTCCCTCATTACTAGAATTAGACGGTAACTCCCTCCATGTTTTAAGTCAATGAAGTAAAATGGGGGAGGTGTGTTAGATCCATTAATATTATTTTATTCATGATTTGGGATGCCATGATTCATTAATATAATTCCATTATATTTTATGTTATTTAATGATGATCATTGATTTAATAATATGACATATCCCTCTTAGTTTCACAATCAATTATCCTAAATTTTTCATTACCATTGTCACATTTAGGTTAACCAGGATTAAAATTCGTATTGAGGTGAACATTACATGACCATTCCCTAAATTACAGGATTATGGGAAAATGGGGATCATCACATTGAGTATGTGATATCATTACCACTGGGTTTACCTCATCATGACTCTAACACCATCGTTAATAAATCCATATTGTTTTCAAAATACAATAAATAATGAACCCTAATTCTACGAAACACCTAAACACCATTCCCAATTTATTTTCAAAACCACATTTTCACTGCATGTATTCACTCTTTGTAAATTTCTTTAAAAAACCATTTTGTTCCACTCACTTTTCCAAAAATCCATTTCATATCTCTTCTTAAATTTTATTTTTTATACAAATATTTATGTCATTTATTCCCATTTTTTATGGATCTTCCTCGATATCCAATTATTTATATTTTTTAATATGTTAGTGTAAATTGATTTTTCTAAATTTTTTCATTGAAATACCTTGGATAAATAACAATCCTTCTAGGATATTTCAAAATTTCCAATGTTACTAAGGTCATTATTTAGTTATTTTTATATGTTTTAGGAATTTCACATTTTCATTCATATCTTTGTAACATTTTTCCCATGATCTTGACATGTTGTTGTATTCGGTCCAAATCTATTACATTATTACTCCAATAATGGGAAAGAGAAAGTTACCAACTTTCATATGACCCATAGTTGGAAACGAACCTCTAAATGTTGATAACAGAAAAGGAAGAGGCTGAGAAAGAATAGTACATAGGGGATAGACAATTGCTATGACCACCATTGAAGATGCACCCACTCATGGATTATGTGAAACCCTTTAGAATGGTTATTCCACCTAGTATTAAGTTTTACAATGTTTCATCTAATGAGTTTAGACATGAACTGTATAGATTCTCACTATAATAAAAGGAAAGGAAATGGATCCAAAGCCTCCATTCTCATTACATCCGAGTATGGGATGAGTTGTTGAGAAAATATCAAACTCGATTCTTCCACAAGTGAAATAAAAAAAATCTATAGTAGATATTTTAATTTTTAATTTTCTTGATTATGAGTCCACATATATCACATTATTATGTTATAATGATTTATATTGGAGAGTTCCCTCATAATGGAATAAAAATTTGGTTTTATTTAGGAATTTTTTAAAATGATCTCTCAAAGGTGAACATGTCATTCGTTGACACAACATCCAGAGGAACATTAATGAGGAAGGGACAAATGGAAATTTTGAATCATTTGTAAAAATTTTCTAGTAATAGATTCTAGTTTCAAAATTCATCCACAAAAATGTGAGTGGTGAACATGGTGGACAATAGCTGGATTGTTGTTCAAATTGAATCAATGACTAGGAATATGGATGTGATTATGGATTTGTATAATCCCTAAGGTATGTTTACTAAATATGTGAATCGTATTGGTTATAGTAGACAATACAAGTTTTTGGTGTAAAAGAAGTGATAACTACAATTCTAGGACCATAAGTATTTTTTATAAAATACACTACAAGTTCACACACATCTGATCAAGTTATATTCCTTAGTGGAGACATGTGACACATTTATGACCACAACTAGGGTTTTACACCTTGAAATGAAGGAAGAATCGATAAACACAAAGGAAATATTATATAATCTGATGATTGAAATTGGTCATATTTCTAATCATCTTAGAGAAATTCTAAGATGAGTTTTTCAAATAAATAATAGAGACACTACCATGTGGATATAGAAAAGTTATAACAATATGAAGCAAAAACATTACCAAAGAAAAACTCAAACTATGATAGATATAATAATAGAATTATGGGAATAAGAATTTTGAGATATGCAAAATAAGAATAAAGATAAAGATGAAGAGGAAAAATAAATAAAATAACATCTACTATACATGTTGTGTCTAAAATTACCTGAGTGCATAAATAATGAAAATATGGATACACAAAGGGTAAAAATTGTTAGAAAATTTAATAAATTTATAATTTATACTTACTTTTTAGAAAATCATTCCAATTTGATACAATAATCAATTTTTATAAGTGTTATAATGAAAAGAAGAGGAAAATTTTAATATATTAGGACAATTTCACTCATGATACATTTATCTTCTATAGTGTTAGAATACATACCCACTAAGGAGTGATATTTGAGTAGTTTTTCTATTCATATCATTATTCATTATTATAAATTTTTATTAGATTTATGAGATTTTTTTTGAAATAAATAATATCATGTTGTATATTAACTTAAAAATATTGGGACTATAGGGTCTGACATCCAAAAGAGTATCACCACCATTAGTAGACACAACAGTAAAATATATAAGATTATTTTTCAATTAGATATTGATAAATGTTATAATTTTATCTTCACTATGGAATTCATAGTTCTTGATATGAAAGGGGATATGAAAATTATTATTCCTGTAGGACTATTCTTATTAATTGGAAGAGTTCTGATCATCAATAAAAGTGGTTATTTGTGTCTTAGAGTGGGTGAGGAGCAATATAGTTTCAACATACACAGAGTAATCAAGAAAATTATTATAAAGTATGGGAACTTAAATTGATGAGGTATAAAATTTTGACAAGAATAAATAGGTAAATATAATTCATTATAAAGAATAATGAGTAATATATGAGAGGAAAAATGAAATAAATAATAAAATGATCAACTAAAATGGATAAGCTGCTATTGAACACAACTTTGAAAAATGCTTTCATGTTTGGTTATTGCAGGACTTTGGGTTTGGATTGTATGGTCTGGAAAAACATTAGTTCTTAGGAGTGATGAAGGTCAAGAAGATATTTCCATCAAGAATAATTAAACTATTTAATGATGGATGACAAAGATTGACCTATAATAATAGGTCATAATTGATACAATTTATATATTCTGACCGAGTATAATATTTTGAAATCACTCATCACCTTAGTTTAATATTAAAGAGGTATGGACAAGCCAATGAAATTATGGAAAACACTTCTAGGGGATACCCTAGATTTTATGTTTTTTGGTTGTTTATTTCAAGGAACATGAAATCTACCCCACATATTTAAAATCTCATTAAAAATGGATTTTACATTCACAAGCTATATTTTATGTTACAGGAGCAACATTACACTAGAAAGAAGTATTATAAAAAGTTTAAAGAGTACCACATTTCACAAACCACATTCAAGTTTTTAATTTCATAAAATGAACATTTTGAAATCCAGGAATGTCATAAATCTCATGTAGGAAGAACCTCTACAAGAAAATTTAAAGAATAATTATTAGTGGATTAATCATTTCAATTCCATATTTATCAGCCATATTCCCCACATTTAATTTAATTCAATCACATTAATTTATAACCACATTTCCTAAATTGATTCTTGTATCAATCAAATAAACTAAGATACATAAACTATCAAATATAATATTGATTAGATGAATTTAAATTTCATTTTCAATCAATTTGAATAATAAAATTGAAATAATTAATTATTAGAGATAATATTGTGAACTTTAAATTCATTACCTGTTATTTACGAGGATTGTTAACATTTTTAAATGATGTTTTTGTGAGTTTTTGCCTACCACAAAATTTTTAATATTTTTATTAATTAATTCAATTATTTATATGAATTTCCATGATTTTTTCCCAACCATTCAAATCATTATTAATACATTATTCAAGAAAAATATATACTATTTATTTTTTTAATATATATTTCTAATGAGGCTTGGGAATTTGATATTCTAAAACTAGCATTGTATCTTAATATAGCTATTGTAGTACCCCCGATTTCTAGTATGTAACCTTTACCTGATGATTTTAATATGTTTAAAAGTTATGTGGGATGTTGGTGGAGATTTTGGGAACTTTTTGATGGTTTTGGATAAAAAAGGTGGTTCACGGTCAGTACATGGTTTGGCCAAACCGTGTGGCCAAACCGTGCTAGGACAAAACTAATTCAATATCTTTGTGGATCAATTTTTTTTGCCATATTTTTAACATATTTCAACCTAAATAAACCCTAACACCGACTTATTTTCACTAAATTCCAAAGGATGTTCCCTCATCAACCTGGAACAAATCGAAACACGTTCTATGGAGAATTGAAGGCAGATTCTTACGGTAAGTGACCATTATTCTTCATTTGCTTCACAGTTTCATAGATATACTCCTCATTTAATCTAGTTTTCTTATATCTACACCCACTATGGGTATATATATGAGTATTTAGTCTATATAAGGTTATATATAGTGTTTTTTTATGATAGTTGAGGAGCACTTGGGAAGTTTCTTGGAATCGTTACACAGATTCTTGAGTGTTCTTTGTTCGATGTTGGTTTTTGTCGAAACAAGCTAGGTAGGTGGCTTCAGTCTCATCCAACATTATTTGAATTTTTTAGCATGAATTGAAATTTTTATCCATAAAATTTAAATTATGTTACTCCTACTATATAATTGTTGAACCCTTTTTAGTGATAGGTGGTGGAAAAAGTAAAAAATTTGGGGGTTTTGTGAAAAACCATAGTTTTATATCAAAAATGGGTATTTTTAAATTATGGATCTTCTAGAAACTGTTATAATTGATTCATATAGAATTTTTCTAGTATATATATATATGTGTTCTTTAAAATTTTATGATGTTTTGAAATTGTATGGTTGGAATGTTTTCAATAAACATGATTTTTTATTCAAACAGGTGAAAATATTTAGAAATGGTTTTAGTTTTGGAAAAAACATGAAGAAAATTGTTTTCCAATGAATATGTTTGAAAAGGAAATAGTTTATTTATTTTGAAATTGTTTTTATTTTCAAATTTAAGAGTTATTTTTTTCAAATTTGTTATGTTTGGAAGTCAATGTAGTGATATTGATGTTATAGAATTTGACATGATAAGGAAATAAATTTCTAAAAGAGATAGACTTATAGAATGTGTTTTTTTGGAAATGGCACACATTAGGTGGTGTAGTAACCAATTGAAGTAAGCTTCTAAAAATCTGGTAGCACCTCATCCATAGGTGATCTAAGAGATGGTGAAAAGTATTGTCTAAACCTTACTATCTCTGAACATTGGGAACCGAATGTAGGATCCATAGAAGGTGGACCAATCAATCTTATTTCAGAAGTAGAATACACCCATCATCTATGGTGATTCGGAACTAGGGAAGGAAAAGGGTTGGATAAAAAAGATTAATAGAATCTTATATTTCATAGACATACTAGTGTACTTGATATTCAAACTGGTAACTTATATGTAGGAGGATATTGCATAACAATTGTGGGATTTGGGGCTGCAAACTATATTTGAATAGGGATTGAGTTTGGAGGGTTTTAAAGAGTTACATATCCAAAAATTATATCCTCACACATGAGAATAATTAAACAACACATGATTTAGAATTATTTTTGGCCATCCATGTATTAAAGTCATTGAGTCACTAGCTCTTTGGTGTAAAATTCACCGTGTTCATTGATCATACGAGCTTGAAACACATTTTATCACAAAGGAATTTGATTCTGAGGAAAATGATATGGATGGAGTGTCTCCATATATTTGACATTGACTTGATTTATACACTAAGAAAAATAAATTAGTATATGATGCATTTAGTAGTAAGTAATATGCTCAGTTGTAAAAGGAGGCTTTAGAGGAGTGGCAGTTGATGTTGGCCTAAGACGATATGCATGTAGAATGAAAAAACCGAAGGGATTTCAGGAGGTTTTTATCAGTTTTAGTTGTTCTTATGTTGGTAAAAATGATTAAAGAGACACATGAATCCAATTTAGAATGATTTTTTATTAGTTCAAAACCCAATTGTTGGTAGACCACTAAGGGATGGAAACATGATGGGACATTAGTTTAGTGATTCAAATATCATATGGATGTACCTATCTCTTGTCAGGAATAACATATTCAAACCTAAAACCATTCGATATTGTCAATACACACATGGACATAGAAAATTCATAAGTTATTGATGGCATATTTTTAGTGGAATTGTATGAAGTGAATGTGATTGAGTTTGTTTCAATGTTCTTAAATTTTTAGCAAGATGATGAAGAACATTAGTGTCCAGTGGATATATTGCAGTATTTACCTATTACAGTGTATAAATGAGAGAATATAGCTATATATTTTGTTACAATCCTCCCAATAAAGGTCTGTAAACATGATGTCATATGGGAGATATTTGACCGGATCACCAAGTATAACCATTTCATTCCAATTCATGAAACCCATATGGTGGAGTATTTATATAGAATATATAACCAAGAAGTATAAAAGAGACATGGAATACCGGTTTTCATAGTCTCCAATAGAGATTTGAGGAAAAAATATCATTTCTATAAATCCTTATAGAAATCCCTAGTAATTTAGTTGATTATGAGTACAGTGTATCATCCTCAGACAGATGAGAAATAGGATACGATGATACAGATGTTCGAATACATGTTTTAAGCTTCTATTATGGATTTTGGTGGCTCTTGGAAATAGAATATACCGTTGGTGGAGTTATCATACAATAATAGTTAACATGATTCGTTACATATGGCCCCCTTCGATGTGTTGTAAGGGCATCCTTTTCATTCTCCACTATGTAGGGTGGAAATAGGTGAGACATCATTAATTGGGTTGTTCCATGTTTGATAAATCTTGGAGAAGATCAATAGATCAAAAAGAGAATATGTAGATCTCATATTCTTCAGAAATTATATTTGGATCATCACAAAATATTATTGGAGTTTTTGGAGAGTGATTATGTGTTCTTGAGGAACTCTCAATGGATTCAACATCGTTGTTATGGGGAGTAGGGAAAATTGTCTCCCTGATTGATTATCCCTTTCAAGATACTGGAATGGGATATAGGGGTGGAATATTAGGTAAAATTTCCACCACAGTCTGGTTCAGTAATCAATGTGTTCCATAAATCTCATTTAAAAAAGTATCAGCCTGATCCTAACAATGTGATCAAAATGGATCATTTTGACCATGAGCCAAATTCTTAATTGTTAAATATCTCGGTGCTACTTTTGTATATGCAAGAGAATAAAATTAATAGATAAATAATTATTATATGGTGTTTTTTATTGAAACATTGTCTGATTCTGGAAGACACTTGAGATCGTGGGATGGAAATTAAATATCAATGTCCATAACTCTTTCTAGGAATCGATCATTTTAAACATTCTGGGGATGGAAAGACCAATTTTGGGGAGAATGTAGCACCCATGGTTTCTGGTATATAACCATTCCCTGATTCTTTTCATGGGTTTTAAGGATAATTGGGAAGTTTGGGAAAACATTGGATCACTTTTATAGGGTTTTGGGTAAAAAAGGTGTGCACGTTCAGTATACAGTTTGGAAAAACAATGCAAGGACAAAACTAATTCCCTCTCAATGTGGTTCTAATTATGAATGGATATATATTGATTTATATCAATCCAAATCAACCCAAACATGAAATATTTTATCCACCAAAGGCATATGAATGTTTTCTCATTGACCTAGAAGCAATATGAACACATTTCTTGGTAAATCGAAGGTAGATGCTTGTGGTATGTGCATGTTCTTCATTTTTTTCTTCAAGATTTCATAGATATGCTCATTATTCCATCAATTTTTTTAGTTCTACACCCTAAGTGGGTATATATAATAGTATTGTGGCCAAATAAAGTTATATTTTGTGTTTTCAATATAGGGGAGGAGATTTGGGGTAGTTTCTTGTAATCTTGACTCTGATTCTTGAGTGTTTATTGTTTGTTGTCAGTTTATGTCAAAACAAGTGAGGTATGTGGCTTCACTCTCATCTCCACATGAATTAATTGATTATAATGAATTAAAAGTTAGTATTTTATGAAAATTTAATTGATTTTTTTGTTTTTGTATAATTTTTAAACCCTCTTTTGTGACGGGTGGAGGAAGACATGGATAATGTGTTTTTTTGCGATAAAACCCATGTTTTTTAATTTTAGGTTGGGATTTTTTAAATTATGGATCTTATGATATTTTATAAAATTGATTTATTTAGATTAATTCATGTAGATATATGGGGTATTGAATTAATTTATTGTCTTTAAATTATATGGTTGGAAGGTTTTCAATAAACCGTCATTTTTATTAAAATTTGTGAAATTGTTTGAAATTGGTTTAGGTTTTTGGAAAACATGGTGTGCATATCATATTTCATTATTGGGAATGGTTTAAATGAGATCAGGTTCTTGGTGACAAATTTTAAATGGAACATGGGGCATAATTACCATTTGTCAACTTGGTAGATTGACGAGAAACTACTCATGAGTATGGAACAGTCATAACGATGCATGGATGTTTTGTTGTTTTTGTTGGGTAGAGTTTATTGGGTTTCCCGAGTAGGTTTTTGAATGTGTCATAAAATTTTAATTAAATTTTTACCAATATTATAGCTTTTTGGAAAATTGGTTCACATTGTTTTTGTTTATATTATTTATAAACTATTCTGAAAAGTGTTTATATTTAGTTAAAAATTGATTTCATAAATTTATTTATATAAAATTTTTATATGAATGTAGATAACTCTTATATCTTACTAGGATGAGTAGGGAATTAATTTGTTAAATCCTACTCATTTTTATAATCACCCCTTCTTTGGAACTATTGTGTGTTGGCAGATGTAATCTTCTGGGTTATGGGAAAAGGTTGGCTTTCGTGGGTTTATAGAACTACTTCATGAGTTGTATAGATGTCTAGTGGTGGTAGAGAATGTAGTTGGTGGAGCATGAAGTCTTTTGATTATTTTTTTGGTATATTTATGTTATCTTTCACTTTTGGGTTGATGTCTATTTGTCTTTATCTATATCACTTTGGTTTGGGATCACATTGGTATAAATTGTTTTTTGAATTGTTGTTGGTTTGATCATGCATCATATATATGCTATGGAATGAGTTTGGTTTGATTATATTTTATCTTTAAAAGTGTAAATCTTCCCCCAATAGTTTTTTAAACACATCAGTATATATTTATAGCCCTTTTAATATTGTGGAATTTGCCTAAGGCAAAATAATGACTGATTGTGTTCTCAAGCCAATGAGAATGAGTGGTTCATTAAAATTATGATGATATTGAGTCACATTTAATATGACTAAGTCATATTTTATTTATCACATTATCCTTGTTCCCACCTGATATTAATCTCTTTTAAGCCTAAAGAATCGATGAACAACTTTGTAACAAAATCAACTAAGTTAAAAGTCTATTTTTTCTTTTCCTTCTCTATTTGTAGTATATTGTAAGATATTTAAATGGATATGTGTGGGGGAGAAACTATCAATTTTTATTGGGAAATACATCATTGAAGATGTTTTATGGGTTTTCATGATATTTTTGGAGATTCAATATATCATAAACAACATATTATCACTATTACCCTATGTTTCTAGTAAAATAAAAGACAAATAAAAATAAAATAATGGGTTTTGTATTATAGGGATAAAATAATCACTATTACTAGACCGATAAAATTTAGATAATATGTTTTTAGGTGGAAGATGTGAGATTTAATTTAAATACAATTATGAAACAAAATAAAAATAATCAAGATAGGATGAATCATAAATTAAAATTGTTATTATCATGATCTAGCTTTGAACATTAGGGGAGAATACACCTGTAAAGGTGGTTTTTTTATTTTATATTTTCATATCATGCAATAGGATTCAGATTCAATATATTATTCTGAGCATTAATTTTAAATCATTACATTCCCTAAATTCTTAGATTCATTTGAAACTTCCTTAAATCCCTCATAATTACCTAGGATATATGACTTTACATAGTGGATATGCAACTTACATTGAAAATCATATTATAAGGGACATTTTCTATAAATAGTGGAACCGCTCTATTCATATTTATATATTAAGGACTTATTTAAAAATAAATATGAATAAAACATTGAATTAAATGCATATTAATAATGGAATGATAAATAAAAATGAATTAGTGAAAAGGATTTTCTATTTCAAAATAATAAATGTAAAATAAATGGTAGATTTGTTTCTTTGAAAAGTGTGTCAATGATGAAGATTACTTCTATGATTATTTTACATTTAACTTATAATTTTCTCAATTAACTTATTGATATTGAAGTTAAATCAATGTAGGGTGAGCAACCTCTGTAGTATGTTGAGAATTAATTCATGAGGATATGACAAAATTTATGTGAGGGTAGTTTTGATTTGTACTTTTTAGAAAAACATTTTTTATATATAAATACATTTATTTTGGTAAATTAATTATCAATTCATTCATATTCATTTAATTTTTCTTTATCATTGGTAAGATGTGATAATTTATGTATAAGAAGAAAAAGTTCCCTAAAAATAAAGAAGTAAATTTAATGATGGATTACCATGATAATGGATTATTATAAGATGTTTTTAGGGGTCATAATTGAACAAATAGAGTTTAACAGAGATTCAAATGCTGGAAAAAGTTAATTCATATCATGAATCTTGTTCATGGAATGAATGTATAACAAGGTGTAAAGTTATTTTAGATTGTGAAGTAAATAATGAGTAAAAAATAGGTCAATGACACTTTCAAATCATGAAACCCACTATTATTCCGTGGAAGAGAAAAATTATTGTAACGCCCCAAATAGTTTTATGAAATAGATATTTAAATTATTTGATTTTTTGATACCTTGTGTTGCACAAAATATCAAGTTTAAATTAACCAAAAAATAATATATTTCCATTATAACCTAGCCATTAAATTAGATTGAATATGTAAAATAATAAATTATGAAATAAATTTAAATTTCCAAATCAATATGAATTTATTGGTAAGTTCTTATAAAAATGTTCATTTAATTTTTCATGAGTATCTATATTTTCCAAAATATGGATTTTTCAAAAATGATTTTCATCCTTTATAAGATTCAATATTAATTTCATTAACATATATATATATTATTTGAAAAAAAAATTGATTTTGGAATTCATAATTTCCAATTCATGTTAAATTGAATTTTTTTATAATTTTCTAAAACCATTCATTTTCAAGGGATACTAAAAATACTGACTTTTATTTAAAACAATATTTTCTTTTAAAGTATTTACAAATTAAAATTATGTTTTATATTAGTTTTAAAATTTAATTAATTAATTTATACTTAAGATAACCAAGTTATATTTTTTTTAAAATGATTGTATAAATGAATTTATTATAAAATAATTTATGTTTAAAAAATGAATATATCCGAAAAAACTTTTTTTCGTTGAATTTTACTGGTTATATATTACATTAA
This sequence comes from Viscum album, assembly GCA_963277665.1. Classification (NCBI taxonomy): domain Eukaryota; kingdom Viridiplantae; phylum Streptophyta; class Magnoliopsida; order Santalales; family Viscaceae; genus Viscum; species Viscum album. The sequence continues at coordinate 1,754,839,256 of OY728159.1, read as the reverse complement.
ATTTTTCAAATTTATTTTTTTTTTATTTTAAAAAAGGAATAATATATTTTAAATTCCTCTATTAAAATTTATTAAATATCTCACTTTTACTTTTTAGTGAATATGAATATCAATTTTGGAAAAAACTTATTACCTCGATAAAGGGTAAACATGTTAATCTAGATTAAGATTAAGTAACAAGGCCATATTTATACATATTATTTCTTACTTAATTAATTTAATTTGACCCTTATCACCTTTGGTTTTAAATTTAATTGTTTATTGGACACTTATACTTGAAAATGGCTTATGTATTATTTAAACAAAAGATAGTCTCAAAATTTATTTTTCTATGTCTTAAATATATCTTACGTGTTCACATGGGGAAACATTTTGTTATAAATGAATATATTTCCCATTTTTAACATAACACACTTATTTTCATGTTATAAATTTATTTATAACTGTTGGGACCACATTTATATTATTATTATGTTTTCTATATTTTATTTAGTAAAAAGTAAAAGGCATCACATTCATTATTGAAATAATATAACATTTATAATATATGATTATCTATAAGATATGTTAAACTGTAAATATTATTCTAAATTTTAAAATACATATCTACATTATGGTATTCTGTTTTCAATTTTTAGTGATGAAATAAGTTCCTTAAATTATTTCACTATAATGATGAAGTAATGATTCAATTAATGAAAAAAATTAAACAAATGATATTAATAATAATAAAATAAATATTATGTGAATTAATTAAATTTCATAAATATTTTTTTTACATTATTATGATATATTATAGGTGTATTAAATTATTTATTATTATATATTATTGTATTAATTTTCAGAAACTCAATGAAATGATTAGTGTCAAAAATGCAACTAATGTTAAATTACCTGAATAATATTTATGAAATTATTTTAAAATCAAAAAAATATTTATAAATGATAAATGATTTTGACATGGTCTGCAATATGAGAAAAAATATCATTTATGTTCCAATGAATATCACATATATAAAAATTTATAACCTTTTATTATTGAAACAATTGTTAATATAATTAAAATTAAAATAGGTTAACTATGTGTTAATCAAAATTATAAGGTTTAAAATGATACCAAATCATGAATAAAATTCTTAGGTAGATGAGGTTAAAATGTTCTCATATATTACCTTTGAATACATTTCCATTTTTTTGTATTATTTTCACAATCAATATATTATAACGTAATCTTTATGAAATTCCAAATGTATCTTAAACCTCATTTAGAAAACGGGGACCATCTCCCTCACTTCTCCACAGCATATTGAGCCTTCTATCACAACAATACCATGAAAATTTCACTTTTAAACTTCTCTATACAAATTTTATATGTTCATTTCTTCTAAAAAGTCTAACCCTAGACCCCTTTAGAGCATATGCAAAGGAGACATTTCAAAGAAGATACAATCTCCCTAACCAATCGCATTCTCTAATCTTCCTTACCACATAAATATCGATATTGATTGTAATAAAATAATTACTTATGCATACAAAATATTGTAAATTTTTAAATTATTATGAAAAAATAATTATATACCCTCTTTATTATCAAACAAAAAGTGAAGGTATCACTCATGCGTATGTACTACTAACCATCTCATCATAGTGATAGAATTAATTTTTCATCACCATGTTATATGGACAGGTATTATTACGGTATTATTGATTATTTATGACATTCATATTAAATTTGTAACTATGTAATTATAATATGACATCTACCTTATCATCATATAATATTTTATAAAATGAAAACATCACCCATGTTTACATATGGACTACCACCTGAACAATGTGATGTGATTAATTTTCACTTATATATTACATGGATAGTAATATTGATTATTTTTATGAACATATATGATATATATAACATAATAACGATTCTATAAAGGTGTATTATTATTTACCTTTATTTCATTACATTCTATGAAAATTGGAAACAACGTTCCGTCGTACGTACAATCTACTATCTCCTTTAATGGGTTAATTCATTTTTTTCTATATATAAATTGAATGAATGATTATAAATATTGAATAGCCATTTTAGTGTTGGGTTTTTAAAAAAGTTTTATATTTATTGACAAATAGAGTTTTTTGTTGAAGAATTTTTTTCATATATTAGAAGATGAAGCTATTGGTTGTTGGATGCTTATCATTTTCATAAAAGAGAAAAAATAAGTTGGTGAGTTTGATAGATGTTACTGAATAAAGAATACAATTTGTTGATGAATATTTTTGAATGAGGATGTTTTTAAAGAGTGTAAAGAGAGAAATTAGATAGTTTCTCAAACATTTTGAACAAAATCAGATGATGATTTTAGGATCAAGAAGTTCTATAAGATCATGAAAACATTCCTGAAGAAATCGTTTGAATTAATAGGTGGAGAGGTTTGAATAAATCATAATCAATTTTCTAATCTTGTTTCTAGAAAAAATAGAATCCTGAATTCTGCACAAATCAAAACCAAAATTCTACACAAATCAGAACCAGAATTATTCACAAATCGAAACCTGAATTATGAAAAAATAGATACAATTTTCTAGGAATATACCAATATTAATTCATCAAAAATTAGGACCATAATTATTCACAAATTTTAACTTTATTCTTGTGAAAATCAGAACATAAATTCTTGTACAAATCAGAACATGAGTTCTGTAAAAATCAGAACCATAATTCTACACAAATTGGAACCTAAATTCTTCACAAATCAGAACATATTTTCTGAGAAAAATTGAATCAAATTTCTAAGAATCTCACTAAGGGAAGGTGAACAACATTTCTCAACATGTTTCTAAGAAAACTAGAACCATGATCCAGTATTGTCGTACTAAGAAATATATAAAGAGTTCAAGAAGTAAATCTTGAATTTCTAGTTTTTTTATTAAATCTCAGAGATATTTAAGGAGGTTGGAAGAAGTAAAATATTGAGCATTAAATGCATGTTATTTTTATAGTTTTTTATATTTAAGAAAGTATGACTGATTTTTAGTTACCTTCTTTTTATTTTCAAGTTTCCTATAAATATTTTATCAAATCATTTTTTCATCAGTTACATTCAAACATGCATAAAATGCATATCTATATAGAATTCAAAGTGAAAATATCCCATTATATTGAAGAATTTTTCTTTGAGTTTTTAAGTATGGAGAAATCGGAATCATATTTACCATACTGAGAAGATCGTACATAGCCAAATTAGACCGAGGATTCAGACTAAGAATTTGTGGATGAGATTAAAAATGATTTTATTATTTTGTTTGGATAAATTATTCTATAATAAAACATTATAAACTAACATGATTCATTACAATCATTCCAATCAGGAGATATAAAGTATCTAATGGGTGTTGGTAGAAGTTTCATTCACATATTAATTATAGCGAATTTCCATAGACCCACATGAGTGGCTATAGAAAGGATGTAGGTTCCCACATTGTTCCCAAATATTATAAATTGTTTGTACCTATCTTTCTTTACTATTCTTGCATGCATAAGTATTGTATAAAGTTTGATAAGGAAATAAATTTTAACAGGTTATTGGGATTAATATTTTTAATGTTTGGAACCAAATAAAATGGGAACAACCGATTCACCCCCTGTCAATTGTTATTCGATCCTTTGTATCTTCATTTGGTATCAGAGTGAGGTTCCCTTGTTTAATTCTATTCATGGATAATATCAATTATTTCAATAGTAGAGGAATTCATACATTCGATGGAAAGAATAATTATGGATGTAAATATAGGACGATCCCTTATCTTCTATCTCCTAGAATTGAAGTTGTTGATACTAATACTATTGGTTTTCGATCTTTTTTGAAATATTCCCCTATGAAATTTTATAATAAAAGAAACATAAAAGTTAATGGAAAGGATAAAAAATCAAATCCTTATTTCGTAATCATAGAAAGTTTATCAGCTGGTGATGGGTCTCAAAACATCAAAAAGTTTTTGGGACAATCTGGAATAATTCTTCACATACGGAATACTAATGTCAAGGAAACAAAGCTAAAAATATGGTGTAGTATGTATAAAGACATCAGAATAAGTGATGAAGAAACAATTGATGAATATTTCACTAAATTAAATTAAATTGTTTAAAAAATTACAGGATTTAGTGATTTCTTAGAAGATTATACAACGTTTAAAAACACATGAGAAACATTTTGGAAAGGTTTGAGTCTGTAATTTATGCTTTAGAAGATAAGGTGATCTATCTCTTAAGGAATTGCATTACATTCTTGTTTCATATAAAATGAGGAAAGAAACAATGTTAAAAAATAAGATGAAAGATAAAATGATGTTTGAATCAATGAGAATGATGAAAATCAAAGATATTAAGGAAGAAAACCCTTGTCAGTCTAAAGATAAAGAGGATGATGAGCTGAATAAAAAAGCATGTCTCTCATATCCAGGAACTATTGAAGAGGAATAAGAATGTATGGAGGTTAAATTCCTCTCAAATGATTTGAGTGTGGTGGAATCGGGCACTTTGCTATAAATTTCCCCCATGAATATAGTTGGATAATACCATGATGGATTCAATGAAATACCTTTATGGATGAATTTGAAAAAAAATAATAAAAAAATAGATGTCTTCAAAAAATTTCAAGAAGATGTTTTCTATAAAGAAAAAATGTATAATGAGTTAGAAGGGTGAATCAGAATCATCTGAAAATGATTATTCTGAATATGAATGTTCATAAAAATTTAGAACCATTATTTTAATAGTTGAGAAAAATAAAAGGCTACTCAATGAGTGAAGAAGGTGGTGAAATATATTATAGATATTATCAGCTCAGAACTAAACTTTCTGAATGTCTTTAGCAGAAAAAACCTCTCAAGAATGAAATTATACTAATGAAGAAAGATCATGAATATGATTCTGGTGGACGAAAATAATTCATTAAGAAGGATTTTAAATACATTCTATCATTTTATTTTACAAAAATAGAATTTCTAAACAACTAAAGATGATTGAAGATCATAGAAAGAAGCTGGAATATAAGGGAGAATATGTGAACATGTTGAAATAAAAACTTCTTCAGTCCAAAAATACCCTAAGGAAGATGAATGAAAACTTCAACAAAGTTATATAACTAAAATATGATACCTCTAAAATTTCAAAGAAGATTCATTACAAGAATCAGGTAAAATCATCTCTTTCCAAAAATAATGTTTCATCTGATTATTCTATCATTTCTGGTTTTGAAAAAAGTAACAGTAATGATTCAGTAGAGAAAAAATTTTAGAAACCTATAAAATAAACAGAAGCTGAAAACTCACTCAAAATAATATATTTTCCAAATCATTAGAATGTTAGATCTGAAATATGTTTTCAATAACAACAATGTTTCTATAGAGAATGATCTTTCTTGAATAGAAAATCAAGATAAAAAGGCTATTGATGGTGCTGAAGAATCTATGGAAATACAGATTATAATTTTTGGCACAATTTTTATCTACCCAAAATAAGGTTTGAGCCACGTGGAAGAACTGTTGAAATAATAATGAATAACTTCCCTAACTCACAAAATGTTGAAAAGGTGAAATCTCAAGATGTGAGAAACATTCCACCAAAGAATCAATTTCAATGTATGGAAGAAGTTTTTGGAAGTGTGATCAGTCTAGTCCTTTTGCTGAAATATGTATGACACTCCTTACAAAATAAGATTCATAAGATGGGAATGAAAAGAAGTCTAAAAATAATAAGGTTGATGAATGATATCTTATTGTTGAGACAACATTGAAAGCATGTAAAGAATAAATAACTATAGATTCCTTATAGTGGTTATTCTTCACATATTTCTGAAAATATAAAATTGAGGTTGCATGTTGAAATAACTAGTGGGGATCAATTAGTTTTAGAAATGATGGTTCATTAAAATGAGACAAATCATAATGGTAGTGGATTAAGCAAATAAATTAAAATTTAAGGAATTATTTCTTCTTGATGGGTTAAAATGCATCTTACTTAGTGTATCTCAACTCTGTGATGATGGAAAATAAATAATCTTTATAGTGGATTCTTATATCATCAAATGTGTGAAATAAAAAACATTTATTAAAAAATGGGAAATAACTAGTGGGAATAACTTTTATATTAGAGAACTTAATAACTCATGTTACTTGAGTATGGAATATTAAAAAAACTGTGGGACTAAAGACTTGGGCACCGTGGTCAAAAAAGTATGAAAAAATTTTCCAATGTTGAAGTGGTTCGTAACCTTCCATAGCTAAGAATAAGAAATGGATATGATTCCTGTACTTTTTGGAAAGGAAATATGACAAACAAAAGTTATAAAAGAGTTTAAATTCAATCTATCATACCACATGAGTATATTCATTTCGATCTTTGTGGGCGGATTAGACATCAATCAACAAAAGGTGATTTGTACTTTATCATTTTTATTGATGATTTCACTATGATGGCAAACATCATGTTCATGAATCATACTATAGCGGTTGTGGAATTGTTCAAATTCTTTAGAAGATATGTTGATAATGAATTTGGAGTTTCCATAAAAAAGATAAGAACACATAATAGTACCAAACTCAAAAAAAAATTCATTTGAAACATATTTGAGAAATCATGGTATCAAACAAAAATATGGTGCTCCCTATACTCCACCAAATATTGTGTAAAAGAAAGGAATAATAAAAGTTAGGTGGAAATAGGAATAATTATGTTGATAGAATATAATATTTCAAAATTTTTTTGGAGAGAAGCTGTTATTAGTGATATACATCATCAAAATAGATGGTTGTTGATACTTGAATTAACATAACTCCTTATGAAATATGTTATAAAAATAAACCTTCATTAAGATACCCCAATGTTTTTAGAATCCCATGTTTTCTGAAAATAAAAAATCCTGATATGGGAAAGTTTCATGAGAAATATGAGGAATGAACATTCATGGGTTATTCACTAAATGGAAGAAGTCAAAATTTTGTGAACAAACAATTACAAATGTTAGTGGAATCTTATGATATATAGGTAATCGAAAACTTATTTTCCTTCAAAATTGATTTTGAGAATACAATGGAGAATAAATATAAGAATCCCCACAAAAGTGAATGTAACTAAAATGAGTCACATGGTGAAGAAAGTGATACTGGGAAAGAAACCTTGAGATTTCCAACCATACGAAAGAATGTTGAATTTGAAAACATTTTTATGAATCAGATGTCTCTATTTTAGACAAGAAGTAAGATGAGATAAAAAAATCAAACATCACTTATCACAAATGTTGAACAAAAATTAGTTTTAGTATATATTAAACAAAAATAATGGGTGGAGGCTATGAATAAAGAGTTGGATCAGATTGGACAGAAGGAAACATGGGAAATAATCACAAGGATAGAAAATTAAAATCTTATCAAGACCATGTGGGTTTATAGAAGTAAATTGAATGGGCATGGAGTTGTTTCAAGAAACAAATTAGGATTTTTTTTGTAAAGGGTATGCATAGGTTGATGGTGTGGATTTTGATGAAAACTTTTTCCCATGTTGAAAGGGTAGATACTATTAGAATGTTTCATGCAGTGGATGATAATCGTAATTACAATGTTTATCATATAGATATAAATTCAACTTTCTTAAATGGTGAGAGTGAGGAATAATTTTCCATTGAACAAATTTTTGGGTTTTTACTTGTTGATGATTCAAATAAAGATTTTAAACTGATGAAAGCTTTGTTTGGGTGGAAAAAAACTCCACGCGGTTTCTTTTCAAAGATGGAAATTTGTTTGAGGATGAGGAACATTTCTAAAATAGAAGTTGATTACAACTTGTATGTGAAAGATAATGACTCCAAGTCATTAATTTAAATTGTTTTTGTGGATGATATAATTTTTATTGGGGAATAACAAATGGGTTGTGAAGTGTTTTATGAAGAGATGACGAAGAACCTTATAATTTCAATGTTGGTGGAATTAACTTTATTCATTTACATAAAAGTTAAAAAAAGGAAAAATATATCTTCTTATATCAAGAAAAGTATGTCATGGAATTGTTAAAGATGTTTGTTATGGCTGAATCCAATGATGTTTCAACTCATATTTCAGTGAATACAAATTGGAGTAAAGATGGATCTAGAATTAGTGTGAATCAAGTAGACTATCATAAGGTTATGCGAAGTCTTCTTTACCTTATAGATTTAAGGCCAGATATTTTTATGTTGTGACTTTATGTGCAAGGTATCAAAGTAATCTGCAATAATCACATAGGTTGGTTGGCAAGAGGATTTTGAGATATGTCCAAGGAACAACTTCCCGTGGGATGTTTTAAAAAAAAGTGAGATGATGTTTCTTGGTTATACTGATACTGACTAGGTATTAGATTGAAATGATAGAATGTCAGACTATGGAGGATCATTTTTTCTTGGTGAATGGGGTGTGAGTTGGCAATGTAAGAAACAATGTTCAGTAACATTAAGCACAACTAAATCAGAATATATTGCCGCCACACAGGCTTGTACTCAAATATTTTGGATGAAATTCATGTGGGAAGATTTAAATGTAAATGTTTCTACCCCATCGAAGATATTTTGTGGTAATCATAGTTTAATTGAACATTCTATGAATCATTAGAATCATTCAAGATAAAAACACATTAATATAAGGTTTAAATTTATAAAAGGGAAATCTGTTGTTGTATAAGTACATCAAGAATACATTTCAATAAATTATCAGAATGTTGATATCATTAAAAAATAAATTTTTGTGGAATTTTTTGTGGAATTGAGGTTGTAACTTAATGTTCAAACTCCTCCCATGTATTCCTAATCCTCATAAAGAGACTGCCATCATGATTTGGATTATGTTTACCAAGGGGGAGAAATGTAACAACATTCTACTTTGAAATATGTATTATATATCTTCATTTTTTGAATCTGAAGTTGTGGTTATCATATAATGTGGGAGAGAAAATGAAAATTGTTAGAAGAAATGATCATATTTAGAGAAGAATAAATGATAGGGGGTTTTTATTTACATGACCATGAAATTTTCTTTCCAATGAGGGATAAAATTCGTTCAAAAAATTACTTTATCCTATAGTGTGTTGTCCAGACACTCACATTTGATAAAGGATATGTTATTATAAATTTAAAAAAACATGAGTTTTTATTGAAAATATGTTGAAAAAATGGGAGTTGGAAGAAATTTTAACAAGGGTTTTTAACAAATCCAAAGAGGGAGATTGAAGAACGTTTGTGTTGTTTTGTTTTAACAAATTTTTGTATTTTTTGACAACTAGCCATTGTAGATGATGAATGTTTTTGATATATAAGAAGATTAAATTTTTGGCCACTGGATGTTATTATTTTTGTAAATGGAGAATGAAAAATTTTTCTATGTTTAGAAGATGTTGCAGAATGAAGAAGTCATTTTATTGATGAAGTGTTTTGAAATAGGATGTTTTAGAAAAGTGAAAAGTCTGACGTTATAATGTTCTGAAACATTATAATAAAATTTGGATGATTCTTTGAAAATAACGAAGTTATAAAATATTATTAAAAACATCGTGATAAAATCTTCTAATGAAATAGGTGGAGAGGTTAGAAGAAATCATAATAGCATTTCAGAGCATGTTTCTTGAAAAAAATCAGAACTTGTTTCCTGAGAATATCATAACTTGAATTCTTCACTAATCAGAACCTAAATTCTCCAAAAACCAGAACATAAATTATTCAGAAATTGGATCATGATTTCTAAGAAAATAGAAACCCAAATTTGACACAAATTGGAACATGATTTTTTCACAAATCAGAACCTGAATTTTTCCCAAATCAGAACATGAATTCTTCACAAATCAGAATATGAATTTTGTACAAATCAGAACCCGAATTCTTTACAAATTAGAACCAAAATTCTGCACAAATTGGAACCTAAATTATGAAAACATCAGAACCAGAATTTTAAAAAAATTGGAACCTATTTCATAAGAAAATTAGAACCTAGATTCTATATAAATAAGGACTTGAATTATGCACAAATCATAACCTGATTTCATCACAAATCAGAATCTAAATTCTCCATAATTCAGAACATGAATTCTAGGAAAATCATAACCTATTTTATGAGAAAATCGAAGACACGTTTTTTTCATGTTATTGAAGAAAAACTGAATAATATTTTTGAACATGTTTTTGTGAAAACCAATACCTTGATCCATCAATATCATACTGATCATTCAGGCTAAGCATTCATAATTAGCCAAATCAGACTAAGCATTCCGGATGGGAATTTTTTTAGTAGATTCAACACAGTTTTTATTCATTTTTTTGATCAATTATTCTATAACAAAACACTGTAAACTATTGTGAGTAAATATAATCTTTTTTGTTAGGATATGGAAGGTGTCTAATGGGATTTGGCACTAGTTGTATTCACTTCCTATTTATAGTTAATTTTTTTAGACCCATAAAAGTGGTTATGGTAAGGACGTAGGTTCTCTCATTGAGGCCGAACCATATAAATAGTGTGTTCCTTACATTCATTACTATTCATTCATGAATAATTATTTTCTAAATCATGATAAGGAAATAAATCTTAACATGTTTTAGGGGTAATGTTTCTTACTGTTTGAAAACATAAAAAAAAGTGAAAACCTCCTTCAATGCCCCATTCCTAGTTGTAATAAAATCATTTTGAACTTAAAATATATATATAATGAATATATATTATATTTATAAAATGATTAGAAATATGGAAAAGATGATTCCATGATCAATGTTAAAGACCAAGACTGACAAATCGAAACATTATTGGAAAACAAAGTAATTATCACCCATAACTAGGATTTTAATAAAAAATTAATAATTCATGGGTGTGATTTGTTATAAATTAATATTAAATGGAATCAAAACATTAATTAATAAATTTATAATAAATCCTTATTTATTTTACTTGATATTTAAATATGAATAAAAATATAAAATATTTTTGGTTAGGGAATTTTTAACTCAATTTCCACTCATTAGGTGAAACTACAATTTCATTAATTATGTGATTTCATGACTATGTGTGAAATGAATTTTGGTTTTCATATATTATTTTTCTTCTTTTTTATGTGGATTTATAGTGAATACACATAATCAATTAATTTTATTAATGTTTAGTTCAATGATATGTTATTTGTTACGGTTCATTTCATAATCCTATCAGTATTTGGGATTGCTTCTATTTAAGTCTCCACTAGGGAATATTTCATGTTTATTTCAATTTTTTCAACAAAAAAATCGAAGGCTGTTTTCAGTATTCTCCATTAAATTTTTAATTTCATTTTTACCAAATTTTTTACTTTTTGCAAAATGGTTTGAAAATTATATTTGTTTCATTTTCTAAATAGGGCTCCATGTGACATTTATGTTTAAATATGAATAGAATATTTTTTTACTACTACATCATGAGATTAGTTTACCGCATTACTATTTACATAATGTATTGAAGAATAATTTACACACTTATTGGGTTCTTTACAATGATTGTGTTTTACTTTGTTATGACGTAACCTTTTTCAAAAAAGGTTTTCAGAATGGAAATAATATTTTCCTCAGTAATGATTTAATGTTATATTTTAAAATAATTTTCCATATAAGATATAATTATTTTATGTCACTTATGTTTTACAAGTGTATGATCCAAGGATACCATTATTATTCTTTATCTGAATGGCCTATTTTTATGACTTTTGTTTCCTTTCAAAGAGTTATGTTATGAATATTGGTTTATGAAACCCATTTCTTTTTATGTGTTCTAATAGGATGAATTATGTATATTACTGTGGAATTTATATGTATGGGTTTCATTATGTGATTTATGGAACCTATATGTCCCTATAATTAATTGGGTAATTACTTATATCTCATGAGATATACAATACCAGAATGGGGAGTGAACTCGGTTTAGTAAGGGACTTTAACCACAATGATAGTCTTGGGAGTGAACATGAGTAATAAAATGGTTTGGGGAGTGAAACCATTACACTATGATAGACTTGTCAAATAGCCATTGCTACTAATGAAATGATTTTAAATGCATATGTGTTTTACATAATTCCCTATTTTATATTAATGTTATTTTATCATGAATAATGTTAATTTTTTTTATTTTTTTATTATGAACTTCCATGACATATTCCATGACTCATAATTTTGATATATATTATAGATGGTATGATTTTTAAAAGATGTGTTCATGTTTTTATATAATTATTCTCTTATTGTCTTGATATCTCTCTTATTTACCCTTACTAATCATTTGAGCTAATCCTTTCTTATATTTCTTTTCCCTATGATATGAAGATATTTTTTTTAGAAATTAAAATGTAGATTAGTAATTGGTAATATCTTTATGGGGCATATTGATGAAATTTCATAAAATAAGAATATTGTATATCTAATCTCCAAATACTATAAAACCATTATGCTTTTTGTCATGGATTATATTATTATTCATCTAAAAATATATAATAGCTACATATAAAATGATTGTGTCATTATATTTGCTATCAGATCGAGGTTTAAGAAATATTTTGAGATTAGGGTTTGAAAAATTTTATGAAAACGCTGGGGATGGGACTAAGTATATGATAAAATATTAATTATTTCATAACGTTGATTAATGAAGTATGTTAATCCGAAGGTTTCATTTATTAAAAAATGATTCATTATTTAGACATCATATCTCATGATGATTGGTTTACCCACAATGATTAGTGGCACTCCTACTATAATTTTTGGTTTTAGTCAACGAATGGAACCAGAAGGAACTATGTTAGTGCTGAATGTGACATCCAATATAAAAATTGTTCTCCCGATCAACCAAATATTATTGGAGCAGGAATGGAAAATATTGTTGTTATGCTAACACAACTTTATAATGATATGAATATTGATGGAATTCCAAATAAAAAAATTATTCAAAAACATTATGTTGATTCCTTCATGAGGTTGTTTCCACCCTCTTTTAGTGGGACTTCTAAAATACTAGTTTTTGAGAAATGTATTAGTGCCAATTTAAATATATTTTCTTTCATCCAATATTAATAATATGAGAAATTCATTTTTTATATCATTTTGAAAGGGAAGCTGGTCAATGGTGGAATCATATCAATAATATAGGGAAACAAGATTAAATTGACTCCATGTAAAGGGATTGTTTTGAGAATTTATTTTTCATCAAGTACATTCCTCGTATTCTCCATACAAAAATGGAAAATAAATTACATAATTTAATAATAAAGGATGATAAATTTGTTGGAAACTATAAAGAAAATATTACATGAATTTTGAGGAATTATTTTGAAATTACCATTCAACTAGAAATAATGGGTTTTTGATTCTTCAGTAGAATCAAACCACTTCTTTGAACAATTTTAACCATAATAGAATTAATTATATATGAATAAATCATCTTATTTTCCATCAATGTGGAAATTATGGTATCATGTATTTCATAAGTAAATTAAGATGGATTTGAATGAAAAATATATGAAATACATAGAAACGAGAATGAGATTTCCTTTATGTTCAATGTGTGGAAAGAAAAATAGAATAAATTATAGTAAGTTGACTTATAAAATTTTTAAGATTTCTAATGAATTTCATTGAGAAATTGATTTCCAAAGTGGTTAGAAAAATTTATCTAATAATTTCAATAGATATAGTAATTAACTAAATTCGCCCCACACTTCAATGCTTCATGTGTAAGGAAAATTAAAATTATTGTAATCAGTTCCAAAATTTAATGGTTAAAAATGATAAATTAAATCATCAACCCCTTAAAACTAAAGAAAAATGGAAATATCCTTTGGTTACTACAAGCAATGTGGTGTAAAACAATAAAATGGTGAAAAAATTGACTATTTATATATTCGAATTCAAGAATATTTTTTATATATACAATTAAAGAATTATGAAAAAATGAAACATCTAATTATTGGTCCATTATAGTTTTTATTTAATGTTTTTGAAGAACATGTTCAATGTTATTGGTAACCATGAAATTTGATTGGGGTTGTTTTTTTAGAGAACACATGATTAATGTAAGGATAATCATTAATATATGCATGATGTTTGGATAATTAAATGAAGATATGATTGATTTTTATAAATGAAATAGGATAATATTGATGAGCATGGAACTGATTAGTAATATGATGAAAAGGTGATTTATGATATATTTGAATGTGTTTATATAATTTTTTGAGTTAGGTATTGAGTAGAGTTTATTTCATAAATCATTAATGTTTTCATTAAGGTTTTATTATAAAGTCCGAAATCTGAATGCCACACAACGGGTGCCCTAAACCCGGTTGGTCACATGACATCAAGAGAATTTTCCCCAAACCCAAGAGGATGTCGACAAGAAGAGAGGGCCCAAGCCTGATTGTGGGTAAATTATTCCCTCATTTGTCAAAGTTTAGCATAGTGGAAAAGGTAAATAACATAAAACATCAGAAACATTAAACAATATACAACTGAAATGGAAAACTGATGTAAAAAAGAACTAGAAGTCATATATATAAAGATGTAGCATGTCACTAATTCTACGAAAGCATCCAGAACATGATGCACTACAATACAATACAATACAACGCAAAGTACAATGTACATCCAAAAAGACAAGCAGAGGAAACATAACACCACATCATCGTAGCCTAAGCTTGGTCCCATGCTCCTTTACTTATCTATTACTATCATGTACCTGTATGGGAACCCTTTCTCTTATCGACACCTGCAGAATTATAATCTGTTTGGGCCAAAGACATGACCAAAAAAGGGTGTGAGAAATAAATCCAGTAGGCACCCACCAAAGGCTCGTTCCCAACTATCAGTGAAAATATGCAAGAGCTGTGTGTAGTAGTAAATGCAATAAACTAACCAGTACTCGAAAGTAACTATCTCTACCAGTTATATTTCCATTTTAATATAAATTTATGCATGGCATGCCTATGATTTAACATGGTAGGTATAACATATGAAAATCACCATGGAAACTATTCATGATAACACTGTCCTCATACATACAATCCTTAGCCTTAGGTAATCAGAATAGAAACCCACCGGTGTCTGCCCACAAGTATAACGAATATTGGCCACAAGCGTATGAGGTGTCACCATCATGCACAAAAGCTACTGCCCATAGGCACAGAAACTACTGCCTATAGGCATGATAAAGGTTGCCCACAGGCTAAACGAACACTTCCCTCATGATATACGGGTAACCGGGATGAGCCCAACATATAAGAATGAAATTATATACAAAGCTTCTCAAGGAAATTCAAAGAATGATAAAATTCATGGTATACCCACAGGTATCCTAGCCAAATAGCTAAATAGAGGAACGCACCCCTAGGGTGGTCTTGGATCCAAGAAGTGATCCCAAAAAGCAGTTTTAACTTATCAAAATTTTATCTATTAAATTCTATATAACTTTCAGTAATGGACATAGCTATATGACACCCCAAACATGGGTTCATAGCACAACGGTACACAAATTCAACTCAACAGTTGGAAATAAACACCATACCACCTACCTCGATCATCTCTAATCGGTATACGTGAAAAATGCCTCCCAAATCGTCCAAGAACGTAATAGATCTGTGATAAAAAAATTCCCGTTCAAACGTAAATAATTTCACTTAAAGGAATAATTGGTAATAAAAATGCAAGGAGTGGTGAGGGATTACCCGTACGGTCCCAACATGATCTATGGTGGAAAAATCAGATTTCTGGTATGCGATCGGGTGAGCCTCCAAAGTTCGGCTATCCTCCCGAGCTCCAAATGGCAGTTCTACATCCTCTCTCGAATGAGCATGCTACTAACTGTTTTAAGCGAGATTTCATGAATAAACGATATGTACACTCAAGTAAATGGTGTGTACTTTTGATTTTTTTAAAATGTTCCCCTGGCGGCTTCTTTCCACCATGGCACTCTTCATTTATCGACTTGAGTACACGACATGTATTCTCGATTACACGACGTGTATTGTTGCTCTGCTGGAAGCTACCTCCGCCGCCTTACTGTTCACATGCCGACTGATAACATGGTGTGTAATTACCTAGTACACGGCGTGTAGTATGTTTTTACACCTTTCATCACTGATAGGGCTAAACTCCCTATGGACTCATCATACACGGGAAAAGTACATGGCGTATGGAAAATGAAACGGTGTGTGCCCATTAAATTTGGGATTTTAACGATTTTATTTATTTTCACAAACACACTTAAGGATAAACAAAAAGAAAAACTCGCACCTCATGAATAAGAACTGGGTTCTCACAAAAATTACACCTTAATGTAATTCATCCATGAATTTGGATTCCAAGGGTGGTATATATACAACTATGAACAACTCTATCCACTGAGCATGTACATCGGTCTCCCGCTCCGTGGTTTCGTCCTGCACTCATCTATGTTTCCATAACACCTGTACGAGAGGAACTGACCTGCCTTAGAGAACCTTTGTGCCCCTATCAACAAAACGAATCGGATTCTCCACAATGGATGCATCAACCTAAAGCTCAACCTCATCGAGCTGAAATATGTGAGACATGTCTAAATGATAGTAGAACAGATGAGATACATGGAAGACATTGTGCATGGCCCGATACCTATGTGGTAACTATAACCGATAGGCAACTGGCATGACTCTCTATGGAATCTAAAATGGCCTCACACACCTCGGTGAATGTTTACCCTGTCTCCTGATCCGCATGTGTCCCAACTTTGGGGAAACACGCATGAAAACATGATCCCCAAACACGAACTCCAAGGGTCGTCTATGGTGATCAGCATAATATTTTTTTATTAGACTATGCAGTATCCATCCGCTTTTAAATCAACTGGTCATGCTCTGAAGTCTCCTGCATGAGATGTGGTCCCAGTAATGCTTCCTCACCTACCTATAACAAGCACAAGGGTGATCAGCATGGCCTACCATACAAAGCCTCATTAATTTCCATCTCAATAGTTTTGTGAAAAATATTATTTTAGGAAAACTCGACCAGAGTATTGTGTTTCTCCCATGATCCCCCAATGTCCAGGACGCATGAACGTAGCATGTCCTCATGCACCTGTATAGTACACTCTGACTGGACATCAGTCTGAGGGTGGTATGGTGTGCTTAGAAGCACCTGTGTACCCAGTGCCCTCTGAAAATTTTGCTAGAAATGAGACGTAAAGACGGTGTCCTTATCTAAATTGGTAGAATGAGGGTCCCCATGAAGGCGTTTTACCTCTTCAATGTACAACATTTTGAGCTCGTCAACACAGAAGATCTCTTTGGTCGGAAAAAAAATTTAGCTTCTTTCATGAGTCTATCCACAAAAACCCACATGGAATCATTGCCTCAAGGTGACCATGGAAATCTGGTCACGAAAAACATTATGAAATCATCCCATTTCCTCTCCAGAATGGGTAACTGTTGTAAAATTCCAGATAGCCTCTAATGCTCCACCTTCACCTGCTGACATGTGGAGAATCTCATAATAAAACTAGCTGCCTCTCTTTTTATACATGGCCACCAATACTGACTTCTCATTTCACGGTACATTTTTGTAACTCTGGGATGAACTGCCCATTCTGAAGCATGAAACTCCTCAATCAGCTCCTCGCGTATATCCCCTGTAACCCACACTCATCTATGGACATGCAGTACCTCATCATCACCTATAGTCCATCCAAGAGGAGGGTCCTCACTTGCCCCTAACTCCCATAGAACTAGGCCTTCTGAATCCTATTTTTGTCTAATACTCACTATTTCCAAGAGGGTAGAAGTCACATCTATGGAAGAAAGATAGGTTTTCCCCTGACTATTGTACACCTCCAAATGCATCTCAGAGAACAAATCCATAAGCTGACACTCCCCACTAGCCTCCAGCACTGCCTATGTCTAAGTCTTCCTACTCAGTGCATCAGCTACGACATTACCCTTACTAGGTGTATAGGCAAGATCGATGTCAAAATACTGAAGGTATTCGACCAACATTAGATGTCTCTAGTTCATGTCATGCTGAGTAAAGATGTATTTGAGAATTTTTTGTTCGGTGAAAACCACAAAATGCTCTCCCAAGAGATAATGTCTACAACAGGGAAACACATGAACAACGGTATCCAAATCATGGTCATGTGTCGGGTAATTCCTCTCATGTGGCCACAACTACCAAGACCCATACGTAACAACTCGATCGCCCTGCATCAACACTACACACAGCCCGATACCTGATGCATCATAGTAGAATATATAGATCTTCCCATTGTATAGAAGTATTAGGATTGGTACTAATGTCAACTATCCCGTAGGCTTCTGAAAGGCTGTCTCGCATGATTATAACTAAATGAACTTCAAAAACTTCTTAGTCAAACCCATCAATGGCACTTCTAAGTGGGAGAAGATCAGTATAAAATTATTGTAGTAACCAGCCCTCCTGAAGAAACTACGTATCTCGAACACGTTCTTAGGCTTCTCCCAGGAAACTGCTGCTCTCACCATCTCTGGGTCTACTGGAAATCCTACTTCTGAAATAATATGAAACATGATGTGAATCTGGTACATCCAAAAGTGGCACTTTGAGAGCACAACATATAGCTGATTCTCTCTTAGTGTACTCAAAACAATCACATGATGGGTGGCATGGTCGTGTCGAGTATGAGAGTACACCAAGTTGTCTACCAAGAAGACTACCACAAAATAATCCTGATAAGGATGAAACACACGATTCATCAGATCCATGAAAACTTCGGGCAAGTTTGTGAGTCTGAACGGCATAACTAAGTACTTGTATAGACCATATCTTCTCCGAAAAGCTATAACCAGTACATCGGACGGTGTAACGCCCAACTGATGATATCTGGATCTCAATTCAATCTTGAAAAACACTCATGCTTCCCGAAGTTGATCAAAAATATCATCAATCCTCGGTAAGGGATATCGGTTCTTGACCATCAGATAGTTCAGCTTCTGATAATCCACACAGAGTGTTAGGGTACCGTCTTCCAACATTGCAATGAAGACCGACAAACCCCAAGGATAAGTAATGGGTTGGATGAAAAACTTTTTCCGGTAACTCCTCTAACTACCTCTTGAGCTCTTCCAACTCAGGTGTAGCCATCCTATAAAGGGGAATGGACACCGATGCAGATCCTAACACTAGCTCAATAGAGAAATCCACCTCACAATTTAGAGGTAGACCTGAAAGTCGTCTAAGAAGACATCCCTAAAATGATCAAATACATGAGGGAAATCCTTCTGAAATGTTTTCTAATCATCCAGATACAAAATCACAATCTGGGCTGTCACTCCACATTTCCCACGATGCTCGGGTCCATCTCGGCTCTCTTGTATATCCCACTTGCCCTTGTATAAAAACTATTTTCCCTCTAGTGACGTGAAACACACCATGTGATGATAGCAATCCACAAAAGCTCGAAAAGGTACCAACCATTCTATCCTGAGAATGTAATCATATCTCATCATCTCCAATACATAGAGGTACCAAATAATTTGACCCCAACCAACCTCTAGGGGCACTCCCTACACTGACGCACACCAGCAGTTCTAGTTCTCAATGAAGTTTCTAGCATCATAACATCAGAAGGAGGAAAAACACATAGCCCAAGGCTCTCCACAACAGGCACAGATATATATCTATGTGTACCACCCATATAAAAATGTGTAGAAGTTAAAGCAGAAGAAACTAGAATAGTACCTATGATGGTGAAGGTCCAAGAACCTACTCTTGTTGGGTCTGTTGCACTGCATATGTCTGCCCAGTGTCGCGGCCCTGTGACACCGGGTGGCTACCCTAAGCTGACCTACATTGCTGCCTCTGAGATCCTGGTGTCTAGCTACCATGGACACAACCACCATCTTTGCCTACAAGCCCTGACGTATGCCATTTTCCCAACTAGTAAGAAGCTACTGGTCCTACTCCCACAAGCAGAGTCTTCACAGAACCCCTCTCACTAGCCACTGGTGGAAGCACCCTGAAAAAACGCTAGAAATAACCCATCATGCAGCAAGCTCAACAGTCCATTGGTTCATGTGGACACTAAGGTCTCTTGAGCCCCTCTCTACCACACTGGTAGCACATGAACTGACCACCTAATGTATTCTTCTTTGAAGTACTTACACCGGGAGAGAAATACATATTCGTCTTCCTCTTACCGGTAGAAATAGTACAAGAAACTAGTGTTGAACCACCCCGGCCCACATGACTAGCTTCACACAGGTTTCATTTAGTAATCAATGCCTGGATTAAAATAGCATGCACTGTAGGCAAGATGAAAACATTCACCAGTGCTCGAATGTCATATTGAAGTCCATCCTCAAAGCGTCTAGCCCACAATGCCCCATTACCCACTAGAACAGGTGAAAAACGATGAAGCTCAGTGAAGCGGGTAGAATAATCCATCACTTAGATGGCTCCCTACTATAGATTCATGAACTCTCAAGATCGATCAGCCCACAACGTCTCTGGGAAGAAGAAGTCATAGAAGGATGCCTAAAAATCTTTCCTCGCCATGTCTCAATGATGCGCAGACTGGGTGGTAACATCCCACCACCTCTTGGACGAATCACACATAATGTATGTAGCGATCTTGACCCTCCAACCTTGAGGCATCTCCAGTTGCCCGAATATCGTCTGCATCGAATCCATCCATGACTAGGCAGCCTTTAGTCAATCATCCCTTGAAAACGTAGGTGGGGCTGCATCATGAATTTACGATTCAGCTCTACCATAGATGTGGTGATATGCAGTTCTACCTAGAAGGTATGCATGGACCACATAAAGCCTTCACGGAACTGTGCATCCATGCATGTGTTTGGTATAACGGATGGTGTTGCATCTGGCACTACTAGGGGATCCACTTGTAGCCCATGGCCTACCATCTCAGGAGTATAATCGTTGCTTCTCTCTTGGTGAACAATCAGTGGTCGTCCCAGAGGATTGAACCTTCAAGGTCAACGTGCACTTTAGATCATGATTATCGAAGACTACAAAAAATGAGAACAAGAATGGAATAGGGGAACGAATGCATTCAAGATTTACAACACATGACTACACGGTGTGTATAAATACTACGCGGTGTGTTCTCATAGGCCATTCAAATGGGCATGTACTCAAGCTAAAACTGGTCATGTAACACCCCAGTCACACGAAGTTTCTTTCGAGTACACGACGTGTAATTGAATCCTCATTCCCTGCCAGAGTCCATCAACATGGCTTAAGCCACACGGATCTCCGAAAACAAAACTACATAGCCTGTTTAGAGGTAGACATGGCGTGTAATCTAAAAGCATTCATCGGCATGTGTTGTTCGTGACACGGCATGCATACTTAGGTAACCCTACACGACATGTTCTAAAAAGACATGACTTGTAAAAAGAAGCCCCAGACTGACCTGTGTTGCTCGCTACACGGTCGGATACACAGGTGACACTACATGGCATGTTCCAGTAGGAAATTATGTGTACTAGGAAAGATAACACTGACCCGTGTTGTTCGTAACATGGCTGGGTACTTGGGTCAGACTACATGGTGTGTTCAAGGTAGACATGGTGTGTATTACATAAGGTTTCATCCGTCCGTGTTGTTAGTTACATGGGAAGAAATCGGGTAAACACTACACGACGTGTACTAACAGAACATTGCATGTTTACTCAAGCCATTCCCTACCCCATGTCCCTGCCCACAAGGCCTGTGACACAGGAAGAGACTACACGACGTGTACTGAGGGTACATGATGTGTACTTAAAAAGTTTTTATTTCATCCCAAACAGAAGAACACACAGTGTGTGTCCATAGAACTACACGGCATGTATACTGAGTTCTCTAGACAGTAAGCCTCAGAAACTACTCCAGAACCCAAAAAAAACCCAAAAAAACACCTAGGTGCCAAATTCCAATCTGTGAGGGACCATACTCCTTGTGAATCAAATCATGTCATCATATAAATGTTATAACAAGGAAAACACATTAATGATCCACCAAATTACGATCATTGAGGGCCAATACTCCCCAAAAACCAATGTTTGGAATTCATTCTATCAACAACCTCACACAACAATACCCTATCAAATAGCTGGAATTTATCAGAGAAGCTCTCACAACATCATTCTCTTCTAGAACATCCACTATCCCAACAACATTCCATTCTTAATGCACCTACATGGCTTGGAAAGAATGCAAGACTTGTGATTTCTAGAATGTTCCTAAATGATGCATGAGGTGGCACACCCTCATCTCATCGGGTTGTAACTAAATAGAACCCATGTATAACATATAAAAAACAATCACAAGTGTGTCACCCAATGATGAAAATCAAATCAACTGTCTAATTGGAAATAATAAGAAAAATTGGATTTATGATGTATATTTGCATTTCCCCGTACATGGGTTAGCTACTCCCAAGAACAGCTTATTACCAACTACAATTTTACTATCTTATCCTTGACTAAGGCTCCATGAAATAAGTCAAAGAAAACAACCTCCTTTGATACAACTTTGTAACGTATCAGATCTGAATGCCACAGAATGGGTGCCCCATACCCGGTTGGTCACATGACCTCAAGCGAATTTCCCCAAACGCCAGAGGCTTCTGACTAGAAATGAGGGCCCAGGTCTGATAGTGGGTAAACTAATCCCTCATTTCTCAAAGTGTAGTGCAGTGGAAAAGGTAAATAACATAAAATAACAGAAGCATTAAACAGTATAAAACTAAAATGGACAACTGAAGTAAAAGAGAACCAGTAGTCATATATATAAATATGTATCATGTCACTAATTCTATGAAAGCAGCCAAAACAGGATGAACTGCAATACAATACAATACAACTCAATGTACAAGGTACAACCAAATAAAAAAAGGAGATTAAACAGAACACAACAGAATAGCAAGCCTAAGCTTGGTCACATGCTCTCCTACTCCTCTACTACAATCATATACCTGTATGGGGACCCTTTCCCTTATCGACACATGAATAAATGTAATCTGTTTGGTCCAAAGCAATGGCCCTAATAGGGTGAGAGAAATAAATTCTAGTAGGCACCCACCAAAGGCTTGTTCCCAACTATCAGTGAAAATGTGGAAGAGCAGTGTGTA
Source organism: Viscum album (assembly GCA_963277665.1). Classification (NCBI taxonomy): domain Eukaryota; kingdom Viridiplantae; phylum Streptophyta; class Magnoliopsida; order Santalales; family Viscaceae; genus Viscum; species Viscum album. The sequence continues at coordinate 1,754,816,090 of OY728159.1, read as the reverse complement.
GTAGTAAATGCAATTAACTAAGCAGTACTCGAAAGTAACTATATCTACCAGTTATATTTCCATTTTAATATTCATTTAACCATGCCAAGATAGTGCTCTAACATGGAAGGTATAACATATGAAAATCAAATTGGTAAATATTCATGATAACACTGTCCTCAGACATACAATACTTACCCTCTGGTAATTAGAATCGAAACCCACAGGTGTCTGCCCACAGGAATAATGAATATTGCCCACAGGATTACGATGTGTCACCCACAGGAAAAGAAGCTACTGCCCACGGGCACAGAAACTACTTCCCACAGGCATGAGAAAGGTTGCATGAAGGCTAAACGAACACTGACCTAAGGCTATACATGTAATCGGGCTGATCACATCATATAAGCAAGAAATTATATACAATTCACCTCAATGAAAATCAAAGTATGCTAAAATTCATTGTATACGCATATGTATCCTGGCCAAATGGCTAGATAGAGGAACACACCCCTGGTGTGGTCCTGGATCCAAGCAGTGATCCCAAAAAGTAGTTTTAACTTATCAAAAGTTTTTATATGCAATTCTAGATAACTTTCAGCAATGGCCACAGCCATAAAACACCCAAATCATGGGTTAATATCACAATGGTACACAAATTTCACTCAAAAGTTGGAAATAAACACCAGACCACCTAACTTGATCGTCTAAGATTGGAATACGTGAACGACACCTCCCGAATCATCCAGGAATGATGTAGATCTGGGATAAAACAATTCCCGTTAAAACATAAATAACATCCCCTAGAGGATGAATTTGTAAGAACAGCGCAATGAGAGGGGAGGGATTACACGTACAGTCCCAACGTGATCGATGGAGGTGGAATCAGATTCTCGGTGCGTGATCGGGTGATCCCTCAATGTTCAGACGTCCTCCTGAGCTCCAAACAGCGGTTCTTCCCCCTCTCTCGAATGAGGAGGATATTTCCTGTTTTAAGCGAAATTTCATGACTACACGGCATGTACTATCAAGTAAACAAAATGTTCTTTTAATTTTATAAACTGTTCCCCTGGCGGCATCTTTCCACCACGAAACTATTCATCTGCCGACATGATTACACGATGTGTATTCCCGATTACACAACATATTCTATCGCTCTGCTAGAGCCTACCTCCATCGCCTTATTGTTCACATGTAGACTGATTACACGGCGTGTAATTACCTAGTACGCGGTGTGTAGTCAGTTTTTGCACCTTTCATCGCTGATAGGCCTACACACACTGTGTACTAATCCCACATGGCCAAATTACACGACGTGTGGAAATGTACATGGCGTGTGCCCATAAAATTTGGGATTTCCACCCATTTTCCTTATTTTCTAAATACACTTAAGGGAAAAGGAAAATGAGAAACCCATACCTCAAGAATAAGAAATGGATTCTTACATTTATTATAATACATGTTACAACCATGTTTCAAGAGATTACATGATAATGGTCTTCACATGTAAGGTGTGATAAAATTAAGATAAATGTCATGATGTTTTGGAAAAAATGATAAGTTGATTTTATAAATTTATTTACCTTCTTTTGAATGTTATAGATTTAAATATTTCGGATGGTTCGTGATGGTAACCATTTATAAAATTATTTATGATTAATTTTTGATGAGGTTATGGAGATTAAATCCATAATTAACTATATGAAGATTTATATGTATTAGATTACCTATGAGACCTATTTTCATAAAATAATAACTAGAGTTATATGGAATGACTCTTCATCCCATTATGGATCTCATGACCCAGTAGTTTTTTAGGCATGAGAATCTCCTCTTCGTTTCATGGAGTAAGAGGTAGAGCATAAATTGATCAAGGCAAAATCATAGAGTGATATTGTACTTATGAACTAAAAAAATTTAATTACATCATATCGATATATTTTTAAAATTTAAATTTATATTTTTATCATAATTTTTGATGATATTAAAGACCTTTTCCAGATCTATTAACTTTATGATTTTCTTCTCATTATCCTTATCTTGACCATATTTTCAATCACTCTATTATATTTCATGGGGATTATTTTTCACTTCTAAATAAGAATTTAAATGTTTTTCTTATATGTATTCCTAGTTATGTGTTACATTACATAACCTTTATGTTTTTAACTTTTACTTTTTATGGGATGTTTTATTATTCATTTTAACAATGTGGGTTTCTATGAATGAATTATAAAATGTTAAATATATGATTGTCTAGATAATTATCAATTTTGAAATTCTTATTATTGGGGTAGACTGTAACACTCGAAGATTTTTTTGAAATATATTTTTTAATAAATTTATTTCATTAATTTCTTATGTTTCATGAAATATCTAGTTTATATGAACTGTGAAATATTATTTGTTTGCGATAACATATACATTAAATTTGGAGGAATATATACTAATAACTAATATATAAAATAAATAGAAAGGTACATCTAAATGTGAATTCATTGGTATGTTATTATAAAAATGATCACACAATTTTTAGTAAGTCATTTTATTCATAACAAAAATGTTTATTTCAAAAATGATTGTTTATTCTTTTTTTTATAGAATATTAATTTGTATAAATTATATAAAATTTATTTTACCATAACAACGTATTTTTGGAAATAATAATTCCAAAATTATCTTAATAATATTTGTTGATATTTTTTTGAAAATATTTATTTTTCAATGATTATTGAAAATACTTATTTTTATTTAAACCTGTATATTTTTTAAAGACATTACAATGAAAAATAATATTTTTTATTTTTTATTGAAATTCTCATTTGATCATTTTAATTTTAAATTATCCTTTTATTGTTTTTTAGAATAATCTTATGAATGAATTTTTTATAATATCATTTTATGTTTAAAATGGTGTTTATCCAACAAAAAAAATTTCGAATATTTTTTTTGGTTTTATATAAAATTAAAATTAGAAATTTAGCCACTAGTTCCAAGTAAATAGACATAATATTAGGTATTATATATATAATGTGTTCAGGTTATTATTGAGAGGGTTTGAGAACCTATTAGAATGTATTTGGGTATTTTCTACAATGGTATTAATTGTGAATGGTTTGCGGAAACCATACAATTCATATAGAAAACCATGCACTCTGAGATACAAGATAAGGGGAGGAAAATCAGAAGGAACATGTTTTTTCCAAACCATGTGGTTACCTATTTGAAATCATGAAATGTGTGAGAGGTTGATTTTTTATAATTGGCTCATAGTTTTTATAACCATGTGGGCCCACCATGCAAGGTTCCTCCTTTAGGCAGTGGAAAATAGTTTTAAAACAAGATCCAAAAAATTGGATCTTGGTTCATATTAGACTTTATCAACAATTTATTGCCCCATTTCAATCCTAACCTAGGGTTTCTCCCTCCAAAAGGGTAATAATGTGTTCCCCATCAATGCAGAGATTATCTGAAGGTGGATCATGGTTTGTTGAAGCTTGGAACTTGCGCAATGTCAACATTTATGGTAGTTTTTCATGGTTTTTTTGATATACTTCCCACTCTACCCATTTATTATATATAGTTCTTATATATATAGATATAATTGTTTATTCCATATAGGATTATATTTGGCTTTTCTGATGATAGGGGAAGTGATCTAAGGTTGGTTATTTGAGAGTCAACCTAGTTTCCTTAACATTTCTATGTTATTCTTAATTTTCTCTATAAATCCCTATGTATGTTACTACAATTTGAACTCCTATAGATAGAAATTGGAGTATTATTTTCAAATTAATATTTTTGATTTAAATTGGTTTGTGTAATTGTTTTAAATTTATTCCTCGAAACCATATTTGGTGTAGTTTTATAGAATTTTGGAAATTGTGTTTTTTGTGGAATGTGAAATTAATAACTTTATTTTTAAAAGTTTGATTAGTATCGATGCATGAAAAAGTGTTTTCAATAAATTATGGGTTTTTTTAAATAATTTTTTCGAATGGTTTTCAATATTATTATGGTTTTATTAAAATGGTTGAATGGTTTGTTTTGGAATTAGTTTTTGGCATAATGGTGGTGTTTGTTTTTATGAAATCAAGACAAATATAGTTAAGTTGTCTCCCCCATAATTAGTAGGATTGATATGGGTCATGAAATTCCCCCATTAAAAGGATTCATTATGTGTCATCTTAGTGAAAGGATGACTCCACAATCATGAGTATAGGGTGGTAGAAGTAGCATACATGGTTGGATGTGTGGATATGTGGAATGGAATTAGTTATTCCAAAATGGAACATTGGAAAAGTTTTAATGTATTTTCTGGTGTTATTCCTTAGAAGTTGGATTATTTGAGAAAACAATTTTGGTCTGAAATTGACTGTATCTTTGAAAAATTATTGAAATGATTCAAATGGTTTTGATGTAAATTGATTTATATAAAAGTGATAACTTATCATATCCAAGTGGTGTGAGTTGAGAAGTCATTTGGGGAAATCCAAGGGAGTTTCATTACATTCCCATGTTTTTTCAATTTGGTGCCTTCTCAGATATATTTTATGATGAAATAAGAAAAGGTAAAGTATCACACTTCTCTAGTGGTGCATAATGATAGTTGTGATATTTTCTTGAGTGGAACATATAGAATGTTTTAGTTTGGAGTTAAAGTTGTCTATGGGTTTTTTTGGTCGTCATCTGCTATATACATTGAAGTTTTTTTATTCTTCTATTGTGGTACTCATTTTATGTATATTTTTGATATAAATGGAATTAAATTAAGTTTTTTTACATTTATTATCATTTATCATGTATTTTACTTTTATTATGGAATTTTTTCTTCAATTTTTTACATTAAAAGGTAAAATCATCCCAAAACTATTAATAAATCCCTTAGAATTTATTTGGAACATTTGGAACCTTGGGTATGTCTCTTAAGGAAATGTAATTTCCTTCTACATTATGAAACTAATGATGAGGGGTAGAATGTTACAAGAAATATTATATTCTTCATTCTATGACTAATAGGTGGTTATCAGTTCTTCCAATATTGGAGTTGAAATTATTTTTGGTTTATTCATAGAGATGTAAAGGAAGAAAGGGATATGATTGTTTGGACTTGAGGTATAGATCATAAAAATACATAGCTGGCCTTTTTAGGATGAACACCAAGTTACTAGGTAGTTGGAAATATTAATGTTTTAGAGAAACATATTGATGTTTTCTCATTGTCATGGGTTTTTTAATGAGACGAGCATGAACAGAAATATTGAAATTACTTCCCACTAGGTGTACATATTTCATTTTTAGTAATTATTTTTTTAAAATGGTATATATTTTAAATATGTTGAGATTGTTTCCAAATAAAATATATTTAAAAGGTATGAAATAGTTAATTTAAAATTGTTTTTGATTTTCAATGAATCTTGGAATATATAAAAAATGATTGATCATTGAAAATGGTGATTTTTAGAAAGAAATTTTGTGATAGTATGATGTGGTAAAATTTAAATTTTCAATCCATTAGTTTATATAAACTGAGACATATTGATTTTATTGTCAGTATAGAAAATGTAATATGGTAGAAATCATATGAACCAATTAGAAGAGTCTACTGAGTATGTGGTTTTCCCTAATCCTCATGTAAACCAAATGTTGGTTTAGAGAATGGTTTGAGAATTTTGGGTTTTAGAGAGAGGGAGCCAATGGGATGAACCAAGGAAAGTAGATCATTCATCCTAGTTCCAGAAGAATAATCCTTCCCTATTTTGAGGTGATTTAGAACCATAGAAGCTAGAGGTGTGGCTGAACATGATAAATCAAATCATCAATTTATCTATGACACCAGTAGAGATTAATGTCAAGCTGGAAATGTAGATTTTTAATGATCTCTCAAACCATTAATGTAATCTAGTAGTACAAGATAAGTTAGAACATGGCCTTGGAAGGGAGGATTTTAAAGAATTGTTTAAAAAACAATTCTATCCTCACACAATAATAATTTTAAAAATGAAGGATTTATTTATCATGAAATAGGAGAGCCTCAAAATGATAAAATACTGGTCTAAATTCATGAATTTAGTCTTTTTTTCACCTGATGTTGCGGCTACTGCATTTTTTAAGTAAAACATCATTGAATCGGGTCTGAGGATATATATTCAATCCAAAATATCTTTGATCTATATAATATATTATAAATAGATGGTTATTAGAGTGATGGTGGCAGAAAAGGGGAATCTTATGATAGATGGTTAGAGGAATCTTGTAACACAAATGGAAAATGGTGGGAACTCTAATGCTAAGAGAAAGTGGGATAGGGATACATATTTCCATGGTGGGAGTATGGATCAGAATCAAATAGTCAGATTAGTGATTCATCCTCTAAAAATGAAGATCATTCCTAGTTGTTTTCAATGTGATTCATTTGACCACATGAAGTGACAATATATATAACCTCCTAGAGAAATCCATAATTGCAATCAGTTGTAGAATATTGAATGCTATGGTTATAGTGCTATGAGGTTGGGTGTTTAGGACATTTCTCATGTGTTATAGACATAGTATACTTTTATGGGGGGAGTGAAATAGAATTCCTCTCATATTTAGAACAAAATTATCCATATTTATTCTCGGAATAACATGTCTCTTCATTAGGGGAAATATCAATATGAAAAAAAGGAAATAAGTGTCTTGGTCAAACAATTATATGGAGCTAAGAATGTACATGTTGATGATCATTCCCGACCATCAATGGTGACAGGTACTGTTCAATTAATGTCCACCTATATGCACTCATTATTTTATATGGCGAAATCACATTCCTTATTAATTCTCATTAATTTTATTTTCTATGTTTAAATGTTGAAATTATGCCTTCTGTGTTAAAAATTAAAACTTTTCTAGGTCAAATAGAATGTTGAGCCTTTCAATGTATACCAGGTTCTATAAAATATGAAGAATCTGGGGTTATATGGGACTTCTTGTTGATTGAAATGAATATCTATGATATAATCCTAGTAATGGATTGGTGGACAGTGTTCAAGGCACACATCAAATATTATAACTGATGGGTTAGTTTTATGATTAATGATGGCATCGAGTATCTCTATAAAGGAGACAATAATGTAAAGGCTTGTGAAAAAATATTATTAGCACCAGTTTTTTGATTGGTCACATACTAATTGGTATTTTCGGATTTTTCATCGATATAAGAGATAGAAAGTAGTATTTTTTAGCGGTTGTTGTAATGTTTACATATATTTCTTCTGATAATTTCTAAAGGTTTATACCCACAAGAGGAATTGATTTTATGATTGATCTCCTTCTAGGGAATTTCTGTTTCCCTTATAAATTATTAAATGTAACAAAAGGAATTATGTAAAATTAATTTGTTGTTGGAAGAGCTAGAAAAAAGCGTTCATTAGGCCAAGAACATCTTGGTAGGTTGCACCAGTGTTGTTTTTGAAGCAAAAATATGTAACTCTTCAGATTTGTGTCGATTATCATAAACTTATACAAGTTATAATAAATAATTGGTATCCACATCCATGTATTGATTATCTATTCGATCAATTGTGGGGATCACAATGGTTCACTAAGATTGAATTACGATCAGGATATCAGCAATTGTGAGTTTGAAAGAATATATGATGAAGTCGTATTTTAAGAGTAGATAAGGACATTACGAATATGTTGTAATGCCTTTTCGTTTTATGAATGCACCAATGGAATTTATGGTATTGATGAATCTGATATTCGAAAGATATCTATATTTTTTGTGTGTGTTCGTGGATGCAATATTGATGTAGTCAAGGACATAGGATCGGAAAGAGAAACAATTGTAGAAAACGTTTGGAAACATGCGGTATCATTTGTTGTTTTCCAAATTATCCAATTTTTACTTTTGGATATAATAGATATTCATTCTTGGCCAAGTAATTTATTAATTTGATGTTTTTTGGATCTAGAAAAGATATATCCTATTATCTATTGGAAACATCCAAATAATGTCTTTGAGATAAATAATTTTCTCAGTCTTGATGGTTATTACTAATGCATTTTTTGTTAATTATCAAGACTAGTTTCCCTTATGATATATTTGAGATGGTTTGATGTCACATTCCATTGGGATACATAATTTCAGAAGCCTTTTCAGTAGATTAATGTTCTCATTAAATCAACCATTATCTTGAAACTGTCAGAATTGGGATAAGGGTATGTGGTGTATTTTGATGCATTGGGATTAGTGATGGGATATTTTATCATACAGAGTGATCATGTTGTTTTTTATAGATCAAGAAAATCATGGTTTCATGATATAAACTACCCAAAACTTTCTTTTTAGTTATCTACCATATTCCATGTATTGATGAAATGGTGTCATTATCATTTTGTTAAGAAATTTATAATGTTCATGGATCATGAGAGCTTGAAACAAATTTTTCACAATAGGATTTCCAAATGAAAAAATGAATACTGATGTAGTATCTCCAAATTTTATACATTGACATAATAAATACACCTGGTAATGTAAATTTGGAGGAAGATGCATTGAGAATAAATTCATATAGAAGGTTGAAAAAATTGTCCTTTGATCATTGGTAGATGTTGTCAATGATATGAACCATGAACATGGAATGTGATGACTTAGGGGATTTGTGGTTTTATTTCATGTTTCATTGGTAACTGATTTGGTGAATATGGTTAATGATTCATGGACATCTGATTCATAATTTGTGGCTATGAGGTCAAAACTGAATGGTGGGGAAACCATTGAGGTATGGATTCTGGATGGGAGTTCAGTACTATGGTTTAGAAATTAGATGTCCATTAATATGGATTAACGTAAATATATTTTTCATACATTCCACCTTTCAATATGGGTTTTTCATTCTAAAATATAAAAAATTTATAATCCATTGAAAGGACAGTTTTGTTGGGTCGATATGAAAAGGAAGGTGACTATGTTTTTTTGAGATGCTTAAATTTTCAGATGGTTAATGTAGAGTGGAAGGGACTTGTAGGTATACTAATATATTTAACTATCCTGGTTTGGAAATTGGAGAATATATATATGGATTTTGTAATATATCTCTCAATAATAGTTCAAAAACATGGTTCTATGTGGGTGATAGTGGATTGGCTCACAATGTCAGCTCATTTCATCCATATTTATAACTCTCATGTATTGGAAGGTTTTTCACAAATCAATATCAGATATGTGGTAAAAAGGAATGGTGTTATAGATTCAATATTGTTAGATTGGGATCTATGGATTATAAATCATATTATAAAATCCTTATCAAAATCCCTAAGGGTTCAGTGGACTAGGAGTATGGCGTATCATCCCTAGATTGATTGCCAATCGAAAAGCAGGAAAAAAATTTGGAATACATGTTTTAGCCCGATGTAATTTTTTTGGTGGCTCATTGAAAGAGAACATACAATTAGTGTAGTTATTATATAACAATAGTTATTAGGCCTCAATAAAAATCAAACCTTCTAAAGCATTATATGGGAGTCCATACCATTATCCACCTTTCTGGGTGGAAATAAGTTATACTTCTCTATTTGGGTGAATCCTTTTTTATGAAACAGTGGAAAATATTCAGCAGATCATAAAATTAATACAGATGGCTTAGAGTTATTAGACATCATGTGCATATCATTGTCGATAAGCATTTTCATTAGAGGTGAGCGATCATATAATGGAACAATGTTTAAAAAAAATAAATGAAACACAAGAAAATTTTTATTAATTGGATATTTATAACTAACCATTAAACATATTTTTTTTCTTCTATGTTTTGAATTTTGAAAAAAGGTCATCTACAATTGTGTTCAGTAGGTTATTTGGATTCTGATGGAACCAAATTTTTTTTGGTCAATTGTAATATTCCCGAATGAATAGTAATATAAATACTAATATGACCTTATTGAATAGTAAATTTTATTATAATTTGTTTTATTAAGGATTTAAGATAATGAAATCTTGGTCAATTTTTCAATGTGATATAATACAGTTATAGAATTTAGATTGGTAATTTTTTAATAAATTATGATTTTATTTTCAAAATTAATTAATAATATTTAAAAAATAATTTTCAAAAAATTGATTTCATTTTTGAATTATATCAGTTGATAAATGGACAGGGTGAATTTTTGGGATTTTCCTGAAACAGTTGCTTTGTTGGGGAATAGTAAAAATACAATTTTGATTTTCGGTGTGTTTAATGACATCATTAATGATATAATAATGATGTAATAATTCTCGAGACTTGTGTACAATAAAATAATATATGAGTTTTCCCAAGTTGCCAATACCGTAGGATAATTTCATGGGAAATCCAATGGGTTTTCAAACACTACTAATGTGGTGTCCCTTGGAAATTATTAAAATCTTCCCTCACTTTTGCTATAAACACCATCCAATTCAATAATTCCATTAATTATAAATTTCCCATAAAAAAATCTCTGGCCTTATTACCTCCCTATTAGTCCTCCCAAGGATTACTAATGAACCAAATGTCCCAACCTTCAATTCATAGAAGTTACTCAACAAGGAAAGATAATTCTCAACTTCAATCTTTCTTTTTTACATTCATTTTCTCTTTTATGTTGGATAACCTTCATGTTTCGATACCATGTTCTTATTTTCATTTTATTATATATCAATTATATTTTATCATTCTTTTATGGATGGTTGACCCCTATCCTTTCTCTTTTTAATGTTTTTTAAAACCTTGTTGCATAGTCATTAGGCTACCAAATATTCATAACGAATTTCTGAATTATTATATTATTTCGAGTTCTTTTCTCTTCTTATTAATTCTTCATATCCCCTTATCCAAGAGGAATTAATGATAATTTATATTATATATTCTTCATGTAATCGTGTTTATGCAAGACTCACCACTACGTTTCTTCTCCTCTGCCACATATTCAAAAATTTAAAACACCGTCTAAGATGTGTCGATTTACCAAAATTGTCGATGATGTGATTTCAATTTCTTTTACATATTTAAAGTCTGGTCATGAATCCATTTATATAGTTGAAACAGATTATAATTTATTAATTGTATATTATATTAGTTAATGGAATCATTTTGTACACATGTGATTAATTTATAATACAAAACGAGTTCATTACGATCGAAGAATCACCAAAATGACCTAAAGAATATCCAAAATGTTTTACATTATGAATCAACCTCATTTCAGAATTCAAAATGATAAGTGGTATAATTTATTATAATGTAAATATGTAAATACAATTCTATTCTATTTATGGAGTTTTACTTCCAATTTACAAAAATATCAAACATGAACCGATCATGGAAACCATGTAAATAAAGCACCTGACATAATGTAAATAACAAAATATTACTAAAAAAATGTATCAAATGATATTGTAAAATGATCATATAAGGTATTATAAACATTATTATGTTTCAATAAGATATTAATATCACTCTTTTAAAAATTATACAGAATGTTTATGCACTTTTTAAGTAATAATAACACTAGGTAATGGAATTTGTAACCCAATTTTGATTCTATGTGTTAACTGTTTCATTATTAATTATGTGGTAATAATATTATTATTGTGATAAATTTTGGTTTATATTATTTTTCACTATGTTTATTTACAATTTATACACATATAGATTCCATTATATTAATTCTCACCTCAATTATATTTTATGGAACTTTCCTTTTAAAATAATTTTAAAATTCTCATTAATAAATTTCAAAAGTATTTTTTTATATATTTATATGGAATTAATGTCTTATAATGATAAAAATATACATTATTATAATGATATATTCCATTGAAGTTATTTATGTTGTTTTGAGACCATTATAGATAAAGATATTTTGGTTTAGCCAATTATAGATTATGATATGTTGGGTTGGGCCCATTATAGCTCAAGATATGATGGGTGAGCCCCATTATAGATATCCAATTCATTGGGTACTATAGAGATGGAATTTGAAAAAAATGTTTTTCCAGGTGTAAGGGTGAATGTAAGAGTAATATGGTAAATATGTCCCCAGGGAAAATACATTATGTCTCTATGCATATGAGTTTTTTTTATTACGAGTTTTATTTTTTTTATGTTATCACTTGACTAACACTTTTTTCATAATATACACTAATGTGTTTTATAATCGTCCCACCTATTTTAAAATGTTTTTTCATGGGATATTGGGATATTTAATAGGAAGAAGGGAGTCATGATGGTTGATATGGAGTTTTTTTAAGGAAATAATGTTTTATATTATGAATAAAATGGATATTGTTTTAGTAGTATCCTCTTGTATGAACGTGTCATGTCATGTATGTAAGATATCCTCATTATTTTAAACTGTAATCCCAAAAAGATCCTCAATGTGTAATAATGTCTGGTATTGTGTAAAATTAATGATTAAGTAGTGATTTATAGTCAGGTCCTTATAGTTGGTATCAGAGGATGGTTCAGAGAACTTTAAGGGTTGGGATGATATTAAAATAATACCATAAATGATTTTCACTCTAGGGTAATTTGAAATATTAATGAATTTAAGAATTACCATGTTTTATCAAGTATGTCTTTTTTATTCGGACGGGTTTTCCATCAAAGAAATAGGGAAGCTGAAGTAGGAAGGAACCAAAATGCTAATTTGTGTACGAATCTGTAGCCCATAATGGTGGGAATCAGAATTGAGAATTTCGTTATATGAAGGGCTATGTTTACCCAAGTAATAAATGGGGGTGGTTCCCATTTTAGAGAAGAACATGATCTAACACAAAGAAACATGTATTTTGTGGAGCATTATATAAGGAAATGTCCTCCAAATTTCAGTGGAACTGCAGATCCAGTGATAGTTGAATGATGGATCAATGCTCTAAAAAAGATATTTGATGTCATGGGATGTTCGAAATGTCAGAAGGTAATACTATAAATTTATCCATTGGAAAGAGAATCTGATCAATGGTTCTATTTGGTTAAGAGTATGAGAGAAACTGATGATCTTGAATGTCTGGAATGCAATGATTTTAGGAGTCTTTTTCTTGGAGAATATTATCCCAAAATTTTTCGACCCGGAATAGAGAAACAATTCTTGGAACTGAAACAGAAAGATGAAGATTCTGGGGTAACATATGAAGCTAATTTTACAAGAATGGTTATGTACGTACCAGATTTTTCTTGGGATTTTGAATGTAAAATAAAAATATTTTCCCTTCTTTTGAAACTGTTTTTGCGCAAATATTTGTCCTCATGGGAGTTTAAAATATATGAGAAGATGGTTGGTTGTGCTAAAAAAGTTGATATGTAGTTTTATGACACATATGTGCCTCGTGATGAAATGAACAATAAGATGTTAGGTTTGATGGAAATGGGGAAGAACTCATCAAAGAAGTCTAAAAGTAAGTAAATGAATTTCCCTTCTTATGAAAAGGGTGGTAAACGGTATCCTACTGAATGTATTGTAAATTCTATGAAATTCTACAGATGTTGAAATTCTGGACCCATGCCTCATGAGTTCTTGTAAAATTCTCTGAAAATTAATTAGAATCCAATGGTGAGATGATTCAACTATAATGAATTGCGACATTTTGCTAATGCTTGTCTGAAACTAGTTACTCAAGAAGGGAATTAGAAAGATTGGAAGAAGAAGGGCTTCGTAAAATCATTTGCATCCACTTCCATAGATGTTGAACCATCAAATGAGGTGGTATCATGTACATTTCTTGTTTTTACATATTTCACAAATGAGTGGTTTGATTCAGGTTGTACACATTCATTCATTACTGGGAAATTTTTAGAAAAAATTGGAATACAACCTCATGAAAGGAAACAAGATCTAATGGTAAAAACACCTGGAGGAAATATTGTGGCCAAAATAAATTATATGAATCTATATAACCTGGTATGTGGAATGATATTACCTAAAAACCTTCTTTCCTTTCCTCTATTATAGTTTGATTGTAATCTAGGTATGGATTGGCTTTATTTTTATCATGTTAAGATAGATTTCAGAGAAAAAGAAGTTGTTTTTCAGAGAGAATATCAGTTTGTGTAAAATAATGAACCCATAACATTACTAAAAAATCAAGAATCTCATAAATTGATAAATTATGGAAATGAAAGTTTTCTTGCCCATATTTTTGAAGATATGGGAACAATCTTGATTAATGATTTACTAGTGGTAAATTAATACCATGATGTTTTTCCTGATTTTTTTCTAGTGGTATTTGTAATCGAGTGGTAGAGTTTACTATAGACTTAGTTCTTGATGATATTCCAGTTTCTAAACCCCCATTTCAAGAAACTAAAATATAACTTCTGGTATAAAAAAGGCAGTTGCATGAATTTTTAGATAAATGATTCATCCGACCTAGCACTACACCATGGGGTTCTCTTGTCTAGTTTTTTAAGGAAAAATATGGTTCAATGAGATATTGAATCAATTATAGAGACTTGAATTACATTTCTATTAAAAATAAGTATCATTTCCCTCATATCGATGATTTTTTTGATCATATCTAGGGAGTGTAGTATTTTTTTCAAAGGTTAACTAGAGGTCATTGTACAATCACTTGAAAGTAAAGGATGATTAAATTCATAATTCTGTGTTCCGTACTAGATATGGTTATTATGAATTTGTATTTATGCCTTTTGGGAAAACTTATACACCTCCTTTTTTCATCGATATTATGATTAGAATATCTCATTGGATCCTTGATATGTTTTTTGTTGTGTTCATTGATTATGTTCTGGTATATTATAGAAGTAAAGAGGATCATAAAAAACATATTTTTTTCAACCAGAAAAAAAGAAACTGTATGAAAAATTCATAAAGTGTTATTTTTTCTTGTAACAGATTTCTTTTCTTGGTAACATTGTAAATACAGATCGAATAAAAATTGATCATTCAAAATAAGTGGTAGATGAATGTAAAAGACCCAAAAATATTATAGAGATTCATAGTTTTCTTGGATATGCTGTATATTTCAAACGGTTTGTCAAAAACCTTGCACGATTATCTATCCCGTTAACTAATTTAACATGAAAAGGTGTTAAATTTGTTTGGACACAGAATGTGTTGTTTTTTATAAAATTGAATAAGAGATTGGTGAATGCTCTCATTTTTTAATTTCCTTCCCAAAATGGAGAATGTTTCACCTATAGTGATGCTCCATTGAATGGACTTTTTGTGTTCTGATGTATAATGATGAGGTAATTGATTATGCTTGAAGTCAATAAAAACCTCATCTGTTAAATTATCCCAATCATGATTTGTAATTCGCATCTATTTTTTTCATTGAAAATTTAGAGGAATAATTTATACAGTTACAAATGTGAAATATATACAAACAATAAAATTATTAAGTATATATTCACTCAAAAGGAATTAAACCTGAGTCAGAGAAGATGGATTGAACTAATAAAAGTTTATGATTGCACGATAAATTACCATCAAGGAAATAAAAACAATGTGGCAGATGCCTTGAGTCAAAAACATCAGGAATCAATAACCTTGTTATGATTTTAACATGATCAATTGATTAATGATTTGATGAATTTTGGCATAGAATTTGTTGGTATAGGGAATACATCTATTTTTTTAGGTTTCAGTACAGTCATTGTTATCATAAAGAATTAAGCAAGCATAGAAGGAAGACTGTTAGCTACAAAAAAGGTATAATTTATTAGAATAGGTATGTTTCCACAGTTTAACCTTATTAATGGTTTTGTTTTAAAATTTGGAAAAAGGTTGTGTGTGCCTTGTGATTCCTAGTTAAAGAAAGACTTAGTGTATTTAGTGCATAGTTCTCCATTTTTAGTTCATCCTGGAAGTACTATGATGTATAGAAACCTTTGGGAGTATTACCGGTGGGATGGAATGAAATTGGTATGCATAATTTACTCTGAAATGCTTGTTTTGTCAATAAGTTAATGTCGAGCGGTAGTTATGGGACGAGATTCTTTCACCATTTCTAGTGCTAGAGTAGAAATGCGAGAATATATCCATGGAATTCATGAAGGGACTACCTACGAATTTTTGAGGTAACAATGTGATTTGTGTTATAATTGTTCGGCTGACAAAATTTGAACATTTCTTTTCTATTCGAGATACAACGACGTTGTAGTAGCTTCCTCAACAGTACCTCAATGAGATTGCTAGGTTACATAGAGTTCCTCTTTCCATGGAATCTAATCGGGATCCCAGGTTCACTTATATCTTTTATAAGGGGCTTCAGAAGTTGTTGGGAATTGAATTAAATTTTATTATAACATTTCTTACTCAATTAGATGGGTAGTCAGAACGATTGATTCAGACTTTGGAGGATAATCTTTGAGCTTGTTCAATGGACTGCCAGGAATGTTGGGATCAACATATTTATTTAGATGATTTTTCTTATAATATTTGTTTTAATTCTAGTATACAAATGGAACCTTTTTAGGAATTGTATTGGAAGTGGTGTCGAACTCCATATTTTTGTGATGAAGTTGGGGAAAGGAATTCGATGGGACCATAAATAGTAGAGGAACTGGTTGTGAAATTGAAGTTGATCTAGAAGCACATGAGGAACGCTCAGAGCATGCAGAAAATTTATGCAGATAATTGATGGAAAGAATTCTTTTTCGTGGTCAAAGACCATGTATTCCTTAAAATATATCCTTGTAAAAGTGTGATGAATTTTGGTAAAAAAAAGAAATATATGTGTGTGATTCATCGGCCGTTTTTGAAGTCCTAGAGAATGTTGGACTAATGGAAAACCCGGTAGCTCTGCCTCATAGTTTATTTGAGGTGTATAATATCATTTATGTTTCAATGTTGAGGAAAAATGTTCCAGATTCATCACATGTCTAGATCTCAAAAGCAATTCAGTAGGAAGAGACCCTTTCATATGACGATAAAATAGCTCAGATTCTTAATCGAAGGGAAAAGGAAATTTTGAATAATGTAATCCATCAGGTAATGGCTTTGTGTAGAAACCACATGGATGAATAAAAAAAGGAATCTGAAAATTCTATGAGGTAATGATACACTCAATTGTTTAATGAGTAAATAAAATTGTGAGGATACAATTTCTATAAGGTACATACAATTTAACACACCATGGTTTTAATGAAAATAAATTTAATGCATGAAAATTAATTTTAAATATATATTTTATTACTATACATTAAAAATAATTTTGTTGCTTCAATGTTTTGAATTTCAAAAATTTGTCATCAACAATTGTGTTTAGTAAGTTATTTGAAGTCGGATCAAACCATCTTGTTTTTTGGTGAATAGTAATATACCGTTATGAATAGTAATATAACCATAATGAATAGTAAATTTTATAATTATTTTAATTTTTAAGGCTTTATGATAGTGACGTCTTGGTTAATTTTTCAATGTTATATAAAAGCAGTTATAGAATTAAGATTGTTATTTTTTGAATTTAGTATGATTTTATTTAAAATTTAAACTAATAATATTTAGAAAATTATTTTCAAAATATGGGGTTCATTTTTGAATTCCATATATTGAAAAATGGTCACTGTGAATTTTTGGTATTTTTCTGAAAGAGTTGATTTTTTCTGGGAATAGTGAAAATTCTATTTTGAGTTTCATTGTGTTTAATGACATCATTAATGATGTAATAATGATGTAATTATTCTGGTCGACTTTTATACAGCAAAATAAGTTAGGAGGTGTCCCATGTTTCCAATACCATGGCAAAATACTATGGGAGAGCACATGGTTTTGTAAATACCATTAATGAGGTGTCATTTGGAAATTATTAAAATATCCCATCACATTTTCTATAAATACCAACCCTTTCATTCATTAAATTATTTAAAATTTATCCCCAAAAAATATATGGCCTTATTACCTCCCTATAATTCTTTCCATGTTTTCCTCAAGCAACCAAGGTCCCATCCTTCAAGTCTAAGGTGTTACTCTACAAGGTAAGAAAATTCTTAACTTCATTCAATCTTTTTCCATTCAAGTTCTCTTTTATGTGGAATAACCTTAAAGCTTTCATACCATATTATTCATTTAATTTTATTATGTATTTTTCCTATTTTATTATTCTTTTATGATTGGCTGACCCCATGTCCACTGTCATTTTAATGTTTTACAAAACCTTGTTGCATAGTCATTAGGCAGCTAACTTTTCTTAAGAAATATTTTAATTATTCTTTTATTTTGAGTTCCTTTATCTTCTTATTCATTCCTCATATCCCCTTCTCCAAAAGGCATGAATGATACAATATATTATATATTTTTTATTTAATCACGTTAATGGAATACTCACCATTACATTTCTTCTCATCTCCCTCTAATTCACAAAATTAAAACGTCGTCTGTGATGTGTCGATTTACTGACAACGTGGATGATGTGATTTCAATTTATTTTAATTATTTCATGTCTAGTCATGAAAATATTTATATGGTGTAACCAAATTGTAATTAATTAATTATATCTTATATATGTTACTTGAATCATTTCTTACACATGTGATTAAATTATAACAAAAAACGAGTTCATTGTGAACGAAGAATCACCAAAATCACCTAAACAAATATCATTAAAGATTTCAGTTATGAATTAACCTCATTTTCCAATTCCAAATGATAAATGGTAAAATTTATAGTTCTTGAAATATTTAAATACCATTCCATTATAATTCTGGAGTTTCACTTCCTATCGACAAGAATATCCTTCATGAGCTGGTCATGGAAACCATGTAAGGAATGCACCCGACAAAATGTAAATAACAAAATATTACTATTAAATGTGTCTAATGATGTCATAAAATGATCATATAAGGTGTTATAACCATTAAAATATTTTATTAATATATTTATAACACTCTTTTAACCATTATAAAAGAGGTTTATACACTTTTGAGGTAAGAAGAACCCAAGGAAAGGGAATTCGTAAGCCAATTTTGATTCATTGGGTCAAACTTCTTATTTATTCATTATGTAGTAATAATATTATAGGTGTGATGATTTTTTGTTTATATTTTGTTTCACTATGGGTATTTATAGTATATACACATATCCATTCCATTCGATTAATTCTCACTCCAATTATTTTTAAGGGACTTTCTTATTAAAATCTTTTAAAAACTCTTTTTAATAAATATCAAAACAATTTTTTTTATATATGTATTTGGAATGACTATTTTATCGTGATTTCAAGATACTTTATTACAATTATATGACCCATGGACATTATTTATGTTTGGTTATTCCCATTAGATCTCATGATATGTTGGGTTTAGCCCATTATATCTCAGGATTTGTTTGATTGAACACACTATAGATCATGATATGATGGGTGAGCACCATTATAGCTCTCCAATACATTGCGTATTCCAGATATGGAAGTTGACCAAAAGTTTATTCCATGTGTAAGGTTTAATATAATTGTGATGTGGCAAATGTGTCCCAAGGAAAATACATTATGTCTCTATACATATGAGTTTTTATGATTATGGGTTTCAATGGATTTTATGTTCTCACTTGACTAAAAATTTCGTTATATATCCCATACCGAGTTTTATACACATACCATGTATTAAAAAAATCATAGGATATAAATATGGTTAAGTGGATGTAGGGAGTCATGATGGTTGATATGGACTATTGTTAAAGAAATCATGTTTTAAGTATTAATGTTTTATAATATGAAAAAATGGATATTGGTTTAGTAGTATTCTCTAGTATGAACGTGGTATGTCATGTATGTAATATATCATAATTAGTTATAACTATAAACCAAAAATTATCCTAAATGTGTAATAATGTCTGGTCTTGTGTGAAATTCATGATAAAGTAACGTTTTATGGATCAGTCCTTTTAGATCATGTGTTTTTTAGAATCTCACCAAGCCTAAAATATCCTCATTTTGGAAATAATGAAAAGTTATCTCCTTAATAGATAATCCCTTTTGAGATTCATGAATGGGTTAGTGAGGTGAAGTGTCACTTGGAATTTCCACAAGAGTTAACTATAATGCATAATGTGTTTCATGTGTCTCAGTTGAAAAATTACAAGCCTGATCCTCACCATGTGATTCAATGGGATCACATTGACCTATTACCAGATACTACAATAGTTCATGTGCTAGTGAATATTTTGGATAGGTAAGTTAAATTAGTTCATGAAAAAATTATTGGTTTAGTTTTGGTTTTCTGGAAACACGGTCATATCCAGAAAGAGACTTAGGAATGGAAGAATGAAATGAATGAGAAATGTCCAGAAATTTTTCAAAGAAATAGTGATTTTATTTTTTTTGGATTGGTAATTCCAATGGTCAGTATAATTTAGAACCCCTAGTTTCATGTAAGTAACTGTTATTTTATATATTTTAAGTATATAATTTTTTTAGAGATGTTTGTTATGTTTATGAATCTTTTGGAATATTTTTAGTGCTTTTATGCTAGTGAATGGTTGGTGAAGGGTTTCGGGGACCATGTAACACCTATAAGAAACCGTACATAGTGATATATATGCCAAGGGGAACGTACATTGGTGGGTGATCGTTTTTTTCTAAACCATGATGCTACCCAAAATAAACCATTAAAAGTGAGATAAGGGATTTTTTAACTATTGACGCACGATTTTTCAAACCATGTGGGTCAATTGTGTGATGTTAATTCATGAGGGAATGGCTGGAATATGGTTTTATAAAAGATCAAAAAATGTTGATCTTGGTTTGTATTTTTCTTTAGCCCATAATTCATACTGTCATTCATCCTAAAATTTGTGTTTCTCCCTCCCAAATTCTACGGAAGATTTACTCAATGATATCGAACTGATCCGAAGGTGTTTCTTAGTTCATTTTATTCCCGACTCTTACGGCAAGTCATCATTTTAGGATGTTTTCAATGGTTTTCTTTAGATATACTTCACTCACTCTATCAGTTTCATATATTTAGTTCATCAATGTAGAGATCTAATGTTTTAGATTCCAATTATTATTATATTTCTCTTTTTTGATTACAGGGGAGATGTCTAATGCTGGTTTTTGGATATTCAACCTCATTTCCATGACATTTCTATGTCATATTTCATTGTCGCCATAAATCCCAATGAAGGTGGATTAAATCTTGAATCATATTATTATAACATGAATTCGCTGCTTCAAATTTAATTTTCTGATTGAAATTTGTTGTGATGTTTTTTGAATTTCTTGTTGGAAACCCTCATTTGTGACATTTTATAGAATTGTGTAAATTGGGTGTCTTGGGGAAAGTGAAATGGGTAAAAAGATTTTAAAATGATTACTTTTAAATAATTTTTTGGTTTTGAGATGTGGAAAATATTATCAATAAAAGGATGGGTTACTTAAATAATTTGTTTGAATGGTTTTAAAATAAGTATGGTTTTATTAATATGGTTGAAGGGGTTGTTTTGGAATTCGTTTTCTCATTATTGAGGTGTATTTTAAGGATTATTCAGAATTGATAAGGGTATGAGGTATCCCCCATATTTATTGTAATGGATAAGGGTCAATACATTCTATATCAAATTCATAATTAAGTGATAGCATAGTGAATGGATGAATCACCACTCATGTGTATAGGGAGGTCTAGGTTGCATGCATCATTGGATGTGTGCACATGTGGTAGGTAATTTGTTATTAAAAAATGGATTTTTGGAATTGTTTTGAAGTATTGTTTGGTTTCATGCATTGGAAATTGGATTATTTGATAAAACTACTTTAGTATGGAATTTGTATGAATTTTTTATTTTTTTAACTATTTAAAATTATTTTGATATAAATTGTTTTATATAAATATCCTAACTTTTTCTATCAAACTTGTGTGAGTAGGGAATTGATTTGAGGAAAGCCTATGGATTTTCAATAGTCTCCCATGTTTTTTCTGCTTTTGCATATATATTTTATCCTTAAATTGGAAAAGGTAAAGAATCATAATTCTTTTGTGGTGCATAGTGATACTAGTTCTATTTTGTGGAGGGGAAAATGAATCTTGTTGCAACTTGGAGTTATGTAGTTTTCTTTGAGTTTTGTTGGTTTTCATATACTGTGTACTTTGATGTTTTGTATTCTTCTGTTTTGGTACTCTTTTGATGTTTCATTTTGATATAAATTTCATTACATTGAGTTGTTTTGTGTTTATAATCATGAATTGGGTATTATTCATTTATTAAGGAATGTTTTGTCAATTGTTTTACTTTCAAATGAAATATCACCCCCAAATATTAATGAATACCTTAAAATTTATTACCAGCCTTTGGTGCCTTTGGGATGTCTCTTATAGCCCTGTAATGTCTTTTTCCTTCTCAATCCAATGAAGAAGGGCATAATATTAAAATCCATATCGTCTTGTTCGATCTATGAATAACACATGGTCATCAGTTCTGTCAGTCTCAGAGTTGAAATTCATTTTGGTTTGTTCCTTATGTTGGGATGGTAATAATGAGTAGGATTGTTTGGACATGAAATGTAGAGAATAAAAATATGTAGCTTAATTTTTTAAAATTAAATTCATGTCTATTAGGAGCTCGACAAATATGTTTTCGGGAGACACTTATAGGAGTGATATCACATTGTCATGGGTTTAACGAATGGGACAATTATGACAAGAATTATTAAAATTACTTCCCACTGGGAGTACATATTTCATTTTGGTTGATTATTTGGTGAAAATTGTAGTTTTTAAATTATTTAAATTGTTTTCAAATGAAATAATTTGAAAAGTCAGGAAATTCTTCTTTTTATTAAATATTGTTTTTAAAAAGAAAGTTAAAATTTTTCAAAAATGGTTTATCGTGGAAAATTTATAATTTGGGAAATACAAGTTCTGATAGTGAGATGCGGTGGAATTTGAATTTTTTAGGCCATAAGTTGGAAGATAGTGAGGCATATGGATTTTTTTCTGTATAAAAAATGGAACCAGGCAGGAAGTATTGGAACCAACCTGAAGAGTATACTGAGATTAATATTTTACCTGAGCCAAATATGAACCCATAACTATTTCATAGTATTGTTCAAGCCTTTCATGTTGTCGAAAGTTGGACCCAATTTTAAAAACCAAGTAAATTGGATCATTCAGCCATGTTATAGAAGAATAATCATCCCATATTTTGGGGTGATTAAAAACTAGAGAATGTAGAGGTGTGGCTGAACAGGATGATTCAAATATTCAATTTTCTTGACACACCAGTAGAGTAGAATGTTAGGTTGTCAGAAAATATGATTGATGATCTTTCAAACCATTGGTTGGATTTATTAGTTCATGCTAAATCAGACCATGGCCTTTTATAGGAGGATTTTGGGAATTTTTCAAATAATAATTATATCACCACAGGGTCATAATTTCAAGAATGAATTATTAATTATGCTTGAAATAAGAGATGAGCAATGTGATGTAATATAGGGAAAAATTCATGAATTTATTCCCTTTTTTACCTGATGTTGTTTCTAGGTTATTATTGTTGGACCAAATCGTTAAATCAGGGAATAATGCGTATATTCACTTGAAAATTTATTTGATTTTTATATCTGATTATTTAGAGATGGTGAATACAAAAATGGGGGTTGAAATTTATATATTAGGTTTTTTCATTGGAGAAAAAATGTTAATACCAATGGGAAATAGAGGAAAATATAATGATAATAGCAAGAGAGAGAGGGATAACTCTTTCCAAGGTGAGAGTATGGATCAAAATCAAGTATCTATGTAATTTATTCTTCCTCTAAAACCAAAGAGACAGCTTGGTTTCTTCCTGTTTGGTTCATTCGACCACTTGAAGTGATAATGTGTGGAACAACCTCGATAATTCCATTATTGAAATCAGATAGTGCATCTTTAGCACTATTATCTCATTTCTATAAGGTCAGGTGTTTGGTACACTTCCCATGGGTTGTAGGAATCATATTCTTTTATGGGGTGAGGGATGAAAAATACCTCTCATAAGTATAACAAAGAAATATAATCAGATACAAGGAAAAACATTACTCTTATGTGGGGAAAATCTCAATAAGTGAAAAAGGAAAAAAATTAATAAGCAAAAAATTATATGGAGCTGATCTAGTGATTGTGGATCATCAGTCTGGACCATCGATGGTGAGATGTACTATTATTTTGAATTCCACCCTTATGGTAGTTTTTTTAAATGGGTTGATCACATTCCATTATTACTTGTTTTGAATTTCATTTTCCACGATAAAATGTTTAGATGATTCGTTCTGTGTAAAAACATTAATAATATCCTAGTCAAAAAGAATTTTGAGCATTTCAATGTAGATTATATTATATATATGTTGATAGAGGTGAGTTGATATAGTACTTCCTGGTGATTGAAATGGATTTTTAAGATATAATATAGGGAATGGATTGGTTGACAATTTTCAAGGCTTACATCGAATTTTATACTCTATGGGATAGTATTATAACCAATGATGGCATCAATTATTTCATTAAATGAGAACCGAATGTAAAAATAGATGGAAGAAGTTTTTTTGGCACCAGAAATTGGAATGATTGCATAATAGTTGTTAGTGTTAACATTGTAATCAATGGAAGAGATGGGTAATAGAAACTTTCGAACTGTTTTTAAAAACATTGCATATGTTTTTTCCAAGATGTTTTCATGGTTTCAACTCATATGTGAAACAAAGTTTATGATTCAAATATTTCTAGAGACTAGTCCTATTTCCCTTCTATCTTATTAGATGTAACCAAATGAATTAAGGGAATTGAAACTATATTTGGATGATCTGAAAAACAAGGGTTCATATGGCCGATCAATTCTCCATGGGTAGCACCGGTGTTGTTTATCAAGATGGAATATGGAAATCAACACCTAATTGACGACGATCATAAGCATACCCTAGTTACAATAATGAATTGGTATCCACTTCCATGCATTGATGATTTCTTCCAACAATTGAGGTGAGAACAACAGTTCAGTACAATTGAATTGCGATTAGAATATAACTAACCATGATTTTAGAATAAGGATAATCTGAAGATAGATTTAAAGAGTAGATATGGACATTATGTATAAGTGGAAGTGTCTTTTAGTTTTACCAATTAACCAATTTAATTTTCCTAATTTATGAATTGGATATTCTAAATAAAACTACATTATTTTATAGAGATGTTCATGGATGAAATAATTATGTATTCATGTACAAGGTATCAACATTATAAATAGTTGTTGAAAACATTGGGAAACTTTTGGGATCATCACTTTTATTATAAATTTTCAAATTTGGATATTTGGAAATAATAATTAAGAATTATTGTAAATGTAATTTCTGAAAGAGATGTTGTTTTTGGATCCAGAAAAGATAGAGGCTCTTATCTCTTAGAAACCACTAAATACTATATTCCAGATACATAGTTTCCTTAGTAAGGATGGTTATTTCCGAATACATTCATATGAATTATCTTGAATTGTCTCACTTATGATATCTTTGAAAATGAATAATGTCACATTAAAAAGGGATAATGATTGTTTGATGTCTTTTCAAGAGCTCAAATTTCACCTAAAATCCTAAATTATCTTAAATCATCTAGAATCAGGATAAGGGTATGTGGTGTATTATGATGATTTGGGATCAAGGATTGGATGTGTTCTCATGTAGGAATATCATGTTGTTTCTTATAGATCAATAAAATTATGATTTCTTGATAAGAAATACCCAATACATTATTTGGAGTCAGCTTATGTAGTCCATGCTCTGTAGACATGGTGTTATTATCTCTTTGGTGAGAAATTTATAATGTTCACAGATTACGAAATGAGGAATCATATTATTCAAAATGGTATTGTAACATGAGATAATGAAGATGGATGGATTATCTCCAATTTTATTACTTTGAATTAATATATACACTAGTAAAGGAAATACAATGAAAGAGTTATTGAGTACAAATTTGTACACTCAGTTGGTAAAATGGGCTTCAGATCATAGTAAGTTGATGTTAGTGATAGAATTCATGAAAATGGAATTAGAAGAATGAGGTGATGTTGTGATCTTCTATCATGTTTCATTGGTTATTGATTTGGGGAATATGGTTAAATAGTCACCTTTGTCTGATTCAAAATGTGTGTCTATGAGGTAAAAACTTAATGGTGGGAAAACCATTGAGGTATGGATTTTAGATGGGATTTTAGTGTTTCAGTTCATAAATTAGATGGTCATACATATGGTTGGTCCGGATCAAATTCTTCATGTTTACAACCCTTTGGTATGGAATATTCATCCTAGAATACAGATAATGTTTAAGGCATTGAAACCACAGTTTTAGTGGGTATGTATGAAAAGTATGTTGGCTGAGTTTGTTTTGAGATGCTTAATGATTCAATAGTTTATAGTAGAGCATCAAGGACTAGTATATATACTACAGCCTTTACCTATCCTTGTTATTAAATTATAGTAGACAACTATGGATTTTGTAACAGCTCTCCCATGAATGGTTTCAAAACATGATGCCATGTGTGTGATAGTGGATCATCTCACAAAGCTATCTCATTTCATACATATTCATTAATCCTAAATTGTGTAAGACTTATAAAAAATTATATCTAATAAGTGTTAAATAAGAATGGTATACCAGTTTCAATAGTTTCAGATAGAGATCTGAGGATTATGTATAATTTTTGTAAATCCATACAAAAATACTATGGAGCTCAACAGAAAATTAGTGTGGCATATCATCCCTAGACTGATGGAAAATCCAAAAGGATGATAACCAGATTGGAATATATGTTGAGGGCGTATGTATTATATTTTTGTAGATAATGGGAAGAGAACATACCATTAGTGGAGTTCTCATATAACAAAAGTTTCCAGGAATCGATAAAATCCAATATTATGAAGTATTTTATTAGCATCCTTTCCATTACCCACATTTTTGGGTGGGCAGGAGTGAGACTTCTCTAATTGGGCTGATCCTTTTTCATGAAATAATGGAAATTATTCAGTTGCTTAAGAATGGGATGGATATGGCCCACAATCATCAGAAATCGTATGTAGATCATTATCGATGGACATCTCATTCGAGGTGGGAGATCATGTGTTTTTATAATCTCTCCAAGGCTTATACATCATCTTTTTGGAAATATGGGAATGTTATATCCATGATACAAAGGCCCTTTTGAGATACTTGAGTGGGTTTTTGTGGCATAATATCACTTGGGATTGCAGATATAGTTCAATTTTTTTATAAGGTGTTTCTTGTATCTCAAAAAAAAATTTACCAGCCTAATCCAAACCATATGATTTGATGGGATCACATTTCCCTATAGTCGGGTTCTATGTAGGTGCATGTTCCATTGCAGATTGTGGATAGGAAAAGGAAATTCTATTTTGAGAAAATCACCATTCTAGTGTGTTTTTTGTGGTAATGGGGTCATATCCAGGAAGAAACATTAGAATGATATAAAGAAATGAAAGAGAAATAGGAAGAACTATTTCAATGAAATGGAGGTTTTTTCTTTGTATAAATTGAAAGGAAAATGGTGGGTAGAATGTATCACCATTGGTTTTAAATATTTAACCTTTATTTTATGTATTTTAAGAATATTATGTATTTTGGGGATGCGTATGTGTGTGTGGGATAATATTGGAATGTATTGGGGATTTTTTATAGGTCCATACTTGGTGCATGATTTGGGGAAGACATGAAAATCCAATAGGAAATCATGAACAACGAGACAAAGGCTACGAAGATTTAGTATGAGGAGGTGCATAGTTTTTCTATACCATGATTTTAACTTGGAGATAATATGCAATGTGGGATTGTGGGTTTTTCATGTTTAGCACACAGTTTCCCTAAACATGTGGGTCAACCATATGAGGATCCCCCTATAGGATGTGGTTGGTGCACAATTTCCACATAGCTTCCAAAAATATGTGTCTAACCTTAGATGGTTTAATAACAAGATCTATAAAAAGTGGATATAGGTTAATATTAGCCATTAACCCATGTTTATTTCTCCATTTTGACCCTAACCTGGTTTTTATCACTCCCAGAGGCCAAAGTAGCTTTTCCCCATTGATTTATATTTGATTTGATTGTGTTTCATGGTGTGTTAAACCACAACTCTCACTATAAGTCATCATTTTTTCTGTAGGTATCCATGGTTTCCCTTAAATCAACCTCTCTCTCTCCCTTTATGTATTTTTATATCTATTTCAACTATAGATGGACCTATGGGTTTTTATTCCAAATATGGTTAGATTTTGTTATGACAGGATAAGAGATCTATGATGGGGATTTTGGAGATTCAACCCGATTTTGTTGAAATTTATTTGTCATTTTCATTATTTCCAAACATCCTAAGGTAGGTGATGTCACTATTGGATCCTATTATTAGAACTATAAGGCTTAGATTCAAATTTATTGTTTTTATTGAAATTATATGTGAATTTATTATTGTAATCCATCTTTGTTGATGGTTTATTGAATTGTGGAAATTTGGTGTTCATTGGAAAATGAAATTGGTAATATTATTTTAAAGGGCTATTTTTAAAAATAATATTTTTATGCATAGAAAAGTGTTTCCAATAAATGGTTTGTTTTTTAGAAATCATTTTTTTAAAAGGATTAAAAAAAATGGTTTTATTAAAATGGTTGAAAGGGTTGTCTTGGCATTGATTTTTGGCATTATAGTGGTGATTGTTTATATGAATTCCGAATGAATAAGGTTATTTTGTCTCTCCCATCATTGGTAGGAAGGATTAGGTTGAGGAACTTCCTCCATAAAAATGGTTCATTAAGAGATGATTTATTGAATGCATGTCACACCACTCACTATAATTGGGAGTTATTTATTTCATGCATGGTTGGTAGATTGTATGTGTGGAAAGGAATTATTTATACCAAGATTGAACATGTGGAATGGTTTTTAAGAATTTTTTGCTTACATTATAGGGATATTGGTTTATTTGGGAAAACATATTGAGAATGTAACTTTTTATTTTATAATAAATTTTTATACTATTTCAAATGTTTTTTATATAAATTGTTTTATATAAATTTGATAACATGTTCTATAATTTGTGGAATGATTAGGGAAGTCATTTAGGGACATCCCACTATGTTTCGTTAATCTCCTCTACATTGGAACATTGTTTCATTTAGAGATATAATTTATTGAGAAATGGGAAATGGTAAATAATAAAACATCTCTAGTGGTTAATAGAGACAATTGTTCGATTTTGTGGAGTAGAGAGTAGAGAATGTTTGATCTTCTAGTTATGATTTTTTATTTGTACGTTGTTAGTTTTCATCAATTGTCTACATTGATATTTTTGTAGTCTTACACTGTGGAACAATTTTTTAGTTTAGTTTCTGTATAAATGGTATTACGTTGTGTTTTTTTACATTTATTATCTTACATCATGTATTAGTCTTTTGTTATGGATTGTTTTGTGGGTTATTTTACTTTCAAAGAGAAATCGTCCCCTTCCTATTAATGAATCCCTTGGCATTTATTACCAGCCTTTGGCACCATGGGGATGTCACTTCAGGCCATGTAATGTCCTTCGGTCTTCTCAAGACAATGAGAAGGGGCATGGTGTTTCATGAAAATTATTTGTTTTCAATTTTGAAAATGGATAACTCATTTGGAATCAATGGGTCCAAATTTAGAAAATATGTCACTTTTATTTTTAGTTAACATTAAAAGTAATTGTGGTAAATGTATTACAATAGTAATGGGTAAATTGGAAATTTTAGATTAATAACAAGTGATAAGGCCCTAATTTTTAATCCTATCTCTAATTGGATGAATTTAATTAGACCCCTAACACCTGTTTTTTGAAATTGAATTGTTTATTGTAAAAATATCCATGAAAATGCCTTATGTGTAACATAAATCAATAAAAGTCACCAAATGTCTCTTTCATTATCATAAATATATGTTATGTGTCCAAATTGACAAAAATATGTTATAAATAATTATGAGAATCAATTTTAACATAATAAACATATTTTTAGGATACAAATTTATTTTTGACTTTTGGGGACACAGGGATATTGTTATGATTTTTATAAAATTTTAGATAATAATAAGTCAAAGAATTCACATTCATGTTTTAAATACTATTTATTTTTTAATATAGGGTTCTCCAGAAGATATTTTTGACTATATATATACTAATAAAATAAAAATTATTTATCTACATCAAGGTATTTTATTTTTAATTTATAGTGAATAAATATGTACCTTAAATTATTACCCAACAATGATGAAGTAATTATCAATTAATAAAAAAATCACATAAATAATTATAAAAATATTAAACTAAATATAATTTTAATTAATTAAGGTGATATAATAACGTAATATACGTCTATGACATATTTTATATGTATTAAATTATTTTATAGAAGTCATATTTTTTAATATTTTCTAAAAGTCAATTTAATGAATAGTGTCAAAAGTAAAGATAATGAAAATATTTCAAAATTATATTTTAAGAAATTATTTAAAAATCATACAATGAATCTTTAAAAATATAACGTAACAATTATATGGCATAATATTTCCTAAATTTTTCATTAATATTCCAATTTACATAACATAGGTAAATATTAGAACATTTATTATAGAAAACGTAATAAGCATATTTAAAATTAAAATTGGTTAACTATTGGATAATATAAATTATAAGGTTTAAAATAATTACATATCAATTCTAACTTTTATTGGTTGATGATATTAAATAATTATAATATGTTATCTTTGAATATGGTTCTATTTTTGGGGTTTTTATTGAAAATAAATTCATCACAATTTATCCATTGATAAAATTCAAAAAGTGACTCATAACTTAATTATAAAAGGAAACCAACACCCTCATATCATCACATCTATTTTATCCTTATATGTAGACCATATCCTACCAATTTATATTCTTAACTTCTATATACACATTCTATAGGTTTTGGTATACTCAAAATTGGAAACCAAAATTTCTTTAGAGGAAATTCAAAGGAGTCATTCCGAAGAAGAGGTAATCACTCTAACCGATCACTTCTTTCTCTATTATTCATTACCTAATAAAAATATATTATTTTTGTCATAAAATAATAAATTAATAATAATAAATATTCTAAAATTGTATTATTATTTTTAAAATACTATTATACACCAACTTTCTCATTAAACAAGAAGTGAAAGTATCACTCATGCGTACATACAACATACCGTCTCCACATAGCGATACATTAAAATTTTCATCACCACATTATTGGGATAGGAATTATGAGGAAATTAGTTATTATATATAATATTTATAATATAATTTAACCACATTAATTATAATATGATTTCAACCTTATCATCATCAAATATATTAAGAAATGATAATGTTTCTCATGCGTATGTATGGACTACAATCTCCACGATGCAATGTTATTTTTTTCACTTATATTTCAAAAATATGGTAAAAATGAGTAATTTTATGAAAATATATGATATATATATAACATAATAATTATTATATAAATGTGTATTATTATTTACCTTTCCTTAAATCCATTATATGAAAAATGGAAATAGTGTTTGTGCGTATATATGGACTACCATCTCCATTAACGGTGTAATTCATTTTTTCCTATCGCTTTTTTTTATGAATGGTTATAAATACCTAAATAAGGAATATATATTATTCTTATAAGGTGACTAATAATCTTTAAATGAAGTTACCAGGATCAACTTTTATGGAATAAGACCTCCCTACCAAAACATGCTTCGAAAATGAAGTAGTTATCACCTTGTACATTGATTTTAACTAACAATTATTAATAAACAGATGATGAGATGTTATGAATAAATAAAACAAGGATTGATAATTTTATGAAATAAATTTATAATAAATCCATTTTCATTATACATTAGGTTTTAATTTGAAAAATTACATAAAATACTTTAGGTATTGTAATTTTTATCTTAATTTCCATTCATTTGGTTAAACTACTATTTCATTGATTATTTCCTTATGTGATAATGATAGAAATAAAATTTTATTATATTTCGTTGTATTTACAATTTTTATGTGGATATATATTTAATTCACATAACCAATCCAGTTTATTAATGCTCACTTCAATGAAATGATATTTCTAAGTGTTTATTTCATAGTTTCTTCATTATTATCGATTATTTTTCATTAGGACTCCACTGGGGTATATTTGAATTAAATTTTCATGTTTTATAAAAATTAAATCAAAAAGGGTTTTCACTATTATTATAATAATTTATGAATTCATTTTTACATATTTTTGACTTCTTATTAAATGATTTGAAAATAATATTTTTTTTCTAAACAAGATAATTTAAGACTTTTCCATGAAAATGAAAAATAATTTTTTAACATATAAAACATGAGATCATTTTAACACATTAATGATAACTTAATTTATTAAATATTAAATTAATATTTTACACGGTTCCTTATAAGTGAAATTATTTTTTTCATAATTGACCAACTTTTTAAAAAGTTTTTTTTAAATGGAAGCGATATTTTCCTCAAGAATTATTTGAGGTGATATTTTAAAATAATATTCCATGTTAAGAAAAATTATTTGTTGTTATTTAATTTTTAGAGGGTTATGATCCTCAGATTCCATTTTTATTCTTTCTAGGAATGATTTATGTTTATTATGGATTTATGTTTATGAACTTTTTTTTCTTTTCCATGTGTTATTCCATGATGGAATGTGTATAAAATCTATATATATATATATGGGTTTTGATATGATGAATGATTTATATTATCTTAGTAGAAATATGTATGGTTTTCATTATGTGGTGGGTAAGAACATTAAATCTCTAAAATTAATTTTTTAATGTTTTATATCTCATGAGATAAAAAAAATTGGAATGGGGAGTGAACTCAGTTCATTAGGGGACTTTGTACACCATGATTGTCTTGGGAGTGAATCTTGAATACTAGGATGGTTTTGGGGTGATCCAATTCCACTATGACTGTCTTATAAGAGATAATTGATTATTAATGAAATTATTTTTCTTTATTATGTGTTTTCCACAATTCTGTGTTTTATGCCTATGTTATTTTCTCATGTATAATGTTATTTTATGATTTATTCATTACGAATGTTCAATATTTATTCCATGACTCTATTTCTTTATTTATGTTATGGAAATTATGATTTCCAAATGTTATGTTAATTTATTCATATCTTTATTCTCATGTTTTTTATTCATATCTCATTTGTTTAACCTTACTGAGCTTCTGATATCTCGCATTATTATGTTTATTTTTTCCAATATATGTAGAATTATTTTAGTGAATATTTTTATAAAGAATATGAGGTAAGAAGATTTTATGGGGGATGATGAAGTTATTTCATAAAATATGACTATTATATAACTAATCACTAAAGAATATAAAAATTTATGGTCCTGGCATGGATGATATTATTAGTCAACTAAAAATATGTAATATCTATGTATTTAATGTTATGGAAATTATAGATAGACCCAAATTTAATCTTTCTGAAAGGATTTTAAATTGTATTCATAAAAATTAATACATGTACTAACACACAATATAATACATTTCATGGGACTCAAAATTCGATTCATTGATGATGAATTATAGATAACATTATCCTTAGGGATGCATATAAATAGTGTGAAGTGGTTTATCCACCATATAGGAATATTTAGACCAATGCATGGGGTGATAAGATTCATTATGTGAGGTTATCATTGGCATTTATATCCCATTTTCTTGTTTTTTATTTTTGATTTCTCATTCTCTATTACTTATTTATTACTATAATGAGGGGGTGACTACTACTATGTTATAGGGTGATGTTGGAAAGCGGGAAGTTGTTTTGAATTATTTTTATATATTTTATTCCTTCTTTGGTTTTCTATAATTCATTAATAAAATTCCAATCACTTTTTTTGATTAATCTTGACTACTGATTTGTGAATCTAAGAAATTAATTTTAATTTCACAAATAGATGTCATTAATTAAGAATAAACATTGTTATATTTTGGGTATTTATGTTTAAAAATGTTGTCGATATATAATTGATTGTTTAAATCCTAAAATTAATTTGCTATGGGAAAAGGGGGTTTTCAATATTGAGTAGGGGATACCATGTCCATTGGGTCTACCTCATCTTGACTCTAACACCAACATGAATTAATCAAACTTAATTATAAAATCAAATCACATCTAATCCTTTTGTCTACAAAACCCCAACATGCCTTTCCCTAATAGGTTTCAAAGCATCCTTCTCACTACTTGTTTTCTCTCTTACTCACAATCATTAAAAAATGAAACTATGTTTGTCCATTTTCTAAAAACACTTTTAATCATTCTATTTTAATTTGGATTTTCCTAATAATATTTTAATTCATTTATTCCCATTATTGATGGATTGACCATGATTTCCAATTTTTAATATTTTTAAATTAGTTACTATAATTTGAGTTTTATAAATTTGAGCATTTACCCACTAGAGATAAATAAAAAAACATTAGGGAGACATCAGTATATATCAATGTTAATGTTCTTATATAGATCTAATTGTAGTGGATCGATATAATACACCTATAGATTGTGATAGAATTGATTTCGGCGAATATGACATTTTGAGTAAGGGATTTGTAGGTTTAATGGTAAGGGAATGTAGAATTATATAGGATCCACATCTGATCTACAGACTGAGACATTGTTAGATACAGAGAGTACATTCAAACTAATCAATTTTATTTGTGAGAACATGATTCTATTATACATTAGAATATTATGGGAAGTTGTCCATTATTCTGGTGTTTTCTTCCTTAGTTATAATTTGGGGTTTTCTAGAACAATTAAATTTGTTTCATAGTTAGTTTTTGTTATAGTTTAATATATAAACCATGAAGGAGTCCTACAAGAAGAAAGTAATTCCCTCCATAAGGTGTGTTCTAGAAAATGATATTTTAGTATATATTTGAACATCATTATATGATATTATAATATTATTCTTCAAAATGAGGAGGAAAAAGTAAATAATTTCAATGAATTTTTACCTCCAACAATTTAGATCTAGTTTAACTTATTTATGTTCCTTATTTTTATTTATGTATTATAAAATGTAGTGGTTATTAAAGGGATGTTGTATGAGTATGGACCACTACATGAATGGATTTATCGAGGATCTAAAAGGATATGATTTATGTATTGATGAAACAAGATTCCTAATAATTAAAAATTTAAAATACTAGGAAGATAGTCCTTTCTTATTTTATTTCACTTCACAAGAGATGGTAGTTCCCAAACATCTTCTGAAATATTCGATTTGGATTTTTTCCCTAAAAAGGACTTCATCATTGGAATCTTGAGTTCCTAAAAATTCTTATTATTAATCATATTGCTTGCAACACTCTTTATGTACATCCATTTTTAATTCTTCCTTTGAGTTAGTAGTAGTAGTATTAGGATAACAATGATCAAGGTTTTTGTTATGAGTAAAGAGACAAAGCAAGAAAACTATTTCATTGTGATTCACCTCTTCCTCAAAGAGTAGAGAACAACTATGCTTGTGGCCTTGAACAAGAAATGATAGTTCATGAGAAAGAAATGAAAAGTATCATTCCATTGATATTACAATTTAATATGATCTATATTGTATGTGAGGTATTATCTATTTATATTTTTCATCAATGAATGATTTTTTTGATTTGATATTTTTAAACTATTTCTTTGAACATTCCAAGGTTAAAGAATTAGAACACAAGTAGGAGAGTCTACTAATTCCCATAATCTGAACTAAAATTATTGGAAGTCATTGTAGATTATATTGTGTATATATATATTCATTGAATAAGCTACGTAATCAAAAAAAATTCAAAATATTTCTGATGTATTTAGATACAATCATTTTATTTCATCCTCAGAATTGACTAGTTGTATTTAGTGTAGGATATTATGGATTTATTTTAGAGTTGATTTTTAATGTATAATGCGTATGTTGAGAGTGTTGCGTTTATTGGTGGGTGAGACCATCATATGGTTCAAAAGAATATTTATTCGTTCTTTATAACAGGGTTAATTTGATGCTTATTTTAGCATATATCCATCTAGTTTTGTTTTACTTGGATATTTTATAGTGTATTAATTTCATACCAAAAGTGTGTTTAACACTACCTCCTCTACATGATACTGATTTCTAGATAATTATACATCTTGGAGTCTCCTCAATGGTATCTTCTATATGTAAAATAGTTTATTCTGAGTTGTGGGAGCCTTGGGTTTACATGAATATCATTTGTAGGGAGGGTTTATTTATCCTAGGGTATCTACTAATTTCAATCTAGTATTATTCATGTATAATTATTATTGAATCATGTGATTGTGTCTCGATTATCATCAAGTTAATAATGTGATAAATAAAGAAGCATTGTCCTCATTCATGAATTGGTGACCAATTAAATTATCTAAAATAAAATTTTTTAATTATAAAAGATTGATATATGTCCTGGATATCATTATTTGTGATATAAGTATGTTAATATTCTATCTAATGAATTTAGATTCCATTATGTACCCTCTGGTTTTGTAATAATTCCATTCGATGTCACAAATGCATTAATCATGTTTATGGGAATCAATAAAACATTCTTATTCAAGAACCTCAATTAGTTTATGGTATTACCCATTGAGGAAATTATTTTTTAAGAGATGTGTGTGGAGGAGTATGAAGATAATTTTCATTCTATTTTATAGAATATTAGGCATGAACGAAAATTTAAGAAGTTGTTACGGTTTACTTTATAGGCTTGTGGGATGCATTTCCTTGGATATAACATTTATTAGTGGGATATTGGTGTGGACCCTTAAATATCATGGAATATTTTTATTTGGTATCCCCAAAAAAATATTTTACATGTTCAAAGTTTCCTTTTTATATAAATCTATTATATGAGATTTATTCCTGAATATTATTAAACTAAATCTTATAAGAAACCCTTTACAATGAAGGATCAATCCTTCATGTGAACTTATGGGTGCCAAGTCACCTTTTTCTATCTGATGTAGAATCAGGTTAGTGCTCATGTGCATCATTTTCTTGAAGAAGGAATTTTGATAGAGGTTTATTGGAATGATTTTCAAGTTGGATGGGGTTTTATTTTGGTACAATATAGAGAAACTGTCTATGTGGATCCCAAATAGTACAACCTCATAAATGTAAATATTCAACCCTTGATCATGGTAAATCCAAAAAAATAATTGTTTTATCTTAACTGTATGTCAATGTTGATATCTTTATGATCATCAAGGATCATAAGAGTCCAATATATGTCTTCTCCGAGCTTGATTTAAATGAGGAACAATGACAGTACAAATAATTACTATATGAATATGACATAAATAGTTCCTATATACTGTGGAATGGGAATGATATTTATAATTCAATACATGGGAACATAAATGAAAAAGATATTTGAGAGTATGTTCATTCTTGGAATTTCATATGACCATTTTCACCACACCTTAATATGGGGGAATTTAATACTTGGGTATATCTATGTCAAAAGACCACATAGTAATTAAGGATAATTAATGTGGATGAATATCAGTAGGGATATTCTAAGTTGATGGTTTTGTAGGTTTATATTGTCTGTGGTGATTCCCCTAAAGTATGTTCGGAGGACATCCATCATTTAGTAGTTCTTTAATGGATTTTTTTTTCATTAAATAATATGGGAGGTTTAATTTTGATAGATTCATATATATCCTTCAATAGTATATCCTTATTTTTCTGTGTTTTACTATGACTTAGGAGGTTATTCCTCATAATCATATAGTATGAGGTCATTTTTATTGTTGGTATCTTGGTGTTTTGTATGGAAGAAGGTAAATGTTATGAATTTTGTCACTTCTGGATATCTTTAGATGTTGGATGTTCCCTAGTGGATGTGGGAGGAAATTTGTATGGATTTTATCAATGATTTACCTCGATCATAGGGTGGATAATATTATATATGAGTGTATATATAAAATTATAGGGTTAAATGTGATGATTTTAGCTAATGTTATAGAAATAATGAACCTCAAAGTCATTTTTGCTGCTCCACAGTGCTTTGAATATGATCACCATTCATCATGTTATCCACCAAATATATTTACTGTTGAAAGGTGTCTAACTTTATTTTTTCACTTGAATATGCCTCAAAATAAATTTTCATCTACAAAAAGATATTCTGATTGTGTAGACTATCCATTCATTAGAGGATACATTGTCAGCATGAATCCACGATTTTGTTTCTTTATGGCTGATGAAACTTCTCTCAGTAGAGTTTTGTTATAAAAATGATAATTACTCAACCCTTAGTATATTTTCATTTAAAGAACAATATTTATAACTATATAGATCTTTTTTGGGTTAAAATTATGTCAAAGATTCAATAATATCCAAATTGAAATTGGTGTAGAGTACGACCTTGGATGTGTATAAGAAACCTATGTGGGTGAATCATTTTTATGACCATCAAAATCCCCATGTTCACCATTGGAGTAGGCCATTAGATTTTTTACATTAGTCATCATGTATTCCTAAATATATTTACTCACTATGGGAAACATAGGTTTGTTCCAGGATTTAAACTTGATCCTTTATTTTCTGGTCCATTTTAGGGGTCGATATGTGTCTTTGAAATTATTTATGAGTTGTCACCAACCCCATATATATAGAAGATATATTATTTTTTACATGTGTCACATCATTGTCGGTATCTTCAGGATTATTTAAATTTTATACATATTTTTGAGTTGAAATATTATGATAACATTGAATTAAAGGAAAGACTTGTTATGAATTATGACTGTTAGGAAAATTATTATTATTGTTATAATATTACCTTGGTTCATGTTAAATTGAAACATGGTGGTTTATAAGTGTATAAATTGGGAAATGATTCACATATAGAGTCTCAATATCTGAATTTATTTTTTTTATTGGTTTCTATTATATTTATGGCCTTATCTTGATTGATGTTATGATAGATGATTTTTTTTACTATTTTTCTTATTTAAAATTAGTTTTTAAACATATATTATAGTGAGATACTTTTTGAGTTGTGTCTCATGGGGTTTCTATTAAACCTTTATATATTTTATTTATTTTATTCAATTAAATTTTTGAGGATGAGACTCATTTGGGAAATATTTTATGTATTGGACTGAATTTTTATGAACCATTTCTCTGTCAGTTTGTGGGTGTTAAGAAATCATGAGAAAATGATTCATTATTTCTAGAGATTTTAGATGGTCTATGTCTATTTTAGAATAATTATTAAGTAATTTCGGTATTTTTTGGATTCAACCTAATTTTTTCCTATATATATGATGACCCTTATATTTTACCTTATCTAAGGGGCTACCCCTATTAAAAGAATTTACTAGTACAATGATCCTTGTGTTCCCCTGGAAGGAACATTATTTTTTCACATTATCATGAAATTAATATTATTTTTACTTTTTTAAATGAACTTCAAATTTTATAATTTTTTAAATTTCCCAACATATTAACAATTCTTTGGATGCCTAATATGGATGTTTAAGAAATGTAAGAGACTTTCTTCTATAGTGTAAGAGTCTTTACATGACAATAATAGTCATTTTTCTCTTTTTTGCTCTTATTTTTTTCATGATATGCTTTTTCATTTGATGGAATTCAATTCATATGAGTCATTTAATAGGAATATGAGTCAACTTTCCTATAGTACGAGTCATAATTTAAAGTATAAGTGTCCATGGAATGGTGGGGTTTCTATATTTTTCTAAAATAAAATTAATTTAATTTTATTGTATACTTTTTTAATTTAAAAACCAAAAAAACCAGTGACTTATCATTGTAATAAATTCCATTTTATATATTTTAATGTAATTATTATGATAACATACATGCATATTTTAAATTTAAAATTGAATGTATTAACCTCTATTTTTAAGGAAAAACATGTTTAAAAAGGCATTTTAACAAGGTTTATGGATCATGCGTTTTGAATCTAGAATGGGTCATGCCTTCCCATGTTTATATCAAACATAGATAGGTATTAAATAAGTTATAAGGAGTAAATTTCATCCTATTTCTTATGTTTATACTTTTTATATCCGGACTACATGATTACACTTATTTCATGATTTCTTCTTGAAAACAAGATAACTGGAGAATCAAAACTTATTACTTTGGATCATCCATATACATCTCCATTTAGAGGGATAATCTATTGTGATCATAGAATGTTACCCTACATGTTTATATTTCTAAAAACCTTTCTCTCTTTTATCCTCATGTTCATGGAATCTATCCACCTTGATATCATGTAGAAGATTCATCACATCAACATTATTTTTTGTGTCAATGTGGATTTATCATGATTTTATTTCGAGTGTGTAAATAGTAGTGATCAACCAATGAATATAACAATATGAAATTATTTAAAATATATAATTGGTTTGTTAACATGATAACATATTACCCATGATTTCCAATATTATGTGTTCTATATTCTATGATTATACTATTAGGATATAACATTATAATGAATTCATGCATATGATATGTGTTTTAATCCAAATAAAAAGCCTAATGTTGGAATGATGATGAAGACGGTGACTAAATTAAATCAATTCATCCTTTATAAATTGTATGATATAATAAAGACCATTTAGGGAATGTTACTAGTGTATTTATCACTTATATAGATATTTTATTTTATGTTTCATGGTTTCTTAAGAATGTACATTATTATTTGTTAATCTTATGATGTTAATGTAAAATTATATCATTGGAATAATGAATATAAATAAAGAATGCATTAAGAAAATATTTTTTTTAAAATTTCATATTTTTTATAGAAATATTAATTTCTATTTTTATGTTATGACAAATATAAATATAGTTGGTTATACATAAGTACATATGTAACACATTCTATGATTTGTTTTATGAAAAATAGGAATGGTTGGTTGGTATGGAGGGGGTTCTTCAGTATGTATATTATTTAAGGAAAGTGGATTGCTATAGTTGGTGATGAATAGTGTTTGATGATAGTGAAGGTGGTGATGATGATTCACGGTGGATGAATTTCATTAAGATATATATTTATTTTCCTTATTATTTCATTTTTTCTAATTTCTGAATTCTTAAGGAATATTACTTATTACATAACGAACTAGCTCGGGTACCCTAGTAACCTAATAAGCGAGATGGTCCTAAAATTTCCCGAAAGGCATTCCTAATCCCCATGGTTCAGATACTAGCACCATGTATCATTAAACATAATAGTGGGAATGATTTTCCCACAGTAACAGGGAATCAAAAGATAAAAGACAATACATATAGCAAAAAAGAAAACTTCATTGGGAGTAAAGGTACCAGAATTCCCACAAGGTAAAAAATCCAATGTACAAAAACCCAAACTATTAAGTAGTAAAACAACATCAATGTCTCCAGGGACACAACTCACTATGTCAAAATCTCAGCAGCTGGACCCACCTACAAGTGATCCCTTCCCTTTTCTCAAGCATGGATGAAGAAAGGCCACAAACACGTGAAGGTTATAGTTGAGTGTGAACCAAATCCTTGTAGGATTCCACCAAATATTCCATAACAGTTTCCAAATATATTTTATCCAAAGAATATATTTCAATTTCTTTAGAACAAATATTTTTGTAAATATAAAATCAAATTAAAAAAAACATGTTATACATTCAAAAAAATATGGAAAATACATTCAAAGCACAAACATTACTTTACAAGAGATGGAATATTTCTAAAAAAAGTAATATATATTAAAAACATTTATATAAAACATTTTTTATAAATTTATACGGAATGTAAATTGGTTCAAATAACATTTCCATACATTTATATCTCAAATATAAATAAAAAAGAAAGAATCATGGTCATATTCCAAAACATATGATAGTATTAACCAGTGATAGGATTCCGCATTTTCTATGTGAACTAAAGAAAAATGTGTATACACATGTCCCAATGACACTGGCCAATGGAGACTCATCACCATCCCATAAGGGACGTGACCTGCATCTTATATGATTTAGAAAGTTGTCTTAGCATCGAGTGTATAAAAATAACTCACTAAATACTTAAGGCTTGCATGTTCTCTTACATGAATGGAGAACAATTTTAAAAATGTTTAAAATATTATCAAACCCATTATTCCATTTCTAAAATTCCAATATATTTCCATTTTATACCGAACAATGTTTTATTTAAAACCAATATTTTTTCACAGCGTAAAACCACTGGGATTCTAACAAATCATTTTAAGTCGTTCCGAAGTTTGAAATTAATTCAAAACTAATTCCATCCTTTTTACCACACTTTTTTTAAATATTAAATTCAACCATTCAATAGAAAAACTTTCCATCAAATCCAAAATTTAAATTCAAAATTTAAAATCACAAAATTTTCATAAACCCACCCAAATTCAATGGAATTTGTGGGTTTCCAAATTTTCATGCAAAAAACATTTCAAATCCATAAATTAAGAGGAATTGGTTTTTATCAATGAAATATAAATCACGATTATTAAATTGAATATAAATTATAAATTAAAATAAATCAAGAAATATGATGGCAACCATTTTGTCTTGTTGGGACCGAACCCCCTACCTCAAGGTCGTTGATGTCAGTGGAAATGATAAACCACTTTGTGCGGTTCAATACACATCCTCACGACTAGAATATCATAAGCATCAACAAACCAATTATCATCATTTGTCAAAGGGTCCTAGAATAAATGTGTGTTATTTTATTTTGAAATAAAATTTCACATGTGATAATACATTATCTCTCCTGGATAATTTCTAATTTTTCATTTTGGTCAATGTATGTGTTTTAATTATTTTCCTTAAAGAATAATTATATCATGTAATAATTTCATAAAAATTATCTGTAGATAAATTTACATTATTACATTATAATTTTTAATTTAATTAATTGAGTAATTATATTATTATAATTACACTTTATAAATTATAATTATTTTCAATTATCAAATGACAATTTGATGTAATTATCAATTGATGGTCATTAACAATTATCATTTCAATTAAACATTGATAATGTTACTTAAAATAAAATTACTCTTATAATGTTTATAAATAGATATATATATATATGTATATATATATATATATAAATATATATACGTATATATATATATATATTATTAGATAATTAAAAAAAATTATCGTTTGATAAATTTTATATTATCATAATTATAATATATTGTTTTCCCTTTATTTATTTCTGTATTATTGTTTTATTTTTATATACTGTATATATGAAAATTGAAAATAAATAAATAAATAGTAATAAGAAAACAGACCTAAGAAGAATTAGGAGGCAAGGGAAGAGCGTTTTCCGACAGATGGAAGATGCAGCTGTCCGATTTTGATATTCAGAATTAGATTAAGGGGTGCATGGAATATCTACAACCTACCAGACTTAAATAGAACAATTGACACCAAATAACCGAACGATTTGGGGTATTTCAAAACCCCATATCCATGAAACCTTACACTATTTTTAAATGTCTATTTAAATCCATCATTAAATGTAAAATTTAAACAGGAGTCGTTGATTCATCCATTAAAGGCGTTTAAAATTCTCAAAAGGTAAAAGGGGAATAAATATTGTTTTTTGGATGGTACCCTGCATGAGAAATGGTCATGTGACACAAAAACAAAGAAGATGAATAATGCATGACTTTTTTTATAATTAATATTTTAATTATTTAACTTAAAAAATTAAATGACACAAAATATCTGTTGTACATTAAATTTATACCCTATCTAGGTTAAAAACCGCATTCCGAACCCAATGGTGGTCTTATATTTCTAATAGGACATACCATTTGAGATATATTAATAATTTATTAATTAAAAATTGGAATGATTAATTATTTAAAATATAAAGGGTTATTTTTCGAGCGAGGCATTCAAACGCCCAATGCCATCATATGTTATACATTGTCTAGGGTAAACCCCTCATCTTGAACCCAACTGCTATCTCATTATTCCTATACGTGAAACTATTTCTGAGATATATAATTTTTTTAATAAATAATATATTAAATATTATTTAATTACTTTACCTCATGAGTGAGGCGT
Organism: Viscum album; assembly: GCA_963277665.1. Lineage (NCBI taxonomy): Eukaryota > Viridiplantae > Streptophyta > Magnoliopsida > Santalales > Viscaceae > Viscum > Viscum album. Next base: position 1,754,771,955 of record OY728159.1, on the reverse strand, counting down.
CCTAAAGACTGGTGCTTTCAAATGTAATACCCCTCCTAGGGTAAACAATATATTTCAAACATAACAGTATGCGCATATTTCTCCCTCATATGCCAGACCATTTTAGAGTTATTAAATTATTTGAATAAATTTTACATGAAGAAAATAATATATTTATTATTTTTATTCTATCCTCCATGTGGATTTATAGACCTCCAAAACTCATACATAGTTTTTAACTCAAAATATATTAAATTGAATATTCCAGATTTTTAATTGGGCGTTTTACCATACTGCGACAGGTTTAAAAAAAGGATCCTTTCATTGATATAACATTTTTTCTTTTAATGTAATAATAAATTAACACAAGAATGTTTAGAAATACCTAAAATGTGAACAGGATGGTATAACATCCCCACCATAGGAACATTCTATCCACATAAAGCCTACGAAAAAGCCTCAATGTCAAAAAGAGATGGTCATTATTGTCCCACATGTTCCTCCCTCTCTCATATATTATGAGAATAAGTATCATTCTCCCATATCATAAGGACCATAGGTAACTTCCTTCTACAATGAAACACTATTTCAGAATCAACAACCATGACTAGTTGTTCGATCACAAATAAAATAGGGTCCACTTCATGATCACAGAAACTCAGAACATGAGATGGGTCAGATAAATTCATTCAAATCTGAGATACACAAAATGCATTATGTATATATTTCAGTTGAATTAGTCTTTCAAAATGTAAATCAACATTCCCCACCTAATCAAAAACCTCACAAGATCCCAAAAAACAAGGAGCCAACTTCTCTAGCCTCCCAAGACCCCAATCACCCAACCATGGTGAAACCTTCAACAATACATGGTCACCAATACAACTGTATCATGTCCTAGAATTTATTAGTGATTCCTAGGTGGAAAACACAATGGAAGGAATGTAAATACCTCATTATATCCTTCATTGTCACTAACAGTGAAACATAAAGGCTCTGATAACACCGAACACCTTCTTTCGATAATGACCATCAGGCATCAGTCTCCCCACCATAAAGAGAGTCACTAATGCTTATAGAATTCATCAACAAGATTCTATTCTAGAAGAATACTCTTGATAAGAGGAGATGTCAGGAAACCATTATATTTCATGGAGGAGATAATCAGAAAAACCCAAGTTGACACACTTCGTTGAATAAAGGCTTTCTCAAGAAGATCATCCAATCAAAACATTAGTTTATTTTGTTTAGCTGGATCCTTTTGGTTAGAGGGAAAGAAACTGGTTGAGTACCAAACATTAAGTCAATAGAAAACTCAACCTCACATAATTGTTGAAAAATAATGAAGTTAGAATCAAACAAATCGGAAAACTCAATTATGACTTGTAGAGATCAACACTCATGGATTCGGTCTCCAGATCAAAATTTAACACGGGTATCACATTCCCTAATTCCAAAATAGAAGGTTCGGCTCTATTAAACCTTGGGTCACATTCTCCTAAAAAGACAAGAGGCACACCACTGGGTGTATTGATTTAGTCTCGACGAAGATAACAATCAATCAAAGATTTATTGGTAATGATCCAATCATCTAGAATACAAAGTCAAGAGATTTCATGTCGAGCACTAGAAAACACCAAGAAAATTTTAAAACTAATAGAGAGAGGACATAAGAGGGACAATGGAAACCATACACTATCAACACACCATGGTGTATAATAATATCCATTTCATAATGTAGTTTCTCCCTAGGAATATTCAACATATTAACAATAGGGGTTGAAATAAAAGAGTGATATGCTCCAGCATCCAAAAGAGAAGTCACTAATAACGAGGCAATTGTAATGGTACCCCTCAGAGTCACTGGACCTATGTCGTCTTCCTCTGGAGACAATTTCATGGTGTAATGAGAATTTTATCTGGACTCATGTGGCTAGAACACTTTTTAACGTGATTTATGTGATTTCCCCACAGTGTTAAGAAGTTTCGATGATCCTATACCACTATGTGAAGTAGAGAAGTGATAGAAAAACCTCTAAAAGTGTCTTGAACGTCCACAAGAGCTACAGTTCGTGGGTGCCTCAATGAAAAACCTCATAGAATGTCTAAGATTTCAACACTGGTTTAAAGTCAATAAACATCTTCCTGGGACTGTAGGAGGTGTGGAATGAATCTGTTTTTCGAGAACAACCATCATGATCACGATGATTCCATATTTCATTGAAGGAACTAATGCTTCAATTGAGATAAAAAGAAACTCACGTCAACCATAATTTTCCATCCATGTCCTTCACAACCATCATCAACCTATCCTGAACATTATCATAACTAGATATATTCTTAAAGAAGATCTAGGAATAGATATCTAATCAAAGTCCCAACTCAAAACATCGAGCCATCATCCCCTCATTAGAAACAATCTCAGGAATAAACTGCACTAGCCCAGAAAAGCGATTCGAATACTCGGTCAAGATTTTGTTAGCCTACTCATTCTTGAAAAACTCCACTTTCATAACTAACACCACTGAATCTGGATAGAATTGATGGGTGAAAAGAACCTTGATGTATTTCATCTATAATACCTCATGTTTTTATGTTGTCACCATTATGTTCCACGATATCTTTCTCTATCACTCTAGCATAATGGTTGGTGACTTCACTATGATCACTTCTGGAGTCTCCAAGAGATCAAATAGACATTTTATCTTACCCTAACATTTATCATAATGTTGAGGATCAGGGGATCTATTTAATACTACTGGATTCTGGAGCAGGAACTCTTGAGAATGGTTTTAATGAAAATCCCCCTCAGGATCCACTAATGGAGCCTGAGCTGGAACTAGAGGTGTTGCATGTTATAGAGTATTGACAGTGAGCACAATCACATCAACTAGATTTGAATAAATAAAAAGTCCTTATTTCTCTAGTTATACAACATCATTTTCCAGTATCTCATTCACACGTCTTCTCAATGGCATGATTCTACACAGCATCAGCAGACAAAAAGATGACATTAGATTAACCCACAAACTGGGTAGAATGAGAAAAATATTCTCAACAGAAGGGACAAACATGATTTTGGTTTCTCCCTATCAAAATATTAATAGAGAGAAGACTGTAATTAATCCACAAGAGTTATTTTCCTAACCACCCCTAGCAACTTAAGTTTCATTGTGGTTAGATCTATACATGCACTCAATCGCAACTAACTCCTAAGTCCTGACATGATTTCAAAAATGAATACTGACTTCAAGACAGAATTTGTACTACCTCCACTGATACCAATTTGTCAGGAAGCGGCCCATTTTAACTGGTAACCTGATAACAGAGCTGGTCATTCCATAACATGAAGGGTGATTCTGATCCCCATGAGTCGGTGTCTAGAACCTATCATCGTTCAACATACAAGTGGGAATGAATTTTCCACAAGAATTTAGAAGTGATAGATAAAATACAGAATGAATTTCAAAAAAACTCCACAAGGAGTAAAGGTACGACGATAAGACAGGGAAAAAAAGCCAAATTACTACAACCCAAAGTATTAAACAAGAAAATATCCCTAATGTACCTATATACACATCTCACTAAGTCCAATGATCCATAGATTGATCCACCTCCATGGTATCCCTTTCCTTTTCATGAGCCTGGAAGAAAAATGTCTAAAAGAACCCATAGACAAAAGTAGGTTTTGAATCTAATCCTAGTAAGAGGCCACCAAAGATTACATAAAAGATTTTAAATATATATTATCCAAAGAAAATAATTCAATTATTTGAGAAGAAAAATGTTTTTCAATTTAATATCATATTTATACAAAACATGATATACATTAAAAAAATGATCAAAATTAAAATCAACACACAAAATTTTCATTACCAGAGTTGAAATATTTTTTTAAAAATGCCTTAATTAAAAATAAAATTATAAAAAATTTATAAATTCAGAATTCATATAAATAAGTTCAAACAACATTGACTTACAATAATATCTCAAATATAAATATTCAAGCGAGCAACATGGTCATCTGCCAAAAAATACGATAGTATTAACCAGTTATAGTATTCTTTACCCTCTATGTGAACTCAAAAGAATGTGTATTCAAAGGTCCCAATGACAATTTCCAATGGAGACTCATCACCAATCCATCGGGGATGTGACCCGCTTCCTATATGATTTAGTGTCTTAACATAGAGTGTATCAAAATAACTCACTAACTACCTAATACTTGTATGCGCTCTTACATGACGGGAGAACTATTTTAAGACTTCTTAAAATAAGATCAAACACATTATTCCGTTAAAAAAATTCCAATTTCATTCCATTTAAATCCAAAACAGGTTTATTAAAAAAGAAAGACTTTTTCAAAAGATAAAACCACTGGGTTTCTATCAATTCATTTTAAGCCATTGACAAGTTTGAAATTCATTCAAAACTAATTCAATTCTTTTCATCATTATTTTTTCTAATTAAATTTAACTACTCAATTTAACACATTTCCATTAAATCCAAAATTTAAATTCAGCAATTTTAATCAGAAAATTTATAAACTCCCACCACAATTCGATGGAATTATGGGTCTTCTATATTTTTGTGCCCAAAACATTTCAAATCTGCTAATTAATTGGAATTGGATTTTTCATCCAAGAAATCAATGAAATAGTAAGAAATTGATTTTAAATCTGAAATTTAACTAAATTAAGCAATATTATGTTAATCAATTTTGAAATTTGGGATGGAACCACCTTCATCAAGGTCATCGATGTTTTCGGTAATGATAAACCACTTTGTATGGTTCAATACCCCTTCACATGACCTTAATATCATAAGCGTCATCACAATAATGGTCGACGTTCATCAAGGGGTTCTAGAACCAATGTGAGTTATTTTATTTCAACATAGACTTTCATATGTGATAATACATTACCTCCCCTAGATAATTTCCAATTTATCATTTTGGTCAAAGTATGTGCTTTCATTGTCCTCCTTCAAGAATAATTATATCTTTTATTAAAATTTTAAAAATTATCCTATGATAATTATACATTATTAATTTTTAATTATTAAATTAATTAATTTAGTTATTATATTCTATTTACTACTCTTTATAAATAATCATTTGTTCAATTCATCTAATGATAATTCGATTTAATTATCTCTTGATGGTCATTTAACATTATCATTTCCATTATACATTGATAATGTTACATTAAATAAATGTACTCTTTATGTGTTTTTCAATATATCTAGGTATATGTGTATATATATATATAATTAGATAATTAATATAAAATTTATCATTTCTTAAATTTTATATTATCATTATTATTATGTATATTTTTTTCCAATATTCATGTCCATAATTTTTTAATTTTATTATATAGTGCATATAAGAAAATAGTAAAATAAATTAATAAATATTATAAGTTAAAAACTAAGAAGAACGAGGAGACAAGGGGGGTCGCAACTGCTGTTGGAGGAAGCATCAGTCTGATTTTGAATTATGGAACTTGATTATGTTGTGCAGGGAAGATCTGTAACATACTAGATGAATCTAGAATAAGTGAAACCAAATATCCGAATGATTTTGGGTACTTCGAAACCCCATATCCATGAAAGCATCCATTGTTTTGAGACTTCTAATTATATCCACAATTTAACTAAAATGGAATGAGAAGTATTTTAATCAACAATTAACAGATTTTACAATTTTTTAATGGAAAAAATTGAAATAAATGGAGTTTTGGGAAGGTCTCGTGCGTGTGAAATGGTGGTGTGACACAAAAACCAAGAAGATAAAAAATGTAGGTAATTTTTTTATAATTAATATTTTATTTATTTATTAAAAAATTTGAATGACACCAAACATCTGTTAGACATTAATTTTATACCCCATCTAGGGTAAAAATGTTTTTTGACCTAATGGCCATCTTATATTTCTCATAAGATGCACCATTTTAGTTATATTAATGATTTATTGAATAAAATTCGAAAAAAATACTTAATTAATAGAGAAGGGTTATTTTTTCGAGTGAGATATCCTATCTCCCAATTCTATCTTAAGTTATACAATGTTTAGGGTAAACCCCTCATTATAGATCCATCATTGATCTCATATTTTTCATAAGATGCACTACTTGGGAGATAGTTAATTATTTTTAATAAATAATAAATGAAATATTATTTAATAACATGACCTCATGAGTGAGGCATCCAAAAGTCAGGCACATTCTAATTTTATACCCCATCATTGGGGAATCACCACATTTTTGAAATTATAGTATGCTCATATTTCTCATGTGATGGACCATTATGGAGTTATTCAATGATTATGACTAAATTTACCATGATTAAAATAATATATTTAATAATTTTATTCTATCCTCCCTGAGACTTTGTAGACCTCAAAGTCTCATAATTACTCAACGTTTATGTCATGGAATATTTATTTTATTATTTTAGAGTATTAATTGGGTGTTTTACCATTCTGGGATGGGTTTTAAAAAAATATAACCTTTCACTAATAAACCAATTTTTCCAATTAAACGTAATAAAAATTTAAAACAATAATGTATAGAAATATCAAAATAAGTAACAGAATGTTACATATTCCCCTTTGGTAATATTTATATCAACCATGATCTACAAGTATATATATCAGTGTTGGGAAGTATATAATGTAAATTAAATGATGTTCTAATAGAAGGGGATAGTTTCTAGATGATTTAATGAGGAAGACTTCATATAATGAAATATATAATGGGAAAAATGTTGAATGATCAGGTATTTTGATGTAATACTGAATTTAATTTCATCAGATTCCTGATTTTTATAAATATTAATAATTTATGATGATGAAAAACTATTTAGTGATAAAAATATTTTAATTATTTTCGAATGAATTAACCCATGTTTCATCAGTATTTATTTTCTTCTCATCCTTATTGATGCTAGTTGGGTATTTTTATAGGAATCTTGTATTAGAATGAGTCTAGGATTTGATAGTGTTTCCTATTGGGGTTTTATGTCATATATACGATTATTTTCTATTATTTCATATGTTCTACCACATTATTTGGGAGGGGAATCTGATTCCTATAATAAACCATGGGTTTTAGGATTTTTACAAACATTTTTAGTTGTTTTGGTAATAGATTGTCGACTATTACACCTACTAGACTCTCTATTTTAGAAATATATTTCTTATAGAAAGAGTCAGCAAATGGTACCTTACTTATACAGGAATACACTAATATTTTATAATTTTTACGTCTTGTTTTGAGTGATTTACATGAAAAAGAGGTATCAAACTAACAAAAATATATTAATGAAACATTATTATTTATTATGAAAATTATCACCTTGTTCATAAATTATAGGTATTTAATATTACGATCTAAATTATAAATTTTTTTACATATTAATAAATTAAATCATTAGTATTAAATTTAGTAGAAATTAAAATAAATTAAATTGAAGTCCAAATTATATTTTTCTTTAATAACTGTTTTATGTGCATAATGTTTTTATATATTAATTAATTAAATTACACCATATAGATGAAAAATATAAGTTACGTGTGTAGTTAATATATTCAATAAAATATTTTAACATTTATAAAAATGTTTTTATATGGTATGTGATGAAGTTAAATTCCACTTTTGGCATAAAAATGCATGCCTAAAAATAGTTTTCTCTATGTTTTGAATTTTTAATTAATAATTAATTTCTACCACATGTATAAAATGAATCCTAAAAAATGGTTACCGTATTTTTATTTATCATAATTAATATAATTCAATAGTTTCAACTATTTTTTTGTTTATAATAAACCATGCCAAATAATTTCCATGATTAGGGTTAAAATGTGTTTAATAGGTTGTGGAATAAATTAAGAGATAAGGTAAAAAATTACACATCAACATGAGGAAATATTATTTGGTTGATGATATTTGGACTATATATTATTTTATCATCATGTTATTGGCCACTTGGTTCATCTGTCCCAATAAAGTGAACATATATTATTTAAATCTTTTACGTAATTAATTTTGTGTCACTCTTCTCGCATATAAAAGGGAACCTTTTCTCATCGCATATTAACATAATTTTATTAGCTTATATGAGCTATAACCTAATAAAGAAATTTTATTGATTTTATTCTTTCATTACTAGGCTCATGGACATACACTAATACCACCATTTGATGGCTAAAGGTATAATCATAAAGAGGTCTGTCAAATAAGAGGTAATCATGATAGAAAACTTTTTCAAAGAATAATTCTTCTTATACTTCAAATAAATATTTTTTATTCCTTATAAAATAATGAATCTATAATAATATAGAAAATAAGATTATATTATGATTATGGTATTTTAATTTTCACCTCATTTTGATCAAATGGTGAATGAATGTATTGCTGATGCATATGTGTGGAATAAATCCTCCACATAGAAATATGGTTAATTTTTAATTCACTATCATTCATGATTTGTTATTATGAGGAATATAATATTTATATATACTATGTATTAAATGATTATACTTCATTAAATACAGTATATTATCTACCTTCCTACCTTCCCATCTATTGTAAAATGATAACATTGTTCATTCCAACATGTGAATTACCTCCTCAATAAATTAACATGAGATGTTCTCCATTTTAATTTTACATGGTTACTAATAATGATATTTTTTATGATTATATATGATAATTATTTTAGAATTATTATTGAAGAATGTTGAATTATTATATATGTCTCTTTTTTTCATCCATTAAAATGTGAATACATCTTGTGTGCATTAGTATGGTATACCATCACCATTAAGTTATATAATCCATTTTTCATCACCATTTATTTAGAATTTTTATAAAAGTGTATAAAATTAATAAAATGATAATTATTTCATGACTAAGATTCTATAAATTACAAAACAATGACCAATAATCTAGTACTAAAACCATTAAACTGAAACATGCATTTAAAATGGAAAAGTTTTGACCTGAATTTTCATTTTAATGATAAATGATTAATAAATGGATAATTTGAAATTATAAAAAAATGATATATTATATGAAATGTAATAATATTATTCTAAAATATCTTTATAATAAATCGAAATTCATTATGTTGGATTTTTCAAATTAATACAAATCAATATGGGATATGAGGTGGGGTTTTGTGCTAGAATCACATTTATTTTTGGGATAACATACACTAAATTACCATTAAGAAAAGAGTTATGGATTTTATGCTTTAAATGCCATATATTTTAATCACTTGTGGTTATTACTATAATCATAAAATAATATTAAATTTTTATCTCTTTATAACATAAAACAATTGATAAAAAAGTTTTTAATGAGAACACACTTTATTTACTCTTTGATTAAAGAATCTTTTCCTCCATGTACGTACTCTTAAATTATTCCATATTGATGTTTATTATTATAGATAATATTTTTTAAAAATGTTTTTTTCGCTCCCATTTTTGTTATTTGTGATGCTTTAAACAGAATATTTTTAAAAAAATTTATGAACAATTCATTATTGACTTTTTATGAAAGTGTAAAAATAATTTTATCCTTTAACATATACTATGTAAACAAATTTTCTCATGATCATGAGTATTGATTTGTTAAAGATTATATGGAATCATTGCAAGGTTATTTTTAATGAAAACAATTCTGAAAATATTATGTGAAATTTTTGTTGAATATTTTATCTAAAAACATTTATATTTTTCTCATGTTTTAAAAATAATATTAATTTTCTTTTATCGGTATTTTTCTCTATGTCAATATCATTTATGAATTTTTATGATTCACTGGGTACATGATATTAAAATTATATACACATTTCTAAATGATTTATTATGATAATTATTTAAGGATGGTTCTTGGATACACATTATTTTTATGGTTTTTGTTAAAATCAAATGATGGAATTATTTTCAACCATGTTTCCTTTCAACATATTATGATATAATGACTTATTAAATATTTTATGATCTTAAGGTAAGCTTATGTATGGTTTTTATTATATGTATGGTAGGACCATTATTATAAAACCTTCCTAATTCATTAGATGATGAATATAATCCCATAATATATTAAGGACCGGAATGAAGAGTGACCTAGGTTGTCTAGTGGACATTTTAAACTATGAGAGTCTTTGGAGTGATCCTTAAAGAAGAAAATAATGATTCCAGAGTGAAACCAATACAAAATTGTAAGAAAATGTGTTTTAGTATGACGTATGGTTCCCCTCTTTTCAATTTGAATGATTAAATATGGCTTTATATGAATGTTCATTGAGATAATAGGCATATTGAAGGTGTTAAGGACTTTTTTAGATCATGGAACATAGTATTTAGGATGAAAAATGATTGGAACATAGTTACTACAAACTGAGCAGGTTTGGATGCTCAATTTGATAAACCATGAGAGTTGTAGGAGAACATAAGGGGATGGTCAGAAAGTTGGTCCAAACAATGAGACATGGTCCACAGAGCTGTTTTGTGACCCATAAAATTTTACTAGATCGGTTTTTCATAGTTTCTGTAGGTTAGTCAAATCATGTGAGGAAATTATGTTGGTTCCCCTTCAGAAAAAGTAGACAATGTGGTTTGGTGCACATTTTTCTCGAACCATGAATGTAAACTGTGAAGCGACAATTATTATGGGGAAATTTTTAGTTTTAATTTAATTAAAACCCATTTATTAAAATAAATTGTTTTTTCATCAATAGCCGACATCCCTTACAATTGAGTCCCTAACTTAGTCAACTAACCATTGATTTAAGTATTACTCACTATCCAATCTATGATTCAAACATATAATGTATTATTGGATACGAATTAATGAGTAATCCCCTTCATTTTATTCATTAATCAATTTTCTTATTATCAATGGCTCTTTTTAGGTGCAAGATGATTTTCCCTATTTTCCCGTTCTTTATCTATTCTTCATTTTTCTCCAAATTTGAGTCAAACTAGGTGTTACTACTGGATGAGTAATCTACTAGTGACCTAAGGTAGGTGTTATATTATTTTCCCACTTGTTTTAGTGATTTTTAGGATACCTTATATTATACATTCCATCATTCATTTCATCACAACATTAACATTGAAATGATTAACAGAATTAGATATAATCTAACCTATTAGGGATTCCCTTTGGTTCTGTTGTGGTTTTTTGGAAGTCATTTCCCGAACCATGGCCACCCATGGGATGTTCCTTATTAATTATACAATTTGAATTCTAATTTGAACCTCATAAGGGGTGTGTGATCTTACTTCCCAGGATGTAGGAATCATTATTGTAGTTAAACCATTTTGAGTTTCCTGATTAGTGAGATGTTCTACCTCCATTGACATGTGTTATTTGTTCATTCTTACTGAGTTGTGAATGGTTTCTATTAAATGAGTGGGTATACTCATTGTTGGCTTTTAGTTGTAGAATATTGATAGATGGGTGGGTATACTCATAAGATTCCATTGAATTTAACTGTTTAAATTACTATGGGTACTCATTGAATTTACTATAATATAAATGGTTGTTTTAATGGGTAATCATATATGGGTTGAAATGGAAAAGGGATACATAGGTAATTTAAAATTGAATTAATTCTTGTAAGATGATGTGGGAATTCTATATTATTCTTGAAATGGTATTGGATTCCTTGGATATAGATTTGTCCTAGGGGTTTGATTTCATGGGATATCATAGGCCTTGATACACCGTGGATCTGGACTCATTTAGATCATGTAAGACATGTTTAGCCAATATGCTCCTTCGACTCTAACCAGTTATTAACCAAGAATTATTCCCTTGATATTCTTTTGGGACTTGATGAGGCTTTCTTGGCCTCAAACACCTTTGAACCTACCCTTATGGGTCTAATAATCTAATTTTTATAGCTAGGACATGGGGAATCAGAAGCATCACTCTACAGAGAGGTCATGGTTTACATGACATGTAAGGATGAACGATAAGGATGTGTTTTTTATTAGTGCATTTATTATAGTTTCCATGATATAGGAGCTCAAATATCTTATGCAGGGATCCTTGGTAGTTTATTTAGTGTTACTAGATTAGTATATTACTTTCCATGGGAATCTTTACTTCCTTTTACTGCTTAGTTCTTTATCAGAATGCTTCTTTGAATATTATAATTCACATCCTTGAAATATATAGAACTTTTGGTGGTTACATGCTAGGACTCTATCTCACAAACTATTCAGGACACCATTGGGTGCCTGAATAGGCTATTTGGATGCAGGTATAGATAGGGTTATGCACCCATAATTCAAGGGTTGATATTGTTCTATGCATATGATAAGGGAAGAATAGTTCTGGGATGAGGATCGTGATGATATTCAGATAATGAACATTTTTTCTTTTTCTTATTTTAGATAAATTTTATTTAATATAACGTTGTCCATCTATTTTGTTTATTTTCATTCTCATGTGACATGTATCATTATTACCATTACTATGAGCCTTCTATTTATTTTTTCATCTATTTCTGATGTGTATCTATTCTCCCCATGTTATACATCATCTATTATCATTATCTTATTATATTTCTATTTTTTACACTCTTTTAATGAGTGAATAGTTTACCCGCAATTACATAAAATCCCATACTACTAGCCAGTAGTCTCTGGCATTTATGGAGATGCGCTTGAGGTCATAAGACGAACCAGGCTTAGGGAACTATTGAGTGATGTCTGAGTTCGTGATGTTACAATCTGGTATCAGAGATTTCATTTTTAGATTTATTTACTATTCGAACAAAATATACAGGGATATGAAATTATTTGAATTTGGTAATGAGTTGTTCTTGGGTGTAGCAAACACACATAGAGGAAAATTCCAAATTTCCCCAAATTAAATTATTGTTTTAGGGATTTTGACTATTAAATTTCATTTTATACCCCCATTGGGTGATAAACCTTTTTTATGAAGTAATTATTGATGTGACTATGAGTTTTGGTTTCATTAACCCGATTATATGAGTGTATTCCATCTCATGGGTCATATGGGAAGTTTTTTGAAATCTCATTCCATGAATTACGTCATTCCCTTTAGGATAAATTACCTATGAAATGCTATTGTGTTAGGTGTTGTGATAGATTTACATTATATTTTTATAGATTACAATTAGTGGATTCAGAAAGTGATGGAATCCATCAGTTCATAATGTGCATGGAACCTTATGGACTAGGATGTGACACAACATTTGTTTCAATTGTTGGAACTGAATTTGACATGGTATTAAATAAATGGGCATCAAATTTTCGAATCACTATGGGTCACAGTCTCTCATGAATTTAAATTTAGTGAAACATTGGTTAAAACCATTAAATAAATGATTATTGAATGAAATTTAAATTGAATATGAATTAAATTCAAAATGAAATGGAAAATGAATTATTGATAACAAAGACTTGAACTATACTTGACATTTGAGTAGGAAAGATGCACAATTTCTAGTGGTGTTTGTGGCTGTTATTTTCACATTCTTGTATTATGAGAATTTTATGTGGTGTAAACTAGTTTTAAATGGGTTTTATCTGACCTATTATATTTAGATGATAACTTTGATAACGTTATTTAGGATTCATGTGTTTTCCCTTTGTGTGGCAGTCCACCTTGAAAACCACTAGTCGTACATGAGGATGGTGGTGACAACCACACTCTGAAGGTGGTGGTCAATGAGCTAAAATCATATCCCCCTTTAGTTCCAACTGTGGAACCATAATTTGTTTTGAAAATAGGTAATGGGTCATAGTTTCATGAAGGATTCAATTGCATAATGCAGATTTTACATGGAGCACTATAGCCTCCCTTTGCTATGGCTATGTTAATGCAGGTTATCTAGTAGCGCCAAACTTCCATGTATTTAGGGGGAAGGAAGTCGACAAGTAGTTCAGAAATGGATATAGACTATGATATTGATCACTGAGTGCCCTGATATACCTTATGATTGGAGAGTGAAGCTCACGACTAATGTGATTTGTGGAGAAAAATAGAGTATGTGAGATATTCTAAACCTGGATGATAGGATATGAGATATGGGTTGAGATGATTTCCAAACCTGGTTTTATGATTTATTTTACCTAGAGACTCTATGGATAGAGTTGGCAAGTGGATTCATGCATCTAATGAATGTACCTATTATGGTTATGGATAACTATTTATGCTTAATAAAGTTTAAGTGTTTGTCACCGAAGTACATTTCTGATGAGCTATCAAGGTCAATACGCTTCGTGGAATTTCTCTGGCATGCTATGAGATCACATGTCAATATGTTCATATTGACATTTATCATTGATATTATGAATCATGCATTGATTATAGAGTGGACCTTGGGTGATTCTAGGGGTGTAGAGTGGGGAAGATATATTTATTAACCCCATGGTTGATTGTATTCAGGTAGTAAGGGAAATGTTGAGACTTCCCATGAGATGAGTACTAGTAAGGTTCTCAATACTGGTTGCTCGGCGTTTTTCTATCAGTGTGAAAAATGGGTCCACATGAAGAATAAATGTGATCACGACCCAGTCAAATGACAAGATTTCTATAGGATGGGTCACGTGCAACATTTCTTCAAGTCCATCTCTCCAACTATGAGTGGTTGGGCGTCAACTCGGATGTCAGGTTCAGGAGCATGTTTCTCATCTTCATATTAGGAGGGGATATAGAGCAGTGATGGTCAGTCAAGATGATTTATTTCTGGTCATGGACGATGAATATAGATTCCATTTACAATAAGACATCAGAGAGGTAAAAACCATATAGTGAAGTTTTATCATAAGGTTGTGGTTTAGGCAATATCAGTTTTTTTACAACCTACCCCCAAGGAGCAGCATGTCAGACCATCTATGGGGATAGGTACGATCATAGTAGCCTCAACTATTACATTTTAAATTTTTTATTCATGTGTATCTTATAGTTTTTTTTCTTCACATATGGATATAATTATTTATATCACTGTTTTTTCTTCTAAGATCATTATGAAACTAGAAAATACATTCGGAATTTGAATGGAGGATGTGTTTCAGTGTTGGGAGTTCCCCATTGACGTTGGGGGTGTCCATTCTTTTGGAATCTATATATCCCCAAGATAACATTGTATGATGTCATACATGGGATGTATTGTCTAGTAGATTATTGAGATTATATTTCCTGAGATCACGGAATGGTGACATTCACATCACAAGGTAGTTAATTGTGTACTTACATGGTTGAATGGGATGTCTATGAAATCCAAACTAGACCAAAACATTATTGGATGTGTGGAATGACATCCTAGATCACTAATTTGTATTTGGATGATATGAGAGCAAGTCAGAAATACATTGATCTTGTGGTTGAACAATTTAGGGATTCCTTTAAATAATAATTTTCTGTTTTACCTCTAGAGAGATAGGTTGAGTTATCTATTGATCTAATTCTTGAAGCTACACTGATATCTATAACTCCATACATGAGGGCTATGATGTAGTTTTAGAATCTCAATAGGAGGCTATAGGATTTTGAGGTGAAGGGGTTTATTCAACAAAATAAATCATCATGGGTTTCATAGGTCATTTTTATGAAATAGGTGGATGAAAATCCTAGGTTATGCAAGGATTATCAGAAATATAACAATCATATAGTTAGAAATGGTATCTTATACCATAAATAGATGACCAGTTCGATTAAAAAAGAAGATATTGGGTGTTCTATCAAATTTATTTGAGGTCCCAATAAAACTAGTTATGTGTTTGACCTACATAAATACCTTATACGACCTTTTATTGTTGGTATGTCATATATGAGTATCTAATTATTTATTTCGGTCTGAAAAAAAAACTGATGGGTTTTAAGGTGATGCTGAACCGAGTTTTCGATCCATCCCAAGATTATTTTTTGGTGGTTTTCATGGATGATGTCATATTGTATTATTTTACTCAATATAACAATACCAAACACCTTCATATCATTTTGGATAGACTAAAACAACATCAGTTATATACAATTCTCACAATGTTCCACTTATAGATGGATCAGGTTCACTACATAGTTCACTTCATTTCATAGAAAGGAGTATTATTCAACCCAGAGATGATGAGATCGATAAATTCATAGGAACAACCAAAGAATGTTTTTTACATAAGATGCTTCTTTAGTCTATCTTGTTACAATAGATTATTATGGATGACTTCTCATGATTATTAGCACTGATGAAGCTTGAATAAGATGGGTTTGATGATTTATGGTCATATTCCTGTGAGACAGCCTTTCAAGAGATAAAACAGATATTTACATTAGAATTGATCTTAATTATACTAGAGAAGGGAAGGAGCTACACTATGTGTTATGACATATCATGTATTAGTCTTGGAGAAATGCTGATGTATTGGGGTATTTTTTTTATGTACGAGTCTAAGAAGTTGATGCCACACAAGATGAACTACATGATTTATGATCTCAGGTTAGCTTCAGTGATTCATGATTACCACTATTGGAGACATTATTTACAAGGATATCATTTTTTGAACAAAGACCGCAATATCCTCATGTACATTTTTACATAGTGTTATCTCAATCTAAGGAAGAAAAGGTTCAAGGAGTACCTATAGTATTATGTACTCATTTTGTCCAACATTCCTAGTAAAGTAAATGTTGTGGATAATGCAATAACAATGATAACGTAGATACATGAAGTTTAGCAGACCCGTATTGAGTCAAGGATTATGGTATTTTTCTCGGAGATACACATGAAGGTGAATTATAGTTAAGGGAAGACATGTCTATCATACTTACATGTGACCTATAAACTACTAGATAGATTGTGGATGATGTAGCTACAAAACTCAAAGGGCCTACTCTAGTTGGAGAGTGTGGCAGGTTATGACCCACCTCTAAGTTGGATGGTAGGTGAGAATGAGATCATGTGCATCCATGGTCAATTTTTGTTTATATTAGATAAATGTTAGTATTTTATGTGGTAATTTAATTCCGCATCATTGGATGTGCGTCCCAGAGCCACCATGATATACTTTTACTTGAAATGTTAGTACACGTTGTTGGGTTTGAAAATAGAGGTAACTGGTTTTGTTATGAGGTGTTCCACTAAATTGTATGTGATATCAAATCATCTGCGATTGACTGGACTTTTACAATAGTTTTCAATTCCCATTGGAAATGTGATGATTTCATGTTTGATTTTGTAACTATATTTTTAAGGACTCCTTGAGGTAGTGATGTTGTGTGGGTTGTTGTTGACAGGATCATAAAGATTGTACTTTTCATGTCAATCAAGGAGACCTTCAGTTTTGATGATCTTGGGATGTTGTATATCCATGAGATAATAACATTTTATAAGGCCCCATACACTATCATTTAATATAGGGAAACATACATTAACAAAATTTCTACAAGAGATTTCAAAGGGTGCTAGGTTAAAATGTTCTTTTGACCACAACATACCACCCTAAATCTATTGGTCATTCAAATAGTACAATATTAGTGCTTGAGGTCATTCTATGAGCATGCATCATGTACTATGGGAGATCGTGGGGGGAAAATTCTCATAGTTGAATTCTCCAATAGTAAAATTAATCAATAGATGATATAGATGGAACCTTTTGAGGTTTTTTATGGTCGGTCCCGGCGATCTCCCTTGAATTGATTAGAGGTAGGTGGGGATTATTTACTGGAACCATTTTTCATATAGGATACTTCTCAGAAGGTCCATTTGATTTAAAAGCATATGGATACTTCGCCGTATTTATTGAAATCTTACACATATAACTTTAGACAACCTCTATAGTTCATGGTTGGGGATCAGGTTTTCATATGTGTTTCATCGAGTTCAGGGCATAAATGAATTAGAAGACAGAGTATAATTTCACTACGATATGTCATGTCTTTTAAGATTCTAGAGAGAGTCTAGTCTATAGCATAACCGTTATAGACACCTCATTTATATTGATTCATGCACGAAGTCTTCCACATATCTCAATAGGTATGCTATCATTCGGACCTATATCAGGCTTTTCAACCCAAGGAGGTTTCGTTGTAGGATGTTTTGTCCTTTGAAGAGCATCCGTTCCATATCACTGATAGGACCATGTAGGTTCTCAATGGAGAGTTAGTTCCTCTAGTACAGGTACTATGGTAGCACACCCATTTGTAGGAAGATACATTGGAGTGGGAGGTTGATGTTCATGCTCAGTGGATAGAGCTGTTTTTAGACAAAATTTGACCACCCTTGAGATGAAAATTTGGGGATGAATTTATTTTAGGTTGGAAGATTGTAAGAAGCCATGTTTTCGTATGATATATTTATCCCTCATTTTTTAATTTAAATGATTAAATATGTACTTATCTGAATACCCTTTGAGTTCATGGGTGTATCAGTGGTTTCTAGGGATTTTTTAAATCCTGGATCCTAGTTTTTGTGATGAAAATTCCTAGTGCATAGTTATTACAAACTATGTAGGGTATGCCACATGATTTGATAAACTGTGCGAGTGGTGGGAGGAGAGATGGGGAAGACTACATGGTAGGGTCAAACCATGCAACTATGGCCGCATGACTGTAAAAACCCTTTTCCATTTTAATTGTTTTTTCATAGTTTTTTATGGTTAGATAAATAATGAAATAAATTAAGCTGGTGACCCTTCTCATGTAGTAGACAGGGCAGTTTAGTGCATGGTTTATCAAACTATATTCCTAAATAACATTATCCATATTATTTGGGGAATATTATTATTTCAATTTAATTAAAAAAAATCCTTAATTTTAATTTTGTTTTTATTCAATGGACTGTAGCCCTTGCTTTTGAGAGAATCCCTCCATCGACTGACATTGTATTTGAGGATTATTCTTTATTCAATCTCTAATTCTAGTGTGTAACATCACGTTAGATATGAATCGGTGTGTAAGAGATTTCTTTTTAGTAATTATTCATTTTCATAGGTATCGATAATGATATTTAGGTGCAAGATGATTTTCCCTATTTTTAGGTTCTTCATATATTCTCCATTTTTTCTCTTAATCTATGTCAAATTAGGAGTTGATATTCGATGAGAACTATACAACAGATCTAAGTTTGGTGTCCTATGATTTTTCATTTTTTATTTGGTGTTTTTTAGGCTACCTACCATTATGATTTCTGTTAGAATTTCTGATGTTGCATCGAAATTGAATAGATTAATTTAATAATATGTACTCAGAACTATTAGGGATTATCCTAGGTTTCATTGTGATGCGCTGGTAGTCATTGCTCGAACCATGGGCAGATATGGGGTGTGATTTATGAATTATACCTTATTAAGCCTTGGTTGAACTACCAAAGGGGTTTTTTTCATTATTTCTTAAATGTACGAAACCTTATTGTAGTTAACCCAATTTGAGTTGTTTGATTAGAAGATTTGTTTCCTCCTTTGACAAGTGTTATATGTTCTTCCGTGTTGTGTATTGAATGTTTCCACATAAATGACTGGGAATACACATCGATAGATTTTCTTTGTGGGGTATGGATACATGAGTGGGTGTACACATTAGATTCATTTTAATATAAATGGTTGATGAGTATAAGTACTCATTAATTTAATTTTGATATAAATGTTTTTTTGAGTGGGTAAAATCAAATAGGTGGAAAAGGAAATTTTATTCATATGGAATTTCAAATGGATTTGATGCTTGTTAGATGACTTAGATATTATCTATTAATCTTGACATAGTAGTGGATACAATGGATTGATTTTTCTCCTTACGTATTGATTATGTGGGATGCCTGAGACATTGATACCCCTTTGATAAGTCATTCATGGACTTCCGTAGGACATGTTCAGTAGACATGCTCCAATGAATCCAACAAGTGACTAACCACATTTCCATTGAGAGAAATTTTTCACTCTATAAGGTTTCCATGTTATTCTACACCATAGATTATTCTCTTTAGGGTCTGACACATTGATTTTATATCTATGCCGTGGTAACTCAAACCATTCACTATATGTTGAGTATGTACTTGACATGGCATGTTTGGATGAAAAAAATGGGTATGTTATTTATTTTTCATTTGTTATAGATTCCTTGGTATATGTGCTTGAAGATATTGTGTAGGGAGCCTTGAGATGCTATTTCAGTGTAACTGGTTTGTTATATTACTTTCCATGTGAATCTTTACTTTTATTTATTTCTTAATAGTTTTCAAGCACACTACTAAGATTATTATATTTCACAACCTAGAATTGTATAAAATATTGGGTGGTTACCTAAATGGAATGTATATCAGACCCTAATCGGGTCATCACTGGGTAACCAAATAAACTATTTTGATTTAGGTGGATACATGGGTATTTTTACATAGGTTGAGGGTTGATTTTTTTCCATGCTTTGGAGAAGGGAATCACGAGAATGATATGAGGCTCGCAATACTATTGAGAGATAGTAGTTTTGTTTTGTTAAATATTTTGGATACATGTAATATAATAAATAAATTTATACATTTTCTTTAATTTTCATAGACATATTAGATGTATCATTATGGTCATTACATATGATCCTTCTTTTGAGTCTATTATATATTCCTCATGTGTATCAATTATTATCATGTTTTACTACTTCAGTTATCTATCAAATTTTAATTTCCATTGTGTTACTCTTAGGTATTGAAGGTATAGTCTCCCCACTAGTACACAGAGACCCTCACTGCTAGTCGAAATCCACTAGAGTTTGGGGAGATTTTCTTGAGTCCATGTGACCAACTAAGCTCAAGGCCGAGATGATACAAAAGTTATATACTTGGTAAAGATATAATACTAAGGAAATGATTTTCTTTTCTTATGTGTATTCTCTAGACTTATGTCTTATGATCATGACATGTTCTCTTGGATCATGATGGATTATCAATGATTATGCACACTTATAAATTAGGTATTTTTTTAAAAAACCTTATGCCATGATCAATGACAAAATATCACTGACAAACAAGTTATGACATTCATATGTTATGATCTTATTCTCTCACCATTATGCTTATGGACACCTATTAACATTGATTGATATCTCTTATGATTAAAATTATTGACCATATGATATCACGCATTCTTATGTTTCAATTTTATCCTTGTTATAAAGAAAATATTTTAGTAACAAATTCCTAAAATGGTTTTATAAGAGAAGAACTTTGATGGAGATTCTAAATATATTAAATGAAATATGTTGATTATGTATCTAGTATTCGAAGGAACAAATCCATTATGGTTATCTATCATGTATTATTGTGAAATTTATTGAATTTTCATCAAGAAATGTGAAATATTTATTTATGTTATTATTGGATCATCCCAGTTGTAACATAAGATGGTTATGTTATTACTCTTTATACTGATTAGAACAATTTAGCGAGAACCGTAAAGATGATCCTAGGTGTATGAGAAAAACCTTTGTTATTATAATGAAATATTTTTATTTTCCCACATAATACATCCCATTATAGATATTTTTTATTTTATGTGGTCGAATAATAGATGAACATGGGGGTAACAACATTGGAAGAGAATGATTGCGTATTAACTCAATCTTCACCGGTGCAGGATAAGAGTGCTTATGACTACATCCCTAGTTAGAAACTCCTGTGGTATTTTCATTTGTAAATTAAAATTTTATTTATAAACTTTTAAGAAGGATTTGAATTTATTTTTACCATATATAAATTAGGTTAATTGTAATATGTCGATGATTGAAAATATGGGGTCATTATTTTAATATAATATGAATTATTTTTCAGGTTTTTATGATATCATAATGATTAATATTTATCACACTATGCTTTTAGGATTTATTAAAAGGTTGAAATAAGAAATAACCATTTTAATGGTGAATATAAAGAATAATTCAATGATTTTCCTAATGAGAAACCAAATAAAATGAGAGTTAGAATCAAAAATATTTTGATAATGTCGAACCAAATATCTCAATATCTGATTAACAAAACCAAATTGTGTGAGTTAATTGATTCACTAAAAAAGATAAAAATTTATTTTTTTGGAAAGTTTAGGTGATACATTTTATATGGGGAAAATTATTAGGATTACTATATATCATGAATATGGGAAGAAGCACTCATGGAAATTTCTCAAAGTAAAGGGAATATGTTTCATGTGTGGTAAAGAAAAAAATATAACATGTAATTTCTAAGAACGAATTAAGAGTCTGATTGATGGATTTCAATTAGGTCATATATTACTATTTTTAGTTCAATTTATGATATTTTGATAATATTGTAACTATCTGAGCCAATTCCCTAATCAATTGACTAACTCTTTGATCATGGAAGGTCCTGTGTTATGTATATCGCTAAATTAGATCTAGATAATTAAGGCACATATATCCATCACTCTAATGTTCTTCATTTCATAATTTTTTAATAATTTTCCATGTGATTATATTATTCTACATTCTCTAGTGGAATTTAATGTTATTTTGATCATTTATTGTCTCTCTCTACAAAATTCTAAACAAATTTCTATAATAAAGAAACCACATTGTGCTTTTTGAATCAAGCACAGATTGTCCATCAGAATGAGGATTAATATGAACAAATACTAGATACCAATACAATTCTGTAGGTCTTATTATCTTTTCGTGAGGGGTATTTATATCAAATGGATATATTGAGACTCAATATTGAATACATTATTATTATTTCATAATATGACAACATAATTCTTAAATAATTTTGTATCCTTTTCCCAAATTGTGATGTTTAGTTTTCAATATAACTCTTACAAGGAGTTATACTTATTTAAGACACAATATTGGATTATATTCACTATATTGATTTTATTTTTGAATAAATTCTTTGAAAATATTGATAAAGTATTCAATTGACAATGTACATCACTATGGGGTACACCAGTAATTATTTCTCCGAATATAGATGGATCATTTCATATATTTGTTGATTATCAGGAACATTAGTTCCTTAAAATAAATAATTTGTATCCTATTTTCTATATTGATTATTTTTTTAATCAATTATTAGGAGATTAATACCTTTCATATATTTGCCTCCATTTTGGAATTTATCAATTGAGGGTTAAAAGTGTAGGAATTCCCAAGAAAACCTGTTTATGAAGTGTGGATAATATAAATTTATAGAGATTCTATTATATCATACTAATTCCCCTGATATCTTCATGGAATTAATTAATACTGTCTTTAAGTATTAGATTTATTTATTATAGGTATTATATATAAACTATATTATTAATTTTCATAGAGAAAGGATGATCATGAATATCTCTTAAGAAATGTGTTTAAGAAATAATGGAATGAAATATATGTACCAAATCATGAAATTTTGAATTTTGGTTACAAGTAGTATCATTCTTTGGAAATGTGATCACAAGTGTGGTATATAAAAAGATCATTCTTATATGTAATCCATTAAAAATTATCCTAGAATAACCATTGTGACTGAGATCTATAGCATCATGGATTGGATAAATATTATTGACACTCTGTAAAGAATTTAAGAGGGATATCTAGACCACTCACAAAGATAGCATGGAAACTTGGGATATTAATTTGGGTGGAAGAATGTAAATTTTTATGAAGAAATAAATAGATGTTTTGGAATTTCTGTTATACTCTCATAATCATATATTGGAAAAAGTTTTGTGATATATAGTGATGCATCACAGAACAGAATGAGATATGTCCTCAGGTAAAATGATTTGTCGATAACTTATTTTTCATGTCAAATGAAAATTCAGGATAAAAATAACATGGCTAATTATAATTAGTTGGTTGATGTAATTTATACATTGAAAATATAGATTCATTGTCTTTATGGTGAAAGATGTGATATAAATATGCAAATAATAAAATCATAACATATAAATTCACATATTAGGAGTTAAATATATATTAAATGTGATTGTTGGAGTCGAGTAATGATTATGACAACTTAATAAATTACCACCCTAGAAATTTAAACAAGGTGGCTTATTATTTGAGTAAAAAATAAAATAATATTTTATCCCCATAAAATATTTAAAGAGATTTAATACTTATGGATTTACTATAGATTTATCTTTATATTATAGGGAATATAGAGAAATCATATCATTATCAGAAGAATATTAATCAATTTAAATTTTTTTTTATTAAAATGGTTGATAAAGAAGATAGAGAACTAGATTATTATGTGAGAATTTTTAAGTTCAAATTTAACTTTTGAAGGAATGATATGGTTAAGGAAGAAGGTATGTGGCCCAAAAATACAAGATCTGAAGGAGCCATTAGAGGATTATCAATGTTCATCATTCTTTATTAATAATATAAGTATGATGATTTATATATATCTAAAAGTTCTTTTCATTACTGTACTAAAATTAATATCTAAACTACATAATTATATTTGTGTTATTTTTAATTTACATATGAAGACATCACATTTTACTCCTATCATAAAATAATTCTATCTTGATAAAATTTAGAGGATATACAATAAAGTGGTAATTTTTTATCGTGCACCACATTATATTGTATCTACATTAGAATAATACTTTACCTCTATGTTTAGGGGATTTCTTCGGACATAAATGAGTAAGGAGTAGAACATTAAGACAGCATATCATCCTTAAATAGGATGTCATTTTTTAGAGGGTTATTCAGCTGACAAACCAGATTCTTTTAACATATAGGTGGTGTCTAATTTATTAAATAGGCATAAATACAAGGGTTATAATCATAAATTACTTGTTAATTTAGAAGTATTGGAAATTATAATATATCCATGATTCAAATTTTATATTTGGAATAAAATATAATTTATATTAATGTTAAACATTCATCATCCTTGAACTCAATCAGATAGCTCATCTTTATATCCATATTAATAGAAATAAAATACTTTTTAGAACAAATTCATAGTAGGGGTATTATATATAGGATGTTATCATGAGTAAATAAGGAAAAATCAATATGGAATGTAAAATTTAAAAAAAGAAAATCTATATAATAAAAAATATGAGTATGAAAGGATTCCAAAAATAATATCAATTTAATATTATCATGTATAATAGTAAATTATTTCTCAATAATGAAAATTCATACTATTATATTTCTTGGTCTCACACATCACAATATATATACATTCAATACCTTGTTTCAATACAGTTTAATTTATAGGTAGGTATACATTAAAAACATATTTAATCTGGCCAACTGATTTTTCTCATGATACATGTCGATGAATCAAGGGGTTTCTATTACTAGGGCTCACAGTCACTATATTTATAATTCATTCTTCATATATTTAATTAAAAATTCAATTAATAAAAAATATTCCTTATTAACAAATATATAGAGAGAGTAATGAATAGGGAATTATCAAGATCTCCAAAATCAATCAAATTACATTCAAAGAAAAAATTGTATTTCAAAATGGTATATGTTTTATGAAATGATCATATCAATGATATAAATAATATAAAAATTAAATAGAATATTAATTTTTAATGATCACAAAAAGTTATTTTTTCAAATGATATTTAATGACTTTTAGATTATTAAGATTCAATATAGGACAACCGATTCATCGAAAATATATGTTTTGTTATTAAATAATGTCCTTCGGAAAGATTAAGAATATGGGAGATAAATATTAAAACAATATTTCTATAAAATTGAAAAAAAGAATATGTTTATAAGATAAAAATAATGTAAAATGATTACATTGAGGGGTGATTCCATTAACACAATATAAGTTGAAAAACATTAATTTTAATTTTTTGAAAAGAAATCAAGAAATAAAACATTCAGAATACATTAGAAAGATTCCATTAATAATTTTTAAAAATTAAATTTTAATATAAAATTTCATGAAAAAATATTTTTAGCAATGAAATTTTCTTTTAAAGAACAATTTAAAAAATATTGACATCAAAAAAATATTTTAGAATGAAAGAAAAATAAATTTTTTTTTCTGATCAAATGTTTTCTTAATACAAGTGAAAATAGATAAATATTAGGAATAAAGTATGAAAATTACCTAATAATATAGATTATAATAAAATATGTGGATTTAATATGGGTAGATTAAAATATTATTATAAATAAAATTATGGCAATACTAATAAATGGGATTGTAAAATAAATCCTTACTTCTTCGGTAAAATTTAAATTGTATCACCTTCTATGAATAAAATAGGACTGAAATATTCATCATCAGGAATAAAAATTTATATTAAATTATCATATCATAGGGTTAGTATATGAACCACATAAAAGTAGATAGGTTCCTAAATAGAATATATCTCCTTAGAGTGGAGAATAAGAATAAATTACCAAAAATCATGTTTCCCTCAATTGAAAGTGCAATACCCTCTTGTATAATTGTTTTAAAAAAGTTTTTAATTTTTATCATAACCATATTAATATGTTTATATAATCCATTTCTGACATCTTATCACATTTTCATTATCAATCTTTCATTATTATTATTGTTTTGGGTGTTAACAACTTTTTTTCTTATTCTTTTATCATTCATGTGTCATTACAAAGGAAACATTTATAGAGAATATGATATAGTTATATAATATAAATAATTAAATTAATGATATAATTATCATATTTATTCATTAGTGACATTTTAAGAATCATTCTTTAAATTTTTACATAGAAAATGTATCGCATCACTTCCTTGAGATAGTAGACAGTACAAATGCATGAGAAATGTTATCATTTTTTTAATGGGTGAAAGTGTAATAGATGAGATGAGATATAAATTTAAAGAATAAATATTATGTCATAAATATCATAAATATCCTTTCTTTCTTTTATTATTACTAGACATGTGAGTTGGTGATGGAAAATAAATTACATTGGTTCACAATGTGGTAGACTATCATACACCATAGTGATGGGTTTGTTTCCAATTTGATGTTGAAGTGTGTGGATAAATATTGTGAAATAAAAATAAAAAATATAAATCTTTGGTACATACGGGTGTTATTATGTTGTATTTCATACAATATAATTAATGGTGATAAAAAATGAAATACGATAGAGCTTAGTGAAGACAATTACCATCTCTTTTTCTTAAAAGTTTGGGGTCGAAGACTCCTTTACATATTAAACAAAATTCCTCTTTTTTTCTGGGTATAGGGAGCCCTATTAAATAGCTTGATGTCCCATTGATAAGTGTCTTGAATTCAAGGTTTGAAAGCCCATTTTCCCCAATGGGCCCATCAGTGAATAGTACTTCTACAATATCCAAACTCCTACAGTTTCTTTTATAGTACAGCCACCACTACAGTTCCTGGAACAGTGCCTAAGCTACTATAATAGGTGGATAAGTTATTTTTGGAGATATTGTTTAGTGTTTGGTGAATCAATATGTCTTTAGATGTCAGAATAAGTTTGGGGAGGATGTACCCTTTCATAATTGAGATAAGATGCAGAATTGTACTTTTTTTATGTATTTCAACATCAAGTATCATTATTAGAAATATAGATAATAAATGGTTTATATTAATAAGTTATAAGGGTAACACATAAATAAAACCAAAAATTGGTCGTTCATCATGTTTTTTGGTAATTCTATACCATATCATTATAGATTAACACCCAGTGAAGCCTTGTTGACATTAACTATAGTAATTAATTTTTTATATTTTAACTGTTCATTAAAACTAAATATTAAGTTGAAAATATTAAATATAAATATTTCTGTTGATTACTAATATTTAATATATTTATATAAAATTAAATTCATAAAAAGGAAGCATTTAATTTAATAAATTATCTGACAAATCGTGTCGAAAAAATTAGTTTTCAAGCATTGTGTTTTTCATGTATAAGATGATATTACATTAGCTATATGAATGGTAATAATAATTATATAGATTTAAATTCATATAGTTATATGAAACATTTTTATAAATAATTACAATAATTCATAATTAAATATTATTTTTATTAATAAAAATAGATGGACAATATTCCTAAAAATGTTCTAAAAAAGCTCCATTTTTCTCTCAAAACAATATTACCGTTATTTTTTCAAAACATTAGAGTGAATATAAGTTTAATTCAGAGTATTATGACTTATTATTATAATGAAAATAAGTAATATTAAAATATTTCTTTTATTACTAATAAAATCTTATTTCTAAGAGAATTTTTTAAAAAAATCATTCTATGATTATTTTGACCAAGTAAGTTCAAAATTGATCTTCATAAAATAAAATTTATATTTGTGTTTCAGGATATATGACAATATAAATTGATTTAATATTACCAAAAATGTAATTCAAACTTAGTATAATTTATCATGTAGTGTTACATTGTTTCAACCTATACATGTTCCATCCTCAAAATTTTTAGGAATATTACTTTCTAATCAAAAGAGGGTTGTTAATCATTATAACATTCAATGGTTACTGTGATTCTTCCTCCATTTTATGATATCTTTTATGTCCCTTTACCATTCAAGTCATTTGATTCCTAACTAAATTCTACCTACTGTAATCAATAGGGATGGCCTCTTTATAGTAAGATAAATTAGGTTCCACTTATATTTCATTAATGGTGACAAGATCAATCATGTCTGGAATGTAATACATTAACAGTGGTATATTGAACACATCATATACATTGGAGATAATTTAGAAATTTTCTAAATAGTAAAAACTAGATATAATTCATTATATGTTCTCAAATGTTCATACATTACTGAGTATCATTTTTTCATTCTTACCAAACCATACAACAGCCTCTGGATGAGATACATTAATGAAAATGCATTCCCCCACTTGAAATTCTAAATCATCCATCCAATTGTCAGCATAATTATTATCATTATTTAAGATTCATTAATATATTACTGAAGAGTATTTACTTACATATTTTTTTACTCTAAAATTTCTTGTCCAAAAAGATTACCTTCACCAACATTAACCCAAAAAATTGGAGTATAAAATATATTTCAATATAATGCTTCATAACGAAATATGAATACTTTAATGGATACCACTGTTATTGTAAAATAAATAAAAACGTAAATACTAATCCCACATTCCATAAAAATCCTGTGATAAATATCATAAAAATACTTATAAGGATTTTAGAGTCATTCAATGTATACACCAATTTGAGTATAGTCAGCGATGCTTAAATGAAGCTCAATAAGAATAGACATATGAAAACACTTATAAAATTATTATGTAAATTATTTATCATGATAAAAGAAATTGAATACTATGAACCATGAAGCCGTAAAACATCATCAATTTGGACCCATGTATGGGACTCAAGAGAAAAATCATCTCTTATAGCTAGGGAATACACATATTTGTGTAGGCGATCAACAATAATCCACATTAAATTATTATTTCTAGTATATTTGTTGTACTATGATAATGTCCATAGTAATTTCATTCTATTTGTAAATTAGGATTTGTAATGATTTTCTGACTCTTATATAATAATGTCTCTCAACCATCACCTATTTAAAACCAATTATCTTGATATGTAATCCACAATTCCCCTCTTTATACTATCCCACCATAAATGTTTTGCAAAATGTATATATATCATGGTTCTACGAGGAGTATACATATATTTAATCATTGAGAATAATTCAACAATTCAATTCTCATCTTAGGTATAGATGGAACACATATTCTCATTATAAATATCATCATTCCTTCTTCACGAATGAAGTATGAAAATTTTCCATATTTTAAGCATTTAATTTTATTTTGGAATTTCTCACCAGGAAGATGATAACTTTCTCATCTTTTTTAATAATGATAGTTTAGAAGTCATTTCGAAATGGTGTGATATATTAACATAATTAATTATTAATATATCATGTTTTACTAGATTCATGAATATTGAATCACTATCAATCCTTAATTTGTTAAAAAAAATATGGTCTTCCCTGATCAATGGATCTGCTACCTTATTTTACATCCATGGGTGGTAGTGTATTAGGGAATCATGTCCACTGAGTATATCGTTCCATAACCTTTACCTCATATTTTTAAATAAAGAATTTTATTTTACCAAAAAAAATATACTAATTGTTTAAAAAATTATTTATATTTATCTTCCCAAAGAAATAAATACAAATCTTTTTTGTAGAAAACAAATTTTTGAATAATAAAATGACATCACTAAAAATTATGTTCTTTAGTAAGGATAAATAAATTTTTATTGGACATGAAATTAATATATATTACCTAATATGGTCAATCATATTCAGACCCACTAATTTAATGGCTAGTTTATAACATTTGTGTTAAAATAATAATATTTTGGACTTCATTTAGGCTTGATTTTCAGTCAAATGCATGTTATTGAAGAGATTAATTTTGTTAAAAATGAGGGATACCATAACATCATGGTGGGTTAAATTGGGTCCTTATATTTATTCCACCAAAAGAATACCTCTATAAAATAAGGTTTACAAATATAATGTGTTGGGATTATGTAGGGGAATCGATTCTATTGGGTCCTGATAATGTTAAAGAAAGGAAAATAAGGTTAGAATTATCCATATCAAATTATGGTAGCTCGAAGTTTAAATGATAGCTATGCTTAAAATATTTAGTGAGATGTAGATTTTGAGGTTTATGATAATAAATCCCTATTAATATCTTTGTGGAATAATAATATGAGATTATGAAATAATGGAATGTTTATCCCATGATATATTGTCCACTTCTAAATTAATTATCATATCGAAGTATTTTCATAGCATTCAGAACATCTACCAGTTCTATATCATGTTCATGAGGTGTTTAATATATATCTCTTGTGGAAGTAAATAACTAATATGTAACATGTACTAAACATATATGTCATTCAACTAGATCACGATATCTCTTTTTAGGAACAACTTTTGGAAATTCTAGATCAAATATTGATACTTTTCAGATGGTAAATATTTTTTTGGTGAAACAAGAAATCAAAGGAAGATATGTGGGAACTTTGGGATGAGATGAGGAAACAATATCATCATTTTTTTATTTTCATGATTTAATTTCAAGAGTTAAATTCATATAATGGGGGAAAAATTTAACGACTAATAATTTATAAATTTTATGTCTTTGATGACATCCTTTACAAGAAACACTTAGCTTAAACGAATAGCTATATACTAGTAATGTGTTATTATTTTATGTGATAATATTAACCTACCAGTTAAATTGGATGGTATGAATAGGACTGACAAAATAATGTTAAAATATATTTTTTACATATTTATAAAATTTATACATTGGTTTTTAATAGTGTTTATGTTAAAATAAAATCATTTGAATGTAAAATAGATATATTTCCTAAATAAAATAATTTAATTTCATTATGATTTTTTTCCAAAAAAAAGTAATTAAACAATATTGATGAATTATATTAATTAAATTTTCAAATAATATATTAAATAGAATATGCAGAAATTCACCGAATTTTTTTTATCATGGTAAAGAATAGAGGTAAATTTGTCTATGCTTAAAAATTCATTTATTGGATAATGATTTTCATTTTATTTATCACGTTTATTTGAAAACTAATTTAATCCAAATTTATAATTTTAATTACATAAAATGGATTAAATATTTTTAATAAATATTTTTAATATAATTTAATAAGTAAAAATTAATTTGTGGTCATAATGAATAGTAAAATTAGTAAAACATTGTTTCGTCATTTATGGTTTGAATGAGCTTTGAGGGGGTTTTAACTAAGAGATAAGGGAAAAATGGTATATAAAATGTTGAAATATTATTGGATTTTTATGTTACGATATTATATTATTATAAAACTAATTTATTTTTCATGTATATCTACTTTTAAATGAAAGTGAAATTATATTATTTGATTCTTTTACGTAATTCCATGTGTTTCTATAAATTATATTAAAAAAGGTTTCCTATTATACTACCTTACTCACACAATTTGAGATATATATCTCAATAAATACCCCAAAAAAATAACTCAATTTCATCCTTAACTTATTTATTGAGCTCTTATTTCCTACCATAAATCCATCCTAAGAATGATTAAGTTGTATGATGGAGGAGGTCATTCAAAGAAGGGAAAATATCTGACCCCACACTTTCAAAGATTTTTTCTTCTTCTACATCATCAAAATAAATTTTAAACATCATAACATGATGGATAATTATTATCTTATATTTAATGAGATGTTATTATTAATATGGGATAACCATTTTCCACCTTCATTCAAAAAAAGGGTAAATGAAAGTATCTCTCACGGGTACATGTGGACTGTCACCTTTACATAGTGATATGATTCATTTACCCATCACTATTATTCATGTGAGATTATTATAATGAATTTTTTTAATATATTAATGATATAATTACTCTTATTTCATTTTGATATATCTCTACCTTCTACTATTCACATCTATTGGAAAATTATAATGCCTATCATACATGTATGTGTAATACCACATCCATGAAGCCATTTGACTGATTTTTAATTTCATATTAAATAGATAGTAATAGGGATAGATTAACTATATTTATATGATATTTATGAATATATTTATATTATATATTTTTGAATTACTATATAGCTCTCTTTTTCTATCGTATGAAAATGGAAAATATAACTCATGTATATATGCTGAATACTACATCCGTGAAGTGATTTAATTCATTTTTAATCCCAGATTTATAAGAATTGTTATAAAAGTAAATATAGTGTATATATATGATACTTATGTTAGTATTAATATTCTAACGATGATGAAATTATTTCAATAAATCATGTATGAAAACAATTTAATAAAATCATGGATGAAAAACGAACTATTTTTCACATGAATGTTCATTTTAAAGGAGGAATTTTTAAAAAAGGACAATAACAATATATGATGAAATGATACATAGTGTGAATATTTTGAATATTATTATAGAATATATTTATAATATATATATTTATATTTATTTATTTATTTTACAGGAGGATTCAACATTTGTAATCTAAGATAAGACATCAGGTAAGGGTTTTTATTACAATCTAAATAATGTTTGTGATTTTTTATACTATATCAAGGTTGAAGAAAATATTTTTGATCCAATACTTTAAAAATTATATATTTTATTCTATAATATTTATTTATATAAATTTTTGTAAAAAATATCTTTATCCACTCCATGGTACTAGAAATGATAGAGAATATGCTTTTAATTAAAATATGACCTTATTTCATTTTTGGTCGATGAATAACTTCTTCCTTGTCCATAACCTTAAAAATTATTTGTTTGAAATTTTTACCAATAAATGAAATTTTAATAACATTTAATTCTCCCTAATTTTTTTAAAAGGTAAAAATAAAACATTAAAAAGAACATTTTTGAACAAGTCAATTTTTTAACTTTTTAGAAATGTTTGAAAATAAGTTTTTTTAACATTTATGTTATGAACAGATTTTCCTGAAATAATGATTTTTCTTCAATTTGAATTATAATTTAAATTTATCCAAGTGTATCTTCCAATAATACAATATTATCAATATCTTATGATTTTTAATTAAAATATTGTCAAATTAAAAGTATATAATCTCAAATTTTCAAAGAAAGGTGTGAATTGTAACACCTTGATATTTAAAAGAACACTATGTTCAATAATGTAAAAAACCTTAAACACAAAGTATAAATTATCAAATAAATATTATTATTTCAATGTATTCATATTATTTTTAAATTTAAACCATATCTTATAGAATATACAATATTAAACCCCAAGCTATAATTTACCACACAATATATTTATTTAAACATCACTATAGTAATCTAGTAGTTAAATTAGAAGGTATGAATATTATTAACTAATTTATGAAATATATTTTAATTTCATACATGACACTAATTTATTTTAAAATTATTAATATATATGAACTCATCTTTAATAAAGATATTCTATTCTATAAAAAATATGCTTCCTTCAAAAAATGATTTTTATTTATTTCTCTGAAAAAATTTTATAATAACATTTTAGAGAATATATAAATGTTCTTTTATAAAATGAAAATAATGTTTTAAATTAACTTATCAAGATTATCTTAGGTGGTAAGTTTGGTATTTTTTGGAAAATATTTCTTTTTTAGTGAATAGTGAAAATACTGATTTTTCGTAAAATTCACATTTATGTTTAATTTATTAAATTATTTAAAAGAACTATATTTATTTTAAAATTATTTAAAATTAAATTAAGAATTATTTAGATATATTTAATAAAAAGTATTTCATTTTCTTCATATTTATACTACATTTTAATTTATGTTTATATTTGGTCATTAAAACCCATTTTTCTAAAAAATATTTTGAAGTGCATATTGATTCTCCATTTTGACAATATAATGTAACCCCTAATATAGAATTATATAAAATAAATTTATATATTATATTTCTATAAATATTAATGAAAATTGACTAACTTATTATTACATTTCATACCGTTATTATATGATGATCTTTTGCTTGAGAAATGCCTTTCTTGAAAACTGTTTTTCGACATGTGTAGGGGTTTATTTTTAAATTAAACATAGATAGTTATATTATTTAAATTTTTAAAATAGACACCATGTATTTAATAATTATAATTAATATTATTAAATAACCTCACCTTAATTTATTTCCATTATTAATATAAATAATAGTAAATATTTGTTACCACGGTTACTGTTATAAAAGGTTTATTGTGGGGGTGCTAGAAAAATATGTAAATGGAATGACATGTTTAAATAATGTTTCTATTTATTTTATTATTATTTCATCATAATTATATCTCATATATTCCATTATTTTTTAATTCCATAGGCACATTTACTAAGAGTGACACCCCATTTTTTTAATAGTATCATGTATTTATAAGGATGACACTCTTCCCCCACTATAAAAGAGAACCAACTATCATCTACATTACAGACATACATAAAAAAATTTAAGCCATCATTTAAAAAAACTAATTTTACATCCTTAAAATTCCCTATATAATTTATTTGGATCAGAAAACCAATCTATTGAGGATTTCAGTATAATCCTAAAGAGGTGGACGGAATAAGACGTATCTGTCATAAACATGAATCATTGTTTTATTTTTTCATAAAAATACATAAAATATATTTCAATCATGTAGATATAGTAAAACCATTGTCTACCATATATTATTATGCTATTACTTTGATAAAATGACCTATATCAATCTCCACTTCCATCAAATGGGAAATGAAACCATAATTTGTGTGCACGGGGGACTACCACATTGTGAATTGATGTAATTAATTTTTAAACATCACCTCTCATGGATATTAACTATTATATATGTAATTATTGTATATTATATAAATAAAATATTAAAAATTCCATCAGTTTAAAATACTGTATACCTACATACCCATCCATTATTTGAAAAGATACAACATTATTCTTGTGTATGAAGGACTGCTGCCTCACAATGTGATGTGATTCAATTTTTACACATAACATGGGATGTAAATTTAAGTTTTCTTTAAATAAAATATTATATTTAGGATATAATTTCCATTCTATAAACATATAATAAAAAATTTCATCTATCTATATTGATCATGAAAAATGTTAACATTGCTCATGTGTGTGTGTTACCTACCATCTTCATGATTGTAACATGAATCATTTTACATAACCATATATATTAGTTGGTTATAAAAGTATTATTTCTGTATAAAAATTATAATTAATTAGTGATTATTATTCTAGATATGTTGGAAGAATTAACCCTTTTCCTATAGTCAACACATTATTTTAATTTAGAAATTATTAACTAAGTGTCCTCAAAACACCTTACATGGACATAACTGATAAATTAATATTATACATCAATAAAATAAAAGATCAAAATAGTTTATATATAAGGTAATGAATATGAAAAATTTTCTTTTGAAAATAAATTATTTATATATTTTTATTATGTTGGTGATAAAATACACACATTAAAAAACCTCGACTCAAGGTAAGGGTCTCATCTCCAAACGTCATTCATTGAGGAACATTTTCCTTTTTTGAACATAATATATTTTAAATGGTGTATATATTACAATATTACATATTATTTCATCAATACTTCATAATTTCAGATATTGTTTTGTTATATTTCATCTATAACCTCAATGGGCTTTATGATTAAAAAGTTACCTTTTTGGTAAGAGATTATATTTCAATTTCATTTTAATCAGGATTGTTTATCCATTAATTTCAATTATAGTAAACCATTTGATAATTGTAAAATTAAACCCTTTCCTTTAACTCTCCATTGATTATATAAAACATTTTCATTTTACAATACTATTATCTTCTTCTTTTGTACTAACAATTACTGACAAAACATTTTTAAGTAAAGATGTCATTATTTGACTCTCTGGTAAAAAAACATTTTCATTCCATATCTATAATCAATAAATAAATATTGGAAATAATAATTTAAAAATTCTGAAAAATATTTATTAAATACATTTTAGGAAATGTTAGAACTTTTAACAAACTGGGTTGAAATTCATATTTGTATCATTTTTCAAATGGGGAAATTTTTAATCATTTTATAGTAATTTTATTGGAATGTTTATTTCAACATGTATGACATGTATGGAATTACCCACCATCAATACCAATAAATTCAATAATTATTAATTTATATATTTCAATGTTATCATTTATAAAAAACGTGTTCTATAATATTTGTGAAATTTTTAGATTTTGAATTTTTTATTTAAACGTGATATGGTTATTTTTTCACATGAAGTATCCCATGTAATCATGTGAAGACACTCCTCTCAATAACCATAACATTTGATGTTATGGATTGATAAAAAATTTTGTATATATTTCTCTTTTATATATAAATATATTATTCATCCTTATTTTTATGGGAAAATACATTCCTTATGAGAATTTATCAAATTCATTATTTATAAAATATCTATTTATTATGATATGAGTTACGATTATGCAACCCATTTTCATTTCATGGGTAATTATTATGTCAGTTCATTTTGATTGATTTCCTCATGTATCATGAAAAAGAATGTATATGATATGAATGTGTTTGGTGGGAGAAAAATTAAAAAACAGAATAATTCATTTGGTGATCTTTTAGTCTCATTAGACATAATGTATGCGATTAGGGAGTGATCATAATCCATTATGAGAATCATTCAACCATGTGACGTTGTCTCAAAAAGTATCCTTGAATTATGTTTATGTCAAATTATATGTTTGTTATATGTTTCCTATGTTTTCATGATCTAAGGATACTAGGTTTTTCTGTTATTATCTCATGTGATTACCCATGATCCATCTTCTTTATGATATCATGTATACCTTTGACTCAAACCTTATGTTTCCTTTTCATGTTTGTTCTTTTACTTTTTTCTTTATCTCACTCCTTTTTATAAATATTCTTTCATTTATCAATGATATTTTAAAAGAATGATATTATTAAGAGCTCATTATGGAGAATTAAATATAGAGGGTTTATTTTATCCTCTCTTTGATGTATTATGATAATTTTCATCCAAAAACACTAGGAATAATGATATTTGGGTTGAAATTAACAGATGATTATTTTTCAACTAACGTGATAATATATGTAAAAGGACTGAGTTGATATAGTTGGTACCAAATAAATGTATACGTATTTTTGGAAATATTTAATATAATAATTTAGTGAGAATCTTACTAAAAAATATAAGTATAATAAAAGGTCTGGGAAAATATTCATGAATTTTGATGAATTATAATGTTTATCGGTTTCAAGAAATATGAACTTGTCTGGATACTATATGTTGATATGTCTTCGATATAGTTTTACCTTGGATTAATAACCCCAAAAGGGTGCATTGTGATGAATTAGATCATCACTGTATGCATGAAAATAGGTCATAGTGCAGACGTGTTTTAACACTCTTGGGGTAATGCTTTGGAATTAAAATGACTCCTTGTGAACATCTATGATGGAATTTATTATATTATTAGGTTAGAAAACATAATCGGAAACATTACAATGAAAAACCTATATTGAAACTTAGAGACTCATATTTATGGATACACCAATAATTTATAACTTATATTTTCTAGGTCTATAAGTTTCTCAATCTGTATATTTATGAATTCCCACCTTCTTTATCATATTATTTTTATTTAATGATGGTAAATAAGAGAAACAAAATGAAACTCCAGTGTGGTAGGAATTTTATTGATTTCCTTAATGAAATGCCTAACCAAATGTAAAAAAGGTAAAAATATTGTGGTTATTCCCAAAAAAATATTTAAAATTATAAATAACAACTACAATGTAGTTTAACATCAAAACACATTAAAGAATAAAATGGTTATGTCTCATTGCAGTTCAAGTGTTAAACTTGGAAAGAGAAGAATATTCAATTTTATAAATTTCAAAAATATAGGATGAGGAAGCATGGAACCTAAATTTATGGAACTAATAGAAGAATTATAATTGTAAAATTAGGTCATCCAGATGCTAATTTATAAAAAAAATTAGTTTTAGGATAATAGGACATTCGGAAATGATGTTCAAACTATGGAACCTCTAAGAGTTTAATAACGTAGATGTGGGGAACATAGCTATTTCCGGATTCAATTAAATAATATAATTATTAATTTGTAAGGGAATGTGTAGTTAAAATCAATAACGTGGATCTATTTAAATGTTTTATTGTGGGAATCTGAGAATTGTGTAGTTTATGTATTATTAGCTACGATATAATGGTCAAAAGAATCACTATACGTTTAACACATGATCTATAGTTGTTTAATCTAATGATTTTCTGAAATATGTTTATTTGTACTAATTCCCTAGAATGGTGATTTAATGTAACACCCCGACCCCAGTTACATAGAGTCGGTGCATTATTACATAACATTGGCATTATCACAAATGATCATGTCTCGAAAGACCGATTAGTTTAGCCGCCTTGGAAACACTATATATATTTATAAGTCCAACATTACATGATAAAGTGATAAACTACAACAACATAGTCTCTATAGTCCACACTCATATCCCCTCAGACTATCTCTGCAGGTCAGTCATAAAATACTTCTTCACATCCTAGGAAAAATAAAACATAGAAATGGGTGAGCTCATATGCTCGGTAAGGATAACAATATAGTGGAAATTTCATAAATAAGCATAAACATTTAAGGCAATGTATAACTAAAAAACCATTTTAAACTTGAACTTCAACATAATATGGAAAAAATAAAATGAAATAAGTAAATTTACTTATTCACATGGATATTCTACTAGTCGAATAATCACATGCAATATCAATATCCACTTTCATAATGATGGAATGCATATTTCCAGACTATCATAACCACATAGTCAAGGCATTGTTCCAAGAATACAAATAATATTTTGTCAAGGACTTGTTACAAGACACTAGTTTGTCTGAGGAGACCTACCGATGTATCAAAGATCTATATCGGGCTCCACCCATCGCTTATTAAATCCAATGCATTACTCATATGAATATGTTTAAACATAACATAAACATTAATTTTAAAACTAGCATAAGAAATGTCAATACTTTCTCCATAAACCATGAAAGGTATAAAAATAACACATCCACAGTAAAAAATATCACAAAACCTTCAATACAATATGGAAGTTTTGTTTCATAATAAATCAAAATTCAAATAAGCTTAAAATCCATCAAAGGATGTTTACATAGATGAAATCAAAACTATTTGAGTGAAATATAACTTTTTTTAAAATCATTTAAAAGTCACATAATTAAAAAAGAAAATATTTACTTTGAAAATATTTTCATAATCTTCTATGGGAAGCCTGGATGATTTTATAATGGTGGAAAATAGTCGCCCATTCCATATAAGTTAAAAAGACATTCTTACCATAATTCTGTCTAAAAGGTTGAACAGGGCCTTGTTTGGAAAATGACAGAAATATTCATTTATAAACAAATTATACAAAGTCAAAAAAGGGTATATATGACTTTAACCAATATTGTATAGAAAAGTAAGAATTTTTTGTAATACATTTTGAAAAAACATGGATGTTGATGATAATGATGTCCCAGTAGATAATTACGTAAAAACCACCTCGGATAATGAAGAGATTGTGAAATAAACCCTTACCTTGAACTTTTCCTTGGTCAAGGGTAGTTTAAAATATTTTATAATGGTGAAATAATTTTTATTAAATTATAAAATAATCATATAAATTAATATGATATCATATATGATCTTTTAACATTTCTTCGTTAATAATATCTTAGTATTATCATTGTTTCGGGTGCTAACAGATTTGTTTTCCTTTATATTATTTGTTTTGTGAGTCATATTTGTTATGGATGGGTTGTATATTATTCAAATCCAGAATGATATAAAGTCATTATATATTACATTTAATCATCAAATTAAAATTATTTTTGAATGGACACGATGGAGAATTAATCTCATCGCGTTCGTGGAGATAGTAATCTGTACGTATTCACGAGGGACAATATCATTATTTTGATATTAAAATAATATATAATTGGATGGTATATCATATATACAGAATCATTATCATGTTATATTTATTATTTATATCAATTACACATCATTATTATATCCATCCATATATTAATGTATTGAATAACAATAACACTACGACGTGGAGATGGTGAGCTGTACGTACGCATGTATGGTGACATGTCATGAAAAGGATGGATAGAATAATTATTATGGATGTACCATTTTTATAATAACATCACATTATATATAATATAATATATTAATTATTTTATAATGGAAAAAACAAAGAAAAATAAAGTGGAACAAAAAAAGAAATTGAAAGAGGGTGGTGAAATTATTACCTCTTATTTGAGTTCTTTCTTTCGATTTGATATAAAGGGCTCCTTACGTTTGATTTAGGACCAAATGAGGGCCTCTTGGATGAAGGGATGATAGTTTAGAAAGTATTTGGGTAGGGGTTGGCCGATCCAAATGGCTTTGGAGATGTTAATTATAGATAAGGGGGAGTTCCCATTTATAAGAGGGGTGAGGGGCACCTTAGGAAATGATTGAAATATTATTTTATAATAAAAAAAATTTCTGTTTATAATGGTTCCAAAATGGTTTATTAAAAGTATATGGTATGGATGGGTCAAAAACCACTCAACCAATGGGTTTTAGATAGGTTTGGGTCAGTATATTAACCTTACCTTTTAGATTTAACTCTTAGTTAAATAGTTTTACATTTACCAGGTCTCTTTGTATTTTTATAATATATGGTTAATAAACATACTATATACCTTCATGTGAACCCAAAGTGGTAAATTATTGATACACCTATAATTATATAAGTCTTTTTTCCAAACCTTAGATTTTTTAGAATAGTATATATATTAATAATATAATATTTGATTTAAAAATTTGTTTATGTCAATTTTGACACTATTTAATAATTGATATTTGTTAAAGTCCTAAAAAATTTATTCATTCTAAATAAATTCATTTAATCAATCCTAACATGTCATATTAACCTCTAAAATACGTGGATGGCATCAAAAATTTCAAATTGTAT
The DNA here is from genome assembly GCA_963277665.1 of Viscum album. Classification (NCBI taxonomy): domain Eukaryota; kingdom Viridiplantae; phylum Streptophyta; class Magnoliopsida; order Santalales; family Viscaceae; genus Viscum; species Viscum album. Next base: position 1,754,730,327 of record OY728159.1, on the reverse strand, counting down.
TTATTATAACATTTATAATACGATTTATTTGATTCATTCATTAATAATGAAAATAATGCATCATTATTGTGTCATAAATAAATTTAATTATTAAATGTCTAAAAATTATAAATAAAATACCATTATGTGGTAAATCTTTTTATATATCTAATGAATATTTATAGTCGAAAATATAACATATATAAACCAATGTAATTTTTTTTCAAAAAGATATATGCTTATGTCATTTTTTGTATTTACTTTAACTTAATTTATATAATGTTTTATTGTCACTTACTAGTGGCTCCATGGGGTCCCAAAATTGAACCAAATATGGCCATTGTCAGACATGTATCATCAAATAGGGTTATCAAATGTGTTATAGTAATTTAATATTATAATAATATTATTTTTTACCCTTATTTACTGGATTTACCCTTTAACCGTGATAAATAAAATATTTGCCGCAACAATTAATCAAAATGTCCAAAAAAAAATTTACCTATTTACAAAATTTGGACCTCATGATTCTAAATATGGAATTTATTTTTCTAAATTCAAAACACAGAAGTGGTAGAAATTAATTTAAAAATAATTCCTGTTGTGAAAACAAAAAGCGTGTTTTTAAAGAAATAATAACTATCAAAAGATTGACACTTGTTTAGGTCTAGTTTAAATGTGAAATTGTGTCTGATGACCAACATTTGAATAAATGGTAAAAATTTAGTCTAACTATACGTTTAAAACACTCAATAGTATAATTTATCACTATAAATTATTTGGATTAAAAAAAGTTGTTTTTAATTAATGTTTAGTATATTTACCTATTCATCAAAAATTGGAAGTCCTATGAAAAGTACCAAAAACTCACCCTAAGAAAATTTTGATATTCCATATCCAAAAATAAATTCAAATTTGAATAATAAAATTTATAAAATTTAAAAAAGTTGGTATTACTATTCATAACAGCTACATTGATTGGTTGTGGTGTGTGTTAGAACCTCGAAATTGCGTACAACACACGCTACTGTATTATTCAAAGAGAAGCATACCATAGAAGCATGGGGTGTTGCATTCTCCCCTACTTCAAATAATTTCATCCTTGAAATTTCTAGAATATTACTATGTAAAATGACTCAGGTGGGTGTAACACCCCAAGATTTTCTGAAAAATATTCTTTTCATTAATGTCTTGTGATGTACGCTACACCAAAAGGATCTCGCATAACAAGCATCCTTGACATGCCTTGCATTACACGCAATCACGACCTTCCTCGATAGCGTGTGTAGTACGCAATACCGAGTTTCACTAAACAACGATATGCTATTAAAATATTATTAAAACTAGCCGTTTTGAATAGTAATAACTAATTTTTGAAATTTTTTAAATTTTATTTTTCAAAATGGACATCATTTTTGGATTTGGAATATCGAAATTATCTTAGGGTGAAATTTTGGTACTTTTCGGATAACATTCATATTCTGATGAATAGTGAAAATTACTAAATTTTAATTAAAAACAACTTTTTTAATAGAAATAATTAATAGTGATAAATTATTAATTTGAGTGGTTTTGAAGTATATTTAGAATATATTTTTACAATTTAATACAATGTTGGTCATTGGATGTAATTTCACATTTAAACCAGACATAAACAAGTGTCAATCTTTTGATAGTTATTATCTCTCAAAAACACGATATTTGTTTTGACGACGGGAATTAATTTTTAAATTAATTAATGTAACTGATATGTTTTGAATTTGGTGAAATAGATGTCATTTTTGAATTCATAATATCAAATATAGCTTACTCCTAATTTTTTGTATTTTTTGGGAAACGTTCGTTTTTTGATGAATAGTGAAACCACTAAGTGGTGGTTAAAAAAACTAAATTTTTCATAAAACATAATTTTACCCCTTCTGTGAGTGGAATTTCGAAAATCCGTGAGACACGGTTAATATCAACGACTAAAATGTGATTCAATGAGATGAAAATAATTTTTGGTGAATAGTAACATTTGACTTTTTTACCACGGTTAAAAGTAAATAGTGTAATTAAGGGTAAAAAAATGATATTATTAATACCCTAACACATGTCCTAATTCTGTTGGATAAGTGTAATTCGACCAAAAACAAACTTAGGAATAAAATATGACCATTTTAGCACACTTGTATTAGATTAGGACATTTATTATTAATTTATTTAAAGAAGGGTTAAAATAGTTAAAATCAATTTTAATAAGTAAATCATTTTTAATATAAGGTTATACATAAGATAAATTCGACTATAAATATTCATTAGAAAGCTAAAACGATTTACAACATAATGATATTTTATTTGTAATTTTTAGACATTAAATAATTTAATTTATTCATGACACAACGATGATGCAGTAATTACATTATTAAGAAAATATTAACATAATTAATGTTATAAATTCCCAAATAAATGTAATTTGATACTCTTTATGACTTAAACAAATTTTCTAGGTTAATATCACATGTTATTGTTGATGTAAATAACTTGGTTCGAACTTATCATTATGTTAGGAATTTCATAAAAATCATGTACCAAATAGTGTCAAAATTGACATAAATTAGTTTTTAAAACAAATATTATATTATTAATTGTTATTTTATTCCTAAAAATCTATGTTTCGTCCAAATGACTTAGATAAGGTTATATATATTAATAATAAACAACTTGGGGTTCGTTTGGCTTGATATGGTAAGTTTATTAACCATATAGTGTAAGAAAACAAAAAGACACGGTAAAAGTTAAATTATTTAACTTAGAGTTAAATCTAACTGATAAGGTTAAAAAAATAACCTAAACATGTCTAAATTATATTGGATGAGAGTATTTCGACCCATCCCCACCTTAACTTCGAAATATATCAATTTGGATCTCTTTAAAACCGATCTTGACTTTATAATAAAATAATATTTTTAGTTTTCCCAAAGGTGCCCCTCTCCTCCCTTATAAAAGGGCACCTCCTCCCTCTCCTCCTCACACCAATTTGAGAATTCAAGCTCGGCCAACCCCTGCCAAAATCTCTTCTCCAGATCCCTAGTATCATCCTAGAGGTCCTGGTCTTCTTCAAAGACCATACTTAGTTCGTTATGTGGAGGTTAAGAAAAGGCGCGTCAAAAAGAGGTAATATCCATTACCGATCTTTTTCAATTTCTTTCTTTTTAACTTATACTTATTTTGTTTTTTCATGATAAATTAATAACATAAGTATTTATTATATAATGATATGTTATTATAAATATGAAAAAACTCTAATTAACCTTCTATCCATCCTACGAAAAAAGGAAATCACCGCGCGTGCGTACGTACGGAATACCGTCTCCCCGACGCGATGAGATTCATTCTCCATGTTAACCATTTAAGAATGATTATAAAGTATATATAAGAAATAATAATGAAATATATGACATTATAAAGCTACTGGATTTATGTATATATGAATTTCATCTACTTACTTCCATTCAAAACAATAAGGAAAGGAAAACAGTGTTCATGCGTACGTACGGACTACCGTCTCCATGAACGGTGTGTTTCATTTCATTTATCTATCTATTATATATATATATACTGAATATATATGATATATAAATCATGTTTTATATTCTGGAAGTAAGTAAATCATGATATAAGTAATAATAATGTCAAGAACAACAAGTCCAAACACCTACGATAAATGAAACGATTTTACCCAAAACGCTTCTTTAACATGGAATTTACAAAAGAACGGGTAATATAAAGTCATAAGTGAACCATATATGATATCATAACAATGAATATGATTCTGTAATACGTTAATGACATTATATAAATCATTATACAGGAGGTTCGGATACGTACAAAGCATATTAGACATAAGGTAAGGGAAAATCTCGCAATCTCAATTTTTATCCGAGATTGTTTATACTTTGAAATTTACTGGGGTGTATTTTATCATCCACATCCATGTTTCCTCAATATGCAATATTATTTCCATCCACCTACAATTGTTTAAATCCAATTTTAACCTTCGGTGAGTTTTTAGTAAAATATATGAAAGGAATGTTTTGTCATTTTTCGTACGAGGAACTTTTTGACTTTTCCGACAAAAGTACGAAGAATGTTTTTTTTAACTTATACGGCATGAATGGATTTTTAAAACATTATTTCCAAGAAGCTTCCTTTACAAGTTTCCAAGATTATTTTTTATCAACTTATTTTAGTTTAAAATTGTATGACATGATAAGAAAGGAAAATGATTTTGAAGTAGAATGATATTTTTCTCAAGAATGGAGTTCAGGTGTTTTATCAATATTATTTTCCATATAAGATAATATAGGGTTATATTTATATCCCTATTATTACATTTATTTGATTATGTTTTGGTGGAATTATTTTTATTAATTCCTTTATCTTATATGAATTGTTTTATGATGTCATGATGTTTAAGAATACCATTTTTATTACATGGGATATGAAATGATGTATGATTTATGATTTTGTGGCACACATAAGAATGGTATCATTATGAGATGGGTGGGAACTATATCTCCCTCCAATTCATTGGGTAAAGATTTTATATCTCATAAGATAGACATGACTGGAACGGTAGGTTATACCGGTTCAGTGAAACAAGACTGAAATGAGTGTGACTCTGTTTAGAAATGGACTTTTTCCACTAAGATAGTCTTGGAAATGAGTCCTGACTAATAAGAAATGATTCTCTATGATTATGTGTGTATTCCACAAAGTTTCATGTTTTATGTTATGACTATTGGGATTACATTTCACTACTAGGATTTATCCCATGTTAGGAAATTATGATCTCTTTTGCAGGTTAAGATTTCCAAAAGATATGTCCTTATGAATATGATGTGATTGATATTTCTTTTGTTTACCCTTACTGAGAATTTTATCTCACCCTTTTATGTTTTCTTTTCCCCAGGATATAAAGAAAGGTTTTAGGTAAGAAAAAAAAGGAAGCTCATTATAGGAGATGTTGAAGGACATTCACCATGATTAGATGATTAAATTCCGAGTTTCGAAAGACTCTAAACTATTACAGTCCTTGTGTGATTGTTTTTGTAATGTACTTAGTATTCCACAAAAGAAATGTAATGTCCATGTACGTCAAGCTTCGGGTCTCTACAGTTGGTATCAGATGAAAGGTTTAGTCAAGAAATTATTTTTCAGTATGTACATCCCTCGTATTCTTCGAACAAATATGGGAAAGGAATTTCTTGAGCTGAAGTAGAAGGATGATGAATCTGTTGGTATATACGAAGTGAATTTTACAAGACTTGTAAGGTATGCATCTGGCATTATCATCCAACCTGAAAGTAAAGTTGATCGATTTTTCAGTGGCTTAAAAGCAAGTCTTCGAAGTGCATTAGCTATAAGAGACTTCAGTAGCTATGAAGAAATTGTGCGTTGTGCTATCAAGGTAGAAATGGAAGTTGGTGTTACTTATCCATCTCATGGTTTTGACAAGAAACGAAAGATGAATTTCAAGGAGAAATCTCAGAATAATGGTGAAAAGAAGTTGAATGCTTCCTTATGCTCAAAGTGTGGAAATAATCATGGTGGAGATTGTCTTAAAGGGACAAGTAAATTTTTCAAATGTGGAAAGGAAGGTCATCGGGCATTTGAATGCCACAATGATGGGAAGAATATGTATAATGATGAAAACAAAGGAAGGGATACACAGAATGAACCTACTACACTTCAATGTTTCAAGTGCAAGGAGATGGGACATTATGCCAATAATTTCCCTAATCCAAGGGTTAGTGACGATCGACATGAGCAACCACTTAAGGCAAAGGACAAAGGGAAGTCACATGAGATCACCATTGGAGATGTTGAATATGACAACGATGTGGTGGAATGATTAAGTGTTTATGTAATGGGATTCCAAAATAATGTTGAGTATTGGAATATTTATGTATTGGTCTATTGTGGTCTTTAATAATTTTATAGTACCGATAACCATGGAAAGTGATTGAGATATTTTTAGAAAAACGATGATATGCGCATAATGAAGGGATAAGGAAAAAAATGAAATGTTTGACAGTTTTCATGACCTCATGATTGATATAAAGACTAAGGGATATCATGGTTTGAGTATATAGAATTTTTGGATTTTGGTATGTGGAAAGAGTTATATTTTGACTGCATTCTTTTTTTCACTATGGTTCAATGGGTATTCAAGAGAACACATGATTAAGGCCTTTGAATGTTTGGAATGTGACCAACAAGACATAACTTATGATATATGGGGATCAACGATGGTATTAAATCTCTGGTAATCGTTTTCACAGTATTATGAGGGTGGACTGCAGTATTATGGATAAGCATAAAGATTAGAATGGAAGATGTTGGACATAAGTTAGTATTGTTTAAGGATAAAAGTTTTTTTCGATATTATTGATGGGATGTTATAGTAATATAGTTTTAGAAAAAGGACATCCTGCAGGACGGGTGACAACCCATCGAGTCGGACAAGGCTATGGGAATCGAACCCACAACCGAAGTGCGACTGGCCTTTATCTCCTACCACTGGCCTACAGGAAGTCTCTGTTTAGTAGAAACTAGTTTTATCATATTAAGCAGTATGATATATGAAGTATAAGTCCATTTTAGGAACTATATATGATTAATCTCACTATAGATGGACTTATGTATTTTTTGATAACTTTTCTAACCTTTTGTTTGAGAGAGATGGAATGACCCATCATTCTATCACATGATCTGTAACACATCACGAATGACAAATTAAACTTCATTTCATTAAGAGATGAAGTGGAAATTGTCCAAAGAATGACAAACGGTGAGACTATACCAAAATCATGAAAGTATTTCTTCTAATTCCAATTTCATCAACTTTAGGGAAATGATCTTGAAATCCAAAAATGTTTTCTTAGTGCTCTTATATCTGATGAATTAGATGGTACCTTAGATCATCACAAATTTATTGCTTTGTGATTGCTGGATTTTCTATTGCCATGTTCTCTACCACTCTCCATCAAGAACATGATGGTTAGATTTCTCTTCCATATTTATATTTTCACCTTTGTGGAAACCCAGTGATTAGTTTATTTGGGTAACTGTTACATTTCATTTTTTTTAAAGATTGGTTTTGGTATTCCTTTTTACGATGTGTGTTTCTATCAAAGAAACATTCTAATAGTAAACCATTTATAACCCCGATGAATTTCGAGGGCGAAATTCATTTTAAGGGGGGTAGAATGTAACACCCCAAGATTTTATGAAAAATATTCTTTTCATTAATGTCTTGTGTTGTACGCTACACCAAAAGGAGCTTGAACAACAAGAATGCTTGACTTGCTTTGCATTACACGCAATCACGACCTTCCTCGATTGTGTGTGTAGTACGCAATACCGAGTTTCACTAAACAATGATATGCTATTAAAATATTATTAAAACTAGCCATTATGAATAGTAATAACTACTTTTTGAAATTTTTTAAATTTTATTTTTCAAAATGGACTTCATTTTTGGATTCAGAATATCGAAATTATCTTAGGGTGAAATTTTGGTACTTTTCGGATAAATTTCATATTCTGATTAATAGTGAAAATTACTAAATTTTAATTAAAAACAACTTTTTTAATAGAAATAATTAATAGTGATAAATTATTAATTTGAGTGGTTTTAAAGTATATTTAGAATATATTTTTACAATTTAATACAATGTTGGTCATTTGATGTAATTTCACCTTTAAACCAGACATAAACAAGTGTCAATCTTTTGATAGTTATCATCTCTCAAAAACATGCTATTTGTTTTGACGACGAGAATTAATTTTTAAATTAATTGATGCAACTGATATGTTTTGAATTTGGTAAAATAGACGTTATTTTTGAATTCATAATATCAAATATATCTTAGGCCTAATTTTTTGTATTTTTCTGGAAACGTTAATTTTTTGATGAATAGTGAAACCACTAAGTGTTAGTTAGAAAAACTTAATTTTTCATAAAACTTATTTTTACCGCTTCTGTGAGTGGAATTTTAAAAATTCGAGAGACACCGTTAATATCAAGGACTAAAATGTGGTTCAATGAGAAGAAAATAATTTTTGGTGAATAGTAACTTTTGACTTTTTTCCACGGTTAAAAGTAAATAGTGTAATTAAGGGTAGAAATGATATTATTATTATCCTAATACATGTCCTAATTCTGTTGTATAAGTGTAATTCGACCAAAAACAACTTTAGGAATAAAATATGACCATTTAAGCCCACATGGATTAGATTAGGACATTTATTATTAATTTATTTAAAGAAGGGTTAAAATAGTTAAAATTAATGTTTGATAAGTAAATCATTTTTAATATAAGGCTATACATAAGATAAATTTGACTATAAATATTCATTAGAAAGATAAGAAGATTTCATACATAATGATATTTTATTTGTAATTTTTAGACATTATATAATTTAATTTATTCATGACACAACGATGATGCAGTAATTACCTTTTTAAGAAAATATGAACATAATTGATGTTATAAATGCCCAAATAAATGTAATTTGAGACTTTTTATGACATAAACAAATTTTCTAGGATAATATGACATTTTATTGTTTATTTAAGTAACTTGGTTAGAACTTATAATTCTGTTAGAAATTTTATAATAATCATGTACCAAATAGTGTCAAAATTGACATAAATTAGTTTTGAAAAAAAATATTATATTATTAATTGTAATGTTTTTTTAAAAAATCTAAGGTTCGGCCAAATTACTTATCTAAGGTTATATATATTAATAATAAACAACTTGGGGTTCTTTTGGCTTGATACATTATGTTTATTAACCATATAGTGTAATAAAACAAAAAGACACGGTAAAAGTTAAATTAGATAACTTAGAGTTAAATCTAATTGATAAGGTTAAAAGAATAACCTAAACTTGTCTAAATCCTATTGTATGAGAGGATTTCGACCCATCCCCACCTTAGCTTCAAAATATATCAATTTGGAGCTATTTAAAACAGAACTTGAATTTATAATAAAATAATATTTTTAGTTTTCCCAAAGGTGCCCCTCTCCTCCCTTATAAAAGGGCACCTCATCCCTCCCCTCCTCACACTAATTTGAGCATTCAAGCTCGGAAAAACCCTGAAAAAATCTCTTCTCCACTTCCCTTGTTGCATCCTAGAGGTCCTGATCTCCTTAAAAGACCATCCTTAGTTCTTTAAGTGGAGGTTAAGAAAAGGCGCCTCAAAAAGAGGTAATATCCATTACCGATCTTTTTCAATTTCTTTCTTCTTCAACATCTTCTTCTTTAGTTGTTTCATGATAAAGTAATAACATATGTATTTATTATATAATGATATGTTATTATAAATATTAAACAACTCTAATTAACCTTCTATCCATCCTACGGAAAAAGGAAATCACCGCGCGTGCGTACGTACGGAATACCGTCTTCCCGACGCGATGAGATTCATTCTCCATGTTAACCATTTAAGAATGATTATAAAGTATATATAAGAAATAATAATGAAATATATGACATTATAAATCTACTGGATTTATGTATATATGTATTTCATCTCCTTACTTCCATTCAAGACAATAAGGAATGGAAAACAGCGTTCATGCATACATACGGACTACCGTCTCCATGAACGGTGTGTTTCATTTCATTTATCTATCTATTATATATATATATATATATACTGAATATATATGATATATAAATCATGTTTTTTATTTTTGAAGTAAGTAAATCAGGATATAAGTAATAATAATGTCAAGAACAACAAGTCCAAACACCTGCGATAAATGAAACGATTTTACCCAAAACGCTTCTTTAACATGGAATTTACAAAAGAACGGGTAATATAAAGTCATAAGTGAACCATATATGATATCATAACAATGAATATGATTATGTAATAAGTTAACGACATTATATAAATCATTATATAGGAGGTTTGGATACGTACAAAGCATATCAGACATAAGGTAAGGGAAAATCTCGCAATCTCAATTTTTATCTGAGATTGTTTATACTTTGAAATTTAATGTGGTGTATTTTATCATCAACATCCATGTTTCCTCAATATGTAATATTATTTCCATCCACCTAAAACTGTTTAAATCCAATTTTACCCTTCGGTGAGTTTTTAGTAAAATATATGGAAGGAATCTTTTGTCGTTTTTCGTACGAGGTACTTTTTGACTTTTCCGTCAAAAGTACGAAAAATGTTTTTTTAACTTATACGGCATGAATGGATTTTTAAAACATTATTCCCAAGAAGATTCCTTTACAAGTTTACAAGTTTATTTTTAATCAACTTCTTTTAGTTTAAAATTGTATGACATGTTAAGAAAGGAAAAATTTTTCGAAGTAGAAAGGATATTTTTCTCAAGAATGGAGTTCAAGTGTTTTATCAAAATTATTTTCCATCTATGATAATATATGGTTCTGTTTCTATCCCTATTATTATATTTATTTGATTATGTTGTGGTGGAATTATTTTTATTAACTCCTTTATCTTATATGAATTGTTTTATGATGTCATTATTTTTATGAATCCCATTTTTATTACATGGGTTATGCAATGATGTATGATTTATGATTTTGTGGCACACATAAGAATGTTATAATTATGAGATGGGTGGGACCTATATCTCCCTCCAATGCATTGGGTAAAGATTTTATATCTCATGAGATAGACATGGCTGGAATGGTAGGATATACCGGTTCAGTGAAACAGGACTGAAACGAGGGTGACTCGGTTCAGAAATAGACTTTGTCCACTAAGATAGTCTTGGAAATGACTCTTGACTAATAAGAAATGATTCTCTATGATTATGTGTGTATTCCACAAAGTTTCATGTTTTAAGTTATGATTATTGGGATTAAATTTCACTACTATGATTTATCCCATGTTATGAAATTATGATCTCTTTTGCAGGTTAAGATTTCCAAAAGATATGTTCTTATGAATATGATGTGGTTGATATTTATTTTGTTTACCCTTACTAAGAATTTGAGATCACCCTTTTATGTTTTCTTTTCCCCAGGATATAAAGGAAGGTTTTAGGTAAGAAAAAAAGGATGTTCTTTATGGAAGATGTTGAAGATATTTCACCATGATTAGATGATTACATTCCGAGTTTCCAAAGACAGTAAACTATTACGGTCCTTGTGTGTGTGTTTTTGTAATGTACTAAGTATTCCGCAAAAGTAATTTAATTTCCATGTACGTCAAGCTTCGGGTCTCTATAGTGGGTTTTCATCATAAGTTCCTCCGGTTCCCATGTTTCATATTCCATCATATGGTTTCTCCATAGTAATTTTACCAGATGAGTCGTCCGATTTATAAGCACTTTTTCTACGGTTTAAAGAATCCAGATGGGCTCTTCGCTATAAGATAGATTGGGTTCCAGTTCTATTTCCTCATAAGTGAGTACATGCATTGGGTAAGGCATGTATTTTCTTAACAGTGATACATGGAACACATCGTGAAATTTGGAGAGACATGGCGGCATTGCCAATTGGTAAGCTACGACCCGAATTCGTTCAAGAATTTGGAAAGGTCCGATATAACAAGGACTCAATTTTCCCTTCTTACCGAAATGTATAACACCCTTCCATAGAGATACCTTCAAGAAAACATGATCTCCTACCTGAAATTCGAAATCCTTTCTTCAGTTATAGGCATAACTAATCTGCCTACTTTGAGATTCTTTGATGTGGTTTTGGATTACCTTTACCTTTTCCATCGTTTCCTCCACCAGTTCTGGACCTACCAGTTTTCTTTCACCAACATCATCCCAAAAAGTTGGTGTGCGACCTCTCTTTCCATATAACGCTTCATATGATGCCATATGAATACTTGAATAGAAGCTATTGTTATAGGAAAATTATACAAAAGTTAAATATTGATCCCACATACCCTGAATGACAAGTGATCACGATCTAAATATGTCTTCTAAGGTTTGAATAGTCCCTTATGATTGTTCATCAGTTTGGGGATGGTAAGTAGTGCTCAAATGAATTCCAGTATCCAAGTACTTCTGAAGACTCTGCCAGAATAATAATGTAAAATGTGGATCATGATAAGAAAGAATTACTAGGGGTACTCCATGAAGCCTCAAAACATCCTTAATATATATCCTTGCTAGACGTTCAATTGGTAGATCTTCTCATATAGCAAGAAAATGTACTGACTTGTAAAGATGATCAACAATGACCCTTATTGCATCCCTCCTTCTAGGAGTCATTGGTAGTCCCATTATGAAGTCCATCGTGATATTATCCCATTTTCACTCAGGCATCGGAAGAGGTTTCATGACTATTCCAGGTTGTTTCCTTCCAGCTTTCACTTGTTGATAAATCGTACATCTTGAAACAAAATTACCAATCTCCCTCTTCATGTTGTCCCACCAAAAATGTTCCTTCATGTTTATATACATTTCGGTGATCCCAGGGTGTATATAGAAATTGGAACTATGAGTATCATACGAAAATTCGCTTCTTAGATCAGGTATTTTGGGAACACAAAGTATCTTCCCAAATTTTAAAATTCCATCTTTATACACAATGTCACTCAATCACCCATCATTCACATCTTTAATCTTCTTTTGAAATTCTTCATCATCGGTCCGAGAACTATTTATACATTCTAGTAAAGATGGTTTGGCAACCATTTGAAAAAGTATTGATGTTTCACCTTTCATGGTAATTCCCATATCCATCTTCACTAGATCCATGAAAATAGGATCCCTTTCAATTATAATCTTGTTCATAACTCCATGATCCTTTCTACTCAAAGAATGTTCCACCTTATTTTCTTTCCCTAGGTGGTAGTGTATCATGAAATCATAATCCTTGAGTAGTTAATGCCATCTCCTTTGACTCATGTTGAGTTCTTTCTATGAGAAAATATACTTCAAACTCTTGTGATCAGTAAAAATATTATATTTTTTACCATATAGACAGTGTCTCGAAATATTCAAAGAAAAGATTACAGCTACTAACTCAAGATCATGTGTAAGATAGTTTTACATATAAATTTTTAGCTGTCGTGATGCATAGGAATTTACCCTATCATTCTTCACAAGGACACTACAATGCACTCTATTTGAGGCATCACTATAAATAAGAAATCCACCATTCCATAATGGTAGTGTCGAGATAAGAGCATTGACTAATATTCTATTCAATTCTTCGAAACATTTTTCACACTCAATTTTTCAAACAATTTTATCCCCTTTACATGTGAGCATCATTAATGGGTTAGCCAATGGGGCCAAATTCTGGATGAAACGTCGATAATAACCTGATAAACCAATTAAATTGCATACCTCGGTTATACACGTTGGTGATGGCGATTTATGGATTTCTCTTATCATAGAAGGATCAATAGAGATTCCATCCTTTGAGATAATATGTCCATGAAAAGAAATCTCCTTAAGCCAGAATTCACACTTTCTAAAATTCCCATACAATTCATGACTTCTCAGAGTCTTCAGGATTATGCATCAGTGATTTTAATGATCATCATGTGTTTTGAAGTATACCAAGATATCATCAATAATTACCACTACAAAATCATTGAGATATTCCACGAAAACTCTGTTCATTAGATCCATGAAAAAAAGAGGGTGCATTAGTCAGCCGAAAAGGCATTACTGTAAACTCGTAATGCCCATACCTGGTTCGAAATGTTGTTTTTGAATTGTCATCCTTCTTCACATACAACTAATGATATCCAGATCGATGGACAATCTTTGAATAATATTTATCTCAATGAAGTTGGTCTAATAAATCATCAATGAATGGTATGAGATTATTGTTCTTTATTGTTATAACATTAATCTCCCTGTAGTCAATGCACAACCTCATAGATCAATCTTTCTTCCTTACAAAAAGAACAGGGGCTCCCCATAGAGAAACACTAGGGTGAATAAATCCCTTATTACTCAATTACTCTAGTTTTTTCTTTAGTTCCACTAATTCCACTGTGGCCATTCTATAAGGGGTCTTCGATATGGACCCTGAAACGAGAATTTAATCAATGGGAAACTTAATTTCTCATTCTAGGTGATGTCCAGGTAAATGTTATGGAAACACATCAACATATTCTCTCACAATAGGTACATCCTATATTTGAACATTATTTCCCTCACCCATAGTTATTTCATTCTCATCCTCCCCAATAATTTAATTTAGTTGAGCTACTGGGGGTGGATCTAGATAAGAATTAGGTGGTGATGATTCTGATCTATGGATAATGTGTTATTTATCATCATCATAAGAAATCGTAAACTCCTTATTCTTACAATAAATTTTGACATCATGTTTTAAAATCCAATACATACCAAGGGTTATATCAAACTCAATAGTGGGTATGGAAATGAGATCAGCAGATAAAGAACATTTATATGCTCTAATGGGGGATGATTCACAAAACATTATTGCGATGATACATCCCTTAGGAGTTTTAACTAACAACTCCCTTGTTATATAAAATTGGAAATATCTAATTTAATTAGACAATTGGGAAGATATGAAACAATGTGATGATCCAGAATCAAATAAATCATTTGCTAAACATAAGGAAACCATTATATTACATGCCACTACGTCTTTCAGAGATTCTACCTCAGTAGACGTGATAGAATAAGCTTAGCCTTGATCCCTTGGCCTTTTCTGAGGTATGTTCCCTGGACTCTTAGGAAATTCATTTGCATAATGTCTCATCTACTTGAAATTGTATAATTGAATATCAGTAGTTTCTTTTTTCCCCTTGAAATCACGAGCTTGGTGGCCTTTTTCGCCACACTTGTAACAAACTTCCATTCCCTTAATGAAAGTAAAGATATTTTTCTTCCCATATTTAATTCAGGATGTATAGTAACCTTTTCCTGTCTTCCCCTTATTTCCATTTCCATAGTGATCAGCATATCTCTTCTTCTCTTGCTTTTATTTAAAGTCGTAAGACTTAGAGAATTTTTTTCTATCTTTATAGAACTTGAGACAAAATCTTTGTACGATGAGAAAGATTGTGAGACTAATTCCTTACAGAGAAATAGTTTTAACCCATAAATGAAATTATAAATCTTAATTCTTGGGTTAAATATATAATCTATAGCATTCCTTGCTATCTTTGTAATGTTAGCCTCATACTTTGCGACATTCTCATCCTCCTTTTCCCTTAGACATAGAAATTTCCTTTCCATATCTGCTCAATGGTCATGAGGAATTATTTTTCCAAGAAAGTCTCTTTAAACTCCCTTAATTCCATAATCGATACTTCATCATCTTCCTTTGTGTTTTGAATCAATTACCACCATTGATCAACATCTCCAGTGAGGCGGTAAACTGCCAGGACAACTTTTTCCCTTTCGCTACTCCCCAAGGCATGGAATATTTTCTATAAAGAACTTATTCATTTCTCAACTACCAATGTATTTGTACTCCCATTTAATTTTTGTGGTTGTTTCCTCATGAAGCTATCTAAAATTCATCATTCACACTGCAGATCAGGGTGCTCTATATTGGTAAGATTATTATTTATAACCTGAGTGAGTTGTCCTAGTATGGTGATTAGCTGATCACACCAGTTTCATCACCAACTCCACTATAATTATCTTGAGTGGGAGGAAAATACCTTCATTGAGTGTGAGCATTGATACTCTTACTATTCCTTCAACTAGGCGCCATTTCTAAACAATGGCATACACTAGATTAGTTTATGAATCGCAATACATAAATCCAAAATTGTAAAACATATAACATAAATTGAATAGTTTAGGGATATAATCCATAATCATAAATTTTTTTTGAGAAAGTATTTACTCGTAAACCCATCATAATGTTTTGTAATGAATATGAGAATTATCCTATACATATCCCCCGGCAGTGTCGTAACAAAGAGTGCAGCAAGGCCTGTTGTCGTGTACCAATTCTCGTTCGAGTCTAGCTCAAAGCGGTGTTTTCGGGTTTTACCCCTAAGTATATATGTTCTAGAGGCGCCTCTACATGCTCGTATCCAGACAGAGATGAATTTCATGGAAAACTAAAAAAATCTCTACAATACCAAAATTCTAGTAAGTTCATCTATACTAATTCTCTAAGTCCATCTTAGGTCTATGTGCTCTAATTAGAGTTTATCTAAATCTAGTTTCCAAGGATTGTACTAAACTTCATTTGATACCAACTATAACTCCCCGGCCCCATTTACCCAGAGTCGGTGCATTATTACATAACATTGGCATGATCTCAAAAGGTCATGTCTTGAAACACTTATTAGTATAGTAGCATAAGAAACACTAGATACATTCATAAGTAGTATATTAAATGATAATGTGAAAAACTAAAAAAAATAGTCTTCATAGTCCACACTCATATCCCCTCAGAAAATCCCTACTGTTCAGTTATAAAATACTTCTTCACTTCCTGTAAAATATAAAACATAGAAAGGGGTGAGCTCAGATGCCCAAAAAGGATAACAATATAGCGGAAACTTTCATAAATAAGCATAAACATTTAAGGCAATGTATAACTAAAACAAAATCCTTTTAAACTTCAACTTCAACATAATATGGCTAAAATAAAATGAAATAATAACATTTAATTATACACATTGATATTCTAATAGTCGAATAATCTCATGCATTATCAATAACAACATACATAATCTTGGAATGCCAAATGCCAGACTATCATAATCACATAGTCAAGGCCTTGTCCCATGACTACAAATAAGAATTTGTCAAGGCCTTGTGACAAGACACTAGTTTGTCTCATGAGACCTACCGATGCATCGAGGAGCTATAGCAGGCTCCACCTATCACTTACTATGTTTAATGCATTTCTCATATGAACAGGTTTAAACCTAACATAAACATTCATATTTAAACTAGCATACGAAATGTCAATACATTTTCCATAAACCATGAATGGTATAAAAATAAAACATCCACAGTCAAACATATCACAAAACCTTCAATACAATATGGAAGTTTTGTTTCATAATAAATCAACTTCAAATAAACATAAAATCCATCAAGGGATGTTGACATAGATGAAATCCAAACTATTTGAGAGAAATATATCTTTCTTTGAAATCATTTAAGAGTAAAATAATTATAAAAGAAAAAATTTACTTTTAAAATATTATTACAATCTTTTAAGGGAAGATTAGACAATTTAATAATGTTGGAAAATAGATGCACCCACCGTATATGTTAAAAAAGTCATTCTTACCTTAATTCTGCCGAAAAGGTTAAAAGTACCTTGTTTGGAAAATCACGAAATGATTCCTTTATAAACATATTATAAAATGTCAAAAAAGGGTATAAATGAATTAAACCCATATTCTATAAAATATTAAGAATGTTTTGAAATAAATTTTTAAGAAACAAGGATATGAATGATAAAGAGTTCCCAGTTGATAATTGCGTATAAACAACCTCGAATAATGAAGAGATTGTGAAATAAACCCTTACCATGTACTTTTTCTTGGACGAGGGCAGGTTAAACTCCTGTATAATGGTGAAATAATTTTTATTAAATTATAAAAGAATCATATACATTAATATGATATAATATATGATCTTTTAACATTACATCGTTAATAATATCTTAGTATTATCGTTGTTTCGAGAGTTAAAAGATTCGTTTTCCTTTATATTATTTGTTTTGTGAGTAATATATATTATGGATGGGATGTATATTATTCATATCCATAGTTTCATAAATTCATTGAATATTAAATTTGATCATCAACTGAAAATTATTCTTGAATGGATATGAGGAAGAATGAATCTCATCGCGTTCGTGGAGATGAAAATCCATACGTACGCACGAGCGACAATATCATTATTTTGATATTAAAATATTATATAATTCGATGGTATATCATATATAAAAAATAATTATTATGTTATATTAATTATTTAAATAAATTACACATCATTATTATACACATCGAAATATTAATGTATTGAATATCAATTATACCACGACCTCGAGACGGTAAGTCGTACATACACACGTATGATGACATGTAATTAAAAGCATACATAGAATAATGAATTTCGTTGTACCATATTTATAATAACATCAAAGTATATCGAATCTACTAGAGTTATTATTTTATAATGGAAACAAAAAAGAAAATGGAAGTGGAAGAAGAAATGAACTTGAAAGAGGGTGGTGATATTATTACATCTTTTTCTGGTTCTTCTTTTTGATTTGAAAAAAAGGGATCCTTAAGATGGATTTATGAAAAAACGATGGACTCTAGGATGATGGGATTATAGTTGAGAGGGTATTTTGGTAGGTTTTGGCAATTCCAAATGGTTTTGAAGTTGTTAATTAGAGAGAAGGGCGAGTTCCCTTTCATAAGAGGGGTGAGGGGCACCTTAGGAAAAGCTTGAAATATTATTTTATAATAAAATAATTTTCTATTTCTAGTGGCTCTAAAATATATTATTTAAAGGATAAGGTGGGTATGGGTCAAAAACCACTTAACCAATCGGTTTTAGATAGGTTTGGGTCACTATATTAACCATAACTTTTAGATTTAACTCTTAGTTAAATAGTTTGACATTTACCATGTTTCTTTTTATTTTTATATTATATGGTTAATAAACATTATATATACCTCAAAAAGAGCCTCATGTGGTTTATTAATGACACACATATAATTATAAAAGTCTTTTGGCTGAAACTGTATATCTTTAGGTATTTTATATAAATTAATAATATAATATTTTTTTAAAAATTTTGTTTATGTCAATTTTGACACTATATAATAATTGAATTTTGATAAAGTCTTCAAAACATTAACCATTCGAAATAAATTCAGTTAATCATTCCTAACATGATATATTAACCTAGAAAATTTGTGGATGGAATCAAAACATTAAAATAATATTTATTGTAACATTTATATTACCATTTATTTTATTCTGTCATTAATAATAAAAATACTCCATCATTATTGTGTCATATATAAATTTAATTATTAAAAGTCTAAAAATAATAAATAAAATAACATTATGTAGGAAATAGTTTTATCTTTATATTTAATATTTATAAGTGAAAATGTATCATATATAACCCTATCTAAAAATTATTTTTCTAAAGATATATGCTTATGTCATTTTCTTATTTACATTAACTTAATTAATATAATGTGTTATTATCACATACAAGTGGCTCTATGGGGTCCCAAAATCGACCCAAAGATTCCCATGGTCGGAAATGTATCGTCTAATTGGGTTAGGACACATGTTACGGTTATTTAATATTATTATAATACTATTTTTTACCCTTATTTACCGGATTTACCCTTTAATCGTGGTAAATAAAATATTTACCGAAATAATTATTCAAAATGACTAAAAATAAAATTTACCTATTTACACAATTTGGACTTCCTAATTATAAATATGGAATCCATTTTTCTAAATTCAAAACACAAAATTGGCAGAAATTAATTTAAAATTAATTCCTGTTGTCAAAACAATATGCGTGTTTTTAAAAAAATAATAACCATAAAAAGATTGACACTTGTTTATGTCTAGTTTAAATGTGAAATTGCGTCCAATGGCCAACATTGGATTAAATGGTAAAAATATATTTTAACTATACTTTTAAAAGACTCAATATCATAATTTATCACTATAAATTATTTGGATTATAAAAAAAAAATTTAATTAAAGTTTAGAATTTTTCACTATTCATCAAAAATTAGAAGTTCTCAAAAAAATACAGAGAACTCACCCTAAGCTAATTTAGATATTCTGAATCCAAAAATTAAGTGAAATTTTAATAATAAAAATTATAAAATTCCAAAAAGTTGGTATTACTATTCATAACGACTACATTGATTTGTTGTGGTGTATGTTAAAACCTCGAAGTTGCGTACAACACACACTACTTTATTATTCAAAGAGAATCGTACCGTGGAAGATTAGGGTCTTACATTTAATGGAATGGTGATATTTAATTGAAAAATATGATAGAGGAAAAGACAATCATTGATACGTTCTTGATTTTGTGGTATATATAGTTTATTGAGATTATTTGATTTTGTTGAAATATTATGTTTTATAGAAGAAGTTAGTGGTTAAAATTTTATTTTATAGTAACTTTTATCTTTAGTATATTCATAATATTGTTTAGAATGATATATGAATTTTATTAACATTTTATTATAAAAAGGATAATGGTTATTCTAGGTGATAACCCATTACATCTTACATGGCTACAGGGCTTGAACCCACAATCGATGGATGATAAGGGAGGAACACCATCCACTGGTTATTTGATGTACTGATTAGATTGATTTTTTAAAATAATCAAATTTATGGAAAAATATTAAGTTTTTATTGACTCCTCCCATAATTTTTACCCCTCTTGGACTGGTAATGGGGGAGGGGAGATGATAATTTACCCCATCCTACCTCTAGTAGGCAGTGAGTTTGTGATTAGCACCTAGGGTATAATAAACGTAAATATGTGATGCATTACCCTCAAGGACAACATATGCATGTTAGACATAAGAATAAAACACCAATAAAAATCATCTCATAAATACATACCACTAAATCCCATGTGAAAACATACATTTACATATAGTATTAAAATAACTAAAAGTAAATCAAAAAGTACCATTTGTCCAAGATAGAAGCGACAAAAAATAACAAAAAGCTCCTAAAAACATCATTTTATAATTTATAGAAAAATCTGCAACCTATTATTGTTAGAAACAATTTATATTAACCTAGGTTGGGCATAATAGTATATTCAGTAGGGTCCTCCCTGGAGCCTCTCATGTCAAATATAAGTCTAAATCACAATAATGAATAGTGAAATTAACTCATCACCTAAATAGGTATACTAAGTTACATGCCTAAAAATGGATAAACCTCACCAAGAATCACATATAAGAGATCATATAATTTAATAATATTACATTAAGGGAACCCCACTCTAACATCTCCAGATGTTTTCTACTATGTCACATCATAGCATGTCTTGAGACATTTCTATATAAAATAAGATAGCCCAAAGATTGTTGGTAAAGGAATCAAAACAATCAACTCACACATCATTTCATCACATCATCCCATCCACATATCCATATATAGAAATCAAGTAGTTCTGGGAGCCACCATATCTCATATGACATATATGATACATAATTTGTTATACCACAGGCCATCATAACCCACACACTAATCCATTACCTCAATCCATCATAGAGTATACAAATGTTACCTATATTAATCCTTTGGATTATATATGTGGAAAAAACGTGTGTGAAAAAACCATAATCCATTGCATCACTCTACACACATATATGGTAAAACATACTGTAGTGGGTTTTAGAATAAGTAACTACCATGAGAATACATTGGGGTCATAGGTTGTAGTCAACCATTTATCCTCCCATCTAGATGTTAGTGGAAACAACCTCCTATAGTCTACTAAGATTTGGTCACCCTAATCGAAATGGATGTCCAATATAATAAATCACTTAATATAAAAGATAAAATATATCTCATAACCACACTATATATATAACCTATTCATATACCCAACTATAAGAAATTTGTCTCTAACTCTCGACCTCCATAGCTAAGACTATATATCCTATAAAAACGCCATAATTAAAACACCTACATTAAATTCATTATTTAATTTAAACATTTGACATTATTTTAATCAATTTATTATCCATTAATTAATAATATTACCACACTTACATTACTAACCATCAATCCATGTTCATTTCCTCTAGGAATAATCCAAACTGAGTCTGTGGTTTGTCATGTTTAACATTTTACTATCATTTTCATTCCATCATCACCATAATCATGGTTTCCTGATTAATAATTAATTATTACAATGACTCCCTAAAATAGAATCTCATGGAAAAAAACCTTAATCTATCCACTAGAGGAAATATAAAAAACAAGAACTTCTAGCTCCCTAAGGAAGTCGGGAAAGGAAAAAAGACAATACAAGAAGCTTGATAGATGACCATTAAATAGATCCATCTCAATAAACCATCCTAATTTATCACTTCAATTGCTAATACAATCTTCAACCCATTCCATCATATCCAGTTTCATCCCTGAAACCCACATGCATATCATGTTTCATCTCCCCATCACAACCATCAAACGTGGCCACATCATCTGGACCTTACCACCCCATATAACATTAGACATCCCATGATAAACCTTCCCAGGACCAACCGTCCTCATGACATATCACGTACAAGTATCCCCACCATATATCACATTTCATAGAGGAACTCACATACAGATCACATCATTAATGAAATCTGAAACAAATAATGACAACAAATAAGGAAATCTTAATCCTAAAATAAGATTTGCATCCTTCACACCTAAAAGATATTCCATGTCCCCAAACCCAAGGAAATGTTCCTTTTCATGAATACAGGAAACTCATGTAATAGAAAATGTATTTATCATACAACATGTTTTTATTCCATCATGAGTTAGTCATTTCATTATCTAAATGTACTAACTATGTGAAAACTAAGGTATCATGTTATAACCAGTTTGTAAATTAATTAATTAATTATTTTAATCATGATTTCATGTATACATTCTTGTTTTTAAAGACATGTGGAATCCTAATTCATTAACATATCATTAATTATTTACATCAATAATCATTAACAAGAGTCATATTTTATGTCAAATTCCATCAAAACAAGAAATTACTAATTCAAATAAACAACTGATAAATATTAATTTGATCATCATCAAATTGCAACATACACCTGATTAATTAAACTTGCATCTTTATTATCGATCCAGTTAATTACTAGTTAGTTATGTATTTATGTTCCTTATCATTTTACAACGATAAAACATACTAAAATGATCAAAAAATCACTCTATAAAATTATTCCATAGATCACACAGTATTTATTAAATAAATTGGAAATCATTATCATGGTAGATATGAAAAACCTGAAATCACTACAACAAATTAATTATTATCTGATTCAATAATCATTATTTTAATTATAATTCCAATCGAGGGGATAATCCAAACCAACTTTAGGAATATATGTAAATAAATAAAAGAATCAATGAATCTCATAACTAGAATAAAGATGACTCATGAAACTTTCTACAACAAAAATAGTTTACACACACAATATAGAATTATTGTTGGATGAAACATGTCCCAACAGTTGAATGGTTACATGATCCCATGGAAAAACATTATAGTTTTTAGTATGAAGAGAATTTTGGAAGGGACGAAAAAAGGAAAATACATCCATTTCCAATTAAGTTGATATGGGACTATTGGGTTTTCCAAATCATGATATATTTAAATTACATCATATTTTGGATATCACAAAATTCTACATGCAAGGATGTGGCTACAATTATTTACAACTAATGAAATCGAGGATATAAATATCATTAAAAAAGAGTCCATTGATGGACCATGAATCATGAAAAAGAATGAAAACAAGTCTTTTTTACGGAACTAATATAATTCTCCAAGTATGAGAATTCATATAGCTGGAAGAACCATGTAGAAATAATCCCCACATAGCAATTTTCAATGTAGATGAATTCCCCATGTATCCAAAATTCTCAAATATTTGAATTTTCTAGGTAGTTGAAATCCCAACAAATCATTTTCATCGTGTATCTGAATCTCATAGTTGACCCAAAAAAGTAGAAAATGAATTTAATTATTACACATAGTAATTTTTGACATATAGATAATTCATACACTTACATAATCCATTAATGTATTCACTTCATCCATGTACCCAATTTTATGATGTTGAAGTCTCCACATAACTGGTTTTACTATCCATGATCTGAGCTCCCACTCAAGCTGTGAACAACACATTCAAGATGGGAAACTCTTGTTTATTCAATCTTTTAGTAGAAATACACCTATGGGACCTTAGTAGTCCTGATACAATAACAAAGGTCTTTGAATAAATAAAAAGGGTATGACAAGTTAAAACCAATACCTGACATTATATACCTCAAAAATTCTCTTACACAATAATCCATTACTATACCAAGAAAACACATGAAAAGGGTTTGTCCATACTACCACCAAGTTAGATACATCTCACAGATCTCTTCATCATAGGAGCTCATCCACCTCATCTAAATAACTATTCAAAAATAATGAAACATCAATAACTTATTCTAAAACACTATATCGGGGGAGATAGATCTTAATGGTGATTGAGGGTACTAATAAGAAATAATAGATAACCATCTCATAAACCAAAAGAATATAATAAACATAACAAAAAATGATACACTCAAAGTGATGAACATCAAATGAATCAAGGTACCGATTATGAAACTATTACTCACAGTACCTGGTAATCTCTCCCATGCCACTGTTCCACCATAAGACATGAAACAAGAGAATATATCACCCCTTACAAAACATATATTGGTGATCATGGATCTCAAATAGCTGCTCCTCGAGGGTCTCATCATCTTCAACATTGATCTCACCCAAATCAAGGACACATGAGTCATCATTAAGGTAAAAATTTAACTAAAATATGTAAATAACATCATGAATTTTTCACATCTATGGGGGATTTTCTATGTGATACACCATTATTCCAACCTAAACCAACATAGAGAAATTCTCAACAAACTAGAAGAGATATTTCTCCCACAACCAAACTTTCAATACACATGATGACAAGTAACCATCAGGAACATGTGATCTCCAAATTATAACTCCAATAATCTACTACCATGATCGACATATTATTTCTAACAATAATGTGTTTCCTTTATCCATTAGTTAATTATATGTACCTTATCTTCCTTGTACACCACTAGTTCCAAACTGATAATTGAGGCCTCTCCAACCCCAATCTATCATTATAGATGATGACATATGTCATCTATAAAACTCTTAAAATAGTATTATATCATTAGTGGTGTGGAAAATTTTATTTTAATAAAACAAAACCAAGGATAGGTTTATTATCTAAAAACCTCCAAAATCAAGGACATATGAACACAACATGTCATTAAGAGTTGAGATTGTTTTCTTTTCCTGAAATAGTTTTTTCATATTAAAAGTAATACTCTTGCATAATTGAGATCTGAAAGTATAATGGAAACCACTACACACCCTTGAGGAAAATTAGGATCCATATAAGAGATAATCATCCTTGAGACTCCATTAAACGGCACCACCTCCTCTATTTTCTACCTCGAAAAAACATCCCATGATCTCAAATCATCATATCTTTAATGTGGGATGATTTCATCAATTGATCCACTATCACACTTATATCATCATTTCCTCCTTGGTATCTAGGAAAATATTAAATGAAGTCATCATTATGTCCTCCCACATCCACTAGTAAAATATAATGGCTAGAAAAACCACTAGAAACATTGTTTTTATACTTTACATTGTGGAAACCCATCATCAATAAACAAACTCCAAAACATCATGCTTCAACCCAAGACAAAAAAAATGATCTCTCAAAGCTCGGTATATCTTTTTGATGTTGGGATGTACCACCAAAAGCGTGCCATGTAACTCACGGAGAACCCATTCACACATCACTGAAAGAATAAATTCCATCCCTAAAACAATAACTACTGTTATCCATCCTTAGAGTAACCATAAATAGAATTGGAAAAAAAACATAGTCCCACCAAACATCCACATCATAATACCCTATCTAGGAAACCACCACCTATTTCAAAAAATAAAACTTCACCATCATTTGGAAAGGACACCGTGTACCTTTAACATCTACCACATCTAGATACATCATTGAGAGTTCCTCCATCACTCAATATGAATCCCTATATTCATTCATGACATCACTATATGAATTCATGATTCATCTAATAGAAAAATAATTTACCATACTAAGAATATATAAAATATAGAATTCATGATCTAGTAATAATTCCATCCCCCCATTCTGAAATACACTGAAGTCATTCTTGGAGAAATTATATATTAGGATCTTATGGTTGGTAAATAACAAAAATGAAACACCTATGAGGTAATGTTTTCAAACCATCAAATAAAAAAACTTCTTACCAACTATAGATAATGGGAGGAATAGTTTAACTCATGGGTTTGTAACTACTAAGTCCCATAAAAGATAACTTATCTTTGTTGTATCGGAACACAACCCAATCCAAGAAGTAAATCAACATAGAAAACATAATATTAAACTACTAATATTGAAGAAAATGAATGGATAATGGACCAACATCCCCTTCATGTACTCAAAAGAAACCTAATAATGGATAGATCATAAGAAAACCTGAATCTTCTAGGTCAAGACTGATTTAAGTGTAAAAACTGAAGTTAATTTTAATTTGAACCTCCTATAACAGCCTATAAGACCAAGGAAGCTCTATGCCTCTACCACTATCTTTGGGGATTCTGAGAACCCAACCACCTCTATCTTAAATGGATTCACATTTACTCCCTAATGGGATATTAATTACCTCTATGAAATGGAATTAATGATCCAATAAATCACACTTTCTAAACATCCCATATAGATCATCATGTTGAAGAACTCCCAAAATGGCTCACAAATATTTCGCATGATTCTCCTTTGACACTGAGTACACAATAATGTCATCGATGAAAAACACAAAGAATTTATTTTGGAACTATTTGAGAATGTATTTCATAAACCCCATGAAAAATACTGGATCATTCACCACAATGAATGACATCACAATAAAATCATAATTCCCATGATGGAAATAGAATGTAGTCTTTTGAATATCACAATCCTTCACCCACATCTAATGATATCCTTACCGTATATCGATTTTTGGGAGACAACCTGCTTCCTTCAGCTAATTGAATAAATCATCAATCCATAAAAGAGGATAGTAGTAATTTACAACCACTTGGTTCCTATGACATCAATCTATACGAAGATTAAAACATTACCCATCCTTCTTCATGGCCAAAAAATGGTTCACACCAACGGGACATGATTATTTGAATAAAACCTCATTGTAAGAGATCATAGATTTATACTCATTTATATGATAACTTATACCGTTTCATCATATATAGAGACATCAATGTAAGAGACATTCCTAGATGTATCTCAATCACAAACATGATCTAAAATTGAGGGGATAATGCTACAACCTCCTCTAGAAAGACATTAGGGTACTCGTCTACAACCTATGGAAACATCAAATACTAAACCATTTAAGAGATCAAAATAAACCCATATATAATATATGATAAGGTAAAAACACCCCATCAACCCATCTGAGGATCTATCTCACCAATGAAAACTTATGGAACCCCATCGGTATCATAGAACACAGACTACCTCTTGAAGAAACACATGATTTCCATAATTGAATATAACCAAACTATACCATAGATGATTCCATATAATTGTTCTATAATGATTAGATATATCCCCAAGAGTTGTGTTTAACCTACACTGGATCAAATTCACTACATAATTCATACAATTCAGCTCCACCTCAAACTAATTAAATCTTTCCCATGGGAACAAGAAGACTCTTTACATCAAATCGCAAATCATGGATGAGGGTCAGTGATATAAAATAGTTCATCGCTAATGAACCAAAAAACCATTTATCCATTTAGAGAATAAGAAAAGGTTACCTTGAATGATGTATGGCTCACTAGATACTAAAATTATGAATAAATAATGTTACCACAACCTTATCCATGACCCCATTAACTATGCCGATGACCAAATCCATGGCCATGTTTTACACTCTATGGGAGACGAGAATATAATGTTTGTACACTGATTTATCTTTCTAATATATGATGATTCTAAACTTGAAAACCCTACTCCTACTACATCATTTGAAACTACCTCAATTGAAAACATGGTGCATGCATACATCTTAGAATGGTTAGACACTGACACCACTTGTAAACTCAGTCTCCATAAGAAAATCATGTATCTGATCCCTTGGAATAGGTTTAGGAGCCACCTACCCAAGATAAATGAGATGATGAGGGATAATACCTACCCCTAGAAGACCTAACAATCTTATATCAACGAAAATGGTCACCCCAAACCACATCTTTGCATCGTGAGGAATCTTAACAACCCTCCTCTCATAATAAATAGGTTTTCTATAGTGTCCTCTCAATAATCTCTGATCTATCCATCACTTAAAAATATTTCTTTAGCATAAATAGGGTGACCTAGTGCTATATATATGTATGTAAATACTTGTTGAAATGTATCACCTTGTCCTCCTCATCTGGAAATAGGTCTGAGCGATATCACATAATGGGACTGAAATAGATCCTAAATTTTCATATGGTAGAAATCTCATATCAAATGATAAGTAGATACTACTTTTCGGATAACTGAATATTCGAAATAAGTAACACTACTCAGTACTATTCTTATAACTTCTCCCACAATAATAAGAAATTTTAAATATCCTTGAAAAAATACTACCACCACTCCCTCTATAAGGCCCTAACCTTAAACCTTACTTAATCTTGACTTATTACAAGATTACACATTGAGGATATTTTCAGGTTTAGAGTTTTAGATAATTAGATCATAAAACTTGCATTACATTCAACATTTAAACAAAGTGGTTACATAAAATATAGTATTCATTTTTCCCATCAACGGAAACATATTTAAAATAAAACATGGATTATTTCTTGACACTTCCTTGACACTATCATCATATCATGTACCCTTCCCTTGACCTGTGAAAAACATTTCAAAAACATGGGGTGAGCATAAAAAGCTCAGTAAGGAATATAAAAATATGGAAAGGAAACATGAGTAAATGTATACATATGAATGAATTCATACTTTAGCCATAAAACATAAGCACTATAACATACCTCATAAAATCATGAATAAATCATAGAAATCATAAGACATAAAGGTAAATTGGGGAATTCATAACATTCTTACGTAGGGAGTAACCCTCTTGGTTACATTTGGAATACCCATCACTATATATTTCCTAAATCTCTTCGGAGAAACCTTAACGTTTAACCCCTTCGCGTTACCCAATGCATTGGAGAGCTATATCGGGCTCACCCGCCCTTACTTTATCACGGAACCACCCGTCTTCATAATAATGCCCAAGAACCACAACATAATCGTATCACATAAAACATGCATAAAGGAAACATAACATTTCCACCTTTCAATCACAAGATATCAATAAAACACATTAATATAAAAACATTATTAAAACCATTTTCAATGCCAAAATAAAATAAATGTAAAACATGGTATTTATTTTTCTTTTAAAAAGAAGGTATGGCTTGTAGAGGAAGCTGAAACTCAAATAATGGTCATGGCGGCGGAGAAGTCGTTGTCGCCACATAAGTACGACAAAAACATTCCCTTTTTTCGTTTAGTAAAACGCTTCGTATAAAAAAGATTCAGTTTGGAGAAATGTAAAAGTCAAAGGGGTTTATACACCGTATAAAAGAAGGTTGCGTATAAAACAAAATATGCCTCAATTAATGGAGATTGAGACAAAGTCCCATACAAAGATGGTATCCTTGGATTAATGATAAATCAATTACATAATTATGTGTGACAAACTAATACACCAAATATAGGTGGATATTAAGTGTAAAAACATCAGAGGTTATTCACACATATTCATAGAACGACATATTCAAGGAGTACAATCTTATCCCAAAGAATCAAAATTTGGTTAAGAAGTTCCCTTGCAAAAATTTGACAGCCTAACGGCGTTACTAAAAAATTCAGAAGATGAGTTGATGAGAGATAAAAAGGGTATCTCATCACTTGGACGTAAAATTTAAATCAGTAAGGATATAGAAGAACATATCCCAACATAATGTTATGTGAATTAAAAGACATAACAAAATAAGTCTTTTAAAAAGAGGGGGTGAAAGGTTCCCTTACCGATATGGGTATCTTTTGAAACATACACCCCGTGAGAGAAGAACAATACAACATTGATGTAAATACTCATAAATGAAATTATATTACACAATGAGTAAAATAATGGTCAGTACATATACCACTCAAAGGAAATTGTGGCAAATGTAGCATAAATTTCACGGGAATAAAAGTGAGATGAAAAATCCCTTACGAAAACTTGGCAGCCTAACGGCGCCACTTAAAACTTCTAAAAATGGATTGATGAGATAAAATAGAGTATCTCGTCATATTAAAATAAAATTTACAGCAAGAGAAATATAAAATAACATCCCCCATCATAAAAAAGTGGATCTTAAAAGAAGTGAAATAAAGGAGAGTACTTAAAAAGAAAGAGAGAGGTTAGATCTCTTACGAAAATTCGGCAGCCTAATGGCGCCACTCCAAACTTCCAAAATGGATTGATGAGAGATAATAGGGTCTCTCATCATATTAAAATAAAAATTACAGTAAGATTAATATAAAATAACATCCCAATCACAAGAAATATGTGTTTAAAAGGAATGACATAAAAGAGTGTACTTAAAAAGAAAGAGAGGAGTAGGATCCCTTACCTCGGGTCCGACTTGACACGATCGTTTTTTAACGTCCTTAATAATAAACTTGAGTTAATTTAAACATTATTAAGAACCTTTTTCTAGTTAACTATTACTTATATATCACTTATTTTCATTTTATAAACATTATGTAATCATTTATGTTAATAATGTTTGTTTTGTCGATATTTGGTTCTTATGTCGAAAGTGGACTTCTTACAACTACATGTTGTAAGTGTGGTAAAAGGTTCATTATATCCAGATTTATATTAATGATTAGGATATCATATATATCATATATATTTATAATATACATTTATTTATAATATTACATAATCATTTAGATGTAAGAAGTGAAATGCACCGTTCATGGAGACGGTAAGCCATACGTACGCATGAACGCTACTTTCATTTCTATGTCATATTAATGAAATTAAAACCAAATGAGAGGTATGTATATTTTAATTCCAGAATTATATTCATCATTTATATTTAACATACTTCATATATAGTAACTTTAATCCATACTTTATACATCCCACATATGGAATTAACGAAGCAAATCACTTGGAGGGGGCAGTAGTCCGCACTTCCTAAAATGAAATTATCGTGTTTACCCACAATGGAAACCATAAAGGTATGGAAAAAAAGGAAAATACAGAAACAGAAACATATTATATATAATATATAAATATAGTGACATCTTAATGGCCACCTTTTAAGGTGTTATATGAGTTTTGAACAATCATCATTTTGTGAGGCAGAAATTCACCATCCAGAGAAATAATATGTTCTTTAACCATTTGATGTTGGTGTGTATAAGTGTAGCTCGAATGATTCTTATAAAAAAATTCTATTATATTGAAGATACTGGAGTTTTTACAAAAGAAATGAATAATAAGAGTTTAGGGGGTTGGAAAAGTAAAATAATACAAAATAACACAAGTGAAGACATTACATTAAAATCAGGTAACTCTTTTTGATTTGAGCTCAAATGCTTCCATAGGAAGACTTCTGCCCAAAGTGAGGCTTCTAGGTGTAAGAGAGGGATGTGGAGAGACAAAATGTGTAGGGTTTGTCCGAGACAAAGGCTTTGGATGTGTGAGTAAGGAGGTAGAGGTGTGGGACTTTTATAAGAGGAAAGGAGGGGCACTCTTGGAAAGTAAAGAAATGTTACTTTATTGGAAAATGAGTTTCGGATTTAAAAGGTCACACATTGATATAATTATAGGATAAGGTGATAATGTTTCGATATACACCAATCTAATAGGTTTTGGACATGTGTAGGTCATATATTTTACATTATAATTTCATTTTATTTAAATCTTTTATTAATGAGGTAATCGCTGCATCATTATAATGTCATAAATAATTTTATTTATTTAATGTCTAAAAATTATGAAAAAAATATCATAATGTAGGAAATCGTTTTATATTTTAAATGACTATTTATAGTAAAAATTATGACATGTATAACCCCATATAAAAATTTTTTTAGTAAAAAAACTCATGTTTGTGTCATTTTTACTTTTACATTAAATAAAAAGTTATTTATGT
Organism: Viscum album; assembly: GCA_963277665.1. Classification (NCBI taxonomy): domain Eukaryota; kingdom Viridiplantae; phylum Streptophyta; class Magnoliopsida; order Santalales; family Viscaceae; genus Viscum; species Viscum album. The sequence continues at coordinate 1,754,698,243 of OY728159.1, read as the reverse complement.
CATTTCCCAACCAAAGTGAATCCATGGGTCTCCAAGTTCACCCATGTATTGTCTTGGTCGGCCATGACACATCCAATAATGGTAGGACATGTGTCAAACTCATCTCATATTATTAAAACATTATTTTTACCTTAAACTACACTAATTACCTCTAATCGCGATTAAAAACATAAAAGTTACTATTCACCAAAAATTTATTTTAATTACATTGAACTACATTTTACTTCTTAATGATAACCATGTATGTAGGATTTTTTAAATTCATAACACAGAGGTGGTAAAATTTTATTTAAATGGAAAATCAGTTTTTAGAAGTACCACTTAGTGGTTTCACTATTCATCAAAAATTGAAGTTCTTCGGAAAAATACCAAAACTTCATCCTAAGCTATATTTGATATTCCAAATTAAAAAATGAAGTCTATTTTACAAAATAAAAAACATATAAGTTTCATTAATTAATTTAATAGTTAATTCCTGTTTTCAGAGCAAAGAGCGTGTTTTTATGAAATAATAAGTATCAAAAGATTGACACTAGTTTAAGTCCGATTTCAAAGTGAAATTAATTTCAATGACCACAATTGGATTAAATGATAAAAATATATTCTAATTGAACTTTAAAAAAAATTCACAATATAATCTAATCATTCAAATAAATTAGATTAAAAAGTGTTTTTGAACTAAAATACAACATTTTTCACTATTCATTAAAAAAATGAACTTTATCGGAAAAATACCAAAAATTTACACAAATTAAATTTTGATTTCCCGATACTAAAAAGAATTTTATTTTGTCAAATATAACACATTAAATTTTCAAAAAGTGGATTTAAAAGAGGTTTTCCATCAAAATGAGGTTAATCGACCTTGTAAAGATCATTAGAATGTTTACGCTTAAAAATTTAATTTATTCACATTATTAATCCTCTAACATTTATTGTAAAAAGTAAAAATATTTGACAAACATATATAATCATTTTGTAGTTAGTTCTATTCATTCCCGCTATTACAATGGCTAGGAATTAACTACCATTTAAAGTAATATTATTTTATTATTAATGTGGAATGTAAGATTCCCAAGAAACTCGTTGTTGCGTATTGGGTACGCCATCGAGCATAGCGTCCCCTTTAAAGTAATATTAATATTTTATTCACAAATATGGATAAATATAAAAATTTCATATTCTTTATTTACCTGGGGTGTTACATCCTTCCCCCCTTTTGGGAATTGCGTCCTCGAAATTTTAAAATTGGGCTCGGAAATATCCTTGAAAGTCCCACATCGGAACAAGAGTCAGTAAAACAATCACTTTAAAATAAAGAATGGGAAGTTCATAGGTCACCCGAGATAACCCATACTAGTATTCCATGTAGGAAAATATGGGCATGGAGGAGAAAACATAGGGTCATGTTCTAATGGAGAGTGATAGAAAACATGTTTAGGAGAATGTTAACCACAACAAAATCAAAAACTTGTGATGGATTAAACGGTATTCCATTCCCCAGTAGGAAAAGTTAATAGACAACATTTTTGTTTTAAGTTAATTTTTATTGAGTAATTTATTCATAAGGAAACATAATTACTTATCATGATGACTTTCAACTCTTATTATATTTCTTACACAAACTCATATTTTTTCCAAAAGACGAGTATTTAGGAAGACTTGTTCACTATAATCAACTTCTAGAGAATCACCTAATCCACAAAAAAGAGCTATATACTTCCCATGTCTTTAAAATTTAACAAAAACCAAAACCAAAATGGTTAGTACAAGATCAGATAATCTAGAAAAGGATAACCCTTTATAAAAAGAAAATCTATTCTTAATCTCCAAAATTTGTCCAACAAAACCCAAAGTTCAACGAGGACCATTTGATAAAAAATTTGTCCATAAAATTCTTCAAAGTAAACCAAACTATGATTGATACCAAAATATTTGAAGGATTTATTCACATTGTCTTCCAAGTTACAAATTAAATTTTATCTCCAAATAACATCAGTTTCTCTTACATTCTCATATTGAAAAGTAATTAACCTAATCACATATCCTCGATGATAGGTTAATCATTTCCATAGATAACCTAAAATAAACATAATCTTGATTCCTAAAATCATATAACTAAAAATAATTAGTCAAACTAACTAGGGACTTCACGTAGTCTAGTGGTAGGAGATAAATACCAGTCGCACTTTGGTTGTGGGTTCGATTCCCGCAGCTTTGTCCGACACGACGGGTTGTCAAACGGTCTGCATGTTGTCCTTTTTCCAAAACTATATAATTCTTAAAACATTCCCCAAAACGAGATAAAATCTTCAAATATTATCATAACATATTTTAACCTCAAGTTTATTTCATGCCTTTCATTTTCCATCATAACATTTAATAACCCATAATTACCTCAAAAGTAAGGATCATATAAACTTCAATGGTTACCTTTATAATTATTACATGAACTTCCACATCGATTGTTCATCTCGTACATGATGCATTACAGATCATAACAAGGTTCAAGTGGTTGATCATGACTCCTTGATAGTAGGTTTAGAACAACCACAAGTTTCCTCATTGAATACCCCTTTTTATCTAGTATCTTAATTAGAGAACCACCACAGTTTCCTTCAAACCTGTTGTCTCTTTGGTGCCTCCTAGATCCATCCATTCACTAAAAACAGAAACATCAGTGTGAGTATATCAACATAACCATCATGTAATAATGAGTAAGGTAAACACTATGATATACTTACTCATTAACTTTTTCTAAAACTAGGAATCTTTCTGAAATCCTAACCATTATGGTAACGTCACTTGTGCTTAGATAATAAACTAACCTCTAAAGTTATCTAAACCAATCTCTGATACCAACTATAAGGCCCCAGCCTTAAACCTTACTTAATCTTGAGTTATTACAAGATTACACATTTAAGATCTTTTCAGGTTTAGCGTTTTAGAGAATTAGATCATAAAACTTGCATTACATTCCACATTTAAAAAAAATTGTTACATAAAAGATAGTATTAATTTTTCCCATCAAAGGAAACAAAATTAAAATAAAACATGGATTCTTTCTTGACACTTCCTTGACACTATCATCATATCATTTACCCTTCCCTTGACCTGTGAAAAACATTTCAAAAACTTGGGTTGATCATAAAAAGCTCAGTAAGGGATATAAAAATATGGAAAGGAAACATGAGTACATGTATACATAAGAATGAAATCATACATTATCCATAAAATATAAGCACTTTAACATACCTCATAAAATCATGAATAAATCATAGAGATCATAAGACATAAAGGTAACTTGAGGCATTCATAACATTCTTACGCAGGGAGTAACACTCTTGGTTACGTTTGGAATACCTATTATAGTATATTCATTAAATATTTTCGGAGAAACCTTAACGTTTAACCCCTTTGCGTTACCCAATGCATTGGAGAGCTATATCGGGATCACCCACCCTTAGTTTGTCACGGAACCACCCATCATCATAATAATTCCCAAGAACCACAACATAATCGTATCACATAAAACATGCATAAAGGAAACATAACATTTCCTCCTTTCAATCACAAGATATCAATACAACACATTGATATAAAAACGTTATGAAAACCATTTTCAATACCAAAATAAAATAAAAGTAAAACATGGTATATTTTTCTTTTAAAAAGAAGGTATATCTTGTAGAGGAAGTCGAAACTCAAATAATGGTCACAGCGGCGGAGAAGTCGTTGTCGCCGCATACGTACGACAAAAACATTCCCATTTGTCGTTTAGTAAAAGGCTTCGTATAAAAAATATTCCTTTTGGATAAATGTAAAATTCAAAGGGGTTTATACATCATATAAAAGAAGGTTGTGTATAAAACAGAATATGCCTCAATGAATGGAGATTGAGACGAATTCCTATATAAAGATGGTATCCTTGGATTAAGGATAAATCAATTACATAATTATGTGTGACAAACTAATTCACATAATATAAGTGGATATTAAGTGTAAAACAATCAGAGTTTATTCACACATATTCATAGAACAACATATTCAAGGAGTACAAGCTTATCCCAAAGAATCAAAATTGGGTTAAGAAGTTCCCTTGAAAAAATTTGACAGCCTAACGGGGTTACTACAAAATTCAGAAAATGAGTTGATGAGAGATAAAAAGGGTATATCATCACTTGGACATAAAATTTAAATCAATAAGGATATAGAATAATATATCCCAACATAATTTTATGTGAATTAAAACACATAACAAAAGAAGTCTTTTAAAAAGAGGAGGGTGAAAGGTTCCCTTACCGACATGGGTATCTTTCGAAACATACACCCTGTGAAAGAAGGACAATACAACATTGATGTAAATACTCATAAATGAATGTATATTACACAATGAGTAAAATAATGGTCAGTACATACACCACTCCAAGGAAATTGTGGAAAATGTAGCAAAAATTTCATGGTAGTAAAAGTGAGATGAAAAATCCCTTACAAAAACTCGGCAGCCTAACGGCGCCAGTTAAAATTTCCAAAAATGGATTGATGAGATCAAATAGGGTCTCTCATCATATTACAATAAAATTTACATCAAGAGGAATATAAAATAAAATCCCCCATCATAACAAAGAGGAGCTTAAAAGAATTGACATAAAGGAGAGTACTTAAAAAGAAATAGAGAGGTTAGATCTCTTACGAAAATTCGGCAGCCTAATGGCATCACTCAAAACATCCAAAATGGATTGATGAGAGAGAATATGGTCTCTCATCATATGAACATAAAAATAACAGTAAGAGTAATATAAAAGAACATCCCAATCACAAGAAAGATTATCTTAAAAGGAATGACATAAAAGAGTGTACTGAAAAAGAAAGAGAGGAGTAGGATCCCTTACCTCGGGTCCGACTTGACTCGATCGTTCTTTAACGCCCTGAATAATAAACATGAGTTAATTTCCAATTTATTAAGAACCTTTTTCAAGTTCATTATTCCTTTTATATTACTTATTTCCCTGTTATAAACATTATGTAATCATTTAAGTTAATAATGTTTGTTTTGTCGATATTTGGTTCTTAAGTCGAAAGTGGACTTCTTATAATAACATGTTGTTCGTGTGGTCAGAGGTTCATTATATCCAGAATGATATTCATGATTTGGATATCATATATATAAATAATATACATGTATTTATAATATTACATAATCATTTATAGGTAAGAAATGAAATGCACCGTTCATGGAGACGGTAAGCCGTATGTACGCATGAACTCTACTTTCATTTCTATGTCATATTAATGGAAATAAAACAAAATGAGAGTTATCTATATTTTAATTCCATAATTATATTAATCATTTATATGTAACATACATCATATGTAATAACTTTAAATCCATCCTTTATTCATCCCACATATGGCATTATCGAATCAAGTCACTTTGAGGGGGTGGTAGTCCGCACATCCTAAAATGAAATTATCGTGTTTACCCACAATGGAATCCATAAAGTTATGCCACAAAAGAAAAATACCGAAAAATAACCATATTATATATCATATATAAATATAGTGACATCTTAATGGCCACCTTTTAATGTGTTATATGAGTGTTGAACAATCATCATTTCGTGAGGCAGAAATTCTTCATCCACAGAAACAGTATGTTCATTAACCATTTGATGTAGGTGTGTGTAAGTGTAGCTCTAATGATTCTTATAAAAAAAATCCTATTATAATTAATATACTGGAGTTGTTACAAAAGAAGTGAATAAATAGAGTTTAGGGGGTTGGAGAAGCAAAATAACACAAAAGAACACAAGTGAAGACATTACCTTAAAATCGGGTAACTCTTTTTGATTTGAGATCAAAGGATTCCTTGGGAAGACTTATGCCCACAGTGAGGCTTCTAGGAGTAAGAGTGGGATGTGGAGAGACATAATGGGCAAGTTTTTACCAAGCCAAATTCTTTGGATGTGTGGGTAAGGAGGTAGAGGTGGGGGCCTTTTATAAAAGGAGAAGAGGGGCACTCTTGGAAAGTAAAGAAATGTTACTTTATTTGAAAATGATTTTCGGATTTAAAAGGTCCCACATTGATATAATTATAGTATAAGGAGATAAGGTTTATAAATCCACCAATAAAATAGGTTTTGTACATGTTTAGGTCATATATTTTACATTATCTTTCATTTTATTTAAAACCTTTATTAATGAGGTAATCGATGCATCATTATGATGTCCTAAATTATTATTATTTTAAATGTCTAAAATTATAAAACAAATATCATGATGTAGGAAATCATTTTAGATTTCCAATGACTATTTATAGTAAAAAATCTGACTTTTATAACCCCATGTAAAAATTGTTTTAGTAAAACAACTCATGTTTGTGTCATTTTTACTTTTACATTAAATAAAAAGTTATTTATGTAATTTACCAACCAAAGTGGCTCCATGGGGTCCCCAAGTTGACCAATGGATATTCTTGGTCGGCCATGACACATCCTATAAGGGTAGGACATGTTTCAAGCTCATCTCATATTATTAATACATTATGTTTACCTTAAACTTCACTAATTACCTCTAATCACGATTAAAAACATAAAAGTTACTATTCACCAAAAAATGATTTTAATTCCATTGAACCACATTTTACTTCTTAATGAAAACCATGTATGTTGGATTTTTGAAATTGAATACACAGAGGTGGTAAAATTTCATTTAAACGGAAAATCAGTTTTTATAAGTACCACTTATTGGTTTCACTATTCATCAAAAACTAAAGTTCTTCAGAAAAATACCAAAACATCACCCTAAGCTATATTTGATATTCCAAATTCAAAAATGAAGTCTATTTTACAAAATTCAAAACATATATGTTGCGTTAATTAATTTAATAATTTATTCCCGTTGTCAGACAAATAGCGTGTATTTATGAAACAATAAGTATCAAAAGATTGACAGTAGTTTAAGTCCGATTTCAAAGTGAAATTAATTTCAATGACCACAGTTGGATTAAATAGTAAAAATATATTCTAATTGAACTTTAAAACCAATTCAAAATATAATCTAATCATATAAATAAATTATATTAAAAAGTGGTTTTGAACTAAAATACAACATTTTTCATTATTCATTAAAAAATGAACTTTATCGGAAAAATACCAAACATTTACACAAAGTAAATATTGATGTATCTATTCTAAAGAAGAATTTTATTTTGTCAAATATAACACATAAAATTGTCAAAAAGTGGATTTTAAAGAAGCTCTCCATCAAAAGGCGGTTAATCGACCTTCTAAAGAACATTAGAATGTTTACGCTTAAAAATTGAATTCATTCACATTTTTAATCCTCTAACATTTATTTTAAAAAGTAAAAATATTTGACACACATATATAATCATTTTGTAGTTAGTTCTGTTCATTCCTGCCATTACAACGGCTAGGCGTTAACTACCATTTAAAATAATATTATTTTATTATTAGAGTGCAACGTAAGATTCCCAAGAAACTCTTTGTTGCGTATTGGGTGCGCCATCGAGCATAGAATCCCCTTTTAAGTAATATTAATATTTTATTCACAAATATGGATAAATATAAAAATATCATATTCTTTATTTACCTGGGGTGTTACACCCTCACTGGTCGATGATACATCGTCATAGACAATTAAACCAACTGATCATTTTGAGAAAAGATCAAATTGAATTCTACCTCAAGATCTTATATCCAACCTTCTATGACTGAATCTGAATTTCATCCCTTGCAATTATTCAGAATCTCATTCTTAAATTCTCATAATGTCCTCCTCCTAATATCATTATTGTCAAAGTCTACACAATTGTGATCTACTAGCACATCTTTTGAAACATATTCTTCCCAAACCCAAAGAGGAAATATACCTGCAAATGAAAAAAATAGTTATACTCGTAAACCTAGAAAATAAATTACCTTATATTAATTAATTAATTTATTATGTTGTTAATGTTTTAATATATCACATTGTCTACCCATTTCAAACTCATGTATCAATGAGAATGAAATATGATCTTTTCTAAGGCCTCTATTTCGATACCATTATCACTTTATTTAGTGGTCTTTGTAAAATAAAATAACCATGATTTAGATTGTAGGGGGCCCAAAATAACTTTTTCTAAGCTGGTCTCTTATGTTTACATCACACACTAAAATTAGTTGGCATTACTTCACTATCCACTCATGCAATCAATCCTATACATAACTCCAAACATTTTCACACCCTTCAATAAGAACATTTTATTCCAGTCTTTCATGACCACTCCCCCAAAGAGTACCAATTCTGGGACTGTAATGGAGATGAGAGATGGAGACATCCCGATTCCCACCACTAGTACGCCCCAGGTTAGAGACTACCCCCAAGGGAATAATAAACAAACATATGAGGGGAATTAACCTTTATGAGAATATGAAGAAGGGAAAGATAATTCTAATAGAATTATCAATACCATATTAGAACAATATATATAATGAAATACAATGTGACAAAATGAAATTCCATACAGTACAAAAAAACTAAAAGGAAAACTATAAGTACTAGATGGTAAAGATAAAACCAACAATGAAACACAAACAAATCCTACAAAACAACAATATAGTAATATCCAGAACAATCTAAAACCTACTCTAGATCACCGAACAAATTTTTTTTATATTCAGAGGGTGAGAATAAATGTATACTTATTAGGACCCTCCTCGATTCCTCACATTCAAAATATTACGAAATCATGCTAATGGACAGTGGACTAATAGTGAAACCAACTCTTTATCTAAATAAGTATAAAAAGTTCACCGACTCACCAGGGATAAATCTAAACATTTATCACATATAATAGATATCATAATATAATAAAGAAATATCAATGGTGCCCCAACCTGCTTCCCCAATGATTTTTCTCTCTGTCCCAACAACGTTTGTCTTGAGCCATCTCTATTTAAAATAATCATACTTTAATAGACCTATGAAAGGCATCAAAATATTTACCTTATGCATCACTTTATCACAACATTGCATCCAAATATCCTTATATTGTAACCAAGAATTTTACATTAGCCACCTCAACCCATATACAATTTGTTATACATTATGTATTATAACTTAATCCCTCACTACCCATAAAAAAATTAAGTGCCTCGCGCCATAACAACCTATACATGGCATTCCTATAATAATCATTTGGATACTATATTCTGAGATACATGTGTTTGGAATAACGATATTTTCACATATCCCTACACACAAAATATATAGGGAAACTAACAATTTTGTATACCATCTGAAATAACTACCAAGCGAAGAATGTAGGTCCAGACTGGGTAGTCACCTATCCACACCCTCAATTGGATGTTATTGAAAACTCCCTCTGAGAGTCCACTAGGTGTTAAAAACCCTAACTGAAATTGGTCAGGTAGCTTATTAAATCACATAATATAAAAGATATAATATTGCTCACAACCACACTATGAGAATATCCTAGTCGTAGACCCAATTGTTGTTAATGCCACTGACACCCCAACTGCTAATAAGAAGCTATAATATCCAATGAGAACAGAATAATTTAAACAGCTAAATTAAATTTATCCTATACATTAAATAATTTAATTTATGATAGGTAATTCATTATTCATTAATTACCAATATTAAGTAACTTACATTATCAACCATCAAGAAAAGTCCATACCCAAAATGAATAATACAATAATACTCTATCGGTTCTCAATATTAACATCTTTCTAGCATTTTAATTCCTTCAACACCAGCCCTATGGGTCAAAAATTATGTATTCACTATTACCATCATTCCATAATCAATATAATCTAGTATATCCATACAAACCTACCATCAAGATGAAACATAAAACCAAGAACATCCCACTACCTAAACACATGGAGAAAGAATACATATAAAATAAGAAACCTTGTTATCAACTATTAGGCTTATTCATCTCAAGAAAGCATCTAGATTTATCACATCAGTGACTATTCTAAGATTCAAACCATGACATCATCACCAGTTCCATCCCTGACGCCCACATGCATATCCCTATGCATCTCACCATTATAGCAGCAACTATTATCATGTCATCCGGTCCTCCCCTTGCCATATCACATCATCCATCCCAAGAACAACCATCCTAGGATCATATAACATCTGGGACTCCCTTGAGAATATAACATCACATTGAAAATCACACATCCAGATATCATCCCAAAATAAATAGAAAAAAATAATAACATAAAAACATTCAATCTATGCCCTAAAATAAGGCCTCCGACCTTAACACCAAAATGATCTATCACAGCTTTAAACCCAAGGCACTCTTCCTACACAAGAAGGCATGGAAGTTAGGCCCTAAAACATTCATTTGTCATAAAACCATATTTTTTTACTTTTTGAATTAACTTATTCATTATTAACAGTTTCCAACTACGTGAACCCATGATCATAAGGCTATAATGATATATTAAATTAATTAAAAATTTATTCCCAACATAAATTCCAAATTAAACAAAAATTTATAATTCAAATTTATTAACATGCCTTTAATTAAATCCTTCATCATTAACTTACATGATTCACATTACATATACATTTCTTTTACACGTGGAATTAAAAAATCAAAAAAATATGATATTAGCATCAATTAGATCATTATAAAATTAAAATAAACACAAGATTCATTCAACATGCGTCTTTATTCTTCATATACTAATTATCAATCGATTTTATCATTAAATTCATTACCAGTTTCTATCAAGAAAAAAATGGTAAATTGAGGATAAAAACAGAATACATAAGCATAGAATAGATCACACTCTATCCAAAAATAGTGATGGAAACATTTTTCACGATATAAAGAAACATCATGTGATCACTATAACCAATTCATTATTATCTGGTTCAATATTAATTAAGTCAATTGAACTGCCAAACAAGGTTATAAATCATTTCAAATTTTTGAATGTGTGTAAAAATAATGGAGAAACAATGAATACCTAAATGGAAGAATAATGCATTATGTGACTTACTGTACTAAAAACAGGGGCATTCATAAGATGGAATCACCGATGGTGGAAATGTGAAGAAGATATTGAATGATTCCATTAATCTAAGGGAATGACTCTAGAACACAAGCTCTTAAGAGAATTCATGTGAGGATGAACAATGGTAAATACCTCTTTTTCCAATTCAACATATATGGGATGATTGAGTTTTCAAGATCCATATATATTTTAATCTCAAATTTTCGTGGATTTCATTATAATCGACACACAAAGGAGTTTTTAGAGTTTTTGAGAACTAAAAATTCAAATATATAATTATCCTTGATGAATCATCTTTTAAAGGCCATTGATTCATTACAATTAATGTTATGCATCGATGTATTCCAAAAACTATAATAAATGATCATGTATGATATTTCACATAGCTAGAAGCATTATGTAGTTAAAATCCCAACATTTCCATTTTCCCATGTCGAAAAATTATCCTCATAGAAAAAAGTCACATATAATAACCCTTCACTTTATTAAACATTAATATATAATTTGTTACATACGATTAAATTAAATGAAAACTATAATATTTATAATATAGTGTCATTTGGAATTAGGTACATTACATATCAAATTAAAACAAGGAAATATATCATACTTATTGAAAACATCATCAATATTATCATACTCAAAACATCATGGGATAAAACGGGGACATATATAAGAATTGGGTGAGATATACAGCCTAGTATGGCAAAAACATGGAATAAAATGAAGAGATTTATAAAATTTAGACAATAGGCACATCAATGTGGCATAAAAGAAGAGATAATTATCAACCCGTATAGAAAGACATGATATTTCATGCTAACATAAAGGTGGAATGGGAAATATGGAAACAACTGAAAACATTGCGTCATAAATATATGTTAAGGCTATCTTCTAATACATCATTATGGAAAATTTCCCATAATGGAATCAGGTTCACTCCATATCCAAACATAACATCTCAGGAGGCTAAACAATATCTAATGCATTGGTGAACTATATAATTTCTTGTACACTGGTCACTTTCTTTTAATTCTCTTGCTTATGTCTGACACATAGATCATACAACATAGATTCATTCATCACTATATTTTATTCCATGATGATGGATTGTGGAATATCTAAATATATTTTCCCAATCAAGAATTATATGTATATAATGGTGAACACCTTTGATAGTAAATGAGAATTTTATTCAATACACAATTGTTTTTGAATGGAAAATAGTGATTAAATATCTTTATCAAAATGAAATAACATGAAGATTCATAAAATGGGATGATAAGAGAGAAATGAGTCATTCATCATTTATAATTCTAATGGTACATAATAGATACATCTAAAAACAATTCAGAATTATTGGAATTGGAAAAATATATCATATGAAAATGAATAAACATATATAAGGATGAGAAGGAAATGAACCCTTACTAAATTTTGGCACGGTAACAGTGTACATAAAAATTCAAGACATGGATTAATTAGAGTGAATGGTGTATGTCATAATTTCGAAATAAAATTGACAGTATCGGGGTTTTTTGGAATACATACCCTAACTACCTCCAATTGAAAAAATGAGTAATAAAATAAAGGTATTTCTTGAATGCCAATGGGAAAAGACAAATCCCTTACCTTTAGGTTGTGACTCTAAATTCATGGGGGAGCTTATTGAGGGCTTGGGGTGCCTTTGGAGGACTCTAGGGTATGGATAGAAGAGTAAGGACATTTGGAAAGTACCTTTTGTGAAGATAAATGAAATCATGAATCAAAAAACAACCCACAGTTTTTACTAATGATTTATGTAAAATTAGAGTTATTTCATTATTTTATATGTATATGGGAATAAATTAATAAAAACAATTCATTTCCTGACCTAGAAGTGTGTCATGCTCTTAATGAATGATTTTAAAACTGTAAAATACATTAATGGGTTTGGAAGATTCCTAAAGGCATTATAAAATTTATAAAATAAAAATAAAATCTCACTATTTTAAATGGAATACATTTATTCGGTCTTGGATACCCTTTATAGTATTTATTACAATACTTTTGGGTCATTGTGATTTCCTAATACACATTGTATATTTATTCGATATTAAATTTCTACCAAATAATTTTATTGTGTTTGAAAATTATGAACAATTTACCAGTGGATAATTTCTAAATTATAATTCCAATAATAACATTTATTTAATCCAAATAAATTTCTAAACATGTAAACTTTTACCTTTAATATAAGAATCAACATTTATTGAGAAATGCTGGGTTTTTTTACAATAACACATTTTTAACATTTACAAAAATTAAATTTAGATTCAGAAAAATTATATAATCACATATAAATATATATATAATAAAAATTATTTAATAATAATATAATGTTAATATATTATTTATTTCAACAATACATTAATTCATTAATATATAATCTTTAAATAAATTTGAATATTACACCAAACAATTTGTTTTTTATTGAATCAAAATATTTTTTATCAAATTAATTACATAATCATTTAAAAAATTAAAAAAATGAATAAAAATAATCATAATTTTATTAATGGAAAATATAAATATTATGACCACTTTTTTTCTATTATTTATTATATTACTTTTACCCTTAATTAATATATTGTTTGTTTTATGATGGTAGTTAATATTTACTGCATTTTCTATTCGCATTGTACATAAACTAAGATGATTATATTACATAATAATAATTATGATGACTAAAAATATTTAATCTATTTTATGAAAATCAATACACATAGGTGGATTAATTATTATAAAATAAAACCCTCAATCATAATGAAAAAAATGAAATTCGCTTTTTATAGAAAAGATGATTTGAATTCTATTCTATAAAAATCAATATTTATTATATAAATTTAAATTCAAAAACACACACACATTTATATATAATATAATAATTTCATTTAGGTCATTTATCACAAGGGGTTATTGTAATTTTTTAAAATAGATATACCTTATGCATTTAACCGAGTTTTCCCAAAAACATGTTTCAAATCCTAAAAATAAACAAATACTAAAATATCATATAAATATTATTTAAATGTAACTTATTTATTTAAATATAAATAAATAATACTTACTTTAACTTCATATAAAATTAATATAATAATGGGACTTTTAGATTAATTAATTTATCAAATGAAATGAAATATCTATATAAAAACAATATTTTTCAATATTAACTGAAAAAACTACATTTTCTAAAAATCCCAAATTCTTACCATAAGTTTATTTTGATATTAGTTAGTATAAATTGTCGTATATTTTATCATATAAAATTTCTAAATATTCTATAAAAATTATATTATTTCCTTTATTAAATGAAATGAAAACATTTTTTAGGAAAAAATATTTTGAAAAACAAAATGACATTACAAAAAATTGATTAATTATTTATTCATAATTTATCAATATATATAGGATATATATATATATCATATTTTTTTAATCATACTCATATCAGAAAATTTAATGAAATGGTTAAAATAGTCATATTAAAATTAAAATTGTTTTTTTTGCTTCGGTGTTATGTATCGCATACGCTATCAGACATAGTATCTCATTTAAACCCTATGGGCATTACATTTTCCCTCCATTCTAAAATTTAGTCCCCAAAATGTAATCTTAAACTCAGTTATTCCTTTTACCATCCATTTTGTAGAATAAAAAATAATTAAGGATGAGTTTTTTTAAACTACTAACAACATAAATTTGAATCCAATGACATTAAAGGGGTAACATATAAAATACATATATTTCATTAAAAAATGATTATATGTGCCTCAATATATGATATCCATTGTCTATTTTTTAACATATATTTTTATAAGAATTTTTTATATGTCAATAATGGTTCGTAATACGCTTATTAATTTACCAAATCATATCCCCATGGAGTATCAAACCAGGTGTGATATAAGGTCCATCTTCATGCACTAGTTCCCGATCAAGTCTAGCTCAACATAGTGTTTTCATGTTTTACCCCTATGTACATTTTTGGTAGATCCACTTACACTTGTATGATCCATACGTGTATTTAATTTAATTATAAAACACATACTCTTTACTTACTAAAATATTTGGATGTTTTCTTATACTTAGTCTAATCTATAAGGCTTTCTTTAGAGTTCTCTAAAACTAATCCCTATGGTAAATAACATTTACGTTGATTCCAACTATTAAAACCCTTTTGTTTATTACACATCTCAATAAATATCTTTATTTATTAAAAAAATAATGATAATTGGATGAGAATACATCATAGATCCAGTAGAGGGGCCTTTAATGGTGTGATCCTAGTGTATCACTCTTGAAAAATATCATTCCCTCTAGGGGAAACGAGTAAATGCATGTGAAACAAGTGATTCCTAGAATATCACGAAGTCTAGTTTCATTGGGAATTAGGTGCATTAAATGACATATTAAAACAATTAAATACATCAACATTATTTAAAACATTCTTAACATTATCATATGTAAATATTCTTGGGATTACCTAGGGATATACATATGAAATGGGTGAGATATAAATTCTAGTAAGGGAATAAACCAGGCATAACATGATGATATTAATACATATTAGACAATAGGAATGTCAATTGGGGGTAAAATAGGTGAGAATTATAAACATGAATACTAAGACAAGATATATCATGATAACATAAAGGAAACATGGAAAATATGGAAACAACTTAAATCATTAGATCATAATCATAGGTTATGGATAACTGCAATAAAAACATCATGGGAAAAGTACCATAAAATAACAGGGTAATTACCTTTCCCAACATGAAATTTCATAATACTAATCATTACCCAATGAATTATATGGCAATATAATTAAAGGATCGCCTATAACATTCATTTATTTCTCATACTTAAGTGTTCGACATAGGTCATACAACATTGATTCATTCATCACCATAATTTCTTCCATGATAAATGATTGTGGAATAAATACATGTATGTTTCCTGTAAATAAGTATATGTGCCTAATGGTGGACACCCTTGATAAGAAATGTGTATGGTATTCACTACATAATCGTTTTGGCATGTAAAATGATGGTGAAATTTTGATCGCATAATGACATCAATTAATGATTCATAAAACGAGTGGATGAGATATCAATTGGTTGATCATAATTTGGATATAAAATAGATATTAATAAAAACATAATTTTTTTCTTGAAATTATAGGAATTAGAAATATAAGGAATAAGAAAACAAGGAAACATGAATAGTGAGGAGAAGGAAAAAACCCTTACCAAATTTCGGTATGGTAATGGTTGTACATAAAGGTTTATGAGAGGTATTTAAGAGATTGAAAGGGGAAAATAATAATTTATAATTAATATATATGGTATGGATATTTGAGGAATAAATACCCAATAAACCAAAAATTGAAACTAAGAATCAAAATAAAAAAGAGGAGCTTGAATGGAAATGAGATTAGAGAAATCCATTACATTGTGAGTGTGACTCCAAATGATTGGGAAGATATTATTTAGGGAATTGAGGGAACCTTGGGGTGACTCTAGATAGGGTAGGTATGATTTATAAAAATCTCCATGTATTTTTTGTGATGAGTAATTGGATATTGGGTTGGATAATATAGGAAATGAGTGGGTAATACTTTATCATTTCTCAAACATAGGTTTTGGAATCTATATAAAAAATTACTTATACAACAATACTTACCCGGGGTTTTTCTCATGGTTTCTTCAAATTGGGAGATGTTTTGATTATTTTACGATTCCAAGGGAAGAACATAAAAAAATAACATATTTTATTATTTGAAAGTGAGTCGTAAAATTAAAGAAATGATTTCAAAAACATAAAATAAATTAATAATTTTGGAAAACAAATAAAGATTTTATAAAATTAATTAAATAAATATAAAATAATATTATAATAATGGTAAAATATTTATTTGTTCATCAAAACCCTTTATGGTATTTATTACATCACCTTTGGAAAATTATAATGTCATAATACACACAATTTATCTATACGATATTTAATTTTTACATGAAAATTCAATTATCTCAGAAGACTATGAAAATTTTACCATATGATAATTTTGAAATTATGATTACAAAAATAATATTTATTTAAGACAAATAATTTTCTAAATATGTGAATTTTTACATTTATAAGAAGAATCGATATTTATTTTGAAATATTGTTTTTTTTACAATAACTAATTTTGATCCCTTATAAAAATTTGTTTTGGCTTCAGAAAATAATATGATATTTTATATTTAATAAATGTTAATTAATGATTTTTTTTCAATATAATAATATTTATTTGAAAAATACATTAATTCGTTAATTTAATTTCTTTGATTGAATTTTAATTTTACCCAAAACAATTTATGTTTTATCTTGTGAAAATATAATTTTAATCAAAATAATTACATATTCATTTTTAAATTGAAAAATTAATAAAAAATATATTTATTATTTAAATGATAAATAAATATAAATATTAGGTATACACTATTTCTAGTTATGGTTAAATTATTTTTACCCTTAATTAAATTATTTTTCATTTACTGTGGTAATTAATAAGTACTATATTTAATATTGATATTGTGAAAATAAAACTTTAGCCTTATTAGATAATATAAATTATTATGATTCATAATATGGAATCCATTATATCTAAATAAATTAACATTTTTTTGGAGATTTTAATTTATTATAAAACTACTAAGCATGATGAAACACATTTTTTCGAAATATACATTTTTCTAACAGATATATGATTTCACTTTTACTCCATTACTATTAAAAATAATTATATTATTTTTATTTAATAAATATAGATATATTATATAAACCATTAAATTATATCATTTCTCTTTAGGGTTTATTTAAATTAATTCAAATAGATATACACTATATAATTAAAAATTGTTTTCAGGATAATTCATTTTTAATCATAAAAATAAAATATACTAAAATTTATTATAAAATTATTAATTTTAATTAATTGAATTAAATATAGGTAAATAATAAAAATGCCACATTTAAATAAAATTTAGTGAATAATGTTACATTTAAATAACTTAATTTCTTCAAATGAAACAATATTTTACATAAAAACTCGGTTTTTATCTATCCCTTAAAAAAGATATATTTTCTAATGAATATCAAGTTTTCACCCTAAGTTAATTTTGATAAGTTTTATTAAAAATTATTTTTTTATCAAATACATTTTATAAATATTATATTAAGTATTTATAATATTCTATTAAAAAATAAATACATTTTTGAGGAAATCATATTTTCACGAAGAAAAATTCATTATTTTTTTAATTAGAATTTATCAGTATATTAAGGATATATATTTAAATATTTAATAATCTGTTTTATTCAACTCATATTCACAAATTTAATAGAATTTATAAAATTTTCATACTTAAATAAGAATTGTTGTTTTGGGTTTGGTGTTCTGTATCACCAACAATATCAGACGTAGTTTCTCTTCTAAAAACATGAGGATTTAAATACCATGTGTCCTAATCCCATACATATCCAAATTACCTAAGTAGATATTTTCCCCACATAGGTAAATAAAAAATATGATCACTCATGTAACTAATCCAATGAGTTGATCGATCCAAAAAAAAGATTCATGTATCCAGTCCACATAGCTGTTTCAATCACATAATAGATTAATCAATATACAGAATCCATCCACATATATGATTTTCCCAGGTACCCAATTATTATTTGTCGATGGATACATATATTTTATTTGACTATCCATGAGTTAAGATCTCACCCTATATGTGAACCACACTTTGATGGTGTAAAATTCTTCATGCTTCTATCATTTAGAACATAAAAACCTCACGACTTGTTTGAGGCCACCTTCGAGTACCAAGATCTACGAAAGAATGAAAAGGGTTTGACTAGATGGATCGAGTCCCATATAATGTCTATTATCATAAGATTATCTTAGGATAAAATCCTTTTTAAATTTATTTATTTTTATGTTATTAATGATATTTTGGGAGATGTTTCATTGGGTTGAGTAATATATAACCTGTGGGTCTAACATGTTACTCAACGTGAATGACTAGTTGGGAAGAACACAATTAAATTTTTGAATGTTTATATTTTTAATGTTGTGGATTTATTTATTTATGGATTGATGTATGTTAATTATTGGATTTGAGGATTATGATTACTATTTTGGTGTTATATTAACTCATTGAAACCATTTTAGTTTAGGTTAATATTTAAATATAATAGGAATATATTTCTATCCTTATATGAAATGTGTGATAAATTAGAAGCTAATCTTAGTAATTCATGCTTGAAATATTAATCTTGATCACTATTCATTTGGATTAAAAGATGA
Source organism: Viscum album (assembly GCA_963277665.1). Classification (NCBI taxonomy): domain Eukaryota; kingdom Viridiplantae; phylum Streptophyta; class Magnoliopsida; order Santalales; family Viscaceae; genus Viscum; species Viscum album. Next base: position 1,754,678,770 of record OY728159.1, on the reverse strand, counting down.
TATTGTGGTAAAAATGATTAAAGAATGATATTATAATTTGTAAATTGTTATATTTGTTTATTTTATTAGTATATAATATAAAATGACCCCTCAACAATAGGAATATGATCTTTAAAAAATATTAATTTTTTCTAAATCGATGGCCTTGTCTCTAAAAAATAATGTTATATCCAAAATATAACATCATTCAAAATCCATATCTACACTTCCCATCAATATTTAGAAATGTGGAAACCTAGTAATGTGATGAACTTTTAATTTCCCATTACCTTTTCTTAATAATAATTTTTGTTAAACCTTTTTATGAAGTGGGTTTTCAACTAGCTATTTTCATATTTCACCCCTTGGTTTATAATATCAAGATCAAAATAAGTGGAAAGATTAACATAAGTGTTTTATAATGTAACACCCTGACTTGTTTTAAATAAGAATCAATGTTTTATAGCATATGTGAGACATAACAATCGTCCTAAATAAACCATGAAAAAATATTATTTAAACATGATTGTTATAACCTAGACATTAAATTTTCAGTTATGAATAGTATTAACTAATTTAGGATATATATATATATAAAGGTTATACTTAATATAAATTTATTTAAACATTATTTACAAATATCCAATCAATGTTAATAGATATATTTTATTGACAACAAAATATGCTTCCTTTAAATGAAGAATTTTTTTTCTTTTTTTATTAAAATTTTATAATTAATTTTAGTAAATTTTATAAATGATATTTTATAGAATAGAAGACATTTTTTTAATCCTCAAAAAAGTATTATATTTTCCAAAATTTTGGTGCTTTTTGGAAATTATTATTTTCGTTAAATAGTAAATAATACTAATTTTTTTAAATGTCATTTATTTTTAATAAATTAATTAATTTAAAAGTACCATTATACATTAAATTTTATTTAATATTAAAATATGTATTTTATACTAATATTTCATTAAAATTAGTACGTTTAAAATATCTTTATACTACATTTATTTGTATACATTAAAACAACTTTTTCTGAAAGCTCTTTCATATTGAAAATGTATCTTCATTTTAACTAATAAAAATATTTCATAATAAAAGAATGATTTAAATGAATTTTTTAGATTATATATCTATAAATTTGAATTAAAATTAGTTTAATTATTATTATTATTCATATATTTATTATAATATTATATTTTCCGGACATATGCATTTATTGGAAAATGGTTATTTTTGAAACATCTACAAGATTAAATTTAAATTATGTTCTAGAACATAGGTTAATTTAATTTGATAAAATGGATTCCAAAATTGTAATAAAATTACTTAATATTTTATTATATATTTGACATAATTTTTTTTCAAAATTAATATTAAATGGATTAAAAATATGTTACAAGGGTTAATGTTAAAATCAGTTCACCATGGTGGTTAAACTGAAGAGGTAAATAAAATAACATGTTAAAAACAAAATTGTTTGGAATAATATTGGTATTGATATTCCTTTTATATACTCTAATATTTTATTATTAAATATTTAGGCACTTTTCTTGATTGTAACATCCCATTATTTAAAAGGGCTGGGTATTTACAAGAATACCACTCCTCCAGCCCTATAAAAGAGAATACCCAAATATCTAATTTCCACCAATACAAAACCAATTTTTTCATAAAATATCTTAAAAAATCACTTAGTTTATTTAATTAAAATGCTTTAAATTTCATGGTTTTGTAGAGAGAAATTATTTTTATGATTTATATATATTCTTAAAGTTGTGGTCTAAAGAAGAGGTAGCAATCTCAACCAAGCATCATTTTTTTTTATTCTTTAAAATCCTTAAAAATATTAATATTCTTGTCGATATAATAAATTAAGTATGAAAAATATATTAACATTTTATTATATTAATTTCATAACATAAACCCATATCCAATCTTATAAAATGGGAAATTAAATCAGCATCAATGTGTAGGTTTTTCTACATCCTCATGAACTGATGTAATTCGTCATCTATATTATACTCTCAAAGATGTTCATGATAATGTATTTAATATTTATATATGATATTCAATAAACATTAATAATTACTGAAAAATAAAATATCATATTCCTTTTTATCAGAAAATCAATTTAATAATGATATCTTCATTCGTGTGTATGGAAGACTACATCCTCTTTAATGGATGTGATTTATTTTTTATTAGGGTATCACATGGATTATATATATGTGTGTCTTTAAAGAAATTAAATTATATTTATGATATTTTAATCATTTTTAATGTAAAAATTACACTAACATTCTACCCATTATGATCATTCAAAAATCAAAACACTACTCATGTGTATGTATGACCTTCCTTATATATGATTTTAACATAGTTAATTTTCCATAAATATAATTCATGGGTGTTTTAAAAGTTATATTTTACTATAAAATTAATTAACATTAATTAATTATTATTCTATATTTGATGTGAAATTATTCCATTGACCATGTTTAACACACTGATGCCACTGTTAAATTTTGAAGTGAGTGTCCTCAAAACACTCGATGTGGACATAAACGATTAAGTATATGAATACGTCAATAAAATAAAATAAGTAGATTGTTTCAGTAAAAGGGATTATAATTTCAAATATTATTTAATAAAATGAATAATTTATATAATGACATTATATAGTATATAAAATACATTGAGCACAATGTTTGGAATTTGATAAGGGTTTATCTTAAAACATCCTTGTTTGAGAAACACGTTTTATTATGCTACCTAATTATATAAAATTATGTATATATTGAAAATTTACATATTATATCATGATTCCATCATAATTTATGATATATTAAGCTAAAATTTATCTATATAATTTATCATGGTTATAATCCAATATTTACTAATGTGGTAAGGGTTTATGTTTCAATATAATTTTAAAAGGTTTGTTTAAGATTGAATTTCCATTGTAGAAAATTATCTGATCATTTACTATTAAGTAATTTAATTATATTATCCATTTGTTATTAATTATTTTTTCAAGTAATAATACTAGTTTTACCTCTTTGTTACTTAAAATGAATGGGAAATGTTTTTCAATAAAATCTTACATCATTTTTATCTTCGATCCAAAATATTTTTTCTCAAGTATCCATATTTTTTAAACAAATTCAGAAATATTTTAGAAATTACCAATAAAATTGTTAATTACGTTTTTACCAATGTTAGAATATATTCAAAAATGGTTTGAAAGGAATATTTTTTAGTATCTAATTGAGTCACTTTTTAAATTTTTTACATTATTGTGAAATGAATACTTTTTTAAATTTATTTTAAATGCACGGAATTACCTATCATCCTGAAAAATAAAATCATTTAATATTACATTATAAATTTCCTTAAACATTTTTGAATGACTTTTCTCTACAATAGTTTTTTATATATTATATTTTTATGATGTTATTTGAATTTTAATGGTGTATTTTTTCTCCAAATGTATTCCGACTAGTCTTCTAAAGACACCTTCATCAATAAACATAGCCATTGAAGTTATGAATTACTCCTTAATTATGTGTATATTATTATAGTATATATACCTATATTACCTTCCCTTTATATTATGGAGTAATATAATCCCTATGATCATTTATTAAATTCCTTCATTATATAATCTCTGTTGATTATGATAAGAGGAATGATTTTTTAACCAATTTTCATTCCATGTGTAAATATTATGTTTATTCCTTATGATTTATTTTATTACATAACACATTTTGGCATGTGTATGATATGAATGTGAATGGTGTTATAAGAATAATATATCCTTATAATGCATTTTTTAATATTTTAGTATTATGATATGTCATATATGTGAATAGGGAGTGAACCTAATCAATTTTGGGATTCTATCCACCATGCGGTGTTGCTTCGTTTATTAGACTCAATTTTTTTATATCATGCTACATGGTTAAAAAAATTATGATGCACTGATCATATGATACAATTTTATTTACAATATTATCCCATGTGATTACCCATTATATTTCAACTTTATTATAACATGACATATGATTGACTCCCATGTTATGTTTCCATTTCATGTTTATTCCCTTGTTGTGATTTTTATCTCACCCTATTCTCTATTAGTTCATTAGGATATACAATGCTATTCTAGGACTTATAAAGGATTATGAGCTCGTTATGAAGAATAAAACAAAGAATATTTATTTTTAAAATCAATTTTTGTATTATAATCATAGTCTCTCGAATACACTAGGCCTAATGTTTATTGGGTTGTAATTAATATATGTTTATTTTTAAAACTGTGTAATAATATTTGTAAAAGCATTTAGTTTCAATAGAATGTTTCAAAGTAGGGTCAAGTTATTTTTTGGAATTAGGAAATTATAATTTCGTGAGTACCATAGATAAATGTATAAGGATTATAATAATTATAGGAATATATCTTAGAATTTTAGTGAAGTATAGAGAAAACATTAAAGTCTACATACATCAAGTGGATATGGCTTTGTTACATTTGTACTTTGGGCTAATAACCCCAAAAACTGTACATTCATCTGGACTCGATCATCACATGGTATTTGATAGTGGGCCTCGTTGCACACTTTGTATGAAACTCTTTAGGGATATGATTTGGAAATTCCAAGAAACAATTTTAAAACCATTATAAAGGACATGAATAAATAATTATATTAAAAACATAATAGGAATATTTAAAATGGATGACCTATAATGAAACTTATAGACTCAGAAGTCAGGATATAATTATAATTTATAAGTCATTCCTTCTAGATTTATATATATGGAAAATTTTATATTAACACATTCTCATCAGGTTTATTTTATTCTTCTTAGTTAATGACATGAAATAGTTGAAATAATTCCAAAAACCTATAATTTACCCTAATCCATCACTCACTCACATAGCTAAGTCTGGTCAGTTACAGGACCTCATGTATGCCTACCCAAACAAGACAGTATTCCGACTAGCAGTAGGGGTTGTGAGGTGTACAGTTGGAAGGAAATACCCCAATTATAGAGTTAAAATAAAATATAAAAATAGGTATAAATAAATATTAATGTAATTAAAAATAGAAGAAACAATAAAATATTCAAATGGGAAGTAAAAAATAGAAACCAATAAACCTATAATAAGGAAGCATTTAATAAAAGGGTGAAATGTATCAAAAATTTAGAATGAATGTAGTAGAAATAAATGAAACAATTAATATAAATAAACAAACAATACCCTTATTCTGATTCCAAATATAAATCCCATCTCCTAACTCAAACCTATCCAACAATCAATAATCAGAAATAGCGTCCCTTTCCCTGGTACAAAACTGCATCCATGTAATCTTCTCGTGTACCAAAGAGAAACTTGAGTAGGTTCTGAGTAAAACTAATTAGGTCAGCACCGCTGTGTCTATACAAACCATAATAATAATCATCATGTTTAATAAACTAATAAAAAGTGTATTAATTAATCACTTAATACAATACATAAATCACCCTTCTTCGAAACCATGCCAAAATGACTATAATCATCTAGCACGACCATGCAAACCATAACCACAAACTATGACATAATCATATAGATTGGGAAATCTCTCTGTATAATCATTTTGAAATCATATATTCCATGTTTCTTATTTATGAATTTAATCATCATTCATCATAAGCATGTACATAATAATTTAAGCATAATAATGATCCAATCTCACTATATAATTATTTCATCATCATACTAGTCTAATCTCTCTATTTAATAATTTCAGCAACAAACTAGGCATAGCCATATATAAAAGAATTTCAAAATAATTCTAGGAAAATCCCCTTATATAATAATTTCAACATCAACTAGGCCAATATTGATATATAATAATTTTATCATGAACATTAAAATTTATAACAGCAAGGATATCACAATATCAAAAAATAATCCTCAATGGTTTATTATGAAAATTACCAATTTTAATTCAATTACACTTTCATTTGAATATGATATTATAAAAAGAAATATCAATAACTCATAATATAGTACCAAAGTGATTCTATTTTAAGAAATCACCTAAAAACTCATGTCATAATGAACACACTTTAATCCATTACCCATTTCATTATTATTCTAGGGTTCTCTCACCGAACTAGTTACCACAAACGGGGTCACAAAACCATTGTATTCAAACTAATACAAGGAATAATCTAGACCTTGAATTGTCATCATTAATTTTTAAATTAATATATGTGTGTATTGTGTGAGTTATAATTAAAATAGTGCACATACATCACTGTTTAATCAACTATATAGTTAGGTTTAGATACCCTTCCACTATCTGGTGATTAAACATAGCACCCAACTAGAATCACCAACATGAATGGGGAAAGGAGGATCATAAAAAGGAACCTAGATCATTCAAAAACAATATGAAGTCATAGAAAAATCATTATTATGAAATTTTAAATACAATGATGAAGAGAAAAATATAATAAAGGAAATCCTAAAAAATGTAAATATAGTGATTCATCGCTTTAAAATAACATTTAAGATGTAAAAGCAGGCTTCAAAAATCCAATATAAATCACTTTAGGTATGAGTGGGGAGGTATACATGAGGTGGAAAAAAAGTATAAGTGTATGAATCAACTAAACACTATAGACCACGAGAATTTCATGGTGTGCCACCCTATTTCAAGTTATATGTTACATATTCAAGAATTACACCAACATTTATGTATCCTCGGGTAAATTAAACACTAAACAAACATTAAAAATCATGTAATGTGAGTTTATAGTGGTTATCTAGTTCAAAAAATGATCTAGTTCATGACGTTTACTCATATCATGAATTATTCCTAGTGGAATCTAAACATCATGTAACTCATTTACACAACCTGTAAATTCCCTACAGACCGATTTAATCCCTACATATTCAAATGTTATCGAACTGTCTATAGAGCCTTCCGATGTCATGAAAAACATCATAATACCATTTATCATGTTTATACCCAGAATCTATTAATTAAAAAAATACATCCCTAAACTTTTGGTCATTTTCCCAAAAAAGTCTCTATGCCTCAAATTGGGACTTACCCAACAAGGTTTAAAGTCACAGGAAACCCAAAATATGAAGATAAAAAACAAAAAAAGGGATGATCCTAGAAATTATGGGATCTTAAAATGTCTACACCATATAATATCTCATCCTCAAGATATCCCAAGAATCATTGTATGGTTTGTGAAAACAGGTATGGCCACTATGCACACATGTTTGTCTCCCTCTCTGAGGCCTCCTCCTAAATACACCCATGCTACCATTTAATGAAAACAAGTGAAATATTTCTTCCCAGAGATACTTTTAACAATGGTCCAAAATTTTTATCGAATTATCCTTAATGGATGAATCTCTACAAAGATAAGTTTATTTATCATCTATTACATGAGACATGTTAGGATAATATCTACAATGATATGATATGCGAAACAAATAGAGCATGTAACTATATATCATGGGAAGGTTTAATGATTCCACTGGACCAACACTTTCAACTATCTGAAATGGCCTCAAAAACCTCACTGATTTCTTTCCATGTTTATTGAAATGCCATTACCCCAACCTAGGAGAAACCTGGAGGATAAAAGGATGATCCACCTGAAACTCCAGATCTTGTCTTTGATGGTCAGCCTATGATTTCTGTCAACTCTACATGCACAACAACCACTCTTGATCAATCGAAACTGATCAAAAGTCTCATGTATGAGACCATGTAGAAAAATAATTAACCCCCCTACTACCAACCAAAAATTTGGGAAATTGTACAACATTTTACATAAGGCCTCAAAAGGTGCCATTTGGATAGATGCACAGAAGATGTTATTATATGAAAACACCATGACTCCAATATTATTCTATCATGAACAACTTAAATACATGACACTGACTCACAATATATACTTTTTAATATGAATATTATACTCATATTGATAACTAGTATTCAGATGAAAGGTTTTGATCAAATGATAACTTGAGCCCAATGCCTTCTAAAGAGCCTACTAGAACCGAGATGTGAAATGAGGATCTCTATATAAAATGTCAATCTTCAGATCACCATGAAACTAAAAATATATTTCACACGTAGAGACTGCCTAGTTCAAAAGAATTTTAGGACTTCCTGATAAGAAATAAGCAGGGTAGCTTCTTTAATATTACCATAATTACCCATTTAAAAACATTAGTTTGGGGTATTTGGGGGTAATCTTGTTATAAAATCTTTAGAGACATCATCCCCTTTTTATATTGTAATGGTAAAAGGATTCAATTTCCCCACAAGTATTTGATTCCCTTATTTCACCTACTAATATGTGAAACATATTACCATGAATATTTCATCCACCTTCTAAATTTTTAATCCCTAGTACTGTATTTGGAGATCAATAAATATTTATTTCAAACCTGGATGTACCACCCATCTAGATGCATGAAACTATATCATCATCTCCTCATGAAAGCTCATAAAAATCCATAAATGTCCAAAGGAAATAATATAATTATTTCAAAAAAGAGTCCACCCCGATGTTGTCTCCCCACAATATAAACCATATTTACAAAATACACCCTCCATATTTGATAACCATTCTATCTCGATATGGTTGAAATGGACGAGTAAAATAGATGTTGATGTTAGAGATACTCATCCATAGGAGTGTCGAATATCTAGGCGCATGTTTGTAAATATTTCTATTATCATATACTTATCTCAATACTCCCAAAATTCATTTGTATTCATCTTTCTGCTTAAATAATCAATAATAAATTTTCCATTTTCATGTTTATAAGATAACTCCATTTTGGATTATTGCAGACACTCGACCCACATCCTCTATCAAAGTTTCATGTCTAATAGAGAAAGTATGTACCTGAGGCTCTTATAGACTGTATACACAAAAAACTTGTTAAACATAAGATATTTTATTCACCATATATGGGAATTTACTACTGTAGATAACTCCAGATCATGAGTATGGTAATTACTCTCATACTGTCTGAGCTATCTAGAGCAATAGAAAACACCACAATCCACTAATATCAAAACTGATCTGAGCCCAAATCTATATGGGTCATAGTTATGTTATATTCGTTACTTGACATGGGTGAAGTGATTATAGGTTCTAAGTTCATCCTTCACTACAAATCCTAAAAATCTCTCTTACAATCATCTGACAAATAATATTTACCCATTTTAAGGGCATCATGGACATTAGTGCCTCTATACCAGATAATCCATGGTTAAAGAACAAATGTTAACTAACTAATAATATAATGCAGGATATCTTGAATAAATTATTAGGATTCTCCCATGATACTACTAATACTACTACATTCTCGAGGACCACATACAGTCCATTCTCAAACAATTAATGGCCTAAGAAGAAAAGTACATCAATAAAGATATTATTCATAGTTTGTTGGAATAAATGCAATACTATATTAATGTACTAAAAATGATTTCAACTTGTTGTGAATAAATGTTTGATGATTGGGGGTACACTAATATATCAATGAAAAAAACCGCCATAAACTGATATAGAAAATGATGAAATATCTAATTCACTAAGGCAATGAATATCGTCAGTGTGTTCGTTAAACCCAAGAATATCACTATGAACTCATAAAAGACATACCAAACCCTCATACTAGTCTGAGGTACGTATGATGGTCTCACAGTCAATTGGGGGTATCAAGATCTCAAATATATCTTAGAAAAAACAATACACCTCGCAACCTTCTTTTACATCATGTGAGAATGTCTCTGAGTATGTATGATAACAATGAAAACCATAACCATAAACCATGGAATAATCACATAACTAGGAAAACAACTCCATATTATAATTTCAGTATCGAGATGTAAAATACCACTATATAATCCTTTTAGAGGCATTGATAATTTCTATACACATAATCATTTCAATATATAACTAGGACAATCCTGTTAGATAATAATTTTGATATCAAACAAAGTTAATTCTGTTATACAAGCATATCATCGTCAAACTGGGAATAATCCTATATATTATCATTTTAGAATAAATCTAGGAAAATCCTATAATTTAAAAATTATTGAAACAGTAAGGACAATCCATCTATATATGAATTTCAACACCAACTCAACAAGTCATAACATCAAGAATATCACAATACCACATCATAATCCTCAATGGTTAATTAATAAAATCACAATTTTTTTCGATTAAACATTCATTTATATATCAAATTTTAAATAGTCATATCAATAACTCATAATTTATTACCAAAATGATTCAATATAATCAATCACCTAAAAAATCATGCCATGAAAAATACCCTTGGGGATATAAGAAAATTAATTATTATTCAAGGAATCTCTCACATAATTGGTTTCCACACGCTAGTTCACAAAACCATTCTTTCACAATGGATCCAAGTAATAATAAAAACCATGAATTATCATCCTTCATTATTCAATTAATTTATGTTTATGTTGTTTCATAAAAAATCAAAATATATCACATAATTCACAACTAAATAGACCATATGGTTAGGATTAGACCCCATACCTATATCTGATGATTATGAAATGACTCCAAGTAGAATCAACTACAAGAAAATAGACAAGGTATATGACTAGATAGAACCTAGATAACATATTTTTGAGATCAGGACCTAAAATAGACATGGTCTTGAAATTTACCAAATAATGATGGAGAGTAATGGGGATGAAAGAAAAACCTAAGAAAAATGACTTTGTAGTTATTGGTCTCTTCAAAGAAACATCGAAAATAGAAGAGGATGCCACAAATTACCTAGAAATAACATTAGGTGTAAGAGAGGGAGGGAAGCATGTTGTGGAATAAAAATTATAATCACAAAGAGAAACTAAAAACCAATTATCATAATAATTACATAAAGTGTAACCATATTACACATAATGTATTTTTTTATAAGAGTTACAACAAAATTCATGTCAACTCAGTTGAATTAATTCCTAAACAAACAGTACACATCATGTAATGTGGTTTCACGAAAACTAATCATATTGTTTCATGAACTATTTCATAGCATGTTCTCATTTAGAAGCATCTTCTTGATGGAAGTTACATGTCATTTCACTCATGTACATAGCATTTAACTTCCACCCAGAAATATTTTAGCCCATATTTTTTAAATGAACTCAAACCACCTCAAAATGCTACCAATATCTTGGGAATCCCTCATATTAACATTTAACACATTTATACATGGAATCATTTAATTAATCCAACTATAATTCCCCAAAATCATTGTAATTTTCCCCAAAAAGGTTGTTTATCTCCAAGCAAAACACATCCAAAATGGATTAATGACATAAAGTACCAAAGATAAAGTGGTTCAATGAAAATCAAAAAGGGGAAAAACTACAAAAAAGGGATATTTCAAAACCAATGTGATGGGTAATGTAATGATTTTTCTAATGACATTAATAAACTAATGTAAATAGATTTAATTATCTTATGAACTTTCCAAATGAGCTATCTTTATTTCAAATTACCAAATAAAACATATATGAGTTTATAAACACATAAAAAAAATAAGGATTTTGTATCACAGAATTTATTGTGACAAATTTGATAAATAAAAGATAATTCAGTTTCTTACATTTCAAAAATAATGGAAGATTCGCATTGAAACATGCCTTAAAGGAATAGTAAGATTCTTTATGTGTAAATTTTTTTGGATCAATGCATATAATTACTAAAGAAAAAGGAATAGTCTAGTTTAAATGATATAAAGAAATGAAATTCATCCTTAGATGCCACTAACAATTCATTGACGTATATTTGGGGAAAATGGACATTATTTATGTTACATCCATTACTGAAGGATTAATTCATAAGGGCCTATGTTATAAAAATCACTAAAGTGGAAAGATTTATGTTTTTTTGTGTCACGATATTATAATTATATTGTATAGGAATTATTATCATTGGTATGATGGTTATAATAATCATAAAACATAGCATAAATTATTTGAAATTTTTTCTCAAATGATTTTCAAGAATATGTTGAATTTTATCAATGAACTAAATTTGTTATTTAATGGTAAGGTGAAATATTTTTAGAAAAAATCCCATGATTGTGGAAATGAAAATATTTCATATGTTCTTGATGTTGAGATAATTATAGTCAATTAAGATTAATTGATTTTGTGGGAAACATATTCTGTATAAAAGAACTTTTTGTTTAGAAAATGATTTAATGATTAATGTTATTTTTAGTATGTTTATAATACTTTTGGTAACACTATAGAAATTATATTATTATAGTTTAAGAAAAAAATAAAACTGATATACAATGATAGAACCCATCGCATCCAAAAAAGTTCAAAGGTTATGAAGAAAAGACTGAAGGATGATGAGTTTATAGGAAATTACACTAGCTGACATGATATACTTCTTTTTCTTCCATTTGTTTATTTTACTTAAAATATTTACGGATAAATATTATATTGACTAGGGAAGCTTATTTTAGGACCAAATGTTTTTGACTTTTTTTGATTTTGAGGTGATTAATGATATTTTAGGAAATCAGTCACTAGGTTTAGATATATATGACTTTTATCTATAACATGTTATTTAACAAAAAAATATTCTTTGGTAAGAAAAAAAATTACAATTTTTAATGTTGAGGTTATTTTAGATGTAGGGATATTTATTCAGGGAAAAATTTTAACATGGGGTTAGGAGAATAATATGATAGTTTTTATGTTATCATTTCTTTTGGAAACCATTATAGTATTATTTAATAATTAAATATAAGACGAATGTATTTAATCATTTTTATGAAATTTGTAATCAATTAGATGTTTATTTTAGTACATTATTCATGAAAACATCATCATGAAAACTCATCATTTAAAGAAATTTGTGAGATTTTGGGGGAAATTTATTAATAGATTAATTTTTATTAATAAAATAATATTTCATTATGATATCAGTTTTAACTGTAAATGGACCCCATAACTTTAGAAAAAAGGATATGAAACTAAAAAGGATATTCATTTCTTGATAAATTGATGGTATATTCTCTAAAAAAAATAAAATATTTAATTATAATTGTATTTTTCATTCGAAAAAATATATATTTACTTCAATTAAATTCTTTCATATATAGAAATTTAATTATGTTTCGGCATATGTATTTCTCTTTCCCTCTTTTTAAGGGGATGTATTATTAACCATTTTTTCTATGTGGGTTTTCAACAAAGGAATTTTAAAATGTCAAATAGATGATTACTGAGTTAAAGATAAAATTATGAGGATGATAATAATTTGAGGTTGTAAGAAAGTAACACCCAAATATTATTTTTAAGTCAAACTATATTCAATACCATAACCCACAACACATAGCCTAAACAAACAATTAAATAATATTATTTAAACATGACCATTATAGCATAACCATTACATTTGAGGGTATGAACAATATTAAATAAATAATAATCTATATATAATTTTCCTAATAAATATAAATTTAATGAAAACTATTAATAAATCAGCACTCTATATTAAAATAGATATTTTATTGTACTAAAATTACTTTTCCTTCAAAAAATTAGTGTTCTTACATTTCGTAAGTAAATGTTATTATTAATTATATGAACATTTAAAAATGATGCATTATAAAATTGGAATATATCTTGGAAATAAAAATATGGATATTAAAATAGTGTAAAATTTCTCGATTTTCTGTAAAATATTGATTTTTTTCTGAACAGTTAAAAATACCAATTTTTGGTAAAACGATCATTTTTTTATAATAAATTATGTATTTTAAAAGAAATATTTTAATTTTAATTTTATTTTAAAATAACATAATTAATAGTATTTATATTTAATCTAATTAATTTCATTTAAATCCTCTTTATACAGGATTTCAATATATGTATATTTATTGGATTTAAAACACATTTATCAAAAATATGTTTTAAAATGCATAATGTTTCCCCATTTTATATAATTAAAATAACTTCATGATAGGAATAATATATATTAAATTTATATATTTTATAATCTAAATATTAATTTAAATTCATTAAATTATGATTACTTTTCTTAAAATAATTATAGGATCATCTTCTGCTTGAAAATAACATTTCATGAAAAACCTGTTTTTTGACACGTCTCTATGATTATTATGAAATCGAATTGAAATATATAATTGATTTTATTTTGATATAATGGATTCAAATTTTTTTATTATAATAATTAATATTATTTAATTATCTCAACTTGATTTTTTTCATAATGAACTGAAAAATCTAAACAATCTAGGGTACCTTTGGGTACAATCCTAAAGAGGTTGTCAGAAGAAGAGGTATCATTCTTAACAAAAAAATATTTGTTTTATTTCTTCTTCCACCTCCATCAATAATTTTAAAAAAAATATTATTTCATAAAAAAATTATATCCCCCATAATAATATGTTATTATATTAGTTTAATAACCTAAATTTGTTTTCACATCAATCAAATGGGAAATGAAACCATCATTTTTGTGTATGGTGGTCTACAACATCATGAACCGATGTAATATGTTTTCCATAATGTACTATCATGGATATTAATGATGATGGTTATTATTTTTATATATTACATTAATGAAAATTAAATAAATATGTAAATTTTATAAATCATATAAATTCATACCCTACCGTCTATTAAATAATGATAAAAACGTTATTATATATGAAAAACAACCACCTCGCGAGATAATGTAATTAATTTTATATAACCACATCACATGCATAGAATATGTAAGTGAGAAGTGGGTATAATGATGTTCCATTGGGTCCAAGATGAAACCAACTTTAACAATGGTAATATGTAGATGTTTAAAGAATTAAGGGATTGTGATGATGGTGATGTTTTTGTATTCTTTTTTTCCTTAATTTTTTTGTGAATTGTATGAACTTATGTCCATTGAAAATCATGGCCATTGGTGGTCCATCCCTATGCTCTAATAAAGCTCAGTTTTTCTGGATAACTCTGTGTTTGAATGCATGAAACATGGATATTTGTTAATCACTTAAACTAGGTTGATTAAATGGATGCCCAACGAATAAGATCCCTCGTGTGATCAACCTGGTTAACCAAACATAATAATGGAAAAAAATGAATGGTGTGGATAAATATGAAAACTCCCTGGCTCTATTTTTGTAATATGCATGGTTTTCCTATGTGATTTCCTATGGGGTGATATAAGGCCCCAGCCTTATACCTTACTTAATCTTGAGTTATTACAAGATTACACATTGAGGATATTTTCAGGTTTAGAGTTTTAGATAATTCGATCATAAAACATACATTACATTCCAAATTTAAACAAAGGGGTTACATAAAAGATACTATTCATTATTCCCATCAATGGAAACATATTTAAAATAAAATATGGATTATTTCTTGACACATACTTTACACTATCATCATATCATGTACCTTTCCTTTGACTTGTGAAAAACATTTCAAAAAAAACTTGGGATGAGCATAAAAAGCTCAGTAAGGGTTAAAAAAATATGGAAAGGAAACATGAGTTAATATATACAAAAGAATGAAATCATAATTTACCCATAAAACATAGGAACTTATCATACCTCATCAAATCAAGAATAAATCATAGATATCATAAGACATAAAAGGTAACTTGAGGCATTCATAACATTATTACGTAGGGAGTAACCCTCTTGGTTACGTTTGGAATACCCACCACAGTATATTCCCTAAATCTCTTCGGAGAAACCTTAACAGTTCACTCCTTCGCATTACCCAATTCATTGGAGAGCTATATCGGGCTCACCTGCCCGTAGTTTATCACGGAACAACCCGTCTTCATAAGAATTCCCAAGAACCATAACATAATGGTATCACATAAAACATGCATATAGGAAACATAACATTTCCACATTTAAATCACAAGATATACATAAAACACATTGATATAAAAAACCTTATGAAAACCATTTTCAATGACAAAATAAGAGAAAATTAAAACATGGTATTTATTTTTCTTTTAAAAAGAAGGTATGTCTTGTAGAAGAAGCCGAAACTCAAATAATGGTCACGGCGGCAAAGAAGTCATTGTCGCCGCATACGTATGACAAAAACATTCCCTTATGTCATTTTGTAAAATGCTTCGTATAACAAAGATTCATTTTGGATAAAAGTAAAAGTCAATGGGGTTTATACACCATATAAACGAAGGTTGTGTATAAAACAAAATATGCCTCAATGAATGGAGATTGAGACAAAGTCCCTTACAAAGACGGTATCCTTGGTTTAAGGACAAATAAATTACATAATTATGTGTGACAAACGAATACAGCAAATATAAGTGGATATTAAGTGTAAAACAATCAGAGGTTATTCAGAAATATTCATAGAATGATATATTCAAGGAGTTCATGTTTATCCCAAAGAATCAAATTTGGGTTAAGAAGTTTCCTTGCAAAAATTTGACAGCCTAACGGCGTTACTACAAAATTCAGAAAATGAGTTGATGAAAGATAAAATGGGTATCTCATCACATGGACATAAAATTTAAATCACTAAGTATATAGAAGAAAATATCCCAACATAATGTTATGTGAATTAAAAGACATAACAATAGAAGTCTTTTAAAAAGTCGAGTGTGAAAGGTTCCCTTACTGACATGGGTATCCTTCGAAACATACACCCCGTGAAAGAAGGACAATACAACATTGATGTAAACACTCATAAATGAAAGTATATTACACAATGAGTAAAATAATGGGATGTACATACACCACTCAAAGGAAATTGTGGCAAATGTAGCATAAATCTCATGGGAATACAAGTGAGATGAAAAATCTCTTACGAAGACTCGGAAGCCTAACGGCGCCACTTAAAAGATCCAAAATGGATTGATGGGAGGAAATAGGGTATCTCATCATATCAACATAAAGTTTACAGAAAGATGAATATAAATGAACATCCCCCAACATAACAATGAGGAGCTTAAAATAAGTGTCATAAAGGAGAGTACTTAAAAAGAAAGACAGAGGTTAGATTTCTTATGAAAATTAGGCATCCTCACGGCGCCACTCAAAACATCCAAAATGGATTGATGAGAGAGAATAGGGTCTCTCATCATATTAACATAAAAAATTAGAGTATGTTTAATATAAAATTACATCCCAATCACATGAAATATGAGCTTAAAAGGAATGACATAAAATAGTGTACTTAAAAAGAAAGAGAGGAGTAGGATCCCATACCTCAAGTCCAACTTGTCTTGTTCGTTTCATTATATTCCTGAATAATAAACTTTGTTCAATTTATAATTACCTAAGGACCTCCTTTAAATATAGTTATTCAGTTCATATCACATATTATAATGTTATAATAATTGTTTAATAATGTTAGTTCATATCAGACGTTTTTGCCGATGTTTGGTACATGAGTCAAAAATGAACATGTTTGAAAAAATGATTGTTCATGTAGTTATAAGTAAATAATTTCCAGAATATTATTAATGATTAAAATATCATATATATCCAGTACATATTCATTTTATAATATTCCATATCATTTGGATATAAAAAACAAAAAGCACCGTTCATGGAGACGGTAGGCCGTATGTACGCATGAACAATACTTTCATTTTTTCATTGTCATATTAACGGAATTAAAAATAAATGATATATATATATATATTATAATTACAGTATAATATATATGTTATATAGGTCACATATTTTCATTAATTTAATTCTTTATATGTTCCATGTATTGCATGTACGGGTCACATCACTTGAGGGGGCGGTAGTCCACACTTCCTCATATAAAATTATCGCATTTACACAACATGAAAAGAATAATGGTATGGTTTAAATATAAAATAAATAAGAATATAGTAAACATAAATACCATATATATCATATATAAAATACATTTACATCATAATGGAAACCTTTAAATGTGTTAAAAGAATATTGAACAATCATCGTTTCGTGAGGCAGAAAATCACCAATCACAGAAACAGTATGTTTTTTAACCATTAGACGAAGGTGTGTGTAAGTTTAGATCGAATCCTTATTATAAAAACATCCTAGTATATTTAAGATACTGTAGTTTTTACAAAATAAAAGAATAAAAATAGTTTAGGGGGTTGGAGAAGAATAATAAAACAAAAGGACACAAGTGAAGACATTACCTTAAAATCGCGTAACTACCTTTGATTTGAGCTCAAAGGCTTCCTTGGGAAGACTTCTGCCCAATGTGAGGCTTCAAGGAGTTATAGATGGATTTGGAGAGACAAAATGGGCAGGGTTCGGCCGAGACAAGGGCTTTGGAAGTGTGGGTAAAGAGATAGAGGTGGGGGCTTTTATAAGAGGAGAGGAGGGGCACTCATGGAAAGTAAAGAAATGTTTCTTTATTTTAGAATTCTTTTCTTATTTCAATGGTCCCACATTGATGTGTTTCGATTATAAGGTTATAAGGGTTATAAATAAACTCATCCAATAGGTTTTGTACATGTGTAGGTCTTAGATTTTATTTATCTTTCCATTTTATTTAAATCGTTAAATAATGAGGTCATCGCTGCATCATCATGATGTCATAAATAATTTAATTTATTTAATGTATAAAAATTATAAAACAAATACTATGATGTAGGAAATAATTTTAGCCTTCCAATTAATACTTATAGTCAAAATTATGACTTGTATAACCCCATGTAAAACTTGTTTTAGTAAAACATTTCATGTTTGTCTCATTTTTACTTTAACATTAAATAAAAAGGTATTTATGACATTTTCCAACCAAAGTGGCTCCATGGGTTCCCCATGATGACCCATGGATTGTATTTGTCGGCCATGACACATCCAATGAGGTTAGGACATGTGTCTAGGTCATTTCATTTTATTAAAACATTATTCTTACCTTAAAATACACTAATTACCTCTAATCGCGATTAAAAACATAATAAGTTACTATTCAACAAAAAATTATTTTAATCCCATTGAACCACATTTTACTTCTTAATGTCAACCATATATGTCAGATTTTTGAAATTCAAAACACAAATATGGAAAAATTTCATTTAAACGGAAAAATCAGTTTTTATAAGTACCATTTAGTGGTTTCACTATTCATCAAAAATTGAAGTTTTTCAGAAAATTACCAAAAGTTCACCCTAAGCTATATTTGATATTCCGAATTCAAAAATGATGTCTATTTTACAAAATTCAATACATATAAGTTCCATTAATTAATTCAATAATTAATTCCCGCTTTCAAAACAAATAGCGTGTTTTTATTAAACAAAATGTATCAAAAGATTGACACTAGTTTAAGTCTGATTTCAAAGTGAAATTAATTCCAACGACCACTATTGGATTAAATGGTAAAAATATATTCTAATTTCACTTTTAAACCAATTCAAAAGATAATCTAATCATATAAATAAATTATATTAAAAGAGGTTTTGAATTAAAATACAAAATTTTTCACTATTCATTAAAAATTGATCTTTTTCAGAAAAATATCAAAAATTTACACAAAGTAAATTTTGATGTCCCGATTCTAAAGAAGAATTTTATTTTGTCAAATATAACACATAAAATTTTCAAAAATTGGATTTAAAATAGGTTCGCCATCAAAAGGCGTTTAATCGACCTTTTAAAGAATATTAGAATGTTTACGCTTAAAATTGGATTCATTTGCATTTTTAATCCTCTAACATTTATTGTAAAAATTAAAAATATTTGACAAACATATATAATAATTTTGTAGTTAGTTCTGTTCATTCCCGCCATTACAACGGCTAGGCTTGAACTACTATTTAAAATAATATTATTTTATTATTAGAGTGCATCGTAAGATTCCAAAGAAACTCATTGTACCGTGTTGGGTACGCCATCGAGCATAGCATCCCCTTTAAAGTAATATTAATATTTTATTCACAAATATGGATAAATATAAAAATTTCATATTCTTTATTTACCTGGGGTGTTACATCCTTCCCCCCTTTTGGGAATTGCGACCTCACAATTATAAAATTGATCTTGGAAACATCCTTGAAAGTCCCACATTGGAACAAGAGTCGATAAAACAATCACTTTAAAATAAATAAAGATAAGTACAGAGGTCACCCGAGTTAACCCAAACTAGTATTCCATGTATTAAAACATGGACATGGAGGAGAAAACATAGGGTCATGTTCTGCTGGAGAGTGATAGAAAACATGTTTAGGAAAAGTTAACCACAAGAAAATCACAAACTTTTGATGGGTTAAACAGTATTCGATTCCCCAGTAGGAAAAGTTAATAGACAAATTTTTTGTTTTAAGTTACTTTTTATTGAGTTATTTATTCATAAGGAAACATTATCACTTATCATGTTGACTTTCAACTTTAAGTAGATTCCTTACACAAACTCATATTTTCTCCAAAAGAGGAGTATTTAGGAAGAATTGTTCACATTAAGAGTACTATAATAAATTTCTACAGAATCACCTAATCCACAAAAGAGAACTATATACTTCCCATGTCTTTAGACTTTAACCAGAAATGAAACCAAAAAGGTTAGTACAAGATCAGATAATCCAGAAAAGGATAACCCTTTATAAAATGAAAATCTATTCTTAATCTCCAAAATTTGTCCAACAAAACCCAAAGCTCAACGAGGACCATTCGATAAACAATTTGTCCATAAAATTCTTCAAATTAAACCAAACTATGATTGAATCCCAAATATTTTACGGATTTAATCACAAAGTCTTCCAAGGTACAAATTAACTTTTATCTCCAAATAACATCAGTTTCTCTTAAATTATCATATTGAAAAATAATTAACCTAATCACATATCCTCCATGATAGGTTAATCATTTCCATAGATAACCCAAAATTAACTTACTCTTGATTCATAAAATCATATAACTAAAAAAAATTAGTCAAACTAACCAGGGACTTCACGTAGTCCAGTGGTAGGATATAAATACCAGTCGCACTTTGGTTGTGGGTTCGATTCCCGCTGTTTTGTCTGACGCGACTGGTTGTCACACGGTCTGCGTGTTTTCCTTTTTCAAAAATATATAATTCTTAAAACAATCCCCAAAATGAGATAAAATCTTCAAAAATGATCATAACATATTTTAACCTCAAGTTTATCTCATGCCTTTCATTTTCCATCATAACATATAATAAGCCATAATTACCTCAAAAGTAAGGATCATATATACTCTAATGATTACCTTTATAATTATTACCTGAACATCCAAAACGATTGGTCATCTAATACATGATGCATTACAGATCATACCAAGGTTCAAGTGGTTGATCATGACTCTTTGATAGTTGGTTTAGAACAACCACGAGTTTCCTCATTGAATCCCCCATTTTATATAGTATCTTAATCAGAGAACCACCACAGTTTCCTTCAAACCTATTGTCTCTTTGGTGTCTGCTAGATCCATCCATTCACTAAAAAAAGAAATGTCAGTGTGACTATATCAACAAAACCATCATGTACTAATGAGGAAGGTAAACACTTAGATATACTTACTCATTCACTTTATATAAAACTAGGACTCTTTCTGAAATTCTAACCATTATGGTAATGTCACTGGTGCTTAGAGAATACCCTAACCTCTAAAGTTATCTAAAGTGACCATTGATACCAACTATAAGGCCCCAGCCTTAAACCTTACTTAATCTTGAGTTATTACAAGATTACACATTGAGGATCTTTTAAGGTTTAGAGTTTTAGAGAATTAGATCATAAAACATGCATTACATTCCACATTAAAACAAAGTGGTTACATAAAAGATAGTATTCATTTTTCCCATCAACGGAAACATATTTAAAATAAAAGATGGATTCTTTCTTGACACTTCCTTGACACTATCATCATATAATGTACCTTTCCATTAAACTGTGAAAAAAATTTCAAAAAAAACATGGGATGAGCATAAAAAGCTCAGTAAGGGTTATAAAAATATAGAAAGGAAACATGAGTTCATATATACATAAGAATGAAATCATACATTACCCATAAAACATAGGCACTTTAACATACCTCATCAAATCATGAATAAATCATAGAAATCATAAGACATAAATGGTAACATGAGGCATTTATAACATTCTTACGTAGGGAGTAACCCACTTGGTTACGTTTGGAATACCCACCATAGTATATTCCCTAAATCTCTTCGGAGATACCTTAGAATTTCACTCCTTCACGTTACCCAATGCATTGGAGAGCTATATCGGGCTCACCCGCCCATAGTTTATCACGGAACCACCTGTCTTCATAACAATTCCAAAGAACCATAACATAATCGTATCACATAAAACATGAATAAAGGAAACATAACATTTCCACATTTCAATCACAAGATATCAATAAAACACATTGATATAAAAAAAACTTATGAAAACCATTTTCAATACCAAAATAAAATAAAAGTAAAACATGGTATTTATTTTTCTTTTAAAAAGAAGGTATGGCTTGTAGAGGAATCCGAAACTCAAATAATGGTCACGGCGGCGGAGAAGTCATTTTCGCCGCATACGTTTGAAAAAAACATTCCCTTTTGTCGTTTTGTAAAATTCTTCGTATAAAAATAATTCCTTTTGGATAAAAGTAAAATTCAAAGGGTTTTATACACCGTATAAAATAAGGTTGTGTATAAAACAAAATATGCCTCAATGAAAGGAGATTGAGATGAAGTCCCTCACAAAGACGGTATCCTTGGTTTAACGACAAATAAATTACATAATTATGTGTGACAAAAAATACACCAAATATAAGTGGATATTAATTGTAAAAAAATTGTAGGTTATTCACACATATTCATAGAACGACATATTCAAGGAGTACATGTTTATCCCAAAGAATCAAATTTGGGTTAAGAAGTTCCCTTGCCAAAATCTGACAGCCTAACGTTGTCACTACAAAATTCAGAAAATGAGTTGATGAGAGATAAAAAGGGTATCTCATCACTTGGAAATAAAATTTAAATAACTACGGATATAGAAGAAAATAAACCAAAATAATGTAATGTGAATTAAAACTCATAACAAAATAAGTCATTTAAAAAGAGGAGGGTGAAAGGTTCCATTACCGACATGAGTATCTTTCGAAACATACACCCCATAAAATAAGGACAATACAAAATTGATGTAAATACTCACAAATGAATGTATATTACACAATGAGTAAAATAATGGGCAGTACATACACCACTAAAAGGAAATTTTGGAAAATGTAGCGTAAATCTCACGGGAATAATAGTGACATGAAAAATCTCTTACGAAGACTCGGCAGCCTAACGGCGCCACTTAAAACATCCAAAATGTATTTATGAGAGGAAATAGGTTCTCTCATCATATCAAAATAAAGTTTACAGAAAGAGGAATATAAAAGAACATCCCCCAACATAAAAAAGGGGAGCTTAAAAGAAGTTACATAAAGGAGAGTACTTAAAAAGAAAGAGAGGAGTTAGATTTCTTACGAAAATTCGGCAGCCTCACGGCGCCACTCAAAACTTCCAAAATGGATTGATGAGAGAGAATAGGGTCTCTCATAATATGAACATAAAAAGTACAGTAAGTTTAATATAAGATAACATCCCATTCACATGAAAAATTATCATAAAAGGAATGACATAAAAGTGTGTACTTAAAAAGAAAGAGAGGAGTAGGATCACTTACATCAAGTCCAACTTGTTTTGTTCATTTCATTATATTCCTGAATAATAAAAATTGGTCAATTTATAATTGCCTAATGAAATCATTTAAAGATTATTATTCAGTTAATATCACATATTATAATGTTATAATAATTTTTTAATAATGTTAGTTCATATTAGATGTTTTTGCCGATGTTTGGTACATGAGTCAAAAATGAACTTGTTTGAAAAAATGATTTTCCATGTAGTTATAAGTAAATAATTTCCAGAATAATATTAATGATTAAAATTTCATATAAATCCAGTACATATTAATTTTATACTATTCCATATCATTTGGAGATAAAAAACGAAAAGCACCGTTCATGGAGATGGTAGGTCGTACGTACTCATGAATGCTACTTTCATTTTTTCTTTGTCATATTAACGGAATTATAAATAAATGATACATATATTTATATATTATAATTAAATTATAATATATATGTTATATAAGTCACATATGTTAATTATTTTCATTGTTTATACGTTCCATGTATTGCATGTACGAGTCACATCACTTGATGGGGCGGTAGTCCACACTTCCTCATATGAAATTATCGAATTTACACAACATGAAAAGAATAAAGGTATGGTTTAAATATAAAATAAAGAAGAATATATTAAACATAAATACTATATATATCATATATAAAATACAGTGACATAATAATATCCACCTTTATAGGTGTTAAAATAATATTGAACAATCATCGTTTCGTGAGGCAGAAAATTGCCAATCATAGAAACAATATGTTCTTTAACCATTAGACGAAGGTGTTTGTAACTGTAGCTCGAATACTTATTATAACAACATACTAGTATATTGAAGATACTGGAGTTGTTACAAAAGAAAATAATAAAAAGAGTTTAGGGGGTTGGATAAGAAAAATAAAAGAAAAGGACACAAGTAAAGACATTACCTTAAAATCGGGTAACTCCCTTTGGTTTGATCTCAAATGCTTCCTTGGGAAGACTTCTGCCCAAAGTGAGGCTTCAAGGAGTCATAGAGGTATGTGGAGAGACAAAATGGGAAGGGTATGTCCGAGCCAAAAGCTTTGTACGTGTGGGTAAGGAGGTAGAGGTCAGGGCCTTTTAAAAGAGGAGAGGAGGGGCACTCTTGGAAAGTAAAGAAATGTTACTTTATATTAGAATGATTTTCGGATTTTAATTGTCCCACATTGATGTGTTTCGAGGATAAGGTGACAAGGGTTCTAAATCCACTCATCCAATAGGTTTTGGACATGTGTATGTCTTATATTTTACATTATCTTTCCATTTTATTTAAATCGTTAAATAATGAGGTCATCGCTGCATCATCATGATGTAATAAATAATTTAATTTATTTAATGTCTAAAAATTATAAAACAAATACCATGATGTAGGAAATATTTTTATCTTTCCAATTAATATTTATAGTCAAAATTATGACTTGTATACTCCCATGTAAAAATTGTTTTAGTAAAACAGTTCATGTTTGTCTCATTTTTACTTTAACATTAAATAAAAAGGTATTTATGTCATTTTCCAACCAAAGTCGCTCCATGGGGTCCGCAAGTTTACCCATGGGATTTATTGGTCGTCCATGATACATCCAATGAGGGTAGGACATGTGTCTAGGTCATTTAAGTTTATTAAAACTTTATTCATACCTTAAACTACACTAATTACCTATAATCACGATTAAAAACTTTATAAGTTACTAATCACCAAAAAATTATTTTAATCCCATTGAACACGATTTTACTTCTTAATGACAACCATGTATGTCGGATTTTTGAAATTAAAAACACAAAGATTGAAAAATTTAATTTAAACGGAAAAATCTGTTTTTATAAGTACCATTTAGTGGTTTCACTATTTATCAAAAAATGATGTTTTTCAGAAAATTGCCAAAAGTTCACCCTAAGCTATATTTGATATTCAAAATTAAAAAATGATGTCTATTTTAAAAAATTCAAAACATATAAGTTTCATTAATTAATTTAATAATTAATTCCCGCTGTCAAAACAAATAGCATGTTTTTATGAAACAAAATGTATCAAAAGATTGACACTAGTTTAAGTCCGATTTTAAAGTGAAATTAATTCAAACAACCACTATTGGATTAAATGGTAAATTTTTTTTCTAGATTCACTTTAAAACCAATTAAAAAGATAATCTAATAATATAAATAAATTAGATTAAAAGAGGTTTTGAATTAAAATACAACATTTTTCACTATTCATTAAAAATGGAACTTTTTTGGAAAAATACCAAAAATTTACACAAAGTAAATTTTGATGTCCCGATTCTAAAGAAGAATTTTATTTTGTCAAATATAACACATAAAATTGTAAAAAAGTGGATTTGAAAGAGGTTCTCCATCAAAAGGCGGTTAATCGACCTTTTAAAGAATATTAGAATGTTTACGCTTACAATTGGATTCAATTTCATTTTTAATCCTCTGACATTTATTATAAAAAGTAAAAATATTTGACAAACATATATAATCATTTTGTAGTTATTTATGTTCATTCCCTCCATTACAACAGCTAGGCGTTAACTACTATTTAAAATAATATTATTTTATTATTAGAGTGCAACGTAAGATTCCCAAGATACTCGTTGTTGCGTGTTGGGTACGCCATCGAACATAGCATCCCTTTTAAAGTAATATTAATATTTTATTCAAAAATATTAATAAATATAAAAATTTGATATTCTTTATTTACCTGGGGTGTTACAGGTGACATAAAGGGGGATGGATTCTCTTTTTTAGATGTTGTTTTACTATGAATCTGAGGCCATGGAGCTAGTATGTTGGGGCTTGGTTTGGTTCCAGTATGTTGAGGAATCTCACAGATCCCTTTTTTTAATTTACAGAAGAACAGGGTGTGAATGATTAAATGTCACATGGATATTTTCCTTCAGTTTTAGTTTTATTACATGGTTATTCCTATTAGTTTCCCAATAGTGGAATAATGTTTTAAACATAAACACATGAAAATGATAATGAGAACAGTTACAATGGAGAATTTTTTTTCTAGAATTGGGTTGTGCACTACTTGGGGATATTTTGTATTTGTTCATGTAGGGATAACAACAAGAGTGGTTGTGTACAGGTTGTTTTTTGGTTTTGAAACACTTAGGTTGGGCTTTCTGTTTGATTACCTATACTTATAAAATTTAGTTCATGTTTTCTTTATTCTCACCCCAACCATGTTGAGCACTTCATTCCAAACACCACCATTTCACCGAGGATGTTGTTTTTTCCAACATTATTTTGAGTATATGGTTATTAGAATTATTCATTCTTCCTCTCTTAGGTAGCCTAAGATTCTTCGGGTAGGCTGTGATGGCCTAGTGTTCATTATGGCCCAAGAATCCTTAGGCAGGGTGTGTGGTGGTGGTTGGACTAGGTGTGTGAGAGAAGGTTTGTTTCCCAAGTGTATTCGGGATGTGGCCCAGGTGTCCTCAGGCATGGCAATGGTTGATTTGGATTAGGTTTCTTCTCGTATGGTGGTGGTTGTTGTGGACCAGGTGTCTGTAGGCATGGTGATGTGTGGTTGTGGTGGCCCGGGTGTTTACAGGAAGGATCCTTGGTTTTGGTGTCCTATAATGTTTTATTTGCAGTGGTAGTGGGATTTCAGTGGAACTAGTGGGGGAGTTCTGATGTTTAAAATGACCTAAATAACAAGTGGGAAAGTGATGTTGGGTACCCAATCATCGATGTGATATTATAATTACATTACCTAAATTGCGTTATTTAGGGATTTTTCCCTGGTTAGGCTGGGTATAAAGATTCATTTCTCGGTGTTTTGGTCTCACTATTTCTCATGGGGCATTAGAATGTCTCCCCACTTGTGCATGATAGCATTTGGTTTCCCTACTGAATATACTTGTATGCTCACCCTGCATTTATAAATGTGC
Source organism: Viscum album (assembly GCA_963277665.1). Taxonomy (NCBI): domain Eukaryota; kingdom Viridiplantae; phylum Streptophyta; class Magnoliopsida; order Santalales; family Viscaceae; genus Viscum; species Viscum album. The sequence goes on along the minus strand of OY728159.1, from coordinate 1,754,651,085 downwards.
TTTTATGTTTCTAGGAGGTCTTTAAGGACTGTGTCGGACCCTACTAACTATGTTTTTGAGAGTTTTCATTCCTGTTTTTTTCCTTTGGTACTCTTTAACCGTGTTTTCATGTACTTGTAACATGTTATTTTGAATGCGTGTATGAGAATTGATTTTTGGATTTACTTTTACATTTAGTTTTTAGAGTTTACCATCTTATCTCCCGATCATGTTCTAAAAAAGGGTAATGCCTTATATATTACGTGAGATTCTATACCCTTGGTTCTAGTCGCCATAAGGGAATATTGAAGGCGGGACTCAAGGGACATTATCTCTCTTTTAACATAAATAAGGAAGGGTCTGGCAGTTATTTTTCAATTCCCTCATCTTTGTGAATGCGGGTATGGACACCAGCTAATATTTAACAAATAATTTTTTATTTTGTATGACTTTTTATAAAATGGTTTGAATGTAATCGTCTTTTACTTTGTCAAATGTGGAAATTTTTATCCATTTTAAAACAGTGATAATAGAATGTTTATTTTAACATATATAACATGTATAGAATTACCCATCATCATGACTAATAATATTTTTGAAGTATACTTTATAATTTTCCATGGTACTTTTAAAGGTTATTTTTCATGTAATATTTTGAATTTATTAAATTTTAGAGAAGTGATTTCAATGTTATAAGATTATTTTTTTCAATATGTATACCATGTAATGTTATAAAGTCATTTTTATCAATAAGGAAAACCTTGGATGTTATATATTTCCCCTAAATTGTGGATATATATATATATATATATATATCAAATAGATACCAAGATTATTTTCCATTACATTGATAGAGAAATAAATTCGTTAATATGATTTCTCCAAAGCCTTCATTATGAAATCTCTTTTGATTATGATATGAAACATTATTATGGAACCCATTTTCATTCCACGAGTAATTATTATGTTTTTTCAGATGATCGATTTCCTTTTGTGAAACACATGTACATTTATATGATATGAATGTGATGGATTTTCATATCATTATATAGACATTTAATGTATTGGGTAATGTTTTAGTCTCAAGAGATATCATGTAAGAGATTATAGAGTGAAACTAATCCATAATGGGACTCCATACACTATGGGGTATTATTTTAGTGATTATCAATGACTTATATTAATGTCATATTATATGATTCTACAACATTTCCAATGATTCTATAATCGTATGATACAGTGGTATTTATTTTATTCTTACATGTGGTTATCCTAGTCTATTTCCTTTTATGATATCATGTTATACCTTTGACTCCCAAATTATATTTCCTTTTAATGATTATTCCATTACGTGGATTTTTAGATAATCCAGTTTTAGTGTATTCTCTAGGGTGTCCCATGATGTTATGGGATATGAAAATAATTTGGATATAATAATACAGAAATAAAATAATGAATTTATTGTTTAGCCTCACCTTAATGAATTATGAACCTAGTCCACCAAGACACTATGCCTAAGGATTTATTGGTTGAATTTAATCAATTTTTATGTTTAAAATCATGTAATAATATGTGTATCAGTATTTTGTATCAAAATTTTTTGTCAAAGTAATTTATTGTTAAATTTGGGGATTAGTACTATAATAATTTAGTTGAAACTATATGGAAGATTGTATGGATGTGAATATGAATAGAAATATCCTTTAATTTTGGTGAAATATAGAGTGAGGGGGTCCCAAAAAATACATCTCTATCTAGATTCTAAAACATGATAGGGCTCTAGAATAGTTGTACATAGGTACAATAACCCTAAAAGGGATCATTTATCTGGACTATATCATCAGGTAGTTCTTGAAGAGGGGCCTTTAATCACACTAGATTGACACTCCTAGGGGATATGATTTTTAAATTAAAAAAATATATATTAAAAAAATTATAACGGACTTGAATAAATTGTTATGTTAGAAAAAATATTCAAAACCCTTACCATGGACAACCTAGATTGAAAAATTAGATACTCATATGTGAGGATATACATGTTGTGTACTAGTTATTACTTCTAGATTATTATATTTTTCCATTTTATGTTAATGAATTCTCATCCTATTTTTCTTTTTCTTTTTAGTATATGATGGGAAAAATGAGAAAGCATGTCAATGACCAATGTGATGGGAAATGTAATGATTTCACTAATGATATTCCTAACATAATGTGAATGGATGTTAGAAATCCTGTGATCCTGAAAATTGAGGTATATTGAATTAGGATTAACTACATGAACATATTAGAATTTCTAAAGACATAAAATAAGATATGTAACGCATCTCATGGATTTTAAAGTGTTAATGATGATAATGAAAAGAATATACAATTATATAATATCCAAAAAAGTGGAAAGCATCACCATAAAATATTCCTTAATGGAATTGGAAGATTCTTTATGATTTGAAGAGGAAAAAATTAGCTAATTTATGACGAAAAATTAAGATTCCTATTAATAATACACAAGTAAAATTTTTCCAACATAATGAATAACTAATAGTTAAATTTCAAAGACTTACAGAACATTTATAATTTCTGGGCCAATTCCCAAATTGAAATATTGGTTCATAAGGGACTATGTTATAAAAATAATTTAATTTGAATGATTTAATTGTTTTAGTTTTAGGAATATAGAATTACATTTTTGATGTATTATTATCTATGGTTAGATGTTTGTGTGAATCATCAAACTTCTAAGGATATTTTTTCCTTGGTTTTATTTAAGTATTTTGAATAATTTATTTGATGGAACAAATATCATAGAATATATATTTAATGCTATGTTTTCATTTTTGGAAAAAATTCCTAATTATGAAAAATATAATCATTTATAATTGTTAGAGGTAGAGTTAATTATAGTAAATTAATGTTTCTTGATTTTTTGGAAAATATTAATTGTACAGAAGACTGTGGTGGTTAACAACTGATACAATTTCTAATCATATTGTGATTATATTATTAAAATTTATAATAATATTATAGTAATTATATTAATCTAGTTTTAGAAAAAGGAAAACTAACATGTGGGATGACAACCCATCATATCTAACACTGCTGTATGGATTGATCCCACAATCAAAGGATAATAATGGTGAAACACTCACTAAAATATTATCTTATGTATTTTTTAGTATGAAATTTTTTTACCGGGACAATTAGATTGAAAAATATTAAAATTATTATGGGAAATATATTTTATGAATAAAATATTTTTTCCCAATTTCTTGACATTTGAGGTGATTAATAACATTTTTGTAAATTATTCATTGGTTTGAGGAATATGTAACCCTTATGTCTAACATGTGATTTAACATGAAAGTTTATTTTGGAGGGACAAAATTAAGGTTTTTAATTGTGAGGTTATTTTGGATGTATGAACATTTATTTATGGAATTTATTATGTTGATCTTTGAATTCTGATATTAATATAAACGTTGTAAATGTTATATTTCTTGGTGTTAAAAATGTTAATTTTGGTTAAAATTTAAAGACAAGAAGAATAAATTTTTATCCCATTGTGTAATTTGTGATCTATTATAATTTTTTTTAGTACTTCATGAATGTAAAATTCTTCTTGAATACTCATCATGTGGAGATAAAAATGAGATTTGAGGGAAAATTGATTTAAGGATGAAATTTTACATGTAAAATAAGTATATTTCTTTAGTTTAGAAGTATAATTTATAAATAAACCCCCAAAATTTAGAAAAATGGTTTTGAAATAAAAATATTATTATTTCATGATAAAATGATAGTCACTTTTCCCAATCTAATGTTTAATTTTATCTCTAAAATTTACCTTATGTCTAATCTCATAATATAATTCCTTACTAATGTTTTCAAATCTGGAATCCTAGTTATGTTTTGAGGTTTTAACATCATTTTACCTCTAAATGAGAGGATGTTTGTAACACTTTTTAGGATATATTTTTTAAAAAAAGTTATTTTCAAATGTTAAATCCTTGATTATAGAGATAAAGATAAAATTATGAATATGTAATTTATTTAAGGGTGTATAATGTAACACACTGATATTTTTGTAAAATATAACAATGTCTGATTTCGTATTTTACATGCAACATCGATAATAATGGAACCAAAAAATATTATTATTTAAACCTGAATATTATATCCTTGATGTTATATTTGTAGATTAGGATAGTATTAAAGAATTTTTGAAATATATATAATGGTCCTAAAAATAATTTCATTGAAAAATTCTCAATAAATTAGAACATAACTCTAATATAGATATTTTATTCTACAAAAAAACTATGTTTCTGTCAAAAAATAATTTTTATTCATTTTTTTGATAAAATATTATAAATATATTTAGGATGTTTTAGATTTTTTATTTTATAAAATAAAAATACTTTTTCGAATCATGACAACTAAATCAGCATAGAGTTATATTTTAACAATTTTTTTAAAAAATATTGATTTTTATAGAATTATAAAAATATATTATTTCATGGTAAAACATACCTTTATTTTTAATAAATTAATTAATTTAAAAGTAAATTTGTTATTAAAATTTTTCTTAAAATTGTAATAAATACTATTTTTTATATTTCATATAAATAATTACAATTAATTCTTCTTTATAATTGATTTTAATATACTTTTTTACACTTTAAAACTCATTTTATGAAATTTTTTTAATGTGTATAATGTTTCTCCATTTTAACTAATCAAAATTATCCCTAACAAAACATTATTTTACTTAAATGTTTATATTATTCATATATAACATTATATTTCATATGAATTGAATTATGACTACCTTTTATGTAGTTTTATAATATTATCTTATGCTTGAAAAATTCATTTCATGAAAAAAACCAATTTTTCAACATATCCAGGAGTTTAAGTTTAAAAAAAAGTTACAAATTATATGAATTTAATTTCATTAAATGTATTCTTTAAATCAAATCATCATAATTAATATTATATATTAATTTAAAATTAATATTTGGTCATAATAAATATTTTAAGTTCTTAAAGTTTTTCCCCATATTTATGGTCAAAAAAACATTTACTATGGGGTATTCTAATGTTGTAAATGGAATATAATGATTAAAAAACTTTTTCCTTGAGTGGTATAGGTGAGTATCACCATTATATCTACTAGAATTTTTTTAAAATTTGTTAGGAATATTTTCAAAGAGTGAGTTCACATTATTGAATATTTTGTGGTATTTATAAGAATTCCACTCATCCTTATCTATAATAGGGAACCCCATATGATTTGATTTCCACACCACCAAAACCTATTGCTTCAGACAATCCAGGAAAAAAATACATTCCTTTTTTCTTTACCCACATCCTTAAAACCATGGTTTGTTCAGAAATCCATTCAATGGATTCTTATGTTATAAACCTAAAGAAGTGGTCTCAAAAAGAGTTATCATTCTTAACCATGTATCTTTGTTTTATTTCTTCAACCACCTCTATAAAATAGTTCTCAAAAATGATGATGTAAATGAATCAATATATATCATATAATTATATTTAATTATATTAATGGAATAAATTAAACCCATTAACAATTCCATTGAATGGGAAAAGAATCCATCATTTATGTGTATGGCGGACAAACACCTCAGGAAATGATATAATTTTGTTTCCAAAATCACCTTATAATTATATTTGTGTTTATGGATTTAATCATTGAAAATGTTATTCCTGAAATATTGAACATTTTGGAAAATTATCATATAAAAAACCTTCTTAACATAACATCCATTGAATAATTATGACATCATTCATGTGTATGATGGACTACCACCTTATGGAGCTATGTGAATGATTTTTTATTGCCACTTCACAAGGATTGTGTATTTAAATTTATTTAAATAAAAAATGTGATATTGAAAATAAGATTTTATTTAAATAAATATAAAATAATACTAACCTTCATTCCTTGGTGAACATTAAAAATGTATATGTTTCATAAGCATACGTACAACCTACCGTCTGAAGGATTGTTACATATATTATTTTTTGTAACCATATTTCATGGGATGTTTCAATGGTATACAATAAAAATTTAAGATTAGATATATATCAGCCCTGAAAATATATTAAAATATTAAATGCTTCATTACATGGGATGGTTAAAATGAAGAGTATGGACATCCCCATGGGCAACCACATCAACAAAAGATGAGAAATTTCCTAGAGTCACAAAGGACCACATCAAAATAACCTAAAAATTACAATTTTGAAAGGGCATGATCAAAAGGATTTTCTGCCCTATAAGAATGCATAACATTCACACATAAATGATTTAAATCATTAATATATTCAATCAGATGAGAGAGAGAATTCTATATAATTGATATACAGAATGAATACAACTCGTTCATGGATATAGTTGAGTTCGAATCAATCAAAGGTTCGTCCAACCATAATGACCAACATATCGAATTGAAGGAAATATGGACCACAATTAGGCTTCAAATGAATTCCCATTTCCATGTTAATAAAGTAATATACCATTGATGAATCCATGATGGCCATGAAAGACACTACAACAACATGAAGTCCCTAGTACACCTAAATGCACCCAATTTATGATCACATTGATCCATGCTGGGAAAATATGGATCCATCCAACTCATTTTATGCCTAGTAGTTTTTTTCCTAGAAGAAACCCAAAAAATAAAATAAAATAATTAGATTAGTGTAATCATTTTTGCGGGACCTATTTGAATTTTTGAGTCAAAAACTACATCTATATGATTTTTATGATGCACACACACAATGTTGGTACCCCACATCAAATGGAAAACCAATTGCTTATATTCCCTGTATATTCAATTACATAATCCGTCACTATAATGATAATGTTATATATTTTCCCAACTTTTTTGGAATTAGTAATTGAAATAATAAAATTTTCAAAGCTATATATTTCATAATGATGCATATGCTGCCATGTAGATACTCTCTTAAACCGAAGATAAATTGGAAATAGACAAAAATATGACGAATACTTTCAACATCCCCAGTTAGTGGTAGTATACATGGGAAATTTTCTACCCAAAATATCGTAGAAGGTGTTGTAATGGTATCTGGATTCCCCAAAACAATCATAGTAGAAAATTTCTCTCTGGTGTAATAATGAATGTCATAAAAAATCCATCAACACATTCATAATATTTTTACTCCCACATCTGATCCTATAACATAATTTAGTGTTAAAACAATAAATTATATTCATATTTCAATCTATAGTATCAATATCAACATAAGTGTGTATTTTTAGATTCATCAAAATATTATTGGGATAAAATAAATCAAAACAGATGCATTGGAATTATTCTAACAAATAGACATTCCCTACAGGTAATAAGGGAAAATCACATCTTCCATTAGTGGATAATAAATCCATAATGTATCATAGAAATGGAATTAAGAGTTATTAAAAACCATCTACTTAGATAAATTCATAATATCATTGTATGAATGACTGATATATAACAAAATTGATGAGGGGAGAAAACAAATATTCCAAATTTAGGAGACTATTAGTGATTCTTTTTGTGAGAAAATAATGGGACACATCATTGGAAGTAATGTGATTCCATGTGAATTTTTTAAGAATAATTTCATTAAATATTGTTAGATATTTGATACCAAAGAACCTAGTATCAATGGGATTTATATATTTTCCATGAAATATAAATGAGTTTCTGATCAGGAACTTATCCATTTAAGATGAAATTTACATTTAGGACTTTATTCTTGGTAATGTGAATTCTAGGACATATATATAAATATAAGGAACAAACAAACATGGGGTTGACCAATGAGTTGACCATGAATATTCTTCCTGCATAAGGTACAAATTTTCAATTCTAGTATTCTATTTTAGAAATATTTATAGAATTTATGATTTCTGGATGACTATATTTTACTTTCCCTAGAATATAAGAACACCAAGATAGATATATGGAAGGGTCCCCTTCCTAAACCCATGCCTTTTTGAAACCCTATTTAATTTGGAGATATAAATTGAATTTTCCAAAGACAAAAAATTTACTTATTCTAACTGATTTCCAATCTAACCAGATCATCATAATTCCAAAAATAATATTTTAAAGGAAATCAATCTTTTTGAGGCATGAAAAAAAAAGATTTCAGGTGCATAGAAAATATGTGAGGGATTGAACAACATTATTCTATATTTTATTTTCTTATAGATCCTATTATAGGCCCGACCCTTTTGGAATTTTTTCATAATCTCTTCAGTAACATAAAATAGGAGCCTAGAGAGAGGGTCACCACGTGTGAAAAATCTAGATATTTGGAACAACCTTATTTGGATACCATTTATGAAATTGAATTTCTAACAATTTGAAACATGTTATTAATAATAATAAAGAACAAAATTGAGAATCAAAGTCTCATAAAGATGGAAAAATGAAGTTCCACTTCATCGTATCAAAATAATTGGGGGAATTAAGAATAAAAGAAACACTAAAAAATTAATATTATATTTCATGATGTTGAAAAATTCTAGGGAAGTGGAATGAAAATTATGAATATTCAATCTAAGAACAAAACCATATTAATTTGACATGATAAATCCAAATGTAATTTTTTCAAATCTAAATATAAATATTGTGCTAATAATCATGGTATAATGTTCCAAATAAAAAGTAGATAGAAATCTATGAGGTCGACATCATTTTCATTCCTTACAATAAGGAAAATGAAAGTGGGATCTTTCCTATATGGATTAGAATCATGTGTGAATAATTCCTTCACTAGACAAATGAATTCATCTTGAATAATTTCCTAGTAGAACATGAAAAATAATATTAGTGAAACCATTACAAATGTTTACTGAGAAAATATAAAATCAAATATCCTCTTCAAAATGGGTCACTATTAACATTGATTTTTTAGATCATTAATACAAAAAGTTATATTCCCAATCATTATGGTGGAACTATCACCCCCATTATCTATATATATTACTTCAAATATTTCAACAACAACATTATAATTTTCATTCTGTTAAGTGTAGTGAGAGTAATTTATGTTGAGGTTAGTGACCCCAATAATAACCTTCTTATATATGTGAATGAATTTTATAAGATTAGTGTTTCAATTTTAATATTTAATACATGTGACGTTATATTGATTTTGAGTAATCCATTCTTTGAGGGAATGAAATTCATTAAGCATTGGTATATCTTGAATTTCATATCTAGAAGGGATGTGTTTTTCTTGATTAAAAATATAGTATTGATTAATATTACTACAAAATTGTCAATCTTCTCATCTAGATTTCAGAAAAAAATTTACTCCACTCCACAAATATATGATTCATAACATTCAAATTAGTTTTATGAGTTTAAAGAGGTCCACCAGAGGATTCCTTTTTCTAGGAGCTCAATACCTCCTCCGTATATCTTGGGATAACAATCTGAGAACAATTAAACATTAGAGGAGAAGGCTAATTACATTATCAATTAGATGAAAACAGTATAAAAATAGTATTAATATAAGAGTATATATTGTAAATTTTAAGCCATAAACCTATACAACATCACTCCTTTCATAAGCCAGAAAAATGAAACTATTAAACTTACTATCCTACATTCCATATTTGGTGTACATGCTCGATGTGTAACAAGATATAGAAATTGTAACATTAATAATATTTCACATATCAATGTAGTATTAAAATTTATAAGTAGACTGATTATTGAAATTATGCCCAATCTTCTCATACGACACCAAGATAGTGTTAAAATCACCAATTATAATCCTGTTTTGTGAGGTATGGGTAAATTATGTTTATATGTCCCTACCAAGCTCCCTCTTTTTTAACATAAGAATCATTGGAATAAAAAAAGAAAATTTTAAGACAGTGTTACATATTTCCAGATAAAGATTGGTAACTTAATGTATTTTATTATAAGAAACTAAGGTGACACTATTATGTTCCACCACACAATGATTCTCCATTTCATCATCATGATAATTTTTTACGTAACTAATTATAAACCAATAGTTTGGAAACTGAATTATATTTAGTTGTTTTAATTTCATTTTATGTTCAACTAAACCAACTAAAAGTGGTTTTTTGGTCAAAATAAGGTGTCCAACGAATTTTATGTTGGGAAATTCCCAAGTTCATGGTTGTTCTAATAAAATAATCTCACTTAGTATGCTCTAGTTTGGTTATAGTTTGGGGGCCCCTCCTTTGTTATTTCTCCATGTATGTGTTAACTTTACCCTTATAGTGGGATTATTTTTCATGGATTTTTGTATCGAATGACACCACTCCCAAATTCAATACATAGGTCAGTATATATTGAATATTTGGAGTCTATAACCTCATATACTCATAATATTCCATCAATGGGTGGAGTGTATTGGGAGATATATCAATACCTTGAAGTGGATCATCAAAGATAATCCTTTTTTTCTTATTTTGGGAACTAATTTAAATGTTTCCTCTACCCTATGAAGAGAAGATAGGGATTTGTCTTGTGAACCATTTTGCTTTGGAATCCTTTACCACAGGTTCATATGAGTTTACACAATGGTAAATTCCAATTAATCAAATGAAGAAACAATAAAATGAGATATTTCAGTATAATACAAATAAATAATGGGGATTAAATCATGCAGATGTTTTATTTCATAATATAAAGACCTATATTTCATATTTTTATTAGGATCTAATGTATTAAAATATCCAATATCTTCATTTTTAGGTTCCATAAATTTGTAATCAATATATAAGGCATTAATCATAGAAGGTGAATTAATATGAATGGGTGAACTACTTCCTCATGATCATGATCCTCAAACTGAGATCCCATCTGTTGAATGTGAACTCTATATGGATGACTCATCTGATAAAGAATTTTTTTTTCTACCAACTTAAATTTGACAATGTGAGAAAGTGAAATTATATCCGGCTCTCATTCCTCATCTTAATTAGAATTAGGGGAATTATTGTTTCATGAGGGGGATAATATTGAGAAATATAAGGGTCTGCACAAAAATCCTTGAAATATTTTACATTTAAATATTCATCATGTTTCCTCATATAAGTGTTGGGTTTATGAGAAGCATATGTTTTCAGGTCTTTGACCTATATGGGTGTGGAGTGGTATTTGATATGTTCTGTAAAGACCCATAAAATTCAAGGGAAATTTTTTTCTTAATTTTCGTGTGGATTTTACAAGAACGCAGTTTCTGACGGCACCAGATTCCGAGGCCCTGTGTGCCCGGAATCTTTTTTTGAAGTTTAGCTTAGGTACGTTCAGTGAACGAACGAGCGGGTTTTTATAAATTTGGAACCGGTGCACGGAATTAAAATCTGATGGCACTGATGGAATCTCAGTTCCGGTATTTGCTTAAGAACACCTTTTCCGGGAGTTGGGTTTGCTCGGGTGGAGTTTTACTTAATTGGGTTAACTAAAGAATAATATAAAATATCGTGCAACGGATTTTATTTTTATTCAAGGAAGTGTTAACCTAAGCTAAGTGGTTGAGTGGGACCCACATCCTAACTAATCTGCTTGGTATGATATTAGTGGGGTGGGCCCACACAAGACCACCCTTTCAACTTCCTCAACCCCTTTTTGATTAAAGTATGACACCCACACCCCGCCCCCTTTTAAACGAAGTCAACCTTTATGTTTAATCTGGTTAATAAACGCCTCATAAATTTGGTGGTTTAAATGTTTCAATTAATTCATTTAATTGATTGTATCGTTTTCATTGAAATTCAATACTTTGGTTTTTGTGATAATAAAATAAAACAATTCTTATTTTATAATAGGTTGTGTTGTGCGAGAGGGTTTGGGGAGAAATCCATCAAGCCGTGAAACAATCCTTCCTCGATGAAGAACGCAAAGAACGCGAAGAACGTGAAGAACGACGACCTCTGACAAAGGTCGCCAAGAACGCCGGATCCTTGGAGATCGACGATGCGATTCCGACGAATCTTTTCTCTGCGATTCGACGATCCCCCTTCCACGATTCCTGCTTCTGTGACGTTTAATTCCGCGACGAGCCTTCGTTCAACTTTGCTCGAGGTAGGTAATTTATTTGTGATTGTTAGTGAACCCTTGTTTACTTCCTTCTAAATATATGAATGTGGATCAACTAAATATTAAATTGATCTGAGATAATTATGTTTTTGGGTTGGGAATTCTTGATTTTGCGGAATACTTTTTGGGTTGATTTCTTTTGTTCGTGAAAAATCCCTGTTGTTCTTCGTCTTTTGGGCCGCTTGTTACCAACTTAACGGGAGGAGGTCGGACCCCACAAAAACGGCCGACTCTCCTCCCCTTTTGTTTTTATTGATTCATTGCGACATGAACAAAGGCGCCGTGGTGCAAAGGCACCGCGCGGAAACAAGAAAGAATGCGACGAAGAAGTGCGATGTTGTCGCACCGTGCCGTTGAGGCCGAACGAAACCACGACCGGAGTCGGGGCAGCATAGGCAATTCGAGGACTCCGTTGGTAGATCGTTGTGTGCGGATTGACGAGGGACGACAAACGGGGCCGAAAAGTAAATTTAAAGCCTCTGTAGTGAGGGTCAGGTCCCGGGAGGACCGTTGGCGAAGGCGGTGAGCAAAACGGACCACCGGAGCGCGTCCAGTGGTCCGTGGAAAACACACCCGGCACACCACCGGGAAGGTTCATCATGGATAATGCCCTGGCGGTAGACTGCTGGTCCCACGAACGCGTGGGAACGAGGGAGGTGGGATGCGGTGATCGGCCACATTCATTGGCAAGGGGTGGCCCCCACGCGGGGAGCTGTGGTTTCTTTCAAGGGGAAGACTGCACCCCCTATCCGCTCAGCCGGACAGCCGAGCGGCCACGCGGCCACGCCAGTGTGGCAGGCCAACCGGTCGAGCCGTCTAATCTAGGCTAGGCTATGCCCAGGCTGGGCCGGACTGCGCCATTTGGGGCCGGACCCGGACTTGGTTTGGGTCGACCCGGTTCGGGCCGACCCAGGGGTTCTCGGTCTGGGTCGGACCGGGCCCAAACCCCCACTTTTCAGGCAGTTTCCGTTCAGACCCCATATCATGGGCTATGGATCTCCGGTCGATGTACCGTCAGTTACGTAGGGATCTTTGGATCGAGATGGTTGTTTCGATATATTAAACACTGGGGTTCGGAGAACTTTTTGTACGACCGGGTTGTTTCGAACACAAAACTGATCGGGCCCTCAGAGCGGAAACGCTTATATATTGAGCTCTGGACGTCTGATTGATGTGCCATCAATTTTTTTGATTCCTCTTGTTGATAAGAAACTTTTGGCATACTTCCCCTATGTTTTGGTTTTAGTTGGATAGTGGCCGGGTTGGATTGAACCTGAAATCCAACCGGGACCCTAGAACGGAAAAGCTGATAACTTTCAGACTAGATGTCTGTTTGACGAACCGTCAGTAGCGTTAGTGATCTTGTTGAGAAACGATCCATATGATTTTACCCTATGTGATTTCGGGGTACAATTGTGATACGGACGAGTTGGTTCGCACACGAAACCAACCAGGCCACTAAGACGAAAAGGCTAATAACTCACAGAACGGGCGTTCGATTGATGCGTCGTCTGTTGCGTTGAGACCCCTATGACGTCGCGGTACATTGAGATAATACTTCGTGAGACATTGAGATACATGGAGTATCGACCAGTAGCTCGTGCAGCATACCCTCCCGGAGATGAGCATACGGAGTACGGAGACCGTGTAGCCGACTGAGACCTGACGACTGCTTGACCGACTCGACTTGGAGTGAGTCGACTAGCCCAGTGGACGGAGCACTACATTGTTTGGGTGCAGACCCATGGCAGCCGGAGCACTACTGTGTGAAAGTGCAGACCTGCGGTACTCGTCCGGAGAGTACCTCTGTAGGCTATTAGGGGGTGTGCACTACTGTGTTTGGGTGGCATACACCGGCGGGAAGCACTACTGTGTTTTGGTGGCTAACCCGCAGAACTCGACAGGAGGAGTACCACAGCAGTCTTAGGTTAGTGAGTAGTACCTCGGAGTCGTAAAAGGACCACTGTACACTCCAGAGACGGGGCTCTTCAGCAGTTACGGTTTCAATAATGAAAATCCTGGTTTGATCTGAGTCTATGATCTTTGTGTTTTCTCATGATTGAGATGGGTCACTTGATAACTTAGGTATATGTATGGACATATACCTCGGTAGTGGTTATCCGTTGATTTCATAATCGTTGTGTTTCCACATGATTGAGATGGGTTACTTGATAACATAGGTATATGTATGAGCATATACCTAAGTAGAGGTTATCTGTTGAGATTTTCTTTGTGGTTATCCTTGTTAGATTTAGAGATACCTTGAGTGTATCGGGGTCCCTACTGAGTATCGTTATACTCACCCCTACACGGGCTATGCCCGCACCATGTTGTGTTGGTTGCAGATGTCGGGCAGCGCTGATAGAGGCCGAGTGTTCGAGGACTGGATGGTACCCGAAGGTGGACCTCTCGACGAGTCAGTATCCGGAGGTGGAAATCATGATGAAACGATACTCGGAAGATGTTGACGGTCAAGAGCATTGTGGAGGCTATCTATACCTACCCATCAGGTAGGATATGTGGTGGACAATTCAGGAGCTGCGCTATATGTACCTACCCTTCAGGTAGGATCCGTGGTGGATGACCCAAGAGGTGCTTCCATTCTTCCAACTGTTGTATTTTTTTGTTGTACTATTGTTCAGTTATAGCTGTACTTTCCGTTGGGTTTGTATTATGGCCCATTTACTTTTCAGCACTTTATTTTATACTTAGTGTTTTAATTCCGCTTGTACTCTGTGGTGTTTTGTTTACTTTTATAAAGGCAATTCCTTCCCAGTTATCAGGATTTATGCCTTTGGTGCTAGTTGCCAGCTCCTGGCCTATGGAAGGTGGGCTTGGGGTAGTCACAGCATGGGCCCTGAGGATGGGTCGTGACAAATTGGTATCAGAGGAGTCGGTTCTACTGCAGAACTAATAACTCTGATATTTTCTTTCTGTGAAACGACATTTTTAAGAGTACCGAGTGTGGTTTTTAGTTCAAGGAGTCTAGTGTTGGTGTGGGCGGCCGACGTATCCATACACCAGGACCCTGACAACTGATTTCTGACTTTGTGAATGAAAACACTGATTACGTGTGTGTTTCCAGAATTTTTTTAAATATTAGCTCAAACCAGGTCAGTTCATCAGGTATAAATCATTTGACCGTGTCACGTATGTTTCTTTCAGGATGCCTTTCCACGAACGACCCGCTAGAGCCCAGAGGGATGTGCGTACTGACAACATGTCGAGAGACGAGGATTCAGTACATGGCCCTCTTGCAGTTGAGGCACCAACGGAGGCACCAGCAGTACTACCATACATTGGGCCACCGATGCCACCAGCCCCAGCAGTAGGCGATGCACGCCACTTGAGCACGCTGCACGAGTTCCAGCGCTAGAGGTCACCCAGGTTCCGGGGAGATAGGGACCCGCAGGTGGCTGAGGATTGCTTGGAGGCTTTGGTGAGAGTCTTCAGGCTTGTGGGGACGCCTGCAGACTTCATGGTGATCTTTGCTGCCAGCCTCCTTCAGGTAGCAGCAGGAAGGTGGTAGAGCCTCTTGTTCCAGTTCTGCGATGGGATGACCTTCACATGGGAAGAATTCGAGACCTTCTTCAGGGTGGAGTTTGTGCCAGTAGCTCTACGCCCCGAGCGTGTACAGGAGCTTCTGCCTTTGACGCAGGATTTTCGATCAGTAGCCGAGTCATCTGTGGGAAGTAGACAGATTATGCAGAGGTCCAAGAGGACCAGACCAGAAGGTGAGCGGCCTCGGGTTATAGGGTTAGTAGTGCGGGCTCCTGGGGTGGAGTTAGATCCAGGCGTGCCAGAAACTAACAGTGTTTCTCCTGCAGCAAGAATGGTCACATGGCACGTGACTGTCTGACTCCTCGCACAGTCGATCCGCAGGCGTTGGAGGATCCACTGAGGCAGAGGCAGCGGCAGGTGCTTGAACAACAGCCGAGCGATGGACAAGGCAGTAGAGCTCTGGGAGTAGGTGGACAGGAGCGGAACTAGTGGTTTCCTTTTTTTTCTTGGTACTTCTAGTTCCATGTTGCTGTTGTATGTGTGTCATTGTACTATGTGCTACAATAATAAAGAGACACTTATCTTTGTGGTGTTTGCCTTACTGTCCTTTTGTTTGGTTGAAACTGAGAGGTCCCGGTTAAAAAAACTGCTGACTTGACCTTCGCTTTAGATATTTTTACTGGAGGAGACCTAGTGACCTCACACTGATACCGACAGTGTGACTCGACCATTGGAGGCGAGAGTGGTGGTTGGATCTCTTAATAGTAATGTCGAGGCCTTACGACGTCATCCATGGCATGAATGCATCGTTCATGTCATAATTGACTGTATTAGGTAATGGGTGTGGTACATCCAGGGGGTGAGACCGAGTTTCTCTTTTCGAAAAAGGATAAATCATAGCAGATCATTCAGATCGTAGGAAAAGAAAGTGCAGATCATCCAGGTGCGGATGAAGACTGCATAGTGCAGTAAGAAACAGGAAACCGGCGCCAGTCTTAGAGACGCATGCGTGTTAAATGATTCAATAAGAGGAAGCTTAAAGGAGAAATGATTCTGAGAAGCAGCATACGTAGAGGCAGATCTAGGAGAGCAGCATGAGGTGGTGTACATTTTAACATGCTACAACCACCCGGATTAGTTGTCCCCTCCAGGCTCAGAGAGCTGGAGGGTAGGGGAAGAGAGTAGCTGCATGCGGTCAGGGAGAGTGACCTAATGGCTCTAAGAATGATTCAAGGGACTGTCTGTTTCCACTACTAGCTGCCATAGTAACAGACGTGGATACAAATAATTCCTTCCTTCCACGAATCTTGTCCTATACCTAGAGTTTCCAGTTAGCCGTAGACTTGACCCTCACGTCGGAAGAAACCTTGGGAGAAGACTCGATAATCACACTTACGCCGATGGTGTGAGCAGACCCTCGATGCAAGAGTTTCGGTGGGAATCTCTTGGTGGAAGCGTCAAGGACTTACGACGTTGGTTTGAGTATGGACTGGGCAATCACAATTCATACACAAATTTACGGTATTAGTCAAAAAGGTTGTGGTTTAACTACAACATTGGGATGAGTTTTCCTTGGTTGGAGAAAAGGAAACCCCAGGAAGCATAGGGTAAACTCATGCACAGGAGGGTGAGATCAATCACTCTTGAGTCGGTCAATATTACCCTCATGGCAGTAGTCATTTGGAATTTCAGTTCTAACAGGAATTGGAGACATCTAGAGTTCTAGGATAACAGTCACGTCCTTATATGGGTCTCACCTCGACGAGGTTTACGGAGATGTGGCCAAGGAGGCAAGTTATCTCCGAGGATCGGTATACCTTTATAGGTCCTCAACAGGGTAGGAGAGGTGGCTTACCGTTTGACCCATCCACCTCAGTTGCCCTAGGTGCAAGTCGACTTCCACGTATCTCAACTGAGGAGATACGTGCTCGACCCTTCACATACCATCGACCATGAGGAGCTGGAGGTTGGCGATGGGGTGACTTTCACGGAGGTCCCAGTGGGGATCGAGGATCGAAAGGAGAAGATCCTATGAGGACGGTCGATTCTTTGGGTGCATTTTCACTAGAAGTAGGGAAACCTCCAGGTAAGCACATGGGAGCAGAAGGCTAAGATGCATGCTCAATACTGCTTTAGTATCCCTGGTTTGTGGTAAAGCATTACGAGGACGTAAATCCTTGAGGTGTGAGTAATTTAAAGACCCATAAAATTCAAGGGAAATTTTTTTCGTAATTTTCGTTGGTAATTTACAAGAATGCATTTTCTGACAGCCCCTGATTCTGAGGCTCGGTGTGCCGAGAATCATTTTCTGAAGTTTATCTCGGGTACAATCAGTGAACGAACGAGCGGGTTTTTCTAAATTTTTAACCGGTGCTCGGAATTGAAATCTGAGGCCACAGATGGAATCACAACACTAGTATTTGCTTAAGAACACCTTTTCCTGAGTTATGTTTTCTCCGGTGGAGTTTTACTTAATTGGGTTAACTAAAGAATAAAATAAAATATTGTGCAACAGATTTTATTTTTATTCAAGGAAGTGTTAACCTAAGCTAAGTGGTTGAGTGGGACCCACATCCTAACTAATCCTCTAGGTAGGATATTTGCGGGGTCGAGCCCACATGAGCCCACCCTTTCAACTTCTTCAACCCCTTTTTGATTAAAGTAACGCACATGCACCCCCTCTTTTAAACGAAGTCAACCCTTGCATTTAATTTGGTTAATAAACGCCTCATAAATTTGGCGATTTAAATGTTGCAAATAATTCACTTAATTTATTGCTTCGTTTTCTTTGAAAGTAAAAATGTTGGTTTGTGTGTTAATAAAATAGGAAAAGTCTTATTTTATTAGAGGTTGGGTTGTGCGAGAGGGTTTGGGGAGAAATCACTCAAGCCGTGAAACACTCCTTCCTCGATGAAGAATGCGAAGAATGCGAAGAACGCGAAAAATGAAATCCTCCGACGAAGGTCGAAAAGAACGCCGGATCCTCGAAGATCGATGAAGCGATGTCGACGAATCTTTTCTCCGCGACGCGAAGATCCCCCTTCCGCGATGACTTCTTCCGCAACATGCAATTCCGCGATGATCCTTCGTTAAACTACACTCGAGGTAGGGAATTTGTTTGTGATTGATAGTGAACCCTTGTTTACGTCCTTCTAAATCTAAGAACGCGGATCAACTAAATATTAAGTTGATCCGTGAAGATTATGTATGCAGTTTGGGAGTTCTTGATTCCGGGGAAAACTGTTTGGGTTGATTTCTTTTGTTCGTGAAAAAACTCAGTTGTTCTTCTTATATTGGGCCGCTTGTTACCAACTTGATGGGAGGAGGTCGGACCGCACGAACACGGCCAACTCTCCTCCCCCTTTGTTGTTTTGATTCGTTGTGGCATGAACAAAGGCAGTGAGGTGCAATGGCACCATGCAGAAACAAGAAAGAACACGAAGAAGAAGCGCGGCGCCGTCGCACGGAGCCGTTGAGTCCGAACGAAACCGCGGCTGGAGTTGGGGCCACGGAGGCAATTCAAAGACTCCTCTGGTTGATCGTTATGCATGGATTGACGGGCGATGACAAACGGGGCCGCAAAGTAAATTTGAAGCCTCCATAGTGAGGGTCAGGTTCCAGGAGGACCGTCGGTGAAGGCGGCGAGCAAAACGGACCACCGGAGCGCGTCCGATGGTCCGAGGAAAACACCACCGGCGCGCCTCACCGGCACGGCAGCGCCGTCGGTAGGCACCGGCGGGCCGACAGAAGGCGGCGTCGCCTGGCGCGCCCCCGGGAAGGACCGTCGCGGCTTCACCCGCAGCGGCAGGCCGCTCGTCCTGCGACTGCGTGGGACCGAGGGAGGCGAGACGAGGCGCTCGTCCACGTCTGTTGGCAAGGGGCGCCCCCCACGCGGGGGGGGGGCACGTTTTCTTTCAAGAGGGCGACCACACCCCCTGTCCGCTCGGCTGGACAGCCGAGCGGCCATGCGGCTGCCCCAGTGCGGCAGGCCACCCGGTCGGGCCGCGCCCAGGCTGGGCCGGACCGCGCCCAGGCTGGGCCGGGCCACGCCCAGGCCGGGCCGGACCGCACCCTTTTGGGCCAGACTCGGACCCGGTTGGGGCCGACCCAGGGGGTCTCGGGCCGGGTCGGACCGGGCCCGAACCCCTATTTTCATGCAGTTTCCGTTCAAACGCCCATATCATGGGCTACGGACCTCCGATCGACGCACCGTCAGTTTCATAGAGATCCTTGTATCGAGAAGGTAGTTTATGTATATTACACTCTATGTTTTGTAGAACTTTGGGTATGGATAGGTTGGTTCTAACACGAAACCAACTAGGCCCTCGGAGCGGAAACACTTATATCTTGAGTTTCGAACGACTGATTGATGTGTCGTCGACTTTGTTGGATCTCTCTTGTTGAGATGGAACATTTGGCATCCTTCGTATGAGTTTTGGTTGCAGTTGGATATTAGACGAGTTGGATTGTACCTGAAATCCAACCGGGCCCCTAGAACGGAAAAGCTGATAACTTTCAGACTCGACGTCCGTTTGACGAACTGTCAGCGACGTTGGTGATCTTGTTGAGAAACAGTCCCAATGAGTTTACCTTATGAGAGCTCAGGGAACAGTTGTGATACGGCCGGATTGGTTTGCACACAAAACCAACCGGGCCCCTGAGATGTAAAGGCTAATAACTCACAGACCGGGCGTCCGATTGACGCGTCGTTTGTTGCGTTGAGACCCCTATGACGAGGCGGTCTTTTGAGATACTTCATTGTGGGCTATTGATATACTTGGAGTATCGACCTGTAGCTCGTGGAGAGGACCCTTCCGGAGACAAGAGTTCGGAGTACGGAGACCGTGGAGCTGGCTGAGACCTCACGACTGCTTGACTGACTCGACTTGGAGTGAGTCGACTAGCCCAGTGGATGGAGCACTACTTTGTTTGGGTGCAGACCCATGGCGGATGGAGCACTACTGTTTGACAGTGCAGACCCACGGTACTCGACTGGAGTGTACCTCTTCAGGCTATTAGGGGGTGTGCACTACTGTGTTTTGGTGGCATACCCCGGTGGGAAGTACTACTGTGTTTGGGTGGCTGACCCGCGGTACTCGACAGGAGGAGTACCTCAGCAGTATTAGGTTAGTGAGCAGTACCTCGGAGTCGTGACATGACCATTGTACACTTCAGAGATGGGGCTCTTCAGTAGTTATGGTTTTGATAATGAAAATCCTGGTTTGAGCTGAGTCTATAATATTTGTGTTTCCTCATGATTGAGATGGGTCACTTGATAACTTAGGTATATGTATGGGCATATACTTGGGTAGTGGTTATCCGTTGATTTCATAATCTTTATGTTTCCTCATGATTGAGATGGGTTACATGATAACTTAGGTATATGTATGAGCATATACCTAAGCATAGGTTATCTGTTGAGATCATATTTGTGGTTATCCTTGTTGGATTTAGTGAGACCTTGAGGGTCTTGGGGTCCCTACTGAGTATAGTTATTCTCACCCCTGCACGGGCTATGCCCGCACCTGGTTGTGTTTGTTGAAGATGTAGGGAAATGACGATAGAGGCCGAGTGTTCGAGGACTGGACGGTACCCAGAGGTAGACCTCTCGACGAGTCAGTATCTGGAGGTGGACTTCACGACTTGACGATACTCGGGGGAGGTTGACAGGCAAGAGAGTTGTGGAGGCTATATGTACCTACCCTTCAGGTAGGATCCACGGTGGACGATCCAGGAGCTGTGCTATCTGTACCTACCCTTCAGGTAGGATCCGTGGTGGACGACCCATGAGCAGCTTCCATTCTTCAAGCTGTTGTCTTTTTCTGTTGTACTTTTGTTCAGTTCTAGTAGTACTTTCAGTTGGGTTTGTATTCTGGCCCATTTACTTTTCAGCACATTCTTTTATACTTAGTGTTTTACTTTCAATTGTACTCTGTGGTGTTTTTTTACTTTTATAAAGTCAATGCCTTCCCAGTTATCGGGATTTACACCTTTCGTGCTAGTCTCCTGCCCCTGGCCTATGGAATGCGGTTTTGGGGTAGTCACGGCACGGGTCCCGAGGACGGGTCGTGACATGTTCCTTCAATTTTCAAATTTCTCTTATATAAATTTAGTCCTCTTGAACCCATAAATTAATAAAATAGAAAATATTTGATCTGTTTCATTCAAATGTAGTATCACCATATATGATTTTTCCCAAAAAATTATTTCAGATTCCATTCATAAAAGATCTCTAATTTAATATGATCATCCTTAATCATAATAACAAAAACCATATCCATGGTCGATTCCATATCACCCTCAACTAGGACCATGTAAAAGGTTGGAAACATGGGGTTATTATATTTATTATAAAATCTAATCATGTTTTCAATTGAAAATATAATGTCTCCAATAATCTAGGGGTTCCAGTACAACCAATTGAGATTACAAATATTTATCCAGACATGAGTGTGAGAATTTATATCATTTTTAGAATCAAATTTATGATCACACTCATGGATATTAAGAATCCCAAGATTTTGTAATAAATATTCCAATTTTTATACCATCCTCTTTCACTCATCATAGGGTAAGATGATAAGAAACTATTTTCTTCCCATGGATATCATTATCCAGTCATCAAATCCTCATATCACATCTATCATCTTTGTGAGATCATTAAACATCCAATTGTTTTCCCATATCAATGTTTTGAACCTCTGAATGATATAGTGACTAAAAAATTTAACCCTTTTTTCAATGGAATCAATATCAGTACAGACACATGAATCACATCCCTTCATAAAAACTCTTCCAGGGGAAGGGATGATAAAGTTAGTGAATGTTAGAGTTGAAGAAAATTTTATTTTTTCTTTAAACATATGCATAATACAATTATTCCCTATACGACCATGATTAATCACGATTATAGAACAATGAATTAAGATATATTTATACCCAATGATCTATGATTGATTCATTAAATTATCAATAATTCTAGGAGATATGATCAAATAGTTATCTTGTACTTGAGTTCAATGCTCGGCTTTCATACCCCAATTTCTCCTATATCAACCAGAGGATATCAGATAACCAAAATGTACAGTATATGTATAAAAATCATAATTTTGTCATGAATATTATTTTTATATGATGTAATAATTACCCCTTTTACCTTGGCCCACACACCGATTCCATTTTGAAATTATGATCTGAGCATCTTCAAAGCACCCGACGTGGACATAATAGATACAGTAGTTAAATAAATCATTAAAATAAACAAAATATATTGTTTAATTTTAATATATTAAATAGATAAAAATATTTTCAAAAAAATATTTATATAAGAAAATTATATTAGATATTAAATATATAAATGAAAAATTATGGACTCGAGGAAAAAGATTTCATCACTAAACATCATTCTTTAAGAAACATGTTCTATTATGCACCAATTTATTTTTAATGGTGGATATACTATCAATTTACATAATATATCATGAATAATTCATTATTCATGATATTGAATGTTATAATTCATCTAAATAATTCATGGGTTTTATGATCCAAAATTTACCAAATGGGTAATGTTTATGTTTTAAAATAATCTTAATTTGTATTTTTTATTCTTGAATTTCCATTGTAGTAACTTATTTGATAATTATCAAAAAATAATATCATTTTTGTAACCTATGATTATTCCTGAAATATTTTTGTTGTTATACCAATTTCCACTCATTAGTACTTAAAATAATTGAGAAATTTTTTTCAAGAATGGTTGTCTTTATTTCCCTCTTTCTTCAAAAATGATTTACATAATTATCCATGTTTTCTAAAAAAAGATTTTTAGTAATGTTATAAAAATTCAGAAAAAGATATATTAAATACATTTTACCGTATTATAAATTTTTTTAAATTTTGTTGAATGTAATATTCTTGTTTTTTCAAAACAATGAACTTCCTAAACATTTTATAGTAGTCTGAAAGTAATGTTTATTTAAACTTTTATAAAATGTACCAAATTAACCAACATCATGACCAATCATATAATTGAGAATTACTTTATATGTTTCAATCTTCTATATTGAAAATAATTTTTCATATATAACATTTGGTTATTTTTTATATTTTTTAGAAGTGATTTCAAAGTGAAATGGGTATTCTTCTGAAAAGGTATACCATGTGATATTGTATTGAAATTTTAACCAAATAAGAAAACATATTTCATAATGGATTTCTCTTAAATTATTTATATGACTCTTGAATTTTTACCTATCCTATTATCCCTTTCTTTGATGGGGTAACACAACCCTCATGATCATTTAACAAATTCCTTCATTGTGAAATATTTTTTGATTATGATATATGTCATGATTATGAAACCCATTTTCATTCCCGTGGGAAATTTTTATGTCTATGACTTATGATTTATTTCCTTATGAGGATGACATTTTCATTTATATTGTGTGAATGTGCTAGGTGGGATAGAAATTATATAGCTATATAATTCATCATTCATGTTTTAGTCTCATGATATGTCATTTATGGGATTAGGGACTGATCATAATCCATTATAGGAAATTTTCAACTATGTGATATAGTCTTGGTGGTTAGCCTTGACTTATGTTTATGTCATGTCATGTTTTTAGTTAAAATTATATATGATTCCATGATATTATGATGAAATGTTCTTTATATTATGATCTCATGTGATAATCCTTAGATATTCAATTGTATGATATGTTAGTCTAGTTTTGACTTACACAATATTTTTTTTTCATTCTTTATTCCTATACTGGCCTTTTTAGCTCACCCATTCTTGTATGCATTTCTCATGTCATCCCATATAGTTCGAGGAGCTATAAAGGATTAAGATATCATTATAGAGAACAAAATCACGAAGTTTCAATTTATCCTCGCATTGATGTATTATAAACCCCGAATTCCAAAGTCTCTAGGACTCATGATCTGTGGGATGTAATTAATAAATACCTATGTTTACAATCATGTAATAATATGGGTAAATAACATGCGTCACTTATGATTGCATCAAATAAGGGTCTTGTTTTTTCGGGATAAAGACTATTATAATGTAGCGATACCCATATGGTCTTGTATAAGGATAATAATGAGTATGTGAAAGTATTTGGTAATTTTGGTGAAGTATAGAGTGGGTGGTTTCTAGTAAAATAATTCCATGCCTCAATAATACTATTGTATGTGGATCTATAAAAGTTGTACCTAGGGTTAATAACCTAGAAATGTATTCATTGTGATAGAATCAATCATCACTCATTTCATAAAAACAGTTCCTACTGCACACATTGTTTGATGCACCGGGGGGATATTCTTTGGAAATTAAAAAACACTTATGAACCATTACAATTAAAAAAAAAAATTGTTACATTAGAAAACATAATAATAAAGATAATAATTTATAACCTATATTAAAACCTAGAGGCTCAAATGTTAGGATATAATTATTGTTTATATGTTATTCCTTCTTGTTTTATAAGATTTCCAATATTTATGTTAATGAAATCTCATCATGTTATTTTATTCATTGTTATTTATAAAATGAAAGAGGAAAAATATCGTAAAAAAATACCATGATGTACAATTTAATGATTTCCCGAATGATATGCCTAACTTTTTGTGAACGGAATATACACATATTGTGATAATTCAAAATGATCTACCTCAATTTATGATTAAAAACTAGAATATAGTGGTATTTCCAGACACATTAATGAAGGGAAGGATTTTGTATCATGTATTTTCAAGTGTTCGAGATGATAAAAAAAATTCAATTGTATGCATGTAATAAATGTTATAATAGGAACCATGTAGAATGCCTTAAAGCCACTATATAATGCTTTATGTCGAAAATTTAGGCACATGGAATTTAATTATTCAAGAAAAATAAATATTTTCGTTATCTATGTGTTGGGAAATAATGGTGTACCTAAGGCACCAATGACTGTTCAATTTCATAGATGTGAAAAACTTGGTCAAAATCTGATTTAATGAAATAACTGAACTATTAATTCCTATGGCCATATGCTGTGAAAACATTTAAGTGGATTAATTTAATTTTTCTGTTGTTGGGACTTCATAGTTATATTTTAGACAATTTATTATAAATTTTATGATATTTATAGGAATAATGGAATATGATTTGATAGTTTTGTAGTTGTTTTATTTAATAATTTTATTGAATATTTTTAATTGAACTAATAACCTAGAAAGTATATTTAATGCTATGGTGAAATTTTATGAAAAAATACATGATTATATAAAATATAATATTTGGTATTCCCTTGATGATAACATAACTATATTCATATTATACTATTTGATTTTTTGAAACAAACAATATATATAGAAGTCATTAGTGGCTTAAAACTTATTTAATGATTAATCATATTTTTAATATTACAATAATATTTTTCAGAACATTATAAAAATTATATTACTATTTTTTTTATAATAAGTATGGTAGTAATGTTGCGTAAAATCCCATCACATCCAATAAGACCGCACGGTTTCAACCCACAACTGAATGAAAGTAGGGGTGAAACATTAACCAATGGACTATGTGATTTAATTATTAGTATGCCATTTTTTATTTAATTTAATTGATGTAAAAATATTAATTTGATTCTGGGAAACATATTTTAGGATTATTTTATAAAATTTATTTAAATTTTATGTGATTAATGATATTTTGGAAAAAAACATTTGTTTTAGGTATACGTAACCTATAGGTCTAACATGTGATTTCTGAGTAAATACTAGTTGGGAAGAGTACAATTTAATTTTTTAGTGTTGTGGTTATTTAAGATAGGGTTTATTTATTTATGGAATGATTTATGTTAAAATATGTATTTGGATATTATTATGAAGGTTTTATATTTAACATGTGGTAAACATTTAACTTTTGGTTAATAACTATAAGAAGAAGGAATACATTATTATCTTTTATTGTAATTTTTTATATATAAGATGTTTATTTTAGTACACCAGGCATGAAAAAATCATCTCGAGTACTCATCATTTGGAATAATTAATGATATTATTGGGAAATTTATTAAAGGATAAAATTATTTTTCATCAAATATTTAAATTCCCTTATATTATCACACCATATAGAAAAATATACCATCATCATTATGAAAGGAATCAATAAATAAAAATGTTATTTATTTTTGATAATATGAATGTCTCTACCCTCAAAAAAGGATATTATTATCTCTGAAATGGATGTTCTTTATAAATATATATTTTTAATTCTAGCAAATTATATCAAATGTGGATACATAGTTAGGTTATGGCCTTCATATTTCATTTCCCGTATTTTAAGAGGATTTTTTTAACCATTATTGTGATGTAGGTTTTAAAAACGTATTTTCAAAATTAAAACATGTAATTACAGACATCAAGATCAAATTGGAATTTAAATTTTTTTTAAGGGATAGAATACAAAACCATGAGATTTTTTTAAAAGGAAACCATGTTCAATATCATATACAACACACAATTCCAAGTCTAAATACACTGTTAAATGACATTATCTAAACATGATTGTTATATCCTATAAGTTAAATTAGTATGTATGAATTGTATTAACTAATTTTTGAAATAGATATAAAGATCATACAAAATATATATTTTTGGAAAATTATTAATCAATAAGGACTCATCTTTAATATTGATATTTTATTCCAAAAAATTTAGCTCTCCTTAAAAATTATTTTTATTTATTTTTGTGAGAATATTTTATAATTAAATTTTGATTTTTTGGTAAATTTTATTTTTCCAATGTAAATTCATTTTTTAAATCAGCATATCGATATTAACCTGGAGTGAATTTTTAGAATTTTTAAGAAAATATTTATTTTTTTACTGAATAGTGGGGAATACTGAATTTTGGTAAAACTGCCAAGTATTTTTAATAAACTAAGTAATTTCAAAGTCCAATTACTATTTAAGATAATTTTAATGATTTAAAGGCCCCAAAATGGTTAATGTAGTTATTGTGATGGGGAGTGGGTAAATCCAACAAATATGTATATTTTATGTTATATTTCTTGTAAAACAACTTTAACCTCTTGTTAATGAATTCCATCTTTATTGAATAAAAAAAATTCACAGATCTATTTGAACATAAGTATTTATAATTTTTACTACCTAATAAGAGTAGTTAGTCCATACAATGGTTTGTAAATAATCTAATACCACACAATCCACTAGAACGAAAATTCATTTTTATGGATACAACAAGAATAAAATACACTTAAACTTGTGTAACACCCTGAGCACCACAATAGTGAATATGATTCATTTAGAATTAATCATCTAAAATATTTCTTAAAAAAATTTAACAACCTTATATTTTTGGTTTTTAACATTTCATTTTTCCCCATTAACAACTTCAAATGTTTTAGATCCTTAGAAAACAATTCTTCAATTTCATACCAAGCAGAAAGTAGGAATAACTTCTCCGTACTTTTCTAGAATACTAAGTCTGATGTCTTATTATGATTCATTATTCTAATAATTATTTCTAGAAACAAGTCTGAATGATATTCTGGATACTGATCAAATTCAGTTCTTCCATTTTCAAGAATATACAGTTTGATTGCTAGGGCCAATTTGGATAACCTTGATCCCAAATTCTTAACACTTCATCTATCTAGAAAATATTCTTCTAAAAAATATATCTAGAAACATTCCTCCAAAAACAATCTTGTACTCTCACTCTAACCCAAATATTAAAAGTGCCTTATTATTTTTTTACATTTACCTCTATTTAAAGGTATATTAGAAAATGAATGATTGAAAAACTGATATTATTTTCCCACTCAACCAAATTCCAAAATCTTAAATTTAACATCCATTTCACCCTCATATTTGACCATTACTGAACTTCTATAATATTTTAAAATCTTCTAATATAATCTTAAATCTTCCCACATCTAAATAATTCATTGAATTAAAAAACAATTTTTCGGTCCGATTTAATTTTCCATTCCAATATAGTTTTTCACTAAAGTTAAATATACTTTAAATCTAAATATATCTCATTCTATTTATTTAATTGAACATGTTACTCTATAAAAATAATTTAAAATTATATGTACATCAAAACTCATTTAAAAAATTATTACCATCTTCAAAACATTTCACCAATAATTTATTTGATCTAAAAATTCTCAGATTGATGAGAATAATTTTTTGATAAAGTATAGCAGGTGATGAATTATCAGTGTTAACTTCTATTTGATAATCCTTGATCAAATTGCAACAATTGATAAAAAAAATTCTGTGAAAATATTTCAATATTTTTTTTAATCATCTAATCTATTCATCTCTAATCCCATCAGATGGAATAGAATTTGAAGATCATTTCATTCATCAGTCCTAGTAACCCCAACTTATTGACCAACATTAGTAAATTCCCAAAACAATTATAATCTTACTAAGAATAAATTATTAAATGAATGTAATATTGATACCAAAAAAATTCCTGAATGATCTATATCATAAACTCCTCTGATGGATTGATGTTAGAACCCGAATTACGGACCCATGGAACGATGAGTCTAGTGGACCAACATCAATACTGACTTATTTCTCAACCTCAACTACTAATGGAACATTAAATGAAATGTTTCATCTTTTGGATGGGTACATCTGATGGATCAATTGATCATCACTTCTTTAGAACCACTAAATTTTTGAAATTCAAATTCATCTACAACAAAAAAATTCAACAATCAAAAATATTATGGATCTAATGAACTGAGACAACAAAACTAGAATTTTTTTTTTCTATTTTCCCCCACAGACATCTTATTATCACATCATTTCTCCATGATTTTATAGACATTGGGATTTTCATTGAATCATTTGATGTAATATACCTAATACATTTTCTCCCTCTTTTATTCATAATGATTTCGAGAACATTTTTCATCTAATTTATAATGTTTAGAACATTTTTCCTATTAAATAATTATAATATTAAGTGTTGATTATATCAAAATATATTTATACTATTACACAATATATCACTCCAGTATAAAAAATTATAAAAAAATTATAAGTATGAAGAATATCTTCAGTCAAAAGACATCTACAAAAACCGAAAACTGAGAACAATGGACATTTTAATGAAATTTTTGTTCAATAATATCATTTTTTTACTAACTTAATCTGACCACCAAAAATTAAAATATGAATTTATTTATCATAATTAAAAAAAGAAAATATCTAGAAAACACTTCTTTAGTTTCCAAATAAAATTATCTAACCAACATGGTCCAAACAATCTACCCCTTTGGATTTTCATTTCAACCAAGGATCATAGATCCATGAATTATTGTTACTAAATTGATAGATCACACTAATCAATAATTATAAGCCTACACAACTAAAATGTTTTTATGAAATAACAATCATTGATAGAAAAACCATGTTGTAATTTGTAGTTAATTACAAAAACTTCTTCGTCTTTTGAAATTCCCACATTTTATTTCATGTTCCTTTCAAAAAATTCCTATAACCACTTAAACAATTTTTTAGAATATTACAGACACATACATTTTGTGTTCATAACCTACCAACATATTCCCATAAATACATGATTTCTTATAAATTTTATCATATACCAATTGAAAGATTTATGAAACATAAATCCCCCCCTGACAAACACATTCCAAAGACTAGTAGGGAGAGGTGATATAAAAAAACCTCAACCATGATATTGAGAGATTAAATTCACATATTTAACCTCTTTTTAAAAAATTATTCCTTTGGTAATTTTTTTTTGAGAATTTCAGCATCTAGTTATCTTGTATGAACATAATCCAGATTGGGTTCATTCATCTACACATGATTTTTGATGAATTGATATTTTATATCAATATGTTTTTAATGATAATATTTCACTATATTTAGAGTGATATTTATCAAACTATTATATTACAACCCAAGAGAATAGGTATGTTCATTTCAACATAAATTTTTTCTAACTAACTCTTCATCCACATATGTTGGGTCACATACATTGTAGAGGAACATATTTTTTTCTACTATTCTCATAGTGACTAAATTTTTTTTCTTTGTTTTCCAAATTTCACAACATCCCCCTAGAAACAATAATCCAACATATGTTGATCTTCTATCATCAACACTACCATTCCAATCATCATATTTTTAACCAATAAAATCAATTCATATTGAGCTATCATGTCTAATTCTAAGTTCCATTTTCCAATGATATATCTAGTAATTCATTTTAAATCCAAGAGTTTAGATTAATTTTTATAAATTTTGAATATTTCATATAATGTAATTTAGTAAAAAATAATTAGTATTCAATTTGATAGATAGAAAAAACATCTTATCAACTTCTAAAATTATTTAGAATCAAATTATTTTCCTTTTACATCCTTGAAGAACTTGGTTACCACCGAAATTGTGGTGGAAATAATTTTTTAATTTTCCATACAAAACATCATAAGAAGTTCCTTAGCATAAATTTACTACGAAAAAGAAAAGTAATTATTATTTTGTGATATTTTTAAGCCAATAATTTGTTTCATTTCCCTGAGCATAGACATTTCAAAAAACATATTCTTCTCTTTATCCTTCCATTGGATATTTTATCATTCCTAGAAAAGATAATATCATAAAAATATAAAATAACAATGAGAGAAATGTCCTTACTTTCATTGATTGTTATGTTTCTATCAACTCTTAATTTCATGAAGATAAATATCATTACAAAGGCTTCCAATTTGTAATCCCAAAACATCTGAGCTCATTTTAATGAATAAAAAACATTCTTTATCTTTCAAGAAAAACATTAACCCTTTCAAATATCGAATCCACAATGTTTTAAAGAATCAAATTCTATATCACATTTTCTACTGAGAAATTATGATTTTACA
The DNA here is from genome assembly GCA_963277665.1 of Viscum album. Taxonomy (NCBI): domain Eukaryota; kingdom Viridiplantae; phylum Streptophyta; class Magnoliopsida; order Santalales; family Viscaceae; genus Viscum; species Viscum album. The sequence continues at coordinate 1,754,619,539 of OY728159.1, read as the reverse complement.
ACTATATAATAAATTTTGGTAACCTCATTGAGTTGTAATTTCATTAATGATTTTATTGTTTCATAACATGTAAATGGAACAAAATTTTCACCAATATCAATGCCTTAAATCATTGAGTAGCCTTTTTCAAACTAATTTTTCATTATTTCTAATTACATCACCATTATCATTCAACTTGTTTTTGCAATACCTACTTTATACCGAAATCATTTTTATGTTTATGTATAATATCCCACATATCATTCTTCTAAATCAGGTTCAAATCATTATTCATAGAATGAATCCACTCCATATGCTTAAAAGATTCACTAATATCTTTCTCTTGAATTTTTTAATACAAATAAATATGGGTAATAAAATTTTAAGGTTCTTCTTATATGAATATTTTTTTCCTTGATAAAAAATAATGTTTTGAAGTTTGACATATTTCCCCATCCTCAGATCAGATGTACAAAGTTATTCTTCATCACTGGAAATAGTTGATTCTGATTACACCAAATTCATGGCATCACATTTTTTGGAATAATTATCATTTTTCGTAAGAAACATTCATTCGTGCTCTTCATTTTACATTTCTACAGGCATTTTTTAAAAGGTTTCCTCATCTTTTTCAAAAACTTTTACATCGATACAATCAACTATTCTTCTGATTTCATTATTTAAACATCCATAAAATCTATCATGTACATAATATCTATGAAATATTTCATTTGTATCTCTATGATCAAACTTTCGATAATTTCCACCATTTTTAATTATGAATCATGGAATCCCAAAAAATCTTATGTGTCTCAGCATTGGAGTTTCATTGTAGAAAAATTCTTAATGAATCATATAAGAACATAGAATATACAAAAAACCAATTTCAAATATAAATCATTGTTCCCATTTCAAACATCCTAAATTAGTTATAAATACTTTGTTCTATTATCACTCATTGTCTATACTAGAATGATATTATTCCTTTTGGAAACATCATTTTGTTTTTGTGTATATGGTGTACTGAACCCATGATGAATTTAATGTTTTTCAAGATAACATATAAAATATTAATTATTATATTCTCCAACATTATTAGTAAATAAATTCTTCATATAATACCCACATTCCTTTTCATATCTTATAAAAACACATTTAAACCTTTTTAGAGATTCAGATTTATGTTTCAAATACATGATACAAGTAATTTGAGTAATGTCATCAATGAATGAAATGATTTAATTGTCCACAAAATTTCATTGTTTTCTCACTAGAAAAAATAACAAATGAATAATTTTTAAGGGTTGAGATGAATTAATTTCATCATTCCTTGGAACTGAATTTGTAATCATCACATTCTAAAAAACATAAACAACACTAATATCTTTTTCTTGACATATGAGAAATATCATAGATTCTTTCTCTCTTGGATAAATTAATCATTTTTTATTGAAACATATGACCCATTATTTTATACCACAAATAATTTTTATACATGATTCTTAAGTAACATGAGTCATATACTTCACAATCTTGAATCAAGTTTCCCTTTGTACATTGGTCTCATATAACAACTATTTCATCTTCAACTCATTTCGTAACAGAATCATATTTTATAAAACAAAAATACATTATTAACATTATCACAATGTCGTGAAACTATTAAAATATTTTGTTTCAACCCATAAATAAATAATTCCTTCTTAGATTTCTTTTATTCCTCTCCAATAATAGAAGATCAAACACCATTGATTATGGTATATTCTTCACTTAAAAATTTCAATATTCATTCTTTGAAATCATTAGAATTATTCAAAAACATCATATTTCCAATCATATCGGAAGAATATCAACTATCCAAAATCTAGGAAGACCATAATGAACACAAATTATAAGGCTCTTAGGGTAATCCAAGTATTATGAAATCAGTGGTGGTCTGTTATTTCTCATATGAAGTATCGTTTTGAAGGTAAATCATAATTTTCTTGAATACACACATGGGGATAAAAATAAAATATTTTTTTAAAAAAAATATTATTTTTGAATCATCTTATTACATTCAATTTCTTGTTAACATATAATTTTAACCAAAATGTTTTTTTTAATATTCCAAAATTAAAATAAAACCCAGGGTTAACACATCACCATCCATGTTCTTGGCGTAATATTTATTTAGTTAATAAAAATTATATACCCCAAAAAACTCATCTCATGTAAAATTTCACCAAAATATATCCCAAGGGTAAACACCAAATTTAATGAATAATAAAACCATTAAAGTGAATTTTCTATGAATTTATATTAAGAAAAATTGATAATTGTTTCCCTAAAGAGGTCTTAAAACTTCAAAACTGAATATTTAGTTAACTATCATTATAAAAAATGTTGGTGAGTACATAATCCCCAACATAATCCATTTTCGTCCTTGAAAATTAAATAGTTGAGATTTTGAGTAGGCAATCTCATAAAAAAACATGGGTAGAAAATAACCCACTATCACCCAAAATCCCTTCACCTCAAAACGGATGAGCTCCAAACAATCTTGGTACACAAATTTATTGGAAGGGAAAATACACATTCATAAATAATGATTTTTTCTTCATCCAATCTCAAATAAATACATTCTAAAAACACACATCCACTAAATGCATGGAGTCCTTATCCATTATGTGTAATTATTAATATCATCTGAAGTTTGTATTTCCACATGATGAAAAAATCCCTAGACCACTTATTCATATTTTAGAGTGGTTTTATTGTGATTTTTGTTGTAAATATTGCCTCAATCTGCATTTATAATTATCATGTATGAATTTTATTCATATGAGAGTAACATATCAATATCATACTCATACAAGAAATCCTCTATGATTCCACACTAACCTAAAAATAGTTGTAAAACAACATTTTACCCATGCGTAGCATCAATTTATATCTCTCTCCATCTTTTAATAGTTCTAGTACCCATATCTATAACTCATGAAACATATTTTGGATTTATTTTTATTGAAATAATGACTAGAGGTTGGTGATGATTTGTTTCAAAAATTTAATGAAAAATTAACCAGAATTTATAAAAATCTGGTTTACAGTGAGTGTAGTGTTCATTGAATAAAGTGAAACAAAAATAAAATGAAAGAACACAAATATTTATAGATTTTTTGATAAATAAGATCACATTCTACTCCTCAATATTCTCTACTCCATGAAAAGATTTGTACCCACTGAGAACTCAACATTTAAATGTGTGAGAACCTGTTACAAACATTTCCTTTTAAAAATACCTAGATAAACAACCTAGTATTTTTATAGGTGGACAAACCTATTCTATGACATAATGTTTTATTAAGATTCACAATGCAGAAATAATTTTAGGATGTGTTATAACTATACATTCAAAAACATGATTTTGATTGGGAAAAGAATAAACAAGACTCTAAGAATTAAAAACATATTAATAAAATATTACATGATGAAAAAAATTAATATAAATAAAATAATATATGATAAAAATATGTCGAAGATGATGAATGTTTATGATAATATATCACTTTAATGGAATAATTTCTAATGATGAATTTCTACTATTATCATAATAAAGAATATAATTTAAAAATGTTTCTGGAAAATATAAAAGAAAAAAAATGTGACATGGTTGTATAACACAAAATTTGTCAATTGATTATCAGTAGAATTGTTTTAATCCCACAAAGATATATCTAACAAAATAATCTCACATCATTAAATCAAATATCATCTAATATAATCTTCATATCCAATAATCTCATGAAACTCTTTAGTACATGACAATAAAATAATATTAACATTACCTTTATCTGTAAGTTATGCATTGAATAACAAAGAAAAATAAATCCCTTTATTTATTCATGAAATATTAGAATACAACCATTAATATCTCTTGTAAAAAAAATATACAACTAATATTTATAAATTTTTTTAAATAAACATAATTTTTGTTAAAACAATAACAACTGATATGAAATAGAGCATCTTAAGAAGTTAAATTGCATGTATCTATGTTTTCAATTAATTTTTTTAGAACAAATTATTATATTTTGACTAAATATAATAAAAAAGTTAATTAAATATTCATTTTAATTACTTGATCTAAAATAAATGAAATATAATTTTCATAAAAACTATTTTGAACTAACTGTGGTTTTAAATACCAAGAGTTTGAATAATATACCAAAATTCAGTGGAAGATGAATTCACCGTTGATTTATAATGGTGGATAGATCGACCATTTTTTCCAGTGGTGGATATATTTACCATTGATGTCTAATAATGGATATTTCTACTATTTGTACATGAAGCTATAAAAAAGAAAAATTAATCGTGAATGGAAATACAATAAGAAAAGAAGGATGCTACTAGTAAATAAGAGATCTATTGGTGAAAGGGATCTATTGTTGGTCAAAAGATTAAATGATGATCAGATTAACTAGTTTCTGAGATCAATCCTTGATAAAAAGGGAGGTTGAAATAGAACATGTGAAAAACATCTGAATGAATCATAAAAAATAAGGATAAACTACATTGAGAAACAAAGACATAGAAAGAAATATTTTGATACCATTGCAGGAAGAGCATTAGAGAACAGTTATATTATTGAGACATTAGAGGAAGAAGGTGACCCATTTTTAAAAGGATATGTGAATGGTCGATCGAGTGTTTTGAGTGAAATTGATCAAACAGTTAAACAGAATTCTGAGTTTTTTAGATTGGATGAATAATGAACCACTCTCACCATACCAAATCCGTTATGTGATGTGGTGATCCTCTAATATAACATATAATTCATAACTTCACAACCTTGAGTATTTATTATGGGATTATCACTGAAGTTATACATGTCATGGGGATGGTCAAAGATACATTTATAAAACACTAGATATAGGAAATTGGCTAACCTCAGGGTCATCCTCAAGGAAGTACTGCTGAATTTCTTAATTGTATTTCTCAATATCTTTTGGTGATTTTAAATAAATTTATAAAATCAAATGTTTTATGTAAAATCATTGATGATAAAAAAATTGGAGTGATAAAATTGAAATCAATGTAAAGGATCAATAAATGAGAGGAAACAGAGGGAGAAAAGAGAGACTCAATGAGTACAATGCTGGATCTAGGTTGATCCACTCTTAGCTACCCTTAATAGATCATTTGAATAAGATCTTTGACTCTCATCCCCAATAAATACTTGACCAATGACTTGGATCACACATATCTCTCAGATAAATAATTAATACATTGGCACATACATTCATCAATATTTTAGAATTACTCCACAATTCAAAATAAATCACTCAACAGACACATTCTAGACAAGAAATGCCACAATCCAGAAAGATCATGTATATATCATTAGATCACCCAACCCAAATAATATTATTAGTCATGAAAATTATGGAGAAAGGATAAAAGCAATGATAAAAAAGTGTAGTAGACTATTCTAATGAAATTGTTCTATCTCATACACCTTAAATCACATTCGTGATATGCTAATGGGAAAGATAGAGTGGTGAAGATAGTCATGAAGCATGGATCTCTAAAGAGTGTTGAGTTTCACATACCATATAAAGCTACAAAAATTAGTTCATCCTTACTAGAGATTTTATATCACTAAAAAAATTGAGAAACAATGAAATAACATTACAATTTTAATTTAAAAAAATACACATAATTATGATATTTACACAATAGAAACAAAAAAGAAACAATAGAATAAAAGAAAAATCAAGATCAAATTATTCGTGTATCCATGAATCAAGATGATTTTTCATGTATGGTGAATAATAAATCATGGAGAATGAACTCATCTTATTTGAATAAAATATAAAAAATGAAACTATAACTAACAGGATACAGATTCCCTATAGGGTGAATTAATATATACCTCATTGACTCTTTAGTGATCTCCCATTTAAAAAATATAACCTGTTTTAATGACCCCTTCTTCCCCGCACATAAGTGATGCAGTGCCCCACAATCACCACTACCTTTGATCACCACCCATGATCAGTACTTTCCTGATTTTATTAGAAAAGATTAAAATTAAATGTGATAAAACATTTTTGATTGGAAATTAAATTTCTATTTCTAATTTTCAAGGTGGTGGCCCAACTTTAATTCTACGAGTTCCTTGAAGTATTGAGCCCTATCACCCCATGATAATTTTTGTGCTCGGACGTCACTCGTTGATGTTCGAACATTTTTTTATATTATATATATTTGTATACGTAAATATAAAACATAATTTATTTATACTAGTATTATATATATATACATATATATATATATATATATATATTTAATGAATTTCTATACGTATATACTTATTATTATAGATTAACATATTTCATTTATTATTATTATTATTGTTTTTTCATTCATTTTTTCTTCTTTCATATCTTCCTATGTCATCCAACGTTTCCCTCGGGGGAGAGAAGTGGCTTCAGCCTCTTATACTTGGTGTGGTGTGGATTGAGTACCTTCATGTACTTCACGAGCACTGTTGTCTTCGCGGGTCTTCTTCAATGGATGGGTCGGTTCGAGCACATGCAATGGCTGACTAGATCTGATGGTTCTGGAAAACTCATCTTGTCAGTAGTTAACCTACTTCTCAATAGGTTGAAAACATTTCTTCCTCCTACATTCATTGTTGAAAGGATTCATCAAAAGGTGGGTCATTTTATGCATAGCTAATAGTTGAACGATTTGGTTCGTGTGAGGTGATATGATGGATTTTCACCAACTCAGAAATGTTCAGGTTCTGGGGAGCTCCAACTCTGTCTTCCAAATCAAGAAACAATGTGGTTCTTGTGACTGGAGGCTCAAAAGTGATATTTTCAATAGATCTAGTTTATTGATGTTAAATATTGAGTAATTCAGTTTCCCATGTTTTCACATAATCCTCTTTGTGAATCATTGGTTGAGGGATTATTCATCATCAAAGGATTATGGTAGTGGCAGCTCGGGATCTCTCCTCAATTATATAGGGTGGATTCTACCGGTGGAGTGATGGTAGTGCAATATGGTTTTAGTATCGATAAAGGGATATAAATAGTTGATGGATTAGAAGTGGAAGAGGTTCAAAGGGATAAAGATATCATGAGTTCAATGATAATAGAGTTCTACCGTTTTCCTGGGTGAACAGGTGGTAGTACGTAGTGTTGTATCACCTCTATTTCAATGGTGGAGTATTGTAGAGGGCTCATGGGTAGATCAATATCTGGGGTGAAATGGGTGGCTTCAGTAGAAGGCTCGTAGTGGAAGGCTAACAGTAACAGGTTCGTTGTGGATTATCTGGTGGTGGTGATTTACTTCTATTGGGGTTCTGTCATTGGGTTTAGTGGACTAGTGATTGGATGGGGGTGGTTGTAGTTGGTGAAAATTGTTATAAAGAGTGTTGGTGGAAGAAGGTTGTAAATGGAATGATTCACCTGAACATAAATAAATTAAATAAGTTAGAGAAATTAAAATAATAATTATTTAAAAAAAATAAAATTTAAACAATAATAATTTGCATTAACTATAAATAAAAAATCTATGAATAAATTCATTATGTATCAAACTAAGATAAAATTTTAATTCAAAAAAATTAATTAATTAAAAAATAATGAATGAAATATTTAATTTATTTAAATAAAAAACATTCGAAATTATTTCAATATAATAAATAAAAAATTAAATTAAATATTTTTGATCATAAATTATATTAATATATCTAAAACAAAATAAATTATTTAAAAATAAAAAAATTAAAATAATTTGTTCATTAAACACTTAAATTATAATTTACGAATACTATTAATTTTGAAAAAATTATTATAAGCGATTCAAAAAATAAAAATCATAAACATAAAAATTAAATGAAATAATTAATTTAGAAACATTAATTTAAAACATTATACGTGAAAAAATGATTACAATAAATTTATTTATTTACTAAAATTTTGGAACATGACTAAAAAATAGAGATTAGAACATAATAAATATTGAGGATGATTAAACAACATATTATCAACAATTATAATTATTGAATTGAAATAATTGTTTTGATATTAAATACACAGTTAATTTCATTGAAAGATGTCATAAAATGAATGAAATTAATGTCATATAAAATACCCTCACACTTAATCAATTTTACTCTCGATCAATTCACTGTATTTATTTAATGAAAAGGAATAAAAAAAGAATGATTTCCAGAATAGTTCAATTGTGTATTCTTGAATTAAATGAAACCTAAAACTACTCCATCATAAGAAATTGTTATCACTCCTATGAGATTAAAAATTACTTCCATAATTCGACACAAATTCAAATTTTTTATTTTGGTGTGCTGGCTAATGAGATTTGAGTGGTATTAGATATATATCAAGAGGAACTATCAATTCTAACTCTATCCTAGATCCCTCAAATGAAGGTTCAACTTCTATCTTCATTGATACAATTCAAAATATTTTTATATAAATCAATTTCCCCATTCATTATATGGTTTTAATATTCCCCTCATCTAAATGAACTCTTTTCTAACAATGCCATTTATTGAATTTTTCCCAGCTAAATATCTTTTAAAAGGCACAATTAATGTCACTTATTGAGTATATATTTATTTATTATTAGAAAGGCACCTGTTACCCTTGTATCAGAGACTCACCAAGGGTTCCCAATTTCTTATTTTACTCTACGTACAAAATATTTATATTAATCTAGATTGATTTATCTCCATCTGTGTTCTATTTGACCTGTTTTTGTTGTTTGGTTTAAATTAAAACATTATGTAATCTCATGTTATATATAAAACTACACAAACCTCTGACCTTTCACACTTCCCTAGAAAGTTTTAAAATACTATTTTCATAAAATGGATGAAATCACTTTGCAAACACTCAATTATAACTATTTGAAAATCAGTTGAAACCCTTAAAAAGAATAATTTTTTTTCTATGTAGGACACAGTATGTTTTTATTTTCATAGCTCGAAGAATCACCCAATGTTTAATTATAGAAAAAAATAAAATAATATTAAAAAATAACTACAATGGGACATAACAAAGAGGAATTTTTTTTTAAAAAAAGTCAACTGATGTGATGGGGTATCAGTGAAACACATTTTACCATCATAAAGACCCCTCAACCATGCTTAAAATGCAATAATGTCTAAGGTATTAAATATCAAAATGGGAGAAAATGATATCATTGTTGATTCAAACAGATGTATAAATCCACCACATAAATAGTGTTGTGTTATGGGGTGATAAGGAATTTTAATAAAAAGTTTAATTCAACAAATAGATTAGTAAAGAAACATACACAAATGATCACTACAGGCCACCACCAGACAGTAAATAACTGAAAAATGTTTTTTATAACCAAGCTCTTAAATATTATAAATAGACAAAGAGTTATGAAATAAGCTCAATAAGAATCATGGTATAAAATATAGTTTAAATAAACATTTTTTTATTTCAATGATTCTTAAGGGGTTCCATCCATGTTTATAAAAAATATCACCTTCATTCTTAATTTTATAGATATTATCATTATTAGAACCTAGTTAAAAAAATAAGACTTTTGAATTAAAAAAAGAAGTGGTATTTCCCCATAAATAATTCCCATGAACATTTAATATAAATGTACATATATAGAAACTATATAATTAAGGAAAAAAATACTCCCATGAGCGTGCATGGTTCTCATTTATTTAGTTTATCCACATGTAGCATCCCATTATTTCCATTCGGTATGATCTCTAGGTAAAAAGTTCTAGTCCATATAAATATAAAAAAATTAACGTTAACCTTCATTATTCAAAGTTCAAAGTTAAATGAAACTTTGTTTGAGTTAGGGAGTTTTTTTCCTGTAAACATTAGAGTGATGTTCCCCTTACCCTTGACTAATTTCCACATGCAATTACTATAAGTTTATTATCTTATAAGATAAATCGCACAAATTAAAATCAGGTATTATGAAAATAAATTAGGAAATAAACAACATAATATTAGTATAACCCTCAAAGTGGTTAATTATTTTGACTATCTATGATAAGATAATGATTGGGTCTACCCAAGTTTGGTGGATGTTTTGGGTTCTTATCTAGGAACCACCATAATTTGTTCATCCCAAATTTATTTTTGTTCCATTAGTGGAGTATCATATGTACAACATCCACTAAGTACCCTACATTCCATAATATATTATATGGAAATGTGTAATCGGTAACATGATATAGGGGTACCCCCCCTTTTCAAATTCATCAGGATCAGGGTATACATGTAGTAAAAAATCAACTGTATGGTGAGACTTGGCTTCTTGTTCAACCGAAAATCTCATTTCCTATTTTACTATATTTTATGTGTCTACACGATCTATTGATCATTTGTACCATTCAAACAAATCTTCCTCCTTTTAAACATCTCTAAATCATTAATTTTTAACCAAAATTTGGAGTTCTAGAAGCTCCTCATCAGGTATAGATTCAAGTTCTTCTTGATACAACAGAAAATTACAAAATTGAACTACATCATAAATACCTCTAACATGATAAACACAATTGATGTAAAATATAAATTAATTAAAGTAAAATAGAAAGATAGATTCTTATAAACAATTTTTAACTCCTTGAATTTCTTTATTATGTTCTTTCTCATAATTGAATAGTGGCACTATTAGTATTGGTGAGATAGGCATGAGGTAAACAACCTCCTACAAGTTTTCTTCAAAAAATAGCAACTCATTTTCTAAATAATCAATTTAAAAATATAATATATCATGTTTTCTATTTTTTTATTGAATAAATGAATTTTTTTAGAAATTTAGAATAGTTTAAATCATCGCAATTGATATTAAGGAAAAACTGATCATCTAATTTTTTTGAGATTCTTCTTCATTTACATCTCATATCCCCTAAAAACTCTTGAAAAACATCTTTTGTATGTGGAATATCATCTCTATCCATCAATCTAAGGTAAGAACTGTTTCAAAAGTGGTAAACTAGTGTTCTTCAAGTTAAAAAATATTTAAAATTTTAGAACAATTTTTATGGTCTTTAGCTATGGAAACAAAAAGTTGTGGTCTCATATACTACATAATTTCCTTAATAAATTCTTTGAAATAATATTTATCCAAAATAATTACCTGTTACTGAATTATATAATTATGAAATCCAACATAGTCCTCTGAGGTTTGAGGTAGCCTCATTATTATTTGTTTATTTTTTAGTTTTTTTAATAAAAATTTGAAAAATCACCAAGTGAAACATTACATCCCCAACAATTGTGCCAAAACATGACATCACCATTTTTTTGATGATGAAAAACTATATATTTATAAAATCCTATATATATCATTGTGGCTAGCCATAGGGATATTCGCATGGAATCAGTGTTGAATACCCTAGTGGTATTTCTAATATATATATATATATATATTTGATTTTAAATAAATAGATAAAAATAAATGAAATAGAAAATAGTAATGATATGTATAATTAGAGTTATGGAATGGGAATAAATCGTAGAAATAATGTAAGAGTGGAATAACATAGTGGGAAGAAGGTGCGATTCTTTTGGAACAAGGATAGATCCAAGTGGATCCACTCTTATCTACCCTTTATAATTATCTTTAAGAAGACCATCAACTCCTATCCCAAATCAATGCATTACCTATGTCATGGATCACACACCTCTTTCACCTAAAAATAATTAATCAAACACACAGGTTATTCAGTGCTTGATTATTCCTCCAGACTAAAAAACGAATCACTCAACAAACTCATTTTGGCCGGGAAATCTCAAAAATCTATAGTGATCCTGGAATGATCATCATATCACACAACCCAACTCAAATCCTTATGAAAATTATAGAGGAAGGGGAAATGGAATGATGAAAAATATTAGTAAACCATTACTATGAAATAGTTTCCTCTCATGTAACTAAAATTTCTTTCATGATCTGGTAAGAGGAAATATAGAACGGTTATGATTGTCATGAATCATTGATCACTAAGGAGCATTGATTTTAACTTCTTGATCAAGGTCTCATGAATTAGTTCAGCATTTCTGTATATTAGATATCATATCACAAATAATTAATGAATGAACATACATCACAGTTGTAATTACTAAATAGAGACTGAATTACGATATATCTAAATAAAAACAAAAAAGTAATAATAAAAAATGTAGATTTGAGAATGAGAATATTCTACCTCTAGGAATAAAAAATATTCTTATATATGGAGAATACACAATAAAGGATGACGAGCTTCACTTATTTGAAAAATGAAAATATAAAACAATCAAACTCTCACTAACAAGAAATAGATTCATTGTATGATTTGACATGACCATCTCCACATCTCCAGTGAACTGCTAATGAAAATAAACAACCTATTGCAACAACCCATAATTCATATCACATAAGCGATTCAATTCCCTCGATCATCATTTCCTTTGATCACTATCCCCAATTAGTGATTTCTCGATTATTTTAGAAAACCTCAAAATAAAAAGGTTTAAATTTTTTTTAATTGGAATGAACGTTATATTTCTTTTTTTAATGGAATATGTCTAGCATTAATTCATTTTGGTACCTACAGTGTTATGCTCTTTATTCCCAAAACAATTTTTGGCCCCTAGCATCACTAGTTGATATCCAAGAATTTTATTATATTTTCGTATAAATATAAATAAATAACATAATTTAATTATATTAGTATTAAATATATATAAAATTTTTTTTATATACTTATTACATTATATATATATATTAAATTTATTTTTATATTTCTTTTCCTCTTTTAATTTTGTTTTCATTAATTATTTTTTTTTTATCTTCCTACAAAATTGTATGATCGCATCTGTTTCTAGGTATTAATATTTTTAGATTTTTGGTCAGGGTGGGTTGTTTTGAATTTAATTTAGGGTCAAATTACTTCACAACCTTGAAATTTACACCCCTTGTAAGTAGTTCTCATTTTGTATCAACATGTCATGAAAGTTGATTACACCCTCTTGTAACTCTCTTAAACAACATGTTGACATGTCCTTAAATAATATTTCATCGCATTAAATTAGATTTCACAACATGTAATATTTCACCTTGTGTAATTGTATTTATCCACATGTAATAAAAATTAGTGTTTTTTTAAATGGATTGATAGGATTTTGATGAAAAAATGTAACGAATGTTACATGACGTGAAATAGGAATTCCTGTCATGTAATTCTGACACGTATAAAATGAAACACATGATTTCTACACCACGTAAACCCTATTGACCTAATTCTCATTGCGGTAGATGCTTCGTGCACCCCCATATTTGAACAAAGGATTACCACACACCTATGTGTTTGATTGAAACTCTTACACAAACATTTTCCTTTAGTCAAAAACCCTCTTCACACCACCATCCTTGTTTTTGGTCTTCTACAGTTGACTTTTGGGATTCCTCTTCGATCTGGAAGTGATATTGCATCGAATCTTGGATGTCTGGAAATATATATTTGTGGTATAACTTTTAGTTGTTAGTATTATTCTATATTAATTTCTAGTGGATTACATTATCATTGTTCAGTGGTGTCTATAAACTGATTTTTATCAAAAACATGTAGCTTCTATCACTAATTCCTCTACTTTTAAGTATTCATATCTAAATATTATTCTACGATGTGCTCTAGATTGATTACTCTAAATTTGGGGATATTTGTTGGTGAATATTCTTTATCACCGAACATAATGTTGGTGGTATAAAATTCAAATCCCATAGTACTGAATACCATTATGTGATTGTAATTGTATAATTTCAATTAGATGTTTATCAATTGACTGTTTGATTAAAATATTTTAATTTTGTAAATAAACTAATAAAAGGTAATGTGGCATTGGGATGTCCAGATTTTAGATCATTAATAATTAATTGTTAAATTAATAATGGATCTATTAATACTGTTAAACATGATTAATTATTTATATCATTAATTAATTTGGATTTTTTTGGATTACGAAATTTTGATTTGAATAATTATTTCTCAAGTTAATTATTAATGTGTTAAAATTATGAACGGGGAAAATAATTGTGGAATTAATTATTGGATTTTCAGTTTCTGAATAATTATCAATTAATTGATGAATTAATTAATTGAAAATACATAGTTGATTAATTTAGGATTTAATTAACATGATCATTCAAATATGTGAGTTAAATGATAGAAACATGGTCATTCAAAATGTGTGAGTTACGGAATGGTAAAACGGTCATTCAAATGTCTGAGTTAAGGATTGGTAACATATTCATTCAAATGTGTGAGTTAAGGAATTATAACTTGGTTATTGAAATGTGTGAGTTATGGAAGGGTGACATGATCATTCAAATGTGTGGGTTAAGGAATGGTAACATGGTCATTAAAATGTGTGAGTTAACGAATAGTAACATGCTAATCAATAGTGCGGTTGAATAAAGAATATTTATTTACACGATAAATTCATTATTTATGCATTATATGTATTTCATTATAGAACATCATACTCTATTTGAGACTGGATTAATTTAGTTTTCATTGGCGGTGGTCTACTCAGCAGTACTCACATCGTACTCGGGCAGTCTAATCGGTAAAAAATTTGATCCTTTTGTAGTAGTATAGGTTAAAGGAAATATACATGTATTAGATTTTTATTGGGTATGGGGATTGGTTGAGGGAAAATGACATTGTTCAGGACCCACTTGGGAGTCATTACTATCTTTATTTTCATCATTTCCTTTTTAAGGCCTGTATTGGCATTTTATGTTTCCCTTTCAATTGAGTATTGTATTTCCTATAATTTTTTATTTATGTGACATGAGTACTTTTATGATTATTTATGCATCAAATATTTCATTTTTACATCAAATAGTGTTTTAATTTGATAAAAGTGGGTATAGTCTCCCCTGACTGACTTACCAAACCCTCACATCTAATCGGCATCTTCTAGCGTACGAAGAGGCACTCCTGAGGTCACGTGGACCACCATCTCGGGGTACCATTGTGTGGTACCCAATTCAGTACATCATAAAGTGGAATAAAATGTAGGTTTTAATCATCTAACCTATGGTTTATGATATCATATGAGGCTATTCATGCTAGACCTAGTAGATCACTACTATAATGGATGGAGGCTAGTGAGTCATTGTTTTTGGGACTGAATTTCATGTACGAGATGGTGGAGCTTGTTCTACTAATTTGAAAATGTATAGATATGGCTCAGAGAATGAATAAGTCATATGCTGATAGATGGAGATGACTGATAGAAATTATAGATAGTGATCAGGTTTTCCTTTTGGTTTTTCCAAGGATGGGTTACAGTAGGAAATAAAGACAAGGAATGTTAGAACCCAAGTCTGTTGAACTGTTTGACATTGTGGAGAGAATTAGGATTGTTGAATAATGATTAGATATTCCATATAAATTCAATGATATGAACGATGATTTATATGTATCAAAATATTGTAAATATCACCTTAACCATTATCATGTGATCAATGTGCCTGATGTTGAGCTTTAGATAGATATGTCCTTTACAGAGCATCTGGAAGGTGTGTTTGATCGCAGTGATAATGTGTTGAGGGGAAAATACTGTGTCTATAGATCATGAATTATGAAAAATGGACATGTATAGAAGGATACTTGGAAAAGTGAGGTAGATATGTGGTCTTGTTATCCTAGTCTCTTTGACTCTGAAACATTGAGGTACTTGGGAGTATTGCTTGAGGATGAGATGTTTTTAGTTGGGGAGATTAAAAGATCTTAAATTTTTCATGGTATGAATATTTTTAATCTTTTGTTCAAGATGGGTTGTTTTGAATTTAATATATAGAATAAATTAATTCACAAAATTTAAATTCACACCCCATGTAAGTATTTCTCATCATGTTTCAACATTTTACAAAATTATATTACACCCATGTAACATCCTTTCACAGCGTGTCAACATGTCATGAAATAATATTACAGCACGTGAAATTAGATTTCACCATGTGCAATATTTCACCACGTGTAATTTTATTTCACCCCGTGTAATCTGTAATTAATTCTTTATAAAGGGTTTCATGGGATTTCAATGGAAAAATCTAATAAACATTACACGATGTGAAATGGGAATTCACATCATGTAATTATGATGCATAGTAATGGAAAAACAAATTTCCAACATCGTGTAAAATATCCAAAACTGATTTTATTTACTGCAGATGCTCCTTGAACAACCATATTTGACTCAATACATCCCACACATCCCTTCCATGGATCTAAACTACTAAACATACCTTCCTATGTCGATTGAAGACCCTCCTCACACCTCCCTCATTACATAGGTTCTTCTACCATTCATTTTTTGGAGTCCACATTGATCTATAAGTGATCTTACATCGGATCTTGGATGTCTAGACCTATATTTTTAAGGTATTCCTTCTAGTTATTAATTTAATTTTTGATTCATTATTAAAGAATTACCCATTTCTTGTTGAGAGGTATCCAGATGCTGATTTATATTGTAAATTTGGGGTTCTTATAAACAATTCCACTTTTTTCATGGAGTCAGATGTGAATAATATTATAGAAAATGATCTTGATTGATTAGTATCAATTTAGGGATATTATTAGGAGATCATTATTCATTACCTATGTAATGACCCGGAAATATCATGGGAATTTTTTTCTTAATTTATTTAGAATTGTACGAGTCTGTAGTTTCTGACGGCATCTGATTTTGAGGCCTGGTGTGTCCTGAATCAATTTCTGAAGCTTAGCTCGGGTAAGTTTAGTGAACGAACGAGTGAGGTTTTCTATCTTTTGAACCGGTGCTCGGAATTGAAATCTGAGGGCACTGATGAACTCGCAGCGCCAATAATTACATAGGGGGAATTTACCATAATGGCATTTGAACGAGTGGGGAAGTTAATTTTTTTTGTGAATTAAATTAGAAGTGAATAAAAATTGTTGAATTTTTTTTATTTATATCTATGTGGTCAAATCATAAATGAGGGAGTTGGGGTGCGACCCACTAGTTCCAAACTACCCATGTGAGGAAAAATGTGAGGTGGGTCCCACACGATCCCCAACCCTTCACATTCTCTAAACCCCTAAACCCCCTCTTAAATTTTTTAACTCCCCTTAAATTGATTCCTTCCCTCCCCTTTAATACATGCCAACCTATTTCATAATTAATAAGACAACTCATGGTTTAATTAATTAAGTGAAATAGAATTTTGAGTTTAAAGATTTGAATTCTTAGAATGATTTAATAAAATAATACGTAGCCTTATTTTATTTTGGGGTTAGAATTGTTGTGTGGGAGGAATTGGGGAGAACTCAAGAGTTTTTGAGGAACTCCTTCTTCAACGAAGGACGGTTCATCTCCGACGAAGAACTTCGATCCTTCAATGTAGAATGACTCGGCTACCAAAGTTTCCCAACCTCTTCATTCTTCATGACAAGGAGGGGGACACCGACGTGGGGATATTGCCAATGACGACGTGCCTTCCTCTATTTACTTCGTGACTACAGACGAGATGCTGGTCCCTCCTCAGATGCTCTCTGTCGACGTCCACGAAACCACACCCCGCGACGCCGTCTTTCGCGACGTCTGACATTCGACAGCTTTTGTTGAGGTAGGGGTAATTTTTGTTCAAGTCATTATCATCGTTATTCATTACTTAAGGTTTGGCTGCTTGATATCGTCAAAACAGGAGGAGGTCGGACAGCAAAAAACTGTCGATTCTCCTCCCCTCTTCATTGTTAATTTTTTATGATGTTGGAGACGGAGGTGCACTGTGTTGTCGCACCATGTGGTGATTGGTAGGGAACCACGACCATGCAAGGCCGTGGAAAAGGCAGCAAGGTGACGTTCCAACGTGTGAAGACGAAGAGGACCGCGGACAGAGCGGGTCACAGCTGTGGTGCGTGGTGCCATCGCGCCGCTCCAGAGAAGCCCAGGACAGCCGCGACCAGAGCGGGCCGCGATGGAGAGGCACAACGCCATCGCGCCGGGCCGGAGAGACGATCTGCGGCCTTAGCCCGCGACGGAAAAGCTGGGGCAGCCGGCCGAGCCATCTGGCCATAAAATCCAGTCATTACCAGGAAACTTGGGGGTGTAACCCCTAAGACCTATTGCTATGGTATACCCCACTGGGTGCGCAATTTCTAGAGAAAGGGGGTCGCGCCCTTTGCATCCCACTCAGGCAGCCCCGAGCCGCGGCCGGCTTCCGAGCCGGTTCGGGCCACCTCCCCCGGGCCGAGCCCCGCCAACCGGGCCGGACCCGGACACAGGTCGTTCAACTCGGTTCGGGAAGTCCCAGGGGGTATGGGGCCGGGTCGGACCGGCCCCATACCCCCTATTTTCGGACCGTTTTCGGTTAAACGGTCATATCTTGAGCTTCAGACCTCCGATTGATACACCGTCAATTGTGTAGGATTCCATGGATATAGATGGTAATTTCTTTATATTACACTCAAGGTTTGAGGGAAGTTTTGGTATGGTCATTTTGGTTTGAACCCGAAACCAACCGGGCCCTCGGAGCAGAAATGCTTATAACTTGAGCTTCGGATGTCCGATTGACTTGCCATAGACATTGTTGGATTTCTATTGTTGATGCAGTTCTTTTGGAATACTTCACCTGAGGTTTGGATTCAGTTGGAGTATGGTCGGGTTGGATTGTACCCGAAATTCAACTGGGCCCCTCGAACGGAAAGGCTAATAACTCATAGACCAGGCGTCTGATTGATGCACCGTCTGTTGCGTTGAGACCCCT
Organism: Viscum album; assembly: GCA_963277665.1. NCBI lineage: Eukaryota > Viridiplantae > Streptophyta > Magnoliopsida > Santalales > Viscaceae > Viscum > Viscum album. The sequence continues at coordinate 1,754,600,747 of OY728159.1, read as the reverse complement.
TTGACGAGGAGGTCCTGTGATATACTTCTTCATGGGAATATGTGATACCTGAAGTATCGACCAGTAGATCATGGAGCGGATCCTCCCGGAGATGAGCGTACGAATTACGAAGACCTTGAGATACATCTTCGTGGGACTTTATGATACTTGGAGTATCGACCAGTAGCTCATGGAGTGGACCCTCTCGAAGACGAGTGTGCGGAATGCGGAGACCTAGTAACTATAGACCTGATGAATGCTTGAACGATTCGAGTCAGTGTGAATCGATTAGCCCAATGGTTAGGGCGCCCGGTATTTGGTAGCAGACTCACGGTGGATGGAGCGCCTGGTAGTTGGAAGAAGACCTGCATTACTCGACAGGAGGAGTACCTCTGATGGCAATTAGGGGGAGCGCCCAGTATTTGGCGGCAGACCCATAGCGGACGGAGCTCCCTGTATTTGGCATCAGACCTGCGGTACTCAACAGGAGGAGTACTTCACCTGTATAAGGTTAGTGAGTAGCGCCTCAGAGTCGTGATAGGGCTATTGTATTCGACATAGGAGGAGTTCTCTAGCAGTTGGGGTATCGATCATGAAAATCCTTGTTTGAGCTGAGTCAATGACCTTTGTGTTTACCTCATTATTGAGATGGGTTACATGTTAACGTAGGTATATGTATGGGCATATATCTAAGTAGTGGTTATCCATTGATTTCATAAACATTGTGATTACCTCTTGATTGAGATGGGTTACATGATAACTTATGTAGAAGTATGGGTTTATACCTAAGTAAGGGTTATATGTCAAGATCCTTTTTTTGTTATCCTTGTTGGATTTAGTGAGACCTTGAAGGTCTCGGGGTCCCTACTGAGTATCTTTATACTCACCCCTGCATGGGCTATTCTCGTACCTCGTTGTGTTGGATGCAGACGATAGACAGTGCTGACAGAGATTGAGTGTACAAGGATTGCATGGTACCCGGAGATGGACCATGTGACGAGTCAGTAACCGAAGGTGGACTTCATAATGAGACGATACTCAGAGGAGGTTGGCGGGTTAGAGCATTGAAGAGGCTATCTGTACCTACCCTTTAGGTAGGATCCGAGGTGGACGACCCAGAAGCTTCTTCTATCTTCCAAATATTTTTCTTTTCACTTGTACTTTTGTTAAGTTGTAGCTATACTTCTCAGTTGGGTTTGTATTCTTTCCCATCTACATTTCAGCACTTTCTTTTGTTCATAGTGTATTTCTTCCACATATACTCTTGATGGATTTGATTATTTTTTATAAAGGAAATGCCTACCCAGTTATCGGGATTTACGCCTTTGGTGGTAGCCTCCAGCCCCTGGCCTATGGAAGGCGGGCATGGGGTAGTCACGGCATGGGCCCCGAGGATGGGTAGTGACAAATTGGTATCATAGGAGTCAGTTCTACAGCATAACTCAGTACTCCGATAATTCTTTTCTGTGGAGCAATAGTGTTACGGGTACCAAGTGTGGTATTCAGTTCAGGGAGTCCAGTGTTGGTGCGGCGGCCGACGTATCCACACACCATGACCTTGACTACTAATTCTCGACTCAGTGCATGAAAACACTGATTGCATTTGTATTTTCAAAAGTTTCTTTTAAATAATCTCTAACCAGGTCAGTTCACTATGTATAGTCTTTTGACTGTGTCACATCTATTCTTTCAGGATGCCTCCCCGCAGACGGTCAGCTAGAGTCCCGATAGTTGTACGTGCTGACAGGCCGTTGAGATATGAGGCCTCATTATAGGGCCCTCTTCGATATCAGACACCATTGGAGAGTGCATGCCTCTTGAGCACGCTGCACGAGTTACAGCGACAGAGGCCTCTGAGGTTTCGAGGCGAGTTAGATTTTTAGACAGCTGGGCACTGGCTGGAGTTTGTAGCACGATCGTTCCACACCGCTAGGACACCAGCAGACTTGATGGTGTACCTAGTTGTTTTCCTCTTCAAGGGAACAGTTGAGAGGTGGTGGGGCCAGATTCATCAGTTTTGTGACGAGACTACCTTCACCTGGGGAGTCTTCGAGACATTCTTCAGGGTGGATATTATACCAGCGACACTACACTCTGAGCATGCTCAGGAGCTGTGGCCCTTGCCACAGGGTTTTCCAATAGTAGCTGAGTCGTCTTTAGGTAGATGGATGATGACGCAAAGGTCCAGGAGGAAAAGACCATCAGGTGGGCGACCTCGGGTTATAGGTTTGGTTGTGTGAGGCAAAAGAAACAGAGCCAGCCATATGAGGACTAGGAAGTGCTATGCATGCGGAAAGCAGGGTCATTTAGCTCGAGACTGCTTGACCTATCCAACAGATGAGCATCAGGCAGTAGAGGAACCTACAAGACTGAGTCAGAGGAGCTGGTCGTATAGCAGGTGGTGTACAACTCTTCAAGGAGTTTCCACCACCACCAGGAGGTGCACCCCGACCGTAGGGAATAGGTGGATATGTGAGAGCACAACTTCATAAAGAGGAGCTTCGGAAGCAGATGGATAAGAGCGGAACTAGATTCAGGCATGAAGGCCTTTGTTCTTGGTGCTTCTAGCTTCCTTTTTGTTGTTTTTTGTGGTTTTTATGTGTCTTTGTACTTTGAGTTGAGTAATAAAAGACACCTTTCTTTGTGACATTTGCTTTCCTATCCTTTTTTCTGTGGTTGATACTAAGAGGTTCCAGTTTAAAACTATTGACTTGATCCTCACTTTCGAGATACCTACTGGAGGAGAACTAGTGACCACACACTACTGCCGACAGTGTTACTCAACCCTTGGAGATGAGGGTAACATGTGAATCTCTTGGTAGTAGCATCGAGGCCTTACGACGTCATCCATGGCATGAAATAATACTGATCATGTCAGAATTTACTGTATTAGGCAAAGAAAGTGGTTCATCGAGGTGATGAGTCTAGATTTATCTTTTTGGTAGAGGAGAAATCTCAGCAGCTGTATAGTGGAATGTAGAAGAAGAAGGGTGGAGATGAGTTCTTATGATTGTCTTGTCTCACCCATTGTTCGTTGAGAGAAGGGTTTACAGTTCTCTCCTTCTCAATAATCTCAGGTGTATCTTCTCTTAAAAGGACATGAACCTCGAACAACGGTGATGGCTTGAATTCCACTAGGACTATGTCTTCGAGATATTTTATACTCCTAGAGAGGGGGATGTTGTAGCAGATTATCTTAGTAGGATATCGGGAATTCAGCTATTAGGAGTGGCGAGACAGCGGCTGAACACGTCTCAGATATCCTTTTTGGAAGGTGATAGAGTTAGCACGTGTAGAACCATAGATGGTTCAGGTTATGATGAAAAAGGTGCTGATCATCCAAGAGCGGATGAAGACTACACAGAGAAGACAAAAGTCATATGCTAATAGGAGACTAGACCACTGGAGTTAGAGGGTGACGACCACGACTGTTTATGGGTCTCACCTTGACGGGGTCTATGGAGTTTTGGTCGGGGCGGCAAGTAATCTCTACATTACAACAGACATTTCCAGGTTCCCATAAGAGTAGGCAAGGTGGTTTACCGCCTGGAATTTCCACCTCAGATGCACCGGGTGCACGACGTCATCCACGTATCTCAACTAAGGAGATTTTTTCTTGACCTTTCCATCATCATCGACCAAGGAGAGCTGGACATCGATGACGGGGAAACATTCTCAGTGTTCCAGTAGAGGTTGAGGATCGATAGGAGTGGGTCCTATTGGGACAGTCGATTCCACTTGTGCTCTTCCGTTGGCAGCACAAGAACCTCCAGAAGAGCACATGGGAGCATGAGGCTCAGATGTGTGCTTCGTACCTCATTATATTCCCTACTTTGTATTGTAGCTTTATTGGGACATAAAGCCCTGAGGTGAGAGTAATGTAAAATCCTAGAAATTTCAAGGTAAATTTTTTGTAAATTTTTTGAATTTTACGAGTTTGTAGTTTATGAAGGCACCTGATTATGAGGACAGGTGTATCTGGAATCAATTTTCGAAGTTTATCTTGGGTATGTTCAGTGAACGAACAGGTGAGTTTTTCAATCTTTTGAACCGGTGCTCGGAATTGAAATCTGAGGGCACCGATGAACTCGCAACACATTAATTTCTTAAGGGAACCTATACCTTAATCGTGTTTTCCCAATATGGGAAGTTAATTTTTTTTTGTGAATTAAATTAGATGTGAATATATATTGTCGAATTTTTTTTATTTATATCTATGTGGTTAAATCCAAAAATAGGGAGTTAGGGTAGGACCCAAAAGTTCCTAACTACCCATGTGAGGATTAATATGAGGTGGGGCCCACACGATCCCCAACCCTTCACATTCTCTAAACCCCTAAACCCCCTATTAAATTTGTTAACTCCATGTAAATTGATTCCCCCTCTCCGCTTTAATACTTTCCAACCTATTTTATAATTAATTAGACAACTCATGGTTTAATTAATTAAGTGAACTTGAATTTGGATTTTAAAGATTTTAATGCTTGGAATGATTTAATAAAATAATACGTAGCCTTATTTTATTTTGGGGTTATAATTGTTGAGTGGGAGGAATGGGCGAGAACTCAAGTGTTTTTTAGGAACTCCTTCTTCAACGAAGGACAGTTCATCTTTGATGAAGAACTTCGAGCCTTCAATGTAGAATGACTCGAAAACCACGGTTCTCTATCCTCTTCATTCATCGCGACAAGGAAGGGGACACCGATGTGGGTATATCGCCGACGACGACGGACCTTCCTCTCTTTCCTTCGTGACTAGAGAGGAGACGTCGCTCCCTCCTCAGACGCTCTCTGTCGTCGTCCGTGAAACCACACCCCGTGACGTCTTCATCCGTGACGTCTGATGTTTGACACCTTTTTATGAGGTAGGGGTTACTTTTGTTCAAGTCTTTATCATCTTTCTTTGTTCCTTAAGTTTTGACCGCTTGATATCGTCATAACGGGAGGAGATCAGACCGCACAAACATAGCCAATTCTCCTCCACTATTCTTTGTTAATTTTAGGTGATGTTGGAGGTGGAGGCGTACGATGACATTGAACCATGTGGTGATGGGTAGGGAACTGCGACCATGCATGGCCACAGTGAAGGTGGCTGGTGCCGTTGCACCGTGCGAGGACGAAGAGGACCGTGGCCGGAGCAGGCCAAGACAGTGGTGCGCAGCGCCATTGCGCCGTGCTGGAGAAGCCAAGGACGGCTGCAGATGGAATGGAACGTGGCTGAGAGGAACGGAGCTATCACGCCATTCCAGTTAGACGAGCCGCGGCCTAAATCCGCGGTTGACCAGCAGGGGCAGCCGGCCGAACCGGCTGCTAGCGACTCCAGGAGGCAGGACCACTTATGGGTCCCGCAGAGATTCAAAAAACTGGCCGGCCTTAAAGGCCGGCCATTACCCGGAAATCGGGGGGTGTAACCCCCCCGACCTATTTCTAGGGTAGACCTCACTTGGTCCACCATTTCCAAAAAAGGGGGATGCACCCTTTGGGTCCTGCTCGGCTAGCCCCGATCTGCGGCCAGCTTCTGAGCTGGGTCGGGCCGCCAGTGTTGGGTCGATCTGCACCATCCAGGTCAGCCCGCACTAGCCGGGCCATGCCGCACCGATCCTGTCCAGACCCGAACCTAGATCGGGTAGACCCATGGGGTATTGGGTTGGGTCAGACCGAGCCCAGGCCCCCAATTTTCTGACCGTTTTTGGTTAAACTGACATATCTTGAGCTTCAGACCACCGATTGACGCACTGTTAGTTGCGTAGGATTACTTGGATCGAGAAGGTCGTATCAGTATAATACAATCAAGGTATTGGTGAATTTTTTGTATGGCCGGGTTGGTTCGAACCCGAAACCAACTGGGCCCTCGGAGCGGAAATGCTTATAACTTAAGCTCCGGACATCTGATTCATGTGTCATCGACTTTATTGGATTTATATTGTTGAAGTGGTTCTTTTGGAATTATTAAACTAAGGTTTGGACGTAGTTGGAGTTTGGCCGGGTTGAATTTTTCCTGTAATCCAACCCGGCCCCTAGAAGGGAAAGGCTAATAACTCACAGATCGGGCGTCCGATTGACGCACCGTCTGTTGTGTTGAGACCCCTTTGATAAAGCAGTTCTTTGAGATACTTTTTCGTGGGACTATGTGATACATGGAGTATCAACCAGTATCTTGTGATGCGGATCCTCCCGGAGATGATCATATGGAGTACGGAGACCATGAGATACTTTTTTGTGGGACTTTGTTATACTTGGAGTATCGACCAGTATATCGTGGAGCATACCCTCCCAGAGATGAGAATACAGAGTGAGGAGACCTAGTATCTATAGACCATAAGTCTTTTTGACTGATTCGAGTAAGAGTGATTCGATTAGACCTGTGGACGGAACTCCTGGTAGTTGGCAGCAGACCCGAGGTTCTCGACAGGAGGAGTACCTCTGAATGATACTAGGCGGAGCACCCAGTTTTTGGCAGGAGACCCACAGCAGACGGAGTTCCTGGTATTTGGCAGAAGACCCACGGTACTTGACAAGAGGAGTACTTCAACAGTCTGAGGATATTGAGTAGTGCCTCAGAGTCGTGACAGGGCTACTGTACTCGACAGAGGACGAGTTCTCTAGTTGTTGTGGTTTCGATAATGAAAATCCCAGTTTGAGCTGATTCAATGACCTTTGTGTTTACCTCATGATCGACATGGGTTACTTGATAACTTAGGTATATGTATGGGAATATACCTAAGTAGTGGTTATTCGTTGATTTCATAACCTTTTTGATTAACTCTTGATTGAGATTGGTTACTTGAAAACTTAGGTATAAGTATGGGCTTATACCTAAGTAAGGGTTATCTGTAGAGATCCTTATTTGTGGTTATTCTTGTTGTATTTAGTGAGACCTTGATGGTATCGGGGTCCCTACTGAGTATTGTTATACTCACCCCTGCACGGGCTATGCCTGCACCTCGTTTTGTTGGATGCAGATGAAAAACATCGCTGACAGAGATTGAGTATACAATGACTGGACGTTACCCAGAGATGGACTACACGACAAGTCAGTACCTAGAGGTGGACTTCACGATGAGATGGTACACAGAGGAGGATTAAGGGAAAGAGCATTGAGGAGGCTATTTGTACCTACCCTTCAGGTAGGATCTGAGGTGGACGACCCAGGAGCTGCTTCTATCTTCCAGTTGTTTGTCTCTTCTGATGTACTTTCATTCAGTTGTAGTTGTACTTCTCAGTTGGGTTTGTATTCTGGCCCATTTAATTTTCAGCACTTTCTTTTGTACATAGTGTATTATTTCTTCTTGTACTCTAGTTGGATATTTTTGTGTTTTATAATGGCATTGACTTCCCAGTTATCGGGATTTACGACTTTGGTGATAGTCTCCATCCCCTTGCCTATGGAAGGCGGGTTTGGGGTAGTCACGGCACGGGCCCCGAGGACGGGCCGTGATAACCTACCTTCATGTAGGTGGTCCAAAATTCAAGTCCCATAGTCCTCAATACCATTATTTGTATGTAATTATTGTATTTCTATTAGATTTTTACCAATTGTGACATTGGTTATATTAATTTAATTTGTCAAATAAATTAAATAAAGGAAATGTGCAATTGAGCTGTTGGAATTTTCGATTAGGAATAACTAATTGTAAAAAAAACTATAAAATTTTTAAGATTATTTAACATGACTAATTCATTGTATCATTAATTAATTATGGATGGTTTGGATTGTGTAATTTTGATTTGAATAACTAATTTTTGAATAGATTATTAATATGATGAAATTGTAAAATACGAAATTAATTGTGGAATTAATAATGGGATTTTGAGTATGTGAATATTGATTGAATAATTGATGAATTAATTAATTTGAAATACTGGGCTAATTAATTGATATTTTAATTAACACTTTCATTCAAATGAGTGAGTTATGGAATGGACACATGGTCATTAAAATGAGTGAGTATAGTAATGTTAACATTGTCATTAAATAGTGTGAGTAAAGGAATTGTAAGATGGTAATTTAATTTTCCACATTATGAAATGGTATCATGGTTGTTGAAATGTTTGATTCAAGGTATGGGTACATTATCATTCAAATGTGTGAGTTAAGGAATGGTAGCATGGTCATTCAAATGTGTGAGTTACAGAACGGTAACATGGTGATTAAAATGTTTGTGTTAATGAATGGTAACATGTTCATTCAATTTTGTGGTTGAATACAGAATATTTATTAACATGATAAAATATTTATATATGCATTATAATTAACTCCTTATAGAACTGCATACACTATTGTTGACTGGATTTGTTTTAGACATCGTGTGTGGAGGCCTCCTATGTTGTACTCACACCATAAATGGGATTCTTGATCCATACTGGAATATCTATTTGAAGAAATGGTTAAGGGAAAATTCCCTGGATTATATTCATTATTATTAATGGATTTTGGATAATGGAACCAGGCATGGTTCCGAACCCACTTAGGATTCATCGATGACTTCATTTTTTAGTCCGTCCTTTTTGAAACTTACACTTGCATTGCATGTTTCTCTTTTAATTGGGTACTTTATATCCCATTTCATTATTCTTGTGAAATTGTTATTGTTATTATTATTTATGCTTATAGTATTTCTTGTCTACCTCCATAGGTGTTTTACTCTTATAAAAGAAGGTATCATCTCCCCATGACTAAATTACTAGACATGTGTATCTAGTCGGTAGCCTTTGGCGTATAGGGAGGTGTTCTTAGGGTCATGTGGCCCATCTGCTCGTAGCACCATTGCATGGAATCTGGGTTGGGATGTCACATCCACGATTTATTTCTATGGGGGGGATATGTGGATTCGAATTCCTCCTCATGCTGGGGTGCAGTTCCAATAGCTTTGGATTCTTCATGAGTGGTGATAGCTCGGTGAGGATTTTTCAATAGGTGAGTCAGTTCGGGCATAGTCAGTGGCCAACTGGATCTTGTGGTCTTGGAGAGCTCAATATGTTCATGGTGTGACCATCTTATCGACACCTCGGTTTTAGGTATTTCTCCATTAGTGTGGTAGAGGGGTTTCTTCAATTGGTGCTTTAGTTTGATCATGGGTGGTGGATGATAGATTCAGTTCATCGGAGGCACTCAGGTAGCATCGAATCAACTCAGTACTATGACATATGTGGTCTATCTCCAGCTTCAGCTTCTAGATTCGATTGCGATGCGATTATTCCATGTACAGGCTCGGTGGTTCCATTATAGATATGGTGTTTAGATGATTATTTGTGAGTAGTTCAGTTCTTTCTATTTACATGTAATCCTCACTGTGAATCATTGGTTGAGTGTTGGTTCATTAGTAGTGGATTGAGGTATGAGCTGTTAGGAATCTTTGATCAATTGCACTGTGTGCTATCTGTAAAGGGATGATGGGCGAAGACGATGCAACTACTGGTGGAAAGAGGGTAACGGTGGATGGATTGGTGGTGGAAGAGGCATAGATGGTTAAGAGAAGTATGATGCTAATTCCACCATACTATTTCCCCTAGAAGGGGGACTGGCAGTATCATGTAGGGTTGTAGAACCTCTGTTTCCATGGTGGAATATTGAAGGGGGCTCATAACTTGAGCATAAACAGGGGATGGAAATGGAGATTATGGTAGAAGCATAGAATTGGATTAACTATTGGGGGAGGTTGGGATGCCACAAGGGTGTTTTCATTGGGTATAATCAACTAGCGGTATGCGGAGGGAAATAGTTTCTGTGGGATAGTGGTAGAAGTCTAGTGGTGGCACGATGTAACGAAACCTAAATAAATTAAATAAGTTATGAAAACAATAATAATAATTAAAAAATAATGGAAAAATTAAAATGTAGTAATTTAAGTTATCTATAAATCAGGAAATAATGATTAAATTTTTAAATTTTTATGTTAATATTATATATTGATTAAAAAATTATTTAATTTAAAAATAATGGGTTAAGTGTTTATTTTATTAAAATTATAAACATTACAAATTATTTATTTAAAATACAAATAATAGTGACATAAAATAAAAAATTTAATTAAATCATTTACTTCAAAAATTATAATTAAATTATTAAAACTAATGAAAATTATTTAATTATAGCAATAATTAAAAGAATCTTTTTATTCAACACATAAATTAAATTTAATGAATCATATTAAAAAAATAACTATAATAAGTTATTCAAAATATGAAAATAATAAATAAATGAATTCGGAAAAACAAAGAATTGACATACAATTATTTAAAAAAACATACATTAAAAAATGCATATAGGGAATTTATTTATTTCATAAAAATTTACAACGTGGCTAAAATAAAAAAAATTATATTTATATTTAAACATCAAAATTAGTAATGATAATTAAAGAAAATATTATTGAAAAATATAATTATGTGAATTAAAATAATTATTTAATATTAAATACATAGTTAATTACATTAAAAGATGTGGAAAATTGATGAATTCAATGCCATATCAAGCACCCACACCCCATCACTCACACAAGAGACATGGCCTAGTTGACTTACTATGACCAACTATTGTACCATTTAGGGAACACTCTATGGGCCTTACACACATGCCAGATCCCTTTAGGTCTATACATTACCTAGTACTCCACTACCTCTATAAAGGATAACTATGTCAGGCCCTCCCCCAGGGTTAACCCCTTCGGTCCCTTATGATTGGTTAATTGTAATCCTTCGTGGTTTACATTGTTTGGAAAATTTAATACTTATCAAAAAGATTTATCCTTACGAAAAGATCATTTCTATTTTTAATAGAAAGAAAAATATAACAAGAGAAACTGATGAGGTCAAACAAAGAGACATTCCATCATCTAAAAACCACTTTAATAACAATAATAAGAAGGAATATTCCCATAGTCATAACTAGATTAATCTACAGTTCCCACTCTGACAGTGAGTTACCATGGATGTGAATCCTAAGGATCCCTTCCATTAACCATTCCTTCTTAGGGGTGAGATTGAATGTCGAACCCTAAGAATATGATCTAGAAGACACATTCCCGTGAAGAATATAATAATCCTTATGTTACTTCCTTTTCATATGTTCACTCTTTACTTTTAAAAAAACAAAAATCATAAAAAACACCACTTATTGATGGTCTGGGATTAGTGGTGTCTAATAAAACTTTCTGCCTCTATTTTTCACTTTCATTATCCAAAACATTACAGTACTTCATAATTATTGTGGGGCAGATGAAATTCAGAATCATTTGATGATAATTAATATCCTAATGAATATCCGATTTTATATTCCCATAATCATAAGGAGTATGATCCCATGAATCAATCGCTTGTGGCTTCACCATACATCCCTTCCCTTCCGGATGTGAAGGAGCATCCTTTGGTGCAATTCACTGAACAAGAGCCTCATTTGAAGACTCGTGAATCTCCACACCATGAAGAGTTTCATCTATTTTGTGATTCCCTTTCATTTTCATTCCATTAGAAAAATAGTTACCATCTCGTTTAGAGGCATAAATTTCCGTCTTTCTACCTTTAGCAATTTCTGGTCAAGCACTAACATATTTCATCTTCTAACCGCAACCCTGTGTTTACTGCAGTATGCTACACATATCATCCCTATTGATTCTAGTTACATAAAATAAATTTTTTTTACTTTCAATTTTTATGTGATCAGACTCAATAAGATCATATATTCCCTTATAATCACCACACCTCTTTTCAGAAGACGTAACACCATCATTGGATAATCCCTTTATGGAAACATCAATAAAATCTCCATTTCATGTGGCTGAGCCTTTCTTGCCATCATGATTTCATTGAGGAACCAGACTGCAGCTACTTTGGACCCTTATAATCATGATAATCATCTCTTTTTTAGTCTAGTTATTTCTTCAAGTCATTCAAATTGATTCATCATTCCCTATTTTGGTAAAATATTAGAAAACTATGTACCTTATAAAATTGTACAAATAATGTCCATCTGTCTTGAAATTAGCGCAATGAAAAGTATGATTTTCATTTTAAACATGACTTTTTGGTTCATTATTCTCAATGTATAACATATCATTTTTTAGGGTTGATCTTAAATATTCTTCCATAATAATCCATGAAAAATAAGCAAACCTAACTTTTTATATTTTATCATTTATCAAAATTTTGATACCAATTGTAGAAGGAATGAAAAAAAATTTGGATTCCATTGAATACAATTCAAACCAATAATTCCAACCGAAACATATGAAAAAAGATTTCTATGCTCATAGGGTTTGAATCAAAAATTATACAATTTAAGCCTAAGAGTAACTATCATTAGAGAAACCAATCCAATGCCCCATCCCATTTTCTGGAAATCAATACTTGTAAATATAATGTAATAGAATCCACACCCCATTGGAATTTAGCTCTATTTTCAAAAGACCAAAACGGAGGATAACTAAGATGTCAAACCCTTCAATATCCATGGATTCTCACCCTATATCATCACTACCCAACCAATGATGGAATAACAACACATTTCTAGCCTCTCTGAGACCAAATCCACTCTCACTATCATAGAGAAATGTCACCCTTTTTAAAAATCCTACCTAAATACGAATAGTTCAAGGAATATAACAGTAATCAATTTAGGATTCCATAGATTTAACATCATCTAAATATTTCTAGGCTGACTCTATGAAGGAAACACCTAAATGAGCACCCTGAGGAAACCCACAATACATCAGAAGGGAAGGGATTTTTTTTAAAACCTAACCTAAATATCATGGTTGTTCGTTAGTCCTCTTAAGAAAATGCAAAGGATTATAATCCAATCCACCAAAGATGGAAACCCTCTAGAGATAAAATTGGAACCCAAATAGTGTGGGATATCCATAATTTTGAGGAAACCCTATTCATATTCTCCGTTTCTACGGAATAGCTCCCTAAAAACAATTCCTTAAGAAAATTAATTTATTTCTTAAACCAAAAAAATAACCAAAATTCATCAATTTAGAACATGAAAACATTCTAAAATAATTAAACTAGTAAAATAAATTTATGATTTACAAAAAAATAAACATAAATATAAAAACATACATTTTATTACAAATCTAAATTTAGATATATTTGATGAAATAGTAATTTATTAAAAAAATACAACAATTACAGTATTAAAACACATTTAAAAATACTAACAATCTCCCCATTTTTGATATTATTAAAAAAGTGCATTAGAATTTAATCTTTATAAAAATCCTTTTCATTTAAAATCAATTACATATAAGAATAGAGTAATATATTTTCATAAGATTTAAATGAATGTTTTAGTATTTTACTATAGAATACAAATAAAGATATATATAAATAATTAGGAGAATTATAAAATTAATAACTATAACAAAACCAAAATTTTTAGCTTCAAACATTCCTTATTATTGTTTAATTTTTAGAAATCCTACAGAATCTAAAGTTTTTGTGAAAATGTGAGATAACTATTTCTCAGTATAAATTGACATCACATTTATTTACATGATCCCTAAGAAAATTAAATCTAACATCTATTTGTTTTGTAATAGAGTGTGGAAGTGGATTTTAAAATAGAAATAGTTTTATCATTATCATAGATAATTTAAACATTATCTAAAAAAATATTAAAATCAAAAAATGATTTTTTAACATATATATTCAATGAACGGTATCTAGAAACAACAATATATTCATCCCCAAATTGTGATAATAATACTGATAATTATTTCTTATAAATCTATGAAATTAAAATTTTTCGAAGGAAATGACTAATACCTATATACCTTTTCCAGTGAAGTTTTCAACTTCAAAAATAAAATACCCAAAAATATTGTAAATAAAAATGATTCCCCTTAGAATAGAATAATGTAGTACAAATATTACCCTTGATATATAGAATTATTATTTTAATATATTTGAGATAACTTTTTTGGGCTGGATTCAATTTTAGTAAATAAACAAAGTGAGAACATTTTTTTGGTACCAAAGTATTGCGATATAATTTCCTACCTATCCTGCAACTAAAAATATTAATATTCACTGAATTTCCAAACTCATATAAATCCAATATAGAATTAGTAATAATTGGTATTTTCATTATCTTAATATTATTAAGATGATTTTTTTTAAAAGTACCTTTTCATACTAGTCTTGATTTTATAATATACCAACTTTCTGTTGAATAATTTTAAACCAAGGAAATAATTTTTTTCTCCCAAAAATATCATGTAAAAATAATTTTTCATGAGTTTAGACAAATAATTACACATAAAATAATTTTTTAATACAAATATTTTACAATAAACATAGATCTGTATGATAATTATACCATTTATATCTCTTTCTATAATTATAGTTAGATCAACCAGACCATTAAAAAAAATTTGTAATAAACAATGTGTAATTAATTCATACCAAGATCATGGAGAAAGAATAAGACCATATAAGGATATATTAAATTTAAATAAATGAGTTTTAAACATATAATTCTTAAATCTATGGTTTTTTCTAACATAACATACCATATAAATTATTCAAATTAAAAATTATCTCCTTACAAAAATTTAAAATAATTTGTTGTTCTGAAAACAATAATAATCTTATAATTTCTTCTATACTAGAAACATGAGAAAAATAATCATAAATAATAATTAAATATTTATGATAAAAACTTGATCTACTTGTATTTGTTTAATATTATATATATTTTCTGAATTATTAATAATTTTTTTAAAAAAATCATATAGTTCGAATTACAGGATTATCCTTGAGTAATTTAACTAAATCCCATAAATTATTTAAATCAAAATTATTAGACTCATCATTCATAGAATTTTTCAAATTTGAATCAATGAAATCATTTTCTGTATTATTAATAACAATGTTAGGAACCAAAGTAGCATTTTCATAGTAATGTTAAAATATTTTGTTTTATACTATATTCTAAAATCACTAATTTCATTTTCTATTCGATGATATTTAACTTTTCCCCATTATTTAAGATTAGTTTGAGAATAGTTACCTCCCCCCACATAAATTGATTCATTATCATTTTCATTGTCACTATATTTACCAAAATTAAATTCTAAAAAATAAACATTTTCATTGGTAGATTTAGAATCATTATAATTTCAATTTTTTCAATAAACATAACATTAATATATTTTTTCCCACTAATTTTTTCTTATTTAAAACACTATAAGACATTATATAATTTTTATATCATAAAATTATTCCATTATAACATTTACAATCAAATTATTCAAAATTATACTATATTTATGATATATACATTACATCGAAAACCCAAAAATTCCAAGTTCAGCTTTAAATACACTAAAAAGTCTATACGGGTTATTACTTAGAAAAAGTCTAATAGAAACTATATTTAAAACATGGAATGTTTTATTTACATATTATTTCCAAAATAATTAAGATACACTAAATTCCATTATAATTGACCATGCCATTTCATAAATAGATCCATTCATTCATTCGGCCACACTATTCATTTTTTTTGTTTCATAAGGGCTAAGAAATGATATTTATAACTATTTAATTCAAAAAATTGATAAAATTATAAATTAAAAAATTCAACACCTCTATCACTTATGATGGATATGGTTGACATATTTTTGATGTTTTTAATAAGTTATCAAAAGGCAAAAAAAATTTGTAAATATTCATTTTTATGGGATACAAAATATGTTCAAATGAATCTTCTATAATAATATACAATAATAAAATACTTCTTACCATCAAAACCTATATGTTTTTAGGCCAAATAAGTCATGATGTAACAGTTATAAACATATATAAGTACAAACATTATTTACGGATTTAGATATTTCTTTGTGATTCTTACCATTAAAACATGAGTCATAAATAAAGTACAAATGTGAATGTAACAAGGGATGTTGCGAAACCTGTTCATGATTTTGTTGTTGGTGAAAGAGTCAAAAAATTTATTTCTCAAGCCTCCTATGACAGTGAATTTATTATTCTTCTACAACATTCAAACACTTACCAATTTTAGTTAAATTATTGAAATCAATAGTTTAAGCATTTTATTATTTATTTACATAAAATAAAATAGATTTATTTTTCATATCATTACATATATAATTTAAATATAAATTCTACCAATCATCTCACAATGGTGATATACTTGTAAGATTATGTTTTAAACTAAGTACATATAATACTTTTAAAATAATAACTGTTCTTCAAAAACCAACTTCACCAATACCTTTCATATGTCCTTTAGAGTGGTGTTGAAGTTTGACTGGGCCACTATAATATTAATTTAATGTATGAAAATGTTAAAATTTTCATATTAGGTTCCTAGAATAGACAATATATAAATATCATGAGTCTCTGATACTTAAAATGAATAATTCATGAAAAAAACAATTAGACTATTTTGGTACTGATGTTAACATGGGTACAACTATATTAGTATAATAAAAATTGGAACCCAGATTAATTTAATGCATTTATATGTTGGATGATTAGAAAATAAATCTATATAAATAAAATTTATAGTTCTTCCAAATGATTGTCTAAATATAAATGAACCCACATTGGTATAATTCCAATTAATTCTACTGTTAAAATAGGTTACACTATAAATACTTCCTATTGAAATTTTAACAAAATTAGTCTTATTTAAACTTGGTGATAAACATTGTTAACCATAATCATTTTTATTTTTTTAGATCCATTAAATACAACATTTTATCGTATTGATTATTTCCATTATCAAATCTCTATAAATTTTCTTTAATATTGATAAAATAATTATTTTAATTCATATTCTCTTTATTAATATTCCATTAATCTATATAAACTTCAAAATTTTCTATAGAAGTTATCGTACAATTTAATATTTTATTACTTTTGGTTCTTAAATTAGTTTCCAAATTTAGTTAAATAAGAAACAACAAAATTTTATATTATTTATTGATCATTTTCATTTACATCCAAACAGTTTTTGAACACTTAATTTATCTATTTTCATTTTAAATATTAAAAATAATAATTCTATTTAGATTTATCATTCTGGGAAATATAAAATTTTGAATTATTACATTCAATTTTTCATTTTTCATTCTCATTAATATACATCTATTTTTTAATTTTTAATATTTATTTTAGTGTAGATTTTAATTATCCTTAATCCATAAAATTGTAATTTTTCATTCACTTTATGAATTAGTTTAACATCAAAATTCATAGAATCAAAATCAGAACATGAATCAAAAACATTTTCAATTTTGATTTCTAGATAAATCACTATTTTAAAAATGTTAAGGATTAATTAAATTAGTATTGATATAATCATTTAACTCACACTATATACCCATCAGGTAAATATTCCCATTCTCCTAGTCACTTAAAGAATCACTACTAAGGTCAGAAATGTCAAAGGAGTCCTAACCTCCAAACTAATATTTCTTTTCTTTTCACCATTTCTATTTGTATATCATTGACTTTTTTATTTTACGATATTCAATCCTTATGTTACCTTTCTTTACACACTATAACAAGATAATTTTGAAACATAATTATATCTACAAGAATTAAATTTTCTATTTTTCATTCTTAACTTCATATTAAACTACTTATTTTGACCATTTCTTTTCATGAATCTAGAAATATTATTAAAAAATGGATTCATTTCCTTATCACATTCCTGAAACATATATTTAGAGGAATTATAGGTATCAATAAAATTGAGTTTACCTAATATACCATTTATCTTTGATGACTCCTCAATAGAAACTTTTTAAAACTCGAAATCATACTACAGTAGTGATCCTATTACATAATAAAATGTGTGTATAAAATTCTTACACATATTAATGGCCACCTTCTATGAATACCATATTTTTGGACGAGACCTTATTTCTATTTTTACATGATATATATTGTCCAAAACATCTCCAATATCACTCATACAATTATTAATACTTTAAAAACAATGTAACATCTGGTTTACATATTCTTCATCTCCCATCTTGAAGTCCAGGTATTCTTCTCAGAGTATTTCTAGTTAAATTCTCCTTTGATTTTCATTTTCATAGGGATCCACATGAAGTATCCTTCATATATCATGGTCTATCCTTCACACTGAAAATTTGTTTAGAAAATTCTACATATAGAATAGTATAAAATATTTTTACCTTTATAATTCATAACATATTTTATAATTTTATTTCCAACATGTGTCTCAAGATCCGATTTGGGTAGATCATATAGACTATCCATGATAATACAAGGATCCACACGTAACATTTTTACGTAGTCTTCCATTCAGTATTTATAGTGTCCATAGTCACTTCCATCAAATAATATGGGTTTTGTGGAATATATCGATTATTCATATTTGAACATGGAATCTTATAATAAATATATTCATTTATTCTATAGACTGTTAATTCTTAGATTTCATGTCACCATATTATTAAAAATAAACAACATACATAATTATAGAGGTTAACTATCCATTAAAGAAGTTTCTATGCTCTGTTATCAATTAATGGATTTATTGCAATATAATTAATTACTAGAGGTGGTGAATAATTGTTTAATAATTTTAAATACAAATCAATGAGAGTTTAAAAAATAATTTTTTACAGTTAGTAAATTCTTCTAGATATAAATTCTTGTAAAAATAAAATAAAATAAAATAAATATTTATATTTTTTCAGATAAAAAATATCATCATCTACTTCTAAACCTTCTCTACTCTTCGGAATATTGGTACCCACTAAGAACCTCACTTTTAAAGGAGTCAGAACCTATTATAGAAACTTCCATTTAGAAATACCTTAATTCACAACCTAGACTTTTTAAAGGAGACCAAAAATATCCTTTAACATGATTATTGATTAGGAGTTATAATATCGACTTCCATTTATGTTGTGGAATAATCAGATAATGCAATGCTTTATTTTGATGGAAAAATCATAAACCAAACTTGAATAAATACAAATAAAGGAATAAAATATTACAAAAATAATAAATAAATACAAATAAACCATAATATTGTTAAAATATATGGAAGATGATGAATCTTGATGATCACTAATCACTTTATTGGAACAATGTCAAATATTGATGTTCTTCTATGATTACAATTAAGGAATAGATGTTGTAGATGCTATGACAGAAACATGAATTATAACATAGTTTTATCACACCCAATCTATTAAAATATGTACATTGGAATAGTTTTTATCCCTAGAATATATTTCTAAAAACCTAATATCTCATTAATAAAACAAATATATAATATGACAATATTCAAACATTATAGTTTCATTTCTCATGTTAGTGCATAAAAAATATTACTATTACCATTGACTATAAATTTTGTGCTAAATAAAATTGAATAATTTCACTCTTTATTTATTTATGAAATATTATAATAAAACATTTAATTTTCTAAGTAAAATATATTTATATAATTCATAATTATAAAATAGTTGAAATAAAAATAATATACTTCTAGTTTTTTAACATAGTAAAAATTGATGAAAAACAGAGCATCATAGGTGGTTTAACTGCATGTAGGCATGTACAAAATATTTTTTAAATTATTTTTTACATGACTTATAATTATATTTTAACAAAATAAAATAATTCATTTATCTAAATATTAAATTTAATAGCATAAATTAAAATAAATATAAATAAATTTTTTCAAAAAATTATTTTGAACTAATGCTAGAATTATATACCTAGTGGTGGAATGATCTACCAATGTTTAGCGACAGATTGATCTACCATTGATTTCCAACAATTGATAGATCTACCATTATGGTATATTTATTGATAGTTATATCATTGATGTCCAATTTTAGATAAATATACCATCAATGTCCAATGTTGGATAGATTTACAGTTTATGTCCAATGGTAGATAGAACTATAGGTGGTACATGAGGATGCAATAGAGAACTAATGGTGGTGCATGGTGATGAAGAATGAAAATATAGATAAAACTAGTGAAGAAGTTATCTATAGGGAAAGGGGATATTATGATTATCGAATGGTTGAACGAATATCAAATTATCCGGTGTTTGATATCTACCAATGATAAAAAAAAGTGGTTGAACCAGAGCTGGTTGAATGTGTTTGACTTGAAGAAGAATAAGAAGGATGAACTACTTTGAGAAATTATAACATGAATGGAATTTTCTGGATACCATTACATGAAGATGATTAGGTAAAAATTACATATTTGATACACATTAGAATAAATATTACCCATATTGAAATGGATATGTGTGGGATTGAATGGATAGTTCGAGTGAAACCGATAAAATTTCTAAATGCAAGCCAATGTTTTTGAAAAATAATGAACACTATAACACTAATGTTGTCCCACATTATTTATGAGATGCGACGATCCTCTAGATTAACATACAATCCACGCTATCTCATACTTGATTTGTTTTTGATGGGTCATCACCTATATCCCATCACTCACATAGAAGCCATGGACTAGCTGACATACCAGGTCCAACCTATATGCCCTATGAGGAATTCCATATTATACTTTTACACATCCTAGTCTCTTAAGACCTCCTCTACCTCTATGTGGGACCTCGATGGCATGCCCTCCAATGGGGTTGATCCCACTGGTCCCCTAAGAGTAGTTTAGGGCTGTCATTGGTGGATCACATTGGTTGCATAATTTATTAGCTATGACAAACAAAAGAACAAACATTCAATAATTTAAATTATTAATAAAATTTAAACGATTTTAATCATTAAAAGACATTTACTATTTGAATAAAATTATAAATGTAAATATAAAAAAATAAATTTTTTTTTTTTAATTTTATGAAATGTGATGAAAGTTTAATTTATTAAAATAAATAAAAATGTTACAGTATTGAAATTAAATTAGAAATACTAAACACAATAATGATATTGAATATTCTCCAGAACCTTATATTTTTTGAGAATCCTCCCTCCATATCCAAATAATCAATAGGTTTCATATTCCATATCATAGATACCATGGATATGTTGTCATAAAACGTTCATAAAATCTATAGATCACATCCTAAGAAACACCAACCACATTCAGTTAATCAACCAAACAAAACTACCCGCCATGTGACCCAATCCACCATAATTAAATGTGAATAGTCCAAACCATCAATACGAACCTACTCTATCACGTCCATGACCCAACATAACATGTTCATATGAAATTAAAAAAACAATTCATCACTAGAAGTCCTCATCCTCCACCAAATAGAAAGAGACTCCATGTAATGGGATCACACATGAATATCAAATCAACATATCATACCAAAGACAGTACCCACTAGGGTTCTTTCAATATAGGATTTCTATATTGACATTCACCAAAAGGACCAATGAAAACTCATTTTCTACCTATAGAATTGGGAAAAAATTATTCCAACCATCAAAAAAACCTTCATATCCTACGGTTGAGAACTCATAGTCACGTAAGACCCCTAAGTAAACAATTTCATACCACTCACACAAGGGAAGGGTGTGAGGGATCATATCATTATATGAAGGTGAAAATCATCCTCACACCAATTCCAAAAATAATCTAAATAGAACTATCTTCTTAGGTATATTCTCCATCATTAGGACACATAGTCCCCCTGTTGGAGTATTAACCACCCCTAGAGAACCACTATGATATTATCAATGAATATTTTCCTAAATTACAATCACTAGCTAATGAATTCAGGTAACACCCTATGAGATCCTACTAGACCAACGGTACTATCATGGTAAGTTGTGGAATTATTAAGAATGGTTATTTGGAACCATAAAAAAAAGACTCAATGGAAGGTTTAGTTCATCTTCACCATTAACCTCAAAAGAAGAACATATTACTAATAAAAACCACTAGAACATCTTTTTATAGTTGTGTATATATGTATACATATGTCTCTCCTCAATGGAAAACCATGTCTCTCCCCTCTTAAAAAATACTCACACTCCTAAACATTTATAGGGAACAAATTCTCACAAAAAGAATGCTGGTGATCAATATCAGCATTTAGGAAACTGTGATCTAATCAATGCCATCATTTAAATCGTAAATAAACATTTAATTTCTCACCCCAACATTAAATATATTTATCTCACATCACAAAAATGTTTTATTTTAAGAAGGTTTCCATTAGTGGAAACTCTCTAGAAAACAAAATTCAAGGCTACGGTATCACTATAATCTACAACTCCAAAACATCCTACATGGAAAGAATAACTCATATATTTTCATCTTCTATGTGGGTCTAGGAAAAAGATAAATTTAATAATTATTTAAATTCACCAATTAAAGCCTAATAATAAACATTCTTCATTCATATCTTTCCATATCTCCAAATTTCATCACATTTCAGCTGACAAAAACTAGAAAAATGTGGTATTCATTGGAGTAGATTGACACATTACCCATATCTAAAAGTAATAAAAAACTATATCATCGATAAAAAACTTGTCAAAAAGAATCTGGTTCTATAATTTTTGTGTAACTGATATCAGCACTACCTCATATTGGAATGACCTCTAGTGAAACAACTCTGGATGGCATCAAGAAAAAACAAAAGCATGCTCCTAAATTTGATGTGATTTCCACCATGAAATCTCAATCAGCCAAATAATTCTCATGAGTCTCTTATAAAGTCATGGTCACAAGAAAACATGACCATAGTTCCTAAACGCCTCCTCATTATTCTTTAATCGAACAAAATAGGATGAAAATAGCACTAAAAATACTTATAAGGAACTCGACATGATGTCTATAACCTACGATGTGTATTCTAACAAGGTCTTGGTGACCTATAGATGACACAGATTTTTTAAAACAAACTACATCTAGAAAAAGGTCTCAAACTAAAACTTTGGTAGAGTAGTCTCATTATGAATTTGAGAAACAAATCATCCATTAACAACTCATTATGAAATATTGGAATCTTAATACATGAGTTAATATTTTGTTGAAAACATCATGATCTAGATGGTTATGTGAATCAGAAATACCAATTAATATTGTGTTTACATAAAATTAGACATTCCTCGTAATCCATTGGGGCCTCTACCTCTGGATTATACATATCATACCCAATCCATTATTAATCTCTTACAACTCAGTAGGAACCACCACTCACTCAAAAAATCCATTTTAATCACAAATTAGAGAGAAACTTTCATAGGTCAAATTGTATGAATTAAAAACTACACCTCATAATTGTCGAATTACGGGTGAGAGGCCCAACAACAAGAACATGCACAATATGACCTCACCTTTCTACACATGATGGTTAAAAGTGGGTTGAAACCTTTATTCGATATGGTGGACTAAAAATAATTATAGTATATGTGGATGAGGTGTATTATAAAGAACAAGAGATATTATATATGACTATTGTATGATTCATGTACCAACCATATCATAACCTATAATGGATTCCATAGAGATCCTAATCATCTATTAGGTTATCAGAGTCCTAGAAAAATTATACATTCTCCATCATACCAATTTCAATCTACCTTTTCGAATAATTGAAATAAAGACCCACTTAACGTAATTGGCTTATCATTCCAAATCTATTCCTCATAAGACGACTAACTCCAAACCCCAACATAAGGTAAAACCTTTATGTGTACCACTTTGACATGACCATGTATAGGAAGGGCCTTTTCTAAGCCGAAATAATATATATAGTTCCACACAAATCATATCAAATAGTCTTAGGGTTGTAAACTAATAGTGATTAATAATATCTTAAAATATGGAAGGTATTAGCCAATGTCAATTTAAAACTCAATACGCCCCTAAAATGGATAAAATGAACATCTACACCAACAAAATATATATAAATATATAATAAAGAAAACTCTATAAAATATATCCATCAATAATTTAATACAAATAAATCACTAAAAAGGTAAATACAATATAAAAGATCATTGAAAAATCTATAATATATTAGATACAGTACGTAGGGAATATCCACTAAACTATGAGTTCACCATGAATAATATTTTATGCCAACATTAAATTTCATTATAACCAATCCTCATATTATCTCCCTTAAATTTATATATTTTTTAATTTATATAGTTTGATAAATTATTCCAAATTTAATTACATTATTTTTAAACCTTCAATAGCTATAATAGTGGCTTATAAATATTTTTTTAGTGCATGTTGTTTCAGCCTATCATGTTTCTCCAAATTTTAGTTTTTTGATAATTAAATGTATTTTAATCTTAATTTTTAATGAATATATTCACACTATTTCACATAACTAGCAATTAAATTGTAGTGGGTTACACACCAATTTCCACTACCCATATTTTTTCAGAAATAGAATACAAACACACATTAGTAGATGAAGCTACATTGGTACAAATGGCCATAATATGAGAATTTATTAATTTTTTCTATGAAATTATTGTGAATTTATAAATAGTTGATCTCATTTTCCTATTTCATTGATAAGTGTCTCCATAGAGATATTAATATTTTACTAAAAACTATTGTCATTTATTTTTCTTTAATTAGTTTTTGAATATTCTTCAAAGGGTTTTTTCAAATTTCTCAATTGAATCATTAGAGCAGGATATCTCAGGTATAGAGAGATATTACAGTATTCATATGTTTTCACCTAATATTCAAATATCATCACCTTTACAATATGATACTAATGAACGCAATTCGCCTCCTGTATATAATATTCTAGATCCTTTTTGTTCTTTTTGATAATTTCCAACTAAACATATTTTCCATAAATAGATGATTTAAATAATTTATACATTTCATGGATCACATCAATAAATTAATTATTAATCCTAAATTTATTTAAAAAATCAATGTTAATCCTTCCTCAATGACTGAAATCATTTCATTTTAATGAAATATATATTTTTCCCTATCTTCGATTAGATTAGTGTGGGTGTCACATTTATCTAATCATTCAACTAATGTATTCTACATTTCATTGAATTATTATTCTAATTAAATATTATTATATTTTATTCCCTTAATAATTTGAAATATTTGTGTGGAACCCTTAACATTAACATTCCTCATATATTCCTTGGCCTCAATGTATAGGTCTTCAATGGATTTAATAAGATCATCATCATCACACCTAGAACATGTCTCATGAAATTAACTAATAATAATATATTTATTTGAACTAATACAACTATAATTTCATTATGGTAGTAGTGGTCAATCCTTTTTCTATTTTTAATATTTTATCATTTCATTAGCCTCTATTTTCTATCATTTTATGGGACATGAATGAAACCACAATTTCTTCTTTCGTAGTGATGAACACTAATTTTTCCATATAAGGATCCTATATGATCTCTTCAAATATGTATTCTTATTATTATGATAATTATAATTATGATGTAAAAATATTTCCCACCAAAGGAAACATTGTTTAATTAGATACTAGTTTGTTTTCCTATGAATTGGGGTGGTCACCGGGGGTAAATTAGGGTGATTTTATATTTTTCAAATTCTTAAATATAAAAAATATAACCTTTTAAGCCCCATATAAATACCTAAACCTATATTACCCATTCAAATAAAAATGTATCTTTGTATATTTTACCAAATAAATAACAACCACATGTAATGTGGAATATATAGTAAAAAAGAAACAAACTAGGTTTTTACTACCTTATGTCCCAATGTGGGTACATAATCCCTATTGTGGATTGTTTGAGTATATGTTATAGGTTTCTATAAGTATAAATTACTAATTACATGTTGATTGGGAGGTATCATCCTCTAAAAATGGTTATGTCTTTATAATCCCTTCTATCTCCTAATAGTAATTATAATATTATACAACATATTACTATTATTCAACAACACCTTCAAATCTAATGAAGTATATCAAAAATATTATCCATATACTGTTGCACCAAATAATGAGATCTATTTCTTCAATATATTATTCGTTAGAATTATGATATTCTATACAACTACATGAAAATATCCCTCTACAAACAACCAATCTCCAAAATCATTTATCAAATATGAACACTTACTTCTCGAAACATGTGTCTCTCCTGTGATTTTAAAAACACAATATCTCTTCAACATGAAAGTATCCACACCCTGATAAGAAATAGAAAAAATAGTGTTAGTATCTCCCTAAAATATAATTCATCTATCTTATTATGCATCTTCTATGATATGGATACTGTGGGATATCTTTTTAACCAAATTATCCTCCACTTTCATCTATCTTAATTCATAGGATCTATTATTAGAGTACCAAAGATTTATTTTTCCCGTGATAACCAATAATTATTTCTGTATATATAAGTATCAGCTCTCAATTCACTTTTATATTCACTTTCTTCTTCTTAAATTTTTAATCTTGAATCCCTATAATACAATTAACATATTTTAAATATTTAAATTACAATGGGATTATAATTTCCTAAAAAATAAATCACAAAGTATTTATACATAGTTCTTAGGAATACTCACTCTTCTTAAATTAATTTCCACCTTTTTATTATAGGAATAATTTTTTTCATTAAAATTAATTAACAATATTTCTATCATTAACAACTATTTTTATTCATGTTAAATCCTAATAAAATATTACTCCTATTAATTTTTATAACCATATTTAGATTATTTTCCATAAAATCCAAGAATGGTGACAATAAATTAGTCTTAATTACATCAAATAAGTATCTATTATATCAAATGAACTTTTAAAGAAAATGTGGGATACCAACAATGTTCAGAATATAGAAAATAATCTAACATCATAATAATTTACAAATCCATTCAAAGGAAAATAAAATCCTTTATAATTCATAACCATAATTATTCACCATTCAATGGAGGAAACATTCATTTTTGGATTGTGTTTAATGAGATCCTCAAATTGATAAGACATATTTTCCCATGTCTCCACATTCTCATCTTGAATTGTTTCCCCTCATTGTAATAACATATCACTAGTCTATTATATTTTTAAATCAATGAGGATTATTATTCATTAAATTAAATTCTCAATGGTCTTTCAAAAATTCTATGATAATCCTCCTTAAATATCATGAACAGTAAATTATCATATAACATTCTACGGTTCGAGTTCATGAGAAGCTCCTATATGTTTTCTGATTCAACAACCTTATTTTTGTGTTCATCAGCCCATTGGAAGATGCTTACTCTACTGGTGTATATTTCACTCCATTAGCTCAATGATCAATTTGTATAATAGACCCCATAGAATTATTCTTTAGGATTTAAATAGAATATTTAAAACTTTCTAGGGTGGTTTAAATTTTCATTTGAACCTATTAAGATGAGGGATAAGAAAATTAGAGTATTTTATACCTCTCCATGGACTCCACATATGATGAATAAATCAATCAGAATCCATAAGAGTGTTCTTTCCATTCATTAAAGAGGATCAAAGGTACTATTCTTTAAATTCCATATCCTTGGGATCTGAGGACCATGACTCAAAGGTAGAATCATTCTTCAATAAAATTCTTTCTAACCAACCTCATAAGAGGTGATTATCATCCTATCCTTCCTACAAAACAATTCCATATTTAGATAGGGGTGATTCGACTTCTCCAAGAACTATAAATTGATTTTAAGGACGATTACTGAAATGCCATCATTACCAATACTATCAATAAAGGGAGGCTTTCCATCTTCACCTATAGCATGTACATTCAGATCCCCTATTAGGCTTTCCTTGTGCACTAGTCCCAATCCATCTTCAGGCCCCGCTAAATTCTCATATCATGCATGTTTCTAAATATTTCCAATGAGTGATCCATCCTCACATATTTCCTATATCATGCCCTCATGTTAGGAATTACAAATACATCTCATGACATCTGTAAATGAAATATATTTCATTGAGCATCTTGTCAGCACTACACACACACCATCATCCTCCCCTGATCCTCCTTGGACATTCCTTAGCTTTCATCTTACAACCAATTCATGCCTCAAATGAAATTTTTTTTTCTCTATGTTCTATTATGAAAACACAATACTCTACTACCACTAGGATATTTAAAGATTCTCCAATTCTCTAGTGCCTAGTGGATCCACATCATGGAAGTTTCACACTAAACAATTGTTAATGTTGAGACCAAACATCCATGTATCATGTATGGGAATATCATCACTCATAGAAAGAAGAATATCTTGAAAATTTCTTATCACCCTATCATTTAAATCCTCCAACAATATCAAGTAATTCACTATTTAAAAATTCAAACTCGGCATGGAAATACCAATACAATGACGTCACTGTGAAGAGTGTCCTTAGAGGTAGAAGGAGGAATTGTAATGGGTCCTTGACACAAAAACAACTGGATTGTCGATTCTATATTCTAATTCAATCTCAATATAGAAAAAATCCAAGGGAGGTTTATAATTTTTATCCTCCACAAAAATATGGGGTTCAACGGGATGCCAGACCACTTTGGTCCTAGATTGTTCAACCATTAAATGTACCATAAGATTGCTTACCATAATAAATATGGAGGGAGTTTGGAATGATAGTGAAAACCATTGAAGATAGTCCCTATTATCCCCTTTCTTCAAGTCATGATTCAAATTAATATCAATGGAACAATGAAGGATAATTTAACAAATATTTTTGATAGAGTGTGAGTCATTGGACCACGCAAGGTCCATATCTTCATCAGAGGAAAAGAAATCATTATTTGTTGTGAGACAAGAAAACAAACCATTGTACGATGATGAAGACCCCATTGAGAGTTGATGAATCTTTCTACAACATCCACTAAACACCTTTGTCATCTGAAAAAAGAAACCAAGTTATGGTTATCTAGGGAAGATGATTTAGAAAACTCCATGAGGGAAATCAGAAGTCAAGGGGATCTAATTGAAAATCCAGGATCTTTTTGGGCGAGTATAATACCTAGGAAAATGAGGAGTAATCAAGAGACGGTGAAGGGTTAATAATAGAGGAATGATATAGATATAGAGGGAGAAAATATTCCATTTCCACCCTCCCCCTCAAGAAGGTGAGGGCCCAATGGTGTGACCAATGTCGGCGCAACCCTAGTGTACTTGAAGATAGGAAAGATGAGTGGCTCCAATATCTATTAGTCTTCATATCTGTATAAATAACTATAGTAGTATTTTTTTGTGGTTGTTTTATTCAAAACATCGTAGCCTCTAAAATTCTAGAATATTCATCAACTTAAATTTCATTCATACACTAGATTCAAAACAAGATATTATTCTTCTCGTTGTGAATATCATATTTCTCATCACCTTTACAAAATCAGAATATCATTGGTGATGTTTAATCCTTTTAGAAATAACATCAAAATCAAATGAATTAATCTCCATCAAGAATATTTTACTATAGATATCATTATATTTATTACAAGTAATTGATTCATAATATGGGCAATAAAGTATAGAATTTTTAAAAATTTCAAGATAACTACACCTTCTCAAGAGTAAATGACGCGTACAAAACACGGATGACATTAGAGAATATTTGATTATTTTTTCCCTTTATTAAATTTAAACACATTGGGGACCATTATAAACTATTATTGATACTCTAATGAACTAAAAAAGTTTCCTCCATTTATATAATTTTGGGTTCATCAATGATAATGACTCTTACAATTTTATAGTTAAATCATACTGATTTTCATATAGATCCCTACAACCACTCATATGAATCTTATGAATATTGATTGGACTCATAAATAGGGTATTGAAGATCTATATGGTATTAAATGGGTTTATACCTTAAAAAATACATTACTTTTCTAAGAAAAAAATGGCCCTTTTAAAGCCTTATTCTAATGTTAAATTATATTTACCTTCTCTATAATGACTCTTATGAACTCATATAATGAATCTTATGAAATATTTGGATGAATTTTATAAAATCTTGGGAAATTTTGGACTTGACCATTTTTCATCATCAGTGGATAATTTTAAAATACATCAATTTAGTATATACATTCATTAATTTGACATAGAAATTATATAATGACTTAAAATTACATTGGAATATTTCAGAATAATTCCACGACCATTTAGAATCAATTAAAAAGAATTAAAATAGTTAAAATCCTAAATTTAGAGTATTTTATTTAAAACCTCAATTCCATAATTAATACCAAATTTAACTCAATATTGACAAACATTAATTCAAGAGATATTAGAATCTAATTATAGAAGTCTTCCAGATCATTTATCCATGAATGGTTTCTCAATATTTCATCTGGAATTTAGTTATTTAACAACAAATTTATAATCATATCACTATCCAAATTCTCTTAATCCACAAAACTATGGTAGATATTGCATCAAACATTAACTACACTTGTTACGAACATGAAGATTAGATAAAAATCATATTATTTTCAATTTGAATCCTTATATCAAAATATCCACGTTCTCTAAAGAGACATCAATACTTTCCTATTGACAAGGGATGAATATTCACTCATCATCAATTTTCTATTACTACATCACCCAAGATATATATTGAAAATATTATTGGCCATAAAACAACAATACTCAGAATATATATTTAAAAATTAATATTTTACTTCAAAATAATAATTCATAATACCGACCATTGATCACACTAAATTGATTAAATGTAATCATGAATATGATTATCTCAATAAGAAATTAAGATATATTTAATTATGTTAAAAAAAATTACACGATTATAAAAATATAGATAATATATAAACCAAAAAATAGTGAATTTTTACCACACTTATCAATTAATGGATCTAATATAAGTATGGAGCACATTTTTAATTATACATTTATGATTTTTAACAAAATCAACCTCCAAAACTAGTTAATGTGTATTATTTATATAATGTTAATAAATTCATTAATCACAAAAATGGTAAATGAAATGTAATGGTAATCCACAATTACAAAAGGCATAACCAGATTTAATAAAAAGATATTTACAATTTTTACCACACATAAAAAGTAACTATATTCTTTAATGACTAGGATCTACCATGGACATACATTCTATTATCAACATAACAATGTTTATAATCATATATGGATTATACTTAACATAAGTATAATATGATGGCCAAACTAGGATAAGTTTTCAAATATGAAATTATCAATAAAGAAATTTTTTCCCAATTATAGTAGGTTATCCCACACTCCTTAAATGATATATGATATCAATGACCTTCAAAAAATGATATAAATCTGAACAATATTTTATTGTGATAATACAAGATATAATTCTTCCAAATCAATGATTATAATATATTCGAAGGAAGTGAATCTCATGTCTTAAAATGATAATCTTTATACTATGAAAATATATATACTGATTCACATTAGAATAGGAAATCATTTTTTTTATTATCTTCCTATTTCTTAGAAATATCTCTTTTATAATTGAGTCATGAATTATTTGTTGATCAATATCACTCACAAATATTCAATTTCAAATTGTTGGAAAAAAATTAGTTCTTCTTTTTCAAAAGACCCGTTCTGTAATTTTTAAGAATAAAACTCTTCATCTCATACCCTTTGATAATTAAAAATTTTATTTATACATATATTAATAGAAATTTGAACCTAAATAACTAAAATAATGGATTTTATCATTGGAATAATATTCCCTAACTATCATACCATTATCATTCCTCAACTAAATAGAATCAAGTAGAGTCAACATCATATTGATAAACAAACTATGATCCAACATTCCACATAAAATATGCCTTATATAGAAAAATTGGATTACGGTAATACTTCACCAAGTATGATTAATTTTTAACTCAAAATGTCATAATTTCATCAAAAACACATTTAGAAATCTCAAAATGAATTTAACTTTAATGTCCAAAAGAAATATAGATTTAAATAATCAAAATATAACTCATAATTTTTCTTCAATTTTGAATAAATATCTTTTTAATTTATAAACATTTTTATATCAATATCCCTTTATTTGTTAATTTATTTATTTTCTAATAAATATTTTCACTATAACTCTGTGATCATTACAAAAATTATTTTTAATGGAGTATATATTTATGTTTTATGAATTAAAATAATTCATAATTTAAAAATATGTTTTTTATTAAACTCAAATTATTATGTATGGTGGAATATAGTAATCCTGGTTGATTATAAAATGCACACCTTTTATATGTTTTGGGTACTATTATTGTTTCTAGAAATAATATTTATTATATTCATAATATATGGCCGACATTGAGTAGGAACTCTATTTATAATAGTTGAGTATATTTTTATTTTTATTTACTCATTTTAGTAATGGTAATGTGTCCCCAAAAATATTAACCTCAAATATTATCAACAAAAGATTTTCAATATAATATAATCATTACATTTTTAACTAAATTACTTCTATTCAATCAAAAAATACACCGCATTGAGTAAAAATTTAAAATAATATAATTTAAACTGTAATTACAATGAATTTTTATATTCAAACATATGTTCAGTAGAGAATTACATTCTTTTTAATAAATATTATTACTTTCAAAAAACATCAAAACATCACTATTTTTAAATTCACCAAATGAATATGTGTAATATAATTTAAATATCTATCAAACTTATTCAGGTATACCAATTATTTTCTAGACATTTCAATATGTTTTCATCATTAATGCATAAAAAAATTTATATACTAACATATAATCCTCATTAGAGAACAGATGTTTTATTAATATATATTTATATTTAATATATAATGTAATTAAACAAAATATTATTCAAAATATATATATTTAACTAGTAAATAAAATTTTCATCTTATATATTCAATTTTCAGCTTCCAAAAAACGTTTTTATTTGAAAAGAAATTTAAAGGAGGAATATAATAATATATAAAAATTATCAGAAATAATTTTTATAAAATATTTTTAAATCATTCAAAACCATAATATTCACAGAACCTTATTATCAAAGCATCCATAAGAAAATTATTCATGTTATTTCATAAAAAAACAAATTTTCTTCAAAATTATATGTATCCTGATTTTTTCACAAAACTCTTACATAGGCTTCAAAAAAGTCACCTCAACCATTGAATATTTTTCATGGAATATTTTTTAAAAATAAACAAATTAACCTTAACAGAAATAAATCATGATGAATGTAAGACTCATTATAACTCGACTTAAATAAAATCTTGTTTAATCAATTCAACCTTTACATTGATTTTTGATTTCATTTCAACTTCAATAATTGAAAAATATACATGAAAAAATGATCGGTCACATCATTATGGCTCTGTGAAAATTTTTCTAATCCATGATACATGCATATTTAATAAAACTACATTCCAAAAACCATTGTAACCAATCCCTCCATTTCTCGAACACCAGCATCATACACATTGTAACCCGAATTTATATTCTTATATCATGAAATAAAACATGCAAATGAACTCATTGATTTATCAATGATAATTAGTACAATATAGAATTTTAGGCCTTTAAAATGTACAATTTATTTACCTTTTAATGTATAAACATATCAATTATAGGGAAGGATACCATATAAAATTTTTATTTCTCCAAATATATTTTCAAATAATTTTCCACTTTTAAAATGAAACTCACGAATTATAATTAATCAAATTCATTTAAAATTTCAAATAGAAGTCATCACTACTATATTCAGTTAATAAAATATATTCCATAAAATAATTTATTTAGATTTTAATATATAATACACAATTATATACACCATAAATTTCAAAAAAATTATAGAGGTTTGTATTTTATTTGAATCACTAAACTTATGTAAGAAATCGATGTCAATTTTTCTATATTATCATTGTGAGAGATCATTATCAAATAATTTATGTTTTAAATTATTTAATTAATTTTATATATAAATATGAAATTTAAAATAAATAATATTAAACACCTGGCCCCTTGGATAACATTCCTATAATCTCACAAACAGGAAATCATATTAAAATAATTTTATTTCTTGTGGTATTGTGATTTAGTATAAATTAATGTTTTTCATTTTCATGTTTTGAGCCCCCAATAGGTCTATATGTTCTATAAATAGGTCTCTTCCTATTAAACAGACTTTGGAACACTAGATATGTAATTTATATGGATTACGATTAACGTAATATGATGATTAATAGTATATGGTCTTTATCTATGATTGTTGAACCACATCATCATGTTCTTTTTTTGTACATTAATTATTTAAGATATATTTAATTATATATAGTTTTTTATAATAAAAGTGGAGTGATTGTAATTTTTATTAAATTTCATATTTACTGGTGTTTATCCATTAGGTCGATTACCCTTTGGATTTCATCTATATTGGAAATGTGGTTAATTCACACCATGTCTAAAAATTAATAATACCACAAACCATTAGGACACTTCACAAACAAGAATCTCAAACACAATACACTGATGTTGATTGGTTGTTTTGGGAATTTCGAAAGATACTGAGAGGTCTAATTATGTAAGTTTTATCTCCTATTTCATATTCTAAGATAGAGAGTTGAGGCTATATCCAATAGTTTCTTCCTATAAAAGGTTCAATGAGGGTTAATTTTCTAGATAACTATATTGGTAATGATATTGTTATCTAGACAATCTTTTTGGAACTATCTTGGAGTAATGTGACATTGATGTCCCTCAAATTGATGAAATTGAACACATTATTATGAGATGAAATTGGGGAAAAATTTATTTCTATAGAAATGATATATATATTTAAATTTATTTTGAAAATTTTAGAGTTTTTATATTAAAGTAGATTAGGTTTAATAACTAGAACAGTAACATAATTATATTTTCATACCACTGGATTTATATTTTTCAATGATAGTAGATAGAAAAATATATCTTTACAGTAGAGTTCTAATAGAGTGACATTGGAGTTCTACTCATGTTTCTCAACCAAAATTAAGTTTCTGTAATTTTTTAAAATTTCATTAGGTTTGAAGTTAGAATAACCAAGTCATATAAGGAAATAAATGAAATGTAGGGTTCACTCCCGTTACATCACTTTACTTGTCATCATTATCTCTTTCATTGAGTGTTGTATCATGGCTGACATTAAAAAATAAATTTAGTTTCATAGATACAATTTCACACTAAGTGGTTACATGGTATTAATAATATGTATTCTCATTCTATAAAATTAATAAATATTTTTTTTGGTGTCAATAGTTGTTCGTCAGTTTCAACCTGATGGAGTAGATTAAACTAATGACCAAAATCTGTAGGCTATGAATGAAATAAATTTCTTAATAATTTTCATTTGTTTTTTTTCATTACACAGGTGATAATATGTGATAGAAATATATGACCATATAAAGGTGATGCATAGGGCATTATTTTTTTTGTAGAAATTAATAATTAAATTTTTATGAATTATAATGACCAAATTGGTCGCATCACAAATTCTGGATGATTTTTGGTTTTTTTTTCAAATGAATTCAATTATGGATAATATAGGTATACAAATTTTCACAGATATAAATGGGTACTTATCATTATAGGATAATTATGAAAAACATTTGGACAATAAGATTTAGTAAATGGATAATCTATCATTGAATGGATGGTATTCGGGTGGATTTGTGAGAGGGTTTTAATTGGGTCGATGGTTAGTCAGATAAAAAAATAATATTACATAGTTCTTGGTAAATAATAGTGTTTATTACATCATTGATTATGAAGTTATCTATTGATTATGTTATATAATGTATGATTGATATATTATACAGGTATGAATGTATATATCAAAGATCCGATGGCATGATATTTGGAAATATACCATACAATATGTATATCAAGGAAATGCATGTTCAAGATATTAATTTATGTAAATGGAATAGATATAAACATGTGAAATGAAATTATATATAACCATGGGTTTTCATACTAT
Source organism: Viscum album (assembly GCA_963277665.1). NCBI lineage: Eukaryota > Viridiplantae > Streptophyta > Magnoliopsida > Santalales > Viscaceae > Viscum > Viscum album. The sequence continues at coordinate 1,754,564,802 of OY728159.1, read as the reverse complement.
ATGTGAATGGGGTTTTGGGAAAAAATGTGGCATGTATACCAAAGGGGTTACTATACTTTATTCCATGGATAGTGTGACATATAGAACAGATGGATTTTTCATTATAGTATATAGTAAACAATTTTATATTATACAAGGTGTCATTTCATTTTATGTTATGGGAAATCTGTTTTAGGTAAACCAATTTATTACTACATTTTATGTAAAGGGACAATGAGATATGTTGACCATGGATTCATTTCGTAATAGGCTAGGGGAAATTTTTTATATGAACATGGGTATCATTTAATTATAGGATAGGGGTTGTAAGATATGTGGACTATGTGTTCATTATATTTTAAGTAATAGAGTTTTTATTTTATGTATATCATGTGGTACTCTATTTATAGGGTTCAAAATTATTAGTTCTAATTTTGTTTAGTGTGTCCAGATTCATAACATACATTATTGATTTTCAATCCCAAAAAATTTATAATAAAAATATTGTTTAGTCAATAAATGTATTATTCTATCAAACCAATTATAAATTGAAATTAATGATTCATCATTACATCGTAAATTGTATATGATTCTATTCCTACTGATATTCATCTTATTGTGTTCATTTATATTAACATTACATGTTGTCTCAGGATTCATGTGCAATCATAAATATTTATTTCACTACACATGTTTAACATCTTTTGGTGGTTCATATGGATTTTTTATACTCACACTACACATGTACAACCCAGAACACATATATATCATACAATTTTATATTATATATTTTTTATACCTTAGGTTAGAGTGTATTAACATTGAGAGGGGGTGAATTAATGGTTTTCCAAATACAAAATCACAATCAATATTTCTAACATAGTTCTTCATTAAAAAATATTATTAAATAAAATATATTAAATAATTTTAGGAGAATATAAAATAGGTATGTTGTAATATAATCCAACAACATCACCACACATCACATTTTGAAAACTGGTCGAATTGAACCTAATCACGAAAAAAATCCTGAATACATTAGTGGATTATACTCTTGAATCTGGGATATCCACCTCAATGTTTTTTATACGATACGTGATAAATCTTAATATTTTTATTCATCATCCATTTCTATATTATTAATGATTATAAAACAAACAATTGGTTTATGGTATAGAAGGAAGGGTAGGTAACCATTAATGCATTATACATTTCTATATAACACAAATTGATATTCATATCAAATATTTCGAAGAGAAAAAAACATTGAATGATCCTTGGTAATCAAGGAATTATTAATTGAAAAAATGTCATTGAGGCCCATAATCAAAAACCCCTGGTCATTATGAGTAATCCCTCCAACACACCTGATAAAATTAATACAAGATACATTTGTATATATCTTATAACCACATTCAAGATGTTATCAGTATATCAATTGGAAACTTTCCACTTTACAATTGGGACTTCAGATAGGAGAGTTATCTTGGATATAGACCATCCTGATAGGATAGATTCCCTTACCTTAGAGTATCATGTAAGGATACATTTGTTTTTATAATATTCAGTCATTATTTATATTTTTAGGAAAAAACTTTGTGTAAAATTGGTGGGATTTCACTATCATTGATATTAATATATTATCTATAATGAAAATTTCTAAGATAAAGAAGATATTTACAAACTATAAGTATTAGAAATTTATATGTGGACCTTAATAAGTCACCCAATCACAAATATCATTCTCATGTGTCTCTATACATTATATCAAGTGTGAACAATTGTTATCTTCCTAAATCATAGTGAAATAATCCTTGGAATGATCTATATAATTTATGTTTCATTACCTTAATCTTTTAGCAATTTATTTGTTTACATAATCTCGTATTTAAATATATAGAAGAAAAACAAGGCATAAAACCCCCTATTATGGTGTGATATTTAGACCCTAAATTCTTATCCAGTATCTATTTCCAAATTCTCAAAATATCCATAAAAATTTCATGATGTTAAAAAAAATTATCATATTGGTTTAAAATATATTTTTTATCTTCACATATCTATAACATTAAAGTTGCAATATGATGACTAAATTTGTAATGTAAAGGAACTAAAAAGTGTTTCACAACCCAAACACATTATGGTATGAAAACTACATGATAGTGTGGAATCAAATATAAGTTTTAATAATCTTTTTCTCTCTTATATAGTTATAAATACAAAAATAATGGACTCATAATATAGACATAATATGCATTTATGTTTAGCGTCCAACTCGTTCTGTCAAGAGAAATATTATATTAACCATGATGTTATTGAGATTATCTCTTAGATTCCCCTTTCTCAATTCACTTCATGATATTTACTAAATATATAATACTCATTAACCAAATAACCCATTGTTATTCAATATACACTTTTTATTTTTTATAAACATTAAAAACATAACATGGTCTACTATCTATAATTTGTTTACCAACACATCATTTCTCCCGCTTTAATGAAAACTATAAATTTCTCTGTCCCCATTGATAATCACCAAAAAAATGAAATTTAGTTTCATCAACCAAATAATATTACATCATTTGTATTATCCCCCATTATGTGCAAATATAATGTAATGAATGATGGAATGTCAACTATAAAATCTATTTGTATATTTGGAGTGAATGCACTAATAAAATAGTCATTGGTATAGGGAGACACCCTTTGTACATTATATTTTCATGATTTATACTACTTTATCTTTTATTAAAATATATTAATATGAAATATATTTACTTTCTACATTTTCTTGGATGAATTTTTATTTGAAATATATATGTTTTGACCTAGAATATTTCATTATATTCTTTTATAAGTTTATTTCACTTTCATTATCACACCCAATCACTAATGGTTATGTACCCATCAACCTAATTTATTTATGTTTTCAGTTAATCCACATCATTTATCTTATTTCTTTTGATAATGTAACATAATCAACATATAGTTTTCTAAAAGAGATTGAATTTTTAATTTTGGATTAAATAATAAATGAATCTTACCTTAATAAATGATCCACGTCCCTCAGTTATCTATCTATCACAAACATAAACTTCCCAGCATTAATTAGAATTTACATAAATAGGAAATTATGTTTATTTATCATAATAAAAAATATATTAAGGATTTATTTTGATTTAGAACATGATCTGTTCCACTACATCATGATGTGACTCCATGTGATTTCAATGTAATCTTGTGAAAATTGTAATTATGAACAAGATGTCTAGTCTAAACACATTAAGGTAGATTAGGTTTCCAATAAGCCTTTAAAACTCTATTTTATTAACAATCATACCTTATTTATCATCAAACAACTTGAAATCATGTTATATATGATTGTAACACTATCTTGATTCTTCTATTATGAGTATCCTCAACCACTCATGGGAAAAAAATTTCCACGAAAGTAAAAAAAAGTAATTTTCATAACTTATAAAACCTAAAATAAAGTCATCTCTCCAGTTTCTGACATCTCAAAATTTTTTCTCATTAGGGAAATAAATTTCTCTTAAGTGTATCTTTTTCTTTTAATAAGAAGAAAATTTTATCAATAAAAATATACACGATTATAGAGTTTTTGTCACCTTCCATGATGATTAGATTTCTCTCTACCATTCCTTTTTTTGAATTAAATACTCATTATGCTATTATTAAACATTAAATTCCATGATTGGGGTTTTATTCTTAGTCTAAAACAACTTTTCTTAATATTATAAATATTTAGAATCATCACCATCAGTTTATAACAACCTGATTATTCACTTTAAAACACTTCCCTTTATTAACCATTCAATAATGCTACAATTTTCAATTTGGGATAAACAATAGATCCTTTGATGACATATCAAAAGAAAAATTAAAATCATTTCATGCCTTATGACAAGAGACAAATTATCATTTAATTATATAGCCATAATTAAAAATTATCTCATGCATACATGGTCGTATTTTCTTTATAGTACATATCCTTCCACAATGGATTAATTTTTAAAACATATATAATCTTTATCACATTCTTATATTTAGGAAGTGAAACTAGCTCCCATGTTCCATTATTATCAATATGACTTAGTTATTCTTTTAAAACTATAATATAATCCACATGTTGTAATGAATATTTAAATGTTGTTGGTATAATTTATAAAATAAAACTATTCTGATTGAAAATTGTATGAATGATATATGTTTTCAAATCCTTTCTATTATATCGTTTTTTCTTCAAAGTATCATTTTTATAATGCCATTGAACACAGATCCCCTTTATTCTAGTCTTCCTCATCAACAAAAATATTAAAATAATTATGTGAATTTTTAAAACTTTTTTCAACATTCAAATAGTTTACATGTGGTATAGAACATTCCCCTAAAACATCTATAATATTATCATCAATAAGTAATTGTATAAAAAATAATTTTTTTAAAAAAACTATATTAAATGTTGTAAATGACGACTATTAGAATAGATAATATATATTGCATGTATTTTAACATATGTAATCAAATAATCAAAATTAGAATCCCTTAGGTGTAATATTTTAATAATGTTTTCCATGTAAATAAATCTTAAAATATTGTTTTTAACATAGTTTTAATGAAAACCAATATTAAAAACCTTTAAATAGAATAAAAAAAATTTAGTGTGACCTCTTTATTTATTTCCCTACATTAGAAAATTTGCAACTCTAATCCTTGTGAGTTATTATAACTATATTACTCAGAAAACTCCTATTTTCAAAACCATTTCTCCTATTACCTCTTTCATCACCCCCTTCTTCCACCATCAACCCATTTTCTCTATCATCAAAAGACTTTTACAACCACTGGTCCCCATCGCCTTCATTCATCATTCTGATTGTCTCTACTTCTTATGAGTGAAAACATTATTCCATTATTTTCATAATTTTTTAATTTTTAAGAATGATTCAATTTATGAATATGAATAAGTTGAAACCCCATTTTTATTACTTTTTTTGGAATTTTTGAATTTTTATATAGTGGAATGTACAATTTAAATTGTTTAGATGATGTTTTATTATGTATTAATTATATTTTTTCAAAAAACTAATAGTTAGGATGTTTTAATTTATAATTTTATTTACATAAATTATTTTAATTCATTATTAATTAGTTTATTTTATTTTTTTAATAAATTAAAATATTTTTTATTATATTCCTATTTATGTGTACAAATTTTTATTTTCAATATAAATTATATTATTTTTATTTGGGACTACATGTTTACATTTTTTGGATATATTTTATAACATATTAATATATTTTTAATATATAAGTTTTTATTTTATTAATTAATATGTCAAAATATTGTAGATAATTTAAATTTATTTTTTATAAAATTTAATTTCAAATGTATTTTTTTAGATGTATATGTTTATATATTTATATTTTTTTAAATTTATATGTTTTATGTTTTTAAATTTATTTGTTTATATATTTTTAATTTCAAAGAGTACACCTATATATGTTTTACTTTATCAATATATATATATATATATTAAATTTATATGTTTTAAAATATTATTATATGTTCATATATTTCTATTTTTATATGTTTATTCTTTCAATTAAATATATTTATATGTTTATATATTAATAATATTTATGTTTAAATGCATAAATGTATTTATTTATTAATTTTATATATTTACATATGTTTTAAATTTATATGTTTTATGTTATATTTTTATATGTTTTTCGAATATATATATATATATATATATATATATATATTTGTTTGTTTGTGTGTGTTTGTGTTCATGTATTTATTTATATATATATTATATAATAGTGTATATATAAGGTTTAAATTTATATAATTTTATATATGATATACATAGATATACATGTTGGAATATATTAATATATTTTTAATTTGAATTATTTTTTATGTAATCAATTGATCATAGTTGGATAAATACATGGAAGACAAGTTATGAATATGAATAAGGAGTTGATGATTTCCTAGAATTTTCTAAATAGAATCTAGAAAACAAAGACATTTTTTCATTCCATGTGTGAAGTGCTTTAATATGTTACAATTGGGTTCCAATGAAATCAAGGACCATCTAATTTATATTGTTTTAATCTTATTTATACACAATAAATGCAAAATGGTGAAATAACATATAATTAATGATCTAACATTGATGAAGTTATTCAATTTTAGACATTGTATTATCTAGATGAATTAATTAATGATATTGACATTGAAACCATTGAAAATATTGAAATTTTTGATTGATTCTATAGAGATACTAAAAACCACAATAACTAGGTTGTAAAAAATTTAAAATGTGAGTAATAGTACTATGATTGGTTAAATTAAAATAAATAAATGGTTAGAGTGAAAAATGTTTCATTTTTTTCATTAAATTTTGAAAGAGATACATCCAAATGCAATGACAATATTGATTTCAATCCTGATGTAAAAATAATATGATGTCTAATGGTACTTCGGTATAATAAAATACCTACTTAACTAGATGAATGTGTTTCTTGTAAGAAGTAATGTTAATGTTTATCAAAATGTTAAATTTTTTGAGAATTATGATAAAAAAATTGATGGAAATTCCAACATTGATTCATTCCTAAAGAAATTGACCAAACCTGAATGTAAAAAAATTTTGTATTCTGAAATATATCCCTATTTTAAGTGTTTATTTTCAAATTAAAATAATGTAAATTTATTAAAATATCATAAAATGTGTGAATCTCTTATACAAACAAACATCACCCGATTGATTCACTATAATATAAGAGATTACATAAGAACTTTTCTAATTTTGTAGAAGAAGTTAGAAATCATTGGGTAGGAGTGTGTACAAATTGAATGTAGAAATATTGAATGTTTAGTGAAAAAAAGAGTTTATGTTATTTTAATTTTATATTTTTCAATAACTACTCACATATATGTATAAAGAAAATAATATCTTATGTGTATCTTAAGGATTTTTGGACCAAAAAAACATTGAAACAATATTTATTATTAACTATCAACATGACTTAGTGATTTAAAATATCAATGGAAAATAAAATTTAAAGTGTTTCATTAATACAAATAAAACTATATTTTTTTATGATATGTTAATGTTAACTATTAATGACTTTCTTGGGTATGAAAACTTATCTGCATTCATTGTAAAATTACATAAATCGATTCTAATTTTTTAATATGGGACATCTTAAGATTAATTTAATAATGAAAAAAATAATGCTTACACAACCCATAAAATATTTTTTTAATGTATAATCCTTATTCAATAATGAGAATGGAAATTTAATAGTTTTAGTGAGTATGATTATCCCCACAACCATTTACAATTTAAGAATATTAAAATAAGTTGAAAGCAAATATATCACATTAAGGCTGATCGAAACATCTAGTCATAAAAAAATATGAAATAAATAGTGAAACATCTTTGATATACCTCATTACTAATTTTTTAGGTATAGTGAAACATAGATGTTATCGATGTTGAGAAAAACATATGTTATATTTTGATTATAAAATTTTTATATAAAAAAGAAATATAAAACATGGATATCATGTAATATTGAATGTAATTTATAGTGGAATATGTTTGGAATTAGCTCCCACTATGAAAGGAAAAAAATTACATATTTACCTTTGACATTCCACATGTTAATAAAGAGTGTAAAAATGATTTTTGTCAATATCATCTTGTTATTAAAATAACAAATATTATTTAAATTTGAATGAATTGGGGGTTTTAAAGGATTTTATTTTAATATATATGAAATCTCATGAAAATCATGTTTTAATACAATATAAACTGTATATTGAACCACATGGCATATTTTTGTTTCCTATTAAAAACTTATCATCTTGTAATGGTTCTCTTTACATTCAATTTTCATCGATTTCATGGATAATAATATATTTAATACATAGAATAATTAATCTATTTGCATCCTTTTTCTTCAACATATGTATATTCCACTATCATTATTAATATATTGGTATATTTAGTGATTAATTTTTTGTGAGTGGTATGGTTATCTAGGCTTGTATATTTATGTCATACATTTGATTTTAAATGAAATATAAAAATTATTAAGGGATATGTTAAAAAAATCAAAGGCTAGATGGATATATTATTTCGAAATATATTTTATAGGAGGTGTTTAATTAATATAATAAATAGTTTTACGAAATTTTGTACATTTTTTCACCCTATATTTCGGAATTTGATAATCAATAGTGAAGTTATGGGGATTTGTAATACCCTATTATACTAGTATATATTTTTATTTTGATAAATATAGTGTGTTCGACAGCTTTTGATACATGAAACCCTGATGTAATATAAATAATTCATTATTATTATAAAAAATAAATTTCACTATATTTCATATTGATTAATCATAATTATAACAATAACTGATTTTGGAAAAATTAAAAGTTACAAATTCACTTATGAAAATATAAAATATTCTTATGAAATTGGGTTTGGCAAAAAATAATTTTGTTAAATTTAATATTTTTAAAAATTGAAATCAAGAAAATAAATTCAAAAAATTCATTGAATGATTAAAAAAATATAGTAATAGAATTCAACAAAAAATTAAATAACTATAAAAAATAGAAATTTAATTATTCCTCAAATAAAAAAATAATTTGTTAAAAAAAATATTTTTGGTGTTCATTTTATATGATTTAATTAATAGTTAAAATTTTAAAATTTTAAGTATTAGTTATATTCATTTTAATTATGTATATGTTTATAAATATTACCAATAATTTAATGACTATTATTTTGTAAGTAATTAGTATAGTTTTATTTTTATCTTTAGTAATAAATTTTCTTAAATATTCTTTTTTCTATGTTATGTATATATATCTAAAATTTATTTTTATCAATTTATCAAATTTAATCTAGAAGAACAAATATTAGATTTGGAATCAACATGTTAATTTTTTTCCAAAGGATAATTTCAAATTAAGTGGAAAAAAAATAAATTATTAAGGAAACATTTAGTTATTTTTAGATATGATAAAATGTGTTAAAAAGAGAAATTAAGTAATAATGTGAAATAAATAACACAAAAAATATATCTAAATGTATGGATGAGATAATTTTAAACAACCCCCATTAATTACCTATTATTTTTTCTCTTCTGTCTCCATGAATTTTTGAAATATAAAATATATTATGTAATGGGTGTTTGTGAAAATACCACCCAAGATCACCAATAAAAGGACCAATCATATATTAAACACATACCATGTCATTACATAACATATATTTTGTTCACTACCTAATTTATCTACCTAACATTCTTATCACACATTTGATATCCCTTGGTGACAAGAAGAAGTCACAACCCCTCATTTTCATGAAGATCAATGTAAGGATATCTAAACCATGAATGTAAATATTATATTCACTTTAATGGATATTCATTATCTTTTTAATACACATCTAAGTTAATTTAATTTATATATTTATTTATTTTTAAATCATTAATCTTTTGTAAATGTGATATTATTACTATAGAATAACATGTTATTACTCAGTAAATCACTATGACATTTTATTATTCATGTAGGTTTTAGCTCCTACATGAATTATTTTTTACATTTACATTATAAATTATATTGAATTCATAAATAATGGTAATAATAAATAATAATTATTAATTTAATAATTTTCCATAATTCTATGATGGTAATATATATAAGTATATTCACTAATAAATCAATTCTTTTTGTTGAATCGAAATTCACAAAATAAGAAATTATTAATAATTCAATGCGAACATTCACTAAAAGGTCAATTAAATGAACATGGGACTATATGAATATATTAAATTAATATATTAAATCTATATGAACATCATGTTAGTGATTAACACATTATCATGAAAAATGGACTGAAACCACCAAACCAAAGTGTGTGCAGAAAATTCTAGGTCAGAAAGATAAAAGATGATGGTCTAGAAGGTTGGGGATGAATAAACCATTCTTAAAATTATAGATCCATTAAAATAATGAGGTAATTTAATGAAATGATAAATGAATAGTAAAATAAATATTTATTATATTTTTTCCATATAATTAACAAATCCCCTCTTTACACCCCAACCAATTAAAAATGACACCAAATATGAAATAGAGTGGCAGATAGGGAGATAGATAATTTTATAATTGGAGAAATATAATACAAATATTTTACAACTGATGAGTCCCATACTAGAATATTGCTGGGAGAATCTCCAAAACTAACCACATAGCCTTTTCGAAGCATATAGATCCCAGGATTATCTATATTGAGTAGTCTCAACGTTAGTGTATAACTTTTGGTCTAATGAGCATAAACAAAGGAATAATTTTAATATATAGAATAACATATGTGTGAAATTTTTTAATCCAAAAACCATACCTAGATTGAAAATAGAAAAAAATTGTTATAACATAATAAAATCAAAAAGATTGTTGAAGATAACACAATTTGTGTAGGAACTTTTGGAAATGTATACGATATAATTTGTGTGCTCTGAAAATTATCATCATCCAAAAAAGTGTAAGGTGTTGTGTTTTTATTGGTCCCATTAATAAGGTATTTTCTATGTATCCCTATTTATTGGATCAAAACCCATGTAGTTCAGTGTATCTTAGCAGGACACATCATTCCATTTCGGGTCATGTGATAAGAAATTTTTTTGTTCTTTTTAAAATTTTGCATCCATAACCCATTGAAGTTCCGTTTAAGGTCATTCATATAAGACTTATGAGGAGTTGGTATTGAGATTTATTTAATTTTCATGTTAATATTGATTAATATGAATAAAATACCATGTTTTTTTGTTTCATAGTGTTTAATTTCATGAGATATGACTGACCCATGTAGTTTATCATCATGTGGTTGGGACGTATGCTATGCAGATTAAATTCAGGAACATAGTACTTCAAGTTGAAAGGATTCTATTAAGCTGTATCATGGAAATTAAATATGGTCTACCCTTTCATATTTTACTCTTTTTTGTTAACTAAATAAGAGATTAGACATAATATCTTGTGTGGAATGTTACCCTTTGAGGGTGGTTTCATTAGGGATATGGCCTCATGAAAATGATTTGGGTCTTACTTATGAGTGATCCATATATATGTATATATCAATAATATTACATAATGATGGCATCTTCATTGAGGGAATTATTTTCGAATACACTAATTAATTGGACCGTATCCTACCTATGGATAGGAGTGAAATATTTTTGGGATTACACATATATTTCTCAGTCCATGCTTTAGAAAAACAAACATGGATTCTACTGATAGATGCTTATCTTGGTCACTGAATCAAGTAAAGGAATGATTTTAATGCATATAGAAGATATAATGACATGGACCCTCTAGGATTATTTATTTGGAAAAAGGGGACCACTAGGTTCCTAGTTTTATAAGTTGTTGGGTATGGGTCGGAAATTTTTTTAAATTTGAGCCAAGTGAAGATTCACTAGTATCCTCCTGATAAGAACCCTTGTTATTAAGGGAATATATTATCTTGATTACCCTAGGAGATCTATTATTTAGTTTTCACTTCACAATATAGGTCTACTATAAATATAATACATGAATGATAAAGTTTGTGCTGATGTACCAATCATCTTAATTAACCATGTATGTTTAATGGTTTGGGAGGAATCATTAGTGGAATGGTTATTTAGGGGTTTTGGTGTTGGTAAAAAACTAAATAAGTTAATTTGGGTTGATTTATGACTAATATATTTTCTAACTGAAGGAATTGATGTAAAGGAGGTTTGAACACCCACAGATAGGTTTCTTCATGAAATAGAAATCCTTGGATCGCATGTTTTATAGTCAAGGACCATAATAAAAAGATAATTAAGAACCCTAGGTTGCCCCCAATTCTCAATGGAGATACTAGCTACATAAATGGGGGTATATCCTGCATATATCTGGGTTTAAATGTCATATGTGAGGGGTTATATGTGAGATGAACTCTATGAATGTTGTTCCCAAGGAATTATCTATGTATGAAACTCATGGGATTTTCGGGTGAAGGATCATTTTTGTTTGGAACCTGTAATTGAACCTAATAAATGTTTCTTCGTGAAGGATCATAATAATTGGCTCTTCATATAAATTCCACACATATGGGGCCTTGTAGAGTATTGTTATGGTTGGTACCTCATAATAGATCATTGGGGTATGTTTCCTTTCTATTCCTTTTTTGGATTTGAATTGTGAATTTCTTATGGTATTTATTTAAAGGCTCGTGAAAAGAAAGGATCTTTTGAATAATATTGTTCTTCTCTCAAAGGGAGTCCTCAAAGATGAAATAAAATAGTTTTATAGATGTGTTATTTATCAAAAATTATTCTTGATATTTATTTCCACAAACTTCTTATTCATCTCTCTAATGTATGATATCAAATAAAAATAATATCTCCAGATATGGTATGCTCCCATAGATGAAGTTATTATCCATATTGAAAAGGGTGTTTAGTTATAAAAGAACATCATGCCTCTAAAAACCACATTATTCATCCTCAAATAATCATTGTCTATGAAACCTTGTGTAGGTATATAAGTAATAATATGATAATGAAAGTAACATAGAGAGAAAAGAGACCTCTAGAGAGTGGGGGGAGTAAGCGATCAGGCTGTAACTATTCCACTCCACTCCAAACAAACTCTAGTTGCCCATGCTAAATAGGGTATTAATGTATTTTCCACTTTTGAGTGATCATTTTTTTGAAATATCATTTTATTTAATTCTTTCTTATGATGTTTATAATTTCAATCATTCATAAAAATGATCATTTTAAACTTGTCATCAAAATTTCATAGGAATCAACATTTTGTTTCATTGTTCTTGACCTTATTGGGGTTTTTGACTAAATAATTTTAATATGTTTCAAACCCAAGGATATATCATCGTTATTATTTTATAAAATTTCGATCAATGTTCTTCTTAATTATGATTATTTAGGAATATATTTGGTTGATTTGAATAATCATGGTATCTCTCTATGACCACATTTGTTAAATATTTGATGTAAATTCTCAATGATTTGAAATTTGTTAGATATTTATATATTCATACTTTCATTTTTGTGGAATTTTTTCAAAATCGATTTTATTACCCATTGATATAGGCTCCATTTTAATTCTAGGTACTTTCATATGATTTCAATAGTACATCACCTTGTTCACATGTCTAATACAACACCAATAGTTTCAAATAACTATATTTCTTTTCCTCTGAATAGTAATATGGGAAATTTTTGTTACATTAATTTTTGATGCATTTGATATATTTTTTAGGCTTACAATTAGTTAAATCATCTTCGACATATACTTCCATACACCCAAGATATATTGGTGGTTTTATCACTATTTTTTGTAACACAATTTGTTCAAATAATAAATTATAACATAAAATGTGAATGAAAACTGTTTTAGTGTAAATAATATATCTTGGATAAATTATGACATTTAATTAGGTCTAAAAATTTATTTTTCATAAAATGTTCTCAATCTCTTCATTCTATATAATAGAGGTCTCTTTGATCAAAAAACATCCATATATATCATTACTGATAAGAGTATATTTTCAATAGCTTGATAGGATTATGCTCAAGGAATTTCCATGATTACTAGTTTATCCTTCAATTCACGACACACCATCTTGAGTAATTTCTTATCATCCTCATCTAATCTCACATTTTATTTAAAATATATTTAGATATTCTCAAAATTATCATCATACATCTTACTTTATTCATACAATAAATTGTCAACCACCTTTATATTTTCTACTTTAATTCAAAACTAAATATTATTTACATAAATACGTTGCTTATTATTATCATATAATGTATGGTACTTTTTAATATGTTGTTATACAATTTTATCTTTTATATGGATTTCATATAACTTCTCCATCCGAAATTTGTTTTATTTTTTTTCTAGATCATTATTTATAGAACTCTTGACATCCAATTTCTTTGAGGAGATCTATGATCATCGTTAAATTTTCATGTACTATTTTCTCACTATACTAAAAATCAACATAACAATGAAAGATATACCCCTAAATTTTTTTTATAATCCCATAAATGTAAATAAAAACAATTTTAAGAACATCGTGAAATTTCATCCATAAAACATAATATATATATATAATAACTCAATTCTTCGTAGGAATGATTGTTACCACTTTATCATGATTATTCTATAAGAAATCATAGTATTATGTCTATACAAACTCTTTATCTTTTGACATTGAGCAATATTCAAAGAATAAATGGTTTTCCATCATTTAACTAGTGGGGTTTTTAACCATATCTCCTTTTTCATGCATTATCCGATTTATTGGTTGATTATGTCATATAGAAGTTGATATTTTTCCATGTTTACATGAGAGAGATAACTACTTCAACTATATCAATTCATTACAAAATTAATAGTATTACAAAAAGGGTTCTAATTCAAATAAGTAGTTGATAGATCATCTCTAAATATACAATTCATAGTTAATTATTAAAATATCTGAAAAAAATTAAATTCGTTAAACCTATATATTTTCGGGAATAAAAATAGAGGTGGAATCATGGATATTATAATAATTCATATGATCACTTAGGAAGTGGAAATCATTATGTGGGGGGTTAATTAGTGTTGTATTGTCTATTAATTTTTTTTTTATTTTTACCTTCTTTACCTATACCTTTATTTGAGGAATGGGTATCTCACTTATTTTATCACCTTTGGTTAATATTCATGTAGAATAAGTATGAAATAAAATAAATAATGTTAAATGGGTTTTATAAAAATGGTTAACCCCATGATAGATAAACACTTCCATGGTGTATGGTGGATTTTACTCCACCTTTTTATAGATCCCCTTTTATTATCAAGATAAATCATAATAAATGGTATAACTATAACAACCACATAAAACATGCTCTGATCCAGTGTTGAAACTGTAAAATTTATATTTCCATCTTTGATGTTGATCATTATGACCCAATTATTTTTCTTCCAAACCATACAACATCAGAAGTCAAATTTGTTCTAATTAAATTCACAAGGACATTTCAGGTTTACAGTTGCAGATAATCTGAAAAAACTGATATACAATCAATAACCATGTTGTAAATTAATACTTTCCGCAACATAACCCCAATTTTATGATTTCATGTAAACTCATCATCATAATCCATATGAAATTAAATGTAGAAATAATTACTTCAACCTCATTATTTATAACCTGGTGAAAATAAACCCAAATAAGGGTGATCCTAAATGACCAATATGTGAAAAAGTAATCATTAAAAAATAAATTTCATTTCTTAGAAAAGGAAGGGAAAAAATATATGATTAAAAAAATCAAATTTCATGAGTATAATATTAGAATATTTTTACCCATAATTACAAACATAATTAAACAAGGAAACATGACATGAGGGTTTAATGATGGAAAGGGTCTTTAGAATCAATAATCATGAGCCATGTGATACCAATATTGATTAAATGATACATCATAAACCCATATAAATCATAAATAAAACATATAGTTATATTGTGAAGCTATTTTCCTTTAACAATTATAGAAACTTAATCATTGGAATATCCATATGATCAACTTCCAATATATTTATTTAGAGAACATAATCATTACTTAATGAATTCGAGTTTTTTCTGGGTTCACCCATTGTTTAAGCTATAATATGCTTAATCATCACTATATGGGACACCCCATCATATAAGATATAATAGGCTCACATAATTAAATCTATGTCACCCCATCATAGAGGTAGTAAAGGGATCTCTTAGTTCTATATACGCCACCACATCATATAAGCTATTATAATACCACCTGATGCTTTCTTGGAGGCCCCAAAAAATAAGTAATAACTATGAATCAAAAAACTGAATAAATTAATAATAATTTTGAAATAAAATTCATAAAAATTAATTATTCTATTAATAACTTGGGTAACCAATGGAATGGAAACTTGTTCCATGACAATATGTTTGAAACATTATTAACCTATTGAAATGAAATGGATTCTAGTACAATATCATAATCCGCCCATTGAAATAATAAGAATTGTATCAATACCAAATATCCCTAATGGATAATATAGATATATGGTTCAAGAAAACAAGGGCATATGATTTCACTGAAAAGAAACTTGAACATAATAAATCCCAAAAGAAAGGATATTTTACAATAAAGCCAAGTGTGGTTTGGTAACATACCTTCATAAACCCCATAAAAGTACAATGTTAAATGAAACATAAAATATCATGATAATATGGAAAACAATGATATAAAAAGTAAAAGGGTCTGTATATACACCTTATAACTAAATATAGGTGAATAACCTGACATAAGTCTCAACGAAGGAAAACTGAGATAAAAATATCTAACCATTTTTTTAATATTTCAAAACTATAAATCCCATGAAAAGGTGATCCTAAAATTGAAATTTACTTTACCTTAAATTTAAAATATGAATCATAAAATACACTAATAAGAATCATATACAAAACACAACTAAAAAATTGGTGAATAAGGAATATATCTCAGCGAAATAAAAGTGTGATGAATGAAACCCTTACCTCAAACTTATATTTTGTTTTTCATGTCTTATCCTCTTGTATAATGCTTTCAAAAAATTTATTAACTTATTAAAGAACCATATTAAAATTTATATTATCATATATGATCTATTTATAAAATATTATCACCTATTTGTTAATAATATTTTATTATTTTCATATTTTTGGGTTCTAATTTCCTTGTTTTCTCATATGTTCTTTATTAAGAAAACAATAATTATTTTTAATATAATAAAGTTATATCATATAAAAAATAACATTAATGAAATAATTATCATATTTATACTTAATTGGATTGATTTATTCTAAAATAAGACTTATATGATGAGGGAAAGTAACGTGGGTTGTGATTTGGGTAGGGCATGGATGAGCCAAATGGAATGAGAAGAGTGAATAATTTAGGGGAGAGATTTCCCTTTTATAATTGAGGGGGAGTGGATTTTTTTAAAATTACAAAAAATATTCACCATTGGGAGGATAATATTACCGCAAGTGGCTCAAGAATTGATTGTTAATGGGTTATAGGTATTTTATAGATGATCCACACATCCATCACAAAATTAAATAAATGTTTTAGACATTTTTTCTTTAACATATATGTTTCGTTATTTCTACCATTTTGGTATATAACCATGATAACTACGTTTCTAACCCAGGTAATTTATTTTTTAATACTAAAAATGATACTTATTAGATACATTGGACCCACTAATTTTAAATATGAAATTCAACTTATTAAAAAGATCATGTGGGTTGAAAATTAATTTTAACATAATCGCATGTAGTTAGAAAGCCATTATTTAACCTTAATAATTATAACAAACTTTTTAATATTTAGAGGTCAATTTAAAAACTATTAGAAAAATTTGACCTTTAACATACCATAGTTGATATATTAAAAGATTTAAAACTCAATTGAAAAAATATTGGATTTTGAAGAATTTTAAATCATATAATAAAATATAATTTATTAATAAAATAACATCAATTTCAATTTTGACATAATTTATTTAATTAGAATTTAAAATTATCAAGAAATGGATGGAATTAGAATTTATTATTTTAACACATGTTTAAAGTGAAAAATTCTTCTACAAAAATAAAGGAACACAGTAAATCATTAAATTACTTCAATTTTAATATATTTATTATCATTAATTTTATTTCATTAATAAGTAAATAATTAATTCATTGGAATTTATTAATCATTTTTAACTAATTATTTCATATCTGATAATTAATGTTAAATTATTATGATAAAAAGTATTCATTTAAATTTCAAAATAACATTCATAACTGAACCTATGTTGTTTTCCCCCTATATCAAATATTTATAGATATTAAAAGCAAGGAAGGTTTATTTATTATCTTATTCATCACTTAACATGTTATATGGGTCATATTCAGAGGAATTTGTTATGAAATTTCCATATTTTTATGTATTTTATTTTCAAGTTCAAAAAAGACTCATAAAAAATCAATATAATATATTATATTCTTTATACTCTTTTCATTTTAGTTTAACCCCAGATATATCTATTTTTACCTTTACCGAAGTAAATAATTGATTTTAAATTTCTCACTATTGATGTTGGGCAGAAATTAATTTGAAATTATTATATATTATAATTTATTATCGATAAAAATTTGAAATCCATCTTTACATAATACAATTCACATAACTAGAAAAAAATAATTTAAAACTAACCCTAAATACATGATGAGAAATCGAGTTTTTAAATCAGAAATGCACCAAAGATAATAATATTTTTATATCAAAGTTAAAAATTATAATAATTATAATGAAATAAATTTTAGTAATTGATATAAAATTTAACTAATATTACATTAAATACAATTCAATGTAAAATTTTACATGATAAATTAAATAAATGAAAATGGATTTTTTAATGAAAATTCATTGTTTTCACAATTCATCTGAAAAAAATGATAATTTACAGAAAAGTACCAAAATTTCACACTTTGATAATTTGGAAATTAAAATTTAAAATATTATGTTTATTTTTAAAATATATTTTCTAAAATTGGTAAAAATTAATTTTATGATTGTGCGCAAAGCACAGTTAATCCTTCCTTAAGATAAATATTATTTTTTGAAAACATATCTTTTTCATTGAAATGATTCTTATTTTATTTATAATCAATATATTTACATTTTATTTATGTTTAAACCATAAATTATTCATAATTATGTTATTATAATTCATACCCTCAAATATAATATTCAGGTTATTACAGTTATATATATTGTCGGACATTTATTCTTGGTGTTGCATGTCCTTTATGCTATCAAAAATAATTTTCCTCTTGTAAAAAAATTAGTTCATAAAGATATCCTTGGACTTATAATCATGGATCCAAGTTGGTAAAAATAATGAATCAAATTATTGGTATTTTAGGCTCTAGATCCATCCATCTTTTCGTATATATTCATTCTCAAGGTCTCCCTATATAAAAATAAAAAATTAATTTACAACCCTATGATATATGAATAACATAGGACTAATTACTTGTATTATAGGATTATCATATATTGGATTATTAATTAATCTTATTATTTAGTGGGAATGATTATAATTAAAATCAAGTTCGAAATTCTTCTTTTTTCATTCTTCCCCACATCAGAACAATATTTCTAAAATAGAGTAATATCTCTCTTTGGATTTAATAAACATAATATGTAGTATGAATGTACAATCAAGTATCTCCCTCTCACCATATGTTCAACCTCACAAAATCATTGGGGAAATTAATATAATTAAATCTATTTATTTATTTTTTCCTTCTTGTAATATATATATTCATATAACACAAGATTATTAGTTAACTTTTATTCACTATTATTTTCGATATTCAATGAAATATAAAACTGATCAAAGATAGTATCCCTTAATTATCTTAATATATCCATATTTTAATTGCTACATGATATCTATATTATCATTTCTTTATATCTCGATGATAACCATTTATTGTAATTGTATTTGATTCATTAATAACCCCAAAAAACTATTGCATGTTAACCCTTTCATGTTTATCAAAAACATTCACAGTAAATATTAATGTTTTCAAGATTATATCATATAATAGAAACTCATTCTTCATCAACCATCATCATGGAACTCATCTTTTATATAATAGCGGATAATCAAATTTTTCATTAGTATATTTAAGACTTGAAAAAATAAAAAAAAATGTTTTTTTAATTTATTTGAGATTCGTCCTTAAATAATATTAACATGTGATTAAATCTTCTAATTTCAACAATAAATATATTTTAGAAAATAAATTACCTTTTAGAATTTCAGCATGAGTCATCACTTTTTTCAAATTCTATATTTATAACTTATTATAAGGGTAAATGTATCTTATATATTTTTCATAGGATTTTTATACGATTGTGAATAATCATGTGATTTTCTCTGATAAAATAAATGATGCTAATAGAGTCTCCCTGACTTTTCTATAATTTTATATCATCTCTTAACTAACATTTACAAAATCACCAGATGACTCTTACATTTTCATGCATTTTCATGATTTATAAAAGTTTTATAATATATTTTCTTTTATATTGAATCATATCAATTATCTTGATGACTCGTATGTTTTGGATATTTTCCTAAATTTAGACCGAATCTTATAAATGTCTCTTTGAATTATAGTCAAAAGACTCTTATAAGCTTCCAAATGACACTTCCAGGACATTTTCATTTCTCATAATTTCACATAGATTTCCATACTCATATTAATTGGTTGAAACTCATCTCAGACAATATAAATCCTTTTGAAATAAATTTAATACAAATCTAAAAAATTATAAAACTAATGAATCACATAAATACTCATTATAGTATTCTAACAGACCATCTCTACCTCACCAAGTGGTATCCTTTATGAATTATCCATTTATACATTAATATAATATAATGGTATGGATTTTTCATAACCCATGGACATGAAAATAATAAAAAAGTAGTAAAAATTTATTACATAAAATCTTCACATGAACTACGAATAAACTTTATCATTTTCTCAAATTTCCTTGAAAAATATTAGTAGATATAATGTCTCTATGAAAAATTTTCAACAACACAATAACTTTTTATTAAAATGATAGAATTAAGTTCATCATTTTATTTTAGTGCCCCTTAAATAGATTATCCTAATAAAATATAAAACTAAAGATATTTCAACTAGGTTTTCAATGTAAATCGATCAAAATAACATCATATGGTAGAACTTCCTTAGTTGTATTTAAAATGTTAATTTCTCAGTTAATTATTTTATCACCAATCTATTAGATATTCTTTAAATTTATCAACTCAATACATGTGTAAACCCTTTAATATAGGCTTCAACAAATCTTCTCAACAACATGTTTGAGATCATCAACATTTATTTCAAGTTATTATAAATCAAAAAATATTGAAACCATGTATATATTTTATATTTTATATTTTTTTCATTTTTTTTATTCTATGAGATCCCACCCTATTTGTAATAGGCCTCTACATTGGAAAATATGATCACCCTTATTATCAGGTGTTTGACTTGAAACTACCATGCCCCATGTGGGACATGCTTATTGTTGGAAGAATACACCTTATGTGGTCTTTAATAGTAATTTTGAATAAATTTAAAAAATAAATTTGGACACGTACATTAATTGATTTTTAAAATCACCCCCTCAAAAAGATTTAAAAAATATAAACCAATGGACCACCCTGATACAATTTTTACATAGTTTACACCCACATAATAATGCAATCTATTATACTATTTAGTTTGGATTTTCCATTATCCATTTTATTTTTGGATTCCTTGGGATCCCAAACTATCTGTAAAATGGATTGGGATATGGTGAGGTTTTCACGATAATTATATGGTGATTAACTTAATATTCCCATGACCCAATATGGACTCACAACATACAGTCAACACTTATCCCATGTAGTCTACAAGAAGATTTTTCAAGCCATGTCACAAATGGATTAGGACAAGGGATGTACATGACTCCTATAAGTTTCTAGTGATCATGTCAAAGTGTAATGGTGTAGTTCAATATATATAAAGATTAAGGGTAAGATATTATATATGACGTTGGGGTTCTCATATATGAAGACAGTCTTGTTGTGACAAATATGTCATACCATGATGACCTTCTATAGGGGGTGTCATGGAATCTAACATGTTAGTCACTTCACGATAAGAGAGTATGTACACTGTATTCTTGAGTCTCTCCAAGAATGTATACATCATGTCGTAACCCAACGGGATCACTCCATAATGGTGCTGAGTTGGGTAGTAACACCACAACCTAGAGGGGTCCAAAATTGTTTGGGTAGAATGGAATTAGATCCACTTTAATTGAAGGTCCATTTATAAAACAAGGAAGGGGCCACACTAGAGTGTGTTAGAGTTAGAAGGTGTCAAGATTTGGCCCTCAAGGTCATGTTATGGTCAGGACAATAAGTAGTTTTTTGCCAATGGAATGACAATATTTTGGAGGTTATCACTATTAAGATATAGGTCAAAGAACAATGTGTAGAGGTTAATTTTACCTAGATCTTCCACCTCTAATCCTATTCTTATATTCATCTCTTTTATGGGTGATTTTAATGTGTTATAAAATTGGATTTAAGGTCATTTCGTTCATCTATTTACCATTTTTCTTCCTTTCTTCCTCCCCTTTTCCACCACTGTGAAATTTTTGTGATTTAGACCAGAGTTTTGAGACCGATTGCACTAGAGAGTTCTGGAATTGAGCAGAGATGATGGGAATTTTGAATTATTGTATAGAGGGTTTCTCAATATAAAGAACACATTCAATTTCTCACTATTTAGTTGGATTTACGTTTCCATATGATATTTTCTAGGGTAATCATTTAAATTGGATGAAATTGGATAATAATTGAGTTTTAAGTGATAGTTATTTTCTTCAAATGTTTTTCATGTAAATTCATGGGGCCATTGCATTGTCACATATCATCAACTCAGCCAATTGAAAATACTGATGATTTTAGGAGATTATGAAATTTTGAATGAAATTATATAATTAGTTACAAGTATAAAATAATTAGTTATATTTTAATGTTATTGATTCAGATAGGATAATGAGTGAAGAAGAATGCTTGAATGAGAAAAGTAAGATCACAGTGTATTTTCTAACTATATGTATGATGTAATTGGTCAAGGAAAATCTTCTTAAAGTCTATGTATAATTATTATATTTCATATTCTATGCAGTCCCTCCACCTTTGGGTGATCAACATTAAATTTCAAATGAATCACTTCCATTAAACACCCAATAGTAGAATGGAAGTTCATTGGTCTATAATAGAACCATAGAAAATAGCTTGATACCATAACCTTTGATGGTTTAGTTCTGGATCATAAATAGATGCTATGTGATACATGAACTGTATAATGGTATAAAATCAATGACTAAAAATTTGGGAACCTTGAGATATATTTCCCAGGTACACTATATGAAGGTGAGAGTTATATATTGGGTGGTTATACTAGATTTAAGGAATATATATCCTTGAGATAATTTATAGACAATGGGATAGATGATTAGTTAGTGGGGTAAGTTTTCTTTCCCCACTATTATGTATATACTTATGTGGATATATCGTAGAATATAATCATGCGTGTGTTGGGTGTGAGGGGATATACCAAGACTTCCATGGATGTGTGGTGTGATTTATTCAATCTATTTAGTCGGATTAAATAGTTTCATTAATATTATGTTCGATCATGCTATAAAGTCATCATGGTGATGTTGAGGGGTGTAATTACTTACGAGTAATGGGATTTTATTTAAGTATTGGGGATGATATAGAGGCATTCATTTAAGATTTTTTGAAGAGATGTAACCTAGGGAAACATGGTAAGATTCCCAATATCATATTCACCAATGAGAGGGCATTATTGGGGCGTTTTTGAGGTAGTAACTTGAAATGAATGTTATAGAAAGGATGATGTTTTCACATGAGAGGCCATCCAAGAAATTGTGCGATGGTTTCAGGTGAGTGCTTATCATTTGTGGGGATGATATATGATGGTATTATAGGGTGGTTCTCCTTCCCTAGAGGTGATGTATTCAATATAAGTTTATTGGAAGAGGGTGTTCCACCGGATGTAAGGATTATCAAACAACACATTAGGATTAATTCCCTTGAGTAATGATTTTATAGTAAATATTCAAAGGATAAATGTGGACCCTTGGGTTTTGTAATATACATGTCTCTAGGGAGATATGATTCCACTAGATGTATGTCTTATTAGTGTTTCGTGTGGGATACATCCCCCTCCTCTGTATTAATTATGACATGTTAATTATTCAAGGATAGGATGCCCACCCTAGTTTCAGTGATCTAAAAGGTTCTAGTGTGGAATGAGGACCCCCTTGGTCTATGATATTCTAAAATATTTTGAGCAATGACATGTTAACCTTGTATGATATTCTTAATAAGTTTTTTTGTGGGTTGTGGTTCCCCTAGGTGGCTAACAAACTCAGATTTATCCATCCCTTCCCAAAGTTGGTTTTGTTATCATCAAGTGTTTCCCTAGAATCCAAGGATAAACAATTGTAATTTTATTGGGATGAAAAACTTTATTTATTATTATAAACATAACAAAGTTGAATACAATGTGTATAATTCTAATGTTAGGGGCACTATTGGTGGTTGCCTACTGTGTTTTACTCACATTCTACTGAGGAATCCTTGGAACTATGGTAACCGAAGAGACCTTATTATCATTGGTACAAGTATGTAAGAGTACCATTATAGCATGGATGATATTGATATTATGGATATTGTTAGAAGATGAGTCTCAAGGATGGTAGAATAGCCTTATTTTCTTAATTTATTTATTTTTTTCTTATATGTGATATGCCTAGTGGGAGACTAGTTAGTTGTATTTGTATAAGAAAACCATTTCATTTGGTAAATCATTGATTAGTTTTTTTTGAATCTACATACATTTATTGTTTTTTGTGGATAATTTTTTGTTATTTTTTTGTTTTAATCACTATGATATGGGGGTATAGTCTCCCCATAGTAACACTTTAAAATCATTCTACTAAATAGAAGACTCTAGTATGCATGGAGGCATGTATGGGGTCACATAAAACTCTATTTAGGACAATGGTGATTTTTCTTAGGCTAGTTTTATAACAAGATGTTTTCCTTAATTACCCTTTCTTTTGTTTGTAGACATTCATAGGGTTTATATACATTACTACTGAAATGTTGGAGAAAGGGTGGATTATTGTGAAAATCCTTCTACTCTTCAATTATATTATTATGACTATTTATCAACCAACAATGTTTTTTATATTGATCCCCTTATTTTCCACGCAAAAAAATCCATTATTTCCTTGATGTAGTTACAAGTGGGTTTATTTATACACATTTTATATATCGACATTAAATCATCATTCCTTTATAATCATAATTTATAAAAACCTTATTTCTATGTATGACTTATTTCTTCCACATTTCATGTATAGATATTGAATCTATTTATTTAATATATGTACATTGATGTATTTTTATTGTTGTGGAATTTGTTTTATATTTATCTATATTTCGAAAATCTTGTACACAAATATAGTCTCCATGGAACACTATTCTTGAACCCTTTGTTAATCGGTATCTCTAAGTAGACAGGGAGGCACACCTATGGTCATGTGGAATCCAGATCTAATAAATCTAGAGTGAAATGTGATGGGGATGTTACATCGTGGTGTCAGAGATCAGTTTTTTATTAATATTTAGCGATATGGTAGAAAGGTTATATAATATTGTGTATGTTTATATGATGGATATCAAACCAGTGCATCACAAAACCTTTTTCTGATAGGAAGTCCTTGTTACTAGGGAAATGGATTATTTTTCTTGTATTATGGTTTTATTGTGGTATTATTATACCAAGCATGATGAAAATGGATTAATATATTTATTATTTGTTAGGTATTTTATTTATAGCTCACAGATCATTGGTAAGATGACCATTAATGGGTTTTTGTCTCTTATCAATAGTGGAAAGATGTATCTCCTACATCATTTTTAGCATGTCAGATTTACATTTCATGTGCCTACATGTGTAAGATTTCACTGAAATTGGGTTAAACTATTTAAACTATTGACAACAACATATATTTTTTTACCCATTTAACTTCTTGGTGCAATTGTACTCATTGGTTTTTCCCTGTATATTTCATTTAATGGCAGTGCATGTGGATTTAAAAAGTGATTCTCTTTGATAATTATGGTGCATTACATTATGAAAGGGTGGTATTTTACCTTTAGTGTGTTGGTATTGGATTTTTATTCCTTAATTATGGTTCTGATTAGATTTTCTTTTTGTTACCTAAAGTATCAATGATAGTCTATATAGTGTTTTCCCATATAGAATCTTGGCGACATTCTACATAACTGAACCATTAAACATTGATTCACTTAATGTGGTTCATCTCAAAGGGATTAATTTATATATATACATATATATATATATGTTTCTTAATCCTACAGGGAGTAGTTTGATGTGAAAATACTTATATTTGTTTAGTTCCCTTGGTGTGTGTGATGATTTGGTATTTGTTGTGTGATTTGTGTATGCGTGAGCCTATAAAGGGTAGATCAATATGTGAGTTTTCATGTGATATTTGAGGTGGGAGTGAAGCAAGTTCCAAAATAGCTATGAATTATATCGGATATGATATGTGGGATAGGTGGGAGATCTTAGTAACCATTGAAATGTGACCTGAGATTTTATTTACTCAGTGCCTAGTGGTGTTTAAGGGAAACCCGTTGTGAGGGGATTTCTGGTGTTATGAGTGCCTAAAAAATATATTGTGGTAAATTTTTGTGTGGATATATTTTAATGGTAATTATTTGGGTAATGTGATTTAGGAATAGATATTAATTGATGGGGTTTTTTATTGGTTAGTTTGGATATGAGGATGTGAATTGGGTGGACCGGGAATACCCAGAGTGTTTGGATAACCTAATAGGTTGAAGAAAAACATGTGATATGTATTGTTCTATTGTTGTGTAAGGATCCTGAAGTGATTTTTATGAGGAAAATATAATATGGATTTCTGAACCTTGTGACCTTTTATGTAGTTTTCAAAAAAATATTCAATTCTTATCTGAGATGGTTAGATATATGGTGGGAGGAGGGGGTAGAGCTTCAGTATAGAAATTATTTCTGGGGTGGTGGGTGGGTGTTTGATAGACCATGTCATAAGTGATATACTTGATTATTTAGATGATTTTTTAGTTTACTCCTAGTTAAATGGTACTTACATGTGTTAGGGTTAGTGTTAGTGGTTTGGGAATGTGACCCTACTCTCAGTGATGAGAGATTCATAGGTGTATGGCTTGGGGGGAGAGACACATTTTTGATAACAGAACCTTTTGATTTTGTACTCAATGTACAATATAAGGTAATAAATATAGGAGGGAATAACCCATTTTATATGGGTGTGTTTCCATCATTACATCGATAATTCAATAGATTCTATGTGTGATATTTCAATGAGTTGATAATGGGTGGTGATTGATGTGTTTTGATGACACTTATATGGGATTGGAATATCAATATATTGTCCTTGTCTTTGGAAATGGATAGCTTATGGTCCATGGTGGATAGGAATTTTTTCTGAGAAGCGATAATGGGTATAATCCTATTGATTTGGGTGTCGTATTGGTTGTGGATGTATGATAGTAATGTCAAAAGGGTTGTTGGATGGCCAAGATGAAATTTGGATTTCAGTGAGTATATGGATCAAATTTTTATGGATTCCCTACAGACTTCCAGACCTGAATTATCAGATGTGATATAGTATTGAGCATCAATGTTGGCATTAGTCTTAGGATGAACTTTATATTATCTGAGGGTACTCCAGATATGTTGTGCATAGTTATCATTATACATCATGATGATGGATTTGATTTATCATGGATTAAACCATTGAATTACCAAAAGTATTACATTTATACATTAGTGAGTTTGTTAGTCTGATCATTGGATTCCCCTGATAGTTATGTCATCGTGAATAGGTGTTTTGATAGTCTATCATTATAAGAGACTATGAGTTTTTTTAGAAAAGTCGGCCATGGAAGACTCAACATCTGTTCTGTATGTAATATGACATGGTGTTTCAAAACGATATCTGGTATATTATATGAGATAAAATGTTTTCACCATGAACATTGGATAGGGATTTTATGGGAAAATATGACATATTTAGATCATTTATTGGGTTTTAGAGATTCATCCGTTTTTTTTTGGAATTTGGTAGTGAGGAGAAATATCAATATTTGACTAGTGTTTCATATGTGTTTGGTTATGGTAAGATAGAAACTACATCAAACATGTTGTTTCTTCACTGGTGTTATATTTTGATTGGAAATTCAGATGGTGGGAAGCACTATGACTCAAAATCAGCTATTATGAGATTCCTCTTATGGTGTGCAGTCCCATAATCATAAGGGTTAATTGGATCTTGCATATTAGGTTTCTTTTGATATACAATAACCATAGAGTTCCATCTCCATGCATCGTTGATAATGATGAGAGTTGGATTATGTGTTGTTTCATTGTTCACCATGTGATTGGAGTTACACTAAGGAAGCATATTAGGTGATCAATAATGGGTTGTGTCAATTTTTCATTGAATTGATTATAGAAATTTGTCATGATTGATTTTTTAGAGGTAAATAAGACTTATTTTTTTAAATAAATGTTTCGGTGGGGTGGTTATAAAACCCCATGTCCATATAGGTTTTAAAAATTAGTGTAAATTTGAATTTTCCATTTGGTGGATGTTTCATATTGGTAACCTGGACTCAGATCAATGATCCAGAATTTTAGGAATCACAAAATGATTTATTTTAAAATATATTATTTTTGAAATGTGCCTCTGGTGATTGAGTGAGATTACGTGTCTTCAAGTTATGTTTTGGGAGATTTTATATGATTCAATTTAGGGGACATGATTTAGTGTGAAGATCTTGGGAGAAACCATACAGAAACCTGACTGTGCAAAGGTTTCTAATTTTTTTTATAAATTGAAATGTTGTCTATAATGGTTAACACCCAATTTTTCTAAAACATTTCAGATTCCAGGGTGTATCATGCAGTTTTTTAGACATAATGATTATTGAATGGTGTGTACATGGTAGCAGAAAACCCTATGAAATGTTGTAGATTGAGGTAGTGCTAATTTTCACTGTTGGAACATAGTATATTAAATTTTGTGGTAAAAACATGTGACAGGTGGGTACAGGGATAATTCTTACCCCACATTGTGTAAAATCATGTGTCTCATTAAAAGTGGTGAATTACAGCTTTTCCCTTCCGAATTTTTAAAGATGTACCCCACATTCTCCTCCACATACTCACATGTTCTCGAACCAACAACCCCTCCCCTCATTACTCCATTATTCATCCTTGGATTTGAGGAATCTTATTGGTGATTTATTAGTGCTTACCGTGGGATCTTTCTTCCTCTTTTCTTCTATTATTTTTCTATATGGTTTTTTATTCAGATTTTGTTTTTCCTAGTTTAGGGTTTTGGTTCTAATTTCACCAGAGAATTAGGGAATCAATAATTTATGATTGATCATTCACTTATCATATATAGATGATTCCTCAAGATGGTATATACATGATGTATCATATATTTTTTGTGGACGTATATCATCATATGATTTTTTTCAATAGATTTGGGTTATATAAAATAAAATTGATTATTAAATTGGTTATGATTGTTAGGACATTGCACCATTTTAGTGACTAATGTACATTTTGGACTACCCATGTTCTTTTGGTTGAGACATTAATTTAATGGGAGTGTTCAGTGGGATTTTGAGTGTGATGACTAATTTAACTATTATTTTAAATTATTAGTGAATTATTAAAATGAATCGAATAATACATTGTAATTTTTTTACAATTAACTATTTTTTTGTTACCTAGGGATAAGGACTTCGGTGCATTGAAGATATTTGTTTGATATATATGGGTCTAGACAAGGATTTTTGGAAAATAATCAAAGGTATCTACATTTTGATTGAGGTAGAAGATTTTCTATATAAGAGCATATACTAATTCACATTATTTATTTCAATATTTTATTTGAGGTCTCAACACTATGGGTGTGGGATAATTTTAAATTAAATTAAATTGGATCACTAAAATGTGATACCTTTGAGTAAACTAAACAGAGTTTCAACCCTACATGGGAACATGGGAAATTTCTTGTTTCCCTATGTCTCTAATGATTGAGGATGTAATTATGGATATATATTACATGGGACACTAATACCTTAGAATTTTTTTAATGAATGTATGGTATAATACAATGTAGTTTGAGCATTAAAGACCACCGGGAAGAGGATTGTGGTGACTTGAGAATGATGGAATTGGGGTTGTCCATTAGAATTTAATGAGATGCTTTATATTAATTGGTCATGTTAATATGAGTGTGGGGTGGTAATTATTCCCAGATATTGTATGAGGACTATATAAACATTCCATGGGTAGAGTGATGGAATTTTAGGTGTTTATAATTTCCATGGTATGGCATGGTTACTAAGATGGGCCATCTGATTTCTCTTTAAAGAGGTTCCTGTTTGGATTTTCCTAGGACTCCAGGGTGTCCTAAATGATATTTTGATGATGTTGATAGGTTTTATGACATCATAATTATGGGTGTTTACTCTTGAGAAGTATTTGAGTTTGGGAGAATCTTATGAGGTTTCCATGATAAGAGGAGATCTAGGGGAAACCAGTGGGGGGACCCACTATAATGATGAACTTGTGAGAGGTTGCATAATATGAAATAGGTAGTTATGATTGTGGGTCTATACATAGAACCTAAATCATTGATTTATGTGTAATAAGGTTATGATGATTATAGGTCATGCACTTGAGAGGTCGACCTTATTTATATGAGTTTGCCTTAGGAATATTTTTGTCCTTGATGAGATGTTTTGAGATGATGTACTACCCTGTGATGTGTATTCATGTACATGGGATTCCATGGAAATTCTCCTTGGATCCATGGGTAGAGGATGGAATATCATGCATATAATTGGCTATAATATACTACCTAGATTGAGAGTCAACCACTGATCTGATATCATAGGTGGTTTAACTCCTTGTGTTCAACTCAAGTTGAATGAGTGGACCTACCCCATGTGATTATCTCATGTATACCGGGTGGGTAAAAGCATGGAGTTTTTCTCATGTAGATCAGGTGGGTTGACCATGGGTGTCTACCTCATGTATACCAGGTGGGTAATCCTAGATATTTATCTCATATATATCAATTGGGATAGATCCTAGATGTTTATATCATATAGAATGATAGGATGTGACATTTATTTTTTCATTTTATATACGGGTTGCATCATCCATTGGGATTTTATATAAGGTATACTAAGAGTTAGACCCCTTGGTGATTACATTGATTAGATAAATTACATTACATGCTCATAGATTCTCTGACACTGGATGAAGTAGTTAAAGTATTATATACTAGTTTCATGGTACGAAATGGTCCCCCTATGTGGTTATATATTTTTGAAACTGTAAAATGATATCAGTAAGAACACATTGACCCTAGAAAACGTAGTTTTTTTTCTAATCAGGGATTCATAATATAACCCAATGATCGACAGTTTCTATTTATATACAAATCCAAAGAGTGTTTTATTTTTATTCAGGGTATAAAAAATGTGTACAACTGTATTTATTTGTTAGGTATGGTACCACATTTTATAGTCCCCTATAGAGTTTTACACACACCTTTCTCATGAGGCCTTGTAACATGGTTGCCTGAGGATACGTCACTCTCATACATTTTCCAAAATTGAAGAGGGTCATTATTGAAACATTCAATGGGATATCTTAGATAATATTAGATATTTGTATGAGTTCAATCTTAGGGAATTAGTGTTGATTATTAAAATATTTTTTTTCTTTTATTTACTCTATATATTTGGTTGTCCAGTTGGTCATCCATGACTCTATATGGCTATTTTATCACATTAAATGTATTATTATTGTATTTATTTGTTTCTTAAATGTAGTATGATTTATATATATTATTGTGGAGTATTTTTAGTTTATTTATCTATTTATGTTCACTCTGATATGGGGTTATAATCTCCCCGTGACATGACCCTAAAATAAAATTCTAGTAAAAAAGACTTTGGTATATGGGGGGCATGCCTGAGGTCACATGGTAACCTGATCTAGTTTATATAGAGTGAAATAGGATATGAACATTATATAGTTCATTATCAATATTAGAATCAATATATTATATATATATAACTTTGTTTTTAATATAAAATCTCTAAAAAAACCCTAAAATATCTATTTTTATGTTTAATTCCACAAAAATATACAATAGGGTTTTTTAAAGATAGATCTAACAATAAATCAACTAAGAATATGACAAGTTTTGTTTGTATCCTCAAACCAAAAATATTTAATCAAATTAAATTTGTAAATAATTATTCTAGATATTTCATGAATTCATTTCTTTTTTTTCTTTTACCAAACCATTCTATTATGGTTTTCATGGATTAGGGAAAAATGTTAAACATTTCACCAACAAAATATATCAAATTATGAATTTTAAAAATCACAACCTCAATCACATATTATAAATATTACCAAATTAACTTAATTATTTAGAATTAATTTTCAAAAAAAATATTATATAATGTTTAAATTTTATTAATTTTAAACTAGTCTATATTAATCTACTAGAATCATCAACAATTATAAATATATAAACCATTCCACCTAAACTAGTTGGTTTAATAAGAAAAACAATCTACATGAAATTTTTCAAGAGTTCAAGCAGTTATAACATCATTAATAGATATGAAACAATATTTATGTTTCATACATTTAAAACATGAATCCCAAACAAAGTATTTAATTATTTTAAGTTCATGAAGATCTTATACTAGTCCATTCTTTGAAAATTTATACAGTAGGTAATGATTTTCATGTACGAGTATTTTATTTCTCAATATGTGATTAGATCCTACATGTTATAAACACCTAACCTACTTTTTATTTATTTAAGTTAAATTTATAGTGTATGTTTTATCTTTTATTTTTTCTAAAAAAAGAGAATCAATATTAAAAAACTAGACACTTATTATTTTCCAATTTCACAACCATTCCATCATCACATAGTTGAGATATAATGATTAAGTATAGTTTTAATAACTCAAAAAATAAAACCATTGAAATTATAATAGATTCAAAAAATCTAAATTCATCAACGTTATTAATCATAAACGTATAATTATCACCAAAAGTAGTTAGGACGCTATCACTTAAATTAAAGGATAAAAATTTTGAGATATCATTGAACATGTGTTTTGAGATACCTTTATCCATATATCATGAATTTTTTAGACTTCAAGGGTATATTTCATTTAATCAATTAACTAGATGATAATTTTAGTACATGTACCATCTTAGGTTAAACTAGAATAGTAGTAGAATATTTATGCACCCAAATATATTTTAAATATATATTTATGGGATATCTTGAAAATAATTTTATAGGTATAACAATTTTCGAGAGCCCAAATTATTGAGTAAATATTAGGAAACATTCATTGGAAAATACCCTTATCATTTTATACATTAAACATGTAACATTGGAATCTCTTCAAATTAAACATTTATGAAAAAATGTTTCTTTCAATCATGGTAATTTATTGTAATAACCAAAAACTAGTTCTATATTTATTTTGTTTCATGATATACAATATCATTTTGTATTCTAATTACCTTGGTCAAAATTAGATTTGACCTTTTTCAAACATTAAATTTCTTTTTTTTAATTTCACATTTTCCCATTTAATGAATTATAAATCATCACACACAGTCATTTTCAAACACGAAGTGGTATTTCTTAACATTTTATTTTCTTTATTAAGATTCTTACATTCATTCTGGACATTGTTTTGGTTATCAAAAACTATTTGAAATCCTATTTGTTAATATTTATCAATTAGAGATAATAAATATTTAATTATATCAACATTATATTTTATTTTTAATATTTATTAATATTTATTATTTTTCTTCTCTTCATTCTTAGAATATGAAAATTTTATATTTTTTACATTCCTCTTTAACTTTGTTATTTTCATTTACAATTTTAATTTTTTCCTTTTTAATT
Source organism: Viscum album (assembly GCA_963277665.1). NCBI lineage: Eukaryota > Viridiplantae > Streptophyta > Magnoliopsida > Santalales > Viscaceae > Viscum > Viscum album. Next base: position 1,754,530,873 of record OY728159.1, on the reverse strand, counting down.
CCATACATGTATCAATATTTCTAAACCGTTTTTTTTTGTTTCTTATTTTTTTCATATAATTGTTTATCATAAAAATTTTGAATCTGGATTATTACATGAACATGATTCAAAATTACTTTCTTTTTCATGTTTAGTAATATCATTATAACAAACATTTGTAGGTTTTAATAATTATTAAAAATTTATTTGGGTAACTAAAAACACTTATACCTTAATGTAAAGTTAATAATATCATAATCACTTCCCAACTCACTTTTGGAGGTTAAATCATTACTATAATTAAATCCTCTACAAAAATGCCCTCTTACACTTTTACCTTTTGACCATTAACTTATTTGAAATCTTGAGTTTAGGAATATAGCAATTGATGTTCTATTTTTTTCTATACTCATAACATGTTAGATTAAAAATCAAATTATTCATGTTAAATTTACATTTCATTCATTCCATTTTATTCTACATTATGAATATCCTCTTGGATCCTAATTTTTTTCATAGTTTTGTAAAAACATTGATCAACTAGTTCAAATAAATATCACTTCCTTGGAGAAATGATTAATATTAGTTAGAAGAATCATTTTTATTATTTTTTAAAGGAATACCATTATTCTATTAAACATATTAATTTTTTATATTGTTTAACTCTAGTCTATACTATATTAAATAATGGGTTATTTAATCTAAATTATCCTCATTAATGATCTTACACTCATCAATTTCAACTTTATTCTCTTGAATCATTTTAGTTGGTGACTAGATCACTATTTCAACTAAAATACTATTTTCTATCACATCACCTAGAGATTTCATACTAGTTATAATACTTTTGAATCAGTGTAATATCTTATTCATTGATTCTATTTATCTCATTTTAATTTCAGAGTACTCTGCATGTGGAATTCCATGTTTTATACAATTATGATTCCCTAAATCATATAAAGTTACTTAATGTATTCTCCAACAATCCTATAATGTATTATAGGGTAAAACAGAGATAAAATAATATTGAATAATAGTATAGTATAATATTTTAATTATAATATATTTTAAAACATATTTAACTACATACTAACTAACAAGTTCATTCAGATGTGCTTCTTTCATTTTTTATGGTCTCAAAATGATCATAAACTTTCTCAAAAAATAGGTTTTTTTCTAATACGGCTATACATGTTGGTGAAAGTAAATTTTATTTTGTTAAATTATTTTACAAAGAAAACTTATCTTGTCACTAAATTCTTTGTTAAACTCTATCACTAAATGTTTTTTTGATAGATAAAATAGTTTTTTTTCAATTATAATAATTCTAATAGATGATAAATATCTTGGAAAAATTTATTAGCAACATATTAATAAGAAAAAATTATATTTTGATAATACTATTAATTTTTTTTATATTTCCATTGATTACATTATTACATATATTATAAATAATACAAACAATTCATATCTAATTGTAAATTATTTTTTAAAAAATGTTATCTGTCATTATTAAAATATTTATTTCTAAAATTTAATAATAATTTTAATAATATAAATATATATAATTCATTTACTATATTTATTATATTATATATAAAAAATTATCTTATACGAAAGTCTATAAAACAAAGGCTTTATTTTGAATCACCTATTTGGACATAATTCAAAAACATGTTCATTCACAATTTGTTTCTCTCATATGTCAGGTTTCCCAATATGGGTTCTCATTGGTGACTTAATCCACACATGTAAGAAGATACTATTTTATATAGTATTTTTTATTTCACTTTTACTTGTGGGTGAATGTATAATTCAATGACATCACTGCCAATGTCATGGTCAACCATGCCAATGTTGGTCCCTTTCATTACTTTTGTTTCAGATCAAATTTCACGAACTTGTATTTGTAGATTGAAACATGGTAATGAGACTGTTATTAATGGAACATTTCACCACTATTGAAATGTAAAGTCCTGACCCCAAAAGCCCAGATTCCGTGCATTATTATGTATCATTGTCAGGATCACAAATGATCAAGTCTTGAAAGACTGGTTAGTTTAGTAGCCTTGGAAGTACTAGATACATTCATAAGGATTACATTACATCATAAAGTGTAAAACTACAACAATATTGTTTCCATTGAAAACACTGAGATCCCATAGCCTATCCCTTAAGGTTATTCATATTATACTTCTTCCCGTCCTGAGAAAAATAAAACATAGAAATGGGTGAGCTCAAATTCTATGTAAGGATAATATTATAATGGAAACTTTCATAAATAAGTATAAACATTTAAGGCAACATATAAAACTAAAACAAAAGCATTTTAAACAAAAAAATCATCATAATATGGTAAATATAAATCAATGTAATGACATTTACTTAATCACATGGATATTCTACTAGTCAAATAATCACATGCAATATTAATATCCACTTTCATGATAATGAAATGCATAATGCCAGACATTCATAACCAAATAGTCATGGCCTAGTCCCAAGATTAAAAACAACATTTTGTCAAGGCCTTGTTCCAAGATAGTAGTTTGTCTCATTAGACCTACCGATGCATCGAGGAGATATAGCGGGCTCCACCCACAACTTACTATGTCCTATTCATTCCTCATATGAAAAGGATTAAACACAACCTAAACATTCATAATAAAACTGGCATAAGAAATGTCAATACATTATCCATAAACTATGAATGGTATGAAAATTACACATCCATAGTCAAAAAAATCACAAAACCTTCAATACTAACTGAAATATAATTTTTTTTTAATTTCAAACACTTTTAGGGAATGTACAAATCACTCCATATTTCCCCAATGGGGCTCGAAATGAAATCATTTTTTAGAGAAATATCTATTTATATTTAAAAATCATTTATGAAAACATTTATTTTGATATTATTTTTATAATCGTGTAAGGGATGCTTCGATGATGTTATAACAGTGGAAAATAGCCGCACCCGCTGTATCAGTTAAAAAACATTCTTACCTTAATTTTGTTGAAAAGGTCACAAAGTATATTGTTTTGAAAATGATAGAAAGATTCCTTTATAAACATCTTATAAAAGTAAAACAATGGTATAAATGACTTTAACCATAGTCTATAAAATAGAAAAAAAATTTGAAATAAATTTTAAAAAAACATGGATTTGGTTGATAATGAGGTCCCAGTAGATAATGACGTATAAATAACCTCGGATAACAAATTGATTGTGAAAATAACCCTTACCTTCTACTTTTAATTGGTAAATGGTAGGTTAAAATCATTTATAATGGTGAAATATTTGTTAATAAATTATACAAGAGTCATATACATTAATCTGATTTCATATATGATCTTTTTACATTGCTTTGTTAATGATATCTTATTATTATCATCGTTTCAGGTGTTAACTAATTCGTTTTCCTAAGTTTTTTTCTGTAATTAACATTTGTTATGGATAGGATGTATCATATTCATATTCAGAATGATAATAAGTCTTTAATCATTATTTTTATTCATCTAATGAAAATTAGTCTTGAACAGATATGATGGAGAATGAATCTCATCGTGTTCATGGATACTGTAATTCTGTATGTACGCACGAGCGATAATATCATTATTTTGATGGTAAAATAATATATAATTATATGGTATATCATATATACTGAATCATTATGATGTTATATTTATTATTTAAATCAATTACACAGCATTATTATACCCATCGAAATAATAATGTATTGAATAAAAATTACACCACGACGTGGAGACGGTAAGCCGTACGTACGCACATATGGTGACATGTCATTCAATGGATGGATAGAATAATGAATATGTTTGTAACATATTTATAATAACATCAATATATATATATATTACTGAATTTATTATTTTATAATGGAAACAAAAAAGAAAGAAGAAGTCGAAGAAGAAATGAACTTGAAATAGGTGATCAAATATTAACTTCTACTACGGGTTCTCCCTTCTGATTTGATCAAAAGGGATACTTAGGATAGATTTTTGACTAATGGAAGGACTCTATGATTAAGGGATTATATTTTATAGGGTCTTTGGGTTGGGTTTGGCCGAGCTAAAAATCTTTGAAGGTGTGAATTAGAGAGAAGTGGAGTGCCCTTTTATAAGAGAGGTGAGGGGCACCTTAGGAAAAGCTATAAATATTATTTTATAGTCAAATAATTTTTGATTTATAATAGCTCAAAAATGAATTATTTAAAGGATAAAGTGGGGATGTGTCAGAAACCACTCAACAAATAGGTTTTATACATGTTTGTGTAAATATATTATCTTTATATTTTAGATTTAACTCTTTGTTAAACAGTTTGACATTTATCATGTCTCTTTGTATTTTAATATTATATGGTTAATAAACATACTATATACATCAAATCGAACCCCAAGTGGTTCATTAATGATACAAATATCATTATATAAGTATTTTTTCAGATCCTTAGATTTCTATGAATAGAGTATCAATTAATAATATTATATTTATTTTATAAACTCTTTTATGTCAGTTTTGACATTATTTGGTATTTTGTTTTTTCTAAATTTATAACTGCATTATTACTTCAGAAACAATTCATCTAACCAACACTAATATGTAATATTGACTTATAAAATTAGTGGAATATGTAAAAAGACTCAAATAACATTTATTTTTATATTTATAATATCAATTATTTTAATATTTCATCAATTAGATAATTAATGCATCATCATTGTCTCATAAATAAATTAAAATATTTAATATATAAAATATATAAATAAAATACCATTTTGTATTAAATATTATTTGATTTTTAATTAATATTTATATTAGACTTTATCTAATGTTTAACCCAATATTAATAACGGATTAGTTATTAAACATTGAATTTAACACTTTTAACACTTCTTTGAGTTAAATAATAATAAATGCCCTAATTTAATCCAAGTGGACCTAAATGGTCATATTTGATTCCTAAGGATGTTTTTGGTCGAAGTTAACTTATTAAATTGAATTAGGACATGTGTTAGAGTAATAATAATATCACTTTTACCCTTAATTACCCTATTTACTTTTATCCATGGAAAATAAAAGTAAAAAGTTACTATTCACAAAAAATTATTTTTCATCCCATTGAACCACATTTTACTTATTGATATCAACTGTGAATCTCATATTTTTAAAATTTCACCCACAAAAGCGATAAAATTATGTATTATGTAAATTGGATAATGCTCCAAGGAGGTGGGTAAAAGAATGTAAAAAGTTCAATAAAAATTTTCTATATTTAAAATTATTATAAACTAACTCTAATGAATTACATTAAACTTATGTAGGTATTATGTATCTATTTTTAACTAAATTAAATTTAAATAAAAAATTTAATATTTAAATAAAAATTCGTTTTTAAACTCTAACTTAGTGTTTTTCACAATTCATCAAAAATTGAATGTTTTCATAAAAATAAAAAAAATCACCATAAGATAATTTTAATATTCTGAATCAAAAAATGAAATTCATTTTGAATGACAAAATATATAAAATATTAAAAGTGGTTATTACTATTCATAATGATTAGTATGACTAGTTGTGGTGTGTTAGAACTCGATGTTGCATACAACACACGCTATTGTATTATTCAAAGAGAAACGTACTGTGGAATCTTGGGGTGTTACATTCTCCCCTCCTTCAAATAATTTCGATCTAGAAATTTCCAGAATGTTACTACATAAAAAGACGCGGGTTGTTCTTCATCACAAGTTCCTCAGGTTCTGGCATTGCCTTTTGCATCATATGGTTTCTCCCTAAAACTTTTACCGGATTAGTCGTACAGTTTCTCATCACTTGTTCTCTTGTTTCAAGAACCATGACAGGCTCTTCGCAATAAGACAGATCAGGTTCCAGTTCTAATTTCTTATAGGTGAGTACATGTGTTGGTTCAGGCATTAATTTTGTCAATAGTGATATGTGAAATACATCATGATCTTTGGAGAGACATGGTGGCATTGCAAAATGGTAAGCTATATCCCCAATTAATTATAGAATTTTGAAAGATCTGATGTACAAGGGACTTAATTTTCCCTTCTTACCGAAACTTATAACAACCATCCATGGAGATACCTTCATGAAAACATGATCTCCTACCTGAAATTCCAAATCCTTCAATAAGTTATTTGTAAATCTATTCTCCCTACATTGAGCTACTTTGATGTGGTTTTGGATTACCTTCACCATTTCCATCGTTTCCTCCACATGTTCTGAGCCAAGGAGTTTTCGTTCACCAACATCATCCCAACAGGTTGGTGTGCGACATCTCTTTTTGTATAAATCTTTATACGGTACCATCTGAATACTTGAATGGAAGCTATTGTTATTGAAAAATTCTACCAGAGATTAATATTGATCTCAGATAACTTGAAAGTCTAGTGAGTAATATCTCTACATGTCTCCTAAGGTTTTAATAGTCTCTTCTGATTGTCCATCAATTTGAGGGTGGTAGGCAGTGCTCAAATGAAGTTCAGTATCCAGGGCTTTTTGATGAATTTTCTAGAATCTTGATGTAAAATGGGGATCATGATCAAAAAAAATTGATAGTGTTACTCCATGAAGTCTTAAAACATCATCAATATATAGTATTTCTAAACGTTCATATGGTAAATCTTCCATTATAGCAATAAAATGTGCTGACTTGGTAAGGCGTTCAACAATGACCCATATTTCTTCATTCTTCAATGGAGTCCTTGGTAGTCCCATGAAAATTTTCATCATAATATTATCCCATTTCCACTAAGGTATGGGAAGAGGTTTAATTACTCCTCCGGGTTGTTGCCTTCATGATTTCACTTGTTACAAACCATACATCTTGACACAAAATCAGAAATCTCCCTCTTTTTGTTGTCCCACCAAATATGTTCCTTCAAATATCATTATATTTTTGTGCTCCCATGGTGTATAAAAAAATTTGAGCTATGAGAACCATCCAATAATTATCTTTTTAGATTAGGTATGTAGGGAACACAAAGTCTCTTCCGAAATTTCAAAATTCCATCTTCACACACAAAATCACTCAATATCCCATCATTAACAACTTTAATCGTCAGTTGAAATACTTAATCATCAGTTTGAGAACTCTTTATACTTTATAGTAAAGATGGTTGGAAACCATTTGAAAAAGTATTGATGTTTCACCTAACATGGTTATTCCCATATCCATCATTACTAGATCCATGAAAATAGGATCCATTTCAACTCTCATCTTGTTCAAAACTCTATGATACTTTCTGCTCAAAGCATCTACCACCTTATTTTCCTTACTCGGGTGGTAGTGTATAGTGAAATCATAATCTTTGAGTAGATCAAGCCATCATTTTTTCTCATGTTGAGTTATTTTTGTGTGAAAATATACTTCAGACTCTTGTGATCAGTAAAAATCTCACATTTTTCACCATAGAGATATGTTCCCATATCTACAAAGAAAAGATTAAAGCTGGTAACTAAAGATCATGAGTAGGATTGTTTTTCTCATGATTCATCAGCTGTCATGATGCGTAAGCAATAACCCAATCATTATGTATAAGGACACAGCCAAGACATTTCTATGATGTATCAATGTAAATAACAAACCCATCATTCCCTGGTGGTAGAGTCAATTTAGGAGCATTGACTAATATTCACTTCAGTTCTTCAAATCATTCTTCACAGTCTTTTTCCCCAACAAATTTAACCTTATTTTGTGTGAGATATGTTATTGGGTTAGACAACTGGGGAAAATTCTAGAAAAAATGTCGATAATAAACTTCTAAACCAATAAAACTGTGTACCTCAGTTATACTCGTCGGTGCTGGCTATTCATGGATTCCCTTTGTCTTATAAGGATCAACATAGATTCCATCATTAGAGAAAATATGGCCAAGAAAATAAATCTCCTGAAGCTAGAATTCACACTTGTTAAACATCCAATATAATTCATGTCTTCTAAGAGTCTTTTGGATAATGCGTAAGTGATTTTTATGATCTTCGTATATTTTGGAGTATACCATGATATAATCTATAAATACCACTAAAAAGTCATCAAGATATTCCTTGAAAAGTCTTCTCATTAGATCCATGAAGACAGAGGGTGCATTAGTCAATCTAAAAATCATTATTGGAAACTCATAATACCCGTACCTGGTTGGAAATATTGTTTTCAGAATGTCTTCATTATTCACACACAACAGATGATATCAAGATCGAAGGTCAATCATTGAAAAGTATAGATATCCATGAAGTAGGTTGAATAAATCATCAATGCGAGGTAGGGGATACTTTTTCTTTATTATTTTACCATGGATATCCCTATAGTCAATGCACAGCCTCATAGATCCAACTTTCTTCTTAACAAAAAGGATAGGGTCTCCCCATGGAGAAACACAATGGTGAATAAACCCATTATTACTCAATTTCTCTAGTTTATTCTTTAGTCCGACTAATTTCATAGTGGAAATTCTATAATGGGTCTTTGATATGGGCCATTATCGATAAATTAAATAAATGGCAAACTCAATTTATCATTTTGGAGGATGTCCAGGTAGATCTTCTAGAAGCACATCAAAATTTTCTTTCACAGTATGTACATCCTCTATTTGAATGTTCTATTCCTCACCCATGGTTATTTCATTCTCTTCTTCTTTAATAATTGGATTTAGTTGATCTACTGCAGGTGGATCAAAATAAGAATTTTGTGGTGACGTTTCTGATCTAAAGATAAGGTACTCCTTATCTTCATCAAAAAATGTAACCTCCTTCTTCTTACAAAATTTTTTTTCATCATGGTCCGAAAGAAAATCGATCCCAAGGATTATATCAAATTCAATCATGGGTATGATGATGAGATCAGTAGATAAAGAACATTTATATACACTATTGGGATTGATTCACAATACTTTGTTGCAATGATAAATCCATTAAGAGTTTTTACAAAAAACTCCCTTTTTAAATCAAATTGGAAATATCTAATTTTCTTAGGAAACTGGGAAGATATGAAACAATGAGTTGATCCAAAATCTAATAAAGCTTTGGCTAAACATGAGGAAACTATTAAATTACCTTCCACCATGCCTTTCAGAGCTTCAACCTCAGCAGTAGTGATAGCATAAGCTTGGCCTTGATCCCTTGGCCTTTTTTTGAGTTAGGTTCCCCTGACGCTTAGCACATTCATTCACATAGTGCCCCATTTATCTACAATTAGAGACATCATCATCGACAGCCTATTTATTCACTTTCCAACCAGGTGCATGGTGGCCTTTTTCACCACACTTATAACAGACTCACATTCCCTTTAGGAAAGTACTAGGGTGTTTCTTCCCACATTTACTATATGATGGACATTCAACATTTCCCTTCTTCCCCTTATTTCCATTTCCAGAGTTTTAAATAGATCTCTTCTTCTCTTTCTTTACATTAATGTCATAAGGCTTAGAGAATTATTATGCTGTGTTGATAGCACATGGGAAAATATCTTCGTACGATGAGACAAATTGCGAGACTAATGCACGATGGAGAAATCATTTTAAACCATCAATGAATCGATCATTCTTACTTCTTGGATTATGTATATAATCTTCATCATTATTTACTATCCTTTTAATGTTAGATTCATACTTTGCGACATTTTCATCCTCCTTTTGCTTCAGACTCAGAATTTATCTTTCCATATCCGCTCAATGGCCACGACGAAATTACTTTTCTATGAAAATCTATTGAAACTCCCTCATTTCCATATTTGATACTTCCTTGTCTTCCTTTGTGTTTTTAATCAATGACCACCATTTATCAACATCACTAGTGGGTTTGTAAACTACCATGAAAACATTTTCCCTTTCACTATTCCCCAAGTTGTGGAATATTTTTTCTAAGGAATTTTTCCATTTCTCAAATACTATTGGATTTTGTACCACTATTTAATGTTGGTGGTAGATGCCTTATGAAGCAATCTAACATTGATCCTCCATGCTCCGGATCAGGGTGACCCATACGGGTAAGGTTATTATTCATAACCTAAGTGAGTTGTCCCAGAATGGTGATTAGCTGATCAGCACCAGTTGCATCACCAGCTCCACTATAATTATCTTGAGTAGGAGGGAAATCCCTACATGGATTGTGTGCGTCGACACAGTTTCAATTCCTTTATCTATGTTCCATTTATAAACAATGGCCTAAAATAGATTTGTTTATGAATCGAAATACATAATTCCAAACTTGTTAAACACTTAACATAAATTGAACAGTTTGTGGATATAATCCATAATCATAAAAAATGTTTTCTCTGATGAATTATATACTCATAAACCCTTCATAATGGTTTGTAAAGAAAATGATAATTATCCTAAACATATCCCCCAGGAGTTTCATAACCAAAAGTGTATCAAGGCCCGTTGTCGTGCACCGATTCTCATTCGAGTCTAGCTCAAAGTGGTGTTTACAAGTATTACCCCTAGGAACATATGTGCTAGAGACACCTCTACCTACTCATATCCAGACAGAGATGTATATCTTTGTAAACTCACAAAATATCTGTAATACCCAAATTCTAGGAAGTTATTCTATACTAATTATCAAAGTCCATCTTAGGGCTATGTTCTCTAATCAGAGTTTATCCAAATATAGCTTCCAAGGTTTGTACTAAACTTCCACTGATACCAACTGTAACGCCCCGACCCCAGAATCCCAGAGTCAGTGCATTATTACATATCATTGGAATGATAAAAAATATCAGGTCTCCAAAGACCTATTAGTTTAGTAGGCTTGGAAATACTAGATACATTTATAAGGTCTACATTACATCATAAATTGGAAAACTACTACAACATTGTTTCCATGGAAATCACTGATATCCCATATGCTATCCATGTAGGTCATTCATCATATACTTATTCACATCCAAGGGAAAATAAAACATAGAAAGAGGTCATCTCAAATGCTCAGTAAGGATAACAATATAGAAAAAACTATCATAAATAAGCATAAAAATTTAAGAAAATGTGTAAAATCAAAACAAAAGCCTTTTTATCATAAACATCATCATAATATGGCATATATAAATAAGAATAATGACACTTAATTACTCACATGTATATACTACTTGTCGAATTATCAGATGCAATATCAATAGCCACTTTCATAATGATGGAATGAAAAATTCCAAACTTTCAAAACTACATGGTTAAGGTCTTGTGCCAAGACTACAAATAATATTTTTTCAAAGCCTTGTGGAAAGAAACTAGTTTGTCTCATGAGACCTACTAATCCATTGAGGAGTGATAGCAGGCTCCACCCATCACATACTAAGTCTAATGCATTCCTTATATGAAAAGGTTTAAACATAACATAAACATTCGTATTAAAACTAGCACAAGAAATTTAAATTCATTATCATTAAACCATGAATGGTTTGAAAATAACACATCCATAGTCAATCATACCTCAAAACCTTCTATATAATATGGATGTTTTGTATTATAATAAATAAACTTCAATAAGATTAAAATCCAGTGAAGGATGTTGACATAGATGATATCAAAACATTTTTTATAGAAATATATATTTCTATTTTGAAATCATTCAAGGAAATATTTATTTTTAAAACATTCTTATAAACTTTTATGGTAAGCTTCTATGATGTTATAATGGAGGAAAATAGTCGCACCCGCTATATAAGTTAAAAAATAATCTTACCATAATATTGTCGAAAAGTCCATAAAGTAAATAGTTTGGAAAATGAGAGAAAGATTCTTTTATAAATATCATATAAAAGTAAAACAAGTGTATAAATTAATTTAACCCATATTATATAAAATAGTAATAATTATTTGAAATATATTTTTAGGAAACATGGATGTGGATGATAATTTGGTCTTACTAGATAATTACGTATAAACAACCTCAGATAATAAAGAGATTGTCAAATTAACCCTTACCTTTTACTTTTCCTTGGTCAAGGGTAGTTTAACCTCCTGTATAATGGTGAAATACTGGTTATTAAATTATAAAATAATCATATTAATTAATATGATATCATATATGATATTTTAAAATTGCTTTGTTAATAATATCTTAGTATTATCGTCGTTTCGGGTGTTACCTGATTCATTTTCCTTTATATGTTTTGTTATGTAAGTAATGTTTGTTATGAATAGGTTGTAAATTATTCATATTCATAAAGATACTCTGTCTTTAAATATTATTTTTATTTATCTAATTAAAATTACTCTTGGATGGATACGATGAGGACTGAATCTTATCGCGTTCGTGGACACGGTAATTCCTTACATACGCACGAGCGATAATATCATTCTTTTGATATTAAAATAATATATAATTGGATGGTATATAATATATACATAATCACAATAATGTTATATTTATTATTTATATCAATTATACATCATTATTATACCCATCCATATAATAATGAATAGAATAACAATTAGTCCACGATCTGGAGATGGTAAGCCGTACGTATGCATGTGTGGTGACATGTCATTTGAAGGATGGATTGAATAATGAATATAGTTGTAACAAATTCATAATAAAATCAAATTATATAGAAGATACTGGATTTATTATTTTATAATGGAAACAACAACGAAAGATGATGTGGAAGAAGAAAGGAACTTGAAAGAGGTGATGAAATATTTACCTCTTTTTTGGGTTCTTCCTTTTTATTTGATCAAAGGGCTCCATTGATTGGTTTTATGACTAACATATGGACTCTAGGATGAAGGGAGGATAGTTGACAGGGTTTTTGGGTAGGGTTTGGCTGAGAAAAAAGGCATTGAAGGTGTGAATTGGATAGATGGGGTAGTGCCCTTTTATAAGATGGGTGAGGGGCACCGTAAGAAAAGATAGAGAAGTTATTTTATAATAATATCATTTTATGTCTATAATGTCTTTTAAATGAATTATTTAGAGGATAAGGTGAGGATGTGTCGAAAACCACTCAACCAAAAGGTTTTAGATATTTTTTTCACTATATTAACTTTATCTATTAGATTTAACTCTTAGTTAAATAGATTGACATTTACTATGTCTCTTTGTATTATTATATTATATGGTTAATAAACATACTATATAATTTCAATCAAACCCCAAGTGGTTCATTAATGATACACATATCATTATATAAGTCTTTTGGCTGATCCTTAGATTTTTAGGAATATAATATCAAATAATAATATAATATTTGTTTTAAAAACACTTTTATGTCAATTTTGACACTATTTGGTATTTTGTTTTTTATAAATTTATAACAACATTATTAATTAGAAAAAAGATCATATGACCTACCCTAACATTTTATATAGACCTAAAAAATTATTTTAATTTATAAAAAGTCTCAAATTACATTTATTTGGATATTTATAATATCAATTATTTTAATATATCATTAATTAGGTAATTACTTCATAATCATTGTGTCACAAATAAATTAAATTATTTCATTTCTAAAAAATATAAATAACATAAAATTATGTAGGAAATACCTTTATATTTCTAATTAATACTTATAGTCAAATTTATCTTATGTGTAACCTTATTTTAAAAATGGTTTAGAAATTAAACTTTGAATTTAACACTTTTAACTCTTCTTTGAATTAAATAATAATAAATGTCGTAATCTAATACATGTGGATGTAAAAGAACAATTTTTATTTATAAGGCTGTTTTTGGTCGGCTTTCACTTATCCAATAGAATTAGGACATGTGTTAGGGTAATATTAATATAATATTTACCCTTAATTACCCTATTTACTTTTAACCGTGGTAAATAAAAGTAAAAAATTTATTATTCACCAAACATTATTTTCATCTCATTGAACCAAATTTTACTTACTGATATTAACTGTGTCTCATATTTTCAAAATTCAACTCATAGAAGCGGTAAAATTGCGTTTTATGTAAATTTGTAAATGCTCCTAGGAGGGGGGTAAAAGGCGGTATAAAGTTCAATAAATTAAATATATATATATATATATATTATAAATTACTCCAATGAATTACCTTGAACATAAATTAGTATTTTGTATCTATTTTGACCTAAAATTTTTTAAATAAAATAAATAATTAATTAAAAAAATTCATTTTTAAACTATAACTCAGTTTTTCACTATTCATCGAAAATTGAACGTTTTCATAAAAATACCAAAAATTCACCCTAAGATAATTCTGATATTCTGAATGAAAAATTGAAGTCCATTTTGAATGATAAATTTTTTAAAATTTTAAAAAGTGGGTATTACTGTTCATAATGGCTCGTTTGATTGGTTGTGGTGTGTTAGAACTCGAAGTTGCGTACAACGCATGCTATTGTATTATTCAAAGAGAAGCGTATCGTGTAAACTTGGGGTGTTACATTAAATTCCCATTCCATACACATGTAGATGGACTCAATTTTCCCCTATCACACACCGACATTAAATAATTATAATTCATTTTATACCTAATCTCTAGTTGATTTCAATTAATTAATACTAAAAATTCAAATTCGTTCTATAAAATTAATATATGGTCATTAGAGGCCACATTTACTAAATAATTATAATATATACCTAGATAGATAAAAAACAATAATTTTATTTTCCAATAAATATACAAAAATTAATTATAAATTCTTGAAAAAACATGTCCAAACCAAGATAATAGAGATTAGATGATGGAATTCAAGCATGTATAAAATTATTTTCTTTCATTATTCATCTTTGTGAATGTTAAAGTTAGTAAAGATCAGGCTATCAACCCCATCACCCATCCCCTTTATACCATTATCATCATAAATTATTTCATCGTTAATAACTGATGTAAATTTTGAAAATAAAAATTTAGCTACATTACCAACCTCAGAAGTAGACATTTCCTTCTATATATGAGCATTTTTCATAGATAAGTTGAGCATTTTAACAATTGATCGAATTTTCCTTATAGTTGAACATTTTTCACTAATTAGTAGATCATTTTCTACCATATAATTGAGATGCAGTGTATGTTGTGAGATATAGTTTATGCATTGTATTTTATATGAATACATAAAATTTATAAAGTGATATAGTATTAAAATAGAACATATGAATACTTTTTCACATAGTATTTCAATAGTAAATTTTATACTATATCTAATAATTTTAACATATAGTTAAATAGTAATGGAAACACATACGAAACATAGATTATATGAATATAGTTCAATAGTAATGGAAACACATAGTATTCCACATATAACATATAAAAATTGTTCAACTGAATGTTTCATGTTATTATTGTTTTCATATGTTCAATATTTTTCTTATATGTTCTATGAAAATAGTGTACACAGATTAGTTTGTTCAACATTATACATAAATTGTATCTATGAGATACATTGTATCTGAGTTTATAAATTCAATATTAAGATACATTGTATCCCACAGAATGTAGTGGAATAATTATAAAATATAATATATGAGTGTGGAGTGTATGAATACAATGAGATATAGTGTATGTAGTGTTCAATGTAGGTATTCCAAATGAGTGTAAAAATTATAATTTAATAGCATATTACATATGAGGAGACATATGGTGTATAAAGTGTGCAATGTATATATAATTTCATTACTCACTGCACATAGAATTTATTTTTATTTTATATTATGTGAACACAGTGAGATAAAGTGTATTCAGTGGAAAATATATGTATAATCAAAGAGTGTAAAAATTATTATTAACTAACATATAATTTATTCAATGAGATACTATGTATATCATGTATTCTATATGAATACATACAATATATTATGTGAAACAATGTAAACATATAACATATAAATATTGTTGATCATATTAATTGATTAGTAATTTTTACTCTCTAATAATTTGAACACACTATTTAACAAAAATGGAAACACATATGCCAGACATACCATATTAATGTTATACAACATTAATGGAAACACATATTGTACACCATAGAAAATAAGAAAGTTGTTCAACATTATGTACTATGTTATTATTGTATTCATATGTTCTTTGAATATAGTGTATACAAATCAGTATGTTCAACAGTATACATACATTGTGTCTATGAGATATATCAATGTACAAATTACATATATTGAGATATATCCTATCTAACTATATGCAGTGATACAATATTAATATTTAACATATGTAGTGAGATACACTTTATGTAGTAAAAAATGTAATCAAAGAACATATGAATAAAACAATAACATTGTACATACATTTGACCAAAGATAAATATTCATAACAAAATTAGGAGAAAGAGAGTAGAGAAATAAGGTAATGTTAAAAAAATGACCCCAGTGTTTGGGCCCCAAATTCTTATCCATGAAAAATTAGTTCCAAAATCAATAATGAAGCATTATTTATCCTTGATGAAAACAATTTTTTATTAAAAATTTTGGTAAATATATGAACATGATCACTTATCATAAGTGAAATGTGTTATAAGTAGTTTTCAATAATTTTTTTTAAAATGGATCCTAAATAGAAAACCATAGGGTTAAAAATAATGAAATTAAAGAAAATAATTTATAATGAGGAATTTGTTAATGGAAAAGAAATTACCTTCAAATATATATTTCATGGGAAATATCCAATGCAATAATCAACTATAGAGATCAACACTAGTATTAATATAAGAATGCAGTTCTTAGGTAGGAGCATGTAATCAATTTTGTAACTCATATAATATACATATTTATAATAAATTATAGTCCATATCCCATTTTAAAAATCGATGGACTCGAAAAATTTTCCTGAGAAGTAATTGGATTACATTGCTGATATATTCTGATGATTATCCCAACTTATTTTTCACATTATTTAAGACCCGTGAATTGGAGACTCAAAAATTTTCATAAAACATTGAACTTTTCCCAGAGGAAGATTATTGATAAAAATATAGATTACCTAACACTGGAGAGAAATCTGAACGGGAAGGTATATGAGAGGATGATTGGAGGATACTTTGGGCAAGGAGGATTGAAAGCTAAATAAGAGGTGATGAACATAGGTCTTGATGAACTGAGAGGTGTTGGACTGGTTGATTCATACGACTACTTAGAATGGTAAGTGGAATCATGGAGATGGATGAAGCTGGTGTCTGTGAAAGAACTACAGCAAGATCATGGGTGGATTTTGGGCCCTCTACGAAGGCTATATGATGATATAGTAGTATTGATGTTCTTCTTTGGTAGTGAAGGATTGTAGGAGTATTGTCATTCGAATTTGTGGAATTGGGTTTTAAATCATACAACTTGGTGTAATTTATCCATATAGGGTGTTTTGAATCTATATTGGGATCCATGAGATATATGGTACTTTGGAACGTGAAATTTTACTGTTTGAGTAAGTGATTTAGAGCCAACATCTCATGAACTTTCTAAGATACCTTCTTTTTTTCTGGTATGAATCATTAAAATTTTGTTCTACATGGGTTTTCATTCTTTTAAACTAGGCTTTATAAGACCTAGTTCGGGTTGGGTAAAGTGTTGTAGGGTTGAAATAAGAATAAATGAATTGTTTGTGGAAGATCATATGAATTTAATTCATGGCTTGAATTTATTCACAACCTCGAAAATTTACACCCACTATAAATATTTGTCACCACATTTCATCATGCCACAAAAGTATTTTTCACCATGTTTTAAAATATAATGAAATTATTTTTCACCACATGTCGACATGTTAGGAAACCATATTTCACCATGTGAAATTTTTATTCATTGTTTTCCAAGGGTGTGATGGGGTTTCTTTTTCAAAATGGGAACTAAGTTACGAATTTTTATATGAGGTGAAATGAAATTCACATCATCTAAATTTAATTCCTTGAACATTAAAATGACATTTCAAACATCACATAACCCTCTAGACATCTATATCTACAGTGTAGAGCTTCGTAACCCTCTCTTTTTTGTCGTAGATGCACCGTGTAATTATAACATGGACAAAAACTACTCCTCACGCATCCATCTTCGACCGAAGTTGTTGCACACACTTCCCTCTTCATTGTAGGTCTTATAATATTGATTAATGTGAGTCAAATTTAATCTGTATGTGATATCATGTCATATTTTAGATATTCTGGCATAAATTTATATGTTATTCCTTACGAGGATTCTACTTCATCTTGATATGGTGCTAACAGATTATCTGGTTCTCATTGAATGGATACCATAAAGTGATTTTTCAAGAGACGTAGGATTTTTTTCACTACATCTTATACATTCCAGGTTAGCGGTCTATTATTCAAATCCCATAGCCATTATTTTAATTACTTGTATTTAATTATTGGATTGTTATTTTTATGGAGTAATTATATTTCTAAATTAAAATAATTAATTTTAACATTAATAAATTAAGATAATATCAATTACATAAGTTAATTTGTGAATTATTTTATGGTAATTTTTGAGATTTCAAAATTGAGTATTAAGTAATTATTTATTGAATATATTATTGAAATAATGAAATTATTAGATTTGAGGAATAATTAGATGTTGAATTAATTATGGAATATAGAGATTATTAATTTGTATAAATTAATTATTGAAATAATTTTTGAAAATTGTTGAATTATGAAATTATTTATTTGGGATAATTAATTTTTTTGATAAATTATTGAGGTCTTGTAATTTTTAAAAATTAACATTAATTGATGAATTAATTGGTATAATATTTAATGGATGCAATGTGACTAATTAAGTTGTATATTAATTAATGGATTTTTCTGTGACCAATTAATTGACGAATTTATTGAATGGTTTTTCATGATTAATTAATTATTGAATTAATTAATGTACTTATTATGAGTAATTAATTATTGAATTAATTAATCGATATTTTATGTTTAATTAATTATTGAATTAATTAATTTGATATATGTCAAACATGTGATTAATTGAGAAAATGTTGTGTGGGACATGGATTGATTCTTTAAATACCCATAGGGTGATAGACATTATGTACTAAACCAACGTAATGAATGAAAATTTTGTGGGACATTGACTAATTCTCTAAATACCCATGACATGTGAGATAGGGAAAAATTCACTGAATAATAATGTGGTGCTATACTTTTTGATCTATTATTAAAATAGAGGTATTGTACTATGGTCTTAATTAGATATATGATTAATTGAAATGAAATCCTAGTTGTTAAATGAATTGATAATTTATTATGTGAAGTGGTTTAGACTCCAGCATGAGCTGAATCAGGTATTGAGGTTTGGGTGTCCTCGGGAACATGGGGGATATGTTGTTAAGTAAAGAGTAATTTCACAAGATTAATATGTTTAAGTTATTGATTTTATTTATTATTTATACAACAACATACACTATTAATTACTAGATATTATTCTATATACCATTGGTGGTGGCATACTAAGTTCTACTCACACCATATTGGGCTACCTGATCGTTACCTAAATAGATTTCCTAAATGTGAGATATGTTAAGGGAAAAGACCCGATGTTGTATGGATGACTTGGGATGGATCGTGGTTAATGGAACCAAAAACAGTTTAATAAACACTTGGGAATAATAATTGTCTATATTTTTTATTTTTGTTTTTGAAATAAGGAACATACATTAGTATGGCATGTTTTCTGCTTTAGTTGGATATTGTAATTCTGAAATTTATTATCTTGACATATTGGTATTGTTTATGATTATAAATGATTCTTCAATTATTTATTTATTTATGTTGGTGTATCACTATGATAAAATAGCGTACAACCTCCCCATGATTGTCTTATTAGACACCCACTAGTAGTTTTATGTCTCTGTTGTATTGGTAGGTATCCCTAGGGTCATGTGGAAGTACAATTTGGGGCACCAGTGAGTGGCACCATGGGGCAGGACGTTACAAAGTGTTATCATAGGTGTTTTCTTATATTTTTTTCTTTTTTCTTACTATTTTTGAAAGGTATAAATGATAAAAGTAATAGTTTTTTCTTGGTAATGAGATTATTCATGGGATTTTGAAACCGAGGTATTGGGGAAGAGCTATGTACCCATGGTGGGATGGTTGTTATTTCTGTTTGTAATTATAGTTGAATATTATTTCACAATGAGTGACACATTTGTTGTGTAACATGATTATAGTTTCTAAAAATTGTTCAAAATTAACTCATGGAATAGTATGGGATAAGATTTTACATTCATGGATCATTCTAGGCACTCATGATTATTATGACATGCATTATTTTAGGAATGAATGGGGAAACATGTTTTGGGTAAGTTGTTGAACGTGAACTGTTTTTCATTTCATGTGAAATTATAAATGTTAAAATCTTGAAAAGAATGAATAAGTATGTGTATAATGGAATTTGAATATTGAGAATTTGTTTATCCATGTAAGCTAGACCTTGGTGTATGATGGTTTAGGGTAGTGACATCCCCTTAGTTTTGACCGCATGGTGAGGTTTGGGGAAAAGACTTACTGTGGTTGGTTGGGATTTAACTATTACATAACCATGAATATGTTATGTTATGAGTCACAAATTTTTTTTTCATTGTTGAGATATTCCTCTCCGATGATCCCAATTGAGAGGATGAACAGAGGATATGGCTGGAGATGCTCCACCAGTAGTGGAGCCCAAGGCACCGATAGTGTTAGTTGAAGAAGTTGGAGAGGAGTTCTAAGTCAAGTTTGATCGCTTCATCAAATTCATGGAAAGAGACCAATGGTGGGTTATAAAGTGAATTTATGATCTAAATTGGAGTTCTAGTTGAAATGAACTCAAATTTTTATAGGAGAGTGTGGACATGAGGAAGCTAAGTTCTAGATTGAGTTTGACCAGACTATACTTGACCACTTGGATCCTCCTATTGATAAAAGAGTCAATGTGGCTTCATATATATTACATGGTTAGGAGAAGTGATGGTGGGACATCTAGACATAGGATGGATAGCTGGAAACTAGGGAATGGATGTAATTTCCAGATATGTTCCTTGAACACTTTTATCGAGACACACTAAGGCAGGATATAGAAGTTGTGTTCATGAGGCTGACATATGGGAATATGTTCATGATATTATGCATGACAATATCCATATTTTTAGTTCTTTTCTCTAGAATTGGTCTGAGAAGACTCTATATTGGAAAATAAGTTTCAGGATAGACTTAGGTGTGAGATTAAGTCTCAGGTTAACATATTTTTGATTAACAAGTTTTCTAGAACTGGTGAATCGGGCTCTCACCTCATTGGGGAATTTGGAGGAGGCTTCCACTGGGAAACTAGTGGTTTATTTTGCATGATTTGGAGGTACGTTATCCAGGATTCCAAAGCAACATTAAGGGAACACTCTCTAGAGCAGTTGGAAGAAATTTTTCCAATCAAGGGGATAAGTTCACCTTGATCTTACCTGAGTTATTTTCCACCAGTACGGTAGGTCTAGACACCATCAAAACATTTTCTTTAACCACCAGTGGATTTTTGATCATGCAGAATGATGGGAAATATACAATGGTTCTTCAAGGACTCATGATATACGGTTAAGGATGGATGAGATAGTCAGAACCATTGTTCATGAAGAGGATCCTATGCACTATATCAGTCTGGTAGCCCGAGATCTACTAGATGTGGGAAGATAGGTAGTGGCCATGGCACTAATAAGTCATAGTGCCTATATCAGTTGAGTGGTGTAGCTCAAGAGAGATATAATGCATCTCAGGGAAGACGGTCAAGTTAGTTCCATGTGATACATACCACACTTTTGGATAGAGAGGTTGGACCATCAATAGTGAGAAGTTCTATTCTTTTAGATTCATCATTAGCTAGAGCCTTATTTGATAATGGTTCCTCACATTCCTTTTTATCTACAAAAATGTTAATGGTTTGAGCCTATTAGTGTCTTTTTGAGAGGGATAATGATGATAGATACACTGTTTGGAGTATGGTCTAGAGACGTCTATTGGTAGAAGGTGTGTTCTATCAAGATTAGGGAGTATCATATTTTATGGGATCATTATATCCTTGAAATGTCATTATTTGACTTAATTATGGGTATGAACCGGTTAGTCACATATCGAGCCTAAATTGATTGTTTCAATAAGATAGTGACGATTATGTCCCATAAGGTTGAACATTACTTTCTCTATAGATATCGGGATATCTAGGTAGGTTGAGGAGGGCCAGTTAGTTAGCAACCAAGAGGGCTCACAAACCAGGTTGAAATTATATTATTTGATTATGGGGATATGAAATATGATATCTTTTCACTCATAGTGGATATGTGTCAGGATGTTTTTTACAAAGATTTATCTAGGTTTCAACCTGAGAGTGATGTTGTGTTTACTATTGAGCCCATTCTTGTAGCTGTGTGAGCTTCAATTCCGCAATACAGATTGGCACCGATAGAGATACGGGAGCTCAATAAATAGTTGGAGGAGTTTGAGGATATGGGTTTTATTCCTCCAAGTATGTCACCATGTGGTTTACCTTTATTTCTTGCAATAAGGATGTTAGAATCTACAGTTCTTTTTCAATTACTGGATGTTGAACAGGATGAAATTTATGAACTGGTATCCTATTCCACATATAAAATACATGTTTTAATAGTTTAGAGGAGCTTGTGTTTTTTCAATGATTGACATGAAATTATGGTATCATTATATGAGATTTTAGACTTATGATATATTGAGCACTATTTTTTAGAAGATATTATGAACTATATTCGTACATCATATTTGCAATTGGATTTAAAAATTAACCATCAATTTTTATAGCCTTGATTAAAAATATATTTCCTCTATACATGGATCTATTTGTTAGAGTTCATTTTAGTGAAATCTTGGCATACTGCATGAATCTGGGAGATCATTCCAAACATCTTGACATCATCCCAACTACATTGAGAGAGAGTCAGTTGTACACCAAGCTATCTATGATTTAGTTTTTGATTGATTAGGTACACTTCGTGGGTCACATCATCCTAGAGGACGGTGTGTCAATGGAACCAAAGAATGTTCATGCAGTCTTATCTTGGGAGCATACCTCACATGTTTTTGTGCCCTTATATTTTTTTAGTTTATCTTGATATTATCATAGATTCATACAAGACTTTTCACATTGGGACCACCTCTTTTTCGTTTTAACAAGAGGGGGATAATTTTTTATTTGTCGGATAGATGTGATAATTCCTTCAAGGAGTTAGAGAATAATTTTACATTACCTCCAATATTGATCCTAACCAAGTGAGGTGAGTAGTATACAGTGTAAAGTGATTGTTTTGGGATCAGAGACAGAGTCACACTGATGCCTGGAAATTGAGTTGTCATGTATGGGTCTCTATAGTTGAGGACACATGAACAAAACTACATTATGCACATCCTCATGTTGGAAGTTGTGGTTTATGATTCAATGTGATGGTGGAAAAACTTGTTAGGGAAAATGATTATTGTGTATATGGACCACATGATCTTGAAGTATATCTTTTTTCATAACCATTGAATATTTGGAAAAGTATATGGGTAGATTATGTGTCATCATTTTACATTTAAATATAATATATGTCTGGGAAGGGAAACTATGTGGCTAACATGTTGAGCAGGAAAACACGGACTCAGGCAGTTTTGGAGTCAATTGTTGAGTGGAAGATGATGTCCATACTGGCATAGATGCTTGTTGTGGTTAAAGAGAGCAAGATATAAATTAATCTCGTATTAGTTTCATTATAGTTTACACTTTTGATATAGATTAGATAAAGGTGTTATGATGATATATAGTGTTTTTCATTTAAGGAATGCCTCAACTGTGGGGATTCACCATCATATTGGAGTATAGATTAGGATTCTATAAACTACGAATATAATCAGGGTTTTTTTGCATTCAAGTATGTGAGAGGTGTTGATCGGGGAATTCCATGCCTCAAAGTGGGTGTTACATCTTTCTGTCACCAAAATGCAGCATGAAATTAAAATAAAAGTTTGGTGGTCAAGCATGAAAAAAGAGATATAAGGGTTCATAACACAATGCTACATTTTTCAGTAAGATAAGGCTGAGAATAAATGACTATAGGTTTTCTAATTCCATTTCTCATTCCAATATAGAAGTGGGAAAATGTGACCATGGACTTTGTATTAGGTCTCTCGAGGATACCTCGAAATAATGAGACTATTTGGGTTGTTTGGAAAATCTAATGAAATTATCATGTTTCAGACCTATACAGAATAATTTCTCAATGTGGAATCTAGGATAACTGAATGTTCAAGAGATAGGTTTCCTGCACAGGGTTCCATATACTACAGATTCAGGCCACAACTCGTGATTTACATTCAACTTTTGGTTAGTCTAACATAAGATAGTTCTTACACAAGTTTTATTGGTATGGTTGTCAACCCATAGACAGAGGTGAATTCAGAGTGTACTATATAAGTGCTTGATAATGTGGTGATCATGCATGCTTAACATCAATGGGACATTGGAGAACCAGCTAGAATTGTTGTATTTTTCCTATAAAAATAGTTATCAAGAAACTATTCATATAAAACCATTCGAGCACATTATGGAAGGCCATGAAGATCACCTCTATGTTGGATGGGGGAAGGTGAGTCTGAATTTTTTGGATCATGTCTGATTCAAAAGATGCAAGAACGGTTTTAAATGATTCATAAATGTATAACCATGGATCTTATTAGAAACGATTTGTCTATTGATGGATGTAAACAATCCCAAGAGTTCACTGAGAGTGATTTTTAATCCTTCATGTGTCTCATACGTTGGGTCACCATAGGATATGAATATAGGGAATGTCGATGCCCTAGCTCATTGGATAGTTTAAAATTGTGGAGAGAATTGGGCTGATGTCATACCTATTGGCTCTTCCAATTAAATACAGTGTTATTCCTGATGTTTTACATGTATCATATCTTAGATGGTATCATCTTCAAGCATTATCATGTTATTGAGGTGGATTATGTTGAGAATGAGATAGATGCATCCTTTCGGGAGCATCTGTTACTTGTATTGGATTGTATTGTGAATGTGTAGTGGGGAAAGATTGTACTGATAGTTCTAATATTATGGAAACATGGGTATGTGTAGAAGGAAATGTGGGATAGAGATGTGAATATGAGTGATCAGTATCCCAATCATTTTGACTCATAATACTAGAGATGATTGGGGTGTTCATCTCCTGGATGAGCTGTTATAAAGTTTGGATATTGTATGATTCTTTCATTTTCTAGAAACGAATTTTTTTAAAGTTGTTTTCATGATGGGTTGTATTTATTTTATTCCTTTTTTGTTGTGCCTAGGTTCATTTTAGGTAAAGTGTCTTTCTAGTGAAACATGAATAATTGAATTGTTTTTGGTTGGCCATTTGAATTTAATCCATGAGTTGAATTTGATCACAACCTTTGAAAATTTACACCCCCAGTAAATGTTTTCCACCACATGTCGATATGTAATGATAGTATTTTCCAGCACATGTCGACATATGATGAAAATACTTTTCACCACATAGAAACCATTCAAGAAAATATATTTTACAATGTTTAATTTTATGTTATTGTTTTTTAAAATGGTGTGACATGATTTCTTTTAGAAAATGGGTAATTAATGATGCCTTTTTACATGATGTGAAATGAAATTCACATCCTGTAATTTTGACTCCCATCACATTAAAATTATTTCTCTACTATCGTGAAACCATTTGGACACCTCTATTTTCCATTTAAGAGCTTTATAACACTATGTTCTTTTCTGAAAATATTATTTGCACCTTCGTCTTGGACAAAAAATCCTCCACACACCACACTCTTGTTCAAAGTCCCTCTACACACGTCCCTCTTCTTTTCAGGTCTTCTAATAATGATTTTTGAGAGTCCACTTTGATCCGAATGTGATCTCACATAACATCATGGATTTTAGGGTCATAAATTTTAAAGAATGAATTCCATAAATTCATATGCTTCTTGATTAATTTCTAATAGACTTTCTAGTTCTTATTGAAATAACTCCACAAGTGGATTTCTATAAAATACATAGTGTTTTTTCACTGAATCCCCTACTTTAAAATTATTTGTTCTATTATTCCAATCACATTGTAATGATTTTAATTAAATGTATGTAACAGGAAGATTTCAAGGGTACTTTAGAAATTATATTATAGAATTTAATTAATTAATTTGGAATATTAATTAATTAAGAAAATGTGAATTGTATAAATTAATTGTTGAGTTAATTTATGAGAATGTTTGAGATTGTGAAATACAAGATTTAATAATTAATTGATGAATTAATTATTAAAAAAGTAAAATTATGGGTTTTGAGGAATAATTAATTGTTGAATCAATTATGGCATATTAATATTATTTAATTTTTCAAATTTATTGTTTAATTAATTTATGAGAATTGTTGTGTTTTTATATTTTTATTTGGGTATAATTATTTATTTTATAAACTATTAAGATTTTAAAATTATTAAGTAGGGATAATTTATTCTTTAATTAATTGGTAGAATATTGAATGGATGTAATGGGATTAATTAAGTTTTGAATTTATTAAATGAATAGTTGCGACCAATTAATAGCTAAATTAATTGAAGTGTTTTTCTTCATTAATTGATTTTTAATTAATTAATGGATTCATTATAATATATTAATTGTTTGATTAATTAATGGAGTTGTTAAGAATAATTAATTGTCAAATTAATTAATTTGATATATGTGATACATGTGATTGATTGATAAATAAAGGTGTGGGACATGGACTAATGCTCTATATACCCACAGGGTCTTATAAATTGTGTTCTATGACTATGGCATGCATAAAAATTGTATGGGACAAGGAATGATGCTCCAAGTACTCCTTATGTGTATGATAGATACTGAAGCTCCAAATACTCACATGGTGCTAGAATTTATGGTCTAAGCATTAAATAGTGGCATCAGTCTATGATTATAATTATCCATATCATGAACTGAAATGAAATGGACATTGAAAGACTACTTGTTAAAAGAATTGTTAATAGATAATGTGAAGTGGTTCAGACTCAGGAAAGATCCAAAGAAGGTACAAATAATCTGGTTTCCTTGAGAACCTACGGGCTATGTTGTGAAATGAAGAGTAATTGAATAAATGGAATATTTTTCATTCTTTATTTTATTTATTCTTTATACAATTGAATACACGTTTATTCTATTAATGTTGCTTTAGACACCATTGGTGGTGGGATGTTGAGTCATACTCACACCCTACTTGTGCTGCATAATCAGTACCTGAATACATTTTATGGAAGCAGGATAGGTCAATGGAAAATGATAAATGTTATATGGATGATTCAGGATATTACATAGTTGAGAGAACAGGACATGGGTCAAGACCCACTTAGGATTAATTGGTGTATTTATTTTTCAGTTTTATTTTATACACAGGGCACATATATTATCATGGCAAGGATTCTTGTTTAGTTGCAAATTGAATTTCTAACACTTAATATCTTGAGCTATCCGTTTTTTTTATAGTTATAAATTCTCTATATATTGTTTATTTATTCCCTCTCATGTATTACCTTGATAAAATATGGTATAGTCTCAAAATGATCAACCTATCAGACCCTCTCAACTAGTTAGTAGCCTCTATCATATGGGGAGGCTTGCCAGAGGTCATGTGGTGGTCCAGTTCGGCATACCGGTGAGTCGTATCTAGGCCAAAACGTTACAACATTCATTTCATATACCTCACATTATGTCATTATTTTCATTGGACATAAATGTTTTTATATTTGTTTTATCCTTTCAGAAATTCATGTTTATGTCTTTTTTATTTAATGTGGTCCCTCTCAAACCTATCAAAACCCTATTTACATTTATTTTATTTTAATAAAAGGGGTTAATCCCAGTTTTTTTATTTAACTATATTTTTTAAGACATTACATGTATAACCTTAATTAATTTTCATTATTAATTAGTTTATATTATAGATTATATATATTATTTTATGAAAACATATTAAATTATAAGTTGTACATATTTATTTCAACTATATGTTATATAAATATATATATAATTTAAGGAAAATTTTTTATATTATAATATATTTCTATTGATAACTTAATCATATTTTATTATTAATGACATATTAGTGCTAAGTGATAGTTAAATATTTATTCAATTATTTATTAAATATTTATTGTTATTTAATGATTTATTGTAATGGATTTTTCTAATCGTAAAATATTTTCTTGTATTTTTAACTAATAATAATAGATTCATTTGTTTGTAAAACAGTTTTTATTATTGAAATTATATAACAATATATTTCATTGTTGATAAGAGATGTGTCGGTATAAAAAATTTATTTCAATGGATATATTTTTTTGGTATATATAACTATAAATTTCATTAATTAATAACTATTAAACATGATATCTGTTGGATTTTGTCTTTTTTACCCAAAAAATAAAGTATCTGTTACTATATTTCCGTTGGTACAATTTAATAATTTTATTTTGAGTAATCAATTCTTAATTACTTAATATATGAAACATTTCTTAATTGTCAGTAATCATAGTCATTTACATCAAAATATGGTGGATTTTATGTTATCAAATAATAATTTATTTTCATTACTCCCATCTTATAAAATTATTCTTTACTAAACTATTAGGTCTACAATATTCATGTTAGTATAATGTAAATGGGGAATAAAACCAATATACAAAATGAATAATACTAAACTATTCATACAAGGATCTAAATTTGATACAAATTGTTGTCATAGTTAAGATAAAAAATGTGGTCTATAAAGGGAATGAATATACGTTTTAATTTATTACATAAAACCGTCAAAACAAATAATAATCAGAGGGTATTGTTATTGAATACAAAAATAGTTGATTTAATTAGTGTTTAAAAGAAAATTGAACAATAAATAAAAATATGAACATATGTTTTTTTATTGTAGTTTTGATCGAATGATCCTACATGCACTATCCACTCTTCACTACTTATTAATAATAATGGTACTTAATAAGAAGCCTCTCCAATGAATGATGTGATAACATTTTATTTAATATTCCATTTCTCACATGGGGGCACAACCTATCCTATATAACCTACCTCTATATGGAACAATGCCCAACTAAAAACCCAACTTTTTTTAAGTGCCACAATCAAACGATGTAACTTTTGGTTAAGAGTTATAACTAATACCATTATTTATTTTTATTAGGAAACATTAAACAACTGTTTATAAAAAAAATACAAAATATAATGATTACAATGTTAATGAACTAAGAATAAATGTAGAATATATGATCGAAGAAGATGTAATATTTATGTTTCTTCAATTACATCAACTGTATACGATTAAATGATGAAGTTACATAGAGATCACAATAGTGGAATAATTATTGTTGGAGAAAATATCCAATTTAATGTTTCATCCCTCTCAAATTTATTTCTCGAATAATGTAAACAATTTCATGTATACTACTATCATGTTTTTAATTATCTTTTTCAATCATTTTATTCATGTTCTCAAGATCAAACACCCATAGCTAATAACTTGACATTTACAACTAAGATAGTTTTCACAATGTTGATTCTTGAATATCAATCATAGGTAGACATATTGATAATGAATAAATCATTGAATAATATCATTTACCTATATGAGGAGTTATCCTATTTTTTCATTATTTTGGATTATTCCAAAACACTTTGAAATAAATTGTTAGTTTATTCCTGTATTTTCCATTTTAATGAAGAGTAATGTAATTTAGTGTAAGTAGTAGAAATTATAAAAATTAATGTTGTTTTAAAACCGTGTATTGAATTTCCCTAAAATGCAGAATAAATATTATGTAAGAATCATTTTAGTTCTTTATATAACCGTTATTTTATTCTTTTTTTACCCATAATTTTTTAAAATTTTAACCATCGTTATAAACCTATGTAACAATCATTTTACTTCCACATAAATATTACTTTTCTTCTAAATTGGAATCATTTTCCATCTGCATAACCATTATTTTTATTTTTTTAACAATTTTTTAGTTTTCATAACCCTCATTTTTAGTTCAGGTGAACATCCATAATTTAGAATTCAAAATCATGTTATTTTGGAAAATATTGAAAATTATGATGAAATTCATCATGAATAATTAAAACACTAAGACTGTGCATCCCATTATTCATTGGAATATCTCTAAGGCAAAATTATCTATACTATGGAATATTGTAAATATGCTTCCAGTTTTTACTGACCATAGTACAGTGTAAACTACAAATGTTGTAGTTATGATAATAATAAAGGGTAAAAAATATATATCTTATAAATTCAAAGTGAATATTATATGAAAATAAAAAGAATTTTATGACCTTGATCGTCATATGACTTTGATGATTATTTGAATTTAATTATCATATGACATTGATCATTAAATGACATTAAAGATCATGACATTGAAAATTTTCATATTCTTTTTAAATCATATGATTGGATTTAAAACCGATTTTATGACTTGGAATCATATTAACTAGAAAAATCAAAGAAAAATAGTTGAACTACAAAAAAAAATATTGTTTATGAAAAATTATAAATATAAATCCTCATTATTTAAAATTATAGACACACAACACTTAATGAATAAACACTGTGTATTTTAATAGTTCTGTGAGATATCAAAATTATTCATTTAAACATAAGATGTATTTCCAATTTGATATATTTTTAATTAGTTGTTTTTTTGAAAAAATTTAGAGGTAATTATATGATAAAAAAACAATCATTAAACTTATAAACATTATCCCCAATCACAAAAAATTTATATGTTAATAAAAAATAAAAATAAAAAAATACAGGGGAAGAAGTTTTAATCCTTTTCATGTTTACAAAGTGACACCCAATTGATTGATCGTCCATTTTCAAAATCTAAATAGATTATATCTCTATAATAATATGGTGAAAGAAAAGAAAGCACTTATTGAAAACTATTTTCTTCTTTAGATAGGGAATTCAGTTTCTTTGTATAGTTTAAATTATTATTCATAACATTAGTAAATTGGTTATGTACCTTTATTTGTATTTCCAAAACCTCTACCATTATATTATGTATCTTGTTTGGGAAATATTTAAATTGATTATAAAATTTTTTTTTGATACAATTCCTCCAGATTCCAATCATTTTCTAAAATAACGGAATGTTAACAATGAGAATACTCAAATTATTTTAGATAATGTTATAGAATTTCGAAAATAATACATATTAAGTAATAAATCACTTTTATATCTTATCATAGGACATATTAAGTTTAAATCGGGGTTATTTATAGGAAATTTTATATAATGAACACTAACATAATCCCAAATAATAATTGGAAATTTATATAACAACAACTATAATGAAATTAAGTCATCCATATAACAATGAATCATTTTCAACATAAATATCCTAAAATGTACATAAAAAATATAAAGGTCTGTTATGTTTAGAATTTATGGTATAAAATAAAAAAATTTAAATGAACCACATAATATTTTATCATAATATTTGTCTAATAGATATCAGAATAATATTATCTCTACAATGGATATCAGAGTGGAATAAAAAATTATTGAACTAGAAACCACAGTATGGGGATAAA
Organism: Viscum album; assembly: GCA_963277665.1. Classification (NCBI taxonomy): domain Eukaryota; kingdom Viridiplantae; phylum Streptophyta; class Magnoliopsida; order Santalales; family Viscaceae; genus Viscum; species Viscum album. The sequence goes on along the minus strand of OY728159.1, from coordinate 1,754,499,257 downwards.
TCTTGATTCATATAAGGGTGATATATTTGTAGAGACGGTAATCATAACATGGGATCACAAACCAAGAAAATAATAAATTATCCTAGTGATTTATTGAATGAGTGAATGATATCATTGAAACATTGTAATCTTTTTAGTCATAATAATATAATATTAATAAATATATTTCATAAATAACATAAGTTTATGCTTTTTTACATGAAAACATAACATAATGTTCTAGGATCAATTTCCATGCACCACATATAGTATATTATGAGATGTATGTTTTATCCAGTACGTTGGGGGGATATATAATTTAGATCCCACCCATCTACTCATAGTATTTCAGGAATTAATGATTCATATACAAAAAGAAATATATATTAAGAAAATTCATGATATAAACCCTTGAAGAAGAAATGGGTTATGTGAAAAGGATACAAAGAATCATCAAATGATGAATTATGTAGATACCTAAAATAATAAGGGAATATTTTTTTATTGGATACTATAATTTCATAATCAATAAATGAAAAGAAATTATAGACTATGAAGGGAATAATAATGGTAGATGAAGAAATATGACCTGAATTTTCTAAGAAGAAAGAAAATTAAAAGTTTACATTTTAAACATTGTAGGGTTAGACTTAAAGAAACAACTATAAGGGAACCATAAAGGAATAAATATCCCAAGAAAAAAATAAATGGATTTAAAATTAATATGAATAGATTATTTGAAAAAAGATAAACTAGAAGAGGGAGAGAGAGAACATAACCAAAATATAACATGGAGAGTTGGAAAGTCCCCATACCTAGAATTGCATCATACTTTTGATGATGATATAACCTATTATAATTTAATTTATTTCAGTTAATTAAATTTTCAGGAAAATTATCTTTTACTAATATAATCAATAAAATATAATGTTTTACTCATTTATTAAATTAATATTGTTAGCAAAAATTGTTTTGAGGGTTTTCAGGTCATGATTCCAAATTTAGTTTGATGTAATAGAAAAAAAATATTTCCACTAACCAATGACGTTATAATATTAAGAAGTTTAATAGAATAGAGTTCATGTCATTATATAAAGTTGTTTTGATAGTTTAATGTATAATTTACACTCAGATAACAATCCTCGAAAATCCTATTTAACACACTTAACATGACTACGGAAATATAATCATTAGTAATAGAATTATAATTCCTATATATGATTATAGATTCATAAAAATAACATAATTGATTAATAATATTATATATACACATTGAAATCATTTCAAAAGGACCCATTATGGGTATATGTGAAAATAAATCATCATCATTCTCTTATATAGTATAAAACTATATCGAGGGAACTTTTTTTAGGAAATTTTAAAATATGAGGAAAGCTGATAAAAATTATCATATCATAAAAACATTAAAATTGAATTAAGATTTAATTTTTCATTTATTATAAATATTATTTCTATTATGTAAAGAGTAACATGTGGATTAAAATGAAAACACATAGTTTTTAAAATAATTATTTTCTCTTTGAGTTTCCTCTTTTGGAATGAGTCAAAAGCTTTTTGGGGAAGGTATTTTGGTTAGAACTGGGGCGTAAAATTGTGGAAACAAGGGCTAACAGAGGAATAATGAATGATATTTATAAATTTATGATGATCTATATGTGATGATAAATGGTTAAGGGATGGGAATTCATATTGCCCAATGGGAATTCCATTTCGAATAAAATATTGAGTACACTTTTTTTTGGGAAAAGACATTTAATAGTGTTGATTCTTATGACTTAAAAAAATATTTGATAAAAAGTATATATTTTTCTTAAGATTTAAACTCACTGAAATTCATATGGAATATATAAACAATTTTATTGAAATTAAGGAATCAAGAATATGTTTAAATTAAAATAAAATATATCATAGAATTGTAAATTTGACATATAGGTTTATAAATTATAATTTTATTGTCAAATACATTATTTTATTCCATAAATTAATTTTTATTCGTGAATTTTTTTAGAAGTTATTGTTTTTTTTAATTCATATAAATTCCATAAAATACATGACATATACAAATAAACTATTTTTTACTGTTTACCTAAAATTGATTTTTTTTCAGAAAAATAACAAAAAATCCTACCTAATAAAAATTTGATGTATTGATTCCAAAACTGAGATGTATTTTATCAAAATAAAATTATAATTTAGTTAAATATAATATTTAAAATTTTAAAATGAAAATTAATGTTTTACTAAATATGATAAAACATACCTTATTAAAATTTAATCTTATATATGCATTTAGTTATATTATTTGAGAAATTATTTTAGTGTACTAAAATATTTATATTTATTAATTGATAGAATTATAAATATTAATTTTTAGTAATTTTACTACTCTCAATTGTTTGGTAACATTTTAAATGATAAATGACTATTTGAATAATCATAACCTTTTTATATAACCTATAAATATATATTATTTCCTTCATTATTCATCTACTCAATTTTCAATAAAAATTATTTTCATAATATTTTCAAAATTCCAATCATGATTCATATATTTTGGTTTATACATTAATTCTTCCACATAAATTTTGTATTTTTAGTGTATAATAACTTGTTAGATTTCCAAATTTTAATTCCATTGGTTATTTGATCCTATTATCTAATTATACCGATATTGACCCTTAAGATTATATCAATCCATCATTAATAATATTATTCTATGAAGTAAAACGATATTTAAATTTTTATTAGGTGTATATTGTATTATATATATGAGGTAATCATATAATTATGTTGAATGTTACACATGGATTGGGAATAAATAACATTGTGACAAAAAAAGATTAATTAAATGAAATGAATTTTAATAGTGTTTGACATCATGATAATGGATGTACGTCTCATATAATGTGAAATGAGAATCATGTGTTGGGTGTAAAAAATTAAAATGAAGGATTATTATATATTGAAAATGATTAAGGCTTAAAGATCATTTCCTTAAGGTAGGCCAAAATCGAAGATGATCACATGAGAAAGGTAAAATTGTAGTTTGATGAATGTCTTCTTAAAAAATGACAAATTATATACAAACCTAATATTTCCCTACAGAAATAATACATCTTAGTAGATGAAATCACCATATAAAGTAGTACAATCCATACCATAACTATATGTGTATATTTTCTATGGAATCGTATATACATAAACAACTTCTTTGTAATATATCCACATTATTCCGCACAAAGTTCTTCATATTTATAACCGTTCTTATACATATGATAGAAAAAACCATTTTTCATTACACGGAGAAAAGAAACATAATAAATGTTTAGACCAAATGAATAGAAACTATAAATAATTGAGATATCAATGAACAATTAAGAATGACTTGGGTATAGTTGTATGAAAACCTGTCCTCAAAAATTTATAATCCATACCAAACATTCATAGATCGTAATCCTGGATCATGAAAAATATATTTTCATTTAAAAAGATAGGAATCATAGAGGAATAAAAGAACATTTTCCATGAAAGAGTAACACTACCATAATAAATTAGTTTTTGGCATACAAATTAGCATGGAAAATGATTTCATTGGTATAGGATCCTCGAAAAGCTGGGAATTATTGATTGGTTTCACACCTTTTTCCATCATATCATTCAAAAAGGTTAATTTCTAAAACAATCATAGTGGATAGAGTCCCTTACTGAACTTGGTTCACACTCTATTCTGGTCTTTATTATCTCATAATATAACCATCATTACATAATTTATTAGATGGCTAAGAAATTAAGGCCCAATCATCACATAATGAGAATCATACGTATGTGTTCCAAAAGATCACAAAACATTCATCTTAAAATAATGGACATAAAATAAATGGGTTTCATGCATTTTCATTCATCTTAATCACAACCCATATGGAGAAATAATAAGGAAAGTATAATTGGATTATATCCCTATTAAAGCTTATGTAACATCAAAAACATTCCATCAATGTGATAAATATCTACAACAGTTAACTACAATATTTAATGAGGAAAGTAAACTTATCATTATTTAGTAACCCTTTAAAATTAAAAATATTCAAAATATTATGGTCATAATTTCATTAAACTGACTTATAAACATTTAAATGAGTCTAAAAATATTTTTTTTCAATAATGTTGGTAATATTTTTTTATTCCCAATACATTGAAATAAATATTCATTTATCATTTTTGGTAAAAAATCAAAATTAAATTGCTTAGAAAATGGAAATTTGATTAATTTCTATAATATTTGAAAAATTAGAGCACTGGTAAAAATTACTTTTAAAATAATATAATAAAAAAAATAATTATTAACAACATTGCAGGTAAAACATAGACATTTATGAAAATAAATTTTTGACCAAAGACGGAAATAAAGTTGATTTTAGTTAAAAAAATCATTCAGTTTCTTGAGAAATTAAAAATTATAAACTTTGAAAAAAATATTTATTATTAATAAATAACAATAGGATAATAAAATTATTTAGATTCTTGAGTGGTAGTATAAAAAATTTCATCATCATAAAAATCCTTATAAATAATGAGATTGTAGCATGCATTCATTACCTCAAGTTTTACATTTTCAAAATACTCTAATCTCCTAAATTATAAATTTAAATATTATTATAATTCTATACTAGAATCATGTATATACTTATAATATCATACATTATCCACAAATGACATTTCATCACCCATTTCTTAATAATTCCTCAATAAAACCATTATTTCTAGGTCATAAGTGCTTCATTTTCAGGATAATCTTGGTACAGTAGTTATGGTACTTGTACATTGATCATTGTTCCGTAATATACCTAATTGTAATCATGATATAAATATAAAATATATATATAGTATACATATATATATAGATTCATCCATAATGGATAGTGATAGAATAATGAATTCCACCATTCATGAAGATGTTAAGTCGTACACACACATGAACACTATTTTTCACTTTTCAAAATATGGAACGAAAGAAATTTAAATAATATTTCACATTTAAAGGATAATTTATATACTATTTATATAATATATATTCATTAAATAAATCTCTTTTATCTCCAATGTAAATCAGAAATATAAAATGAATCGCATCGCTTTAAGGAGGTGGTTGTCCACCCATACGCATGCTCGATGTTATCATTTTACAACGAATTGTAAGGTAATAAGGTAAATGTGATATTATAATTAAAAATTAATAATAATTACTTATACACATCTATTAATATTATTCCCATAATAATATCGATCCATGAAATATAGTAATGTAAAATGAATTTTATCACTATCTGGAGGTGGTAATCCACACGTGTACACAAGTGACACTTTCACTTCCAATTCAAAATAATATAGGGTGAATATGGGAGTTTTCATAATAACAATAAAATTTATTTATATAAGTATACTTAATTGATTATATTATTATGAATATGAAATTTTTATAGGAGGTAAAAAAATAAATAAATTGAAATTAGTCGGTTAAGATGATTACATCTCCTTCTATTAGCCTCCTTTAGATCATTTCTTAAGGAGAAATATAGTGTAATTTTATAGATAAAAGAACATATATTTTATAGATACATATATTTATAGGATATTTTGGCAAGTTTTATTCAATATATAAGGTATAATGTGGTGTAAAGAAGAGAAATTAGGGGTGTTCTTTTATAAGTAGAGGATAAGACACACAATGAATTTATTAAAATATTAAGTATAATAAAGTCATTTTCAAGAAAAATTCGTTAAAATGGAAATAGATTTGATTTTGGGATAGGATTAGGAAAACATATGGCTATAAAATGGGTTTATACATGTTTAATTGAAAATTTTAACCTTATCACTTTGTTTAACCCCCCACATGATAACCTCATTTTATCCTTAATCAAAATGATGAATTTCTTCAGTATAATTTATTAATATTGAAAAAAAATTGAATTATTAACAAATTTTTATCTAATGATTCCAAAAAGTTTATCCATTTTATCAAATTCCATCTTGAAAATTAGACTACATTACTTTTAAAATAAACTCGGAAAACATGGGGAAAATCGTTTTCAAGAAAAGTATTTTCTTAAGTATACAATTTTTTTTAGAAGGATCCACATAAAATTAAATCCAATTAATATAAATGCATTATTAATATTTTAAATAAAAATATTTTTCCTTTAAATCCATTTTAAAAAAAATATATATCTTTTTATGTGATTTAAAATAATTATATGTTTTAATAACAATCAATATTTTCCAATATAAATAAAAAAATTAACCTTTAGAAAAAATATCAATAAGTAACTCAAATATAATTTTTACATATTGATATTAAAAACAAATATAATTGAATAAAAAATCTTCTATAATTGGAAAATTTTGAATATATTTTTTAATTATAAAAAGGTATATAACCATTTTTTAGGAAAATGTATTTTTTGATGTTTATAATGAATTTTATAAAATTAAGAACCAGTTTTTAAATATATTTGGTTCCTCTAAAATGTATATACATATTTCTATAATTTATTTATTCCAATTCATAACATGATTTTAATTTCTATTTTATTATGGTATTTGAATTAGGGTTCTGTGTATTATAATTAATTGAAGAAATTAAATTTATTTGAAGAGAATTGTATCATAAAATCTCTAGGTTTTACATTCTAACACCCTTAAATTTAAATTTCCAATCAAAATTATATCAATTGGATAAAAAAATCGGATATCACTTTTTCATCACATCCTTGGTTTCCCATGTTACTTCTTCGAATTTTTTATCCCTTCAAAGAACAATAACCAAGTGAGTAGTCTTTTTTCATAAAAGGTTATCTATATGATTCATAATTTATACTAGTTTGTATTAAAATTAATGATCAGGATCTATAACTAAGAAAAATTATTTTATTAAATATGAAGGATAATTTGTGTACTTCCATAGAGAGACACATGAATATAAGTCATGAACTTGAGCGAGGTTTAGTGGATGCGGCAAGGGGTAACCAACCGTTTCTACTCAATCAAGAATCTCCAAGGGGAAAATTTACCATGTTCTTAGATTTTACATCATTCCGAATCTAATATCCTTATTTCATGTATAAATTTTTAATAATTTATTCTCACTTTCGTAAAATTATAGATTTTTTAGATGATTTTTAGCACAACTTTTCTATCATCTCTAAGATTCCTTAATGTATTATTGAATGGATCTTACTTTCTCTATCGTTTCCTCAGATACCTCATGTCCTAATATTTTTATTTCTCAAAATTCACCACAAATTGATGTAGTTATACACATATTTCAATAGATGGATTCATAAGGATCCATATAAATTCTTAAGTGAATGCTATTTTTGTAAGAATTCTTGACCAAAGAATAGTGTTTCTCGTGACATCCATTGAAATCCATTTAAGAAGACCTTATAATATCATGCAAGGATTCAATGGTTCTCTAAAAATATCCATCTCTTTGAGGATTATAGGAAGTATTGAAACCCAACTCTGAATCAAGATCTTGATGAAGGATTCACAAAAACATTAAGGTAAACCTTAGATCATGAGAAAACACAATAAAATTTGTTACTCAACAAATCATTACCACTTCTTTAATATATATATATATATATTCTAGAAATATTATCAATAAATAAATATTCTTTTATATAAATGATTAGTGTTCACTTCTTAAGGTGATAGACTACAACACAAATAACATTATTTCCCATAGACATTTTGGTGAGTCTAATGAAAAATACATGGTGATGTTTTTTCATTTCCATTTTGGTATTGGAAATGGGATTAACATAGCCTTAGAAATTTTTCTCCCCTACATAACTTATAGACATTCCAATAATTATGGTATATGCTCTATAATATCTCTCATCATGTTGTCCCAAAATAAATACACTTTCATATCTCTATACATATATATAATTCAAGGATCAATAGATAATGATGAACTATAAGCTTTGTCTAATAGATCCTTCATAAATTATTAAATTTACAAGACAAAAAAATGGTTTATGAACCTTATCATTTTATCAAAATAATTTTTGAAAACATTACTATTTTTGAGATTCTTCTATAGTTCAACATATTCCTTCTCTTCCTCTTTAATCCTCATATAGATAGATGCTTGAGAAATCATTTTTGAATGAGAATATTGCTCCACATCCTTAAATATTCCTAGATCCATCCTTTTGAAATAAAAAAAGTATTATATATTTTGTGATACATATCATATATAAACTAGCATCGTCCTTTTCACTGAAAATATAATCCTTGCTGTTTGTACACCCATGGTGGTAATGTGTTGAGTAGTCATAATTTCTAATTAACACTAACCATCTTCTCTGGATCATATTCATCTATTTTGAGTGAATATATAAATTAAAGAATTATGATTAGTATATATATCACAAATTTCCCCATAAATATATTTCTTATATATATTTAATAAAAAAAATTCTACAAATAACAACAAATCATTAGTTGGGTAATATTTCTCACAGACCTTCAATTAACATGAGGAATAATATATCACTATATCATTTTGCATGATTATTTATTCCAATAACTTATTTGATGCATTAAAATAAATTAATTAACCTTCACCACTATAGGTTAGTGTAATTTCAAGTTCACTAACAAACCTTCACATCAGTTCCTTGAAATTATCCACACATTCATCTTTTCAAAGTAACTTGTCTCCCTTATGAGTTAAATTAGATTTTATATTAGTCAACCATGATAGATGTTTCATAAATAATTGAAAACATCCAACCAAACCATATAATATATGGATCTTTTTAATATTGGTTGGTTTGTGCTATTGTTTAATAACTTTTTCATTAATGGATCTATAGATATAACTTCCATTGAGATTACATTACCAAAAAATAAATATTCTTGGAGAAAAAATTAAAAAAATTAAAATTTTCATATAGATTTTCCATTCTAGGGGTATTTAGTAAAATTATAATTTGATTTTCAAGTTCTTATTTTATCATTGAATATTTAATAATTTCACCTATAATGACAATGACAAACTATTTAAGGTAATCTATAAATACACTATTCATAAAATCCCTAATGATAGTTGTGTAATTAGTAAGAAAAAATTGCATCACTATAACCTTTTAGTATTCATACCTCATAAAGAATGAAATCTTGGGAATATTATCTTTCACTACCATCAACTGATGTAATCTAGAATGATGGTCAGTCTGGAAGAGTTTTGAGCTTCACACCACTGATCAAATAAGCCCTCAATATGAGGTAAATGATTCTTATTCTTGATAGTGATCTTTTTTAGTTCTTGATAATCAATATAGATTATCATGGATCCATAATTACTCGTAAAAAAGGAACAGTTTCACCCCAAGGTGACACAATTTTCCAAATGAATAACTTTTCAAGATTCCCTTATAGTTTCTTCATCAATCCATGAAACTCAATTGAGTCCATTCTATATTGATTCATTGAAATGGGTGTATAACTCTGTATGAGTTCTATTAAAACAATCTAATTCATGATTCAATGGAAGGATGTGAAACTATTCTTGAAATAAATCATAAAAATTCCACACAATAGGATATCATTGATGTAGAATTTCTTCCAAACTATCTAAGATAAACAACCCTTTTGTATAGGTATCAAACCCATATAATAGATGTTATTTAATTCTAAATATCATATTTACAGTCACACTGATATATTATCATAGGTAATTTCATAATTTCAAATGTTACATCCCTTACATGGAAATTTATGTGGTGTTTCTATAAAGAAAACAAATCCATTTGTAAGATAACAACAAATTAATCGAGGGGTATAATAAAAATATTTTCATGAAGATCATTCCCAAAAACACAAATAAGATAAAAATCATAGACTTGAGAAGTGATCTTCATAACATTAATGTGTTTCTCTACTAATTAGAATTCATATCCTTGATTTGGTATTATGAAATAATTAGAAAATTTATTATATATAAATTAGTTGGTAGATCCAGAATCAAATATGGAATTTTTATTTCTAGAGTGGATGATATGTTTACCTTTCATAACTCCATTAGAATACCCCACATAGGCATTCATGATCACCAGAAATATATTTTCTCTTGGGGTTAAATAATTTATTAATATTAATAAACATAATTAACTATTGTATTTTATCACTTGCTATAATTATTACCATACTCCAATAATTTAAAATACTAGGGTGTGGGTGGTGCATTTTGTGATTTTTTTTCTCTATCATTACCTAAATTATCTTTCCTATTACAAAGGAATTTTATTTCTCGATGACCTTCCTTTCCACACATAAAACAATTTGTCGTCACCTTAATACAATTTCATATATGATTCCTTGAACACCTCAAGATTTAAGGAAATATCATAATCTTCTCTCTATGTTTTTATAATCTCTATTGAATTCTATGTTTCTTTTTTTATCACATCCATGAGATTTATAAGTGAAAATAATCTTTATTTCCCCCTTGAAAGCATATCAAATGATTTATTCATATCTACTAGATTCTAGTATGGAAAATACCATTTGAATACTTGGTTTTAATAATTAATTAATGGATTAACCTTAAATTTAGTTTAGATGTTAACTCTAGAAGCATACCTCACATGTATTATAAAATTTTCCTTAAAGGTACTAATATATTTATTATCCTTTTATTTTATCACATGTAATTCCTCCCTTATTTTCATATAAATAATTATATGAAAGTAATTATTAGAAAATAAGTTAATAAACTCACTTCACTCTAAGGATTCATATTCTTCTCATTGACTCGTGTTCTTGATAGGATTCCACCATTGCTCTACTTCTCCTTCCAAAATTCTAAAAAGCTAAAATAAATTTTCATGTTCATGAAACTGGAAAAAGGAAAATATATATTTATTAGCACTGATCAGTTGTCTAAAAACTATTATATTATAAAAACCATTAATAGGAGGTGTATATTCTTTTATTAAGGATTTAATAAGAATATCATTCACATATTTGATCAGTTAGAAGCTCCTTGTGATTTATATCATAAGAAATTTTCATTAGAATAAAAATGATATCTTTTACACTATTTCACATAAAATTTTGATGGTAAAGGGTAAAACCATTTCATTTTCTATAACATTCAACATTAACACAGTTCCCTTTGGTTTCAACAATTGACTAAAACAAAAATTACATAGTTCATGAAACATTAATCATATTAGAAAACCATGAAAACATCAAAAAATATTTATAGGATGTCTAAATCATAGAAAATTATTTTCAATATGATACATATTATATTTAACCTTGTTCATTCATGGTCATTAACTATTTAGATTCTTCATAATTGTTCTCAAAGAAGATGTGATTTATCCAAAAATATCCTCAGGGAGTGGCTAACAAGGTGCAAAGTAAGAAAACTTTCACCATGCAACAAATGATGGAAGATATATACTCAACCACCTATTTCTCTTGGTTATTACGCCTAGATGCATCTATACAATAACCATATCCAATTATAGTATCCATACAAGATTTATTTCCTGGAAAATCACATAATCTCTTCATCATGAAAACATTATTGTGTTATTCTATAGAAGGAAAGATCCTCATGGTTCTTACTAAGGTTTCCTCATATTAATAACCAATTATTGGCAGAAAACCCACTCTGAAACAGACTATAGAGACAGAAGATTTCAATACGTAAATATTACATATTATTAGTTGAATACCCATTATATATCAATACATTCCATGGTAGAACATTATAGGTATAATATATTTGGTAACATGTACACATAAACAATTTTTAATAAGAGATATACATCCTCTCTCACTAAGTTCTTCATAACTATAACCCTTCTAAAAAATATTATACGTAAACATTTGATCATAACCTAGGGAAAGGAAACAAAATAAAGGGTCTGCTCATGTTCCTGATAAGGGTAAAAAAATAGAGGTATCAGCGATGACATAAAAATAACATGAGCATAATGGTATGAAAACATGATCATGACAATTGAAAATATATAACTTTTATATCCCTGATCCTAATCCTGAATCATGGAATAAATATTGACAATTCATAAGGAATTAATCATTAATGAGTCAATTATCATGAGCCATGGGGGAATAATATTAGCACAAGACTTATGTTTTTGGAATACACATAAGCATGTAAAATATCTTCCATAGTTAAAGCTGAATTCCATGACTATCAAATTGGATTTGGTTAACTCCCCATTACATTATATCCTCTGTCATGTTTCACTCCCAAGAATATCATAGTTGATATAATCCATTACTGAACTAGGTTAACTCCCTACTCATTACCTTATTATCTCATGATATATATATATGCCTAATTAATTTTAGGGTTATATAATTTCTATATCAACCATCATATAATCAAAAACATATATATGTGGTCCGCAAGATCATAGAGAATTCATCATACTATAAATGATGAAAGGGATAAATGTTCCATAACCATCTTTTTTTCATAAAAATAAAACATCAGGAGAAATTATATAGATGTTATCATTGAACCGCATCCCTAAAAAATATCAAGTAGCATCAAAAGAATTTATCTTAGTAGAAAAATATGTTTAAAAATCACTGGAATATATATTAAGGAAAAAAACCTTTTAATTTTTAAATCACATCATAAAATCTAAAAAATTAACAAATACTATGTAAAAATTATTCCTTAAAAATAAAATTTTAAACTTTTAAAGGAATCATAAATAATTTATTATTCATGATTGTGGAAAACCTATTTCATTTCAAGAATGTTAAAAGAGAATTTCATTTCACAATTTTAGTAAAAAGACATAAGTTCCTTATTTAAAAATGATAAGAATATTCAATAAAAATTTAATATAAAAATTAAAATATGAGAAAAAATTTATTTAAAGAATAATACGATAATATTAAAACATTCATGAAAATGTTTTGATAAAACATTGGCATGGGATAAATAATGTTCAACTGAAGGGATAAATAAGGTCCAGTTTCCTTAAAAATAATTTAGTAACGTCAGATCCAAAAAAGAGTAAAATGAAGTGAATACATAAAATCTACAAGAATATCTTTAGGATAAGAAAATTTATGGGACTCTTGATAATTATTTCATAATATTTAACTATAGAGAAGTTGATTGTAAATAATCTCGATAAAGAATTAGATTGCAACATAAATCTCATACCTCATGTTTGATTTTATTAAAACATGATCTAACTTATTGTATAATAAATTTAAATTTATTTTAATTATATAAAATAATTATTTCAATAGATATAATATAATATATGTTTCACTTATAACATTACAATATCCATTTAAAATAATGTCTTAATAAAATCATTGTTTTCCAGTGTTAGCTGTTTCATTTTTTATGAGAGTTTTGGTTTGGTAGTTCCATTCCTAATAAATTGGTCATGGTGAAATAATATCTATAATTTTATTCATGATATAAATAATATAAATATTTATTATATAATATATATATTAATCAATAAATTTTATACATATAAAAATTAGTCACGCCATTAATGGATATTGATTGACGCTCGTACACAAGAACAATGTTTTCACATCTTAAAAGGTGAAACAAAAAAATATTAAATGATAATTAACCTTTATGGAGTCATTATTATAGCATATATATCATATATATTTAATAAATATAACCTCATTAATATACACATAAATAGTAACTGAAATATATCACATCTCTTGGTGCACGGGGAAGTACACACATACACATGAGGGACACTATCATTTTTTATTGGATTGGAACATAGAATGATTTTTATCATAGTAATTAGAGAAAAGTAATAATTTAATTTTAATAAATTATAAATATTATTCCCATAAAAATAACCATCCATGATATGTGGTGATGAACAATAAATTGTGTCTCTACGTTGAGGATGTAATCCGCACATATGCGCCAGCTATAATTTCACTACCTATTTGATGGATTAAAGGGTGTATATTAGATTCTCCATAATAAAAATATAATTTCATTAAATTTAGGGTACTAAATATATTATTTTATGATTAATAACATATTTTTATAGGAGATATAAGAATTAATAAATTGGAATAGGTCGGGTAAGATGCTAACCTCCCCTTTAGTTGGGATCCTTTAGATCCTTTATTAAGGACCCTTAGAATGAAATTTTTAGAATACAATCACCTATAAATAGTGTATTGGAAAGTTTAAAAAAATTACTAGTTTTTTTATCTATAAGTCATTATGTGGTGTATAAATTATAAACCAAGGGTTCTCTTTTATAAGTGGGGAAGAGGACACGGTTTGACTTTATTAAATTTTTATAAAAAAACAAATTCACTATCTAAAAAATACATCCAAAAGTATAGATATTATAAATCATGATATTATTTTGTTAAAATATATAAATCTAATAGTATTTGGATAGTTTTAATTTTTAAATTTAACCTTATCCTTGGGTTTAACCCCCTATAATCCTGTTTAAACCATAACTATAGTGACAAGTTTTTATAGTTTTTACTATTCACTATGACAGAAAATGAAAGTAAACGTATTAAAAAAATGAATAATAATTACATGTAAGTAATCTATTTCATCAAATTTTTTTCTAAAAGAGGTATAAATTAATTTTAAAATGAACTCACAAAACGTGATGAAAATTTTTTTAAAGGAAAAAAATTTATGAGTACGTTATATTCTATACAAATATCTAAATAATATTAATTCCAATGACCATACATGGATTATTAATTGTATAAATGAACTAATTTTAATTATAAATCTATTTAATAAAATGTTATAAAAATTTTTAAAACAAAAATGTAGTTTTCTATAAAAATTAGTAGTTTTCACTATTCATTGAAAAATTACTTTTTCCAAAAAATTCTCAATGATTCAATCAAATATAATTTTCACATTATTATTTAAAAAATGAACTTAATTTTTCCAAATATATTATTTAAATTTCATAATTTTTTTTACATTTATCAACATCAAAAATAACCAAACAAATTTTGAGGGAATGTTTTTTTGAAACATATAAATAATTTTCTATAAATTGAGTACTTATTTACCAATATATGTGGTTTATCTAAAAAAATTATAAATTTTTATAAATTTTTGTCACCACTATTTATTTAAACAATTTAATTTCCTTGTCATAATGAAATACTATATTATGGTTAATTTATACTTTAGATTGTGTGTATCATAAACTATCAAAATAATTAATTTATTTGCTAAAAAATATATCTTAAAATATAACGGTGTTACAAATTGTTTTCCAATTTAATGTTTTCATTAATGAAAAAAACTCCATCAAGAATATTTGTTGTATAAAAATAATTTATGGTGTAATAGTGATGAAAGGAAAATGGAAACTATTGAATCAATACCCCATTAGTGTAGAAGAAGGAATGTACTTTTGTAAATGGAGGATGGAAAAAATATGGTTGAAATAACATAGCTAATTGAGTTAAAAATACAATGAATATTTATTAAATGGTTATTTTACACATGATATCACTAACATTACATGTGATAATAGTCATTCATGGCATGTTTCGAAAAATAAAAGATCATTCGAAATATATATAAGACAAAACAAGATAAAATCAATGTGATTTTTGTAATTGGTTAAAATGGATGTTTGTGGGATGATACCAGGAAGGGTTATTTTAGAAAGTGTTATTTCATTCTATTAATTGTTGATTATAGAAGAATTCAATATTTTATAGTGTATATTTATTATAGAAATCTATTTAATTTCATTATAAAATACAAGATATTAATGGTGAAGAAGATTAGCTATAAAATCATGAAATTTAAAACTAATAATTTCATGGAGATTACATATAGAAAAGTAGAAAATTTTCTTGTTATTCATAAATTATCACCTTTTAGTAGTGAGAACTTCTTAATAAAATATTGTCATTAATAAGAGGAACTGGGTAATCAATAACATTTCTTATATGACTCTCATTTATAAAAATAAAATTTTTTTTGAAGGAAGTTATAGTGACACAGTTATATGTCAAAAATAGTTCCCATTGATTTGGAGTAAAAGATAATATACCATATGATATATATAATTGAATGAATATTATATTGAAATGCATTAATATCACTAGATGTATATTATTAATTTTTAATATGGATAAAATCCCCTCAATGATTGAATCTTATGGGGGATAATAAATTTTATTTGATGTCATTAAAAGATTAATGTATATAAATGAATATATAGATGGATTTGGAAAATATAAGAAACAAAATATAACAGTATTATGGAAAATGATAAAATTTATCAATAAAATAGATAATATATTTAGGATTAATGATTTTAGTATTTAATCAATAAAGGGCGATTGCAAGGAAATTATGTTGATTTAAATGAGGTAAAGTGTTATGTAGATTATAGAATATTTTCATAAATAGAGATGGAGTAAAACATAATTGCAAATATTTATGAAAAAAATATTATTTATTATATTATATATCCTTCATAAATTATAAAAATAAAAAATCTATAGTAAACAATACTCTAATACAATGTAGAGAGTAATAGTTTTCATGAGGCTACAAAAGGTGAATGTTTTACTAGGGATATGAAAGAACATGTTGATCTAAGTTATGAGAATAATACCTAGTAGATTTTTTCAAGGATTAAAACACAAAACCTTTTTTAACCAAGTTGTTTTTTGGTACAAACTGAATGAAGAGTGAAATGTGACTCAAAATAGAGGGAAATTAATGAACAAACACCACCAAAAACTTATGGAATCAAGTTGGATTTCAAATTTTTTCCCATAAATAAATTTGAAATGATAATATTATTCATTCCCATATAAGTTTAATGTATTTTGAATTCATTCCAAATGGAATTAAAATAAGTATTAGTAAAAAAATCATTAAATTAGATGTATATATTGAATAGAAAGATTAGTCTTTCATTTTTGTATCTGAAAAAAGTGTGTTTTATTAATGAATTAACTTTATGTGCTAAAGTAAAAAACTAGATCTTTTTATTCAAGGATTTATTAATATTTAAAAAAAATTGGATTCCAAGTTGTTTGAAATTATCATAATTTCTATATCATGAATGGGGATGATCAAAAGATGATTTTTTATTTTATGTAGATAATATAATTTTTGTAGTTTTGAATAATTATTAATGTAGAGAGTTTTTTGATTTCATGAAGAGTGATTTTAAATTATTAATGATTGGTGATTTAATGTTCTTCCATGGATTTAATTTGATACAAGGATGTAATGAGACATATATTTATTGATACAAATATGTAAAGTGAATGAGTAATGTTTTTTATCGAATATAAAATGTTTTTAACAAAACTTATTTCTATTCAAATGGTATTTTCAAAAGATAAAAATATAAAAATTGGCTGATATTACAGTATAGTAAAATAATTTAAAGAAAATTATTTTTAAGAGATTAAACATTGGATATTTCATTTAGTGTGTCCCCAGATCCTATGTATCAAATTATTACCAAATAAAACCATATTATTGTTAGAAAAATAACACTTTCATATATCAAGGGTATCATAGATATCAGGCTATTTCACATAGCTTCATCATTATAAGATTTATTGGGATATGTTAATGAAAATTGGCTTTGTTTAGTATATAATCATGAGATATATTTAATTTTAGATATTTCTTAAATTATTGGATAATATTTAATATTTAATTTCATATTAAACTACATAATTTTAATATAGATCATCCACCCAATATTGCACACAACTCCTATGAATAAAACAAAAGCATGAATCTTTTGGAGTATATGTGAACTGTATCATTAAAATCAAGTGTGATAACTCAATTGATATAAATCATATTATAATTCTATAACATCATTCATTGAAAGAGAAAATATTTTTAAAATATCAATTTATTAGGTAAGAGGATAATCAAGGGAGAGTGAAATTGTAGTATGTTCCTACTCACACTTAAATTGCGGAAATTATGATGATGTCACATTATAAATAATGTTATGATAATAATTAGTTTGTACATTGAGTTTAATCATATCTATCTACTTGGTTATATTTTTAAAAGAGTCCCATACTCCCCTAAATGGATTTTACATTCCTTGATTGTATCTCATTCTGTTTTATCACTTACTAATGGATTTAAAGTGTGTTTGTATTTTTAATTAATTTTAAAGGAAAAGATATTTTTTCTATCATGATTTTATCTTTTAATTATTAATTAAATATTGTGAATAAAATAATATCTCTTTGAATTAATTATAAAAGTTTTATGGTTAGTCAACATGACATAGATAGATCCTTTCCTAAAAATTTAAATGGGGAGTTATTTCACAAGTCATGTTTAAAGTGGAGATTTCTCATAGTTAATGAAAATAGATTATGAAGCGAGGTGATATAATAAGAACATATAAAAAGGCATAAATTTATCACTAATAATAAGTAATTTGGATTGTCGAATAAGAACATCAGAATAATTATGTTTTTTACTGAGAAATCATCTATTTAACTCCTGTTTCTCACAAGGAGTATGGATCTTGTGGGATTAGAGCTAATGGTTAGTGATTCACTTAATACACTATAAAGGCTATACTGGAATAATTGATTTTTTTTGTGATTTTATATAAATTGTTTTCTTTAAAGATGTGATTTATTGTCAAATCCAATTGAGAGAATTTTAACAAAACCCATTTTAAAGGTTATTAAGATTATGTTAAATGAAAATAAATTATAGAAATTTAATAAAAGAGTTACTATTATACTAAGAACATATCATAAAGAGTTATTTTAATCTTAACGAAGGTTTGGAGGGACATCATTTTTTCTTTGGTTGATATACTTAATACACATCATGGTAAATGTGTATTATGTCATATTTCATTCTGAATTTTCATAAAATTGATGGAAGTGTTTATTATGCTTTTATATATTTATTTCAAATAATATTCCCCACTATGACCTATGAATATATGATAGCAGTTATCATGGTTATCAAGGATGATTAAAAATATAGGGATCTATAGTAAAATACCCATTAATGGAACTTATGGTTATAGTTTTTGAGTTATGATGTTACTGAGAAAAATGTGATTCATTATCGAAAATGATCATGGTGCCAGTAATTTTTTAGAAATTATATTATTTTCTATGAACCAAGGAATATTTTTTGTTTATATATTATTCCATTGTGAAGTAAAAAGTAATTATGCGATTTCACCATAGTTTATTGAAAAATGTTGTAGGTATGGATTTTATTAACATTTTTGTTGTTTTTTCATCTTTATAAGAGGTTGTTATTGAAATAAATCAATGTTTAGTCAAAGCAATTTCATGGTTTATTTCAGATATGGGTTTTCAAGGGATAAAAATATATGAAATTCATATAGATACAATATTTGATGTTTTTTGGTTTTTAAAATCAATTTATTGACATACTGAACAGAGTATGATTTACCATTTTTCATTAATAAGATATTTAAAAAATTTAAAAAAAATTTATTTCAATTTTTATCAAAAGAAGAGTATATTTGTAATTTAATTATTTATATATTGAATTTTTTTTAATACATATATGGATTAATTTTCCAATGATTAGAAAGTAAAATAAGGGCTTTGTTTAAAGAAAAATGTTTATATTTAATTTGGTGTTTGGAAAATAAATTCTTAAAAGGAGAGGAAAGAGAAATTGATCCAATCAGAGATATTGATAAAATTTCAAAATGATTATTCTTTTTTGGCAGACTAATGTTGTTTTTTCAACCATTGAAAGATTAATTCAAATGAGTAAGAGTAAATAAAAATGTTTATGAATAAAAAGTGTTATGTGAGACAAAAAAAATATAATATTTTGTTTCTGATTTGTATAATATAAAATATTCACTTGAGAGTGATGTAATTTTTTTATTAAGAGAGCTATAAGTTCTCATTTATGTGAGTGGTTTTAAAACTAAAAGGATTTTGAGTATGTTCTAAATTTTTTTAAAAATATTATACATTAATAGATTTTGGTACCCTAGAACATTTTTGTGTGTACACTCCTTAAAGCTATACTAATTTGGGTGAACCAACTAAAATATTGTGTCCTTTATTTCAATTTATCACTATTATATTCATTGAGGGAGAGAGTTTCATTTTGGTAAAATATTTATCAATATCATTAGAAAAAGATTTCTTAAATCTAAATACCATGATTCACCCCCACCATAATGGGGTATTCTACGATATTTAGTACTAATACTTCTAATATCATGATCATTCCTTATTAAACTATTGATATGGGAGAGGAGGAAATAGAGTGGCCCTTCTGAGACATTACTTCATCCCTAAATTATCTTAGTCTGAGTAAAAAATTGTGATAATTTCCCTTGTTTAAAATATTATAGCAATATAAATAGTGATTTTTTATGGATTTTAGTATTTTGGGTCATTTTTTTTGTATGGGCCTAGTATATATACTAGTGTTGATGAACTAAGTAAAACTACTTTGTCTGTATATGCTATGAATGATTTTTTTTTATAAGTATATTCAATATTCAATATTTTAAATCATATTTCATTATAACATTAAGAAATGAGCTTATATCATGAATCTGTTTAAGAATAATTTAAATTTTATAATCCCTATGATTCACCTCCTCCCCCTCTTAGGGTTTTCATGAATATTTGATCTTGATTGGTTATAATATGTGTTATTAGAGCCTATTTGTTCTGACATGAAATCTATTATATAAAATCAATGTCTAATGTTTATTCTATATATGGATTCATCTTTTAAATATTATGTTCATAATATATCTTTCAATGAAGCTTAGTATAGGGATGTGATTAGTTATTTTTAGACCTATAGATAATACATTCGGAAGTGAATTTTTAATTAAATTAATATATCATTAACTAGTAAAGATATTATAATGAAAATTTCGTGAGTATTCATAATAATTATCTAAACGAATTTTTTGAAAATTAAACCATTTTTATGATACTACTTCTTATATATTTGATACTTTAATGAAATGTTTGTTTTTCCAACCAGAAACCATAAAATTTTAATAATAGGTTTCTAATCTAGTTTTCTTCAATAATTTTTTCCAATAATTATTTGGGAATTAATTAGAGGTTTTATTATGGGAATATTATTATTTTTTGAAATTAATGAATATCTATTAATTCTATGTGAAATATTAATGTCTTTGATTACATATGAAAAATAAATGTTTTGTTGGTTTATTAGCTTGATTATTCTTTAAGTGATTTTTATTCATTTTTTTCAAATTATTTTGTTAATTTTATCTTTAAGAAACATTATTATTTTTTAATTCCATATTGTTGTATTAAAACATAAATTTTGGTATTATTTTAATGTTTTATAAGTTTTAAATCTCATTATGTATTTATAATTTTCACTTTGTTTGTAATTCTGTATATTTTAGAGCCCCCCCATGGGGTTGCTTATGTGAGACTAGTCTTGAATCTACCAATTCTCACACCATTCATCTATGTAGTGACATACTATAATAAATACACAAGATTCAATGATGATGTGTATCATATTTTCCTATAGATGGTAGCCTTCATGAATCCAGTGGACATGTTCTATGAGAATTAAATCCTATGATTTTGTGCCCATTTGTTTGTTCTCATTCTTCTATTTGCAAACGTTGGTGCGGAGTGTTTCCATAAAGTATAACACTCTTCTATCCCAACACATCCAAGAGTATTCATATGCTCCACATAGAATTAATCCTTCCATGAGATCCTTTTTCCATGCATTGATCATGTTTCCCAGCATTAGTAGAGTTATTTTAAAGTGTTATGGTACTGATAGAAGAATATGTAAATATTATGGGACTTTTGGAATTTTGAATTTATAATAAAAATCTAAATTCATATCCATCGATACTAGAAAGAGATTAGTGAAGGATAATTAAATAATAGATTATTTTGAATTATAAATTGGATTCATAAAGTAACAAATAGTTGAATACAATATCGATGTTTAAGATCTCATCTTAGTTAATATTTGGTTAATTTAAGGCCCCATGTGAATTTAATTAAAGAATCCGAGAAATAAATATTTCTCACCAAATTAGAAAAGAAAATGATAACATTTATGAAGCTCGTGGTTGAGGAAAAATGACTGCTAGAATAATGATATCCATAATATTTGAATGTATGCCTGGCCCTGGGATCAACATCAGGAAAGATATAAATTTCTTGAATCTATTTAGGATTTCTGTCCCTAATTTAAAAGAACATAATTCATAATATTTATTTAAATTTGTATTGAGCCGGTCAAGAATTAGAATTTTAGTTTAAATTTGGATTGAAATAATTACTGATTTCGTGAATTCAATGTTGAGGTTGATTACCCCATTTGTGTTTTTGAAGTTAATATAGATTGGGTTATTGTATTTTTCATCATTGTGTAGGAATTAATTAGTGGAGAAGATGGAATTCAAAATTCATGAATGTTGTGTATTTGGGAAAATGTTGTAATGAACATAGTTCAATTGTTAACTTTCTTGAGAAAGAGAGAGAGGGAGTTGGGGGAAATTGAAAATGTAAACAAAGTCCAATGTCATGTCAGATTGAGGAATGAGGAAAAAGTAGGTGTATTATTGAATTAGACAGGAATTGAACCTAAATATTGAATTTTAGTGTATTTGTGAGTCATATTTATATGAACCGGTATTATGAGAAACATATATCGACCTTTTTCTATGTCAAGTAATATATTATGTTTTTTTAATATTATGGGAGGCTAAATTATCTTAAATAATGTGGTTATGGGAATATGGACAAGTGCACAATATGTTATAGAAACATTTTCTAGATAATGTTATTTAGAATAGTTTAAGAGGATTAACCATGACTTGGTGAGCTTAATGGGAGTTAGATAAACATGATAAGATGATATATTTAAACTGAGAGGCTAGAACTATTAAAAAAATTGAATGAATAATTGGAAAATATTTATTTTGGGTACTCATTTATCTTTTTGGGATTAAATGAATATGATGGTGAGGATTTATGATTCCCAATATTATAGTTGAGATTTTTTTACCATGGAAGCCACTAATTTAAATCCAAAAATATTGACTCCTATGTGATGATAGAAAATATCCTCATTCAGGTTTGAAGAATAGATATATGTTACTATAGTAGGATGTTATAGGTGGTGTTTGAAATAGAATTTTTCGGGATTAAAATCAATATATTTTTTCATCATGCATTGGTACTTGGGTTCAAAGATAGGTTTTTATGGAAATTCTATCAACCGATGATGAAAATGAGTCATTTACATGCCTATGTGAAATTCAATAGGGATTTGTCAAGGGTACATTGGTTAATTTACAATAATGGTCACTTATTAATGGTAGATCCAAGATAAAAATTAAGAAATAAAATAGATGGTTTTGAATATTTACTATAATAGTCGAAGAGATGCTAGTAATAATTGTTTCCTAATCCGAGAGCATGTGGTGATGTCTCATTTTGTTACAAGAGCTCAGTTTATGTCACTATGGGTTTCATTTTGAGATGATGACAATAACCTCAAAGAAAACCACCTGGATATTTATCAACTGGTAAACTAGGATGTCAAAAAAAATTTATTTCATTTATGAATTGGAATATGATTACTCATTTTGTATTTGACATCATGGAAATTCAGTAAAATTCAATTCTATTTATCTCCCATTTAATTCTGCTGTAACTCTATTTTGATTTGAAAATATAGTCTTGTTTTTTCTTTCTTATTTTGGATGTTTTGATCAAAAACCTTTAAAGAAAATTGAATAATTAATAATCTATATATAGGTAGTGAATATTGATGATACCTTGATATCCATACATCATGATGATCGTTGATCCTTATTTTTAATTATTGGAAGATCATGGTGGCTAGGTGTAGATATGAATTTGGAAGGAAGTATTTCTTAATCATTCTCTAATGATTTTATTCTAATTATTCCCCTGGTTAGATCAAAATAATGATTATGTGTGGTTGTGTTTTTGTGGATCCCATGAGTATCACTTTGTATAGGAATAGATTCTTGACTGGAGTTATCTGATTGGGTGATTCCTTTTCTTTTGGGTCATTATTTATATAATAGAAGACTGTAATGCATTGACCATATTTACCAAGAGTTGGTGGATTACTACATAACATTGGTATGATCACAAGAGATCAAATATCTAAGGACCGATTTGTTTAGTAGTCTTGTATGTACTAGATACATACATATGTTTTATAATACACTATGAAACGGATAAACAACAACATTATGTCCCCAATTGAACACACTCATATCCCTTAGCCTAATCTTGTAGGTTAATCGTAATATAGTTATTCACATCCTATGGAAAGAAGACATAAGAAAGGGGTGATCTCAGTGTTCAATAAGGATAACAATATATCAGAAACTATCATAAATAAGAATAATAAATTAAGGCAATGTATAAGACTAAAACAAAAGCCTTTTATACTTAAAAAATCTCCATAATATGGAAACGATAAATCAAATAATGCCATTTACATATTCACATGTATATTCTACTATTTGAATAATCACATGTAAAATTAATAGCTAATTTTATAATGATGGAATGCATAATACCGGACATCATAACCACATAGTCAAGGCCTCGTACCAAGACTAAAAATAAGATTTTGTCATGGCCTTATTCCAAGACACTAGTTCATCTTATGATACCTACCAATGCATCATGGAGCTATAGAGGGCTACACATGTCACCTACTATTTCCAATTCATTTCTCATATGAAAAGGTTGGAACATAATCTAAACATTTGTATTAAAATTTGCATACTAAATGACAATATTTTATCCACAAACCATGAATGGGATAAAAATATCACATCCATAGTCAAACATAACCCATTAAATACAATATGTAATAATGATTTATAATAAATCAACCTCAATAAAAAATAATGAATAATATTGACATAGATGAAAATAATCACTATAAATATTTGAAAGAAATATCCTTATTTTCTTGAAATTTTTTAAAAGTGTCACTATTAATCAAAAAGACGTTTAAAAAATATTTTTGAATAAAAGTGTCCCATAAAACATAGATATTTTAAAAAGGAAATTTAATTTTAAAACATTAATGTCTATATAAATAAATCCTAAAACCCATTTTAAAAACATGGACATTAATGAGAAATATTTAAAAGAATAAATCTTTAAAACATTTAAAATGATATTTTAGTTTGAGTTCCTAACCAATTGAGAGACACCTGAATACAAACAATTGAGATAATAAAAGCTTTATAATATTATGAGAATAAAGGGATTCATGATATACTATGTCAAATTACAGTATATTCAGCATATAAAATTGAAT
This sequence comes from Viscum album, assembly GCA_963277665.1. Classification (NCBI taxonomy): domain Eukaryota; kingdom Viridiplantae; phylum Streptophyta; class Magnoliopsida; order Santalales; family Viscaceae; genus Viscum; species Viscum album. The sequence continues at coordinate 1,754,473,822 of OY728159.1, read as the reverse complement.
TGGCGCATAAAAACAACGAAGTCTCAATAGAATGTAAATTGAGATGAAATCCCTTATAGTGATTGTATCCTTATGTTAAGTATAATTCAATGACATAATTATGTGATTAAAATATAAATTCACTCAATATGATTGTATATAAACTATAAATAAATTAGAGGGAATTCACACATATTCTTGTAAAAACAACACCAATGATTTGGATGTTTAACTCAATTAATCGAAATTGAGTTAAGATTACTCTTATCAAGTTCATATTGATGACTTTAGAAGATTTAAATGGGGTAATTATGTGTATCAAAATTATATCAACACAAAAGGGATTGAAAATTACTATATAAATAAATAAATAGTGATTTCACACATAATCATGGAGTAAAATAATCATTTAATTTTTCATAAAACCAATGAGTGGAAATCGAAATTAGAAATTCCATTACTGATTTGGTAACATACGAAAGATAATCCACATGAAAGAAGGATCATAAAATTAATATCTAAATACCTATAAATTAAATTATATTTCATATAGAATACAATAATGGGAAGTTCATACACCACACAAAAGGAAATAATGGTAATATTGTGTCAATCTCACATGAATAAGAAGTGAGATGAAAACCCATTACCCTGTACATTTACATAGTTGATGGTACTGTAAACTCCTATAAAATTGTTAAATAATTGTTATTATATTATTTAAGAACCACATATATTATTATAATATCATATATGATCCATTAATATTGCTTTGTTAATAATATTTCAGAATTATCATTATTTCGGGTGTTAACTAATTCATTTTCCTTTATATGTTTTGTTATGTAAGTCATGTTTCCTATGGATAGGATGTATTTTATTCATATTCAAAAGGATATTATGTTCTTAAATTTTTTTTATTATCATAAGATGAAAATTATTCTTGAAAGGTTGCTATGGGGATGAATCTATTCGCGTTCATGGAGACTGTAATCTGTATGTACGAACGAGTGATAATATCATTCTATTAGTAGTGATATAGTGCGTAATTGCATTCTATATCATATATAAGGAATCAATAACATTTTATATTTATTATTTACCTCAATTATAATCATTATTATACCCATTCAAATAATGAAGTGTTGAATAACAAACTACACCGCGATGTGGAGACGGTAAGTCATACGTCCGCACATATGGTGAATTTTTCATTCATTGGATGGACAGAATAATGAGTATGGTTGAACCATATTTATAATAACATAATCGTATATAAAAGGTATTAGAGTTACTATTTTGGTGTGGAAACAAACAAGAAATAGGAAGTGGAAGTAGAAACAAACATTGAAAGAGGTGGTGAAGTAATTACCTCTTCTTCGGAAGCTTCATTTTGATTTTTTCAAAAGGGCTCCACATGTTGGATTTCTGATCAATGTAAGGCCTCAAAGATGAATTGAGTGTATATGGGTGGTTAATTTAGAAGGTTTTTTCTGATTCAAATTTAATTGGTTGTGAGATTTTTAGATAAGCTGAATTACCCTTTTATAAGTGAGGTGAAGGGAACTTTAGGAAGTTCTTGAAATATTAATTTATTATACAATCATATTCGGTTTATAATGGATCCAAAATTATTTATTTCGAGTATAAGGTGGGTCTAGGTTAGAAAACATTCGTACAATAGGATTTAGACAAGTTTATATCACCATATTAGTCATATACATTATATTTAACTCTTAGTTAAATAAATTACCTTTTACCATGTCTTCTGGTATTTTTATAATAAATGGTTAATAAAAATACAATAATAAGACAAGAGAACCTCAAGTGGTTCATTAATGACATATCAATCATTATATAATTTCTTTAGATTAAACTTATATTTTTAGAAATATTATATCATTTAATAATAATGTATTTATTTAATGCAATTATATAAATTTTACATTATTTAGTATTTAGTTATTCTGAAAGTAGTAACAAGTTGATTACATCAGAAAAAATACATTAAATCAACATTAACATGTCATATTAACCTATAAAATTATTTTAATGAATCAAAATTATAAATTTAATTTTATTTGGCTATTTATAATTTCAATTATTTTATTCGTTCATTAATATGGTTTTTACTACATCATTATTGTGTCGCAAATAAATTTTATTATTTAATGTCTAAAATTTATAAACAAAATATCTTGATATAGGAAATATTATTTTATTTACGATGAATATTTGTTATCAAATTTTTCTTATGTGTAACCCTATATTAAATTTGGTTTAGTTATTAAAATTTAAATTTTACACTTTATACTCTTCTTTAAATAAATTCATAATAAATGTCCAAATCTATTCACTGTGAATCAAAGAGGATAATATTTTATTACAAAGGTTTATTTATGTTTAAAAAAACATATCTAGTTGAAATAGGACTCGTTTTAGGGTAATTATAATATCATTTTCACCTTTAATTACCCAATTTACTTTTATCTGTGGTAAATAAAATACCAAAGTTACTATTCACGAAAATGTATTGTAATCCTATTGAACCACATTTTTCTTGCTGATGTCAACGGTCTCTCGCATATTTTTGAAATTAAATTCACAGAAGCGGTAAAATTATGTTTTGTGATGATTTACAAATGTGCCGAGAAAGTGTGTGAAAGACGCTAAAAAGTTCAATAAAATTTTATACATCTATTCTTATTGTAATATTACTCCAATGAATTAAACTAAACCAGTATAGTTATTATGTATCTATTTTTACATTAAAAAAATTAAATAAAAAATAATTATTATTTAAATAAAACAGTCAGTTTTTGAACAACAACACAGTGTTTTTAACTATTCATCAAAAATTTAATATTTTCAGAAAAATACCAAAAATCCACCCTAAGATAATTTTTATATTGTAAATTCAAAAATGATTTCTGTTTTACAAAAATTTAAAACATATAAGTTACATTTCATAACGTAAATTTTATTTCTGTTGTCAATAACAGAAAGAGGTTTTCTAATAAGTAAAAACCTTAAAAATATTGAGATGTGTTTATGTCCAATTTAAAAGTAAAATTACTTATAATGAACTAAATTATTCTAAATGGTAAAAATATAATACAATTACACATTAAAACAAATAAAATGTTTAATTTAACACTATAAATTATTTAGATTAAAAAATCATTTTCAATTAAAATTTAGTATTATTTACTATTTATAAAAATATGAAAGTTATCAGAAATGTACCCAAAATTTATCCATACTAAATTTTTACGTCCCAATTATAAAGATATGGTTTATTTTGTCAAATTTAATATATAAAAGTTTCAAATATTGGATTTAAAAAGAATTCCCCATTAACAGGTGGTAAAATTGTATTTTTTAAAAATACTTCTTTTACCTGAATAATTTAATTTGTTCTTATATTATCTCTAAGAAACACATAATATTAATTATATAGAGTAAATAAAATTCAAAATTCAGTTAATACTATTCATAACCATTTTTTGAGCGGCTATTTTGGTAAGTCATGGTGCGCTTGAACTTGGTGTTGCGTGTAACGCAAGCTATTTAATTAAATTAATGAAAATAACTTTCTATGAAATCTTGGGGTGTAACATTCTTCTCCCATTATGGAAATTGCATCCTCGCAATTTTAAAATTGGTCTTAGGAACTAAATTGAAAGACCCACATCAGAAAAAAGGGTCAATAAAACTATCACATTAAAATAAAGAAAGAAAAGTACAAAGGACACCAAAGATAACCCATACTAGGGTTCCATGTAGGAAAACTTGGATATAGAATGTAAAATATGTGTCCAGTTCTGATGGAGTGTGATAGAAAACATGATCAAGAGAATGTTATCAATAAGAAAACCACGAACTTTTGTCGGTTTAAATAGACATTAGTTTCCCTTTAAGAAATGTAAACAGACAATGTTTTTTTTTGTTTTAAGTTCCATTTCATATAGTTGAGGAATTTATTTTTGATTTTGACTCAGAACAAATATATATATATATATATATATATATAGTTTTTTTGTTTTGTTTCATCCTTTAATAAATTTCAACCACTAACTCATCTTTTCCCCAAATTATTTGAATTCAAGATGAATTGGTCACACCATAATTAATGATATCAACTTCTAGAGAATTAAATAATCCAAAAAGGATGCACTATATATTTCCCTTGCCTTTGAATATTAACCAAAATCAATTGTTTAGTACAAGATCAGATGCTCCCCAAAATGGATAATCCTTTATACAAATAAATACTAATCATAATTTCCAAAATTAATTAAAAAATACCCAAAGTTCAATAAATACCATTCAATAAACCGTTGTCCTTAAAATCCTTCAATTTAATCCAAACTAAGATTGAAACCCAAAACTCGGAAGAATTTAATCACATAGTCTTTCGTTGTAAATATTATCATTTATCTCTAAATAACAACAACTACTATTAAAGTCTCATACAGAAATGTAATTAACCAAATCACGTATTCTTTATGAAAGGATAATCATTTCCATTAATAACATGAATTTCTATAAAAACACATATTCTTCCAAAAATAATACACCATTAATCCTGAAATTAAATCCTATAGTATTCTATTTTTTTATCCATATAGTGATCCCAACATAGCAAATGTCATCCAAAATATCATTTATCACTTAATCGCCAAATAATTTTTTTATAATAAAGATATATAATTGATAAAAACAAGTTCCCAAATAAACATATTATTGATGAATAGAATAATTTATGTAAAAAGAATTTTTCACCCTAACCAGCGACTCCACGTAGTCCAGTGGTGGATAATCAATCTAAGTTTCACTTTGGTTATGGGTTCGATTCCCATAGATTTGTCTGACGCGTCGGGTTATCACACTGTCTCTGTGTTGTCCTTTTTCAAAAACTATATTTTATAACACTACCAAAATGAGATTATTTTTTCAAAATAACCATAAAAAATTCAACCAAAACTGTTACCTCATACCTCGCATTTTCATCCCAAAAATTAGTAACCTGTAATTGCCTCAAGATCAAGGATCATATAACCATATATGGTTCTTTATAAAGATATCCAAAAAAGAAAAGATAATTATTCCTCAAAAATCATTTTCACATAAAAAACTATAGGGTTACATATAACAGACAAATGTCTTCCAAAGTAATACCATCAATAGAGAGCATTAAAAAAAATTTACATTTAGCCATCCATAAATTCCCACAAAGGTTCTTTAGTGACCGAGTGGTTATCCTATAGAATAGGTAATTGGCTCAAGTAATTCCCAGATACCCTAAATTTATGACAAATGATGGTAAATTAATAATTAAGATCATATTTATTTTATTCCATAGTATTATTCATATTTCCTTGGTATTTCTTTACTTTATGTTTTTCTTTCACATAGAAATAATTTCTTTTTTTCATTGAGAAATATTAATGGGTGTCATATTCCACATTTCTGGGTTGATTGAAATTTAGATTTCTTTTCTCCATGGTCTCCACTACTGGAGATTTTATCATTATCTACATTTCTCTTCTTTTTTACATTGGGAGTTCATTAATGTATATATTCATTATCATATTTTTGGAAACCTGATCCAGAATGAAAACAATATCTTCTACACCTATCTACATTCGAATTAGTGGCTCATTTTCACCTTCATTACCACCTTGTACATCATGTTCAATGTCACTATGGCTTCCTTGGAATCCAGACATTGACTAAAACCAGAAAGCATAATGTGAGTAACAATAGTCATAATACCATTTAGAGAATATCATGACACCTTATTTTCAATCTAAAACACCTTAGGATTAACCAATAATATTTATTCTCATCTTATATAAAAATCCATCAAATCTGTTTGGAAAAAAGGAATTATCATAAGAATATACCCCGGTAGTGTCATAACCAAGAGTGTGAAAAGGCCTATTGTCGTGCACCTGTTCCCGTCCGATTCTATCTCAAGGTGGTGTTTTAGGGGTTTACCCTTAGGTACATATGTGCCAGAGTCGCCTCTAGATGTTCATATGTAGATAGGGATGTATTTCTTGTAAAACCCATAGAATATTTACATTACAAAAAGTTTTGAATGTTGTTCTATATAAATCCTCAAAATCTATATTAGGGTATGGTTTTCTAAACAATTTTATTCTAAATCTAGTACCCATGGTATGTACTAAACTTTTTATGACACCAAATATAATACTCGACACTAGTTAACAAGAGTTGGTGAGTTATTATATAATATTGGAATGATCACAAGTGATCAATTCTTGAATGACTGATTAGTTTAGTATCTTTGGAAGTACAAGATACACACATAAGTTTTACATTACATTCTGAAATGAAAAAACCAACATTATGTCCCCTTTTGAACACACTCATATCACATAGCACAATCCTATAGTTTAATCATAATATACTTCTTCACATCCTTGGTCAAATTAAACATAATAAAGGGGTGAGCTCATATTCTCAGTAAAGATAACAATATAGCAGAAACTATCATAAATTAGAACAAACATTTAATACAATGTATAAGACTAAGACAGAAGCCTTCTAAACATAAAAATTCAGCATAATATGGAAAATATAAATCAAATAATTTCATTTACTTATTCACGTAGACATTCTACTAGTTGAATAGTCACATGTAATATCAAATGAAAATTTCATATTGATGGAATGCATAATACCGGAATATTAGCCACATAGTCAAGGCCTCGTGCCAACAATATAAATAAGATTTTATCAAGGCTTCATTCCAAGACAGTAGTTTATCTCATGAGACATACCGATGAATCAAGAAGCTATAGCAGGATCCACCCGTCACTTACTAGGTCCAATGCATTCCTCATATGAGAAGTTTGGAACATAATCTAAACATTCATATTAAAACTAGCATATGAAATGACCATATTTTAACTACAAACGATGAATGATATAAAAGTAGAACATCTATAGTCAAACATCCCCCATTCAATAAAATATGAAATATTGTATTATAATAAATTAACCTCAATCAATAATAATGAAACATATTTACATACATGAAAATAATCAGTTAAACTATTTGAGAGAAATATCCCTTTTTCATGAAAATATATAAAAGTGTCACTATTTATCAAAAAGACTTTTAAAATTGATTTTTGAATCAAAGTGTCCCATTCAACATTTAAATTTTTAAAAGGAATTTAATTTTTTAAAACAATCATGGTCATGTAAATAAATACTTAATTTTTTTTTAAAACATAGTCATTAACGAGAAATACTTAGAAGAATAAATATTTGAAACATTTAAAATGATATTTTGGTAAGACATCCTAACCAGATGAGTGATTCTTGAATACAAATAATTGAGGTAATAAAAACAATATATTATAATTATAATTAATGGATTCATGATATACTATGTAAAAGTATAGTATATACACTATATAAATGTGAATCTGCACATAAAAACAAAGAAGTCTCAATGGAATGTAAATTGAGATGAAATCCCTTATAATGACTATATTCATAAGTTATAGATAAATTAATGACATAATTATGTGTGAAAAATATATATACACTACATATGATTGGATATTTAGTGTAAATCAATCAGATAACATTTAGAGATATTCTTGTGAAAACAACACCAAGGACTTGGATGTTTTACTCAATGAATGGAAATTGAGTTAATATTACTCTTATCGAGTTATTATAGATGACATTAGTATTTAACAATGGAGTTATTATTTTTATCAAAATTATATCCACACAAAGGGGAGTGTAAATTACTACATAAATAAATAAATAGTGATTTCACAGATAATCTGTGAGTACGATAATCAATGATGTCTGCGTAATAATCATGAGTAGAAATCGGAATTAAAAATTTCCTTAGAGATTTCATATCATATGAAACATACACCCCATGGAAGAAGGATTATACAGTGCATATGTAAATAGCCATAAATTAATGTATATTTCACAAAAAATACACTCGTGGTCAGTACATACACCACACAAAATGAAATAGTTGCAATATAGCATTTATCTAACGAGAATAAGAAGTAAGATGAAAACCCCTTACATTATACATTTACTTATTTGAGGGTATGTTAAACTCATATATAAGGAATAAATAATTGTTAATAAAATATAAAAGTACCACATACATAAATACTATATCATATATGATCCTTTAATATTGCTTTGTAAATAATATTTCGGTAGTATAATTGTTTCGTGTGTTAACTGATTCATTTTCCATTATTTTTTTTGTTATATTAGTCATGTTCTTTATGGATAGGATGTATTTTATTCATATGCATAATGATATTAAGTTCATATTAATTATTTTTAATCATAAAATTAAAATTACTCTTGAATGGTTATGATGGGGAATGAATCTTATCACATTCATGGAAACGGTAATCTGTACGTACACACGATAGAAATATCATTCTGTTGATGGTGAAATAAAATATAATTGGATGTTATATCATATATAAAGAATAATAAACATGTTATATTTAATATTTATATCAATTATACTCATTATTATACCCATCGAAATAATTAAGTGTTGAGTAAAAAACTACACAATAATTTAGAGATGGTAAGCTGTACGTACACACGTACATTGACATTGTCATTCATAGGATTGATAGAATAATGAATATGGTATTACCAAATTTATGACAACATAAAAATATATATAATTTACTAGATTTATAATTTTGGTATGAAAACAACAGAGAAAGGGGAAGTAGAATAAGAAAAGAACATTAAAAGAGGTGGTGAAATAATCACCTCTTCTTCGGGTGCTTCCTTTTCATTTGATCAAACGGGTTCCTTAGGAAGGACTTCTAGTCAATGTAAGGCCTCTAGGTTGAATTGAGCGTAGTTAGGATGATATTTGATCAGGGGTTGGCTGAGCCAAATGGCATTGGATTGTGAATTTGACAGATGGTGATGTACCCATATATATGTGAGGTGATGGCACTTTAGGAAAATTTTGATATAGTAACTTATTATACAAACATATTTAGTTAATAATGTCTCCAAAAGGATTTATTTCGAGGATAAGGTGGGGTTGGGTCTAAATCCTCTCAACCAATAGGATTTAGATAGGTTTAGGTCACCATATTAGTCTTATATTTTTTATTTTAATCTTAGTTAAATAATTTAACTTTTACCATGTCCTATTGTATTATTTTAATAAATGGTTAATAAACATATTATAAAAAGACAAAAAAACCTCAAGAGGTAAATTAATGAAATATATATCATAATATAGGTTTCTTGGCGGAAACTTAGATTTTTAGGAATATTTTGTCATTTAATAATATAGTATTTGTTTCAAAAATTCATTTATTCAAATTTTACACTATTTTGTATTTGGTTTTTACAATAGTCATAACATGTTGATTAATTCGAAAAAAATTCATTAAATCAACCTTAACATTTCATATTCCCCAATAAAATTATTTTAATGCATCCAGAGCTTCAATTTACATTTATTTTGATATTTATAATATCAATTATTTTAATCATTCATTAATAAGTTAATGGTTACATAGTTATTGTGTCATCAATAAATTTAAATATTTAAATTCTAAAAATTATAAATTAAGTTCCATGATGTAGAAAAAACATTTATGTATACAATTAATACTTATAGTTTAATTTATCTTATGTATAACAATATAGTAAAAATTGATTAGTTGTTAAAATTAAAATTTTACACTTTTAACTAATCTTTAAATAAAATAATAACAAATTTCCTAATCTAATCCAATTGGATCAATGAGAATCATATTTTATTCCTAAGGTTGATTTGTGTCGAAAAATACTTATCCAATAGAATTAGGACATGTGTTTGGATAATTATAATATCATTTTCACATTTAATTACCCTATTTACTTTTAACAATGGTAAATAAAATTCAAAAGTTACTATTCACAAAAATTATTTTATTCATATTGAACTAAATTTTACATATTTATGTCAACATTTTTTATTAGATTTTAGAAATTAAATTCACAAAAGTGGTAAATTTGAATTTTATTAAAATTTGCAAGTCTGCCTAGAAAGTGGGTAAAAGACATTACAAAGATCAATGAAAATTTATACATCTAATATTATTATAAAATTACTCTAGTGATTTAAATTGTAATAATATATTTATTATGATTCTATTTTGAATTAAAAATATAAAGAAATAAAATTTTTAACCATTTAAATAAAAAATCAATTTCTAAACATTAACGTATTGTTTTTCACTAATCATCAAAAATTGAATGTTTTCCTAAAAATACCAAAAATACAACCTAAGCTAATTTTGATATTCAAAAATAAAAAATGATATCTATTTTACCAAATTTAAAACATATTAGTTACATTAAATAAATTAAAGTTAATATCTATTGTCATAACCAGAAAGAGGATTTTTAAGAAATAAAAACTATTAAAAGATTTATATGTGTTTATGGCAAACATAAATGTGAAATATCTTATAATTAACATCATTATATTAAATGACAAAAATATAATCCAATTATACTTTAAAACTAATCAATTTTATAATTTAACAATATAAATTATTTCAATTAAAAAAATTGGTTTCAATTAAAATTTAGTATTTTTTACTATTCATAAAAATATGAAAGTTATCAAACAAATACCAAATATGTATCAAAACTAAATTTTAATGTCCCGCATATAAAAAAGAATTTTATTTTTTTCAAATTCAATATTTAAAAGTGTCAAATATTTGATATAAAAAGTGTTCTTGATTAAATGGTGCTAAAATTTTATATTTTGAAAAATACATATTTTCTCTAAAAAAATGAATTTTTTCATATATAGTATATAAGAAACACATAATATGGATGTTAAGATTATATGGATTATATAAAATTCAAAATGTAGTTAATACTATTCATAACGTTTCTTGAACAACTATTTTGGTATGTCAAGGTGCGCTCGAACTTGGTTTTGTGTGTAGCGTAATCTAGTTAATTTCTTTAAAGAAAATATCTTACATTCAAATATTGGGGTGATACCAAGATATTCCATACATAATTGATTAATTTTTTTGGTGATATAAGTGTATTATTTTGGAAATTGAGAATAAATAGATTTAGTTTGAGTGTTGATGGATGTTTCCTTCCACAATTCTGTGGTAGGAAATAAGGGAAAATTAACCAATATATGGGGTTGTTTATCACTATCATTTTTCTCAAAAAAAAGTTATGTCATCATCTTTTATCCTACATCGCAATTTCCTGTGCTCTTGTTCCCATTCAACCCACTACCATAGATATTTTCAGAAATTTTTTTGGATGTATTCATTTAATTCATTCAAATTTATAAAAAATATAAAAAAAATAGTTTTAGAGAATAACTAGGATATCTGATGTTGTTTACTTGATAATGAGATAGAGTGTGGACACTATGAAATATTTTTTATATTATAAATATATCTCCAATTTCCCCTATTATTGGGGTTTTTAATATATTTTTCATTATTTCTTGGGAAGAAACTCTTATTCTATACATTCTTTGAATTTTATTTAATTATTTTTTCTATTTTCAACAAGTATGTACACTATTGTTTCTTATTCAATGCCACTTTTATAATACTCCTAGGATATATAAAATTTTAATTGTGGGACATCATTTCAATATTGGATTTAAAAATGACATGTTTGAGAGCACATTAATGATGAAATTTTTGTTTACACCAAAAGATGCTCATGTTTATACATGGTTTTAATTAAATCGAAGAGGATAAATAGGGGAATTCACCTACCAAGAATGATCAAATAATTACTACTATAAATATAAAGTTCTTTGATACTAACTACCTATATTAGGAGGAAAAAATTAAATGGTTTCAGACCATAAAACCGGTTAATATCATTCCAAAAAGCAATTTAAGAATAAGAGGAAAGATGTTGGATAAGATAGAAGTAGTTAAAGATTTACACATTTGAGCCTGAAATTCCTATTCAACCCCCACTTGAATATTAAGATCCACATTCAAATTTATTTTAAGGGATGTGAGGAGATATGATATATATGAAATGAAATAGATGAAAATTCAATGGTAAATCTATTTCTAATATTAATTGTAATTATTTTAAATATAGTGACATGTCTACTGATTTCTCCATGCATGGATATATTGAACAAACCTAAGGAACCCTATCCTTTCAACCATAAGATACTATAAATTAGTTGATCTATTTTTAATAATGGATGAAGGCGGATGAATAACTCACTCCTATCTTGAATTACCCACATGAGGTCATTAAATTCTTAATGAAGATAATGCTAACAAAAATTTTGTATTTTCTTACTTTATTAAAACAAATAACTGCATTTATTTACATCAATATTTTCTTAAACTGGTTCTTATGTTTATTATACTATGATGGATATAATGAGATACCTAACACTGTTATTTTAAATATATTCTTGACAAGGATTCTCAAAATAAGTAATTTTTTCAATGATAATTTTTTTGTTAGAAATTTTGATATGAGTGTATTTGAAGAGAAATAGGATTTGTTAGAGCCATTAATTGGTGCGATAGAGGATGATGAATTTTTTTATTAAAATTATAAATAATACATTTCACTAAACCCAAATAATTGTCACACCCATGATCTAAATTCAAAAAATATATGCACTCTTACCCTTATGTTTAAGAATAAATGTGTACAACAACATTTCTTTCTATATCCTCCTCCACACATGTGGTACAAAACCATAGTGCGGAACATTCAAGAAACTAATAAGAGATTAATTCAAAAATTATGAAATTTAATAAAATGTGGGAAGAAAAAAATCTAGTTGTTCTTAAGAAGGAATCCAAATCCATTATTGTATTTGTGATTCCCCAAGGATTATCTAACTGGGGAAATTTTAAATATATCACCCCTTGAGCGGTTATCCTAATCTTATCCTTTGGATTATTTTGTGAATACATTTTTAAATTTTTTATGTTTAAGTGTTTGATGTTTTATTTTGGTAAATAACTAAGTTTTTCAATCACAATGTATATGTATAATACATGATACCTATATGAAATATTATAATTGTCTATGAATCCCAAACTGTATAATTAATTCTCAAATCTTATTTAAAGGATTCTATAGCTTGTAACTTACTGGATTAAACTATGTAACTCAAAATTACATTTCTAATTATTTTTTTCTTAATATGTTGAATTATGTTGTTTATTTTTGATACATATTATAAAAAATAAATAGTAGTATGAAGATAATTTTCACACATAGAATAATGGGAGTTTCTTTCATGACCATAACTGGTTACATTTTATTTATAAGAAAGTATTTTTTTACTCCAATGATTTTAATATTTCAAATTTTCTTCTCAGCTACAAATGTATGTTTTTTTTGGATTAACTATGAAATTTATTTCTTGAAATTACATATACATAATAATAACATTAGTTTGAGTATTCTAGTAACATTCACTATTTTTTTCCATTATTAATGAATTCCTATTACTAAATCATTTTTTCTTTAATATTAAGAAATAAAATTTTAAAATCAATATGTGAATGTGGAAGTTTATAAACCTAAAATTTTGAACAATTTGGTTATGTATTGATCTGTAAGAACCTTGATTATATCATGGATGTTTTTATTTTCTTCATTATCTCCAAAAGTTATTATTGAACTTCACAAAAAACCCTTCATAAATTTACTGAAATGCTAAAACTTTAAATCTAATTCGAACAAAAAAATCTACGTTATATCTCCCACCTTGAGGTTTAACTCTTGTGAATATGTCATTTTTTATTTTGGAGTAGAGATCCTATAAGTTGAGTTAAAATGTGCTTCAAGGTAGTACACATCAAAAACATCTATATTTTCAACATTTTCAGTATTTTTAATTAAAATTTCATAAAATTTTATTCTACTTTGTTCATAATTACATTCAAATTTTATGTATTTCCATGGTTCTGAAATTATTAGAATTGTTTGAATGTTCAATGACATTTTATCACTTTTTTAATAGAAACTATAATTTTTTAACTAAGAAAGGTAGTGTTATAGGAAAGTTCTTTATTGAATTGGAATTTTAACTTAATGGAACTACATATTTAAACTTTATCTAAGTGACATGGTCTTTAAGAAATAGAAAAAATCAGGTAGAAAACATAAAATATATTTCTAAAATTCTATTAATACATGAGTAAAATGGAAAACTGGGATCCCATGGTGAATATCTATGACATTAGGCACTGATTGTGTGAGTAAAAATAATAATAATAAATCCAGTTGATCTATTATGTTCTATTTTAATTCTTTACTGGTAATAATTAAAATAAATATTCTAAATATAAAAAATAAATACATTCATGTGAGGTAAATATATAACCTAGATGATGAAGGGGGAAATTTACTAATATGTAAATATATTGAATTGTATAAATAATGGGAAAATGGATCCTTATATTGAGGATCCTTTGGAAGATTGATAACTATAATTTCATCTTATTATGGATATAATTCAACTGAAATCTATTTTATTAGACTCCCTATAATTTGAAATTGAATTTTACCTAAATTAAAAAATTAATGATTTTCATATAGGAGGGCCAAAATCTTTACCAATGTAGGGGTTTTTTATTTATTTCATTTTTAGTATGTCTATTATGACCTATGAAGAAGAATCAATTATAATTATTGTTTTTAAATAAATTAAATTCACTACATTACCTAGGAGTTTAGATGTCTATTAGTGGGGTGATTTATATCATTAGTTTTAAATACCCTTTTTAAGTTATTTTTTGGTAATTAATTGGATATTTTGATATAAATCTATGATTTATTTTATTAATTTATTAAATACTCTATAAATCCATGTGAAATATCAATATCCTCAAATTCCTTTCCAGAATTAGTTTTTTGGTGAATTATTAGAAAATTTGTTCTTGATATGACTTTTATTCATATTTTATACAAATTATTTTGATAAATTTAGATCTATAAGAATGAATTTTTCGAAATTCTATAATTTTTTTAAAAACATTAATTTTTGATTTATATTATACTATTATAATATAAAATTTTTTTCGTAAATTTATTATTTTCATTAAGTCTTTAAATATATATTTTAGAGTTCCTGATTATAAGAGAATTAGTGATACTAGTCATGTATCTACCACGTGTCCCACCATTCATCTATGTAGTAACATATGGTGATGAATATACAATAATCTGGGAGGTGTATAACTTTTCATGCATGTGCATGACAGTTTGATGAAGCGATGGGACAAATTATATGACAATGATAGCATGTACTTTCAAGACAACGATTCCATGCACAAACATTTGTGATTATGATTCTATTAAAAACCTTCTATGAGGAATGAATCCATGAAGTATACCACTCATAAACTCCCACTAATCCTAGAGAAATCATATGTGCCACACCCCAATCAACCCATCATGAGATCCATTGTCTATGCCTTTCTTGTGTTTTCTAAAATCACCCAAGATCTTGTAGGTAATAATGATAGCAAGAGTGATTGAATGTTGGATATTATAGGATTTCATAGAATTTTCATTGGAAATTAAAATCCAAAGGCACAACCATGGATACTGAAATAAAATTAGGGAAGGAAAATTATAGATTCAATTGTGGTGAACAATAAAAAACATTTTATGGGAATTACTTGTTGAGGATGATTTTGAGTCTTGAAACTGATGTCAAATAGAGAACCTGAATTAAAAAAATTGGAATTCAAGCATTGATGTGAGTTGAATACAAGATAAGAAGGAATCATTTTTTCTTACAGAAGATGAGACAATAATTCTAAAGATATTGAATCTCATCGATGAGGCATGATCACTAATGGGATCATGTTGTCAATAATTTCTTATCGAAATCATCGACCTTGGATAAATATCAAGAAATAGATTAAATCCTTGATTCTGAGGATCATTCCTAGTTATAATTTTGAATTATATGACACATATGGATGATGTCGAGCTTAATTGAGTCATTCGCAGATGAATTTTTGAGTATCGGCTCTAGGAAAAACAAGTTCTAAATCCAGGAATATGATTTTAAATATGGTCACACAAGGTGTAGTTCTGAAGTCATTGTGGATTGTTTTTGTTATTCTGTTCTCTATGTTGGCACAAAATATTTAGGATGATGGGATTATAGGTTATCCATAGAGGAATATGAAAAAATGGTGAAACATAAGTCATTTTCTTTTCTAATTTTTAGAGAGAGTTGGCATTAGGTAAATGTTTAAATGAAAACTGAGGAAAATATTGATTCAACCAAATGAACATTTTCAAGGTATGATTATCCCTAACCATGAGTAATTTTGAATGAAAAAACAAAATTTAAAATGTTTTCTCAGTCAAAAGGAGATGACTGATGATAGGTCAGTATATAAAGAATATTTAAAATATGATCTTATTTGAATTCGGGTTTTTTGTTTTTAATATCGTGTAACATTTCATATTTTTTAATGATGATGGGATTGTTTTTCTCTATATGATGTGGTTTCATGATTATAGACAAGAAAAATTTTTGTATTTAAATAATTCTCTTAGCTGATATGGTTTTCATTAGTTCATTATGAATGCCTTTGACTGAGTGAGGTCAATAGGAGTAGTATGATCATGATAAGTTGATCTAGTTGAATTGACAATCCTACACTGTTTACAATTTGGGATGAAAATTTAAAAAACCTTCATTACATTATCTCATTTCTATTTATAAGATCAAATGAATTTGATGGTAAGGATTATAAATTCTTATTGCTATAGTAGAGAGATTTTTTTGATACCCTAGAATCCACTAATTGATATCCAAAATATGGATTCATATTTTATTATTGAGTAGACCATGGTATATATTTATAGAATATGTGGTTGTTGATATAGTATAGTGTGATGATTAAATATGAAATAATATATTTTTGGAATGATCATATTGATATTTTTCCATCACGCATCGGGACATGGGTTTGAAGACTTCTTGTGATATAAGGATAGTAAACTGAGGCTGTTAAAGGGCCATTTTCTTGTCTACGTTAAATTCAATAGATCAGCGTCAAGGGTAATTTATTTTATTTACTATAGTAGATACCAACAATCTGTGTTTTTGATCTGATGTCTTGGAAATACATAGAAATGTTCAGGATCATGCTGTAAGATTCAAATTGATGCTGAGAATACCTTCTACATAAGCTAAGAGCATGATGTTATATTTTATTTTATTATAAGAGTTCAGATGCTATTATTGAGGGTTCCATTCCTAGCTACTGAAAAACACCTTAAAGTGTTCAACATGGATGTTTTTTTAACATTTATTTTGGATGTCACCACACTTTTATTTTCATTTCTCAATATACAGATTATTTAACCTTCTATTTTTCAATTCTTGATAAAAGATCAAATTCTGTTCTCCACATCCCCCATTTATTTATAATGTAACTATTTTTCTATTTTTATATATAGTATTGTTAGCTCATATTTACCCTTCTATTGTGATCTCAAATCATAAGATATAAATTGATAATATGAAATCTATATCTAAGAAATCAATATCGATTCTAACTATAGATCCATAAATCATGATAATCATATATTCATATTCTTCACTCATGAAATATAATGATGGTGATGTGGAGATATAAAATCCATATGAAGTGATATAAATATTTCTCCATTGACGTTTTCCCCCTACATTACATAGTTATCTCAAAAGACTGACTATGTGAGAATTTTTTATTGTGGTTCACATGAGGATTACTACGGTCAAAAATATATTCTTTAATAGAGTGGTCTAAATGTGTGATTCTGATACTTTTGGGAGAGTACTTTTGTACTAGAATATATTTCCTACACAAATTCTCAATGTTTTTTGTGAGAGAGGAGTGGGATTTGGTAAATCAACGATAAATTGATCAAGGTTTGTTATTACTGCTCATTTCCTTCAAAAGTTTTGTAATAAGAAGTTGAATTTTAATTATCCTAGATCTTTGCATGTTTCTCAATATCATTTTTCTCTAAGAATTTCATTTTTTCCCTTTTTTCTCCTATATCTTTATTTCCTATTCTCATATTCCCATTCCTCCTAATTGATTTATGGTTTTCATCAATGTATATATATATATTTATTTATTTATTTAAATTAAATATAAAAAATAACCAAAATTATTTTGGAAGAATCTCTAGGACATGCGAAAATGATTCCGGTAGACTGACCCTGAGGCCAGATATTGTGAAAAAAATTTCTTATAAATGTATGTTTGACCACCACATATGGTGGTGAAACCATCAATAACTATTAAATTTTTTAATATACTTCCTATAATAACAATCAAATTTATAATACACACATATGTGTGCTATTTATAATTTAACATACCTCAAAAAACATATAAATGAATCAATTAATAAATGAAATATTAAATATTAAATTATATTAAAAAATATATTTTCTTTATTTCAATTATTTTAATATTTTTGATCTTATCTCAAAACATAATTATTTATAAAACTATAGAGAAGAAAAATGATGTGACTTCCTCAATAAGTATTGTAATATATTTTAGTCCTAAAAAAATCCTATTGGAAAAAAGGGAAGAAATATACATCATTTCAAAAACAAAAATAAAAATAAAAAGAATAAAAATAATTAGTATTATCAAGAAATGGTCGCTCTAAAAGAGGTTAATAAATTCATCACTCTTCATAAATTTTAATCTCACTTATATGTAGAAATATACTAAAATTATAAAGATATAGATTATCATTCTATACTAGAAATATATGTTTAGACTATTGAGGATGAAGTTACATCAGTGAGTTTCCAATCCATTATTTTTTATTTCAATAGAAAATTAGAGTTTCATTCTTTTTTAAATAAGTTATAACATTTTTAAATGAAAAATAATAATATTTTTCATTGATAACTAAATTAAAAAAAGGTGAATAAAGGGTAGTGATTAATTTTTTTTAATAAAAGGAAACCATTATTGTGATTGAGGTGAATATAGAGGAGAAAAATAATTTACAAGGGAAACATTTCTACTTATTTAGAACAAAAAATGTCCAACGTTAAGTAATTAATAGGTGAGATGATTTCTCCAATGAAATATAATGATGATAAAATAAAACTACAAAATAAGTGTACACTAATTTAAAGGATAAATAATTAAATATCATGGGACATAAGGTGATGCTGCTGCATAAAGTCATGAAGAAACATTTGAAAGGTATTATCATTATAATTAAATGAATTAATTGGATAATTTATATAATCATCCTAGAAAATAGTTTAATTAATTCCTCTCTGCATAAAAATCATTGAGGGTGATAGATGGTGGACCTAACTCTATTTTAATTCCCACATACATGCATTATCAAATTGTTATTACAATGTAAATAATTAATAATAAATGAATAGTAAAACCTTTCTTAAAAACATGAATGAAAAATTCCTTACACTAGTAAAAATTATTAAAATTGAATCATTAATAAAATCAGATAAAAAATGTTATAAATTATTCATTACATCAGTAATTGAATAATCAATTTAAAAAATTAGTGAGCTATAATTTTTTTCATTGGTTATAAAAAACCGATGTAAAAAATTACTTTTCACATTAGTTTTATGAAAAACCTACCTCTAAAAACAAAAAACTCTTAAAATTTTCATGCCTGATACTTGTTTTATTTATTCCTTTGATTTTAGTTGATGCACTCTCCACTTTTTAAACTAAACCCTAACTCCATTGTTCATCGGCCCTCCATATATTAGGTCTCTTGCTCAACATTCATACTCCCAATTAAGCCCTATTTTTTTAACCAATGATGCCATCTTCCACTCATTTCCATAGTCATGCCCCGCAAGCATATTCTTCAATCACTTTTTATGTCCCTCTATAATTGTATTCTTCCAACATCATGTCATAAGTCCTAATTTAAATTTATATTTGAAATCATGAAAAATTTATTATACATTCATCTTTTTTATTTATTATCATGTTTATGGTGATAAAAAACATGAATATGTCCATCATTTTCATGTATACAAATTTTTTAAATAAAATAACATATATGAATTGACATACTAGGTTCATTAATAAATAAATAATAACTTTTAAATAAATATTTTGGTTTATTTTTACTATATGTATCATTGCGTATTTTTAGTTATCTGGTTATAATTAGAATATTCAATTGTTTCTATGTAATTTTATGAAAAATAGAATATGATTATTTAATTTTAGAAAAAAAATAATTGTTCTATGTTTTTTTGAGGATAGTTTATTTCAGATGTTTATTAAATAATTCTTTTATTTTTAATAACTAATATATATTTATTCTGATAATTACTTTTCTCATTTTTTTTATTAAATGTTTTTTTTATAAAAATATTTCCTAAAATGTATTTATTATTCAATAAATGTCATATTTTTTTAAACACAAATAGTTTCCCTAAATATTTTTTTTACCTTAGTTTTCTATATATGGTATTATAGAATAATAAAATTATCATTTAAAATGTTTTTTCGTTTTATAATATGTAGTCTTATGATAGAGATGATGTGAATACCAACGCATATATAAAAAAATATTCCTTAATGGGATATTTTTTTATTGAAAAGATATCATATTATATCTTGAGTAATTTAAAAAATGTATTTAGATTTCTTTTTAAGAGAACATAGAATATTTTAATTGAAATCAATTTCCCTATAATTTATGATAAAACATGTTTTGTGTTACACTTTATATGGATTTAATACTTGATTAAAATTGACTATATGAAAACATGAATAAATTTTCAATAACAGTGTAAATATAAATAATTTTTGTTTTAATATTATCAATATCACTATTATTATTATTAATATTAATATTATTGTAAATATTATTTATATAACAAAAATTATTATTATTCTTCACGTCAATTTCATTAATTTTAAAATCATATTTCATATTTTTAAATATTATTAATAGTGGTGTAAATTTATTTTATAATTGTGTTGAAATGTAAATAATATTAATAGTAATACTAATAAAAGTAATAATAATTTTCCCTATAGAAATACACTAGGTTCCAGAAAATAATATCCAAACAGAAAGATGGATTTTTACTATTGTCATGGAATAAGATTTCCTCAAATGAATCTAACAAGGAACAATACTAGTTACATCACCTCAACCCAACTCCCAAATTGGATAATGTGTTAGAAATTCTATTACCCTATCTATAAATATGAGACACATAAATGTTTATTTATGAATAGAAACAAAAAAATCCTTCCAATTCTCTACAAGACTAAAATACGTAGAATATTTATTCAACTTGTTCGGATGTACATTGAAGGAGGGGTCATATTAAGGTATAATCTACCCCAACTGTTGAATCTCATGTTTTGGATCACTAGATTCACTACTTACATCTCAATTTTATAGATGACAGCCATTCCATAATCATTAAAGAAACATGAGAGTGCTCCTCCTTTATATTCCTTAAAGATTACACTGTATCTTATAGGCGCTATGTTTACTTTGGAAGCACCTTCCGTGTTGATCTTGATATGAACATTATAGTTGGGTTTCCAAATAACAGATTTGAATCCATTGTATTTAATATAATGACCTCCAATACAAATCCTATAAAATACTAATAATTACAAAATTAAATTCCCACTAAAACCAAATTCATTGATATAACCACCCTAATAGCAGATAGTCTGTCCCACATGACCATGTTCAAATCAAAAGAGTTTCTATCATACCTTTTTACATTCTTGATACATTATATGAGATATAAGTATTCATCTACAATAGTATGGGGTAAACATTTTAGCTAACATGACCCCCTTGGATAAAACAATGAAAAAATTGGGACTTCGTATCAATTTCATTAGACGAATCCACTTAAAATAGGTTACCTATGGTATTCCATAAGTTTTTTGAATATTAAAATATCAAGAATATAAGTTTAATAGATTCATTTCTATATTTACAAATGATTCACGTAGAAGAAAATTTCAAACCTATGAACATAAGGTATTCTTCCATGAGAAGCCTCTTATAAGACACTCTCCAAATTAAAGTGTATTTTTAAGGAGAAATATAGTGATTAAATGAAATTATTTAACTAGGATTCCAAATATACGGGACAGAAAAAGTATAATCTATAGTTTAACATATAATTGATAGTTACATGCCTCATTAACTCCCAAATCAGGGTATCCTTGGTAAGAATGAATATTTTTTCATTGATATCCTCATTGTTAGTAGTAGGTAATTGATCCAAGGAAGATACAACTTTTTCTATGATGATCACATTGGGATCCTAAATTCTTCCTTGAAAATCATCAACCATGGGATAACCAAGCCAATTATTTTCCAAAATATAAGGTTACAATTTTGGGAATCAGATAATTGACTATTCCTTATCAAAATTGTGTATCTATTCCAATATAATGATAAATAGAGGTGTGGAGATAGTTAATCTCTTTATAAACTAGTTCATTAATTAATATATGATTCCAAAAAAAATCATTCAGTAGACAATGTAAAAATTATGATATAATTGCCTCATTGATTAGGGATATGTTTTAATCCCTTTATATCCCTACTATAATGGATTGATATGTGTGTTCTGTTTAGCCACCAATTCATTCCTCTCATAGACATTTACACTCTATATGATGTTCATGAAGTATTGGTTTCTTATTTTTTTCAATAAACTATTCCATTAATAATACATAAAGATTATACAATATTTGGGATCATAATTACATTGATACGAGTGATCATTCCTGCTAAATGGAGATATTTCCCTTTCTAGGAGATTAAATATTATTTAATGATGTTTAAAATGTAACAGAAATGAGAAACCTTATGCCTTCCTTGAAATAGGGTAAGTTATGTTCAGTGAAGGGTGGGTTTCCCCATTTAAAATTTGGGAGTCTCATGACAATAGGATTCCCATGAACACTAAAGTTATGAAGGAAGGAAATATGGAATTTATTTTGTTTAATATGTTTAGAAGAGATACATCCATAATACTCAAAAATCACTTTTAAATTATCAATATTTCTGAAACCACTCTATAGAAACAAATCAAATCATCAGTAAAAAAAATTATGATGGTACCTTAACCCCCCACCCAGAATGAATGGGTTGAGAAATCCCATTTCAGATGTATCAAGAATTAATATTCTAAAATTATATTCATTAATTCAAAAAAAATAGAAGATATAGGGTCTTATAGTCTAATTATATTATCATGGGGGAAATATCATTTAGTAATTCCATTCACGATATTATTTATTTTGACACTTTTTAAAAAAGAGAGAATCCTATCATTGAAAATTACACTGAAGGCAACTTTGAGGGGGATATTAATAATAAATTATCGAATAATAGTGTAAATGATCTTCTTAACATGGAGATTGAGGTTAATTTTCCCATTTCAATTAGGTTTCCTCATAATTTTGATAATTTATGAATTATATAAGAAACAATCATATATTCTTCTCTCTTGAACAAACCCAAATTTATTCTAAGAAAGTACCTTATTAATGATGATATAATGTTTGTTATCTAAGATATTTTATAGAATCTTTTAAATTAAATTTTCAAATATAATAGGTCTAAAGGAGTAATAGTGATAAAAAACATCATAATTATTTAATAGAATCAATATTTCAGAATTTATGTCCTACATGTCGATTCTATTCCTATGAAATATATGAATCAGGTTTATTTAATTATCCAGAACAATATCCCAATATGCATATAAGATTGGATTAGTGATTCCATCTACTCTATGACAACTCCCAGGGGTAAGATAAAATTGAATCCTTTACCTCTAACAAATACGGAAACCCAGTGATCATCTTATTATTCGAGTGATCAATAAATCTAGGGATTACATTCTTTAAATCCTTAGGCTTGACAAGGGAAATTGTTAAAGATATCAACATAATAATAGCCATTGTGCTCATTAATTCCAATATTCACTATGAAAATTTCTTCTATATTCATCATTAAATAATGGTTTTTAATGATTTTATAAATTTTTTTGATTATAAAGAAATTTATTACTCCTATAAACCACTATTATTCATTTAATAGTGATTTTTTCGTTAAATATCATCTCCATAAGGTTATTTTATCATTCATCCTTGAAGACTGTTCAACCCATAGTAAAAACGTTACATGTAAAAATACTCTTTATATATATTATAATGGAATTTTTATTCATTTTCCCCACTCACAATGTCCCCATACACAGAATAATAAACCTCCTTACTCCAAGCTCTTAATCTACACATTATGTTTTTTATCTTTAGTAAAAAATCATATAAATTGTCAATACAATCTATATTCAATGATACCTACTGGGAAATTATATAACTGCTTAGCTTCTTAACCCATGATTTATTTATTCTAAAAGAAAATTTAACTTTTTCATATTTGGTTATTATGGATGTTACTATTGGGTGATTTTCAGCATTATTTTTTATAATGGTCATCAATAATACATTCACATATTACTCTATTGCACTAAAATTAATTAAACATTTATTCTGTGTGCTTTACACTATAATATTAACTATATTCATATAACATTTTAATATACACAATTGATTTGAATCTCCTAACATGTAATTATAATCAATACATACCTTAAATTCATTACTAGTAATCAAAAGGTTATATTCTCCCAACCTTTCATGAGACTCTATAACTACATTTCAGTTTCCTGAGAGAACCGTAGTCCATGTTTATCCTGTTTGAGATTCCCAATTTTCTCTTAGAGGTTTCTTGTTTCTTATTATTTATTTAGATCATAAATGAAAGAGAAAAATAATTTATTTCCTTCAAAATAGATAACTGTTCTTATTATCTTTAGAATAATGTAAACCACCTTAAAAATAGGGATTATCTTAGATATTAGAATCAAAAGGGTTTCCACCACTATTGTTTTCTATTTAATCCCTATGGTATCAAAACCTAGACACATGATATTAATACATTTGAATGAGAAAAAATTGTCCATAGGCTCTACAATTCCAATCATTAAGTGATGATGATTTAGGAATGAAATTTAATATACTGGAAGGAGATATATATTCTTGTCCTTAACAATTCCAATATAGGATATTTAGTTCTTATAATGATTGGATTTAATTTTATTTCTACTCAATGATCGATTATTTGTTAGATCAAATCTATTAGATATTTCCTATTTGATTAAGAGTATCTTTTAAGTAGAGGTATCCAATGAGGGATAAGTATCCTCCTTAGTGACCCATTTTTCCCTTTTTCATTGATTCTAATATCCTCTTTGATCAATCATGTTCTCATAGCTTTTGGAGTATTCAATTCTAGACATTTATCCATATTAGAGGGATCTACCTCTGTTATTTATTTTATAATATCCTTAACAAGAACTAGTATTACCTCTTTTGAAATCAACATATCCGAATGTTTGTGAGAGGTATCCTATCTAATGAGATCATACTCTTTCACCGAAGAGGACTCCTATTTCACTTCCCCCTCAATAAGCACACCCCAGTGCTTACCAACTATAGTGTCATGTACTATATGTAGGTATATATTATTTATAAGTGAGCTCTATGTGAAAGCATCATATGTTCACATTTTATCTTTCTTTTGGGTATCAAATCTAGATATATATTAAGATCATCCCTAGAAAGATCATTACCTTTTTAGAGGTTTTAGGTATATTATGAGTTCCATTATTTCAATATTTTATAGTTTCACCTATATGAGCCTCCAAAGCTATTTTCACGATCTCATGGGGATTTAATAATGAACCATCCCCCACATTTTCAAGACCAATCTCTGATATTTTATCTTCTTCCTTATCATTAACTATCAATTTGAGATAAAATTTTTGAGTATTTCTATAATTTAAAACCTCATGTTCTTCCATCATTAAATAGATACAAATATAATATATAAACTCATTTTGAATCTCTATTTTAAATATTTAAACATTTTCAATTATATTAGGTCTTTCAAGACAAGGATTCAGGAGATCCACATTCTCCATGACTCTAGTGTAATAGTCAACATTCAGATCTTTCTGTTTCCATAAATATTGAGGGGTTATCTAGTTCCATAATCTATATCCTTTGAGAATTTAGGGTTCTAAACAAACTTGATAAGACTTTGAAACCTAAAATATATTTTGTTATTGGAGTTCATGTTATTATGTATTAATGTTAATATCTTATTCAGATATTTTGGATATACCCAATTTCAAATTATAGAAATTATAGTCCCATGATTGGGGTCTCTGAATTTCATATTATATTAATAAATTAATTGTTTTTTTTAAATTAAATTTATATTATATCTTTGGAAACCCTATGTTTGATTTAATTTTAGTTTAATCTCCTTCATCTTTCATTTTTTACCACCCAACCTAAAAATTATTCCTTTCTTAAAAGAGTACATAAAAGATTCAAATATTTCCATGAAACCCCCTTTCTTATTTGTGATATAGAACCTTTGTCCAATGTAAAATGATATAGAAGAATTATGTGATGACTTAGTCGTAGGTTCCCCCTCCTGATATAGTTTCATGTTCAAGCTATCCCCAAAAGAATTTCCATTTCTAAATGCTCTCTTATCCTTCCATTTTACATCCAATTTCACAAATATTGATTTATATGTGTCCACTATTGATAAAAAAATTATTGATTGATAATCAAAATTTAAACCTCAAATAACTCTCTAATGTTTCTCTATACAATAAGTTATATTTATCTATATTAATTTTAAAATCATTGATCTATTTTTTAAAAAATAAAATCTATATATTATTAATACATGTTTTTTAATTATATTAATAATTTTAATTATTTAAAAAATATTTTTAAAAATATTTTAGTAAATTAAAATTTAAATTGAGAAAATACAAAAAAAAATATTTTCTTACATTAATAGTTTTTATATGTGATAATGAATCATTGTTAGATTTATGAATTTCAAACAAGTGATGATTATGATTAAAGGTTTAATGATTTTTGGAATTATCCAAATTATATGTTCCAAAAAGTGAGTCATTTCACTATCTATGATTTTAGAGTTTAAATTCTATAATGTTTTTATGTAAAGAAATAAAATATGAATTATGTTTTAATAGTTTTCATCATAGTTAAATTCCATCGATCAAGAATGGAGAAATGATGTAGAATTCATAACCTAATGATGATAGAGAATTTCACCATTGTATTTTCGATCAAATTGAGAAATAATTCAATTCATTGAAGCAAAATAAATTGATAAAACACTGATGATTTATAATTTATAAGTTGATGGTGAAAAAAAATGATATCTAGGTTGTAGGAAATTTTTACCTTAATTAATAATTTTGAGATTTGATACCCTGGAATCAGGGAATGGATGGAATACGTATAGTTTTACATAAATTTTTAGAGATATTGAAAGGAGTTATTTCGAAAAAATGGTCTACCAAATAAAAATTATAGTTCCAAAAGAAATTATGCCTGATGATATTTGGTATAAAAGGGTATGCCCATTCCCTAATGATTTTTTGTTTTATAAAAATGAATAAAACTATCTATCAATGTATCTTAAATTTGGGACATTATCATATAAATTGAATGAAATATTACATGTTGATTTATATATTATTCCATGTACCAACAAAATTATATCATCTAGATTATTGTACCCAATGAAATAAAATTGATCAATAATTTCGTATATTTTGGAAATGTAGTTAGAAATATAAGACCGTGATTGTACATAGATGGAATGATTCTATACTAAATCCTTAGTAAGAAACATATTTCATGTCCTTTTTTATTGGTAATTTTCAACATATCTCTATAATTTTGTATGAAGTAAAAATATATCATGATTATTTTAATGATTTCTTGACCCAAACCTCCAAGTCATAATATTTATGTTTACTTAACCCTATTATAGATAATTTGAAACTATTTTGAGAGGAATTCATCATGTTCTATGATTCTTATAAAAATAAATATATTAAATTGTATAAAATAACTATGTTCACTATAATTAACTTCTCATGTTATGAAAATTATTCTAAATACACTATTGATGGGTATAAATATTATACAATTTATGATAAAGGGAATTTATTTTATAAACTACAACAAGGGATAAATATATTATAAATGGTTCCCCAATGTTATTTATCTATGTATCACTTTGATCAATGATAAAGAAAATGAATTGAACTATGCCTAAAAATATTATATTACTCTATATCATTTTTCAAACGATTATAATTTTGATATTACACAAAAATTGATGTCTCATTTGAAAAGACACAATGATCTTCTAACTAAGGAAATATATGTAAGAAATAATCAATATTTTGGGAGAATACATATAAGAAATAAAATGAGTTAAAAGATAAATATTATTTATAATATGATGAGAGTAATATCATTGAGGGTTTTATTAGAAAAATATTAGATATTAAAGGAAAGTATAAGGATGTTCTGAATGGATGATTGGACACACTCTAAATGGGAATAAATTTGGTGTTAACTCTAACTTGTAATGGAGAACCAACATAATTATCCCTGGATTGTCAAACATTATCCTAGATGGAGGAAATAATTTCATTTTAGAATTACATGGTATCAAGGTTCCTAACGGATGTTCTTAAAATATAAAAAAATTTATCACTAGAACTATTGAAATTAAAATCCAGGAAATCTCATGATATCAATGTTATTATGTTATAATTGATTCCAAATTCATTATATGGAATATACATTAGTGTGAGAATTAATATCATCAAGTAATTTTATTTTTTAAAATACATTTGTTTCAATTTGGTAGATATGAATTAAATAACCAATTTGGAGAACAAACTAGTTGATATAATTTTTTAACTGGAGATGCACTTTCCACTATATTTTTCTGAAATAATGGTACATTCAATGTTTCATTTGTTGTGAGAAATATATATATGAACCTATATGATTATGTTGGATATATATATATATATATATGGAATATTCTTATATTTATGTGGTATATTAAGAATCCACATTGATCAGATGTAACCAATATTAAGATGTATATTTCTAAAGAGGTCACAAGGTTCTGTATATGATGCCTGTCTAAAATAAATCATATATTTTTTCCTATATCCTTCCATGAGATATTTATAATTTAGTTAAAATAGAATATAAACCTAAAAATAAATTCATTTATAGTTTATAAAATAAACCAGGCACATCTAAACATCTTGAAGAACACATGTGATTCATTGCCATATATCAACTCACATATTAATGCATTCCAACAAAATTATCTGAAGAAAAAATGATATACTAATTTTGTATAAAAATAATTTATATTGTTTAAAAAACCATCAATAGTAGATAAGATGTACCTTATACATTGAGATGGATAGGAGACAACACATGTTTATATTTGGTAACAAGGTCTAGGAATGAAATGAATGGCTATACATTTTATACTAATTACTAATAAAACAAAAGTGTAGTTCAAAATAGCGATGTTATGGTTTTCACAAACTATATTCCTTTTCCAGGGGGAACATAAAAAATATAATATATACCTCAAGTGTATGTTACAGGGTTACTAAGGATGTGTGGGACATTTATTACAATAAATTTCATGTTAATATGTTCAATACTTAATGGGGTGTTGTTAACAATAGGGTTAAAGATTATGACTTTGAATTAGACTAGAATATCTGAATATATTTGTATAAAAATTGACCTTTTTTAAGGAAATAGTTGAAGTAATAAAATTTATGATCTTGATCCATCAAATGATCAGTGTTATATAATTTTACATGTAAACAAACTATATTTTGGTAATGAAAAATTTTTAGATGATGATGCCTTATGTGGGATCCCTACATCTATGGAAATATTATCAAAAGATATTTTTCATGACCCTCCCACTCCAAAGGATCCTCTCTTGGACCAATAATGAAGGAAGATATATAATGTTCCCCAAGTAACACCTCTAGTTGTTCATGGGTTGGTCACTAACACTGAGGGTATAAAGAAAATCACACATATGGTTCGGGTTACCCTCAATATAAAAGTAAGATTAGGAGATAAGATATAAAACACCAAACAAATCCATCAAATAATGAAAAATAAGTAAAAAAACAATCCCACGGTGAATGCATAGAACTATATGAATAACAAAAGAGGCCCCCACCAAAATTACTAAATGATTATCTTATGTATGAAACTCAAAAATATCTATAATTCAGAAGGTATAAATGTCTATCTTGGTCCCTAAATTCCTTATAGCAACTTTAAAATCATAGATATATGAAGGGTGGTTATAATATATATACTCAGTTAGTTCAAACAAAGAGTCTCTTGTAAAAATGTTAAAAGATCATACTAATACACTAATAAATTAATATAAAAACTAACCAACACATTATTGGTCAACTATCTATCCTAACATCACTATGGAATTCTAACTGACTAAAATCTAAGTATAACAACATATAATCAACTATAATATAAATAAAGGAATTGTACTACCACTTCTACATTTCTTTGTCTCTATCAAACCCCAATATCAAATGTTGTGTTCTCCCATCCTTTCCAAATCAACATGCCACATTTCCATCAATATCTAATTTTGATTAATATTTATCTTTACATACCCCACCCTCATAAGGTATAGAATATTTCTCTCAGGTCAGTCAATTTCTATATCAAAACCACATCACATAATCATGGTAGTAGGATATCATGAATATGAAGGACATCAGCCGTGTTCCCTCCTTCTTCCACACATTACCGCACACCACATATCATATTCTCATCACCATCAGGAATCTCCAATTATATCCATAATCATCATTATGCATCTTCCACATCTTCTAGCATCATTACTATGGATGATGGAAAATTAGGGAAGAGGGGGCATCCAACCATCCAATTCACCACCAAAGTGTATTAAGAGGAAATTAAAAAAATCTAAAGAATCTGGGAATTGGTATGGTAATCGAACTTGGTGGAGCATGTATATAAATAACACAAAAATATAAGATACATTTATTACACCAAATACATATCTTATGGTTTTTTATTCAATTAAACTAGATTATCCCACAGCACAAACATAATATATCATGTCATATACCATAAAACACTTCCAAAATAATGAAACACACCACACAAACAATCCATACATAATCAATAATTCATCTTCACTTCTCATGTTAAGTAATTTTCTTATTTATTAGATACCAGAAATCATTCATTTATTAAACTCTTTAAAACATTTGTTAATCCAATCACACATAAATTTTTACACACACACTTATACAATTTCCAAATGATAATTCTAACACACAGATTTTTAATTACCAAAAGATGTCAGTTGAATTTCATCATTCACATTACATTTCATTTCTATGAGGAAACTACATCAAAATACCTCATAACAGTTCATCCACCTCAAACCAAAAAACATCACATAACATACTTATCCATCACCATAACCCAATTATGTCACCGAAATAACCAAAAACCATGTATCGTACATCCTCCCTCATTACATCCCAAGATAACTAACCATAGCTTCAATGACCGACACATTCACCATAAATCCTGACACCAAAATCAAATCAATATCCCCATTGGATCCCTACACATGATATAAGCAATCATAACAACCACACTAAACACCTGTAGAAAAAAAATTCATCTCCTATAATCACTATAATTACTATAATTTTGTCATCATATTAAGGGATTTATCACTTTACTTCATTTCTTTCAAGGGTATTCTGACACAATTCCATAATTTTGTGGGGGCTAGTTTATTAACCATATATATGATCATACATAAATATTCATGGAGACTCCAATAAATTAAAAAAATCACAAATCACAACCACTACATCATTTACAAAGCTCCAAAAAGATGTCACTTTCAACAATAACAATATAAAATTATAAACCCATAAGAAACATCGCAAAATATGTAAACACATGTTAAAACTCCCATCCCCTTTAATTTTCATTAATCTAATTATTTATCTAATTATTTCCACTCATACTACCCACCAAAAGGAATAAAAAATAATTAATGTCACATATATGCATATAAAAATGCGAGAATGAGTATCCCCTTCCTAAACCACTTCTCTCTGAATCATTTTGAATGAATAAAGTGGGATAAAGATTATCACCAAGATAAAAAAATAATGGAACACCACAATAAAACTAAAAACAGTGACCCCCCACCCCCCCCCATAAAAATAATATTCCAAAACATCCAAATATGATCTACATAGTCATTTATAATCCATTAGAGAAAAAAAGGATGAAAATAATGATTAAAATGGTGAAAATAATTTTAGATTTCTAAAAACTGAACACCTAAATTTGGGGAATAATGTAATGATTAGATGGAAGGAAAGACTCCTAAAAACACCTATATTTTTTCCAAGGATTGAGAGAAATGATATGTTAATGAAAAAAATTATAATGAGGTAGGAATTTATATGTTGTTTGTAAAATTCTATTCATAGGGTAACAAAGACATTCACACCAAGAATTCCTCAAGAACATGATAATTATTTATGTGAAAAATTATTTCACAATTTGAATGATTTTAGTAAAACAATTCTAATTTTCATAGTGCCTCCAGCAAAATACATTCACATGGTGAAGAATGAATCACATTATGAATCAATTCAGGGTAGAACCCTTAGAATTTCCTAATCAAATATGCCATCCCACACTCATATCATGCAAAAATTAGGACTCCAATTTATGTCAGGAAAAATTTCTTATACCGTGAACCACTTCCTACTGTATAATTTTAACCCCAAACTCCTCTGATCCTCCCTCTAGCCTCCCCGAATACTAATCACACTGAAATCCCCAATAAAATGGGATGGGATGACTCTATTCATTACAATATTTATGTATATGAAATATATATGGTTTATTCCACATTGAATGATCTTAAAGAACAAATATGGGAAAACAATCCTTTTGTAGTATCATAAAATTTTGGGTGCTATGTATTTATATCATGTTTTACGTTTTTTATTATTAGAAAAATAAAATATATTTTTTATAAATATAAATTTTATTTATTTCAAATAATTTAGAATATATGATTAATTTTTATTTACATCCTGAAAGAAAAAACACTTATATTTTATATTTTTTATAATATTTTTATAATTTTTACTATTAATTTAGTTTTTTTCTTCTTTTTATATTGTTGAATGTCTCATCAATACACTGCTGTGATTTATTTTATTATTTAAAAAATTTTATTTTAAAATGTGTGTTCAAATATTTTAATTTTTATAATTTTCAAATAAATTTCCATTTTATTTGTTAAAAAAATTTCTTATATAATTTTTTAATAATATTTTTATAGATTTATTTATAGAATCATTCCAAATTTAATACTTGAATTATCATGATCTAATATAGAGTAGACTCAACCTAATTCTAGTAGGGAGACTCATCATTCCTCTAAATACGAGCCTCCATCTTCTATAGGGAAATAAAATATTTGTAGGGTTGGTAAACATGGTAGCACATGTTTACATAAATTATCACTTCCTCATACCAAATAGTAGAGGAACCATATTGAGTTTGATGGTACCAATAATTCTATATGTTCAAATTCGAAACAATTTATGATTTTTTTATTATGAATTCTGAATAAAAACTATACATTTTTATTTCAAATTACTAAATTATTAAATAGATATCACTAGTTAGGTTATATGATAAAATTTTGGTAACATAATTTGTTATGATTTTATTTATCCCTGTATGGTTCATGAAATATTAATAAATATTTCAACTCTATATTTCAGGTGAAATGGGATTTACATAATACTAAATTAGTCATAAAATGATTCTAATCATTTTCTATAATGATATAAAGGGGTTTTATGTAAAATATATATTTTATTTTATTTTTTGTGAATTAATGGATAAAAACCCATGTGAACAATTCAATTTTTTAGATTAATCTACACAAATTAACAATTTTCAAAACATATAGTAGGAATCATTTTTGGTCAGTCAAATTTCAACTGTGTAAAGTTACTTTTTGTATAACCACTGAAAACTATTATTATTGATTTGTTTTTCATTAAACAACATACACTATGGTGATCACATCAGGATATCCAGGTAAAGAATGTATACCCTCATATTTTTTTTAACATGAATGGTATTAATTATATGAATAACACATAATAGCTATGAATTTTGAAAATATTTAGTGTTCAGGCTCCATAGATATCCACCCTTACTCCCCATGATAAATAGTAATGGTCTTGGTTCATAGAAAAGGGAATATATCTTATAGAAGTGCGTAATTATATAGATGATATAATTTTAATGATAAATTGAAGATATTTTTCACCTCTATCTATTTTTTAAGACTAATAAAATCTTCCAATGTTCATTACTGGAATCCGTTCAGGTCAAGTGAACATGTGGGACTTACATGATCAAGGGAAGTAATGATATTCTTGATACTATATCAAGACTGCTAGAGTACTTGGGTTTTATTTTAGGACACATGGCGGGTGAATCTATTAAAAACCATTATTCCATCATTGTACTTCTTACAAATAGAGATTATATAAGTGAAAATAAACTCTTTAAAAGAAACATTATGGGATATGGGTGAGATGATGGAGGAAAATATTTTATCACCGGTGCAGTTGATGTTTTTTGACATGTACAGATAGTTTTTGACTGCATATCCCACTCCTTCCACTCCTCCATAGTTGGCTATCTAATGTGGGTTATATATTTAGGATCCCTAATATCATATTATAGAATATAGAATCATATATTATATTGGGAAAACATTACATTATTAGAAGATATATATTTATTTATGTAAAGTAATGACCCCACATATTATATATTTATTAGCTTTAGTATCATTCCCTATTAATGAGGTAGTTATTATTGGATAGACAGTTTTGAATTTCTAACAGTTCTCCTCTAGACTTCTATGAGAAAACCCATTTAGGTATACATTGATATTATTCATCATTTTATATATTTTTTAATTTTATTTTTGAAATTTAATATTTTAACATTTAATATTTTATTGTTTTATTATTTTATTATTTTATTACATATATTCTAGGAATTATATAAAGGTAAATGCATGTATTATATAAATAAATATCTTATTGATTCCTCTTTGACTTTACATACTAATTTTATAAATATATTTTTAAATTGTAATCATATAAATTTATATTGTTGGATATTTAGGTTCTTTCAATGACTATTAAAATTTATAGGCGGGATTCTCTATTGATGATTTGTAAGAAATATATCATATAGCTTGTATCAGCATATATGTGAGGCCTCATAGTGATAAAAATATTTTCCATGAAATTTTATTATCATATTTTCATTAATTATATCAATATGATTTAACTAGCTATGTTTTTTATTGGGTGTCTTTATACACATTGTATTTAATAAAATACAATGTTTTTGTATGGATTCATGGACCCAGAAGTTATTTATCGTATATTATGGAAAATAAATGACTATAAAATAACATAACAAGATTCTAAAATATTTTAGAAGGTAGTAGTTATGTGATGGATTCTTCCTTATCTTAATAGGTATGAAACATATATTTAATTAAAGTGTAAAATTTCTCCTGATTAAGTAATCGGTAACAAAATATATTTTTATACAAGTGTCAATTGGATTTTCTGTATATTATATTTAGAATATTACACCCATTTGAAGTTATTATCTATACTTTTTAACATAGGATAACACTTTAAAATAGTATTATACAAGTGAGTGAGACTATTTTAATGAAAAAAATTATAATAACAGTCATTTTCATTTCATGGTTTCTATAATTTAAAAACATGGAAATGAAGAACTATCACCAGTCAGTAAGAATAATGGTAAAAAATATCTATCATGTATTTTCAAATATGATTTGTTTAATATGTACTATAGTTTAGGAAATTTTTTAAAATTCATTGTCAATTAATAGTTTATTTTGAAACAGAATTATCATCATTAATCTGGAGGACTCAAACGTAAGTATTATGTGTTGTGTTATATATATGAAATAACTATAAATCATACAATTATAAATTTCTATAACATAAGGTTTTATTATATGTTTTAATTTTATTTATCATATCACTATATTGAGAATAAACATTGAATAGTTACTATTTAATTTTTATCTTTTTTATAATCATTCATATGTATATTTAGAATGATTAAATTCATTTATGGAGAGTGTTGGAAATTTATTTCTAAATTTTGATTCAGTTTTTATCATTATATTTATATTAATAATATATAGTTTTTTTTAATTATAAAAATTTTATGTTTTTTTAATTATAACCATGTTTTGATAAAAATAGTTATTATAGAATTACATTAACGGTTAGGCTGTTCAAATTTTCTAGTGTCTTTTCTAATTTTCTTGCATTACAATATTTTGTAATGTAATGTAAAAAATATTACATTTTACATATCTTATTTTTATAACCAATTAAAAAATAATAATATTCACATCATTTATATTATTATAGCCATGGAATGCCTATGGGTTTCTAATTTTATATTGTTTTTCATCATTGGCTATAAAAATAATAAAAATAAAAAACAATTTATAATAGTACCTAAAATAAAAATGATAAGAATATATATATTACAACATTACATGTATTTATGATGCCTTATAACCAATGTCAAAAATTGAAAAAATAATTTAAAAATGGTTTTTTATATAGTTCATAAACAATATATGAAATTTCTCATAATATAGTTACATGTGATACACCGTGGAAGCATATATAAGGGTGATAGTAATTTGAAATATTTAAAATATACTAGTGATTCTCATCCTAGAAAAGAATGAAATAAATATGAATTATTTATGAGATTGTTTATTGTGCCATCATTTGATAAAGTGAAAGGTATTTTAGTAAAAAGTGTAATGAAGGTTAAATTAAGAATTAAACTATCTATATTGTGAAGGGAATATATACAAGGAAGAATTTTAATTTGTACCTTGAATAATTGATGCATGGATTTATAATAAATTTATTAGTAAATGAAAACTGACTATAAATCATGGACAAAAGGTTAATTTTAGAAACAAACCATCATGTGGAATAATGAAACAAATTATGGGTTAAGAAAGAATTTTTAATACCAATTGCTATTAAGGAATGTTGGAATATATTTCATCTAAACCAAATATTAAATTTTACAAATATTGAGGTACGTTTTGATCTAGAAGATGTTATATTGTCTAGAAATAAATATCTCATTGGGCATGCCCGAAAAAATATTCATTCTTTTGTAGATGACTAGAAAAATATGTAAAATGGTGTAGATCAATAGACATAAATGGTAATTGTACATAATTGGTATTATTCAAAGTAGTTTCATTGTGAATATGGGTAAAAATCAATGTATATTAATGGTTTAGATCCTCTAGACTAGCCATAATATTTTTCATCAATAAATTAATATTTTAAAATTTTCATACTATTATTGACTGATGTAATATTTAAGGGGATATATGGCCAATTGGGAATGTATAATGGAAGGAATAACCAATCTAAAATTAAGGACTATGATATTCTTGGTTTCCAAGTGATTGAGGATTTTGGTGCTGATTATTATCATTATAAAAATATTTTCTGATGATTGAATTGGTGAGGATACTCATAATATAATGATCAAAGGGTTCTAGCATCATTTTTAAGATTTTTAAAACCATACTAAAGAATTATAATTTATTTTAATAATCTATATGACTCACATATTCAATATTTCATGTTTATTCAATAATAGTTTTGTGGAAGTTTAATTGAGACCACATGTGGAATACTTTGAAGATATGGTATTTTAATGATTTATTCAAAATTATGTGAGAATAATGGAAAATAGATTCACTTCTGACTTATTATTTGTTTTCCTATATTTTTTTTTACTGAGTTGGCATGGGGGGTTTTTAATTATCTCTTTACAAATTGGTTATTTCATTCACTGAAAATTTAAAACTATAATATTATAGATGTGTTTTATTAAATTCATATACATATCTAGTATATTTTTAATGGATTATAGGTTAATTTCTATCCCAAATTATTGAAAATTATGGTTTTAGAGTTCAAATATAATTTTTTTTATCAAATTTGGAGAAATTAGAGTGCAAGTATCATCTAATAATGTTGTATAATTTTTTATTTCAAGGGATATTATAGATATTATAAACATATTTAAACATAAGTTAATATGTGTGTGTGTGTGTTTTTGTGTGTGGTTTTATGGTGAACATATATTTATTGGTTAGTTTTGAGAAAAAATATAGAGTGGAATATTTTTTTAATAAATGTTATATCTTGGTAGGATTTGTTTTCAACAACAATATTTTATTTTCTGACCACTAAAAAAGATTAATGTCATGTCTCATGAGGATATATGGATGGAATTCAATTATATAACATTATCTAAGAGGCTACTTGTTACCATAATAAAACAATACACACAATGGTTTCACATGATACATTTTGGTCTAAAATTTCCAATCATTGATCAAGGAGTATTAAGGATGATGATTAGATGAAGTTATTGTATACCATATGTTAAAGATCATAACCAGTCGTGGATATTTTTTTTAATATCTCCATTTTATACAAGATATAATGGATTGATGTCAGGATTCTGAGGAATCTTTTCTATAATGATGATAATGAGATGATCATATGGAATAATTTTCATTTTTTGGTTTCATGGTTATCTTAAGCTAATGTTTCAATTTTATCATAGTGAAAACAATTTCATGGTAGGAAATGTACTATATCATGCTTCAATATAGATTTAATATCAATAAAGATAAAAACATACATGATTTCATATTCTTGAAATTTTTAAACAGTTATTTTTAGATATAAAACTTTGACTATTATTCCATGAAATGGTAAGTACTATTATGTATTTATTTTAAGAATATCAATTTGATTTATATATTTAAATATATAATAAAATTTTAAAAACTAGGGGTAGTTATGGGAGGTTTTAATAGATATGAATGAATTTTTTTAAGGCCTCATTAATGGATGATACATAATACTATGACTTTTAGAGTATATATGATATATTTTAAAGATAATAAAAATTAATGGTTGGGACATCAATTAATAGGACAATAGATGATATATGAATATTCATTATAGTATAATTGGTAACAAAACTTTTTAGGAGTGTGATAAATCAAGTGAATTCTAGATATTTATTCATAGTATCAATGTTGAAAAAATCAGTTATATATTATTTGGATGGATATAAAAATATATTATTTAAATAATTTAATGATATTAATATACTTAATGAATTTAAATATAAGCATGTCATATATGGATGAAAATTTATACATCTGTATTAGAAAAATAGAGGAGATAAAGAAAAAACATATTAAAGATCAATTATATTAAAAAGGAATCATTATTATCCAGATACATAATGGAAGAAAATAATGTTGTTGTAAAGAACATGGGAAGGACATCAGATGGAATCTCCAAACATTGAGTTTCTCATATCATTATTTTTGTGTAAAGAGGTAGTTAGTATATGGATATTTATATCTGAATATGTATTTAAAATTACATTAATATTAGTTTTCTTATAGAGATTGAACTCTATGTATATGAGACCATATCATTTGTATTGATCTCTAAATTAATGAGTATACAGAGGTATAAGAGGAGTGTATATTGATATGGAGTCACCCATCCCTAGAAAATCATGATTGTATTGGCCCTTAAAAATGATTTCCATTGCCTAAAATATTGTATACATGTGATTAGCGAGTTATAGTAGATTATGGTATATTTATAAATTATTAGCATATTCTACTCGAAAATAGTTCAATTTCGATAAACTACATAAAATATTTGTGTACTCTTATTATTAACAACATTTATATTCATATGTTCATTGAATGCTGGAAAATTTTAATAATGTTTCTTCTAAAACATATTCAATATCTAACATAGTGCATTGTTTTCAAAAAAATCCAATTATTTTTAACATGATTCATCCCCTTTCAAGGTGATATAAAATTCATGGTCTTTAGTAGTTCAAATAATTTTTATAATGTTTTATTGAAATAATTGTTTGATAAAATTTTAATATTAATGGTCTCATCAAAAAATGTCTATACTAGTAACATGAAATAGATAATTTGGGTAGGGTGGGCTAAGACGGTGGCATATTTTACCCACATGAGCTTAACTAAACAAATATCATACCATATATAGATCTACATTTTTAATCCTTCATGTACCTATAGAATATATAGATAAGGTGATAAGAAGCCAACATTTCCCAAAAAAATTAATTTTCTGTAAGTCTACCTCGACCCATAGTAGATACTGGTTAGACCATAAATTTATTATATAAATAATTTTAAATATTATAATACTATTGGAAAACAGTGTGATTATTAATAACTCAAGCGAATTTTCCAAGATAAGTCTAAAAAAGTATTCAACATTTCATATTTAAGATTATATAGGTAAAAAAATCAATATGAGAATAAAAATTTATTTCAGATTTTAAAATCATATTTAAAATATCAAAATAAATAAAATAATCTTAAAAAAGAGAGCTCAGGTCTCTAAATATGCCTTCTTCCACTCAAAAATTTTATGCATTATCTAATTTGTTTTTTGTATTTTATGCAAAATCCTCACACACACAAACATAATAAAACAAAAATCACCCATCAACTATTTTGAATAAAATTTTGAAGGAAAATTATCAATAAATAATATTTAAATATGTATGATAAAAAATTAGAGTAATGCATAAATATTTGTAATAAATAATAACAAATTATTAAAAACAACATTATAGAATATTAAAATAAAAAATTAATTTTTTTATTGAAAAAATATATATAATATTATAAATTTTATAATCCAATTATCAAAAAATAATTTTAATAACACCTTAAACATATCAAATTTTAACATACTAGTATATAGATATATATATATATATATTAGGAAAAATAAATTGGTAAGTACAATATAAAATCAAACCATAAAATAACTAAATATATATTACCTATATTATAGAAGTTTTACATTTAATAATTCAAAAAAACTACCCTCTCAACATTTATAGTTATAAAATTAGAATCTTCCTCCATGTCTAATAAATATTTTATATCTTCCAATGTTGTAAATAAAA
The DNA here is from genome assembly GCA_963277665.1 of Viscum album. Lineage (NCBI taxonomy): Eukaryota > Viridiplantae > Streptophyta > Magnoliopsida > Santalales > Viscaceae > Viscum > Viscum album. The sequence goes on along the minus strand of OY728159.1, from coordinate 1,754,432,486 downwards.
TCTATTATATTTGTTATAAAAAATATTTTTTTAAATGACATATTTTAATGATAACATTACCTATATATTAAACAATATGAATACAAATTTAATCAAGTATTAAAACATGTATATTTTTGGGGGAAGGTGACCCATATAACTATTAAATACTCATCCTCTAATATTAAATTAATACTCTGAATCCACTATCATAAATGGTATGGTCAATAAAGTAAATTCCATAAGTTTTAAAATAGGAAATCTTATACCATATTCCATCTCAAAATCTAATACAGTTAATTTTATGTACAATGACTCATAATGAATTTAAATCTCCATGTAAATGAAATATTGATATTTAACATTATTTGGACTAATTACTATATTTTAAAGATAAATTAATGATTTAAATTCATCATTTAGTGATATAATTTTACTTTGAAACTACTAGATAATTATTTAACTAATATACCTTAAAAGATGCATTAATTGAATCTTAATTTGTGCTTACTGAAGAACCTAATCAATTAAAGAATTCATAAATTTGATTAGTATCTTTTGATGAAATAAAAGGTTATTTTTTTAAATACTCTTCATTGTCGTTGTATAACTTATATTTTATTATAAATATATTTTATTAATAATATCTTGGATTAATATTTTGTAAAAATAAAACATTGTTGTCTTAATTTGATGATTAAACATAGGTATCATTGTAAGTATGATTCTATTAACTCTAATATTAATGAAACAAATGTACCATTCATAATACATATATTTAATCACATTAGCTTTATTATTCACATTATCCAACAAAAACATACTTATCTACTAAAAATAACAAATATATAAATTATATATATGATATATATATAAATTTATATATATATATTTAAAAAAAAATTCTATAATGAAAGGGACTTAAAATTAAAAAAAAATCTTGTATATTTTTTGTCATTATTCTATAGTTAAATACATTAAATTTTTATCATAAATAAACAAATTACTAAAAACATGCAAATATTTTATTTTCATTTCAATAATTATATATTTGTAATTATAATTAATGGGAATATCAAATAATAAAATCACACTATTAAAATTGTTTCACAAGATTAGAAACACTTCATTCAACCATCAAAACCTTTAGAATAAAAAATTATTTCTATATATTGGTAACATGTATAATAATATAAATTAAGGAATTATAAATATTAATATTTATAATAATTTCACAATACCAATTATGTAAAAATTCACAAATCCAAAGAATTTGTTTCTAAAAATTTGATTAATGTTTCATTTTTTATTGATAATATTAATTTATTGAAACATCGTCAAAGGTAAGAGAATTTTTTTTTTAATCACTAATTAACTTGTATTTATTTTATATTTTTTCCTTGATAAATTCAATAATGTGGATAACACATGATAATAAATAAAATAATTATTACTCTTTAAAATGTCAATCTTAAACAATAAAATGAATTTTCAAGAAAAAATATATGTTACTAGTACAATTTGTTAACAAATCATAAGTAAGACATACCATAACACCAGTGATTGTGAAATATTCATTATTTCAGTATGATCATCATACAATTCTATCATATCTTTCCTTTTTAAAATTCAAGAAATAAAAACTACATCTCTATTATGATTAAAATATTACAACCTATTCACAATAAATATATTTAAAATAGTAGTTTTATATTATAACATCTATATATGTATATTTCTATAATAACCTGGAATAAATATTTTTTTCCCACTCTTACTAAATAGTCTGACATCCTAGACAGTGTTATTGGTTGTTTAAGAAATTTAACTCCATTATATTTTTCTAATTGAAGAGATATATTTGACGTTTTATATTTTCTATCACCTCTAACTAATAATTATTCACATCCTTCACATTTATTCATATTTTTCCATCAATTTTTTTATATTTTTTTAAAAACTCAAAATATTTAATTTAGTTTTCCCACATTTTTTATTTCTCCCAAAAATCAAAAAATTTATAGTTATTTATTTCTTTTACTTTTCTAGATTTTTAGGTATTATTTTTACCACCAATTATATATTATGTTTCATTAAAATAATGGATTTATTCTCAATTTATAACATTTCCAGGTCATTACATGATTAAGATTTCATACAAAAAACAAATACAACATACCTATTAGAGTCCAAATTTATATAAAAATATCCATATTTATATATTTTAATTATGTTAAATGAATCACTCAAAAATTCACTTATCACCCATTATAAATATGAATGAAAATACTCTTACACCATCACAGACATAGAAAAAAAATCCAATTTAATAATAAATTTTAATACATGAACAATACATGTAAAATGATAAATTTTACTAAAACGTATTTGTGTATTATTTAATCATTATTTTGAAATAAATATTTGAAATTTAATAAATATGTGTAAAAATATAAGATAAATATATTGTGTCAAAAAGTAACAATGAAAATACATTGTAGATAAAAAATTTAAATGAAAAATATATTTTTTAATAAAATAAAATTTATAATAAGAAATGATAATGAAAATATTGAATAAATAATAATTAAATACATTCCTCATAAAATGAAAAAAAAATTAATTCTCTCTAATGTGATTGGTAGTATGTTATTAAAAAATAAATATATTATAAATTTATAATAGTATAAAAATATTATAAAATATTTATTATAAATTAAAAGGAATTAAATTATTAAAAAACTATATAAAATACTTTATTATAGCTGAATAAAAAACTTATAAATATTTACATTACCATTTCTATAAAAAAATACTATGAAAATATTAAAATCCAATAACAAGTTTTTGTGTCAATAATGACTGAATGACGAACAGAATTTAGTGTACCAAACTATAACTGTTGGATCAGACAGTTTCATTGATTAACTGAATCATTAAATGTATTTCTTTTATAATACGTGGATTGTTGGAGTGATTTAGTTTAGACAGGGAGTGGTTAGACTGACTGGTTGAGGTTCTCTAAGAGAGAGGATCTTAATGGAGATGAATAAAGAGGGTACAACATTTATGACTATTAGTGATGTGTCGAGAAGGAGCCTCAAATAAGAGGGTATATATGGACATATTAACTACATTATATGTTGAATATTGAGTAAGTGGTTGAGATAGTTGATGGTGCATTGGGGGGTATGCTTGGAGCAGGGGAGGTTAGAGAAATGAAAGGGATGAAAGTGATTTGTATTGTGGAAAAGGGATGTGGTGGAGGTGTAGTGTAATAGATTAATATTTGGAAAGGTATGGGGATTATGTTTACATTTTATTGTTTTATCAACACTGATTCTAAATAGGATGTAGGGGAATACAAAATGGATTAAAATCTCATAACATTGGGTGAAAAATCTAAGACATAATGAGTAATAGTTTTTAAAATTTTTATAATTGGTTTTCATTATGATTTTTAAATTAAATTATTAAATATAACACAAATAATTTTTTTAATGTATTTTAGATGAATTTTTTTATCATGTTTTGGTTCTTAAACACAAAAATTTCATATTACCAAATGCCAAAAAAATTTATATATTAATATAATTTTATTCAAAACATTATATAAACTAAATAAAATAAAATACCTTTTTAATACCATTGGTCCATGACGATAAAATTTGATAAACCTAAATGTAATATCAATCCAAACATATGAGAACCAATGAAAAACAAAATGAATAAAATATTTTTGTCAAGGAATTTAGAATCCTTCACTAAATGGGATATAACATTTGATAAAAAGTTACAATTGGAAGGATTCCAATATATATTATATGTTACATCAAATCACATGATTCCCAAAAAATATCAACTAATAAAAATAATATTAATTCGTACTTTCAATAATATGAATATAAGTAAACTGATAATTAATGAATGATAAATGAAATAGATAGCATAAACTTAGATTTTCTAATGAAACAAATAAAATTATTGTAAATAAAGTCACCCCATGACTCATTATAAATGTCTGATTTATTGGGGATATAGATTCAGTAATTTAGGATGTTATCCTTTATTATCTTTCACTCTAACTCCCCTATTTATATTTTATCAATCTTAGCGGTTAGACAAGATAATTAAACATAGTATAATATACTATTTTAGAATTATAATCACCAGTTGATCTTGTTTTTTAATTTTGTACCTAAATTATTTCATGGGGTTTTTTTCCTTTTTGAGGTTCATAGTTGTATGTTTATCATCTAGTCAATGAAAAAAAATTACATTTTATTCATGGGATGATTTATTCATGATTATCATCTATTTTATTCCACATTATGTTATTTTTTTAGGGGGTTATTTTGGTTGATTGATGTCTCAAGAACATTTTTTTCTAATGGGAACTATGATGGATTTCCCTCCCGCACTCATTTTGAGTTAGTGTGAACATGATTTACAAAGGAAGGTAGTCATTGGGACTTCACTAATGATATCATAGAAAATTAATTGGTCAATATAATAGGAGGTTGGACTTATCCACCAATTTTGGGAAATTATTGCCAACTCTAAGACACTCTAATAGATTTAAGACATATTAATGAATCCATACCAAGTCAAAATGTTGTATTGGTTACCCATGTTCCAATGATCATATCAAGATCATGTGTCTGCCGTAACCCTCTATAGTTTCGTAATCTTTCTCTTATTAATTTAATGATGTTTTCTTAAAGATGCATAGTTGGTATCTTTGTAGTTTATTTTCTTATAGGAGGTTATTGGTTCATTGGAGTTAGTATTGAACCTCAATGAGGTATCCTATGTATTCTGTGGAAATATGAATTAAAACCCAAATAGTTTGATTAAATGGGTAAATGTGAAATGACACTAGCTTCAGACATCAATTATTCATCCTATATTTCCTGCAAAATACATGAATAATATCCCACATTTTTTGATGTAATGGTTGGAACTTATACATAAATAAGGGAGGCACTCAATAAAGGAACATTCATTATAATGATTGGATACACATTATAGATATCTAAGCCTACATGAGTCATTCAATGATTCAGAAACAAGATATAGAAGAAGATCAGTCACATCAAATGAGAGAATGCCATGTGATTTGAAGGTTTAGTTACGGCTTAAAGCTAATAGGATTCTAATTTCTCTTGAACAATTAGGAGGATCTCGAAAAATGGTAATTTATATGTTTTATTGGGGATTACAGATATGAGGATTCCTATATTTTTTGAAACATTATGATGATTTAAATCATTGTGATTTGGAGGCTCGGTTTGTGATTAAGCCTCAGATGATGACCATTTTTAAGAACCATGAATAGGATCTCAACTCATGGTGATTCTGTGGTATGGTTGGGGATAATACCAAGGAGGATTCCCATGTTCTTGAAAACATGTGGAGGATCTCTAATCATAGATATTTAGAGGTTTTTTGGAGATTATACCTTGGAGAAAACCCATATTTTTTAGCATTGATATGGATATCAACTCATAAAAATTTAGTGTTTTGGTTATGTCTTACGCCTATGAGGATTCCAATGTTAACTTAACCATGATTAGGATCTCAACTCATGATGATTCGAATGTTTTTTTGGGGATTTAACCTTAGAGGATTCCCATGTATTTGAAACCATGAATATTATCATGACTCATGGGTAATTGAGGGTTTGGATGGGGCATCTTTATAGGAGGATTCCTTTGTATCTTCTCCCCACAACATCTAAAAAAATATGAGGAAGTGGAATTTTTATGATTTGGTCTTACATTTATTAGGTTTCCAATACATATAAGATTATTTCAGACATATGTGTATAAGGAATAAATTAATTCATAGATATGGTTCCAGGTAAAACCGGTCAATAGACCGAGTGAGGTATAGAGAATCTTCATATCCTATGTAAGGGATAACATTAGATCTTAACCAAATTTAGTGTGGTTGTGGAGAAGTCTATCCAAAGTGAGGGATAATAGGGGATCATTTACCAAATGAGATGTATATCAGAGGAGATTATCCTGAGTGATGGATAGAAAAGGGGCTTAGCCTATGTTAGAGGAATTACATAGTTGTTAATCCTAAGTGAGTGAAAGAAAACATGCATATCCCAAATTATTAGGCTAGAAAATGTGATCAACCTATGTTATAGAGACAGTGATTGTTTTTAGCCCATGTTGGGGATAGAATCCCTATGTAGGATACTGCACATAGGTTGTTCTGCATAGGATTTCTATAATGGTGATCCTTGAGGCTGCTCTGCAAGGGATGCTCCATGAGGGATACTATTCTTGGGCTTATTTACATGGGATACACATTGTTATATGCTCCAGAAGTGTTTCTCTATGAAGATTCTTCACTAACGTAATTAATTCTTTAGACCATTATTAAATCAATTAACCTTCTTTTTGATTGATCCCCTCTAATTTTAAGTCAGGATATGCTACCGGAGGGTCTCAAGGACTTGGGAATGAGACTTGGTAATGTAGACAATTAATCTATCTATGGGTCTTCCTGCCTCTAAAAATCAGGAGACCAGAGGGTCTATTTAGAGGATGATCTGTGACCCTTAGTGAAAAATTGAATCTACATAACTCTTCTACAAAGGTCCCTTGTAGAGGTGCATCAAGTACGTTCTATGTACAGCTATTCTATGAAGGATCTCCTGCAACTTTTCTGTGTAAGTAAATCTTTTAATGATTATAAATTTTTATCTTTAATCCCATTTTATCTCTACAAGAAATTAAATCAAAGACTATAAATTGATATATTTCTTTGGTAATATTATTATTCTAATAAGTGCATAAAAACCCACCATAAATTAATTTTAAAATTTTATCACATTTTTCTCACTAATTTAGAAAATCCAAAACCTACTCCCTTATAGTGTGATCTGTCTTGAGACACATGAAAATCCAATGTGATTCATTTTTTTAATATAGGGACCTATTTATACTCAAACTCAGATTTTATTTTCAAATAGATGATAGTATCATGGGTCATGAAAAAATGTTCATGGGGTGAATTTTTTCGAAGCCAAAAAATTCCTCTGTTTGAATTGGATTCATTAAAAAAGGAATATGATTATACAGTAAATTTTGGGAACATTTCCCCATTCCAAAATCTTCTTGTGGGACTTTGATCCATCACAACAGTAATAGGATTATTTTGAAAATGATAATCAAAATTCAAGGGTTTTTTTATATAACCTTGATTATAATATCGACTGAAGACATTTTGGTTACCAATAAGAGAAATTTACTTCATGAGTCTGAGATACCTATTAGATTACTCTAATATATTTTCATTAATATCATAAATAAATTATGTTCCTTATTATAGGATAGAAAAATTAGTGGAAAATTTGGATTTATGACTAGATCCTCAATATTTTATTTGGTTATAACTATCTATACATTGGGAATAGGAATCAAGCAATACATATTCCATATAAAGGGAAACCTATAATAATAAAACTCATCACTAGATGAATGAAATTTTCAATATAGGTTGATTGATGAAGAAATTTATATTTAAATATACTATATATATCTATATATTTTTTAGGAGAGATGATATCATCACATTACCGAGGATTCTTTGGTAAAGAACTATGTTTCCATGGGGATGTTGCACGAATATGACTAGCAAGACAATTGTTTCGGCCACATCGGTTAGGTCATTCATAGTAGTTTAACTCATATATGATTGACCCTATATAATTTCGTTTTTAGGCATTAAAATGAGGAATCATTAACCTCATATAGGTCTTCTTAAGAAAATTACAGAACTAATTTATTCCATGGTCAATAGACCTAGTAAGTTTATATTAATTTTTCTTAAGGTGGAATAGATATCCTTGTGAGCTTTATTTCTTCTTATTTTCACCCTAAATTTTATCTATGCAATTAAGGTGGAAGGATAAAGGGTAAAAAGTTGGATTTCACTCATGCTTCTATTTGTGGATTTTGGGCCTAATTAGATTTATTCTTTTTGTTTTTGTTTCAAATTTTCATGTTTTTCCTAGGTTATGTGTGGTGTATTCATAGAGAGTAGAAACAAAAAAAATTCATGGTTATATTATTTTTATTCTACCTGGTAGTTTGTTTCTTTCCATTGGATGTTTAAGGCATTGCAGTCAATACTAATAAAAATGAGGATTTAGGTTAAACTCATTTGACCATTAAATTATGGACCCTATATAGAATGGGGAAATATAATTTATTGTGTTAATAGAGGGTACAAAATCCAATATACATTATCTTTGAGAAACAAGAGGCATCCAATTTATGGTTATGAATCTTGTACATCAGGGGTGTGTGTCTCAAGGATATTTATATTATTGGAAAATATAGAAACCAATTGTGAATAAAGGGACAAGAGGGCCTCGAACCAATTTTTTTTAGAAAAGGTCCCGATAGTGTAAGGTCATGATGATTGGACCATGTGATAGATAAGAGTTTTCAAAAGGTGAAGATAAAATTAGGTCTACTTAATCTATAAAGGAGAGGCAGACTCAGATAGTAAGGGGCTCAATATTATAATTCCATACTCTTTCATTGAATGTGGGAAAAATGAATGAATGTGTAACATTGAAGGTTCTCGAATATCTCAAATAGTTAGGTTATATTGAAGGTATAAATCATATCTTATGAATGTCTAAATCAATTTAAATTAGATACCAGTTGAAATAGAATAACCAATAATAATGGTGGAAAATAAATACAACACTCAATCAATGGATGATGCATGGGGTTCAGATGGAAATATCCTCCACAACCAAAATTCCCCATTGGGATTTCTTCATAAGCTTAGTGGAAAACTATTTTTTTAACCATAAAATCCTATAGGGTCCCATCATATCAATAAATCCTTATTACCAAAATTTCCAAACTATAGGGAACCAATAGGACTAATGGATTCATGATCTAGGGGTTACCAATGGAATATATCAGTGTAAAAAATTATTTGGTGTTGAATCATACATCAGATTTATAAGTGAGTTCACTAAGAACATGAATATTCAATAAGTGTTCGAGCACCCTAATGGTTATGAAACTGTGTAGTGATCACATTATCATTGAGAAGATAAATAACATTATGTTATTTTAATTTTACTTTTATGATCTAGAAATTTGGACAATAATGGGGGGGGGGATAATGTTTTATAGATTCAAACTAATTTTGAAGATTTATAGGGTCACACAGCTTTGAACAAATGTCACTAGTGTTTATGGTAACACAACATCGACAAGAAGTTTGCAGCTTGGATTAGGATAGGAAAGTATGGTATCACTATGTACCTCATCATAGCGGTAATCAGTCCACATTTATTTATTATAATGAAAAGGTATCTCACATAGATCTACATCATATGCAAGTAAAGGGGAATTTTATTTTGAGAATAGGGCTATAAAAGAGAGATGATGTATTAGAATCTCTTGTGAGGATTTGACTCACATGTAGAAGGTGGGTTATTAATACTTTGAGGTATAGATGGTTTTTTTTTCACTGAATTCTACATAGATCGAGCACTCATGTAAATATAAATGGTGACATAGGAAACAGACCACCATAAGTAGTTTATAGTAATACATGATGGAATTCTACATCAAATTTTATTAATGTGTGGAAGAGAAATGGACCATTCATTTAAATGTCATATGGTATGGATGTGGGTGATGTGTATTATATATTATTACATCATAGATAGGAATTGTGAAAATTATAATCATGAAACTTGGACTATGTTCCCCATATATGAATAAAACCATCATCCCAATCAAAATAGATTGATCGACTCTCTTGGTCATTTAAGATCACATGATTCATTCTAGGTGTGTGAAGCAAGATAAAACCTTCAAAATCATTTGAACACAATTAGATTTTGGGATATGAAACATGTGGGGGAATCCATATTAATGAAAGTAGGAATATATACTAGTATTTTTCTCTCATGGAGATACATTATTTAAAGTGATGAAAATTTATAGATAGTTCTTGAATATAATATTTGGGTTCCACTACATATCACATATTATCGGAATTAAGATATATGTCATTCTATTGAAAGATTCCTTCCAATTATCTAACTTTTATTTATGGAAATTGGGAAATTAGGGTTTAATTTTGGGTATACCATGACATTATGGTTTTTTTATAGATCCATAACCATTGAATCCCCCCAAAAATGACCCCTATATATATTGATCTCTTACATTGGGATGAGGAATTTCTAATTTCAACCTAATATAGGCTTGGAAAAAAGTGAATCTCCATATCTGTTTCCCAAGGTTGAACAACAATTTTTCTTTACAAATTTATTATTCAACCCAACTATTGATTTACATATATGTATCCCATACCAAGTTCCTTTTCATCGATATAGCTCTCATTTAGGTAATGGTTCATTAAAAATTGACCCATTTATATATATTTTAACATCATATTTCTTGGATGAATGTCATACAGTTCAACATCTTGTCAGTCGGATGTTGACCGCACAGTTTATCACCATTTCACAAGGACATATGACTACTATAGTTTAAGAATGCATAGTTTGGACCAATGGTTTTTCCCTTTATATTCATTCATCTAGAATCATTATAAGTGTTATGATTTTTTTTCAATCATCTATGACCATGGGGTCTTGATATTTAGGTTCATACTTCTTGTACAACAAGAATATGAGTTCTTTAGAAAATGAAAAATAAAACATGATGTTAATGGATGTACATAAGTAGATCCAATGGTAGAATAAGAAACCTCACTAATTAAATATGAGTTCATGACTACGCCCAATACAAGATATTAGTGGGTCACTACATATACTACGAATGGTAATTAAGCCAGACATAGTTCTAAAAAGTGGTGTGATAGAAGACTATAACCAAGAGTGGAGGTCCTCTCGGGAGAGGGCCACAAGAACATGCAATTTTATATCATTTGATAAGGATGTTTACAATGAAGTTTAACATATCACGGTGAGGATTTCGGAAACAATGTTTGATTTGTATGGTTTTGAAAATGAGAATATAGTTTAACATCATACAGTTAGGATGATGAACACATAGTATAACATCATACGGTGAGGATGATGAACAAACAGTTAATGTCATGCGGTGAGGATGATGAAAATGTAGTTTAACATCATATAGTAAAGATTATGAACACATAGTTTATCATCATATGGGGATGATGATGAACACACAGTTTAACATCATACAATTAGGAATATAAACACATGGTTTAATGTCAGATTGTGGGGATGATGGACATGAATTTTAACATCATATGGTGAGGATAAATAATATAGAATTTAACTTCATATGCTGAGAATGATTAACAAAAAGTTTAACATAATATGGTGTCGATAATGAATATGTATTCTAACATCATATAGTGAGGAAGAATAGTTGTACAATTTGGTGTTGTGTAACCAGTATAAGGTGAATCAATATAAAGATTATATAAAGATAATTTAGAAAGAACTTTCATTGTTTGAGGTGTTTTAATGGGAGGTACATTCTCATAATTTCATAATCTTATGTATAAATGACCATATGTTATCTGATATTATGTAGATATAAGTCATATGTGTGGATGTTCTGTCTCATAGAATATATCATTATATTTGGTTTAAAAACATACATTGTATACCAATTGGATTCTATTTCATTGTAGATACAAAGTATGCTAGAATAAAACCTTAAAAAAATTCATTTTCCCTTTCAACATAGTAAATTGGATAATGTAAATCATCTCTTCTGATATTTGAATTAAAGAATAGAGACTGGTGGGAGTACAATGGCCATTAGTAATGGTGTAATTCTATTGCCTCATTTCTTGGGGGATAGTGCATAGAATATAGGTGGACCTTTAATTCATGGTAAAATTTTCCCCTTGGGTTTATATCAGGGGATTAATAGAAAATTTTTCTATTCACCATTATTTCCTATAGTGTTCCATTTGAATCAATCAATCCCTATTAAAAAATTTCCTTGCAACTGTTAACCAATATAATTTATTGAATCAAGGAATTTGTTGTTTTAGACATCAAAAGTTATGGAATAGTTTGGGTGAATGAGTGGGGGTTCAAAAGTTTATAGAAAATCCCATGACTATATATTAAATTGATAAACATGCTATTTTGGTAGGAGTAATGAAATCTTACAAAACTAGAGACTCATTTAAACCTCGCAACAGATGAAGATGGAACTTATAAAGTAATGGGATAATCTTGGTCACTAATTAAATTATTTTTTTATTAATATCTTCGAGAAATTTATGGTCATGCATGCTGGGCCAAATTTCAATTTTTTTAACATCATATAATAAGGGAAAAAATTTGACCCTATCGTTTTACATTTTAAGATAATGACATTGGAACCTCGTTTTGACATCAAAAGGATATGATGAATGGATACTATATTATATGGTGTCATATGATTTTCCAATTGTGAGGGTGTGAAAAATTTTCCAACCATTAATAATAGACTTGATGTTAATATAGGCCTTAGGTGCTGAAATTTAGTGAATATTGTCTCACCCATGAGGAGGAACATGCATCTTTTCTGGAGACATAGGGTGCAGGAATCACTACATATCCCTTGAAATTAAGAATCATTTTTTACGTATTACTAAAAAGGGGTGTGGTTAGAGACCTATGTAAGATATATGTCCCTTACTCTTAACTAAAAATCATCATGTGGTTTTATGTTATGTGACAGTGATGTGGGCCATGAAGTTTAACATGTTATGGAGAGGATGTCGTCCTTCATTTTAACAAAATACAAAATGGATTCTTGTCATTATTTTTAAGGTCATGCAATGAATATTCATGCATTTAAAGGTTATATGACTTGTACATGGGTGTATTTTAGTTTAGGTTTATATGAATAACATAGACATAAATTATTAGGGATGATTATATTTTGGTGGAGTGATAATAACATGTATGAATGTAGCATCAGTCTTAGGATTCTCTAAATATATCAATCTTTCTTTACCTAAATCTATATCACATCATTAATGAATAGGAATTATTCAATTATATGTCTCAAAACATAGTAGTTGGGACAATAATTTGGATGATCTTTTATGATATCCTCCATGAGTCTCATGGTTCTCAAAAGATCAAGAAGGTTTTTTTCTCTAATATGTGTAGTATGTGTAAAAAATCATGGTTAAAAAATATACAATATTCTATCTTCTCTCTTATATTGAAATATGGATGACCATGATTCATTGATACACATTCTGAGTTCTTCATTACATGATTATCTGGATATAGAAGAAACATGGGGGTCATTGGATCCAATAATCCCTAATCTAACTTATTCTGAATCCAATAATTGAAGAAAAACCACCAATCCATTATCTTTCCTAACAATCGATGGTAAAGGATGTTTTTTAGATGTTCTCTCAAATTGTCCACTTCAGGTTACTTGATCTATCGGAGATTAGTCAAATCATTTTCCATGGAATAGTAAAAATACTAAAAGACTCGATATAATTGGAAATAATATACTTTTATTTACCTTACATCAATAGATATACTACACCATTATTTCTGTGTTCTATTAAATATGCCTCTATTGGTATCGGCACAAAGATGAATTTATGATCTTGGAGGGAGTTCATTGATATCAATCAATTATATGGTATAAGCTGAATTATTGGATGCACATGATTCTAATAAAGTCTCCTGTGTATTATGGTACTATTAATATCATTTATCCTCTATGATAACTACTGAGGTTGAACAACAACTAGAATTCCACTAGCGATGAGGGGTAAAATATAGAAATTGTACTGTATAATAGGTTGGGGATTTTGAAATATGAATGTTCCCCTAACCTTTTGGGATGGGGTGAGTTCAAACATGGTACAAAATTCACCTGATGTGGAGGTGAAATTTTTTAACATAACAAAAGTTTTATTATATGGGTAATATCATAGAAAGGATGACCTCTGCAGGAGGATATAGATATTACATAATAGGGAAAAATCTATAAAAAGTATTTATAATTATGTCACATATATCCTCATTATATTTCATTATCTATGTGATATATTATTTAGCAAATACAAACCTTATCATCTTAAGAGGGTATACATGTAGAAAAAGTGTTAACACTCTTTACAATATCAATGCAATAATGGGTGGATGATGATGGGAGTCTCAACTTAGACCCTAGAGATTGGATTTTCTATTTCTATTGGGCACATTATCCATCAAGATCACACTATGAAGCATGAACTGGGTTAATAATACTTTTTATGGTGGAATACATGATATTTTCTATCCCTTCACCAATTCTTAAAGAAGAGAGAAAGACAATCTACTTGGTCTCACAAAATTTTAGAATATACACTTATCCTTATCAATAGTGTGACCATCAGAAAGAAATGTGATATCTTTAGACATGGTCGATACCAAGTTAATGGAGATGTAGTTGATTTAGTGGTCCTCATCATTTCAATATCTCATTTTGTAGGATGATGCCTATTATCTCATTTAGTTGGATAGAACCTATTAGATTGTTTGGTGGGATGGTTATAATTTTCTAGTTTGGTGGGATAGAAACCATTGGATCGTTTGGTGGGACGACACTCATTTTCTCATTTTGTGGGATGACACCCATAATTGTTATTTTCCATTGTTAGGGAGAATAGATAAAACATAGGCCACATGTGACTTCATATTATCTAATGAATCATGACTATCATTAATGATTTTTTAGGACATATTTGTTCAAAATTAATTCTCAGATCATATATCCCAAAATATGATGGTAAAGGATGTAGTTTTTTTATGGTCATTCTTCCAAACTTCATCTGGATACTAATATTATGGAATCGTCATAAGGTTATCTTCAAATGAAGTGTTAAATTACCTAAGAACCTGATCATTATCGAAAGAATAAATTTTATCATTCCTAATTTTAAGGTGACACTACCTCCTCATTTTTATCTTGAGGGTGATGGTTGATATTTTATCTTTTCTTGGATTCCATATTTTTTTTGTGCTTCTTGATAAGATCATTCCTTTATTCTATTAAAATCATCCTTTTTGTGTTGTGTTATAGTCCCAAACACTCAAAAAACACTCTGATATTTTATAGGAATAATCGTATTTGATAACCCATCCTATATGTTATCCATGTATATCTCCTTTAACTATTTTTGATAATTTTTTTCCATAAAATATGTTAGAATATACCGTGTTTTAATGAAGTCCAGGCCTCTCTCATTTTCCTACTTCTTTTAATAACATAGGTAAAGGGATGTTGTTTTTTTAGTGTAATGAGGAATTAGAAAAGGAAACATGGACATATATCTTTCCCATATGAATTAGACTATGTTTCTAGATTATTATACCAAGAAAAAGTTCACACTTCCAAGGTATTTATATAACAAAAGAATTTGGAATAATCTTGGTATACTAGATCTCCAAATAATGGGACACACTGGGAAAAAACTGATCTAGTTTTTTCTTTAGATCAATCATTTAAAATGATTTTGAGAAATTTGGGTTCCCTAATATTGGATGGAGAGGAGTCGAAGACACCCACCCATGATACAGATTCATCATTGATTATAATAGTGCACATCGACCAACAAAGGAATCCATCAGGGAAATAAGGAAATCCAGTAATTCATAGAATGTTCTTATATGAGTTAACCTCATATGAGTTTATTAATCATGTAATTGATGTCTTCATATTGGTATGAATACTTTGAAATATATCGTAACTGTAGAAAAATAGGATGTTTATTGTAATATTAGTTTCACGTGGTGGATTGATTATTCCATTATGTGTTGAGAAAACTCCATGTGTTGGAAAGGTTTTGTTTAAAGTGTCAAATAAATCTTCAATCTAAAAACTATACTCAATGAATTTTCTTTTGCTATGAATGTCATCTTTGACATGATGAAGTTATAAATTTAGTGTTTTAATCTAAGAAATATTTTATTCTACCGATATGGCTTAACCATGGTCGATTGATTGGTGGGTAATCAATGAGTCCACACCGATTCCCTTTTCAATAGTTTCATGTTTTTCATCATAAATTATTCTAGTAGTGATGAATTTTACTGATGTAAAATATGAAACCAAATGAATAGATTACATCAAAAGATAATTTGGAATCTTAGTGAATTCTTACTCACTTTATGAAACTAGTGGTGATTTCAGGGTTAAAAATGACTTAGGTCCCACATCCCAATGGGTTGAAAATTTCCCAATTAATTTGCAATCCCTATAGATAGAGACACATATTATTCATGATTTTGGATATAAATAACCTATAATTACCCTTGAGAAAATATCTGGATGCGCTGATGGGCCTCATATGTCTTGTATGTGGAAGGGACATAGACCTTCTCTAGGGTTTCATAGGATGGATGAACCCTAAAATTTCTTATTCTAGATTCATGGATACGGATAGAAATGATAAACACAAATTCCCTTTTATTTTCTTATATAACTGGGTTTTGGCATTAGTGGAAATGACTATGATGGATTGGGCCCCCCCTAGGAAACACCTAGGAACTGTCCATGATGTTCTCAATGATATCCTCATCTTCCCTCAGATATGTATCGAATGGATTTCTATTCTCTAGGGATAAGATCCCAAAATAGTTGGATATGTAAATAGGTCACACTTTCTTCTTCATAACGTATTGTTAGTAGGATTGCATATGGGGATTCATCCTCTAGATAAATTCATGAGCTATTTCCAGTGTTGGGGTGGATACGCTGTAATAATGTTGTCACGCTAGGTAATTCACCACATAAAACTATAGGGTTAATGTTGATGACAGTTTTTGTTGAGACCACAAGGCCATAGTCTTCATAGTAGTCCTAAATTTTTTTTGGCATGAATTCTGGTTGTGCGTTGTGGCTTGATATTCCTTTCGTGTATTATATGGAAGTACAATGATTGTGTAATTCATTTTTACCTTTGGAGATTCCATTTCAATTGTATGAAATCATAAATTTCCATGGATTGTAAACACAAACAAGATAGTAATTAATGACACATGATATATTAGAGGTCATAGTTGATCTATCATCAACACATTTAATGTATATAGATAGGGAACTTTTCATACATAAAAGGATTGACAATTTTAAAGGATCGACTTTGAATTCATTGTCTTCATGAGGAAAAATATAATTTCTTTCATTCCCACATTTATTTATAATTAATGCATACCTGATTTCAAGAGTCTAGTAGTCACTGGGAATTTTCTAGTTAAATCATAGAAAACATATTCGTTGAGAGGATGGGAGTTCAAACTCATCACACCCTTTTAGTTGAAATTATTTCCTACACTGGGACTCTCTTGTAGATTTTATACACATTCATGAATCATTCCCTAATCTTAGTGTTGTATTAGATACCCATGTTCTAATGATCTGATCGAGACCAGGTGTCTTATGTTACCCTCTAGATGATCCCTATCATTCTCTTGTAAATTTTATGATTCTTTGGTTTTGACCTATCAAGTTGTGATCTCTAGGGTTTATTTTCATTCAGGAAAGAGTTTTGTGTTTTGGAGTTGGTATAGAACCTAAAATAGGATCCCTAATTATATTGTGAAAAAATGAATCAAAACCCATGTAGTTTGATGACATTAGTGAAGAGGAACTGACATTAGGTTAAGACCTCAAAGAGATTTCCAACAAATCCTGCTAATGTAATGAAACATAGCCCCCTTAGGTCGATGAAATAGTCCAGGCTTACACATAAATTAGATAGGACTGCAATGAAGTGAAATTCATCATGATAATTAAATGATCATAAATGATATCTAATACCACACAAGTCATGCTCGATTTGAGAAATAACAGATACTAGAATTTAGGTCACATTTCATGAGAATATACAATGTGATTCGAACATTTTGTTGGAGCTTATGTCTTGAATGATTCCAATATTTTCTAATCCATGAAAAGGATCTCGAATCATGGTGATTTAGAGTTTTGGTTTGGGCTTAAACATATGAGGATTCTCATGTTCCTGGAACCATGCAGAGGATCTCAACTCATGATGATTTCGAGGATTATTTAGGGTTACACCTACACGGATACCCCGGTTTATGGAACCATGAGTAAGATCTTGGCTCATGGTGATTTATAGCTTTGGTTAGGTCATTGACCTTGGAATATTCTTATGTTTATTTAACCATAAGAGGGATATTGACCCATGGTTATTTAGAGGATAAGTTGGGTCCTACACCTAGGAGGATGACCATTTTTCTGAAACCATGAGGAGTATATAAACTCTTGGTGATTTAGATGTTTCTTAGTGGCTTACACGTAGGAGGCTTATCATGTTTCTAAAACCATGTAGAGTTTATTGAATATTACTAATTTGGAGGATTAGTTAGGGATTTCACCTAGGAGGATTCCAAAGTATCTAAAACCATGAGGATTATCTTGACTCATGGGTAATTGAAGGTTTGGTTGGGAAATACACCTTGAATTTTTCCCATGTTTCTTCCCCCCCATCCCCTATGTCTACTGAAAAGTTGATGAATAAGGATTGTTATGATTAGGGATTACAGCTACTTGGAGACTTAGGCCTTAAAGATTATTTCAACCCTATATATATAATGAATTAATTGATTCATAGATATAGGACCTGGATGATTTAGTCGATACCCCTTATGAGGGCTAGAGAAGATGATTAGCCCATATGAGGGATAGAAAAGGATCTTATCCAATGTTAAGTGTTAGTTGATCTATTTTCCCATGTGGGGGATAATAAGGGAGTATATTCCCCGTGGGGGATAAAAAAGGTGCTTTTCTGAAATTGAAGGGATAGAAACGGGGATCACCCTAATGACAGCAAGAAATGCTGCTTAGACCATGTAAGAGTGATATCAAAGTTTATTTTCTAAATTGAGGGCTATAAATGGTCCATATATTATGTTAGAGGTATAGAAAATATGCTTATCCAATGTTATATGGCAGCTACAGGTGCTTGTCCCATGTGAAATATAGTCTCCTTGTGTAGGTTGATCTGCATTGGTTTCTTTTCTCAGGTTCTGCACAGAGGTTCTTCACACAAACTAATCTGTGCAAGCTCCCCTATGAAGGATGGCTCTAAAGGTTCTTCACATAGAGATTATATATGATGGAATCTATATGTAGGATACACTATGTCGGTTATGCTGTGTAGGATGCATCATGTGGGCTGGTCAAAACATGCCTCTCCATATAAGTTCTATGAAAAACCTACTATATATAGGTTCTATATGTATGTACTCCATGTAGAATGATCTGTATAAGCTGATACATGTAGGATGAACATGAATTCACTCTACATAAGGCTTCTCTGCATTGGATGTACCACACAGGCTACTCCATGTAGGATTATCTATGCAGGATGCTCTCTATAGGTGCTCCTCATAGACTACTCTATGCATACTACTCCGTGTGGGTACTCCCCAAAGACTGATGTATACAAGAAGTTTCGTGTAGGTTCTCTGCACCAGTTCTTCACATAGTTTATTATTTTTATACACATTCGGTAACTTAATTCCCCTCCCATTGTATTGATTCCATATAATATTAATGCACTATATACTACTTGAGAATCATAGGGATTTGGGTGAGATAATTGGGTAGTACGAGATTTATTATTTATCAGGTTCTTCCAAACACTACAAATAATGAGCCCAAAGGGTGTGGTTTTAGGCTAATCTAGAACTCCATGTGAATCAGGAAATCATTAAAAGACCTCAATAATGGCCCTTTGAGCGGTATATCCATGTAGGTTCTCCCTGAAAGTTCTCCCTTTAGTTTCTATTTGTAGTTTGTCTATATAGGTCTTCCATTTAGGGGCTCTAGACAACTTTTCTATGTATGTTGAACATTCATTGACCTTAAAATTTAATTAGTAAGTCCATTTGTTCTCCAAGACCTATCAAATTTAAGCCTATGAAAATATCAATTCCCTATAAAATTTCATGATACTAATAAATTCTCTAAATATACTAAATAATTTTTTAAATTCTTTTAATCTTTTTATCAGATAATTTTGAAATTCATGAACTAATCCTTTAGTGTGTCAGCAGTTTTTCAAAACATAGAAATCAATATTATTCTTATTTCAATATGTGGACACATTTCTACTCCAAATCAACATGTATTATCTAAGGGAGAAGAGTATCCAGGGTCATGGGGAAAGGTGTGTGGTATGAATTTTTTTCAGTACCGTCAAACATTTATTTTGTGTAACATTCTAATACATGATAAAAATTTATGAAATACCATAATCCATTCATCACATTATGTTTTTAATATATTCCTAAAATAGTTGAAAATATAAACTAAACTCATATATTTTATTTTTTATAGACTCCATTAATTAATATTGTGTGATCATTCTTATGCTATGTCTCAACCTTGTAAGAACTCAACTACATTATGGATTTTGGGGGGAGAAATTAATGATTACAAGGTTAAACTCATCAACTGAATTTACTAAAATATGGGAACTAAGTGAGTCACTAGGGTAAAACATATTTATCACTTAAATTTCATTATTTTATATCAGTTTATTTTTTATTTTTATTATTTTTACCCACATTGTTTTTCCTTATATATAATATTTTAATTTACCCATATTTAGTTATTGGATTTCTTGGGAGATGACATTGGGAAGTTTATTTAAAATAACAAAATTAATTATTATTTATAATTATTTTTGAATAAATTTATTGTTTAATCACATTTTGGAATAATTTTTTAGGAACTTAGTATCAATAAATTTTGAGGATGATTTATTATATAACTTATTTCTATTGATATGTACTACATATATTTTTATGGATCATCTATTAAAGACAGGTGTTAAAAAGATATATAATTTGGACAATACTTCTTACCCAAATGAAAATTTGTATATTTATAATTCATATTCTCCAGTCTAGGTGAAACGTGATTCCTATGAATACCTTTCTCTAATGTGTGAATACTATTCCAAAAAATATTAGGATCTATAATAACCTAGAAGTGAGTATATTATGTCAAATATTTCACATGATTTGGACTATTTTAACTAAAAATTCATTCTAATCCCATCACCATAATATAGAAATATTTAATCTTCACAAGATGAGTCTTTATAAAAAATGGTTAACAATATTATAATATTCAAAATAAACTCTTTTTAGAAATTCCATGAGTTGAGTTCCAATGTTATCTATCTTCGGTATAAACTCCAAGAGAATAAAATTCAAATTGAATTTAAATATGTAATTACTGGGGACATGTTAATTGAGAAATATTATAATTCACCCTTATTCCTAGATAAGGAGTTTATTCATCCACCCATGCCCACACAAAAATTATATTTTGAAAATAAAATAGTTACGAATGAGATTGTAGAGGGTTCACTAATTGGTGTTCCTCCTTCAATTGCATTAATATCTATGTTATCATCTATTGGCCTAGTTTCCCAATTTGGATCAACAATATTATAAAATTGGAGATTGGTGTAGGACTAAAAAATATTGAAAAAAATAACTTGTATATTATTATAATAAGTAGAGAAATGAATGTTTTATTCGTAAGCATATCCCCCATCTAAAGACTATTCATCATTACCATGTGATAATAGAGATAATGACAGTAGTGTATTCTCAAAAAGAAGGCCAACAACCATGTGATTGTGAATGACATAAAAATATATTTAATCATTCTATCAAAATGTTAAATTACATCGCTCATTTTTTATTTTGAAACTAAGGATAATGTAATTTTTATGTGTAGAGGAGGTAAATATCAATTATATTAATAATAGTTGTTTGTTATAAAAAGAAATATTATTTTTTTGTATATTATTTATATTATTATTTTATTATTTAATTTATTTTTATTTATATTATTTTACTTTCATAAAAAATGCCTTTCATTATTTACTATATGTGTAATTAACAGATTTCACCTCTCTAAACCAAATTCTTCTAAACAAATAGTTACGATAACACCCCCCATGTGGACCAACCAGTACTAAGTCACAAAATGCGAATATCTATGGGGGATAATTATTAGTATCAATAGGACCATCAGCCCTTCCCTTACAAAAAAATTCTATAGTACCAATATTTGAATGCGTGTCTATGGATTAGCCCATTTCCCCACTAATCCACTAGCCAATAGGATTTTCTAAATGAAAACGATTTTTATATTTCATATCTTTTATAGTATATTTCTTCTTCTTTAAAAATAAATAATGATTTTATGCATGATAAAAAACTAAATATTTCTATAATGTCATTTAAATTACCATTTTCTTTTAATTATTTATTTTATTAAAAATAAACCACCAATTTAAAAAGATTAATCATTTTTAAAAATTTAATCCTTTAAAAAAATTTGATTGAAATGTTTCATTTCATGTTTTGGTTGATTTTTTGAAACAGAGGCGCCAAATTGTTGATATTATTAATTTCACACTTTTAATATAATTTAGAAAATGTTTTTAGTTATTTTTTTTGTATAATTTATTTATTTTTATTAATCTCTCCAATCATACACATGATCCCAATTTTATAATTTTTCATAAGAAATTATCTAATATAGAAAAAAAATGATAAATTATTTTAGTCACTCAAAAATAATTCATGGAATCTGATTCTTATATAGATATAATTCATAAGTGGATTGGATAGTTTTATGGTTAAGTACATGGTAGAAATTAATTTTATATATATATCGTTCGACCCATATTAATATAATTTTTTATACAAAGGTTTCTAACCTATGTTGACTTCCTACATAGGCTTATTTTCAATATAGAAATTTTTTTAGGAAGCCCTCTCCTATATAAGTTTTCTTGACCCATGGTATAGTGATTCATTTTCATTACTAATTTATACAATAGTGTATTAATAAACCAATATATAGATCACATTTATTTAATAATTGATTTATTGAAGACATGAATATACTATAATTCATTCCAAAAATAAAAAAATAAATCAAAACATATATAGAAAATAGTATATCATCATTATACATACCTTTACTCTCATATCTTATGATCCTCATAACATCACATAAAATTATGTTAAACCGTCTAAAAATCATACTTCAACAATGAATTGCTATAATCCAACTTAAAAAATCATTCTTTAAGATTCTTTTTTTTCAACCCATTGATGAATATTTTTTTCATATTCATACATTAATATTTAATGATCCAGTAAATAATTTTTGAATATAAAATATTCAATATTTTTCATAATTTTTAATGAAATTTGAGGAACCTTTTATGGATTATTTTCATTGAATATTTAGTGATCAAAAGTGACATGTCAAAAATCACAAGATCTAACAATCATATTTTATTCCTATACATAATCAATGAGATTTTTTCCAAAACACCCCCAATATATGATGTTATCAGTATTTTATGGTGATTTTAATAAGTTGAAATCAATATCTGGAAAAAATCGATTTAATTATATTGAAGGACATAATATATTATCTAGAGAAATAATTTTATCGTTTTCATTTCCTTGTACAGTATATTTTTAAATGTATACATTATTTAAGATGACAAAAATATCACACCATAGTAATATATTATTTTCTATACCATTCAATTTATTTAACTAAATAATTTATACTGTAAGAATTTGAATATTAGTTTGGTTTCTACATATAAATATTTTTTTACTATATTTTGAGGTAAGATCTAACATGGAATTTTGGATTCAAATAGAAGATGTTATGGGTAATGAAACCTATGTATCCATCTTTAATAAAGTATATTTTATAAGATACTATGTATTATTTATCTTAATACTCGTAATAATTTTTTAATAAACTACTAATTTTTATACTTATTGATTAGCTTCTTTTCGTACATTATTTTATTATAAATATGCACTATAAGAC
Source organism: Viscum album (assembly GCA_963277665.1). NCBI lineage: Eukaryota > Viridiplantae > Streptophyta > Magnoliopsida > Santalales > Viscaceae > Viscum > Viscum album. The sequence continues at coordinate 1,754,408,574 of OY728159.1, read as the reverse complement.
AATTAATTTTTCCATTTTAAAAAAATTTATATTTGATTTTAAATTCTAAAATTTTTAAAAAAAATCATTTACTATCATTTTACAAAAAAAATTTAATATTTAACATGTTTCAAACTTTTTTTCAAACAGTTATGTTTACTTTATAAGTATTTTTAAAGAATTTTTTTAATAATTCTATTCATACACTCTTAAAGATGTCATATATTTATTAAAAAAATTATTTATTGTTTCTTCCATATATTAAGTGTATTATTGTAATTTATATGTTTCTGTATGTATAGGTGTGATAAGTGATGTATCAATTATAATGGTTTCAAGTATTTTATATTAAATTTTTTTATATTGTAACGAATTTATAGGTATATTGATATAGGGAATTTTTTACCTAAAATATTGGATTCACTTTCAAATCCATATTTTTTTCTTCATTTATTCCATTGATGTAAATAATTTATTGATATTGATAATGTTTTTTTCATATTAGAAAAAAAATTTATTAATTTTTAATTTTTTTTATTTTCAATGATTTGAAAGAATTTTTTCATATTTAAAAACAAAATATTATATTTTTCTAGTCTAGTGGTATTTCTCATTTCTGTGAATGTTTTTAATGAGTTTTTAATTATTTTTAAATTATTTAGTATAATATATTGGTTTATTTTTCAATTCAATTCTGTTAAAAATGATAAATGTAGAGTGATAACAAACTGTGTTCTATAAAAATTTATATGATTCATATATAGGGTTATATTTATTGATTGATTTAAAATTTTAATAGTATTGAATCATATGGGTATGAAAAATGGTTTTTCAAGAGATATAATTTATTAAGTAATATTAATAGTAAATTATTTTTTGAACATGATATATAAAAATATTACGATTATCCATGTTTTTCTTATCTAGAAGATAAAATATAATTATGATAATTTTATGTCATTTAATGTTAAATTTAATGTTTTTTTAAAATAAAAAAATATGTTCTTCGATAATATATTAGTATGCTCGACACATGAATTCAATGTTATCAGTATATTTTAGTTTCTCAACAAGTTCACATTTTAGATAAATCATTATTTAGTAGAATAGTTTTATGGTCAATGGTTACAGTTGGGTGATCAATCAAAACTTGTTGTTAGGTAGTGTTGATAGTTTTAATCAATGAAGAAATGTTGTTAGGTGCTGCAATTTTTGTTTTAATATTATTAATAGGAATTTCAATGAAATTATGAGTAATAGTTATCGATAAAAAATGAATATTCTCTAAATATTCATGTAATCTATTTAAAGGTTATTGGTTAGAAGATATAATTTGTCACTTTAAATAAGTGGACCATATATGGGAGCGTATTATAATATTATCTTCATAGAGTAGTGATTAGTGAATAACATATAACTTATTAGTTTCTCATACATCTCTATTAGTTTATTATTGTGTTTCGCCATTGATGTTTGATATACTAGTTTGTGTCTTCAATATAGGAAGAAGGAAATTCAAGAATTAATAAGTCAGATAGAATAGATTTTGGATTATGGAATACACAGATAGGGGAATATATTTATCATGGAAGAATGAACCATTGATTATCTAGATTCAACCTATAGAATGTGGAAAAAGATTGAATATGAGAAGTCAGACTCGTAGAAACATTAAGTTGTTCATATGATACATGCATACAATGTTACTTTTAATACTGAAGAGATGAAAAATAACTTTTGAATTGATTTCTTGTCTTTATTAAATGTATAATAATACTAAAACTATTAATGAGATAATATTCATATATATAATCATTAATCTAAAGATAATATATGGAAAGTCAGTTTTTAATCATTTGAAAATGTTTAATAGAAACACATTCTTGTTACATTTCATGAATATTATATTTGGAATTTGAGTAAAGGAACTTATTTTCTAATAATTAGTTCTAGTGTCTTGGGATACTATGCATTCCATAGTGAGTGTCTAAAACTATAATATCAACTTAGTGTTTGATGATATTCGTGATCTAATTATTGATGAAAAAACTAATCATAAGGAAGCCCCTACTGTTATTATAATATTATATTGTGCGAGGTGTAGATGATGAAATTCATAATGAATTGTTCAAAAAAAGAGAAGTGGATCAAGGTAAATGAACTATGGTAAATCATTAGGTTCATGTCCTATATGAAATAAATGATGAAATAATGTACATTTGAATAATTATATCAAGGAACTCAAGGTAAATTATATAATACCTTCTAGAAAACAACACTAAGAAAGATCATAGTATTTTACTATTGACTTTAAAAAGTTAGTTAGGTTTATTTATTATTTATTATGGGTTATAATTTCAGTATACATCAAGTATAATATTCATGTAAAGATATTTATTTAGAAGTTTTGATATGGTTAATATTATAGATGATGAATTTGTTAATATTATAGAAATAATATATTTTAATGTATGAGTAAAGAATTTTTTCTTTTTGAATTTCAAGGTGTTATACACATACTTGCATCAAGAATGAATTTCATTTTTGTAGGTTAACTATATTATATGCATAATTATATGAAATTTTAAGATAGGGTATATAAAACCAAATAAGGATCCATGGTAGTGAATAATTGTGTGAATTGTGGTCCACCTAATATGACTGGGGTATCATACCAATTAATGGATATAGGAAGGACTAGAAATTCCCAATTTTGAAATTATAATTTTAGTCACATAAGAAATAAATGAAATTCCGTCTTTGAAAATAAAGTTATACTAAAAATGAAATATTTGGGTTAATAACTAGAGAATATATCCTTATAAATTAAAAATATTGTTTTTTAATGTAGGGATAGATGCCCAGTTATTAAAATTTGGGTCATGTATATAATAATGTATAGATACCACCTAGGGGATATTATTAGGGTGGCTTACTACACTATATCACCTTCACCAATTATCTCACATAGAAAGTGTGGGTATGACTTATGAAACACACATATGAAATATTTGGAATGTTCATTAGATCGAGATCCATGGGGGAAAATGTTAATGATTTGAAGTTGAAATACTTGATATGAGATAGTCATGGTGATTTAAGCTACAAATTTTTTATGAACCTATTTTGGAAGGAGGGAATCATATTTGATAAAATAGTACCCAGAACACTATGGTTGAATTTTTTAACATAACAGATATATAATAAAATGAATAAGAGATCCCGAAACATAAAAATATACTCAAATATTACAAAGAAAATTTAGGAAGAAGTTTTAAAAGTTAATAAATGCGTTATTAAAATAGTTAATCCCTATTTATGTGATGATATAACCTATAGAACACAAAATTTTGAGGTGAATTTATGACTTTCACCAAAAAAATTAATGATATTTTTTTTATATTGATTCATGTGAAAAAGATAAATTAGAATCTATAACTAGGATATATTTATCGGTGGGTTTTCGGGATTAAGAGTTAAAATTTATTATTTATAATATCTATTAATGGTATCAAATTGTAATTTATAATTTCATATTTAATAAACGGATATAGAATTAGAATTAGTACATGGAGGAAGATACTATTGTGATCAAATAATCTCTAAAAAATAACTAGTTAGAACAAAAAAAAGCATGAATAAATTATAATGATTAGGTAGTACTAAATTTTTATAGGTAAGGAAAATTTAGGATAAACCAAATTTTTACTGAAATTAAAAATACTAAGATGTCCAGATATACCATAATTACTAAAGACCACTAAAACATATATGGGTGTATCAGAAGGTAAAGTGGATCCACATGTTTAGTTAATTGATTCTATGATTGTTAGATGATTGTCAAAAAAATATATCAAAATTACCATAATTTATTTTAATAAATGGTTTAGAACCTAAAATACTTTAGGGCACAAATTTTTTAGTGGCCCAAAATATTGGAAATTATTACTGATTTCTAAAACCAATTCCTAGAAAATGAATAGAAAATTGGATTTGATGGATCTACTACATTGTGAGAGAGTAATTTAGAATAAGGGTTTTACCAAATAAAGTGATAAAAAAAATTTATAAAAAGATATAAGTGTAGTTTTGTTGTTGAAGGCTCTAAATAAAAGTGATGGAATTAGTATAAAATAAATAATTTATCTTGTCTTAAATCATATAAATATTTGGATAGTTCCATAGAATAACTTCTTAAAAGGTCCAAATCATGAACAATTAGATGTTATGATGAAATCCTGTATTTGGGAATCTAATATATAAATTTATTATTGGGAGTCTAGAATAATTATAAGAATATTGATATGTAGTTGTTTTATGCAAGAATAAAATATAATGGGATGAAAAAAATGTCCATATAATGGAAAGTTATTTTTGATGCTTTCATGAAAAAAAAATTTCATACAGTGTATTTTTTCCATTATTTCTATTATAGAGAGTTTTTTATATTTTATACAATATACATTTCTTATATATGGATAAATTATCCTTGTTGGGTCTAGAGATGAATCGCATAGTATAGTTGAAGAAATTCATGGATAAACCATATTTGATGTGAAAAAACATGAGGGAGTGTATTTAGGAAATGAAGTTCTATGCAGAAATGAATATGGGATCACAAATGATTTATCTAGCTGAATAAATTGAAAAGTTTTTATCAAAGGGACTAACTCAAGATTTTGGTGAATTGAGTTCCCAAAAAAATTTGTTTATAAAAATTTAATCTTGAATCCCACAATTTAATAAAATCAAACAGTTATTTAAAATAGAAAAAATGTATAGTCTTGATTTTTAAATTATATTCTCAAAGTGGGATTAATTTTGAGTTAAAACTGTCATTGGAATCAAAATTAGTTTTCAAACTAAATTACAGGACCAAACATCCTATATAGAACAAAAAATAATATTAACTATTTTATTTAAGTTTTAATACATATTATAAAATAGATATAGTTTGGAGAATTAAAATATTCAAAAAACTAATAAAACACACAGTAGATTTAAAATAAGGGATTCAGTCTCAAAATGAGACTTAATCTCCACCACGTAGAAATTACTCTCCCCCAAGAAGTTTATTTAACAACAAACAAGATCGACAACATGGATTGGGTTATACAGACAAAATCACACAAGGATTTCTATGAGAAAACCACCTTCTATAGTTATATGTGGGAGAAAACAACTAAATGTCAGAAATTACAACATAGACTATATTATTGTGTATCAAAAATTAAATTTTTGGGAGAATATAGAGAACTCTCTAGATGTGTACAAAAGACGATGTTTTACAAACAAATAGAGTTAAACTAAACACAAATCAAATATAATTCACAAACAAGAAGCTGAAATGATTATAGAATGGAAAAGGTGATGTTTCTCTATTTGGATAGATTCGTATTTTTAGTGTTCCTCAATTCTCTATTTATAAGAAGCTCTAATAGGATCCACTAAATTTAAAAAAAAAGAGTATTGTAATGGTCTTCTATTTTTAGTTTGTCGATGTCCACAATCCTTCTGCACACTTGTTTATTTTATATTTTTCTTGATTCATCATATGGTTGTTCACATAATCTATTATTATATAGTTGTTATTACCTTAATAATTATGATTGAGTAAGTTTATCTGAATTTTTATCACTCTAGGTCCAATTATCCATTGGATCCTCAAATAGAGTAAAAAATCAAGAAAAGTCGATCATTTTCTTCAATGAATCCATATAATATTTTAGGAATAATGATTCTTAAAAACACATAAATATGAATTATTTTAATTTCTTAAACTAGTTTTTGGAATAATTTAATTCAAATAAGAGTCTGGATAAAAATTGTAGAATTTTTGTAATATATCCGAGAATGGTAAATCTATTCTAATGGTGGATGCTCAATGGAGGTGGATGATTTTTTGAAGTAGCTCATCCTAGAAGTAACATCAATGAATGGTAGCATAGACTGGCAGTATATCATCTTGGCGGTAAATCTATCTTATGGTAGATCTATATAGTGGTAGGTAGTTATCAAATAATTTCTCTTCAAAGATATATCACTTCAATTGTATATCTATCAGTGGTAGATCTATTAGTTGTAGATATATCAATAATATCTCTATTAGTGGTAGATATATCGGTGTTTTTGTAGTCCACTGATATATCTAGATGAACTAATGGTATATCATTAGAAATGATTATAGGTTAGTTAAACTGATAATGGGTCTTCATTGAATAATGGTAGATTAACACATATGAAATTGTGGTCAAAAAGTTACTAAATTATTTACTATCATAAGACATTAAACATGTTAAAAACATAACAAACAGTATTTCGGATTATTAAAATAAGTATTTTCTAGATATATCCCCCTTTTATGATCACAAATTCAGGCATTTATAACCATGTATATAAAAACAAATACAAGAAAAATAATTGACGAATATAAATAATGTTCATATTAACATTTCAAATTATAGATGTGATAATTACCATATTAAATTCCATTAAAATATACTCCCACTTTTCGGATTATCAAATATATAAGGAAATAAGTAGAATATAAGAATATTAAGATGAATAATAGATAATATGAATTATAAAAAAATTCAATAATTACATCTAGAAACGTAATAAAAGTAAAACACATTCCATATCAAAAACTAATTGGAGTAGGAACCATTCTCTACTTTATGAGATTAAGAGACCATTGGATCGTTCCTTTTTCTGTGATAGGAGGTATATAAGTTATAGAATGGGGTGTACGATTAGGTAGAGAAGGTTATATGATAATAAAAAGATAGATATATTGAAAAAATTATACTAGAGTCATACAAAAATGATGAATTTTGGTAGGTAGGGTTGCTAAATAAGGTTCATAAGTGAGGGGAGAAAAAGATATAGCCTAAGTTTCCACTACTATTGTCCTTGAGGAATACAAAAATGGTTTCATCAATTTTACCTAACCTATTTTTTATTTCAACCATGCTTTTTTACATTGAAGAAATATTTCTTCTCTTCCAAGAAATTTTCCAGAAAAGGTCCAAAACATTAAGACAGTTTACATGATCTTTGAATTTCATGGTTATAGGAAGCATTCTTAGATTCTCATAAAGAAACATAAAGTGAGAATTTATCTCATTATTTGTATAAATAAAGTAAAGGTAAAACTTAATGCATTTATTAATAGTATCTTTATAACTAATGGACTCATTTAATAATTACATATAAATATTTTAAATATGATCACCATGGGCCTTCATCAAATACAATTCATCCTGATGAGTTATTGAAATAATACCCAGGATAGCATTCATCGCCTCTCTAATAATGGAATATTTTTCATCTGCATCAACTGATGGAGAAATTGGAGGATTACTAGAAGTGGAAGCACTAGTTTTTGGTAAAGAATCCAAGATCTCTAGAAGATATGTATATCTTTTGGAAAAACACTTTTTCATCTCCTACATGATTTATATTAATTAATTCATCTCATTGTCTAACTTCCTATTTTCAATGTATAGTTATATCATTTTTAGGATAATCATAAGTAAGATTTGATAATTGACTAACTCATATATCCACCTGGTATTATATTCACATATCTCAGTCTCTTAAGTTGGTGTGGATATAAGGATCAAAACTATATCAGATATAATACTCACTCTAAATGAATCCAGATCATTTTTACATTCATAAGAAGAAGGTAGAGGAGTGACAGTTAGAGAATATGGAATCTTATCTTTTTTTGGTAAGTCAGCCACCAAATTTTAATATTTAGCTACATGATCATCGAAGGGAAAATATTTTGATTGCCTTAGTTCATCTATATATTCATCCAAAGATCCCATATGATATTTTCCATCCTCATAGATAGCATGTACACCATGATCTGGTGGACTGCCTGATCATCACCATTATCATCACCATCTAACTCTGACTCTGAATAGTTAGTTCCAAGATTATCATATCCAATGGATTTATCCCCCTTAGGAGTTCCTCTATCCTCGGGTCTATTAGAAACTACTATCTCAAATCTATGACTTCCATGAATCTTGACCATCTTCACCAAACATACCTAAAATATAATCACTTGGAGAGGGATGTGACCGATCTTTATTATTGGCCTCATCGTCACCATTTTTAGATCCATCAGATCCATCAGACCCTTTAACCGCTTCTATTGATCCCTTAGAATAATAAATCATAGATAGTTATTCACCTGCTACTATAGACTCTTTATATTTTTTATCTTCACATAATAATATTTATTTAGAAAGAATTGGAAGCGATAGACATGCAGGTCCATAGAAAATAGTTGGGCTTCTGACCAAATCATTGTTACTTCCTTTGTCTACTAAGAAAGCGAAATATTATTATACTCTAGATTTAGCATCCTCTTCTTCAACATTATCAAGTTCCATCCATGGTCAACTAGTCTTCACATCTAGAAGGGAGATGCACGTGGTTAAAATTATCAAATATCTAATCATGGTCTATGACCCATTTCATTAACCAAGGGTTCTAATTTATTTTATTTTATTTATTTTAAATTAAAATTAAATAGAAACCCCTAAAATTTATTACAGATTATTCATCATCAAACACTGTCTTTTTGGATTCAAAAATATCCCAAATAAACTTATGTTAGATCATAAAAAACGGGATTAGATGAGGTATTTATCGTTTCCATCATTTGAAAAAAAAATTATTTACACAATATTACCATATAATTTATTTTACAAATAAATATCATAAACTGTTTTGTTAAATAATGGTTATAAGGTCTCCCTTCCTGGGATAAATCTTGTGTTGGATGAACATAGAAAAATTATACACTCTCTGTAATGGTCTATAGTAGTTGGACATCTAACAATAGTGTTATTAGTCAACTCTAGTAGGGAATTCTCATACATTAAAAAATAACTACTACTTGGAATGGATCCAAAAAAATCATCAGATATAACATTATTAATTACATTCATACATAAAAATATCTCCTTTTTCCATCAATCATATTCTTGAAAACAAATGGTTTTTTCCTGATACTATAATCTAAAAATCAATAAAAGTATTGAACCAACCAAGGATGGAATGTTCGGTTGTTCTTCAAAAACCATTTGAACCATCATTGATTCTGGATCACATTTATCACTAGTCATATTCTCAAAACAAACCATTCCATATCAATTTTCATCCCATCAACAACAAATCGGGATGAGAATTGGGGGTTCTTTGTTATGAAAATAGTGGACTTACTATATTCACCTCATGGTTTCATTGAGATACTCAATCCTTCACAAGACAAAACATCTATGTATTTGACTCTCATAATCTTCACACTAGTTTAATGGATAAAGGGTGGATTCAAGGAGGGTTGAAGGTTGAGATAGAAATGAAGTGGAATGTGAGATGGATACATAACATAGAGGTTTCTCGAATCCCGATTTGAAGCTGATTATATCATTTAGGGTTTTTATAAGTGAAAAATATAATAAAATATTTATAAATAAACTCAATATAATTTTAATCACAATAAAATATTTGAGGTAACATGTAGTTGAAAAACTAAAATGGTACATCTCCATTAAAAGATCACTTATAATAGATTTTTGATAGTAGATAACCAATGGTAGATCAACAATTTTATTTCACAAATGTTAGATCACCAAAAATAGTCACCAATTGTGGATCACCAACTATGGAATATTTATAAAAGGTAAAACTGAAGAAAAAACTCATCAAATTTTATCATTAATAATCCATGATTATATATCGTAATATATAAAAAATTAATGGGTTTTTATATATGTAAGCAAGATGATGTTATTTTCCAATGAATTCAAAAGTAATATTACCTTCTTGGAAGTGATCTCTCATAAATTGATGACTTGTATCAAAATATTTTTTCTTAGAATAAGATACAGGATTATAATAGATATTTATCACCCTTGTATTTTCACAATTTATATGGAAATTTCAAAATTAATATCAAAATTCTAGTAATGTTATCTCATCCCTGGAATGTATGCACAACAGCATCCAATATCTATCAACTAAGCCTCATACGTAGATAATGACACAAAAGTTTTCATTTTACTACAACATGAAACTAGTGACTTTCCTAAAAGGTGAAATTTAGTGAAGGTTCTTTTTCTATATAACATAAATCCATTAAAATAATTATCTGAATAAATAACTAAATCAAATGATTTTCCTCTCATATAGAATAGTCCGAAAAAATTGTACACTTTAGGAACTTAAAAATGATTATGATAGAAAATGAATGTGATTCTTCAAGAATTTCTCCAAAATATGCACACATTGATACAATAAAGATAATATCTGGTTTCATATTAGTTTAATATATCAAGATTCCAAGCATACCTCTATAATTGGTTTAATCAACTAATTTTATAGTTTCTTCCACATTTAGTTTGCAAGTTATACTCATGGGATTAACAATACTATTAATGTTATCTATACAAAAACGTTTTATATGTTTCTTGGTGTACTTATATTGATTTAATATAATTACATGTTCATTATTAAAAGTTTTATAACTCATAAATAATTTTATCACATTCCTAAAAATCATTTCAAATTTAATTTGCATCAGTTTCAAAAAAATTAGTAAGCAAATAATTTATTTAGGATTTAATAATTATATCATCAACATAAATTTGTACTACTAAGGAATCATTTGAAATTGTTTTTATAAATAAATTGAAGACATATATGCCTTTTGAAAAAATGTTATAAATTAGAAAATGTCACATCATATCATAAGGAGCTCCAGGATATTTTTTTAAACTATAAAAATATTTAATTAATTTAAAAATATCATTTTGAAACTGAGAATTTTGAAATCGAGGGTGTTATTCAGCAAAAACTAGCACAAATATATATCAATTTATGAGTACACTCTTAAAATCAATCTGATATAGTTTTAAATAAAAATGTGGTTCATATGAAATAATCTTTATAATAGATTCATGTTTAGTTATTCGTGCAATGGTTTCCTCATAATCGATACCTTTTTATTAGATATATCTTTTTGAAACCAATCTACAATTGATTATAAATATTGTTCCCAAATCATTTTATTTATTTATAAATGGACACTTATTAAAAATTTCCATAATGTATTTAGGTATTTCAAGTAGTTCATATACATTATTTCTTTCAAATTGATGGAGTTATTATTTCATTTTAATAACCTAGAATTTACGTTTAATTGCATCATTGATAATCATAGGTCATGTTTTGACAAGAAGTCTTGGTGTTCAATATAATTTATATAATAATCTATAGATTTTGTTACTCTGTCTAAGTCTCCAACTAAATCCTCCAAGGGATGATATATATGAGTACTAATGGTTCTTTGTAAATAAGGTATAGATATTTCATTATCCTTAGTAGGTTTGGGTTGAAGTTTTTCATGAGAACAAGAATATTTTAATTCATGTTTCATTGAACAATCAAAAGGTTACGCATTTATTTTTAGATAATACTGGTCATATTTAACGTTTTCTAAAGGATTCTTAGATTCATGTGGATATATTTCATCAAATTTTACATGTACATATTCCTCCATAATCAAAATGATTTTATTAAATATCCCAGTTTAATTACTAGATGTAGAATATCCATGGAAAATTTATTCATTTCACTTGGATAAAAATTTGTCAATATTATCCTTTATAAAGATGATAGATACATTATAATAAAACAAATGTAAAATAATTATCGTTTGGTTTTCTTCAATTACAAATTTTATATGATGATTTCTTTAAAATTAGTCTTATGAGAAGTCTATTAATTGTGTATAAAATTGTGTTCACTGCATCTTCCCAGTATAATACAGTTAAATCATACTCATTAATCATGTTTTATAAAATTTCATGAATGGTTCTATTTCTAATTTCTACTAGAAAATTATTTCATTCGATTATATATGAATAAAAGTTATAATTATAGGTATGTGGAGAGAATAATGATTTAAAATATTGCTTTTAAAACAAACAATCATGGTCACTTTTTGTGGTCATAATTCTATATCGACATTTATTATATATAGATTTAACATACTTAAACAAATATGTATAATATTAACTTTATTGATATATAAATAATACATATGTGTATCTAGACAATTTATTTACTAGAATATAAACCTAGTGCTTTTGATTTAGGCTAGAATTTATAGAGGGTCCAATCAAATCCGTGTGGACCAAATATAAAGGTTTAGAAGATGAAAAGTTCTTTTGGAATGAGATTTTTTTATTCTTCTCTTTTTTAGAATAGGTTACTATATTTTTCATTAAAAAATTTTAGTTTATATGGGTCTTAAACTAACAATTTATTAGTTATATTTTAAGAGAATGTATATTGAAATGGAATAGTATCCTATTAAAAATATAATACTTTTTTTGAAATTTGTATAGATAGGAAATGTTTTGAGTAAAAAAAGGAATATAAATTAATAGAATATATGTTATAATTTCTCAAAGTACTGAAAACAAAAACATATTCAGGATTAAAAAAATAATAACTATTTTCAATATTAACATAGAAACCATCATCACAAAATTTTGAGATTCAAGTCATATTATACTAATCCATTTACAAAACAATTGGAAATTAAAACATTTTTAAAGTTATCAATTTTACCATGTCCAATTATTTTTCCATTAACATTGTCCCTGAAGGTGACATATCCACCATCAACCTCGATTTGGTTTTTGAAACTTGATTAGCCTTTAGTCATGTGTGTAGTGTATCAAATCTCAAGATTCCATAAGTTCTTATTGGATATTTTCAAGAAATATTCCTATAAAATAGATTTAATCCCAAAATTACTTTGGTAACCATATCATTAGGGGTAAAGAGGTGTTAATAGTAAGGGATTTGGGAATCCATAATTGTTAAATAAGTTTCTTATAGAATGATCAGACAATATTAGAAATAAATATATTATTATGTTCATAAGAAGAGGAAGTGTTCATATTATTCATAGAATTATAACTAGAAATAAATTTTGTATTATTAATATTTCTTCTTCTAGTTTGGTATCCAATTACTGTGATATACTTAGGTGCAATTTTCATTCTAAAGATCTCAATTAATGTATTTCCTTCATTTGTTAATTTCTCTAAATCATTTTTTAATTGTTTATTGGATAATTTTTTCTTATTATTTTATATTATCTATTCATAATTTTTTTTTGTTTTCAGTGATAAGATCTTTTTCAAGGTGATTATAAAAGTATTGACACTTCTTTCAACATTTATATTTATCTTTAAGTTCATTAAATGTGTCCTCTAGCATATTATTGTATTCAAACATTTCCATCACTGTAAATGTTTTCTACACTATTTTCATTTTTAGGAAGTATGGAATTATGAATAGGAGATTTATTAATAAATATTAAACACCACATAGGTTTTTTTAAAAAATATTGGCTCTATCATACTTATCCTCTTTTCTAGACTCAGAATGACATGAACTATCTTTTGAGGAAATAAAAGTTTATTTCATGGATTATTATACCTCTGATATATATCTTCATAATTTTTCTTAAAATTAATCTTTTCACAGTGTTCATTGAAATAAACTTTTCTATCGTATTCATAGCAGACTATTACATTTGTAGTATAACCCTTTTCCCATTTTTTTCTTCTAGTTACTTCTATTTTCATTAATTCCGTTTTGGATTTGCTTCTGGGATAATTTATTCATTTTATAAAATTTATTGAATCATTTGGCTATGTGATCCATTTATTTATCACTTTATGAATATGATTCTCCTCACATGGCATGCCATATTTAATATCTAATTTATGATTTGATTTAAGGGTATTGAAGGCTTCTAGTTTATTTGGATCATATTATTCATATATGTTCACTTTGAGTTCCTATTCATACATCATGATATTTCCTATTATCTCTTATATAAGAATGTTACTTCTATCACATGACTATTGGATTGAAACTAATGTTTCTCTCCATCTATCTAGTTAGTATCTTAGCATGAACATCACTTGACCTATATCAATAATTATATTCCTTTGTGAATGCAGAGTATTCAGAATATAATTTAATGTGAGATACAAATATGAAATTGATTCATCATGTTTATTCTTAAGGGTATAATTTTTATATTATATGTATTCAAACCCATTTTTATGACATTTAATGTTTCTTCATGATAAACAACTAAGGTATCTCAAATATCAAATGCATTGGTATGGGAAATTATTCTATTAAATTATTTATCTCTTAAATAACACTATAAATAATTCAAAATATTATATTTTTTTATTATAAGTTGCTTTAGTTGGAACACTCCATTCATCTTTAGATATTTTTGGGCAGATCGTATTTATCCTTAGTGACTGTCCAAATTTGAAAACACATACTTTTAATAATAATTTTCACAATAATCATCCATTTTGAATAATTCGTACCATTAAAAATTAGAAGGTTGATTAGTGCTGATTACCTCTTTAATATTATTATAATTAAATAAAGAAATTTATAACACATAAAAAACTTAGGATCTATAAATTACTACTAGTTCACAGTAAAAAGATATTTTGAAAACACCTCTAATACTAAATGTTCATTGGAGTAACTAAAACAAGAGGGGGTGAATTGAGTTCCTAATAATATATTTGTTTAAAAACCATTAACACATAAATTATAAAATTTAATAAAAATATATAGTTAATTAAATCAATAGAAATATATAATTTTTATTTTTCAAATAGATTCTAAAGGTTGTATAAATAATCTATTTAAAAAATATTTGAAGTCACTTTAACTTTGGTAACTAAATTACTAGATCAATATATCTATATTAAAAACAAATTAATATTAACTACCAGAGTAATGTTTTGATATATAATTTAAAATAGATATATTTTTTAATAATAAAATAGATACAAAACTGATAAAACAAAAAGTAGAATTAAAATATGGGTTTCAGTCTCAAGTTACGACTTAATCCCCTTCCCCTTAGAAATCACCAACATCTAAGTGGTTTATTAAATAATAAACATGTTCCACAACTTGTATTGTATTTTATAGTCAACTATATGGAAGGATGTCTAGGAAACAATATCTTCTATAGTTATACATGGTTTAAAAAATTAACTATAGTCCACACACGAACTCTTCGACAGTTGTCATGGATACAAAAATAAAAAATTTGACAGATTTTGTGGACAACACTCTAGTTATGTTCATGAAACTATGTTTTTAAGAAAAAAAATGTAAAACTAAACATAATTAAAATATAAAGAATAAATTGAAAGAATAAATTATTATATATAGGGGAAAGTGATGTTTCTCAATCTGAATAGCATCAGTTGTTCTATGTTCCTCGATTATGCCTTTATAAAAATCTAAATCACTGTAAACAAAATGTATAGAAAAATAAAATATCATAAATGACATCTATTTTAGTTTTGTTGATGTATATAATTCTCTCAGGAAAAAGTGGATTACATATTCTTCTTTATCTTTTATAAGATATTTTATATTATTTATTAGTGTATCATTGTTATTGGATACACACACAATCATGAGGATGTTCTTATAAATTTATATCGCTCCTTGACCAATTATCCATTGGATACTCATTCATAGCACAAAATCATGAAATGTATGAATATTTATTCAAATAATACATGGATTGGTTTAAGAATAATTATTCTTAAATCCACATGAAGTTGACTGAATTTAATTCCGTAAACCAACTATTGGAATAAATAAAGTATAGTAATATTCTTTATAGAATTGGTAGAATTCTCGTGGAAGCATTTTGAATAGTATATATATTATTTTAGTTGATTCTAAAAGGTGGTAAAAGATTTATTGAGGTAGCTCAGCCAAGCGGTAACATTAGTGAATAGTATAATACCCTGACATTAGATCAACTTAGCTGTAGATTTGTCTGGTGGTTGATATTTTTGGAGGTAGCAATTCCTAGCTTTATAATTAGTTAATGGAAGTACACCGTAGTATTATATCATCTTGGAATTAGATCTACCTGTTGATAGATATTTTTTGTGGTATGTATGTCTGACGGTAGATCTCTTACTTTCTAGATCACTTCAACGGTTGATCACTTAAATGGTAGATCATATCAGCAGTAGATCTGTCATCGGTAGATCTGTTTGCTGTAGATATTTCAGTTGTAGATCTGTATGTTTTAGATTTATTCTACTGATAGATCTAGTTAAAAAAATGGTAAATCAGTTGAAATAATGGTAGATTAGTTGAACTGAGGGTAGATATTCTTTAGCTAATGATATATTAATATATAACCAAGTCTATTCACAATGTTTATTATAGAATTATTTACTCTCACACAACATTTAACTTTTTAGAGACATAAAATAATTGATTTAAAATCATTAAAATAAGGAGGTTATAAATAAAGTATTATATAGGTTTGGAATGTCCATATCAAAAGATGTTTCCAATCAATTGGTTTTTCACTTTGATCTATCCAAATAGAAGGACCTCCATATGTATGATGAGGTTAGGTTTATATAAAAGATCCATATGTATCAATTAACATATGTCTAATATATGTTATGGTTTTTATAAGCCTAAAAATTATCATTTTCTAGGAGTTTTCTTCAATATTATATAAAATAAACAAATGGAACACTAAGTATTTGGGAGGTTGATACTTTAATATATTATTGGGTCCATGGGAGTATAATTTTATTTCATAATGGATAAACCATTACAATGATATATGGATAATGTATTTATAGGAAAAATGAATAACCATAATAGTATCATAAGAAATTTACTCACTTATAGTGAAGAGAAACTTTGTTATTTTCCCATGCAATAACCGATCATAGATTTACCAACAATAGAAGCATAATATTTTACGATAATATAGGATATAAAGGATATGTTTTGGCAAATGGGTATCATATAAAAATTTAATGGACGTATAAGAATGTAATGTTATCTTCTAATAGTCATAGAATAATATAACTATTTAAGAATTTGTTGTTTCATTCTAAAATAAATAGAATTCATCTAAATTATTACATCTTGTATATTACACCATAAGATGAAGTGTTGGGATAATGGAAGGTTCATGGGAGTGAAAATTTGGAATGTATGATAACCAAGGTAATATTTCAAAGATGTATGGGATGGTGTCATTCGTCAGTTGGACTAGTACAAAGGTAGAATAATATCACTATGAAGAATAAGTTTTGAGGAGATGTGGATTTGGATAGTGGAAAATTTTAATTTCCCTATAAAATCTTTTATGTTAGAGATTTTTTTATGTATAAATCCAGTTTCTCAATGGGTTCACTATTTTCTAAAAGAATTGTTTGATGGATTAGTTATAAGCATACTGATTACATATGAGAAATCAGTTGTGGTTCATTTTTGGGTAGTGAATGAAGTAATGATAAATATATAGAATAATTTATGTTGTGGGATTCTAATTTCTATAATATCAATAGATATGAATGAAATGACTCAACAAAAATACCCAAGACCCGAACTTCAGTAAAATCTTTATATAGACTTAAACACATTTTTTAATCACCATTGGCTAGAAAATCGTACATGTGGATACCAAGTAATATTTGATGAATTATTTTCCATCGAATTAAAAAAACATTATGGATATGATAATTATATTTTATCTTGAAACCAAAACAATTCTTCTTATAGACCATTAAATAACAAAGTTACTCATTATAGTGGATGACACATTAATAAGTTAATACAAAATAACAAAAGGTATATGTCTAATAAATATATACCCTTTTTAGAAAAATTATTTAATGATTCTATTCTTCAAATTTTCACTTACCTCCATGAATATTTCTCTTAATATCAATTTTCAATGACAAAGGTATCATTCTATTTTACTATGTCATTGAAAACATTGCATACATACACACTAAGATTTGTGATTATAGGTGAGTAAAATTCTACATGAAATGATTTCATAGAATATTTTTCAGGATTAGCCAAGAATTATCTATTTAAAACGAACTATCAAAATCAATGACAAAAAAATAGAAACACAAATATTATACTATATGAAACACCCTGATATTTTGGAATATATTTCTCCCTAAATTAATACTATATTTGATAGCTTGTGTCACACATGAAATCAAAATAAAATTAAAAAAACATATTATATGAATATTATTAAAAACATAATAAAAAACTATAGTAAAAAATATATCATAACCAATTTGAAAATTATACAAAATAAGTTTAAAAATATTTAATGTTTCTAAATGGAATTTTCTATTAAAAATAATTTCAATTTATGTATGGTATTTTCATTTAAAATCAAAATTTATAAATTTTAGTATCTCAATTATATTAAATGAACTTATTTTTTCAAATCATGATTTTAAAATTATTGTAGGGTGAAGTTTTGGACTTTTTCTAAAATAATTTATTTTTCAGTGAATTGTGACAAAAAATTATTTCTCTAATATCATCACATTTATAAAATTTTCATAATAAAATAATGAATTAAAAGTTTTTAAAATTTCTTTTTCAATAAAATATATATCTATAAATTAAAATTATTTATTTAAATATTTTTAATTTATAAAACCCTTCTTTAACAGTTTTGAAACATAATTAATATTTTACCCTAAAAAATATTTTATTTACATATATTAAAAATAATTTTTCATAACATATAGAAGTTGAAAGACAAAAAAAAATTGATTTCTTATTTATATCATATTTTTCATATTATTTAATAATTTAAATATCATTGTTATGTTTAAAAGTATGATTGTTATGACTAAAGTTAACAACTATGAAAATAGTAAAATGATTGTTTTTAAAGAATCATTTTGTTAATTTTCTATTTTATTTATCTACTAAATTAATTTGTTATATATTATATGATTTATTAGATATTATGTTTACACATTTATAAAAATATATTTTCACTCATTTAATTGGAAATTAATTTTTTATAATATTAAGTATACTTAATAGTGAAAACAACATTTTTTCTACAAATTAATTTTTCTACATATAAATAGTTTTTATTTAAATGATAATTTATAATTATTTATAAATAAAATTATGTTTTATTGATCATAAATTATTGTTATTAAATTAAAATTTGGTAATAAGGGTTACATTATATTTTTAATAAAATATAAATTACTAGTGTAAAAACTAGTTACCTAAGAAAAAACCAAAATAGTAAAATGTAAAAATATAGTAGTAAAAATACATGGAATATGTCAAGAACATGTTTGAAAATGTATTTTGGAGGCTTTATAGCTCATATCTCACCAAAACAATCATTATTTATCACTTTTTAATCCAATATTCCTTTTATGAGGTCATTCCATCATTGAAAATTTAATTGTATTTACAAAAGTTGTATTTTCTTCACTTGTAAATGGAGATCAATTCAACTACCATTATCAACCCATTAAAAATCATTAAGTCTACCAAAACTATTTCATAGTATCTACACAAACATTTCCCCAAATCTTAAAATAAATTTTCTTTAAAAATTCCAAGCAAGGGAGCCTTAAGGTGCCACCAAATAGAGAACATCCAAATTGAGTGGTAATGTTCTCAACCAACCTCTTTTAATTAATTTATTATTTAACCCCAAAAATTTATTGTATATATGAATTATTTGTAAAATAAGTTTTATTGATACACCCAAATGTATTTACACTAGTTTAATACCTATTTTATTCATCCTTATAAAATGATTTGAAAAAGGAAGATGTTTGCATGTGTACGTATGGACAACAAATTCCATGACAGATCTGTTCTATTTTTTCATTACTTATTATCATGGTTGATATTGAAAATGTATTGAATGTAAAAAAAATTATATTAATAAACTATTAGTAGTTTTTTATTATAATATTATTAATTTTAAAATTTAATTAATAATAAACATTTATAGTAGACTTAACAACGTTAAGTGAACAAATCGATCCACCTTTCATAAATTGAGTCCAATTTTGGAAAACTGGCGTAACTGTATAAAATTGATGAAATTAAAATAAAAAATTTCAAAAATATCCAAGTTTTTTTATATTATAAATCTATTTAATAGAAAATTTTACCACTATCAATATACCAGGATGTTTGAAATTAATTGACCGAACCACCTTGATTAACCACTATAAGAGAAAACTTTTTAAAAAATAAATAACACATGATAATAAATAGACCATAGAAAATTAATATTTGATGTAATGTTTTATTAATAAAATTTTTATAAACATAATTTTATTACTTAGGATTATATTAATTCACATTTAATGAATATGGACAGGAGTTAAGGGTTGTTACATCTCCACTTTACTTCATTTAGATATGATGTGTACTCACCACCTATTTCTTTTTTTATGTTGTATATAATATAAATTTATTTATTTTATCATTGTTTTTTATGAAATATAATGGATTAAAAAATCCACAACATTTTTCACTTTCAATGAATATTCAATTTGAAATATTATGATGTTATAATTATTTTTTAAAACACAATTCTCGTTCTTTGAGTTATGATTGTTCTTCGTGAAAATATTTTATATAATTTTGTAACATTATACTCTTTTATTTTATTATCTATTGTTTTATATTTTTTCTATTTATCTACATTTATACCACATAAACACCTTTCTAAACATCTCATGATTCATCAATTATAATATCGTAATGGTCTTTGGTTGACTAAAATTTCCTTTGTGTGAGTTAAAGTATTATTCTTTTAGAATATTTATTCAAAGATGATAAATTATTATACTACATATTTTATTAGATATTTATTCTTTATATATAGAGAAAATTATATCTTCATATCGAATATAGTTTCTTGATAAATTTATTTCTCATAAAAGGGAAATGTTTTTATGATAAAATAGAATCTCCTTTAAAGACAGGTTTTCGTCCTTTAAAATGTTCATTATCACTAAAAATGATATCCTTAAAAAAATTTAAATATTAATATATTTTTACTCATGAAGCCTTAGTGTTTTATATTAAAAATTTCTATATGGAAATTTTACTAACACTTATTATGATGGTATTTTTTGACAAAAATATTTCCAAATATTAAAAATGTTTTCCATTAATTCAAAATAAAATATTTAACATTCCACTCTCAAATTAACTTTTGAAATATTTTATGAAATTTCAATGATATATGGTTTAATTTTTTCATTAAAAGTAATTTTTTTTTTAAAAATCTCTTTAAATTTTTTAAATCATTAGTCTCTTTTCAGGGATCCATTATTTAATATTTTATAAAATAACTAAACAATTTATACATGTTTTCAATTCAAAATTTTGAATTATTTATTTGTTTTTCAAGTATTTAATATTTCTATTTAATTTAAAATTTAATATATTTATATACTTTTGAGTTCATGTTTTCAAAAAATTATTTTCAATGTGACTGTGACATAATCTTTTATTCCATAGATAAAATAATTTTCTAAAAACTCTTTTATGATTTACATTAAATTTTTATATTTATTTATAATGTTTTTATTTCAATGTAAAATGTTTCTAATTAATAACCATATAATTAATAATCGAAAATATATTTATATCTGATTGAATTTTTGGTATCAACTATTCACATTATTTAGGTCAATATTTGTGATAATATATGTAAAAGTTATGAAACCCAATTTTCATTTCATATGATTTTATGATGTGATAAATGATTTTTTTTCAAGCGACACATGTAAGATAGAATGATTGATGTGTGGGGAACAATATCTCCCTCAAATTAATTGGTTAAGTATTTGTATCTCATGAGGTAATTATATAAATTGAGTAGTGATGATCTATCCACTATTGGAGATAGGAAGTGATGTATGATCTAATATGTTATGGTAATAGGGTAGTGATAACTAAGCCACTATATTATAGGAATCGAGTTGTGATTCCTATTATAATATATTGATGGGAATTAGGTAGTGATGTTTACTTGATTATAGGAAGTATTTGTTGAAGCCTTATCTTATATTATATGGGAAATATATAATGAGTCTCGCTGTATTATTTTATGAATTATACACTTATATTGGTTCTATATTTTAATATTATTCTCCATTTTCATTAAATCCCATATAATGTTTCACATGATTATACTCTTTGGACCATTATTATAGTCTCTTTATTTCACAATTTTGTGTCATGGAATAAGTTTTCTCATTTCAGTTTATATTCCCTTTTATCAGTCTTTATAGACAACTCTAATTATTCCTTGTTTTTTAAATAATATATTTATTCCCTAATCAGGTTTTATAATTTTCTTATAATATAATACTTGATGAAATATTTATTATAATTACATTACAAATAATTTAAGATCATACCTTAATTAGGTGTCAAATCCCCTGGTTATAAAGATGATTATATCTTATGTGGAGTCCAGATTTGGGTTTTTTGTGATATGATTATCAATACATGTTTATAAGTATCATAAAATAGAATTATTATGTATATTTCCCTCAAAGAAAGAAAACCATTTATTTTTGGGATTATTTAATTATTATGATAATTAATTAATATCTTATATAGATGATGTAAAAGAAGATATGTTTTTTTGGGTTTCATTAGTTGGTATCATTTTAGGTTTTAGATATTTATAAGGATTATTTTTGTTCTTTTGTGTATTAGTATATGACAATGCTAATGAAAACCCTAATTTTAAATCTATGTATGGGGAAAAATCCTAAGGTTTTGTTACAGTGGATATTGTATAGTATCGCAGATACAAAATCCCTTTATTGATACTAGAAAGTGTATATGGTTGTGGAACATATCCACCTAGGGTTAATCACCCTAAAAAAGCCGATTGGGAATTGTCTCAACCTTCACTTAGCGCACAATGAGTGGGTGAAGACTAAATACATATCTAATAAATATTAAGGAATTTGGTCTGGTAAATCACATTATATTTATGAAATATTATTATGTATTTTATGAAAATTAGAGATATGGTTATATAACCTAATAGGATAATGAAAACGAATAACCTATATCGTAAATTAGAAATTTAAAAGGTAGAGTACATGGTTCATTTATGATTTATCCTTTTTAAGTTAATATTTTTCATTTTCATAAAGTTTTTGAACCAAATATTCTTATCGTTAACAAACATTATTCATGTAATGGATAGATTAAGGATAAATAAATTTAAAAGTGTGTATAATGGAAATTAATGTGATGGTCATTATGACAAACCAGAAAGGGTTTAAGCTGGTGTTGAAGATTTTGTGGTTTGGATTACTGATCTATATTATATTATTATTAAAATTTTGAGACATAAAGAACTCACAAATAATAAAAAAAGATATATTTATGGTGTTTCATTGAATCTAGGGTGATGAATATTCTCAAGGTAAGGTGATTTAATTTCCTTTATATCAAAATTAGAGGAAGAATCCTCAAGATGAATGCATCAAAATAAAAACAAAATGTTTCATGTGTTGAATGATATTACATCAAGATTATGATTATAAAATATATATAATGTTTTCAATCAATATAATAATAGTTATTATAGTCCTAACTACAATGCCATTTGTAAGTCAATTATCAATGTAATTGGAGTATTCGAATTTTGAAAAAAGATACCCCAAAACAAGGTATAATATGGATTATATGTATAAAAATCATTACATCAAAGATATTAAGGGAAATAATATCCAATATCCAATATCAAATACTGGATTGGATCGTTCTAATTATGGGATATTAATCCTCCACACTATATTTCAGGATAATTTACTAGATTCTGGTCAACTGTATCATGGATGTTTCCAATGAGTATTAACAAACCTTATAGATTATTTGATTATTATAAAGACTTATTTTTGTATTGTATCCAATATTTGTTTTATGCAAACATTCCTTGTGAACATCTAAGTATACATCATTAATATGATGTAAATGTTATTTCAAAAATGGATTTTTTTTCTCTCCACTTAGAGGAAGAAACATATTTGGAAAAATGAAATCACATTTCATATCAGTCTGTGGTAATATATCAATTAATTGTTGATTATGAGCACTATTTTGAATAAAATTGTATAATGTGGGTCTTTTACGAAATTAATATAGGCTCTTGGATCAAGTTGTTGGAGAAAAACTCAATATTAGTGATAGACCTATTCTGTGGAAGCAAAATAAGTTTCCTAAGTATATAAGGTTCATATATCATTTGAAATTTTATTTTATGTAACTTATGAATTTTAGATACCATTATATATTTTTATTAGTGGGCAGTAATTAAAATTATGTGGATATAATTTACTTTTTTGGTTAGAATGTAACACATTGAGATTTAGAAGTGTATTTTTATCTAACTTAATATTAAGCACAACAACTCATCTCACACAAAACACTAAAATAATAAAAAATAAAACATATTAGATGATTATTTTTAATAAAATACAAGAAGAATAAAATATATATATATATATATATTAATCGTTCATAAATTCATAAAACTAGATTAATAATTTTTAATGTTTTAAAATGGTATTTTTTTAATAAATGATGCTTTTCATTATATATATTATTTTCAATTAAAATAAAAATATGTAAAATTTATAATTTAAATATTATGAAATTAAATAAATTTTTGAAACCATAATTTGATCATTATCTTATGGGGTTGTATTATTTTTTCTAAAATCATTGATTTTTAAGTGAATAGTGAAAAATTATAGAATTTAAACATATTGTCCCTTTTATGAAATTATCATAATACAAGAATGAATTAATTTTTTCAATATATATATATATATGTGTGTGTGTATTAATAATGTAAAATAATTCATTTAAAAGACTCTGTTGAATTTATAAAACCCATGTTTGAAGTTTTTGAAACATAATTAATATTTTTATCTAATAAATATTTTAATTCGATTAACTTAAAAATTAGTTTTCATGAACATTAAAAAATTAATGTATAAAAACGAATTTCACATTTTAAATTATAATTTTAATAATATGTAATAAGGTTCATTTAATTTTTAGGAATAAAATAATGATTACTATGATTAATGTTAATGGCCATGATAATGGAAAAAGGGTAATTTTTAAAGAATTGTTTTATTAATTATGTATATTTATTGACAATTAAATTTAATTTTTATATATTATAAGTTGGTTTTGATGATATTTTTAAAAATATATAAAAATAAATTATCACTTATTAATTAGTAAATAATTTTATATAATATTGAGAACACTTAATGGTGAAAAACATTTTTTTCAACAAAATAGTATTTTTATATATCGAAGGATTAAATTTAAATAATAGTTTTTTATTATATAAAACATAAATAATATTATATGGATATATAATTTAGTTTCATTACATCAGTATATTTTATTAATTGTTACCTTATATTTTTAATAAAATATAAATTAATAGGTTAAAAACTATTTACCAAGGTAAAAAAGAAAAATGGTAAAATTTAAAAATCTAGTGGTAAAATACTTGAAACAAGTTGAAAACAGGAATAAAAATGAGTGTCGGGGTATTTATACCCATAATTCCTCCCCATAATAATTATAACCTACTTTTTGAGTCATTGACCCTTGAATAGTTGCATTCCATTAGTGGACGGTTAACAGGTATTTAAAAAAGTTCAATTATCTTCACTTATGAAAGGAGATCAATTCAACCTCCATTACCCACCCATTAAAAACCATTATATCTACAAAAAATACACCCTAGAATCTCATAAACCCTCTATCTATTCCCTCTAATAATTTTTATTTCTAAAATTCCATGAAAAGGATCATTATTGTTTTACCCAAGGGAGAATATCCAAAGGGTGGGGTAATTTTATCAACTGATCTCTCTTAATTATTTTCGCTACAAATATTTTTTCTCAATAAACTACAATTCTCGTTTTCAGAGAAGATTTATATTCTATTCAAAATGTAATTCTTCATACCACACTTCATTGAGCATGGGAAAAAAATTAAAATTTATAAACCTACATACAACCTAGTAAAGTAGTAAGACATGGTTGAACCAAGGGAGGGGTAAATTTTGTTCTTAGTGGAAGAAAAAATAAATCAAAACATTAACAAAAAAAGCGCACAAAAATAAAAATTGGTCGTGATGATAATGATGTGAATTGAGAGAATATTTCTATAAATGTTAGGGTGAGGTAGTTCAAGAAGAAGAGAAAAGAACCCATATAGTAAGCATGAAATAGCAAAAACTATAAATGGATGAGAACGGTAAGTTCACTGGATAACATTAATATTGTTTTCTTTTATCTGTGCCCTAGAGTTAAATTATATGTATATGATTTAATTTAGATAGACATATACTTCATTGGGTCAACTTGTGACTAGGTTACATCCATAGTTTATCAATCTATATATGTCACATGATCACCAGTAAAAAACCTATCAGAAAAGCATTGTGTTCAAAATGCTTGTTGAACTCTGTGTTACCTCTCTCTTTTGAGAATGATTAACTATCTAGTTAAAACATCATATTAAGAATAGATTTAATTTAGATTCAATCAAGATCAGTTATCCCTGATTCTTTATGTTTTTAATAATATTAATCTCTATAAAAGATATATAGAGGTAGAATAATTGAGAATCATTCACAAAAAAGAGAAAAACAACTTAAACCAACTCTCTATATTCCCCCGTAAGGAAATTAGCCAAGAATAGATTTTGAATTGAACATATTAAAAAGTTTAAACTCAAATAATTTCATTTTGTAAAAAGTTTTAGAAAAACAAAGCACATGATAAAGATGTAAATCTCTCTCCCAACACGATCTCCAGATTCTATCAACTAGCTGTGCACTGCTTCTCTATTGTGAATGAGATGATGTTTTCTTGATCTCTGGCCCTAGGAATCAAGAAGTGTTATAGTTTTCTCTAATCAGTTTATCCCTAGATGTTATTGTGTCGTATGCTCATGGAAGTAAAGTTGTGGACATCCTGAAAAGATGGTATGATGGATGGTATTGGATGTCATGGAAAAATATCCAATTGGAAGTCCCATAGATCCAATGTATGTGGTGAATAATAAAAAATTATCCTCCCACATTTTTCTCCTTCACGATTCTTTTAATTCTCCCCCAAGTGTGTGTCACTGGTCTTGGATGACTTCACTGAACACTATGTGGCCATTTCATGTTACCTCTTCTTATTCAACTATTATCAGAGTTTGAACTCCCTTAATAGAATGTAAATGCACACCAAACTACATGATCCCTTCCCCCTACTTCAATAAGAAAAACACCAATTAAAATAGATACCCATTAAAATTATTAATACAAATAAATATATATATAAGCTTATTTATATAATTATTAATAAATAAATATTACTTCAAATAATTTTTATCATATATATAATAGTATTAAAACTATCCCTTATTTTAATTAATGTATAATCAGAGGTTCCAAAATAGATATATAAATATAAAAATTATTGAATAAAAATTATTATTATTATTATATTAATTATATAAACTACTATAATCATATATATAAGTTAAAATTAAAAACAAATTATATAAATTAGTATTATTATTAACCTAAACTATTTATTAGTATTATATTTATTATATATTATATTTGTTATATTATATATTATATTCATTAAATAATATAAATAAAATATAAGGAATAAAAAATGAAAAATAGAATGTAGGGGGATCATGAGTTGAAGGGGGAGGATGTGTGGGAGAGGGCCGTCGTGGCTCCACCAAGGGGGTGCAGGTTCGGGTGAGGGAGATCCCACGAAGAAAAGGGGATAGGGATTGTGGTGGAATAGGTGTGGTGAAGGAAAAGGGTGGATGGAAATAGGAATCTTAGATGATGACCTAGTCGTGAACGGTTAGGATTCGTGATGGCGGGGAAATGGAATGGAGAAATAGGTTTGGTTTTACTAGATCTGTAATGGGGTTTAAGATGTTCAAATTTTGGTTTGGGGTTTCTTGCTTTCCAAATATCATTTTATGTTAAGTTATTGTTCAATGATATATTGATTTCAATTATTCTACTGCTATATTGGTTTAATCTTATTGTTGGTTTCTATGATGAATTTTGGTCTTTCTCTATGATTTATTTTTCTATTGTGGTTCAACTACTGCTATTGGGGCTGAAAGTTGATTAGAGAGAAGTCGAGTCACTGCCAATATTTCTAGCAATGATAAGACTAGGAAGTTGTGGAGACCGGTGAGTGGTGAAGAAGAGGAATGGAGGAGAACGGTGAGATATGGCGTGGTTGATGGAACAATGAGACAATATGCAGAGGAACAGTAACTTGTAAATGGAGTGACTAGACTGGAATAATCACTCACACTCACCATTGGCGATGGTCGTTACAGAAATTAGAGAAGGAACGACGGAAGGGAAGTACATCAACGGTGACATAGGATTCATCGTTGTCCTAGGCAGGTGGGGAAGGTGGGTGAAAGTGTAACGGTGACTCCAAGTAACCATTGGAAAAGGAAAAACAACAATAATGGTGACTATTGAACAACAACAAAAATCAATGAAATTAGAAAATATATAAATTAAATAAATTTTTAAACTAAAAATTAAATAGAAAAATTAACAAATTAAATTAAAATTTAGACTCAAAATAAAATTATTATTCAATAAATAAGGAACCATAGAATAATTTTTGTTCAAAATTAATTTAAAATTAATATTAAAAAAATAACTTTTTAAAAATTAATAAAAAATTAAAAATTAATGAAATTATAAATAAAATAAAAAAAGAATTAAAAAATATATTTAAGAATTGATTTAAATTATTAAAATTAAATCAATTATTTAAAGAATCAAAAATAAACATGAACTATTTATTTAAAATTTTAAAATAAATAATTAAATTAATTAATTAATCATACTTTATTAAATTGGAAGTAAATTATATAAAAAATTAAATTAATTAAATGAAATTATAAAACAATGAAATAAAGAAAGTAACAAAATAATAAAAAACAATTAATTTAAAAAATATATTAGAAAATGATTGTAATTAATAAATTGATCGTTTTATTTAAAAAAACAAATCTAATGACTAAAAACTAACTTTTATATAGAAACACGTATTTTTACAATTTAATTTACAAAATACAACAATATTTAATAATTCCACCAAATACATTATTTTTATATTGGCATATTTATAAAATTATAAAAATGGCTATGGAAAAAAGAGTTGAAACCCAGCCACATCAAACTCCAACACACATAAAAAATTGTTTGTCCCCAAACAAATGCATTCTTTTGTCTTTTAAAATCATAATTTAGTATTTGTGACATTTAATTAAAAGATTTCATGTCATGACATTAAAAAACAGATGAGTAGAAATGATCAGGCTTTTCATAATTGTTCAAAACAGTGATCCTCCCTAACTTCAAAAACTCACTACAGAAAAGAGGCCTCACAAACTCATACACTATCAAAGGTCGCATGCCTCCTATATTAAATAATTAACTATCTTACTACAATTTTCAATTCAAGTACCAATTCAAAGAATTGTGATAGGTTAACTTTAATGTAATTAAAACCATTACATAAATCACTTTCAATTCTACCTTAATCATAGGTTCCAGAAATTAATGTCCATTCATTTCATCATGCAATTGATTCAACTCGAAATATTTTTTATTTAGTAAATTGTTCTCTTCTTCATTTTAATAAAAAATTCACCTCGCCTTAATGAGTTCATTTTGGAAAATATCACATTATTTTAAATTTTACCCTACCATATTTCATGTGTAAGGAATTGTGTATAGAACTTATTCAAAGAGAAATAGGAATTTATTTATTCACAAAAATGCACATTGTGCACCTTTTCTCGGATACTCATTGTGGGATCCATGTTTCCGATTTCACTCAAGTTTAAAAAACTTAAATAATAACCATTTGAGTTGACTTCCTAAACTGATTAATTATTTAATTTAAAAAAAGATTAGTCTATTAATTTCTAGTGAAGATTTTTAGATACGCTAAGTCATGATCCTAATTCCTAAAAAGATATCCTACCACACTACATTCCTAGGATCTTAAAAATAATGTTCGTAAGATAGTTAACAACTCCACTCAAAAATCACTCATCCTCAACATCTTCGGACTCAGTGAAACTCTCAACATCCAGCAGGAAGTATTCCACTAGGTAGGAATGAATTATTGTTCCAACTAAACCCCAATACCCATTAGGTAATTAAATAATTTAAATTTTTGAGTAATTTTGAAAAAATGACCATTTTATTAAACTTCAAGGGGGAATTTGAAATGACCAACAGAATGACCCATCTCCCCCCACATTTAAAACTCATCATTGTCCCAAATGTTGAGTCTTAATGATATAGATAATGTTTGATGTTCTAAAAAAAATTTGAATGGTTACATGAAGGTTGAAAATGAATAATTGTCACACCGAAATAAAAAAAAACATATATACAAAAGAATGAAAAAGGGTTTGTTGTTTTTTTAATTCATAGTAGTATAATGTATTGAAATGAATATTCTGTAATAGTTGAATCAAAGTGAGTAATAGGGTATAAGAATATTCCACAGTTCAATTCGAATAAGTTTTCAACTATCTAGATTAAAGAAGCTGAGAACCCACATATAAGATAATTCACAACAATTCACAATAAATTAAGGGACTCCCATAAGCTTAAAATCATGTACTAGATTGATAAATATGTGAAGAAAATAAAACGAGGAAAATAGAATAACACTTTATGGGATGTGGAGCTTTTATAACCATTTCCATTCTAAGGAGTTCACCTTCTACAGTACCATGTAATTAGTCCTCTTCATTTCTAAGAGTTTCAGAAAGTAAACATAAGTATCAAGAATTTAATTTTCATAAAAGTAAAACCAAGGGTTAAGTTAAATAGATGTTATCCATAATGTGCAATGTGATTCTAGCTTGGTTTTTATTTGACATTTTTTTAGCAGCAATAACTCTTTCTCTAGCGGCAATAAGTTATTTAACACCATCAGACAGTCAGAATGTTAAAATGAAGATTCAAGCAGCAACAGTTACATTTATTTCAAAAGACAAATTATAGAAAAATAGAGAATAAACCATGGGTTAGTTCCCCTGAAACACTATATTTATAGTCCTCGGTTAAACTAAACACAGTTCATTCTTCCAACATAGAGATGGAAGATAATTCCTTTGGATTCCTTTCAAAGAAATGTGTTTATTTTGACCATTGACCAAGGGTGGTCTGTTTTTTCTCCAACCCACACCACAACTCAATTAACTAAAACTCTCAGAATGGTAAAGGGGAATGACCACCTGTTATTCAACTTACCATGAAAAATATTATGTCATGAATTGAAAAGTAATACTCTCTCACCAATCAAAAAATTCCATTTTTGAATTTTTGAATCTTAAATGTCATTTTACCTCATTTTAAATTTCTCATTCTAATAAGATTATCTCCTAATCTCGTACATCGCACCCAGCTCTAACATCTTTCTATCACCAGCATATTTTAGGTCAATGTTCATGGATTTTAATACCATGTATGATTTTTGTTTTAATTCCAGTGCTAGATGAAAATATTTTCCAAATAGAATCATGTATAGATACATCCCTATATAAGTCTTTCAAGAAGTTCTATAGTCCCAAAGATCCTCATCAAGCTTCACTGACTAATCCTTCCTGGAGCTAGAAACTATCTTCTCCAAAAAAAATTATGCTCTGAGTTTGAAACGTATGCCTTCCCACTTGGTTTTGGGTGACATTTGGTGTCATTCCTATGTGAGAATCCCTATATTTTCATAAAACTTTATAAATTATAATTTTTTAAATGAGTACCATTGACCGTGATGTATCCTCTAGTCACACCAAACCCGAAAAAAACTATTTTTCTTAATGAATTTGATTACACCTACAACAGAGTTGTTGGGAAGAGCCATTACATCAACCCACGTGGACACATTGTCTACAGCAACCAAGATGTACTCTTTCTCATAAGTGGATGGGATTCTTTTATATGAATTTCAATCCTTATACATCAAAATTTGCAACCTCTAGATTTATTTTTTAGGGCATATCCTTCCCTCCTCCAGCATTACCAAGTTTTTTACACTTTTCACAACCTATCACCAAACTCATAGCATATTTAATTAATGTAGGATAGTAGAAAATAGAAAGTATGACCTTATGAGAAGTTCTTTATCCTCCATGCTAGACAACCCAAAGCGATGAATTGCTACTCGCAAGTATGGGAACCATCTCTTCCTCAGTAATAGATCTTATCAAAATCCCATCAGCACAGCTCTTAAAGAGAAGAGGGTCATCCCCATAAATAATATTTCAATTTAGAGATGAACTTTTTTCTATGGTTGTGTGAGAGGTCATTGGGTAGGATACCAACTATTATAAAGTTGGCGTAGTCTGAAAACCCATTAGACTGTAGCATAGAAGCCGCAAAAAACTATTCATCAAGGTATTATGTTTTGATCTCTATTAGATCATCATTTTTGGTGTTTTAATGCTTAGACAAGGGGTTATAAACAACATTCTAAGTCCCTTTCAAACTCTTCATGACCAAGTCATACTTTTTTAGTTGTAGGGTCCATCTCATCAATCTGGGTTTAGAATCCATATTATCTAGTAAGTACTTAAGGGGAGAATGGTCTGTGAAAATGATAACTCTAGACCCTATCATGTATTGCCTGAACTCTTCTAATGAAAACATCATAGTATCTAGTTACATGTTAGTGGTTGAGTGGTACATGTGTGCATCAACCGGTAGAATTCTAGCATAATAAATTACAAGATGATTCTCATCCTTTCATGGACCCAAAACAGCTCCTACAGCTAGATCACTTACATTACACATTACCTCAAATAGGAGCTTCCAATTAGGGGAATTTAATAAAGTTGAGGCACTCAGCTTCTCTATAAGAAAGTTAAAGGATTCTATGCACATTTCATCAAAGGAAAAAAAGAGTTTCCTTAACTAAAAGTGGGAACATAGATCCAGTGATTATAGAAAATTATTTAATGAACCACTTGTAGAACCCAAGATAATCCAAAATACTCCTAATTCCATTGACATTTTCTAGTGGTGCCAACTTTTGGATAACCTCAACCCTCAAATTATTTACCTCCATCTCACTCTTAGAAACTTTGTGTCACAATATAGTACCTTATGTATCCATGAATTGGAACTTTTCCTAGTTCATGACTAGATTGGTCACTTGATATCTTTCCAGCACACGTTCCAAATTTTCAAGAAGTTCCCAAAACTACTTCCCACTACTAAAACATTATCTATATAGACCTAAATTATTATTTCAATAATTTCTAAGAATATATACATCATGAACTATGAAATGGGGAAGAAGAACCAAACAATCCATAGGTCATCCACCCAAAGGAGAGTATCCAAAATTGACAAGTGTAGGTGGTTTTCTCTTGATCTTCATGAGAAATGGAAATTAGTTTATAACTAGAATAACCATCTACAATGAAAA
Source organism: Viscum album (assembly GCA_963277665.1). Classification (NCBI taxonomy): domain Eukaryota; kingdom Viridiplantae; phylum Streptophyta; class Magnoliopsida; order Santalales; family Viscaceae; genus Viscum; species Viscum album. Next base: position 1,754,375,068 of record OY728159.1, on the reverse strand, counting down.
AATTAATAATTTCCTATCAATACCTCCAATAATGGGTGAAACAATTACCTGTTAAATGGTCCTTTCTTGTCGAATATGTTAAATTTCAATAATCTATAAAAACTATCCATGTGTTCACTGCTACTATTTAGATTTTCTCATTCTTTTAATTGGTGACCATTATCACTCCAGTCATTTTACAGAATACTTAGACACGACATACCAAGGGGGTGCTATAAATAGAAAAAATTATCCCATCATTAAGAATTCGAATCACCTATTCCCTCACCACTCCAATCATGTTGGTATTGAGTCTCATTTTTTCTTAAACTATATGATTATGTTTAGGATCCACGGTAATTTTCTGCATATATAAGGTTTGGTTGATCCCCTAAATATAATAAATTGTCCAATCCATGAATGAAGTGCAATTAATCAAAACTCTCAATAAGTTATAGTCCTGGTTAACCTGAAAATTGTATGAAATAATCATATGTATGTTGTAACTCTCCAAGATAGGTGTATTTGAGATGTAAAAGGAGGGGTTTGAAATCAAGAATGGGTAGTGATTAACTATAGGGATGACACATATGCCTGGGTGTGCCAAGGTATTCTCGATGCATCTGGAAGATGGTTGTAAAGAAGGCTTCCACTTCAAAACTAGAAATTTTATAAAAACTATCCTCACACATAGAATCTTCCCTTTGGTATCAAATATGTTCCAAATAAAACTTATCTATGTTCTCCAAAAACACTCCCTTGTAGTCATCAACAAACTCTATCTTCATACTTGAGATAATCCCCATGCAGGTGGTAGCAAGGATCATATGATCACCATTTATTTACTCAATAATCCTAAAAAACTCCTTTTCCTCCTCATCAAAAGTACCCTCATCAACTTGAAACTCATCCTTAGGAAAGACCGGGTGGGTGAGTTCATTAATTTTCTTAAACACGTTGATTTTTTCTCTTTGTTAACCTAGATATAAAATTATCTTCCCCATAGAGACATATATCACAACACCCCTTGTGGTCAGGAAGGTCCTACCATGGATGATAGGAACCTCCTTATCACACAACTTATCAACAATGTGAAATTCAAAAGTAAAAAAGAGTTCACTTACTGTGACTATCAAATCATCAACCCTACCCACTACGTATGTAACATATCTATCTACAAGCTATAGAACAATAGTGGTCGGTTGGGTAACTCTAAAACTCACGTTTTGGAAAAGTGAAATAGGAATTAGAGAAACTCTATCACCAAAGTCACAAAAAATAGTTAAACTTACCACCTCTATCACCAAAGGTGTTGGGGATGAAAATTGTAACATCCCAAGTAAGTAATGAATAAAAGATATTTTTATCTATGCCTATTAATGATTAAGATAGTGTTATAGAGGCTTAAAATGAAAATAAATACAATCTTATGCATGGAATACACTAATATTCTTAAAAGATTGTTTTAGTGCCTTTTGATGGCAAACCATTTTTGAATCTATATTTTGACAATTTTATAAACTATTTTTGTCAAAACAAACTTATTATTTATGATTGGGACATCAAAATTTACCTTGTGTGAATTTTTGGTATTTTTCTGACAATATTCATTTTTTTAATGAATAGTGAAAAATACTGCATTTTACATCAAAACTGCTTTTTAACCTAATTTATTTATATGATTAGATTATGTTTTGAATTGGTTTTGAAGTAAAATTAGAATATATTTTTACCATTTTATCCAATGGTTGTCATTGGAATCAATTTCACTTTGAAATTAGACTTAAACTGGTGTCAATCTTTTGATACTTATTGTTTTGTAAAAACACGCTTTTTGCTCTAGCAGCGGGAATTGATTATTAAATTAATTAATGTGACTTATATGATTTGAATTTTGTAAAATAGACTTAATTTTTGAATTCAGAATATCAAATATATCTTAGGGTAAATTTTTGGTAATTTTCTGAAAAACTTCAATTTTTGATGAATAGTGAAACCACTAAGTGGTAATCAAGCAAACTGATTTTTAAGTTAAATGAAAGTTTACCACTAATGTGTATTGAATTTTTAAAATCCGACATACATGGTTGTCATTAAGAAGTAAAATGTGGTTCAATGAGATTAAAATAATTTTTTGGTGAATAGTAACTTATTAAGTTTTTAATCGCGATTAATGGTAATTAGTGTAGTTTAAGGTATAAATAATGCTATAATAATTTGAAATGACCTAGACATATGTCCCAACATTATTGGTTGTGTCATGGCCGACCAATACAAGCCATGGGTCAACTTGGGGACCCCATGGAGACACTTTGGTTGGGAAATTACATAAATAACTTTTTATTTAATGTAAAGGTAAAAATGACACAAACAAGAGATGTTTTACGAAACCAATTTTTACATGGGGTTATAAAGATCAGATTTTTGATTATAAATAGTCATTGGGAAGATAAAAATCTTTCCTACATCATAGTATTTTTTTTATAATTTTTAGACATTAAAAAAATTAAATTATTTATGACATAATAATGATGCAGCGATGACATCATTATTTGACGATTTAAATAAAATGGAAAGATAATGTAATATCTATGATCTACACATGGAAAAAACCAATTGGATGACTGGATTTCGAACCCTTATCACCTTATCCACGAATTATATCAATGTGGGACCTTTTAAAACCGAAACACATTTTCAAATAAAGTAATGTTTCTTTACTTTCCAAAAGTGCCCCTCCTCTCCTCTTATAAAAGGGCCCCACCTCTACCTCATTTCACACACTTCTCAAGCCTTTGGCTCGGCCAAACCCTGCCCATTTGCTCTATCCACATCCCTCTCCTAATCCTAGAGGATTACCTTTGGGAATAAGCCTTTCAAAGGAAGCCTTTAGGCTCAAATCAAAAGGAGTTACACTTTTAAAGGTAATTCTTTCTCTCATGTTCATTTGTTTTATTTTGCTTCTCCAACCCCCTAAACTCTTTTTATTTACTTATTTTGTAACAAATCCAGTATCTTCAATATACTAGGATGTTGTTATAAGATTTATTTGAGCTACACTCTCACACAACTACATCAAATGGTTAAAGAACATACGGTTTTCGTGGATGGCGAAATTCTGCCTCCCGAAACGATGATTGTTCAACACTCATTTAACACCTTCAAAGGTGGCCATTATGATGTCACTATTTTTATATATGATATATAATATGGTTATGTTTTCCTTAAGCTTCTGTTTTTTCATTTTGGGCATACCTTTATGGTTTCCATTATGGGTAAACACGATATCTTCATTTTAGGAAGTGCGGACTACCGCCCCCTCAAAGTGATTTGATTCGTTAAATACCATATGTGGGACATATAAAGGATGGAACTATGATATTATATATGATATTATACTGGAATTATAATATACCTTTATATCATTATGATTCCATTCTATAAAATACGTAATAGAAATGAAAGTAGCATCCATGCGTACGTACGGCTTACCGTCTCCATGAACGGTGCATTTCATTTCTTACCTCTAAATGATTATGTAATATTATAAATGCAAGTATGTAATGGATATATATGACATATATGATATCTGCATCATGAATATCATTCTGGATATAATGAACCTTAGACCAAATTAACAACATGTAAGTGTAAGAAGTCTATTTTTGACTTAAGAACAAAATACCAACAAAATGAACATTATTAACTTAACTGATTACATGATGTTCATAACATGGTATAAAAGGAATAATGAACTTGGAAAAGATTCATAAGCAAGTATAGATTAACTCAAGTTTATTATTCAGGATATTAAAGAACGGTCGGATCAAGTCGGATACGAGGTATGGGACTTCGTCTCAATCTCCTTTCGTTGAGGAATATTTTATTTTATACACAACTTTCTTTTATACGGTGTATAAACCACTTTGAATTTTACGTTTATTCAAAAGGAATCTTTTTTATACGAAGCTTTTACTAAACGACAAAAGGGAATGTTTTTGTCGTACGTATGCGGCGACAATGACTTCTCCGCCGTCGTGACTGTTATTTGAGTTTCGGCTTCCTCTACAAGCCATACCTTCTTTTTAAAAGAAAAATAAATACCATGTTTTACTTTTCTTTTATTTTAGTATTGAAAATGGTTTTAATAATGTTTTTATATCAATGTGTTGTATTGATATCTCGTGATTGAAATGTGGAAATTTTATGTTTCCTTTATACATGTTTTATGTGATATGATTATGTTATGGTTCTTGGGAATTATTATGAAGACGGGTGGTTCCGTGATAAACTAAGGGCGGGTGATCCCGTTATAGCTCTCCAATGCATTGGGTAACGCGAAGGAGTGAAACCTTAAGGTTTCTCCGAAAAGATTTTAGGGAATATACTGTGATGGGTATTCCAAACGTAACCAAGAGGGTTACTCCCTACGTAAGAATGTTATGAATGCCTCAAGTTACCTTTATGTCTTATGATTTCTATGATTTATTCATGATTTTATGAGGTATGTTAAAGTGCCTATGTTTTATGGGTAAAGTATGATTTCATTCATATGTATATATGAACTCATGTTTCCTTTGCATGTTTTTTTATAACCCATACTGAGTTTTTATGCTCATCCCATGTTTTTGAAATGTTTTTCACAGGTCAAGGGAAAGGTACATGATAAGATGATAGAGTCAAGGATGTGTCAAGAAATAATCCATGTTTTATTTTAAATGTGTTTCCATTGATGGGAATGAAGAATACTATCTTTATGTAACCACTTTGTTTATATGTGGAATGTAATGAATGTTTTATGATCTAATTCTCTAAAACTCTAAACCTGAAAAGATCCTCAACGTGTAATCATGTAATAACTCAAGATTAAGTATGGTTTAAGGCTGGGGCCTTATAGTTGGTATCAAAGGTCGGTTTAGATAACTTTAGGAGTTAGAATTCTATTAAATGATTATCCAAAAAAAAATTTCGAAATGATATAGCATTTAAAGATTACCATGTTTCTTCATCTAAGACATGTTTGTTCAGAATGGTTTTCCGCAGAGGAAATAGGGAAGCAGTGCTAGGAAGGCATACAAAAGGAAATAACCTTCCAAGTCAGCATCCAGAAATGGTCGGAATTGGAACTGAACAGTTTGTTGCAGTAATGGCACAGTTGACTCAAGCGATAAATGGCGGTGGTATCCATGCACGAGATCAGCCAGAACAACCGCAGAGGAACATGTCAGTGGTGGAACATTTCATGAGGCAACATCCACCATCATTCAGAGGATCATCTGACCCTGTGCTAGCTGAAGGGTGGATTAAAGCACTGGAGAAGATTTTTGATGTCATGGGGTGTTCAGACAATCAAAAGGTTAGTCTTTCTATTTACCGTTTGGAGGGTGAAGCAGATCAGTGGTGGTCTATGGTTAAAAATATCAGGGACGCCGATGAGATTGATGCTCTTGACTGGGATGAATTCAAAGGTGTGTTTCTTGAGAAGTATTTTCCTAAGGCTGTTTGACTTAGGATGGAAAATCAATTCTTGGAATTGAGGCAAGAGGAAGACTCAGTGGCTGCCTATGAAGAAAGGTTCACTCGATTGGCAAGGTATGCTCCAAATTTTATCCGGGACCTTGATAGTAAAATCAATCATTTCTACTCAGGATTAAAGCCAAAGTATCGAAGGGCATTAGCTTCTCGTGAGTTTAAAAGTTATGAAAAGCTTGTTCGATGTGCTGAGAAGGTGGAAATGGAGTTTGCCGATGACCAAGTTTTCTATAACAACCAGCAGATGAAGATACCGAGGTGGCAGGAGAAAGGTAAGAATTCTTCAAAAAAGTATGATGGTAAGAGAAATAAGTTTTCAGTTTGTGATAAATGTGGCAAAAGGCATGCTGGGGAATGTCTTCTGAATTCTGGGAAGTGCTACCGATGTGGTAAGATGGGACATAAGGCTCGTGATTGCACTGAAAAGGATCAAGGTGAAGGTAAGAACAAATTTGATTTACAGTTAGTGAAATGTTTTAAGTGCAATAAGATGGGTCACTATGCAAATGAGTGTCCGAAAAAGAGTTTGAGTGATGGGAAGCAGTTAGACTACAAGCAGAAAGGGGTGGTGAAATCCTTTGCAACTACTTCAGCAGATGTCGGGCCATCAAATGAAGTTGTATCAGGTACTTTGTTTGTTTTTTCAGATTATGCCAGCGTGTTGTTTGATTCGGGGTCTACACATTCTTTCATCTCTAAAACCTTTTCTAGTAAAATGGGAATACCATCTCAAGAAATGACTCCTGAACTTTTGGTAAAAACACCTGGGGGGAATGTTGAGGAAAAAAGAATTTTTAAGAATCTTCCTATCCTTATCTGTGGAAAGAACCTACTTGCAAACCTTATTGTTCTACCTCTAGTAGAGTTTGATGTTATCCTGGGTATGGATTGGCTCTCTATTTACCATGATAAGATTGACTGTAGATCTAAAGAAGTTTCTTTTCAGAAAGACTTTCAGTTTGTTTACAAGAATGAAACCTTACTTTTGATAACATATCAAGAGGCCAAGAAACATGTAAAAGATGGAAATGAATGTTACCTTGCACACGTCGTTGAAAATAAAGGAACTATTCAGATTAAGGATGTGCCAGTAGTAAATGAGTATCCTGATGTTTTTCCTGATGGGTTGCCTGGAATAATACCAGATCGGGAAGTTGAGTATACTGTTGACTTAGTTCCTGATGCTAAGCCAACTTCAAAACCCCCTTATCGAATGGCACAAATTGAACTTTTAGAGTTGAAGGAGCAATTGCAAGATTTATTAGAGAAAGGTTTCATTAGACCTAGCACATCACCATGGGGTGCTCCTGTTTTATTTGTTAAAAAGAAAGATGGTTCTATGAGACTTTGCATTGATTATAGAGCCTTGAATAATATCACTGTTAAGAACAAATATCCTTTTCCTCATATCGATGATTTGTTTGATCAGCTCCAGGGAGCTCAGTTTTTTTCAAAGATTGACTTGAGATCGGGGTACCATCAGCTGAAGGTAAAGGAGGCAGATATTCCGAAGACCGCGTTCTGTACGAGATATGGCCATTATGAATTTGTAGTAATGCATTTTGGGCTAACCAATGCACCTGCTGTATTCATGGACTTAATGAATAGAATTTTCCATGAGTTCTTGGATAATTTTGTGGTGGTTTTCATTGATGATATTTTGGTGTTTTGTAAAAGTAAAGAAGAGCATGAAAGACATTTAAGGGTTATCTTACAAACCTTAAAAGAAAAGAAACTGTATGGAAAATTCAGCATGTGTGAGTTTTGGTTGCAACAAATTTCTTTCCTTGGTCACATTGTTTCTAAAGATGGAATAACTGTTGATCCTGCAAAAACAAAAGTTGTGGAAGAATGGCCAAGACCCACAAATGTAACCGAGATTCGTAGCTTCCATGGTTTGGCGGGCTATTACCGAAGGTTTGTTAGAAATTTTCCACAGTTATCTAGTCCAATGACTAAGATAACTCGGAAGGGTGTTATGTTTATCTGGACAAAAGAATGTGATGATTGTTTTCAGGAATTGAAAAGAAGATTGGTGAATGCTCCAGTTTTGTCACTACCTTCCGGGAATGGTGAGTTTGTTATATACAGTGATGCTTCATTGAAAGGACTTGGTTGCGTCCTAATGCAGAATGATCAGGTAATTGCTTATGCTTCACGACAGTTGAAAACACATGAGGTAAATTACCCTACACATGATTTGGAATTAGCTGCTGTTGTTTTTGCTTTAAAAATTTGGAGGCATCATTTGTATGGAGTAAAGTGTGAAATATATACCGATCACAAAAGTTTAAAGTATATATTCACTCAGAAAGAGTTAAACATGAGACAAAGGAGATGGCTAGAATTAATCAAGGATTATGATTATACAATTTATTACCATCCGGGAAAAGCAAATAAAGTGGCTGATGCTTTGAGTCGAAAAAGTGATGCTTCATTAACAATGTTGTGTTTGGAACGTGATCCTTTGGTTAACGATTTGATGAAATTTTCCATAGAAGTTGTTGGTGCAGGAAGTCCTTCTGTTTTGTTTCAGGTATCAGTGATATCTTCTCTATCAGATAGAATCAAGCAGGCACAGAAGCAAGATAGTGAGTTGCAGAAAAAGGTAGAGCTGGTTCAGAAAGGTAAGTTGCCTAAATTCAACATTGATAATGATTGTGTTTTGAGATTTGGGAAGAGATTGTGTGTGCCATGTGATTCACAGTTGAAGAGAGAGCTGTTATGTGAAGCTCATAGTTCTCCGTTTTCAGTTCATCCGGGCAGTACTAAGATGTATAGAGATCTGCGGGAGTATTACTGGTGGGATGGAATGAAAAGAGATATTGCTGATTTTACTGTGAAGTGTTTGACATGTCAACATGTTAAAGCAGATCGGCAGTTACAGAAAGTGATTCTTCAGCCTTTACCAGTGCCAGAGTGGAAATGGGAGAGTATATCCATGGACTTTGTTGTTGGATTACCGAAGACATCTCGAGGTAGTAATGCAATCTGGGTTATTGTTGATCGCTTGACCAAATCTGCTCATTTCCTTGCTATACGAGATACTTTCTCTCTTGATCAACATTCCCGTTTGTATCTTAAAGAGATAGTCAGGTTACATGGAGTTCCTCTCTCCATTGTATCGGATCGTGATCCCAGGTTTACTTCTATCTTTTGGAAGGGCCTTCAGAAGTCGTTGGGTACTGAATTAAATTTTAGTACAGTTTTTCATCCTCAATCAGATGGGCAGTCAGAACGAACAATTCAGACATTGGAGGATATGCTACGAGCTTGTTCTATGGATTATCAGGGAAGTTGAGACCAACATCATTCTTTGGTTGAGTTTTCATATAATAACAGTTTTCATTCCAGTATACAGATGGCGCCATTTCAGGAATTATATGGGAAGCGGTGTCGAACTCCAGCTTTCTGGGATGAAGTAGGTGAAAGAAAGTTGATGGGACCAGAATTGGTAGAAGAGATGGCAGAAAAAGTTCAGCTGATTCAGAAACACATGAGAACAGCTCAGAGCAGGCAGAAGAGTTATGCGGATAACCGGTGGAAGGATCTATCTTTCGAGGTAGGTGATCATGTTTTTCTCAAGGTTTCTCCTTGGAAAAGCGTGATGCGATTTGGTAAGAAAGGAAAGTTGAGTCCAAGGTTTGTTGGACCATTCGAAATTCTGGAGAGAGTTGGATCAGTTGCATACCGAGTGGCTTTACCTCCGAGTTTATCTCAGGTACACAATGTTTTTCACGTTTTGATGTTGAGAAAGTATATGCCAGATCCATCTCATGTTTTGAGTCCAGAGGTAGTTCAGCTGGAAGAGAACCTATCTTATGAGGAACAACCGGTCCAGATTCATGACCACAGGGAGCAAGTGTTACAGAATAAGGTGATTCATCAGGTAAAGGTTTTGTGGAAAAACCACATGATTGAAGAGGCAACATGGGAATCTGAAAATGAAATGAGGGATAAGTACCCCCATTTATTCGATAAGTAAATAAATTGCAGGGACGGAATTTTCTAAAGGGGGGAAGGATGTAACATCCCAAGTAAGTAATGAATAATAGATATTTTTATCTATGTCTATTAATGATTAAGATAGTGTTATAGAGGCTTAAAATGAAAATAAATACAATCTTATGCATGGAATACACTAATATTCTTAAAAGATTGTTTTAGTGCCTTTTGATGGAAAACCATTTTTGAATATATATTTTGACAATTTTATAAATTATGTTTGTCAAAACAAACTTATTATTTATGATTGGGACATCAAAATTTACCTTGTGTGAATTTTTGGTATTTTTCTGACAATATTCATTTTTCTAATGAATAGTGAAAAATACTGCATTTTACATCAAAACTGATTTTTAACCTAATTTATTTATATGATTAGATTATGTTTTGAATTGGTTTTGAAGTGAAATTAGAATATATTTTTACCATTTTATCCAATGGTGGTCATTGGAATCAATTTCACTTTGAAATTAGACTTAAATTGGTGTCAATCTTTTGATACTTATTGTTTTGTAAAAACACGCTTTTTGCTCTGGCAGTGGGAATTAATTATTAAAATAATTAATGTCACTTATATGATTTGAATTTTGTAAAATAGACTTCATTTTTGAATTCAGAATATCAAATATAGCTTAGGGTTAATTTTTGGTGATTTTCTGAAAAACATCAATTTTTGATGAATAGTGAAACCACTAAGTTGTAATCAAGCAAACTGATTTTTCAGTTAAATGAATGTTTACCACTAATGTGTATTGAATTTTTAAAATCCGACATACATGGTTGTCATTAAGAAGTAAAATGTGGTTCAATGAGATTAAAATAATTTTTTGGTGAATAGTAACTTATTAAGTTTTTAATCGCGATTAATGGTAATTAGTGTAGTTTAAGGTATAAATAATGCTTTAATAATATGAAATGACCTAGACACATGTACCAACCTTATTGGTTGTGTCATGGCCGACCAAGACAATCCATGGGTCAACTTGGGGACCCCATGGAGACAATTTGGTTGGGAAATGACATAAATAACTTTTTATTTAATGTAAAGGTAAAAATGACACAAACAAGATATGTTTTACGAAAACAATTTTTACATGGGGTTATAAAGATCATATTTTTTATTATAAATAGTCATTGGAAAGCTAAAAAGATTTCCTACATCATAGTATTTTGTTATAATTTTTAGACATTAAAAAAATTAAATTATTTATGACATAATAATGATGCAGCGATGACATCATTATTTGACGATTTAAATAAAATGAAAAGATAATGTAATATATATGATCTACACATGGACAAAACCAATTAGATGAGTGGATTTCGAACCCTTATCACCTTATCCACGAATAATATCAATGTGGGACCTTTTAAAACCGAAACACATTTTCAAATAATGTAATGTTTCTTTACTTTCCAAAAGTGCCCCTCCTCTCCTCTTATAAAAGGCCCCCACCTCTACCTCATTTCACACACTTCTCAAGCCTTTGGCTCGGCCAACCCCTGCCCATTTTCTCTCTCAACATCCCTCTCCTCATCCTAGAGGATTCTCTTCGGGGAGAATCCTTTCAAAGGAAGCCTTTAGGCTCAAATCAAAAGGAGTTACACTTTTAAAGGTAATTCTTTATCTCATGTTCATTTGTTTTATTTTGCTTCTACAACCCCCTAAACTCTTTTTATTTACTTCTTTTGTAACAACACCAGTATCTTCAATATACTAGGATGTTGTTATAAGATTTATTTGAGCTACACTCTCACACAACTACATCAAATGGTTAAAGAACATACGGTTTCCGTGGATGGCGAAATTCTGCCTCCCGAAACGATGATTGTTCAACACTCATTTAACACCTTCAAAGGTGGCCATTATGATGTCACTATTTTTATATATGATATATAATATGTTTATGTTTTCCTTAAGCTTCTGTTTTTTTCATTTTGGGCATACCTTTATGGTTTCCATTATGTGTAAACACGATATCTTCATTTTAGGAAGTGCGGACTACCGCCCCCTCAAAGTGATTTGATTCGTTAAATACCATATGTGGGACATATAAAGGATGGAACTATGATATTATATATGATATTATACTGGAATTATAATATACCTTTATATCATTATGATTACATTCTATAAAATACGAAATAGAAATGAAAGTAGCGTTCATGCGTACGTACGGCTTACCGTCTCCATGAACGGTGCATTTCATTTCTTACCTCTAAATGATTATGTAATATTATAAATGCAAGTATGTACTGGATATATATGACATATATGATATCTACATCATGAATACCATTCTGGATATAATGAACCTTTGACCAAATTAACAACATGTAAGTGTAAGAAGTCTATTTTTGACTTAAGAACCAAATACCGACAAAATGAACATTATTAACTTAACTGATTACATGATGTTCATAACATGGTATAAAAGGAATAATGAACTTGAAAAAGATTCATAAGCAAGTATAGATTATCTCAAGTTTATTATTCAGGAGATTAAAGAATGGTCGGGTCAAGTCGGATACGAGGTATGGGACTTCGTCTCAATCTCCTTTCGTTGAGGCATATTTTATTTTATACACAACTTTCTTTTATACGGTGTATAAACCACTTTGACTTTTACGTTTATTCAAAAGGAATCTTTTTTATACGAAGCATTTACTAAACGACAAAAGGGAATGTTTTTGTCGTACGTATGCGGCGACAATGACTTCTCCGCCGTCGTGACCGTTATTTGAGTTTCGGCTTCCTCTACAAGCCATACCTTCTTTTTAAAAGAAAAATAAATACCATGTTTTACTTTTCTTTTATTTTAGTATTGAAAATTGTTTTAAAAATATTTTTATATCAATGTGTTGTATTAATATCTTGTGATTGAAATGTGGAAATTTTATGTTTCCTTTATGCATGTTTTATGTGATATGATTATGTTATGGTTCTTGGGCATTATTATGAAGACGGGTGGTTCCGTGATAAACTAAGGGCGGGTGAGCCCGTTATAGCTCTCCAATGCATTGGGTAACGCGAAGGAGTGAAACGTTAAGGTTTCTACGAAGAGATTTTAGGGAATATACTGTGATGGGTATTCCAAACGTAACCAAGAGGGTTACTCCCTACGTAAGAATGTTATGAATCCCTCAAGTTACCTTTATGTCTTATGATTTCTATGATTTATTCATGATTTTATGAGGTATGTTAAAGTGCCTATGTTTTATGGGTAAAGTATGATTTCATTCTTATGTATATATGAACTCATGTTTCCTTTCCATGTTTTTTTTATAACCCATACTGAGTTTTTATGCTCATCCCATGTTTTTGAAATGTTTTTCACAGGTCAAGGGAAAGGTACATGATAAGATGATAGAGTCAAGGATGTGTCAAGAAATAATCCATGTTTTATTTTAAATGTGTTTCCATTGATGGGAATGAAGAATACTATCTTTATGTAACCACTTTGTTTATATGTGGAATGTAATGCAAGTTTTATGATCTAATTCTCTAAAACTCTAAAACCTGAAAAGATCTTCAACGTGTAATCTTGTAATAACTCAAGATTACGTATGGTTTAAGGCTGGGGCCTTATAAAAATACTTCCTGGATCCTGATGTTTAAGAGGTATCCTATTTTTCAAAACACCACTACACTCCTCTATACAGCTATATGTGGAAAATTCAGCAATATTATTTTTATTTGAGTAGATTTTACTAAGAGATTTAATGTGTGATGGGATTTGAATGAGAGATTATTGGAATGAGATATCAATGTTCAACGTTTTAACAAGTTTTAAAAACATTAGTAGTTCCAGATAATGGGATGGTTCTTTAATTCTTTGAGTAAAATGGATAATAGTGGAAAACAATCTCACAAATGGGGGAATCCCTATAAAATCTTCATAATGAATTTTATTCCCTTTATTATATTTGTTTTTTAATCGATTTACATTACCTTTAATCGATATAGTAGTAGGTACCAGTGGATTCCTAGTGCTACTGTCCATTTTTCCAAAAACATGGTTTTCCAGATTTAAAATTACAGATTAATCTAAATTTTTATTTTGAGCAGTTTAGGGTTCTTTCTTAGGCTCTTGGTATGTTTTTAGACCACTTATAGTGGTCAAGGTATTTGATTTTTCTCTTAATTTGGCTTCAATAGTGATAGGAATCCTACCATTGTATCTACGTCCCACATCCCTAGACAACTACCCCATTTGATTTTCCATATTTTTGATTCTTGAAGACATTATAATTTTATAAAAGTAATTTTTTTTATTTTTTCATCAAATATCTCAATCAACTGGTGGAACATATCCCTTACCTAATCATTTGAATTGTATGACTCTGCCTTAGGTTGGGGTTGGGGTTGTAACTGCTGCCTATGAGGCTGTTGGAATCCATGAGGGGAAATAGGTTGAATGAATACCTACTCTCTCTATTAATGGTTTGGGTGTTTCTTAAACACTTGGTTGTAGGTGTTGGAAAATGTATCATCCATAGGCTGCATCCTCTTAACATTCCCATAAAGTTTGGGACTCTCTAAAGTACAGGTGGGCATGTTAATGTTGGGGTATCAGGTCTATGAGTTCCTACACATGCCACAGTGATGACATTTCTACCTAGTGTGTTATGGGGGTTCCCATTGAATATCCCTACTTCTTGGGCTTCAGTATGTGGAATATGATTTGGTTCCTTCCTCATAATGGTCCTCCCCTTACAACACGTATCCAGGTATTTTTGTGCCAAGGTGTTGAAAATTTATTCGAGCTCATCAGTTGTCATACCACTAAAGTCTCCTCTAGTTGTATGATATACCAAGGTTTGGTGGTAAGGGGAAAGTATATTGTAGAATGTATCTATGAGGAATTGGGGAGTTCATCGTTGATTTGAAAATTTCATAAGATAACCTTTATATCTATCCCAAGATTCATAAAACAACTCTCCCTCATCTTAATGGAATCCTTTGATTTTTTGTCTAATCTCATATGCCAACCTTCTAGAATATAATTTCATTGTAAAGGAATTGTACACTTTATCTCGGGGATAAAAAATCCTCCTATAACTATTAGAACTAGGATCTAGCATTTCCAGTATGGAAAAAGGGAAACAGTCTAAGTTTCAACTCTTCCTCACTAAGTCCCACAAGTGGCTACTACTAGACACTACAATATAAATATCTAATGATGAGAAGGGAGTATTCACTAGTCATTATATTGAAGTTTCAAATTTGACACATCAGGGACCGCTCGATTTTAATGTTCATAAACCTAGAGAGTGCCTAATAAAAGAATGTTTTCAAGAAACCGATGGAAATAGGTTCTCCTTTAAATTATGTCTGTCAACAATTTCATTTCCATGTTGGATGACCTTTTCAAGAGGTGGATTATTCAAGTTCTAATTTTTAAACTCTCTATGCATTTCTATTTTTATCTTATCTTTTCTATTTATAATTCCTTGAGGTGATTTTCAATTTTAGGTTTTTTTGGTTCTAAGGTCTCATACTTTGACCTTGTTTATATACCACAATAGATTCAAAGTTTTTTTTGGAATTTTGTTTGCAGAATAATTTTTCCATTATTTATAGATTTTTTCTTTTTTAATTTTTTTAATGTTTTGTGGGTATTTTTTAAGAAACTGATGTTTTTTTGTGTGAATTTTTTTATTATTTTATAAAATTGACCACACACAGATTCCTCGGATATAGCACCATAATTTCTATGTCGCGCATCATTGAGGACAAGAGACAAATAAAATTTATAAACTGACTTACTTCCTAGTATAGTATAAATATATTGTCGTACAATTGGGAAGGATAAATTTTTTGATTAGTGACCAACAAAAATTAATCAAAAAAAATACAACAAAACACAAAAATAAATAGTGGTGGAGATGATAATGAAGTAAAGTGAAAGACGTTGTGTGTGAATGTGAGGATGAGGGAGTACAAGAAGAAAATAAAATAAGAAAGACAACAATAAAGAGGTATTAAAAACAATCAATGGATGAGCTCGGGGAGGTCCACTGGCCAGCTTCAATATTTTTTCCCTTTTTCACACAATAGAGTTGAATTATATGGATTTGAATTAAGGTAGCTGGCTAGATTTTTCATCTGGCGAACCAGTCACTAGGGGACATCCACACTTTATCAATCATTAGAATTAACTTGATCACTAGTAAAGAACCAATCATCAAAGAACTGAGGTCAAAATGTTGATTAAACTTAGGGTCACCTCTCTCTTTTGAGTATGATTCACTTTCCAGTTTAAACCTCATATTATGAAAATATTAAATTTTGATTCAATCAAGATTTGGTATCACTGATTCATGATGTTTTGAAAAATATTATTTTACATAAAAGTGGAGAGACAGAGAGAGGCATTCCAAGTGATAATCACGAATAAGCAAGAGAAAAAAATCTTAAATTGGATCATCTTATTCCCCCCTAATGGAGATTTCCAGGAATAGTTGTTTAATTGAAAATATTAAAAATGATAAACAAAAATAACATCATGTTATAATAATTTGCAGAAAAAAAGATATCTACGAAAAAGATTTAAATATTTCTCCCAACTCGATCCCCAGATTCTCCCAACAAGCTGTTCTCTACTACTTGATGGTGAATGAGATGTGCTTTTCTCGATATCCCTGTCCTAGGAATTGATAAGTCAGTTAGTTTTCTCTGATATCCTTTCTGAAAAAAGTGATTTTGAAGTCTGCTTATGTAAGTGAAGTTGTGGAGATATAGAAAATATGATCTGATGGATGGTACTAGAGGTTTTTGAAAAATTTCATTGTGGATGTCCCTGAGATCTAATTTATGTGCTGAATAATCCAAAATTCACCCCTCACCATTTACTCATTCTCAATTCTTCTAATTCACCCCGAAGTGTGTGTCACATCTCGTGTACGACTTCACTAGACTCTGTATGGCACTTTCATGGTACTCTTTCTTCTTCAACATTCATCATAGTTTGAACTTCCTTAACAGAATGTAAGTGCACACCAAGTTGCATGTTCCATTTCCCCCTACATCAATAAAAAATATCAATTCAAAAAAATACCCATTAAAAATATTAATACTAATAATTAATTATATAAACTAATTTAAATAAATGTTTATAAATAAATATTACTTCAAATACGTATAATCATATATATAATACAATTAAAACTATTACTCATTTTAATTAATTTATTATAATCATTTCAAAAATATATATATTTAAATATAAAAAAATTCAGAAAAAAGTTATTATTATAATTATTATATTAATTAAATAAACTGTTATAATTTTATATATATAATTAAAAATAAAAAAATATACATATTATTATTATTATCCTAAACTATTAAATAGTATTATATTTATTATATATTATATATGTTATATTATATATTATAAATATTAAATAATATTATGAAAAAATAAGTATGAAAAAATGAAAAAACGGAATGTGGGGAGGTCGTGAGTTTTATGGAGAGAGGATGGGTGGGAGAGGGCGGTGCATTGCGCTAGGCTAGAGGGATAGGCAGAGTTCAGATTTTTGTAGAGGAGGAGATCATAGTGGTTGCGATCGAGGGTATCGGGTGGCGGTAAGGGAAAACGGAGGCGGCCGAAGCAAAGGGGTCACTGGTGCAGGTTAGGAAGATCTTAAGAAGATTGGGGATAGGAATTATAGACGAACAAGTGTGTTGAATGAAAAGGGTTGCCAGTGAGTGGAACCTCCATCGATGACCTAGCTGCAGACGGCGAGGGTTAACGGCGGTTGGGATGCAGAGGGGAAGAACATGCTTGGTTTTCCCAGATCTTGAATGGGATTTGGGATGTTCTGATTTTCATATGTCTTTTCATCATTGGTGGATCCTATTTTTGGTTATTTTTTTGTTCGATGATCTTCTTCTTTCAATTTTTGTACTTCTAGATTTTTTGGATTTCATTGTTGGTTGTTGCGGTGATTTTCTGCCTTGCTTTATGCTTGATTTTTTCTATTGTGCTTTTGTTGCTCTTGTTTGGGATGACAGTGGATAAAGAGACGTTTAGTAACTACCAAGGTTGATAGTGGTCACCATAGGATGAAGGAGTGAAGATAGGTGAGTGGGGAAGAATAGGAATGGAAGAGAATAGTGAGAAGTATCATCATTGATAGAATAGTGATAGATTATGCAGAGGAACATTAACTTGTAAATAGGGGGACCGGATGGGAGTGGTGACTCACATTTACTGTTGGAAGTGGCGGTGACGGAAATTTTAGAAGGAACGGTGGAAGGGTAGGACAAAAATGGTGAATTAGGAGTCACGGTTGACCCGGGACGGTAGTGGTAGTGGGTGGAAGTGTAACGCTGACTTCGAGTCACCGTTGGCAGCATAAACAATAGTGACTCTGGCACAAAAAACATTAATGAAATTAAATACAATATAAATTAAATAATTAATTAAACTACAAATTAAATTAAAAAATTAAATTAAAACTCATGCTAAAAATAAAATTATCATTCTATAAATAACTAACAGCATATTAACTTTTGTTCTCAATTTATTTAAAAATAAAATAAAAAAATATGTTTTCACAAATTAATAAACACATTATTAAATTAATGAAATTAAAATTATGTCAATTATATAATTAAAAATATTTAACGAATTAAAATAAATTATTAAAACTAATTTCATTTTTTATTGAATCAAAAATAAAAGTAAATTATTTATTTAAAATTGTAAAATAAATAATTTGTTAAATTAATTTGTTAAATGATATTAAAGTGAAAATAAATTAAAAAAAGAATTAATTAATTAAATTAAATAATAAGATAACGTAATAATTAAATAAATAAAAGAATAATAAATTGTAATTTAAATAATTGAATAAAAAATTAATGTAATGAATAAATTAATTTTTTATTGAAAAACATCAAAAGTAAACACTAAAAACACAAATTTACACAGAAACATAATTTTCAAAATATTAATTACAAAATACAAAAAATATAAATAATTTCACAAATTTAATTAATTTTATTTGGAAAATTTATAAAAATATAAAAATGGGTGTGGTATGTTTTTTCAATAAATGGCCATATCACATGTACTAAACTAATTCACACAATATGGAGATATAGAAATAGATCTATCCACTCCTATATCCACTTCAACAATACACATTATATGGTTGTTGTCATCCCAGCAATTCAGATTTCAAACTCAATGCATTTAGAATGTTGCCTCAACTTGGTAAGGGATTTCACTATCCTAAAACGTTTGAACCATCAAGGAAAAATACATATTCCTTCTAGAACACTTGATGTATTCTGGTTTCCTCCCTTCGCTGGATGGTTAAAATAAAATATGGATGCTTCCTAAAGGGGAAATCCAAGACCTTCAGGTTATGGTGCTATTTTTAGATATCACAATAGTGAAGTTGTAGAGTTTCTTTGTGGATCTTGGGGCCATGTCACCACTCCAGAAGCCGAAATTATGGGTTTTATCAGGATGGATGACCTATCATGATAAATAATCTGGAACAATATATGGTTCGTGTGTGACTCCTACACTATTTTTCAAGAAATTTGAATGGGAATGATTCATCCTTCATAGAAGCTGACACCAATGTGTGTGAATTTTCATTAAAAAATTTACTTCCTTGGGCTACATGATCACTCAAACTTTTTAGAAATCCAACTACCTTTCTGATGGCCTTGCAAATAATGGCATTTTTTATGATGAGTTATTATACTCTAGTACTCTACCTTGTGACATGTTTCCATATTTTCTTCGAGACAAATGTAAAATTCCTCCTTTTAGGCTCCTGAAACTTTTTTTCCCACAATAAAGATCTTCTGAGCTGAAATTTCTAGAAAAGAATTATTTATGTATTTAAGTGTTATTATAATAATGTAATATCACACTTTTATCTTCTTCTAAAACAATTTTAAAAAGTATTATGTCATCATGGGTACATGAAGACTACTAATGTAATGCCCTGACACAGGTTACCTATAGTTGGTGAATTATTACATAACATTGGCCTGATCACAAGGGATCAAATCTCAAAAGACCGACCAGTTTAGTAGTATTGGTAGTACTAGGTACATTCATAAGTTTTACATTATATCATGAAATAAAAACATCAACATCATTTTGTCCCCATTGACCACACTTGTATCCTTATCGTATCCCTACATGTCAACCATAAATTATTTCTTCACATCCTGGAAAAAATAGAACATATAATGGGGTGAGATCAGATGTTCAGTAAGGATTACAATATAGCGGAAATTTTCATAAATAAGAATAAACAATTAAGGAATTGTATAAGACTAAAACATAATACTTTGAAACATAAATTTTGGCATAATCTGTCCAATATAAATCAAATTGTGCCATTTACTTATTCACATGGATATTCTACTAGTCGAATAATCACATGCAATATCAATAGCCAATTTCATAATGATGGAATGTATAATACCAGACTTCATAAACAAATATTCAAGGCCTTGTGCCCGGACTAAAAATAATATTATGTCAAGGCCTTGTTCTAATACAATAGTTTGTCTTATGAGACCAACCAATTTATCGAGCAGCTATAGCAGGCTCCACCCGTCACTTACCAATTCCAATGCATTCCTCATATGAAAAGGATTAAACATAACATAAACATATGTATTTAATCTAGCATATTAAATGTCAATAATTTATCCATAAACCATGAATGGTGTGAAAATAACACATCCCCAGTCAAACATATCCCAAAACCTTCAATACAATAAGGACGTTTTGAATCATAATAAATAAACTTCAAATAATCTTAAAATCCATCATAGGATGTTGACATAGATGAAATCAAAACATTGTTTAGATAAATATCTCTTTCTATTTTGAAATCATTAAAAAGTTATATACTTATAAAAGAAACCCTTTATTTTAAAAATACTAATATAAGCTTGTTTGGGAAGCATCGATGATGTTATAATGGAAGAAAATAGCTGCACCTTCCGTATAAGTTAAAAAAATACATTCTTACTATAATATTGTCAAAAAGTTCATAAAGTGCCTTGTTTGGAAAATGATGGAAACATTCATTTCAAAACATTTATGGTCAAATAAGTGTATAAATGAATTTAACCCATATTCTAGTAAATAGTTAGAAGGTTTTTAATTACATTTTAAGAAAACACAAATGGGGATGATAAAGAGGTCCCAGCATATACTTAGGTATTAACAACCTCAGATAAGTAAAGATATTGTAGAATTAACCCTTACCTTGTACTTTTCTTTAGTAGATTGCATTTTAACCTCATATATAATAGTTAAAACATGGTTATTAAATTATACAATAATCATATACATAATTAGGATATCATATATGATCTTATAATATTTATTTGTTAATAATATTTTTGTAGTATTATCGTTTTGGGTGTTAACTGGTTCGTTTTCTATTATATGATTGGTTACGTAAGCCATATCTGTTATGAATAGGATGTTTTGGATTCATATAAAGAATTATATTATGTTCATAAACATTATTTTTAATCATAAAATGATAATTATTCTTTAATTATTACGAAGGGGAATGAATCTCATCGCGTTCGTGGAGATGGTAATCCTTACGTACGCATCAGCAAAAATATCATAATATTGATGGTGAAATCATATGTAACATGATCATATATTGTATATACAGAATCATTAAAATTTTATATTTATTATTTAAATCAGTTATACTAATTATTAAACACATCCAAATAATGAAGTGTTTCAATAAAAAACTACACCACGACATGGAGACGATAAGTCGTACGTACGCACGTATGGTGACTTTGTTATTTATAGGATGGATAGATTAATGAATATTGTTTTACCATAATGATAATAACATAGCACTACGTAAATGGTTCTGGATTTATTATTTTTGTATGGAAACAACAAAGGAAGAGAAAGTGGAAGAAGAAAAGAACTTGGAAGGGTGTGGTGAAATTATTACCTCTTCTTCGGGTGTTTCCTTTTGAGTTGATAAAAAGGTCTCCTTGGGTTGGATTTATGATCAAATTAATGCATCTAAGTCTAAGGTAGGATAGTTTCTAGGATATTTGAATAGGGTTTGGTTGAGACAAATGGCTTTGGAGGTGTAAATTTATGAGAAGAAGAAGTACCTTTTATAAGAAAGGTTAGCGTCACTTTAGAAAAATCATGAAATATTATTTCAAAATAAAATCATCTTCGGTTTCTAATGACCCCAAAATAATTTATTTATTTTATAATGTGGGGATGGGTCAAAAACCTCTCAACCAATATGATTTAGCTATGTGTAGGTCGCCATATTAAACTTATCTTTTAGATTTATGTCTTAGTTAAATAGTTTGACATTAACCATGTCTCTTTGTATTTTTATATTATATGGTTAATAAACATACTATAACAATACAATGGAACCAAAAGTGGTTAATTATTAATATATAAAACCTTATCTATGTCCTTTCATAGAAACTTAAATTTTTAGGAATATTATATCAATTAATATTACAGTATTTATTTTGAAAACTCTATTATGTCAATTTTGACACTATTTTGTATTTGGTTTTTGTGAAAAACAAAAATTCATGATTACTTCGAAAAAAATATATTTAATAAACCCTAAACTATAATATTAACATAGGAAAATATTTTAATTCATCAGAAGTCTCAATTTACATTTATTTGGATATTTATAATATCAATTATTTTGATATTTCATTAATATGGTAATTACTGTATCATCGTTGTGTCATAAATGAAATAAATTATTTAATGTCTATAAATTATTAACAAAATACCATTATGTAGGAAATGTTTTTATATTTCTAATGAAAATTTATAGTTGAATTTATACTGTTTGTAACCCTATATTGAAAATGGTTTTGTTATTAAACTTTATATTTAACACTTCTAACTCTTCTTTAAATAAAATAATAATAAATGTCTTAATCTAATCCAAGTGAACCAAAAGAATCATATTCCATTTCTAAGGGTGTTTTTGGTAGAATTACAGTTATAAAATATAAATATGTCTTGTTTTAGGGTAACTATAATATCATTTTACCCTTAATTATCCTATTTACTCATACCTGTGGTAAATAATAGTCAAAAGTTACTATTCACAAAAATTTATTTTCATGTTATTGAACCAAATTTTACTTATTGATGTCAAACATGTCTATCAGATTTATGAAATTCAGCTCATAGAAGTGGTAACATTATGTTTTATGAAAATTTGTGAATGCTCATCGAAGGTGGGTAATAAAAGGTAAAAAGATCAATACAATTTAAATATCTAAACTTATTATAAAAGGACTCCAATAAATTAAATTGAACATATATAGGTATTATTTATCTATTTTGACCTAAAATAAATTAAAATAAAATAACTAATAATTTAAAAAAAAAAGTCAGTTTTAGACAATAACGTGGTGTTTTTCACGATTCCTCAAAAATTAAAAGTTCTCAAAAAAATACAAAAAACTCATCGTGTGCTAATTTTGATATTCCAAATCCAAATATGAAGTCCAT
This sequence comes from Viscum album, assembly GCA_963277665.1. Taxonomy (NCBI): domain Eukaryota; kingdom Viridiplantae; phylum Streptophyta; class Magnoliopsida; order Santalales; family Viscaceae; genus Viscum; species Viscum album. Next base: position 1,754,352,005 of record OY728159.1, on the reverse strand, counting down.
TTTGAAAATTAAATTTTATAAAATTTCAGAAAGTGGATATTACTATTCATAGCGGCTAGGTTTATTGGTCGTGGTTTGTTAAAACTCCATGTTGCGTACAACGGAAGATACTACATTATTGAAAGGGAAACGTACCGTGGAAGCTTGGGGTGTTACATTCTCCCATTCTTAAAATAATTTCATCCTCGTAATTTCAATATTATTACTACCTAAAAAGATTCAGGTGGTTCTTCATCATTAGTTCATCAGGTTCCCACGTTGCCTCTTCCATCTTATGGTTTCTCCATATAACTTTTACCAGAGGAGTGGTCCAGTTTCTCAGCACTTGTTCTCTTGTATCAAAAATTTTGATAGGCTCTTCACAATAAGACAGATCAGGCTCCGATTCAATTTCCTCATAGGTGAGTAAATGCATTGGGTCAGGCATGTATTTTCTCAACAGTGATACGTTGAACACATCATGAACTTTAAAGAGACATGGAGGTATTTCCAAATGATAAGCTACTACTCCAATTCCTTCTAAAATTTCGAAAGGTACGACGTACCTGGGACTTAATTTACACTTCTTACCGAAACGTTTAACACCCTTCCATAGAGATACCTTCAAGAAAACAAGGTCTCCTACTTGAAATTCAAAATCCTTCCTTTGGCTATCGACATAGCTCTTTTGCCTACATGGGGATGCTTTGATGTGGGTTTGGATAACCTTCACCTTTTCCATTGTTTCCTCAACATGTTATGGGCCTATGAGTTTTCTTTCACCAACATCATCCCAAAAAGTTTTTGTGCGACATCTCTTCATGTATAACGCTTCATGTGGTTCCATCTGTGTACTTGAATGGAAGCTATTGTTATAGGAAACTTCTACCAGAGGTAAATATTGTTCCCACATACCATGAAAGTAAAGTGAGAAAGATCTCAAAATTTATTATAAGGTTTGAATAGTCTATTCTGATTGTCCATCTGTTTGAGGGTGGTAGTTAGTGCTTAAACAAAGTTCAGTATCCAGGGCCTTCAGAAGCTTTTTCCAGAATCATGATGTAAAAACGAGGGTCACAATCAGAAACAACTGATAGGGGTACTATATGATGTCTTAAAAATTCACTTATATATATTCTTTCCAAATATTCAAGTGGTAAATCTTCTTTTATGTCCAGAAAATGTGCTGACTTGGTTAGAATATCAACAATGACCCATATTTCATCATTCCTTTTAGGAGTCTTTGATATCCCCATGATAAATTCCAACGTAATATTATCTCATTTCCACTCATGTATGGAAATAAGTTGCATGAATCCTCAAAGTTGTTGCCTTCCAACATTCACTTGTTGAAAAACCATACATCTTGACACAAATTCAGCAATCTCACTTTTCATGTTGTCCCACTAAAAATGTTTCTTCAAATATCTATGCATCTTGGTGCTCCCATGGTGTATAGATAAATTGGAGCTATGTGCATCATCCAAAAATTCCATTTTTAGATTAGGTATTTTAGGAACACAGCGTCTATTCCCAAATTTCAAAATTCCATCTTCATATATAAAGTCACTCAATATCTCATCATTCACAGCTTTAATCTTCTTTTGAAACTCCTTATCATCTGTTTGAGAACTCTTTATCCTTTCTAGTAAAGTTGGTTTGGAAACCATTTGAAAAATCATTGATGTTTCACCTTCCATGGTTATTCCCATATAAATCTTTACTAGATCCATGAAAATAGGATCCCTTTCAACTCTCATCTTTTTCAAAACTCCATGATCCTTTCTACACAAAGCATCTTCAACATTATTTTCCTTCACCGGGTTGTAGTGTATAGTGCAATAATAATCCTTGAGTAGTTCAAACTATCGTCATTGCCTCATGTTGAGTACTTTCTATGAGAAAATACGCTACACACTCTTCTGATCACTATAAATCTCACATTTTTCACCATGGAGATAGTGGATCCATATTTTCAGAGAAAGTATTACAACTGATAACTGAATATCTTGAGTTGGATAGTATTTCTCATGAATTTTTAGCTGTCGTGATGCATAGGCAGAAAATCTACCATTCTACATAAGGACACAACCAGGTCCTTTCTTGTATGCATCACTATAAATAACAAACTCATCATTCTCTGATGGTAGAGTCATGATAATAGAATTGAAGAATCTTCCATTCAGTTCTTCAAAACATTCTTTACATTATTTTGTCCAATCAAATTGAACTTCTTTACATGGGATCTTGGTTAATGGGTTAGCCAGCCGGGAAAAATTCTGGATGAAACGTCGATAATAACCTGATAAACCAATAAAACCATGTTCCTCAGTCATACTGGTTTGAGCAGGAAATTCTTGGATTGACTTGATCTTTGAAGGATCAATAGAGATTCCGTCCATAGAGACAATATGTCCAAGAAAAGAAATCGTTTGATGCCAGAATTCACACTTTCTAAACTTCCCATATAATTCATTTCTTTTAAGAGTCTTTAGAATAGTGTGCATGTGATTTTCATGATATTTTTAGCTTTAAAGTATACCAAGATGTCATCAATAAATAATAATACAAATTCATCAATATATTCCTTGAAAACTATATTCATTAGATCCATGATGATAGAAAGTGCATTTGTCAATCCAAAAATAATTACTGTAAACCTGTAATGCCCTTACCTAGTTCGAAATGTTGTCTTTATAATGTCTTCCTTTTTAATGCACAATTGATGGTATCCAGATCGAAGGCCAATCATTGAAAAATATTGACCTCCATGAAGTTGATCAAATAAATCATCAATGCGAGGTAGGGAATACATGTTATTTATTATTATAGCATTAATCTCATTGTAGTCAATGCATATCCTCATCGATCGATCTTTATTCTTTACAAAAAGAACAGGGTCTCCCCATGGAGAAACACTAGGGAAAATAAATCCCTTTCTACTCAATTTCCCTAGTGGTTTCTTTAGTTACACTAATTCTAAAGTGGCCATTCTATAAGGGGTCTTCGATATGGGCCTTGAACCATGAATTAAATCAATGGAAAACTCAATTTCTCATTCTAGAGGATGTCCATGTAAATCCTCGGGAAACGCATCAACATATTCCTTCACAATAGGTACTTCTTCTATTCAAACATTATTTTCCTCCCCCATAGTTATTTCATTATCTTCTTCACCAATAATTGAATTTATTAGAGCTACTAGGGGCAGATCTATATAAGAATCAGGTGTTGACATTTCTCCTCTAAAGATAAGGTATTTCTTATCATCATCAAAAAATTTAACCTTATTTTTCTTACAACAAATTTTCACATCATGGTATGAAATACAATCCATTATGAGGATTATATAAAATTCAATCATCTTTATGATAATGAGATCAGAAGATAAAAAAATGTATATGCCCTAATGGGAACTGATTCACAAAACATTTTTATGATGATACTTCCCTTAGGTGTTTTGACTAACAACATCCAAGTTAATTCAAATTGAAAATATCTAATTTTCTTAGAAAAATAGGATGATATGAAACAATGTGATGATCCAGAATCAAATACAGCATTGGCTAAACTTGAGGAAACCATTAAATTACTTGCCACCACATCTTTCAGATCATTAAACTCAGTAGCAGTGATCGCATAGGCTTGGCCTTTCTTCCTTGGCCTTTTCTAATGTAAGGTCACTTGGCTCTAAGGACACTAATTTACATTATGATCATTTTCCCTAAAATCTTAGCATTAATCATTTATATCATCTTTCTTCTCCATTCAATCACGAGCATGGTGGCCTTTTTCACCCCACTTGTAACAGACTCCCAATCACTTCAAGAAAGTAATGGGGTGTTTCTTCCCACATTTTCCATAGGATAGATTTTCAACTTTTCCCTTCTTCTCCATATTTCCATTTCCATAGTGTTCATCAGATCTCTTTTTCTCTTTCCTTTCTTTAAATTCATAAGACTTAGAGAATTCATTTTCTGTCTTGATATCACATGAGACTATATCTTCATACGATGAGAAGGACTATGAGACTAATTCTCGATGGAGAAATTTTTTTAACCCCTCAATGAATCAATCAATCATACTCCTTAGGTTACGTATATAATCTGCTACATTCCTTACTAACCTTGTATAGGTAGCCTCATACTTTGCGACATTCTCATCCTCCTTTTTCCTCATACTCAATAATTGTCTTTCAATATCTGATTGATGGTCATGAGGAAAGTATTATTCAAAGAAAATATCATTAAACTCCCTTCATACCATGTTTGATACTTCTTCATATTCCTTAGTGTTTTAGATTAATGACCATCATTGATCTGCATCTCCCGTGAGGCGATGAACTTCAATGAAAAAATTTTCCTCTTCTGTAATCCACAAAGCATGAAATATTTTCTCTGAGTAATTTATCCATTGCTCAGCTACTAATGGATTTTTACACCCATTAAATTTTGGTGGTGGTTTCCTAATTATGTGGTCTAACATTGATCCTCTGTATTGTGGATCAGGGTGCTCCATATATGTAAGGTTATTATTCATAATCTGAGTGAGTTGTTCCAGTGTGGTGATAAGCTGATCAGCACCGGTTGCATCACCAGCTCCACTATAATAATATTGAGTAGGACTGAAATCCCTAAATGGATAATGTGCATTGATATTGTTTCCATTCCTTCCACTATGTTCCCTTTTTAAACAATGGAATACAGTAGATTAGTTTATGAATCGAAATACATAATTCCAAACATGTTAGACAGTTAGCATAAATTAAACAGTTTATGGATATAATCCATAATCATAAATAAAATTATTTGACAATGTATATAATCATAAATCATTCATAATGTTTTGTAAAAAAAATGTTAATTATCCTCAGCATATCCCTCGGGAGTGTCATAACCAAGAGTGCAGTAATTCCCATTGTCGTGCACCCATTCTCGATCGAGTCTAGCTCAAAGTAGTGTTTTGGAGTTTTACCCTTAGGTACATCTATTCCAGAGCTATCTCTACCTTCTCATATCAAAACAAGAATGTATTGCTTACAATACTCACAAAATCTCTAAATTACCAAAATTCTAGGATGTTATTCTATATTAATCCTCAAATTCTATCTTAGGGTAATGTTCTGTAATCAAAGGTTTTCTAAATCGTTCTTTCAAGGTTTGTACTAAATTTCCTTTGATACAAACTGTAACACCCTAAACCCAGTTACCTATAGTTGTTATATTATTATATAACATTGTAATGATCACAAAGGATCAAATCCCAAAAGGCCGATCAGTTTAGTATCCTTGGAAGTACTAGATACATTCATAAGTTTTACATTACATCATTAAATAAAAACATCCATAAAATTTTTCCCAATTTCCAACACTTATATCCATATCATAGACCTATAGGTCAACTATAAAATATTTCTTCACATCCTAGGAAAAATAAAACATAGAAAGAGGTGAGTTCAGAAGCTTAGTAAGGATATCAATATAGCTGAAACTTTCATAAATATGAATAAACAATTACGGAAATGAATAAGACAAAAACATAAGCCCTTTAAACATATACGTCTTCATAATATAGCCAATATAAATCAAATAATTACATTCACTTATTCAAATTGATATTATACTAGTCGAATAATCACATGCAATATCAATAGCAAATTTTATAATGATGGAATGCATAATGAAAGACTTCAGAACCACATAGTCAAAGCCTTATTCTAAGACTACAAATAAGATTTTTTTTCAAAGCCTTGTTCCAAGACACATGTTTGTCTCAGGATACCTACCAATACATCAAGGATATATAGCAGGCTCCACCCGTCACATACTAAGTCCAATTCATTCCTCATATGAAAAGTTTTACACATAACATAAACATTCGTATCAAAACTAGCATATGAAATGTCAATACATTATCCATAAACCATGAATGTTGTAAAAATTATGCATCCACAGTCAATCATATCACAAAACCTTCAATACAAATGGATGTTTTGTATCATAATAAATCAACTTCAAAAAAGATTAAAATCTAACAAAGGATGTTGAAATAGATGAAATCAAAACTTTTTTAGAGATATATCTCTTTCTATTTTGAAATGATTTAAATGTTATATAATTATAAAATAAAACATTTATTTTGAAAATATTCATATAATCTTGTATTGGAAGTTTCGACAATGTTATAACAATGAAAAATAGCTGCCCCAGCTTATAAGTTAAAAAAAGACGTTCTTACCATAATGTTGTCGAAATGGTCATAAAGTACATTGTTTGGAATATGACAGAAAGATTCCATTCACAACCTATATGTTAAAATAATGGTATAAATGAATTTAAAAAATATTAAAATCAATATAAAGAATGTATTGAATTAAATTTTTATGAAAACACTGATGTGGATGACAAATAGGTCCTAGTAGATACTTAAATTTTAACAACCTCAGATAAGTAAAGATATTGTAGAATTAACCCTCACCTTGTACATTTACATAGTAGATGGTATATTAACATCATTTATAATAGTTAAACAATTTTTATTAAATTATACAAGAATAATATATATAAATATGATATCATATATGATCTTATAATATTTCATTGTTTATAATATTTTAGTAGTATCATCGTTTCGGGTGTTAACCGATTCGTTTTCCTTTATATGCTTGGTTATGTAAACCATGTTTATTATGGATAAGATGTATTCGATTCATATACAGAATTATATTATGTTCATAAAAATTATTTTTATTCATAAAATGAAAATTATTCTAGAATGATTACGATGGGGATTGAATCACATCGCGTTTGTGGAGACGGTAATCTGTACGTACAAACGAGTGACAATATCCTTATATGGATGGTGAAATCATATGTAATTTCATATTATATCCTATATACAGAATCATTAACATGTTGTATTTATTATTTAAATCACTTTTACTCATTATTATACCAATCCAAATAATGAAGTGTTTGAATAACAAACTACACCACGATATGGAGATGGTAAGTCGTACGTACGCCCATATGGTGACTTTGTCATTTATTGGATGGATAGAATAATGAATATGGTTGTAACATATTTATAATAACATTATATTATGTATAAGGTACTGGATTTATTATTTTGGTATGGAAACCCCAAAGAAAGAGGAAGTGGAAGAAGAAAAGAACTTGAAAGAGGGTGGTGAAATTATTACATCTTCTTCGGGTGTTTCCTTTTGAGTTGATCAAAAGGGATCCTTAGGATGGATTTTTGATCAATATAAGGCCCCTAGGAAGATGTTAGGATATTTGGGAGGATATTTGGTTAGGGTTTGGCCAAGCCAAATGGAATTGGAGGTGTGAATTTAAGAGAAGAAGAAATGCCCTTGAATAAGATAGGTGAGGGTCACTTTAGGAAATGCTTGAAATATTATTTTATAATAAAATCATAATCAGTTTATAATGGCTCCAAAATAATTTATTTAGATTATTAGATGGGTATGGGTTGCAAAACTCTCAACTGATTTGTTTTTCACGGGTTTAGGTCACCATATTAACCATTTCTTTTAGATTTTACTCATAGTTAAATAGATTGACATTTACCATGTCTCTTTGTATATTTATATTATATGGTTAAAAAAAATATAGTAACGAGAAAAGAGATCTAAAAGTTCTTAAATATTAATATATATAACCATATATAATTCCTTTTTTCTTAAATTATATTTTTAGGAATGTTATATCAATTAATAATATAGTATTTCTTTTCAAAACTCAATCATGTCAATTTTGACACTATTTAGTACTTGGTTTTTGTGAAAATAATAAGTGCATGATTACTTCAAAAAAAATTATTTAATCAACCCTAGAATGCAATATTACCCAATAAAATTAGTTTAATTCCTCATAAGACTCAATTGACATTTATTTGGATATTTATAATATCAATTATTGTAATAGTTCATTGATAATGTTATTATTGCATCATCATTGTGTCATAAATAAATTAAATTATTTAATGTCTAAATATTATAAGTAAAATACCATTATGTATGAATTTTTTTTATATTTCTAATGAATATTTATAATCTAATTTATATTGTGTATAACCCTATATTAAAAATGGTTTAGTTATTAAACGTTGAATTTAATACTTTTAACTCTTTTTTATATAAAATAATAATAAATGTCCTAATCTAATCAAAGTGGACCAAAAGGATCATATTTTATTACTAATTTTTATTAGTCCAGTTAAAATTATACAATAGAATTAGGACATTTGTTGGGTAATTATAATATAATTTTTACCGTTAATTACCCTATTTACTTTTAACCGTGGTAAATAAAGTCAAATGTTACTATTCACCAAAAATTATTTTCATCTTATTGAGCCACATTTTACTTATTGATGTTAAAATTTTTCTCTTCGATTTTTGAAATTCAACTCACAGAAGTGGTAAAATTACCCTTTTATGCAAATTTATAAATGCCTCTAGAAGGTGGGTAAAAGTCGGTAAAAAGTTCTATAAAATTTTATATATACAAACTTATTATAAAATGACTTCAATGAAGTAAGTTGTACATATACAGGTATTATGTTTCCATTTGGACCTAAAATAAATTAAAATAAAATAACTAATTATTTAAATAAAAATATGGTTTTAAACAATAATAGAGTTTTTTCACTATTTCTCAAAAATTGAATGCTGTCAGAAAAATACCAAAAATTCACCCTAAGCGAATTTCGATATTCTAAATCCAAAAATGAAGTCCATTTTGAAAATTAAAATTTATAAAATTTCAAAAAATAGGGTATTATCATTCATAACGTCCAGTTTCATTGGTTGTGGTGTGTTAAAACTCTATGTTGCGTACAATGCAAGAAACTGTATTATTCAAAGGGAAACGTATAATGGAAGCTTTAGGTGTTTCAAATACCTCCATGAATGGTGTGTGTTATATTTCCATTGCATCCATACATGGATGACTATAAAAAGGTATTTAATGTATTAAAATCATATTCATAACACAGTTACTTTTATTTGCATATATTATTGGATATTATATAATTGTTATATAAAAATGGTGATAGAGATATAAAAACCTTAAATAAAGATATAGATTCTCCTTTCATAATTTGATTCCAATTTGGAAAAACCTTTAGAACAATAAAATTTTTGTGATAATGAAATATTAAATGTAATAAATCTATAAAATTATGGTGATTATGAATCTATTTCACAGCACAATTGACCATGGTTAATTTTCTAAGGATGTTTTAGAAAAATCGATCGAATCAAGTCATGTAACCCTAATAAGAAAAAATTATTTAATAAATAAATAACATATGACAATAAATATACCTCAAAAATGAAATAATGATGGAAAATTTTCTTAATAATTTTCTTAATAAATTTAATATGATTACATAGGATGTTAGATGTAGACAAAAAACAAATCAAGACCTTTGGTAAGGGTTTTCTCATTTAAATTTTTCTTTTATTGACATATAATGTCAATTGTTGAATTATTTACTTTTTTGGAGTATATATTATTTTTTTAATTATTTTATCACTATTTTTCATGAAATTTTAGGATTTTAATAATCCACCCATAGTTATACCTCCAATTTATTTTTAGTTTTATTTATTACAATTTTGTATGGGTATTTGGAAACTCAATTAACATACATTGAGTTATGATTTTTATTGCATAACTTATTTTATATAAGTTGGTAACATTATAATATTTGTTTTTAATATATGTTATTTTTTAATTTTTTTATATTTATTTACATTTCAACAACATGAACCCCTTTTTAAATGTGTCTTTATTTAACAATTATAATATTTGGAAAGGATTTGGTTAACTCAAATATTAATTGTCTTAATTCAAATGTTATTATTTAAAAAAATTACTCTATATTGGTAAAATATTTTGTTTCTTATTTAATAAGATATTTAATATTTTCTATCTTGTTAAAATGATTTGTTTAATTTAAATTTGGTTACTCAATTAATTCTTTTGACATGAATGTCCAGCATTTTTAAGAAATATATCTCATATCCTTTAGAGACAAATATCCTCCATTTTTTCTTCATTGTTCCCAGAAATTTATCATTTTATTATTTTGAAATATAAATATAATTTTACTCATGTTACTTTAATATATTATATTACCACTTTTTAAAGAGATATTTTACCAGATCTATTTATAGTGAGGGTTTTTGACAAAGTTATTTTAAAATATTAAAATTGTTTCCCTACATTTCAAAATTTTCCATTTTATCTTCCACTCCATATTATCCCTTGGGATATTTTATATAATTTAAAAGATCTATTATTAAATTTTATTTTTAAAATTAAATGTTTTTAAAAAAATTCATTCAACTTCTTGAAAACATTATGTCTATTTCAGGTACCCATTATTGAAGATTTTTTTAAAAAACATTTAATGTTGTCAAGATGGTTTCACTGAAATTGTTTCTTATATTTATATATTTTTCAAGGATATAGTTTTTGTGGTTCATTTTAAATGTAAATGAAATAAAAAAATACCACTTCACCATTTTGAAATTTACTCTTAAGTGTTACTGTATGATTATCATTTATTTGTAAGTTAAAATAATTCAAAAAAAAACTTTTATGATTTCACTTGAACATTATATTGATTTACAATAGTTTTATTTATTTGAAAATTGTTTTTACTAAATAAAAATTAAATTTTCCTGTAATATTCTCTTTTTCAGTTATGGAATATTGGTTATCAACCTTTTTTTCATGAGTTCAGTTTTGGGGATACTATTTGGAAATGATTCAAAACCCATTTTTTCTATGGGTTATTTATAATGTGATGAATGATTTTTTTCAATTATAAAAAAATTTATGGATGATTTCTGAGTGGGGTCTTATATCTCCCTCCAATGAATTGGATAAGGATTTATATATCGTTAGATAATTATGAGAATTGAGTATTCTTTTGTTTATCAATATGGAATTCAAGGAGTAATCTATGCTTCACTATGTTATGGGAAACAGGTAGTGATGTATTCTCCATAATGTTATGAAAATTAGTTAGTTATACCTACTCCAAAATGATTATGGGTATTAGGTAGTGATTTATACTCACCTCTGGGAATCCGAGAGTTATTCTTGATGTATTATGTTATGTGAAATAGTAGTGATTCATGTTCTACTTTTATTATTTATATGCCTATATTTTCACTATAGTTTATTATTCTTCTTCTCTTCCCTGGAATTCCATATCTTTATGCCAATTATTATTCACCATGGACATTGATTATTGTATCCTAATTTACTCTCTTATTCTATAGTATATGTTTGTTCATTTTATTTTATATGGTATTATATCATTATTTTTAGAAACATCTTATTTTTTATCTACTTTTTGATAAATTATTTCTTCCAGGTTCATGTTTCCTCAAATGTTCAATATCTAACCCTAGATGACATATTGAAGATTTTTTTGGTTTACTGATAATTTGATCTCAATCCTTTATTATGTTACAATTACATGGGTTATAAAGATTAGTATATCCTACAAGGATTATAGAAGGGATTCGGTTTGGGTTTAATTATGTAGAAATTTTCAAAAGTATCAGAAAACAAATTTCTTATATAGATGATCTTCAAAGAAACTATATCTTCCTTTCTTGCAATTTTTTATTATTTAGAGAAAAAATGATTAAATATTGAGATACATGTATGGTCAGATCAGGTCATTTAATGTTGTATCATATCAAGTTTATAAAGAATGTGTTTTTTTAATTTGTCATGGGATTATAGTTCTTGGGCACCATAATTTACCAATTTTTAAAATATTTCAAAAAATATATTTAATATAAAAAATTCTAACCATATATTTCATACTTCCAAACATACGAAAGTCCTATATATTTTAACAAATAAACTATAATTCCATAAATTAAGAAATCATAAGTTGTGTCCTAAATTAAGAAACCATACAAACATGAACATTAATTAACTATGATTCTAGTAAATATGAAATGAATCTTCACCAACATTGAAGAATCCGTACAGGTATTTCCACCATGCCCAAGGTATTTTATATCTTTTCCATATGGTTTTTAATAACCATGGAGTTCTCAATGATAATAACTAAAATCTATTTTTGAAGAAAATAAATCCTTTTCTAACCCAAAATATTTCTAATAAAAATAGTATTATTATCATTGTATTATAAATTCAAAACCAATATAATATAAAACCTCATTTTCATAAACAAAATACAATTTCGAAAACCCCAAATTCTTGATTGCCATTAAAAATATTTATTATAAATTTATTGTGAATCCCAGAAAACCACCATAATATAAAATTAAATTCAAATAATGTATTTGATAATATATTACTTTAAATCAAGCATTTAAAAGGCACATCAACATGAGAAATATAATTATAGTCCACCAAAAAATGAATAGGATCCACCAACATTGGATTAACTGATAATAATTCTCTACAAGATCTAGATATGGAGTCCTTAACATGGAAAACAATATAAGCCTAGATAATCAATCAATAATTGTGAACCCCAAGACCCAAAATCCAAGATCTAGTTCTAATAATCATATTCATATCCATACATTTTATGAAAATAACAAAAGTGACCGAATTATAAACAAACATAATTATAATATCAATAAAAAATATTGAGTCACTTACATATGCATGAACTTTTAGGATTAGAGTTTTAGATAATTAGAAAAAACCATTAACTAAAAAATCCATATCCTTCACATCCAATTGGTATTTTTACCTTTAATTTAAGGATTCCTTTTTTTTACAATAATTCTTTAATATATCCCAAAAATTCTCTAAACATGATTCTATTTTATACCTATCTTGATTAATATTCTTATTTATATTTGGGGGAAAAGGAAACATAAAAATGGGTGATCTCAAACACTATATAAGGGTTTATGTAATAGATAAAAATTGAAGATACCATTTTTTTATAAGATAACCATTTTGGAATGATCAAAGGCAATGTTTAATGACATAATGAAAAATAATCATACCCAATATAACATTGATAATATTTCATAAATCAAATATTTTTTATTTTGACATTAAGAAGTAGATATCATAGGATTATGGAATCATAATAATGTGTAAACAACATAAATAATAAAGGAAGAATTTGAAAATAGAAGTTAATATGTAATATTAATAATAATGAATCATCATATCATTTTGGTTAAATATGATAAATATGTTTTGAAAGCTGATAATATCATGTTCATGCCATTTCTTTGTGTATGAATCATCATTCCCTGAAATTTGAACGTTACTGGCATCATGTTCATGAATAATTCATATAATCTCATTACCCTATTCATTATAGAGATATATAGTTCGAAAAACACCTATAAACATTATATTTCATTCATATTTCTACCACATGAATAAGAAAAAATACTAATTAACTGAAATTCACACCATGAATAACCCTTGATATCAAACAGGCATCTCCTAAAGCATCTATCAATATAAATAACCATAAATATTGATAATTAATTATTAGTGTATTCTCCAATATATAATAATGTGTATGAAACCAATTCCCTAATTTTCCTTATCAAACAAATGTATGTGTATCTAGGTGAACACTTTTCCATAAGAAGAAGGATATAATAGTACTCAAAATAAAAAGGCATTGAAATAATAGTTATACATCGATCATGATTATGAAATAAAAATGAAGTGATGGATCATTCCTCGCATGGATATTTCATTTACGCTACACAATATATAAGTAGGAACATTGTAATTAAGATAAAAATAAATTTATGAAAAATATGGAGAGTGATATAGAACATAATCACAAGTAACATGATAAGCGGGAAAATAACCACTTCAATTTAAGAAGAAAAATAGCCTATAAATCCATAAGGGAGGAAATGAGACCATTAATTTACTATATATAATGGTAAGAAAATATTATAAAAATTTATGAACTTTTATGTGATTCACGACAGAGAATATAAGGAAAAAAATAATAATACATGAAAATAATCCCTTAAGCCTTTTTTAATCAATACCAATTTAAATGGAAGAAATGGAATAATAAAACAATGAATAAAGTTACAATTTTGATATATTATTTCAATGGTTTAGTTATAAACCTTATGTAATAGGATTGTATCACAATAAAAAACCTATCTTAAAGAAGGAAAATTAAGATAAAAAAACCATACCTTAGGTCCTTTTAAATTTCATCACATTTTTCCCCTTATATGATAAAACTATGATTATTAAAACATTAATAAAGATGTAGATAATATTTATTTTTGTCATTATTAATCACTTATGATCATTTTAATTTATTTATTAGTATTTTATTTAAATATATATTTTTTTGAAGACAAGTTTTCTTCTAAATTATCCAAAATTGTTTCGATTTCCGGATTTTGATTATTTTTAATTTTATCATTTTGATAAATTTTATTCAAAATAATTTAATTAAATAACATACAATTATATTAAAAAGAAAACACTAACTAGTCATGTAGGTGGTGTCAATAGAAAATAATCCTTTATTTTGGATCATATGATGTTCTTTAATTATCTAAATCATATCTCATGAGAGTGTCAAACGAGGTGTGGAATTAGGATCACATATCATAAACTGAGTAATGGTAGGGTTAATACTCAAAAAACCTTTTTCAAGTTTATTAAATGTAGGTGAATATATGCCAGAGGATGAATCCACCTATTTGTATCCAGATATAGATGTCATTACTTGGAAACTGCCCATACTTTACATTACCAAAAATTTAGGATGATTATAGTTATGTGAGTGTTTGAAAATTATAAATTCATATGAATGTAGTATTGTGGCCCCCATTTTTTTAGTCATTTTATTAATTTTATTTTACTTGGCGTCGGGTGTTTTTTCCTAAGTGCGGGTGAGTCCCGGTTTATATTTTTAATGTTGGGTTGAGTTTATGGTTTGGGATAGTGCGCGAACACTGTGCGTTTAAGACGCACAGTCTGCATGGGCACGTGCATTCCGCTTGGGTATGTGCAGCCCACTTGCAATCCGATTGACTACCGTAAGGTGCACGAATACCGCACGATCATCCAGTTTTAATGTTTTTAATTAGTTGGTTGAGCAGATAAATAAATATATATGTGTGTGTGTGTGTATTTTTATATATATGTTGATGTTTTAACGTTATGTGTGTATATATATATATATATATGTTTATAGGTGTATATATATACACATATGTCTATAAATATTATGTTTTAATGTCATATGCTAATGTGTATACATGTTTATATATATCCTCATATATTTTTATATGTTTATATATGTTATATATATGTTTATATATATATGTATCTATGTATCTATGTTTATATTAGTAGGTTTATATTTGTTTATATATATTTATATATGTATATAAGATTATAATAATTATGATTTATTGTTATTATTATTTTTATATGATTAGAATTATTATTATTATTATTGTTTGTTATTTTGGTATAATTATAATTATTCTCAAAGTTTGTTATTATTATTATTATTATTATTATTCTGATTATTATTATAAGATAAATAAAAAAATAAAAAAAAGGAATCCCTAATCTACCCGAGCATCCCCCCTCCCTCCCCTCTCTCCCCCGATTCCCCCTATCCCTTCCTGGTTTGGTCGCCCCCCCCCCCCCTCCGCACGACCCTGCCTCCAACCGCCTCCTCGTCCGCCTCCGCTAGCCGCCGTCGGCCGCCTCCCTACCGGCTTCGCCTCCCTACAGGCTCTGCCTCCTCGCCGGCTCCCGCACCTCTAGCCTCACCGGCTCCATACCCGGTCGCGCCCTCCGCACAACCAGCCATCCTCTCCTCGCACTGCTGATGCCTGATGCCACAACCCCATCCAGTGGCCCCCCTAGCACGACCCCCCTTTTTCCGTCGTGTTTCTGGCAAACCCGACCCCTATCCAGCGTGTTCCCGGTGACCCGACCCCCTTTGTGTGTGCCTCCGTCTTGTTCCGGCGTGACCCAAACCCTTGCGCGCGCCTCTTCCTTGTTTCGACGCGACCCGAATTCCTTTGCGTAGTACCTCCGCTCTGCTCGGGCGCGGGCTCGTTTCCCCTCACCGTCAAACCATGGTTTGCATATCATTCCAATTTTGGTGTTTCATCATTTTTTTCACTAAAATTTGATGTATCTGTTGGTGTTTTGCATTGTTTTCATAGTGTTTAGGTTGGACAATTGATGTTTTGGGACCCGTTGGTCTAGGTTCTGGCATCCGCCGCCAAGGGTGAGGTGGAGGAACTCGTTTTTTCGTGCCTCCAATTTGTTTTGTAAGGATATTTTTTATGCATTGTTATATATTATTACGCCAATTTATGTATGAAATTGAGTTGCGAACCCCTGAGGTTGTTATCTGGTCCAAAGTCAGCTTTATCTGAGTTATTAGATTTAGCAATGTTTGGCGGTTTGCATTGCAGGATATATATATATATACCTATGGTGTATGGGTTTATAGTTGTATATATATATATGTGTGTGCATATATATATATATATATTCACTTCAAGGTCACGTGCGCTTTGGACATGGGTTAACCGAGGTTGTGCAGTTGGTCTGTGGAGCGTCATTCCTCCTTCCGTTGGGGTTCTACCGTTTTTCCACATGTTGAGGTAGGTGATCCAACCAATTTCCCTTTTGATTCAAACCTTGAGCACTTTAATGTTTTCAATTAATTCTTATATAGTATTTTCATCTCCATTATATTTATGAAAAACATCTAACAAGGTTAAAAAGTTATTTTAAATTTCTAAAAGTGGTTTTGATGTTGGTTTATATGAAATGCATAGGATCTTGGTAATGCTAAATTGAGTGCCTTGTGATGTGTTTGATTGAAATTAATGGTGATTGGGATTTGAAAATGTAAAATTGGTTGGGTGTGTTTATGGTAAACAAAAGTGTACACTTATGAGATTTTTTATAAAAGTTTTTGAAATGGTGATGGTTTGAAAGACTTTTTTCTTTTAAAAAGTGATATGACAGGATCAGGTTTGGCTTCAATACTAATGTGTTTTATAAAGGATGGGTTCTATGGTGTTCCTCCTAAAAACTATATGTGCTATTAGATGTTGGCACATCCATGGAGCACTAGGTGCTCACATGGATGTGCCTCCAAATGAAAATGACACATTTAAACTATATTTTCTTGAAAACTAGTTTTCTGATGAATGGTTTGGTGTTTAAAAAAAAGAGTGGAAGCATGGTTGGCCCGGTTGGCTTTTGGTGTGAGTTGAATGGTTTTTTGATGTAAAGGTCCATTTGAAATTTTAAAATGTAAAGGGATGATTGTGTTGGATTTTGAAAAAGGTGGATTGTGCCCGATTGGAAACCCAACCCATTTGTGAAATGTTTAAAGGTTCTAATGTTGTGAAGGCCCAGTTGGAACCTTACTAAATGTGAAAGAACTTTTGATGTGTGCATGCTTGCGGGGCATCTATATAGGGGTACTTCCCTTTAGGGTTGTCCTATAGTGGTGTCCGTGTAAGGGGTTGTCAAGTGTGTTGAGATGAGTCACGCGTGCGAGTCCCTCCCAATTACACAGTATTACTAAAACCACCATGGCTTCCTAAGAGTCTTATAGATTATCGAGTGAAAGTTTCTTTCTAGCCTAGATTAGACGTGTTAGTACCCCCTAGAGTCGTGGACAGGCCAGGAGGGATGTTCCACTGGTGGCTATTAGGGAGGCCAGTTGGTTATTGACTATAGAGTACCATGACGGCAGGTAGTCTTAACCCGAGTACATCCAGGGGTTTTCTAGGGATGTTTAGGATCTCCCATGGTTATTACTTACTTCAGCTTTTTTACTTTTACTTTCACTTGGTTTCTAGCATTTACTTATTATATGTTCGTCTTCTGCATAATGTGATAAACATAGATTTGAAATCCAGTTATTTAGAAATTCATTGTTTTGGGATAAATTGGTTGTGGCATGTGTTGGATTTGAAATGCTAAATTAGGATCATTTTTCCTTTAAAATGTGAAAAACCTATTTTCTATCATTGTATGTGCAAACTAGTGTTTTTTTGGTTTTGTTTCTAGAAAGTGGTATTGGATGGTTCCTGTGGTTTACTTTGGCATCCCTAGTGAGCATTTTTAATGCCCACGCCTATATTATCATTTCAGTTGCAGGTTAAGATTCTCGTAAAGGTTTCTAGTTCAAATGTTCAATGTTGGAGCAATGTGGTTTGGAGTTGGGTGGTGACTTAGGAGGTCACAAGGAGGTATGTTTGACTTATTTTTCATTCTGCTGGCAGTTCTTATTTTTATCGTCAGTTTTATTTGCCAGATTGTCTCTTTGGTGTGGGCCAAATTGTTCCCAATGATTAAAGTTTTGATGCCCGACACTTGTTTCCATCCGAGGGGGATCGGGAATGCCCCTCAGGAATTGTCGCGGACCGGCTCGGGTGACCGGCTCAGGGTCGACCCGGGACGGTTTGTGAAAAAAATGGTATCAGAGGCAGGTTCTTAATATTTGGGATGTCTGGTAGAATTAGATTAGGACTATCGGGGCTCAGGAGGTAGGTTACGGGTCTGTGCCTGATCACCACCGCTCGTAACGAGACCTGAGTTACCAGGGTTAGTCCAGGATATGAGTCTTTTTTCTTTGGTTATTTTGGATTGAGGGATGAAAATGAGACTGAATCGGTTCACATTGCGGCCTCAAGTGGGGTGGTGACCCATGTGTAGTCCAAGTTCCCGGTTTAAGGTCCTCTTAGTGTTATGTCTTACTTAGGGCATGGCTCGCCACCATGTCGCTGAGTTAAGTACAGACACTAGTCCCTTATTCCGATGGTTTATAGTTGGTTGTGTTTCGTTTTAAACTCGGTCTATATGTGTGTGTGTGTTGAAAATGAAAGTGATTTTGAAATGAAAAAAGGGGTTTCTTCCAAAAAAAATTCGAAATTAGTAAAGTGGGTTTTTAAAGGGAATGTGTATTGGTTTGGAAAAATATGGTATGTGTTTGGATTTGGTAAGGAAAGAAGTGTTTGAACCTTGGCACTCCTTTTGGAGGGTCACATGTGCGTGGGGATGTACGGAGAGTGTGTAGGAGCACTTGTTTGCAGAAGATGTGAGCGAGATTGAATGAAAGCACATGTGACGGTTCATAAGGTGCCATAGGAGGGTTTTATAATTTTAAATAAATGATGGTTTTGGAAAGTGATTTATGCTTGTGATTGTATATGTTTGGCTTATGGGCCTATTGACCATGACGTGTGTTGTTTCCTTGACTAATTTTTGGCTTGATGCCGGTTTCGATGATGTTTTTCATGTTGTCATGAGTATGCCGCCCAGAAAGGTCGTTAAGGTTGCTAATGAGTCATGCCTAATTTCTAGTTCGTTTTTCATATTGGATATCTATCAAAGTAATCAAAGTCCGTTAAGGACAGTTGTGTGGTCATGGAATTAGTGTGAGCCTTTGGGTTAGGATCTCCCAGGGTTGTTAGGGTTCGCACCATCTCAAGTTTATTTGAGGGTCCAGTTTTGGACTAGTAAAGGTGAAATGTCTCGCCATGGTTGAAGTTTGGGGTGTGTTTGATGGTAATTGTCTCTTGTGAAGGTTCCTCATCTAGAAAAGAGTGCATGCCGGAGGAACCTGTCGCCAAGACACCATCTCTGTTGGTGTCAACTTTTAGTTTGTCTAACTTTTCTCTTGTGTGTCACTAGTGTGGCCTCTTTGGGCATTCTAAGCCATCATCTGGCATCCATTTGAAAACGTGCCACCATGGTGGTCGTTTGAATCATCGATAAGAAGGAGAAGTTGGGGAATGGAGAATGCAAATGCTTGACTATGAGGAAAGAGATGCTTCAGCCATCAGAGCCCCAAACATAGGCCTTAGGGTGAAGCTCACGCACAGTCAGGAATTGGTGAGAGTGTGTGGAACCTTGGTCCGGTCCATGTTTTCAGCCTTCTAAAGGGAAATATCCAAAAAAAATTATTCTATTCTTGTCATCGTTGTAAGATCACCTTTGTTGCGGTGGCGCGATGAACTTTTTTATCGCAGTCTAAGCAGCCATATCTGTTCTCAATGTGTTTTCAAATCGTTCAGATTTCCTTTAAAGATGTTGGGCCTACAAATAAATGGGTCGTTCTAATTTTCAGTCGAGTCTCAATTGTGTTCGTTAGGGGGATGATTGGTTTTGTGAAATTAACGTGCGGTATTTCGAGGCCCTTGGTGCGTTCAGGCTAGGAATTCCGTAGTCTTTGGTTGCGTTGAAGAGTTTTTCCGGTCGGTGTTGGAGGGGTTGTGTTAATTCCTTATCCTCGAGATGTTGGGTCGTTTCATATAAAGCATCCTGTTTAAGTCTCTGAGTGTTGTTCAGTCTATGTAGAGATATTAACTAGGTTCGGTTTGGGAGTTCCCGTGTTCCCCCCCCCCTCAGGGGTGGTTGTTCGAGTTTCAAGGTCTCCATGTTAGTAAATTCCTGTGGTGGGGAGAACCCTCCCGTGTTCTCCCCTCAACCTCGGACAATGTTTGTACTCGAGTTGGGGGGGTGTGACTTGTGTTGGTAATTGTCACCCCAAGCCTCTCAGTTTCTTCTGGTTTTTTCCTGGGCATGGACTCGAGTTATGATAACTATTGGCTTGGTGACTTTCTGGGGGAAGAATGTGTTTGTGGTGTGGAGAATTGTCACACCCATTTTTTAGTCATTTTATTTATTTTATTTCACTTGGCGTCGGGTGTTTTTTCCTAAGTGCGGGTGAGTCCCGTTTTAAATTTTTATTGTTGGGTTGAGTTTATGGTTTGGGATAGTGCACGAACACTGTGCGTTTAAGACGCGCAGTTTGCTTGGGCATGTCCTTTCCGCTTGGGTACGTGCAGCCCGCTTGCAGTCTGCTTGAGTACCGTACGGTTCGTGAATACCACATGGTCATCCAGTTTTAACGTTATTAATTAGTTGGTTGACCAGATAAATAAATATATATATATATATGTGTGTATATATGTTTATATATATGTTGATGTTTTAACGTTATGTGTGTATATATATATATATGTTTATAGGTGTATATATATACACATATGTTTATAAATATTATGTTATAACGTTATATGCTAATGTGTATACATGTCTATATATATGATCATATTTGTTTATATTTTTATATATGATATATATATGTTTATATATATATATATATATATGTATCTATGTATCTATGTTTATATAAGTAGGTTTATATTCATTTATATATATTTATATATGTATATATGTTAATAATAATTTTGATTTATTTTTTTTATTTTTATTTGATTATAATTATTATTATTATTCTTGTTTGTTTTTATTGGTACAATTATAATTATTCTTAAAGTTTGTTATTATTATTATTATTATTATTATTATTATTCTGATTATTATTATAAGAAAAAGAAAAAAATAAAAAAAGGAAACCCTAATCTACCAGAGCAGCCTCCCCTCCCTTCTCTCCCCCGATTCCCCCCCCCCCCTCCCTTCCAGGTTTGGTCGGCCCGCGCCACCCCCCCCCCCCCATGAGACCCCACCTCCAGCCACCTCGTCGTCCGCCTCCGCCAGCCGCTGTCGGACGCCTCCCTGCCAGCTTCGCCTCCCTGCCGTCTCTGCCTCCCCGCCGGCTCCCGCACCTCCAGCCTCACCGGCTCCCTACCCGGTCGCGCCCTCCACACAACCGGCCATCCTCTCCTCGCACTGTCGATGCCCGATGCCACAGCCCCATCCAACGGCCCCCCTAGCACGACCCCCCTTTTTACGGCGTGTTTCCAGAAAACCCGACCCCTTTCTGGCACGTTCTCGGTGACCCGACCCCCGTTGCGTGCGCCTCCATCTTGTTCCGGCATGACCTGAACCCTTATGCGCGCCTCCTGCTTGTTGCGGCGCGACCCAAATTCCTTTGCACAGTACCTCAACTTTGCTCGGGCGCGGACTCGTTTCCCCTCACCGTCAAACCATGGTTTGCATCTCATTCCAATTTTGTTGTTTCATCATTTTTTTCACTGAAATTTGATGTATCAGTTGGTGTTTCGCATTTTTTTCACAGTGTTTAGGGTGGACAATTGATGTTTTGGGACCCGTTGGTCTAGGTTCTGGCATCCACCGCCAAGGGCGAGGCGGATGAACTCGTTTTTCCATGGCGCCAATTTGTTTTGGTAAGGATATTTTTTATGCATTTCTATATATTCATACACAAATTTATGTATGAAATTGAGTTGCGGACCCCTGAGGTCTTTATCTGGTCCAGAGTCAGCTTTATCTGAGTTTTCAGATTTAGCAATGTTTTGCGGTTTCCATTGCAGGATATATATATATATATATACCTATGGTGTATAGGTATATAGTTATATATATATATATATGAAGATATGTATATATATATATATATGTTTTCACTTCAAGGTAGTGTGAGCTTTGGACATGGGTTAACCGAGGTTGTGTAGTTGGTCTGCGGAGCGTCATTCCTCCTTCCTTTGGGGTTCTACCATTTTCGCACATGTCGAGGTAGGTGATCCAACCATTTTCACTTTTAATTCAAACCTTTAGAACTTGAATGTTTTCAATTAATTATTATATATTATTTGCATCTCCATTATATTTATGAAAAACATCTAAAAAGGTTATAATGTTGTTTTAAATTTCTAAAAGTGGTTTTGATGTTGGTTTATATGAAATGCATAGGTTATTGGTAATGTTAAATTGAGTCCCTTGTGATATGATTGATTGAAATTGATGGTGATTGGGATTTGAAAATGTAATATTGGTTTGGTGTGTTTCTGGTTAACAAAATTGTACACTTATGAGATTTGTTATAAATGTTTTTGAAATGGAGATGGTTTGAAAAAGACTTCTTGCTTTTAAAAAGTAATGTGACAGGATCGAGTTTGGCTTCAATACTAAAGTATTTTATGAAGGATGGGTTCTATGGTGTTCCTCCTAAAAACTATATGTTCTATTAGATGTTGGCACATCCATGGAGCGTTAGGTGCTCACATGGATGTGCCTCCAAATGAAAATGACACATTTAAACTATATTATCTAAAAACTAGGTTTTTGATTAATGGTTTGGTGTTTAAAAAAAAGTGTGGAAGTGTGGTTGGCCCGGTTGGATTGTGGTGTGACATGAATGGTTGTTCGGTGTAAAGGGCCGTTTGAAATTTTAAAATGTAAAGGGATGATTGTGTTGGATTTTGAGAAAGGTGGATTGTGCCCGATTTGCAACCCAACCCATTTGTGAAATGTTTAAAGGTTATAATGTTGTGAAGGCCCAGTTGGAACCTTACTGAATGTGAAAGAACTTTTGATGTGTGCATGCTTGTTGGGAATCTCTATAGGGGTACTTCCCTTGAGTGTTGTCATGTAGCGGTGTCTGTGTAAGGGGTTGGAAAGTGCGGTGAGATGAGTCATGCGTGCGAGGGCCTCCCACTTACATAGTATTACTAAAACCACCATGCGTTCATGGGCGTCTTATAGATTATCGAGTGACAGTTTCTTGCTAGCCCTGATTATACGGGTTTGTACCCCCCTGGAGTCGTGGGTAGGCCAGGAGGGATGTGCCACTGGTTGGCTATTAGGGCGGCCAGTTGGTTATTATCTATGGAGTACCATGCCGGCAGGTAGTCTGAACCTGGGTACGTCCAAGAGTTTACTAGGGATGTTTAGGATCACCCATGGTTATTGCTTACTTCTGCTTGTTCAGTTTTACATGCACTTGGTTTCCAGCATTTACTTATTACCTGTTCGTCTTTTGAATAATGTGATAAACATAGATTTGTAATCCTGTTATTTAGAAATTCATTGTTTTGGGAAAAACTGGTTGTGGCGTGTGTTTGATTTGAAATGGTAAATTAGGATCATTTTTCCATTAAAATGTGAAAAACCTATTTTCTATCATTTTATGTGAAAACTAGGGCTTTTTGGGTTTGTTTTTGGAAAGTGGTATTGATTGGATCCTGTGGTTTACTTTGGCATCCCTACTGAAAATTTTTAATGCGCACGGCTATATTATCATTTCAGTTGCAGGTTCAGCTTCTCTTACAGGTTTCTGGTTCAGCTATTCAATGTTGGAGCAGCGTGGTTTTGAGTTGGGTGGTGACCTAGGAGGTCACAAGGAGGTTTGTTTGACTTATTTTTATTTCTGCTACCAGTTCTTATTTTTATCGTCATTTTTTTTGCCTTCTTGTCTCTTTCATATGGGCCAAATCGTTCCCAATGATTAAAGTTTTGATGCCCGACAATTGTTGCTATCCCGGGGGGATCGGGAACGCCCCTCGGAACTTGCCACGGCCCCCTCGGGTGACCGGCTCAGGGTCGACCCGGGCTGGTCCGTGACAAGTATAATGAGTCTAAAGGGTGATATATCAATTAAAATATAATAAGAAGTTTATAATAATGAATCATAGTGTAACATCCCAACCCGGGTGCTACTGAACGGTGCCCCGAGCAGGTTGGTCACATGCACTCAAGAATGCATTCCCGTACGCTAGAGGGTGTTGACTAGAAGGAAGGGTATAGTATGTAATTTATGGAGAGAATATAGTCTATTTAATTTGAATAAAACACCAAAGGAAGTAAAAAACAATAAACAACTATGTAAGCATATAATAACTAGAACAATACCAAGTCCCATGATAGTCAAAACAAGAAATACAATACTCAACAAAAAAGGTAAAACATGTTATTATAATGAATCTATCAAGTATCTAAATTGAAACTAAAGATAAAGTCACAAAAACACCCATGTTGGTCCCAAACCATGTCTAGTACCCTCACCCATTCTCCATTCCTAATTAGAACATATCCTAGGGCCTTACCCTTATCCTTCCCTACAAAAACAAAGTCTGCTCTCGTGCCCATCAGGTGGCCTGAATAGGGTGTGAGTAAAACTCAGTAGGCTACCACCAACGGTGTCTAAAACATGTTTAGTCAAAATATTGTGTATTAAATTCTATGAAACAAAAAATACAGTTTATAATTAAATATTTATCATATTTTCAATTATTCCTTAATCGTCACATTTAAACTAGTTTCAATCCATGTCTCCCACTTAAATCATAACTCGTTATTGTTATTCATTTGGTGTTAAACTCCATATCAAGAACCCCAAATATTATTATGTGCTTATCACCATGTCTAACACCCCAAATCACATTCTATGCAGATCACCATGTCTAGCACCCGACAACACAAGTACCTTGTTAACTATTGGGGAGGAATTCCATGTCCATGTCCCAACATCTAAATTGGTAAATTACGCCATTTCTAGCACCCACATTCTCAATCGTTTAAGTCATTCATTAATTCACAACAACTAATCACATCATTACCTTACTAATACAATTATTAGTTAAACATATCACAGTCCATTAGTTAACCAAACAATTGACTATGTTGACAACCCATTAATTAATTAATCAATTAATTAATAAATCAATAAAAATAATAATCATTAATTATTTATTCACAATTAATTATCCAAAAAAAATATAAACTTTTCATAAATAATCTCACAATTAATGATCTTAATCCACACCATGGAACATAATTAATTCTCCATTAATTATCTCACATATCCAAACATCATCTCATAATTAATTCCCTCTGATTGATTATCTCAAACACAACCTCATTCTATATTTTAATTACAATATTCAAAAACATAAAAAAATTCCCAAAACAATTATCTATTACCACAACCCCTTAGATCCATGATTAAATCGTCAATTAATCATCTATATCTTCAAATAATCAACAAGTCAAAGAACATTCTTAATTAATCCAATTTAAGAATTCAATTACCAAGGAATTCTTGGAATTTTTCAATCTCACATACACATATCAAATCCATGAATATGGGAGTTTGATTTATACCACCAACCTTGGTTTGTTGATGGATGTTAGCCCAAACAAATCCCAAAAATCCAAGTGGCACAACAACATCAATCAAGATATAGATATAAATTTCTAAATCCAATATTATGATCAAAATATTGATGATATTTAAAATATAGATCTATATCCACAATCCTAGATCTAGATCTAAACACATAAGTTTCAATCCATGGAAATAGTGGAGAACTTCCATGAAAAGTTCAAGGAAAGATAGAGGAATAAACCAGAGAAGAATAAAGATGAAATCCACTTACCATGAAGAAAGAAGATCTTCTATTTGGGGATTAGATATTGAAGAATATTATTTGAATCATCTTGTAATCCCTTTGGAAGGCTATGGGATCAACTAGAGTTTGTCAATCCTAATCCTAGGACGACATAGAGGGGTCTCATGCGTATGGGTGATTGAAAAACTAATTTTCAGATAATTAAACATGTTTTCATGGTTTACTGGGCAAGGACGCATGGTTAGTGTAAACCGTGTGCCAACCGTGTGGACCTCTCTGTCCAGGTTGGCACGGTTTACAAAGATACCTAGGTTTAGGTGAATAGTTTTTCAAACTGTGCAAAACCCTATGTCGATTCATTTTTATTAAAAATTCACCCAAATGCACCCCCAGCCATAAATCCAAAGAATATCTACTTCAAAACCACAAAATTACGTACAAAAAGCACTCTAGAAGACTCCAGAAAAGGTAGAGATCTTATAATATCTCCACCTTACAATAGCTCATCCTGGAGCTACACTCCTGAAATTAAATAAGATTTTATGGTAAAGTGATTGGACCATTGAGTCCTCATTGATGCTTCTTGGTCCCATGTTTCCTGTTAAATACTTCCATGTTTCCATAACAAACAAAATAGCAGCACAGTCTTTCCCTGCAACACTTTATCACTGAGACCCAATAAATGTATTGGAAACTCCTCAAAGGATGCATCAATCTCCAGGTCAACCTCATCCACATCGATCACATAAGAAAGGTGGCACTGAAATTCTATGGCAGAACCAATTTGTATTCCACCAGCTTGATTCAATACACTACCTCAAACAATCCTACAAACATGGGTACCAACATTCCCTCCCTCAATATCTTACTATGACCCATACTAGGAGACACCTGAAGGAATATATGATCTCCCTCCATAAACTCTAGGGGTCATCTCCATCTATCAGCATATGACTTCTACCTACTCTGGGCTATAGCCATACATTTTCAAATAAAATTCACCAGCTCTGATTTATCTTACATGAGACTCAGTCCCAACAACAAAAACTCAATCACATATAACCAACATAGAGGAGACCTACCAGGTCTACAATAATGTGCCTCATATGGTTCCATCTGTATAGTTTATGGATAACTCTTGTTATATGAAAACTACACTAAAACCAAGTGCTTCTCCCAAGAACCATCTAAGATAAGAACACATTCTTGCAACATATCATCGTACACATATATATAAAATTAGATCTTCCCATCTATATTTCAGTGGAAATCCATACTCAACAATACCTGGGTGTTGGGATCCTTCTGTAATCCATGCACGATTTGTATGTTAAAGTGCGAATCATGATCTGAAACTATAGTTGTGGAACCCCATGCAAATGAAATATCTCTTAAACAAATAGTTTCCACAAATTTTCTACTTTGATGGTTTCCTTGATAGGAAATAAATTTTATACCATCATCCATTGATCCATAATGACCCAAATATCATCATTCTTCCAAATTTTATTTGGAATACCTACCACAAAATCCATAATCACATTGTCTCACTTACATTGCATAATAGGAAACAATTGTAATATACCTACGGGTCCTTGATGCTTTTCCTTCACCTGATAATAGGTGAAACATCTTCTCACAAAACATAATATCTCGTTTTTCTTTCTTGGACACCAAAACTATCATCAATGGTCATGGTAGTTGTTTCACCCTAGTATGTACCATCGACTTCGTGGCATGAAATTATCACATGAGATAATCTCACATACTCATAGGAACCACAACCCATTTTTTCACATAGATGACTTCATCCTCATATATCAATCAGTCAGAAGGTGTCTCCCCATATTCAAGGATTTCCAATAATTATAAACACTCATAATCCTTGTACTTTATGTCCCTGATCTTTCTCAATAGTGTAGATTGCACTACTACTAATACAAGATTCATCTTCTCCCGACTCTCCTAAATTACCACTTTCATTTCCATCAGAAAGGTCATCATCTTCCACTCAAAACGTGAATAATGTATCAACTGAGTCTGAGTTTTCCTACTCAAGGAATCATCCCCAGTATTCGACTTTTCATTTGTGTATGCTAGTTCAAAATCAAAGGACATAATTTACTCTACCTATCGTTGCTGATGATTCAAATCATAATATGAAAAAATATTCATCAATATTTTGTGATGTGAAAAAACTATAAATTTTTCGCCTAAAAGATAGTGTCGCCAACACTTAGGAGAATAATCCCTGGAAACCAACTCAAGTTCATTCATAGGGTAATCACGTTCATGTTACCCCTATTTTCAAGACACATATGCTACGTCTCGATCTCCCTATGTCAACATAGATTTGAGTCTAATCCAAAAAGCATCAAAATACACCATTTACCCCTCACATGACTTATGTAAGATCAAAATTGTTGCTGATTTCAAGGGCTTATTCAACTCTTATAAATCATTCTTTCTTGCTTCCATCCATTAAAAAATCACCCCTATTTTTGTCAAACAATAAAGAAGTTATTCCAATCGTAAAAATTCTTGGGATACTCCCAAGAAAACACTACTTGAACATTCTATGACTCCACAAGAAAACCTTCTTCCAAGATGACGTGTCCCGAAAAGTGTACCTAATCAACCCAAAATTAACACCTAGATATCTTGGAATATAACGAATGTTCTACTAATGTACACAAGAAAATTTCAAGATGTTGGGGGCTAACCATCTTAAGACTTAGAGTAAACTATGATCGCATCCAGAAACACCACCACTAACTGATCCAGGTACAAATGATTGAACTTTTTCATCATGTCCATAAATATTACGGGAGCATTTATCAACCCAAACGGCATTATAAAAAACTCATAAAGTCCATACCTTTTGCTGAAAGAAGTCCATGATATATCAGAAGTCTAAACTCTCACCTGATGATACCATGATCTCATATTAATCATTGGGACCACACAATCCCCCTTTAGTTGGTCAAATAGATCATCAATACGTGGAAGAGGATATCAGTTCTTCACGGCGATTTTATTCAACTTCTTGTAGTTGACACAAAAATGTAATCCTCTATCAACCTTATTTGAAAACAACAGAGGTGATCCCTAATGCGACATACTTGGATGGAAAAACCCTTTATCCTTATACTCCTCCAAATATGTATTATGATCTTAATGATCATTCAATGCCATTCTGTAAGGTGAAATAGGAAATGGAGTATCCCCCGACATGAGCTCAATACTGAATTCCACATCTCTCTCAGGTGGAAACCCTAAGAAGTCTTTATGAATAATATCATGGAATTCTTCCACAACTGGGGGAATGTTGTCTTTATACTACTTCCATAATTGAGAAAAATATGAGAAAGTTGGGATGTGATCTCCCCAAGTTTCTATGTAATTGGCCCTACTCTTCTTGAATGGATATTTTATTCTATGTGATGAACATACTGGTCAACCTTATGTGACACAATGGTCACTCTCCTATGGTAACAATCGATGTGGGATTGATATGAAACTAGTAATTCCATACCCATAATTAGGTCGGAGACCATCATATCAAGGAAAAAGATATCCCAAAGAACACGAAACTCTCTAATCCCTAGTGAAAAACCCATGTATAAAGACATTTCTCTAGAACATGTCCCTAACAGTGTATTGATATTCATTACTCCTCCAACATACTCAACCTACAGGATCAAACTATTTACATGATTTTCAAATATAAAGGAATTAGAGTCACTAGTAGCAAACAAAGAACTATCTAAAGTAGAATCTACTAGAATAGTACCTCTCACTATTGATGCCCCATCCTATCATTCCACAAGTGTAGGCTTCACTGCATGTAACTATCCTACCCTTCTTCCATGTGCAGTAAAATGACTCCCCTAAGTAATACCACTCTACTGATACAGGTGATCATATCCTAATGTACCACATCCACTACCACTACCTCCTCTACTAGTAGAACTCCTGCTGCTTGACCGATATGGTGGAGAAGACCACATTCCAACACTCTGACTCTACGCAAATACTTCCTCAACACCATCAATTCACTTCTTCCTGCATAACTTCTATAGGTTCCCCATCTTACCATGAAACCGAAACTCCACTCGTTATTGAGGAAAATATGTGTGATATTATCCCATCTAACCGCATTAATGGAAAAGCAGGTGAGTAAGATCCTGTTCAATTATTCCTTCTAATTTTCCACCTTGCTTTCCACTATCTTGACTATGGTTCTCATAACATTGCTTCTTTCTCTTGGAAGGCGTACTCCAACCTAATCCAGTGATAGCTACCTATCCAATACTGTAATCCTTCTTCAAGTTCCCCTCTGAAATGAGAGACTGATTCAACAGTTATGAGAACTTTTTCAGCCTAATGATATTCAAAAGAGATTTAGTTTCACACCTAAGTCAGTCCTGAATTCATTTTTATAAAGACGCCTCATCTTCTGACAACACTGGAGAAAAACATAGTAAATTTGTGAAACCTTTGTCATAATCTATTATGGAAATTCTTCCCTAGGTCAAATTCATAATCTATAAATCCTTCTCCTTTCTCAGTCTCTTTTTATAGATGTGTTCCAATAACTTTTTCTGAAAGCCCTTCCATAACATATCATCAGTCTGTTCAGATCGTACCTAAATGTCCCACCTATGCTTTGCTGACCCCTATAGCATATAATCAGTCTCCTCTTATCCAGAGTCTACAAATGGTCAATTATCATCTCTATTGATTAAATCCATAATTCATCTCTCTCCGATCCACCATCTCTATTAAAAGTTGGATGGTGTTGCAGTTGAAAATCCATTGTCAACTCAGACATGATTTTTAGAACCCGCCCTAGGTCTCTATCCCTGAATTGCATGAAATGAGAAATGCTCTCTTAAAACTACTCCCCTACCTCCTCTACTTGAACTAGTGGTGAATAATGTTTCCTTTTTGGAAATTTGTTCTGGGCCATACCCCTCGGTCTCCCTCTCAATAAGCATCGTGGAGGCATATCTCTACAAACCCAAACACATATCTTAGGACTAATAACAAAACCTTATAACATTTACATAACAGTAGAAAGAAACATGACAAGTTAAAAACTTTACTCTCCCCCTTTCTCACTATATAGTCAACACCGAGGTCTTATCACTACCACTAACCATCCTAATCATAGGTCTTGGTTAACAAGTGTTTGCACATTATCATTAATTAATTCAAACAACTAATTAATTACATCTTCTCAAATTAATTATCTCATCTGTTAATTAATTAATTCCATCTCATTATTCATGTATCTCATTAGAAACACATATATTCTAATTTTTCTTCATTATTTCAAGCTCACATTAAGGGAAAATTGTTCAAGTTAAACAACTTACCCATAACATATTTTCACAAGATTGCCTAAAATTATTCTTGTCACAATAAATCTGTGTTCCTAGAATGATGCATGTAGACTCAAATATCATGACTCTTTAGGTAATGAATCAATGTTCCACAATATTCAAAAAAAAGATCACATCACACCACAAGTTAGTCACCCAATGTGAAATAATATCCTACAATAAAAACAATCAATAATCACAATAATCCCACCCTAAGTATCTAGATTTCCCCATGTACACAAGTTTGCAACTCCCATGCATGAGATCATTATTATGCCCCAATTATTCATTTTCTCTTGTCTACCTATAACAAAATAGTAGGACAAAAGAATATGAAATAACATAAAACGACTCTGATACCACAATGTAATGTCCAAACCTAGGTGCCACTAAACGATGACCCAAGACGTTCGATCACATGCCCTCAAGCACGACTTTCCATACACTAGAGGGTGATTACTAGAAGAAAGGGTATGGTAATGAAGTCATGGGGATATTATACCCAATTTTATCAGAATAAACCACAAATGAAAGAAAACAACAATAAACAAGTACGGAAGAATATAATAACCAGAACAATAACAAGTCACATGACAGTCAAAACTAAAAATAATATATACAACTAAAAAAGGGAAACATGCTATGAAAATTAAAGTGTGATGTTTCTACAATGAAAATAATGATAATGGCACATTTACTCCTTAGAGGGTCCAAAACCACATCTAGTTCCCTCACCCATGATCCATTATAAAATAGAAACATATCCTAGGGTGTTTCCCTTATCCTATCCTGCGACAACAAAGTCTTCTTAGGTGCCCATCATGCGGCCCGAATAGGGTGTGAGTAAACCTCAGTAGGCCAACACCAATGGTGTCTAAAACAAGTCAAGTCAGAACACAGTGTATGTAATTCAATGTAGTAATAAATAAAATGCATAATTAAATAGTTATCACATTTTCATCTATTCTTCAATCATCAAATTAGACCCGATTTCAATCTGTGTCTCCCATTTAAATCGTAATTCATTGTTATCATTCCTTTGGTGTTGAAAACCATGTTAAAAACCCCAAATCTCATTAGGTTTAGATCTCCATGCCTAATACCCCAAATCTAATTTGGTGCATATTTCCATATCCTGCACCCCATAATACATGCTCTTGGTTAATTATTTGGGTGGGACACCGGTCCATGTCCCAACATCTAAATTGTTCTAGAACACTATGTCTAGCACCCACATTCTCAATAATTTAAGTCATTAATTAAGTCAAAAGAATTAATCACATAATTTCCTTAGTAATCAATTGATTAATTAAACATATCACAGTCTATTATTTAACCAAAAAATTAACTAAGTCACAACCCATTAATTAATTCATAAATTAATTAAACAATCAAAAAAATTATTCTATAATTAATTATTCACAATTAATTATCCAAACCAAATCTCAACTTTTCATAATCAATATCATAGTTAATGATATTAATCAACATCATGGAACATTATTAATTCAACATTAATTATCTCACATAGCCAAACATCATCTCAAAATTAATTCCCACAGATTAATTATCTCAAACCCAACCTCATTCTAAATATCAATTAAAATATACTAAAACATAAAAAAAATCCCCAAATAAGTTATTTATGTTTTCATCCCCTTAGTTCTATGATTAAATTATCAATTAATCGTGTATATCTTCAAATAATCAACAAGTCAAAGAACAATCCTAGTTACTCCAATTTAGGAGATCAATTATCAAGGAAATCTAGAAATTCATCAATCTGATATACACATATAAAATATGAGAACACGAGAGTTTTTATTAGACCATATACCTTGGCTTTTTAGGAATGATAGCCCAAAAGAAATCCCCAAAAGTCGAGATACACAACGACATCAATCAAGATCTAGATCTAAATTCATAAACCCAAAATTAAGGTCAAAAGCATCATGATCTTGCAAATCTAGATCTAGATCCACAATCCTAGATCTAGTTCTCAACCCATAGGTCTAGATCTATGGATATAGTTGAGATCATCCATGAAAATATCAAGGAAGGATAGTGGAAATAATAGGAGAAGCATTGGGAGGAAATCCACTTACCATGAATAGAGAATATTTTCAATCAGTGTTTTAGATATCAAATAACTGTGCCCTAATCCCCTTAGAATCCCTCTAAAAGGCTCTAGGATCACCTTGAATTCTTCAAGCCTGAGCCAATATTGAAATATAGGGGTCTTGGGGGTTTAGTTTATTTAAAATCTATTTTTCAGATAATTAAAAATCATGCACATGGTTTCTTACCTAGGGGATATAGCTAGGGTAAACTGTGCACCAACCATTAGGACCACTCTATCTAGGTTTGCACAACTCTCACGGTTACCTAGGTTTAGTTGCACGGTTTCTCAAATCATATGAAAACCGTGCACATCCTTAAGTTAGTTAATTTTTCATAAAAATGCACCCAAACACACCAAAAGCCTCAACTCCAAAACAAAGGTACTTAAAAACCTAAAAAGTACCTTCAAAACACATCTGAGATGACTCTACAGAAGGATGGGGACTTAAACATAGTATCATTTCTCATTGAAAAGAAAAGAAATTTGATGTATTGAAAAAATAAAATATAGAAGAGGTGGGGGACCATTGTATTGAAAAGAATATTGATTAATATTGAGAGGAACACATTTGAACCATTATTTTTTTAGAGAATATTGAGGGATGGTGAGATTGATCGTGAATTAATTCTAAATGGATTTGGAGTGGGGAAGAATGTTGTAATGGGTGGGTGTTTATATTTGAGGAGGGAGGTATTTTTGGATTAAAATATTTATTATTTTGTTGTTTAGGCCAAATAAGTTTGTGTGAAATTGTACCCCAAAAAAGTTTATTATTATTTAATTTATATTTGATAATGTTAAATTTAAACCAATTCAAAACCGAATGGAACCTCACAACCACTCTTTTAATGTAACTAATAAATAAAATATTTTACTTGGATAAAAATTATTTTTTGTTCCAAAATATCAAATATAAATTTATATATTCAAATTATTATTTTTAAATTATTTATTTCAGTCATTAAATTTATTTTGATTTTAAAATACGTTTTATATATTTTTAGTCCCTGATTATAACATGATGATTTTATAGAAGTTACAGTATTTTTTAAAACTGTATTTTTATTATTCACCAAAAAATAAGATACTTCAAAAAATCCCAAAAACCCATCCTATGTTAATTTCAATTTGATGATTCCAAAAATGAAATTATTTTTATAAAATTAAAAATATACTATTTAGGAATTTAAATTTTAAATAAAATATTTGAATACATGGAAGAACAGTTCATTTAGAGTTATTTTTTTCCTTTTTATATTAGTGGTTACATTTATATTCTTTATTACCTATTTCTAATTAAATTATTAATAATTAATTTTTTATATTTTTAAGACATGTATTTTATGAAATTTTTATTCTAATTAAATGTAATTTATCATTTAAATAAATAATGAAGAAAGCGATTTTATGGTAAGAATATTTATACAATATGATGAAAATAAAATTTCATTGACCATTTTTGTTTTATAAAAAACATTTTTAAAAAATTAAAAACATTTTTTCATATAATAAACTATACATGATAAGAACTAATTTTTAAAATAAAAATAATAAATATTTCATAATTTAAATTTATTATAAAATTTTCTACATAATGTTTAGAAAAGACAATTTTCATAAGTAAAATAAATACATAGAATGTGATAAAAAAGTTTAGAAATTAAATGTTATATAATATAATTAAAAATAAATGAAAAAGTATTATTTTAGTGTAAAATATTTATTTAACCATTCATCAAACATTTTTCATAATTTTTTTATGGAATTTCTTTCAACATGTTAAAACATTGTGACATTTAAAACTTGTATCATACTATTTTATACATTAGATTAAAATGAGTTAATTTCTCTGATGGTAAAAACATAAAATAAAAAATTAATATTGTTATAAAAATATATATGTAAAAATAATAATGAATATAGTAAAAGAGATATAATTAGATGAAAAAATGATAAAAAAGAATCATTACACCATGTGGGAATGTGGTTAGTGCTGAAATGTTGTCGTCTTTCAATGGTGGGTTCATGATCCATAACCTCACTTAATGCGACATGTTATCTCCCAACCCATGGGATTGCGTTGTTCAAATAAGGATTTTTATTAAAAAAATCATAAAAATCGAGGAATATATAATAAAATAACTTGGGTGATTAGTATGTATATAAATTTTTTGTTTATATTATTAAAATAATAAAATTAATTTATCATTTAAATATATAATTTACCAAAGAAAATGTAGAAACATTTATTGGTTAAACATCATGGTTGTTACATTGTACCCCCTAAAATATTTTTTTGTTCATAATTTTAATTTCTCTAACTATTTAAAACTTGTGAGGTTGTTATTAATATAGTCATGACTCGTGATATAAGAATTAAAAGTTTCTAGAGACAAAAATCTCTCAAATTCATTTTTATGATCTTATTTTCAACCAAATAATGAAAAAAGGTGTTATGATAACAATTTATAAATACTATAAAAATGAAAATCAATCATAATATGTGTTTTCCAATAAAACTTCACTTCGTTACTTGATATATTCAGTTTAATTATGAACCTATAACTCTCCTTTAATTCAACTATTACTTTCTTAAGTTTCATCCTCTTAATATCAAAAACCTAATCCACAAAAATAAATCACCCAAAATTTTAATGATCTTTCTTACCATATTTTAGACCCAAAAATCAAGGAAAAATATGCTCCCGAACTTTTTTAAAATTATAATCCAAAAAAAATATTAACCACATTCAAATCAATATAATACTAAATCTATATACCCCTTAAAAATAAACAAATATTTTACCAAAACAACTTGAATTTCAATGATATAAAATCACTCCTCAAGCCTAAGGGATATCTACACCTAAAACAAGTATTTTTCATATAAACTAACATGATTCAAACATAATATCACTAATTATATTAATATCCAATCACATAAGACTACAAAAGTGGTTTCTTACTCAAATATTATCCACAAATAATGACATCTTAATCTGAAACATAATATGTACCCTAATCTAAATCGAAAAAGATCCCCAGACTCACTCCCAAATCTTGTTCTAAAAACACAATCATTTCCATACATACATTGAAAATGACTAAAGGGACCGAAACATAAACATAAATAATTAAATTATAAATAAAAAATGTTTAGTTAGTTATATACTCAAGACCTTTTAGGATTATAATTTTAGATAATTATAAAAAATCATTCACTAAAAATTATATCATTCCCATCCAATGGGAATTTTTTTCAAAAGAACAAGGATTAATTATTTTTAGAATACATCTTTAGTACCTCCATTAAATTATCCATACATGACATCATTCTTGACCCATTTCACTAAAAAATCAACTTCGTGACATGGGAAAATGAAATATAATATGGGGTATGCTCAAACACTCAATACGGGTAAACGTAATTGATAATAATCAATAATAAATAGAATGAAAAAGTAAGATATGTGGGAAGGAGAAAAACATCAAGGTGAAATTAAGTAATTTAAAATAATCATAACCAATACAACATAGATCATAAGACATGAATCACAATATAAGGCTTTTGGGATAAAGAATTAGATATCATAAGATCATAGTTTCACGAGAATGTGGAAATGCCATAATGTATGTGGTAATCATTAGAAAATTGCATGGAGTGTTTCATATGTATAATAATTAAACATAATTACTTTGTGAAAAAACTCCACACATAATTTTTGAATGCAAATACCATTAGGTTTTTTCATTCCCTTTATGTACATATTATTAATTTCTAAAATGTGAATGAATCTGGAATCAGGTTCACACATAATTCACATAATCCCATTAGCCAATACATTAGAGTAAAATATAATTCTGACCCCATCAGTTATTATATTATTTTATGAATGTGTTCACCATATAAATAAGAGACATTAAAATTACCTTGAATTCACAACATGGTTGTCCTATAAAATTAGAAGACCATCTAAAAAAGTATCTATAATTTAAATACCCTTAAATGAATATAATTAATCATAAAGGTATTCACCCCAAATAAAATAATCATTATATGGTCAATCAGATAATTTCCTCATTCCAAAAAATATAATGGTATCTTAATGAACACCATTCAATTAGAGTAAGGGGTAAAGGTTATCATAATGGAAAAGAATTAGAAGTAAGTTTATATGGGGATGTTGATAAGGTAAGATAAAAATGGTGAAGTATCATTCCTCACATAGATATTTTTTTACATCATAGTATATGCACATAGGAACATGAGTATGAATACAAAAAATAAATTCAAGAGAATTTTGTAGTGGTAGATGACACAATCCCAAAGTAAAAGTTGATTGATAAAAACCCTTTTGAAAAAGTAAGGTAGTAAAAGAAAATCCATAATGGAGGAAATGAGACCATTAATTCAATATAAATTTATGGAATACAATATGATAAACATTTATAAACTTATATGTGATCTATCAAAGAGAATATTCTAAATTAAAGAGCAATACCTGAAAATAAACCATTATATCATTAGTGTCATTTGAATCAAAAATGAATTAAATAGTGAATAAGAAATGAAAAACAAAATACTTCTAGTAAATATTCAATCATGATATATTATATCAATGGGGTAGTATATATACCTTATAGAATAAGAAAGCTAAAAAATAAAAAACTGGCTCAAATAAGGGAAATTGGGATGAAAACCCATTACCTTAGATTTCATTACATTTCGTCAAATTTTACCCTATGGTATAATAAAATAATATTCATTAAAAAATTAATCCACAACTAAATTATATTAATTTAATATTTCATAAATACTTATAACCATTATAATATTTTTATTATTATTTTGTTTTAAAGTAGAATGGTTTAAAGACATGTTTTCTTTTAAATTATCTCTTTTTTTATTTTGTTTATTTGGAAATTTTTAATTTAATGATTTTGTACAATTAATTTAAAAATTATATAATAAAATAAATAAACTTATATTATGTAATCTACACAAACTATAAATTTAGGTGGTATCAATTGGAAATAATCCTTGATTATGGTTTATAAAAAGGTCATGAATTATACAAAGTATATAACTTTGGATTTTCAAATCGGGTGTATGGTTGGACTCACTTTTCATGCACCAAGTGAAGGTTGAGTTAATACACCACAAATATTTTTCACTTTTATTTTTCAAAGAAGAATCAAATAGAGGTCCTATATCCACTTTATTGTAACTAGATATAGATTACATTTCTACAAAACTGCACACTCTTTACTTTATCAAAATATTGGGATGATTGTGGCTATGGGGTGTTTGAGAATTATAACAACTTAAAAAGATAGTATAATGAAATGTAATGGTGATATATCATTGAAATTACTATAATTAATTTATAATTATGAATAATAATATCATTTTACATTTAAAAGAAAAATAATTGGAAATAATGCAAAAATAAAGGGTAGAATAGATTAAGAACACTTACATTATAATATAGCTTCTTAAAGCTTCTAAAGAATTACTTATATCCATATAAAATATCTAATGAGACTAATTATATAGGGAATAATAGGGACTTTTTTCTTCATATATTAATTATTTAAATTAACAAGAGAATGGGTTGGTGGTTATATTTTAGTAGGGGTATTTTGGGTTGAAATTTAGATATTTTTTATTTAAGACAAGTATATTTTTTGGGAATTCATTTCCATGAAATTAATTGGATTATTATTACAAATAACATTTAAATTATATTTAAATCAATAAAAAACTAAAGGGAAACTCCCAAACACTCAATTAAATGAAAAAATATCAAAAGTTGTTTCATTGGGGTAAATTGTAATTTATGTTCCAAAATGTCAAATATACGCTTCTATATTCAAATTAATATTTTTTAAGTCATTATTTTACTCCATAAATATTTTTTTTAAATTAACGGTTTTTAAAAACTATTAATAATTATATAATGATTATTTCAAAAAATTAATTTTATTTTCAAAAAAAAATTACTATTTACCCAAAAAAACATATTCTTTACAAAAAATCTAAATGTTATATCTAATATAATTTTAATTTTTTTATTGAAAAATTATTTATTTTCATATAATTAATATTCTAAAATTTAGTGATTTATCTTTATTATAAAATCATATAATATGTGGAAAAAGGATTTATTATGAATAAAAACTATTTCTTTTTTATGAGTGATAACAATTGTATTTGATATTATCTCTTGTTTATTATAATAATGATAATTAGTATTATATAGTTTGAAAAAATATAATTTTTTTGAAATTATTCTTCAAATTAAGTGGAATTTAGTTTTTTAAACATATCATGAAAATTGTTTTATTATAAAAAACTATATACAATGTGATCAATATTAAATGATAATGACCAATTTACATTTCTTCAAACTGAATTATCATAGTTTTATAGCCATTTTTTGTAAATAATAATATATAAATAATATTAATTACATTTGAAAACAAAAATAATGATTATTTTATAATGTTATTTTATTATAAACCTTTTCAATTAACTTTTTTAAAAAAATATTTTTAGAAAAAAAATATATACATAAAATGTGATAAAAACAATTTTGATCTTAAATGAGCTATAATTTAATTAACATATCATTATAAAGTATTATTTTAGGATAAAATTATATATAATCATTCATCATATTTTCCCAAAAAATAATATAATGCATTAATATTAATATGTAACAACTTTGTAACTTTGAAATAATGTATCGCATTATGTCTACCATTATATCATAATGACATAATTACCATGATGGTAAAAATTAAAACAAAAAATTAATGTAGTTTTAAAAATTTATATTTTTATATAATATTGAATAAAGTAAAATATATTTATGTACATATATAAATAATGAATAATAGAAGTAGAATTTATAGCCCTATGGTAGGTGTTTACCACTATTATTGTTCTGAAATGAGTTCAAACCCCATAGCTTCATCAGACGTAACGAGTTGTTTTCTATCCTGTGGGATTCCCTTCTAATAATAAAAAATTTAATTAATAAAATTACATTATACTTGAGATATATATAATCAATCAAATTAAGTGATAAATGTGTGAATAAATGTTTTTTTAATATTACTAAAATTAATTAATTCATTTAGAAATTATATTTATAATTTAAAAAATAATGGTTATAAAACATATTTCTTAAAAATCATATATACTATAATAATACATCTAACTCAACATCATATTATCTCTTTATGATGACATCTATTACCACATGTTGATAAGTAGAGAGATAATTCAATGTGAAGAATATAATTTGACTCTATTATTTTTATAATCTATATTCCACTATTACTAAAATAAATCATCCCAATATGACCCCATCTAATTAAATTGAAATTTTTCATTTAATTTTCCTTTGTTAAAACCTCTATCTCTCTACCAGGACATCAAAATAAATCAATTATCTTTGATATTTATGTTCTTCCATATTAATCCTACAGTTTATCCTACTATTCAAGTCTCGTGACTTAATAAAATATACCACTAATATATGAATTCCAAATTTTCCATTAACTATAATCCATTAGATAACTATTATAAATTCTCATTTTACCATGTCAATTATAATCCAAAAATTAATTCACCAATTTAACCACAATAATTCATAACCATGAAATTAGATTTTTTTTTCACATGAATAACATCTGGTCCATCTTAGTAAATTAATTCCATTAATTTATCCCATGTCAAAAATAATAATACCCACTAATCAAA
This sequence comes from Viscum album, assembly GCA_963277665.1. Taxonomy (NCBI): domain Eukaryota; kingdom Viridiplantae; phylum Streptophyta; class Magnoliopsida; order Santalales; family Viscaceae; genus Viscum; species Viscum album. The sequence goes on along the minus strand of OY728159.1, from coordinate 1,754,310,591 downwards.
TGAAAAAAAATATAATTAAATAATTAAAAAATAAGTATAAATTTAATTTTTCTGTGGTAACGACCTTAAAATAATAAACTAAGAAATCACTCCGCAATATTTAATGAAACATTAAATAAAAATTTTGTTATAATTATTCTGATAATTTTTCTTTTCCCCCAAAAATTTTAATTGAATATATTGTACTTAGAAAGATCATGTCACTATTGTTTCTTGTGAGCTTCTTTCTCTAACGTTCCCTTCTAGATTTTTCTATGTTACACAAATGATTAAACAAAAAAGAATTAATTCTCCTCTGAAGTATATCACTTCATTATTATTAATTTATACAATCTAATAATAAAAGTCTTATAAATTCCTAAATAACTAAATTCCAACTAATAAAAATTTGATAGGTCCTATTAATACTTCATTGAATATAAAACATGAAACATATTATATTTATCAACATACCACTGTAGAAAATATAATTAATAAGACGCATTCCCATTACATTAAATGATTTCAAAATATCTTATATATCTATGTGCCAAAATTCTTGGTTTCTTAATTTAATGATGTATTAACTATAGAAACAATACATAGAATGCTCAATCATCAATTGTAAACACTAGTGGTCTACATACAACTTATGTCACCTTTGAGATATTATAAAACTTTTTTGGGTTAGAAGACTATGATATGTCATCTCTAATAATAAACCTAGTCCCAACAGATTCCTTCTAGCTACCTCAACCAAAAATATAGTTTATTGATGTAATTTTTAATAAAATTCATCAGAAATATATATCTGGATTGATATTAGAAAACTATTTTTATATAAAATTCATTTAATGTAATTTAATCCCCCCATGTTCTCCATAAGTCTAACATACAACCTCAAATCATGTCTTAAAAAGTTTGTATAGTCCATTATGATTTCTCTTTCACCTATGGATGATGTGATATACTCAACTTTAACTGAGAACCAAGATCTCCTTACAACCGTCTCAATAAAAATGAATTTATGTTCCTGGACATATATAATGAATAATGAACTCTATAAAACATTATTATTACATATACATAAAACTTAATAGATTCAACCACTGAAAATGTATTCCATATTGATTTTAAGTTACATAATTTTATAATTTGATCCACAATATCAATGAAATTTTAGTGATTATATGTTGACCTTGGAAAATAATACAAAATAAATCTCAATATCCTCCCATTTCCAAGTCGATATAGGTAGTGGTCTGAAAATTACCATGGGTTACTGAAGCACCAAATTCAACTATTTTCAGATCATACATCAAGATAGAAAACTCATTATATCCTTTTTCACTTCTTCAAACCAAAAATATAATCATATGTTAGGATATAAACTTATTATACTATCATTAATAGTGAAAGTAGATTTATGAAATGACATCATATCCTCTTTCTTAAAAATTTGTGGAACTGATATCCTATCCTTGAAATAGTGCATCAAATCCATTAGTAGACTACTCATCAATAGTATCTATTCAATTTAGGGTGTAGAAATCATCTTACATCCTGTATTGTTTTATTGTCCTTAATCTTCTCAATATAAAAGTGTATAAGTAATATAAATATGATATAATAACATAAAACTTATACATTTATGAGATTCAATATGTATATCCACTATTAACCTCATATGTTTCAACTAATATTCTGATTTCTTTAAAACTTCAGTCTTTATACTCTAGTTATACACTACAAAATTACTATTTCATGGTGTATAATCCAAATTGATTGTAAAATTATATTATTAATCAACCTATATTAATTTCATTATATTGAAATATCATTGAGGTAAAATATAATTTAGACTCTTATGATTAGGATACACTAAAAACGTCATGATAAATAGATAGTGTATCCATATATTAAAAGCATAGATAACTACCACAAGGTAAAATATTTGTGTTGAATAATGTTTCTCATGTGTTTATGATTTCCTTGATCTATACACCACTATAATTTCCTATTATATCTATACACTTCCCCAAATACCCAATGTATCATAATACATTGATTACCCTTTGTAATATTTATGTAATATTAACATCTGGGGACTAGTCAACCATTTCTCTAGTTCATGAAAATAAACTATAGACCTATCACTCAAATAAAACATCACATCCTTGTTATTCAATGCCAACATCAATTATTCCAGTTTTGAGATATTTTCATTCAATCATATGTAATATCTTTGTAGTTTTTGAAAACACTTTAGCATAAAAAAAATTTCAAGGCACTCACAAGACATTACTTCTCCCACCTTCTCCATGTCCAAACCAATTTCATTCTCAAAGATAATATATAATAAGAAATTTACCCCTTTGATCCAAAATTATCTTTTTGATAACTATTAACAGAACTAGTGGTTTCATAATATCTCTTGGAAAATTCTTAATTTCCTTTTACTCACTTCCTTTGAACTTTATTAAACCTTGATATCATCCAAAAAATACAACTATAAATGATTAAATCTATTTTGGAAAGTTATGATTCATTAGGGAAATGAATAAAATTGGGAAATTATTAACCCCAAATATATTTACCAAAAACACATAATGAATAGTTCATATTCTAAAATCTATCATTCGAATTCCATTACACTTCACCCTCAAGAGGTGTTACCCAAACCATATGAAAATATTTGAAAACAATTTATCAAAAGAAAATTAATATGTGGTAAAGGATGATTACATTTCATTATCACTTATTTTATCTTTAGATAATAAATAATTATTATCATAACCTACCATCAACCATCTTATAAAAAATAAATAGTTCTACCCATGGTGATATACTTTATTAGTTATATCATTTTCCCTCTAAATAATCCATTTGAGATTGAAATTATTTTTGTTCTATAGGTTCCATGTGATACTAAGGTAATGAAATTTTATTTTTATATAATAATAAGTTAATTAAGAACACCACATATACCATTACTGGTAGACTAGAAAAACACATGGGAAACATGTCTATGAAGTATTACACTACTAGTGTAAATAATTGATCATTATTTGTCTTTTGAAATATAAAACTCAACTCATTGATTTAGAGAGTTAGATCTCCATGATTCCAAAAAAAATCTTTATCAACGTATATAGATGTCCCACTGTCCAAAAAAGAGTGAAAACTCTCATTTGGTGTATAAAAGAAACTCTATGACCATAATAGTATATATTAGTATTGAAACATTCTAACCAATCCACTAAATTATGATATCATGTATTTTTTTCTCTAGAGAAAAAAACTCCATTATCTTTCTATATCACTAATAATAATATAATAAAAAAGGTTATTTAAATACATACATTATCCTTATTCCAATAGGTTTCTCATTCTTCATAGAATAAGACATTACTTCCATATGTAAATTCAACAGATCTAATACCCATGTAAATATGAATGAATGAGATGAACCCGTATTAAACACGAATGAGATCATAGTATAAATAATAATTAAAGTACCAGATAATATAATAGGCCCTTATTTTACTTTTAATAAAACATTTTATATCCTGAAAAAACTACTACTAATTATTTTATGTATTAACCTTTTAACGGAAGCCAAAAATTAACAACTGGGGCTATATTTCAGCTTTATTTTTTCACATAACAGGCCCCATCAGTCCTCACATTTGGTTTAAATCTCTACCTATATATTCCCTATAGAACCTCTTTATATATTATATCTTCCAAAACCTAGGACACTACTTAGGTTTGTTCGGACAATCCATATTTGTGTGCAATGCAGAACCATATTGGAAGCATGCATGTTGTCACCTCCAAAAAGACAAATCCAATCTTAAAAATTTATTATAAATACCCCATATGTAAATTCATTTTCCTTTATCATTTATCTACTAGATAAATGTATTCCTTGACTATCTCAAGAATGAAAATATTTTAATACTTTAGTTTCCATCACATCTATTCTAATCATTATGATATTTTCAATATTATTTCATAGGAGGGTAAATCCAGAAATATAAATTATGACCTAATATCATTTCAAATAATCATCTCAATGTATTCTATACTTAATGTTTTCATTTTTAATAAAATTTTATACAATGTTCTCTAGCTCTAAAATGTGGTATCTATATTCTAACACCATCATGTTTTCTTATTCAATCTCTAGTGCCATTCAATATTTCTTTAGATTGAGGGGATCTAGATAAAATTGAATAAACATATTATAAAAGATGACCCATGTGAAATCCTCATTAAAAAATTAATCCACGACTATCTCCCACCACAAACAAGTCTATCCCTCCTATGTGTAAGTATAAAATACAACCTTTTATATATTTCGAGTATCAAATAATAGAAATATTTGGTTGATCCTTTCTAAAAATCTTGCACCTTCCTATACTCCACCATATCCTCTAAGTATAATAGGATTATTCTTTTAATGTTATAATGATTAATAAACATACTTAAACCACTTTTGATCCATTTTTACTATAGTTTCCTGATTGGATTATACCAATAAATTCAAGAGTTTGAAAAAACAATCTGCATCCACGTCATCTAGTTCATGAATGGTCATTGAAACATTTTTACTTCTTATAAATGATCAGTAAATATATGTTTTATAATTTCTACAATGCCTCAAAAACTATGATTAATTGATACACTATGTTTAAATACATTATAAAATCATCATGAACACTTTTACAACCCTAAACACAAAATTCTATCTATATCTATATAATGCCTTATTGATTTTGAGTTTTTTAAATTCAAAAGAAGTTTTATTTTTTGATCTATTGAGATTTTTTTTTGATATTCAGGATTAAAATTTGGAATATATATGTTTGGATATCTTTGAAAGGTGTTTTTTGTATGAGTATTGAGCCCTTTTATGTGTTATGGGTGTTTTGGAGGAAGCCAGTGAAGGCTCTGAAGGATGGGATACTACAAAATTGATATACCAACCTATAAACATTGTGAACAGGTGTTCACATCATGATATTATATGGTATATAGAGAGATCCTACCAACATATTATATCCATGAGATGAACCATGATTACATTGTGAAAGGCTTATTTATGATTTATTTTACAAAATAAATTGTATAATTGAAATAATATGTGTTTTACTATAACTAGGGGTGATTTTTATGTTATAAAAAAAGTTAATTATTTAATATAATATTTAATAAAGTATTTATATAAAGAAATTTTCTCAAATACTCAATATTTTAACAGTTAAACTTATTTATAACCAACCATATAAACATTTATCGTCAAATTTCATTGAATAAATAAGAACATGTAAATAAGTATAAAAATGGAAACAAAATCTTAATAAAACGTTCATAAATAATATTAGAATAATACACACACATTAACCATTAGTTTAATGGAAGAAAATATCCTTGACATTAGGTATCCATGGTTTTTGCAAAACCATAATGGTCTGTATTCATTAACTAAGGAATCCATCAATACAAAGATCAAATGTATGTATTTTTCTCTAAACATCAGAGCCCTGGATAAAAAAGATCAGTCATCTATATCATATTAAACCTTGGAAGCCCTTGATAATAACTGATTGGAAAAATTGAAATTAAAAATTGAAAACATCTTAATGAATTTACCAAATTTTATCATGATGATGCATTAGAAAAAAGATACTATAAAAGTTCGAATAGTGTTTATTCAAGTAAAAAGATATTAAAAAACATTTATAAGACATTTATATTATTAATTATAAAAAATATCTTATCCATGTACTTGAAAATATTCTTCATCATTCAATACAACTCTATTTATAGTCCTTCCTCTAATTGTAATATTATGAATATCATAGAGTTGGATGAAAATGCATTGGAAAAACTATTATTTACTTGAAATGGTTTAGTATCATGTTTTTATCTAATTTTTTATAATAATATATAATGGTACAGTGTATTTGAATTCTATATAGTATAATGAACAATTTCTGTCTTTTGGAATAGATTTATTTCATTATTCGATGGGTTTTGGAAATGTTCATCTAGTACACATTTCAATATATATCTGATAGAAGTTTGTCTTATTAAAATAGTAAAACTTCAATAGATGGACATCAAAATACTTAATTGGATATAATTTATAAAATATCAATTCTATGAACCTTAAATTAGTTTTCCATTGTAAATAGTATATTTATGTATAATTGGGAAATAATTCGTCCTATGAAAAGATTTTCTACATCAAAAAATTTTTTTTTCCTATATAAACATTCTTAAAATCATTTAGAGTATAAAAGTTATAAAATTAAAACCATTTAAATATGTGGTTTTTTATTTTTTTGAAAAAAATAGAAAACTTTTAATGGAAACTTTTGACTCAGTATAAAAGGGGGGGTCATACCCCCCCCCAACCCCATTTTAGTCAATCAACTGTATATTGGGAGGGCCATTGGATTAGAACCTCCCCCTCTATTCCACCCCTTATTCCCCATTATCTGGGGTGGTTTTGGTTGTATTCGAGTTGGATTTATAGGTATGTATCTCCCTTGATTCCCATTTTTTTCATTCAAAAGACCTAATTCAACAATGGTTTTAGCTAGTCTTTAGTTATTATTACACTGAATCATGGTGAAATTGTCTATGTGTTATATTAACTTCATGTATGGTGGGTATAGGAGGAACCATAAGGTTGATCTCACTCCATTAACATAGTTTTAGGTTGATGTTTTTCAATGTGCAGTCTTAATTTATTGTTTTACCTATATTTTTTTAAATTAACAGTTTCCTAGTAGCTTGTGGTTTGGATTTTTGGATGGGATGATTTCATGGATGCACCATGGACCATTTTTGATTTATTTGTCATGGTTTCAGTGTGATATTTGATCTCAATGGGTTTTTTGGAAACTATGAATGTATAATATAATTTAAATAATTAAATATATGTTTTTATATTTATTTATTTAATTTGTGTAACATGGGAAAATATATCTGGTTAGAGTACCAACTTTATGGAAGAATGGGTGGGTGTGGATGAGTTTGGAAAAATATTGGAATGGGTGGTAAATCTATTTTAGAGGTTGGTGACCCCTTTAATAAAAATTCATTTGGTTTTTTATGTGTGAGTTTTCTTACTTCAAACATATTTCATGTGACCAGTTAGATAGAGATGGACTAGGATTTGTTGAGAGAAAGATATGGGATGGTGTTGGTTTTCTATACTTTGATTATGTACTCTTTAACACTTGGGTGAATTGGGATTACCCCATAACTATGTATTCAAGGGGAGAGGGAATTGATTGAGATAAATATAGACCTATGTGTAGTCTAAAATATGAAATGTGATTTGAGTATCCTTGTATGAATTCCTCTATGTAATGTTGGTAGTGTACAAGAGAAGTCATCCTAGTGATGAAGAGTGATATGGATGAATGTATCATGCCTATTAATTGATTCCCTCCTCAGGGTTGTTCGATTCTTAGAGAGAATTGTGTGTTGTATGAGTCGTTTGGGACTAGATGATGTGTGATAGAAAAATTTACCTTTGGGTGATGGGATGAGATACCTCCCTTAAAATATATGAGATGAGACTCGGGTGTGGTCATGAGAATAACTATGGACTTGGCATGAGGATTACAAGGGGTCTTAAAGAGAGATGACTTGGGATGGTCCTCAATGTATTAGGACTGGGGTGGGATAATTTTATGGATAAGGATTATACTCCTACATATGAGGCTAGGATTGGAATAATCCTACAAGATATTCCATTACCTTGGGGTGACCAACATGATTTTATATCAATGATTACGGATTTTGATGGGTTTAGAGGACCCTATTTGTTTACTTGATAATAATAGGATAGGAACTATAAAGAGGAAGGCTCTCCAAGGGTTAGTCCTAGATGTGATATGCTAGTGAGTTTTATAGCGAGATGTGACCTATGTGTTTTTCATGTACACATGTGAGGTGACATATTATAGTGGGGAGAGGGTCTTAAGAACTTTCCTTATTATGATTGATCGAAATTAGTTACACTTTCAAGAGATGGAGTCAGTATTATACATGATTTATGGACCATCCTTGAGTGAGATGACATGGATTGAGACATGTTTCCTCACCATGAGTGATATAGCGTTAGCAATGGTTGACCATGAGTGAGATAGTTAGTTCAAGATAGAGTTAGGTTCTCCATGAGTGAGATTGATGACTTGAGCATGATGGGACATACATGAGTGAGATGGTTGGATCCAATGATTTTAAAAATGGAGTTCCATGAGTGAGATGGGGTTTATAGCAAGGGGATGATGGTGAGGGATCTGATAATTTGGTTTCCATTAGTGGTACAATGCTCTATATTCTTTAGGATGTGATACTAGATAGTTGGACAACTATGAATTATATGGGTTTATAATGTTATTTGATAACAGATGGATGGACCCTGCCTTGATTAATAAGGTAGAAGTCAAGCATTAGACATGTGACATTCCCATCAAGAGGGGTTGGTGGCGATTCTTGGTATGGAACCCTACTATGAGGGAGAAGTGGTTGGGATCCAATTGATTCCATACACTATATCCTCTATTATGGGATTGGTTATTTGGGTGAAAACATAATATAATGAGGAAATTCAATTATAGTGACCCTGCCTTTTCTTACATTGCTATTACATTATTTTAAAGATAAACTAAATAATAGTATTACTCATAGGTGATCTAAAGGTTTAGTGTCTTGGGTGAACTAGGACCATACATAACAATTAAAACATCAAGCATAAACAATTATTTAATTTATTATTCTCTAGATTCTTATTGTCACTTGTACTCTCCATAGTAAAAGTATCCACCTGAGGATTTACATAAAAAGGGGTGAGATAGAAGCCCAATAGGATCATAGATAAGAACAATATAGCATGGGGTGAGCATAATAATAACATGAAAAAAAGATCATCAATGTCAGAGGAAGCATAAATATAAGACTTGAAATGTGGAATTTCATAAAAATGAAACATCATGTCTTAGTTGTTAACTACAAAAAAATACTTCTGAACCAATCTAGCATCTTGTTCACACATCATTTAACATTTACTCATGAGATTCATCACTTTACCCAATGCATTGGAGCGCTGTATAATTCTGGGTGCACCCGTCACCTCATAATATTATCATTATCATGCATGACACATAGAAAATATATCAATAATGAACATAAATAACCCATGGTAAGGAATGGGTTTCATCTCATAAGAGTACATTCATAAGCTTTGGGTTCCCAAAAGAAATAGGGAACAACATACTTGATACAAGAACCATCAACCATGAATGAGAGGTAAAAGTTTAGTTATTAAAAGAAGAGTTATTTTGGATAACATTTGGATTAACATAAACTTCATTAGAAAACATTTATATCCCAAAAAAGGTAAGATAATGAATAACTATTTATTTTTATGAAGTGATCGTACCAAATTTGGAGTGAAAGAGGGAGAACCCGAAGAAAGAAAATTGGGTTCGAGATTTTCCCCTTACCTTGTATCTGAATGCTTCCTTCTCTTTAATGTCATGTATAATGAGATTATATTAATTAATTAGAAATCCAGAACCTTGTGTATATTGATATAGTTCATTATGGTTTCATTAAGTTATTTTATGTTCCTTTGGATGAGTTATAGAGTTTTAAAACATTTTTCGAGAATGTTTATTTTTATAGTTTTCTTGAGTAGTTCACTGGTATTCTAAAATTGAAGTTAGAGTAGAACATGGGTAAACATCCAGAAATAATAATACATGTTATTAATGATATTAAAAGAGTTTTAATGATCTTATAATGAATCATATTATATCCATGTTGATGAATCACTAGATAATAATTAAATGATGATTGATTGGGTTAATTTGGATAGTTTTTCGATCACAACGACCTTGTTTTATTTTATAACTTAGTAATATGTACATAAGTAAGTTTCATAACATTAAATAGGACATAATAAATATAATGTATTCAGGTTCAACCATAAAAATGGATTCATGACCAGATCTGAAGGTATAAATGGAAGAAGAAAACCTGTTGTTCTTGAATGTGACAAATTAACACCTCACAGCAACGTTCTCTTTATTAAATAAAAGGATGAGGGAAATGTGGTTGGATGAAATAATATCCCATTAGAATCATAAAATTCCCATAAATTTATAATACTTTAGTTACAATACCATTTGGATGAATATATGTGGTGAGAGGATAAGAAAATAACTTTATATTGAAAGGGAATTAAAGGAGAAGAGGGAGAGAAATTACCTCTTCAATCCTCCTCTAGAGACCCTCCTTAAGGGCCTACGATTGGTCTTTTGATGATACCAGAAGATCTTTGACGTTAGGGATGGGCTTGGGAAGTTGTTTGGGTAGATTTTAGAGAATGATTGGATTATGAGAGGAGTGAGGAAACGAGGGTGTGAAGAGTTCATTTTATTATTGAGGTGAGAGGGGTTTTCTTAATATAAAATTCAGTAGTTTATTATTTCTCCATAAGACAAGCAATAATGAGTCTTGATTGACCAATAATAGTAATTTTATCATGTGATACTGAACCAATTGGGATTATTTCAATAGGACATCACACATGACTCTATAATTAGCTTATTTAGCGTATTTTTGTAAATTACGTTATTTCACTATTCATAAAAAAATCAAGTATTTCAGAAAAATCTGAAAAATTTACCCCAACCATTTTTCGACATGTAGAATTCAAAAATTAAGTCCATTTTTCAAAAATAATTTACTAAATATTATTAATTTAGTATTTAATTAAAATCATAGATCATTACTAAAAACGGTTTTAAAACTTTCATTTACTTCTTCTAAAATTTAGGTACATCATACTTTCACTTGAATATTATTTTTATACTATCATTGTTAAGGTTACTATTAATTAGGGTATATCACTATTCATAAGGGTATGTTAATATTCATATGGGTAGGTTACTATTCACCAAAAAATATTTTTTTATTACACTCAAAAAATCATCATGAACACAACTGTGTATGTACGATTTTTAAAATTCCAAACATAGAAGTGACAAAATTCTGTTTAAAGGTCACTTATCACTTAGTAGTTCATTTTTTAGTGTTTTCAGGTTATTATATAATTATAAGAAGGAAATTTCCATTGAAAAAACATTCGGTCGTTACATTCTTCCCCCCTTATGAAATTTTTCCCTCGAAATTTTGTTTTACATAAACAGGTGAGGGTACTTCTCCTTCATTTCCTCTTCTGGTTCCCAAGTTGCTTCAACAAACTTATAGTTCCTCCACAACACTTTGAGAAGATGGGTTGTCTTATTGCGTAGAACCTTATCTCTCTGATCCAGAATCTTTACTAGATGCTCCTCATAGGAGAGATCATCTTCCAGCTACACCACCTCTAAGTTTAGTACATGTGAAGGATCAGGTATGTACTTCCTCAGGAGTGATGCATGAAAAACATCATAAAATCGAGCCATATTCGATGGAAGTGTAATTCGATAGGACACAGATCCTATGCGGTCAAGGATCTCAAAGGGGCCAATTTACTATGAGGCTTAGCTTCCCTTTCTATCCAAACTGCATGACTCTCTTCCATGGAGATATTCACAGAAAGACTTTATCTCCAAGGTCGAACTCCATGTCGCTTCGATGGTTGTCAGCATAGCTCTTTTTCCGACTTTGCGCAGCTTTGATGTTTTTCTGGATGACTTTAACCTTCTCTGTCATCTCTTTCACAAGATCGGGTCCAAGTAGCTTTCTTTCTGCAACTTCATCCCAACATGTTGTAGTTCTACATCGCTTTCCATATAGAGCATCATATGGATCCATCTAAATACTCGAGTGGAAGCTATTGTTGTCTTAGAATTCAACCAATTGGAGATGCTGAACCCAACCACCTTTAAATTCTAGTGAACATGCTCTTAGCATATCTCCAAGAATCTAAATTGTCTTTTGGTATTTGCCATCAGTTTGGGGTGATAGTCCATGCTAAAATTTAATTCAGTACTCAAAGAATGTTGAAAGCTCCTCCAGAATTTAGATGTGATCTTTGGATCATGGTTAGAGACAATTGAAATTGGAACACCATGAAATCTCACCACTTCATTCACATATATCATTGCAAGTTGTTCAAGTGATAGATCTTCCCGAATAGTGATAAAATGGGCAGTCTTGGTGAGTCACTCAACCACAACCCATATCTCATTATTTCCTTTCAATGTCATTGGGAGACCAACGACAAAGTCCATAGTAACATTTTCCCATTTCCACGTGGGTATAGGTAATGGATGCATCATACCATTGGACTTTTTTTACTTAGCTTTAACTTGCTGACATATCAAGCACCTTGATATATATTTCGCAATCTTCTTCTTCATATTATCCTATCAGAAGTGTTCTCGGAGATCATGGTACATCTTGGTACTCCAAGGATGGATAGAAAATGTTAAGCTATGTGCATTATCCAATAGATCCTTATTTATCCCAGGTGATGAAGGCTCACAAAGCCATATTCCAAACTGAATCACACCAACATCTTCGATATGGAACTCTTGCAGCTTCCCTTCCATTACTACATTCACCCTCTTTTGTATCTCCACATCATCCCTTTGTGCTTCTTTAATTTTCTCCTGGATGGATGGTTTCACAATAATTTCAACAAGGTAGGATGTATCTCATTCCCTTATGATTTCAAAATCCATTCTTTTCATATATAAGAAGATAGGGTCTTTCCCAATCTGTAACATGGATAGAGTAGCAGGTTCTTTTTTTCTTAGAGAATCAGCTACCTTGTTCTCCTTTCCAGGATGGTAGTGAATAGAGAAATCGTAATCCTTGATTAGCTCTAACCATATCCTTTGATTCATGTTGATCTCATTTTGTGTGAATATATACTTTAGGATCTTATGGTCAGTGTATATGTCACACTTCTCACCATAAAGGTAGTGCCCCTATATTTTCAAGGCAAAAATCCCGGTTGCCATCTCTAGATCATGTGTCGGGTAGTTCTACTCATGGATCTTCAACTGTCGTGAGGCATAGGATATCACATTGTAATTTTGAATGAGTACGAAACCCAATCCATTCTTTGAAGCATCACTGTATATCACAAAACATTATCCACTTTTGGTAGTGTGAGTACAAGTGCATTGATCATCCTTCTCTTTAGCTCCTTGAAGCTTCCCTTACATTCTTCTGTCTAGATATACTTTACCCCTTTCCTTGTTAACATAGTTAGTAGGCTTGACAATCGTGAGATGTTTCTCACAAAACGTTGGTAGTACCCATCTAATCCAAGAAAACTATAGATTTTGGTGACAATAGAGAGGTTGGGCCATTCCTCAATCGCCTTTGTCTTTGAAGGATACACATAAATTCTCTCACTTGTGATCACATGCCCCAAGCATGTGACTTTCTTCATCCAAAGGTCACACTTTCTGAACATGGCGTAAAACTTCATCTTTCACAATGTCTCCAACACAAGTATTAGATGTTCTTCATGTTCCTCCTTACTCTTAGAGTAGATAAGAATATAATCAGTAAACACTACCACAAATTTTTCTTGGTAATGTCTAAAGACTCTATTCATCAAATCCATGAAGATTGTAGGGGAATTAATAAGTCTGAAGGGCATCACCAAAAACTCATAGTGCCCATACCATGTTCAGAAGGTAGCCTTCTGAATACCATCTTTATTCACCTTTAACTGATGATATCCAGAACGAAGATCCACCTTGGAGAAGTATTGAAGACCTCTTTACTGATCGAACAGGTCGTCAATCCTTGGGAGAGGATACTTGTTCTTTATAGTGATCTTATTGAGTTCCCAATAATCGATACACAGACACATTATTCCATCCTTCTTCTTCAAAAAGAGCACTAGTGCACCCCAAGCTGATTCACTAGGGCATTTGAACCCTTTGTCCAGATACTCTTGCAGCTGCATCTTTAACTCCTCCAGTTCGATAGGAGCCATCCTATAGGGACACTTCGACATAGGATTAGCTCCTGGTATGAGTTGAATTGAGAACACTACCTCATGGTCCGGAGGAAATCCAGGTAACTCTTCGGTAAATACATCGTCGTATTCCCTCACGATGGGAATTTCCTCAAGGTTGGCACTTTACTTCAACTCAAACATTTGGGTGAGGTATTCTTATTCATCGGGAATCAACACCCACACCATTGAAGGATTTTTCAAAATAGATTCATGATCTTCCTTGAATTTGTAAAGAATCATGGGATTGTTTGGAATATGAAAAGATATTTCCTTTTTCGGATAGTTGATATGTGCTCTATATAACTAGCGCCAATCCATTCCCATTATAGTGTCGAATTCCTCCAAGGGTAGTATTACGAGATTTTTTGGATGAATCTTCCCACATACGCCAATAGGAGGAGATTCAATCACATAGGTTGAAATGATTGCACCACTTTGTTTTTTTACAGATATTTCTACTTCAAGGTTTTAGGGCTTCGATTCTATAGTTCTAGCAAACATTCAAGATATAATGGAATTTGTAGAACCAGAATAAAATAAGAATTTTTCCATTCTTGATGGAATAGGATGTGTACCTTTTACGACTTCATTAACATGCTCCACCTCTACAGTAGTGATTGAATAATCCTTCCCTTGGTCCTTTAGCTTTGGTGGTTGCTGACATTGATTACCCTCGAGAACTCGTGGTTTAGTACACTGACTTTTATAGTGCCCTAGCTCTCTACAGTTGTACCATTGAACCATGAGTGGTTCTCTCCTTTATTCTACCACATTCTCCTTCCCTCTCATGTCTTTTTGACACTCTTGTGCATGGTGTCCTTCTTTCCCACACATGAAGCACTCCCCCATCCCTTTGAGGCAGTTCCCATGGTAAAAAATTCCTCATTTTTGGCATGTGGGTTGTTGAGTTTTATTCCTGATTTTTTCATTAGATCCTCCAGCATGAAACTCCATCTTTTGTTTCATATCCCCATATCCATGAGACCATTCTCCAAACTCTATCTGGACTTTGAGATCACATCAAAAAACATCTTCATAACTCCCAAAGTCTCGAACTACAAGAGCCTTTTGAAGGTTTGGTTTTAATCCACTAAAGAATCTATTAATTTTTCTATCATTGTTGATAACAAAACTCCAAGCATACCTTGAAAGCCTTGTGAAATTCACTTCCTAGCTTATGGCAGATTCTCCTTATTTTTTCTTGAGATATGTGAATTATCTCTCCATCTTTGTGTGAAGAGTTCATGGGAAATCTTATTAAGAAACATTATCTTAATGTCTTCCCATTCCATCTCCTCAATTTCGTCCCCTGGCTCAGTGTTCTTAATCAAAGCCCACCATTGATTGACTTCTATATCAAGATGATAAAAAGCTAGATTCACCTTCTCCGTCTCAGAATAGTGATAAATAAAAAAGATATTCTCCATGGTGTTGACCCACTGTTCTACAACTAGTGGATCATAAGGTCCATTAAATGTCATTGGTCGTTGCCACATAAAACATTTGATATCCAGTTTCTCCATCTTTGGTGAAGGAGGATTTTCCCCATTATTATGCTTATTGTTCATTATCTGAGATAATTGGGTAAGATTATCCATGATGTTCTAAACTCCCCCTCCCAAATCATGGAGAATGACATTCGTGAAATCATTACATTGTCCCTCACACGAGTTGTTGGCCTGATTTCTCCTAGTTCCCACCATTTTCTAAAATAGAAAAGGAGAGAACAAATAAAAAGTAAACAAGTCTGGAATAACTTATTCATTTAAATAATTTTTACCAAAAATAGATCATATGGTATCCCTATTAAAATTTTCTTATGTTAATATTTATACTTTGTCTCATGCTAGAGGTTTTCTCTATGGTTCACTAATCCTAATTCCCAAATTAACTAAAGAATTCCTATGATACCAACTATAGAGACCATGCCTTTTCTCACATTAATATTGCATCATTTTAAAGATAAAAACATAATAGTATTACTCATAGAGGATCCAAATTTTTAGTTTCTCTGGAAAACTAGGACCATACATAAAAATTACAACATCAAGTATACACATTTATTTAATTTCTTCTTCTCTAGATTCTTATTGGAAATTGTCCTCTCCTTAGTACATGTAACCACCTGAGGATATACCAAAAAAGGGGTGATATAGAAGCCCAGTAAGAGGATAGATAAGAACAATATAGCATGGGGTGAGCATAATCATAACATGGTAAAAAGATCATGAACATGATAGGAATCATAAATATAAGACTTGAAATGTGGCATTGCATAAAAATGAAACATCTTATCTTGGTGGTTAACTACCAAAAATACTTGGGAACCAAGCTAGAATCTTGTTAGCACAACATTTCACATATAATCATGAGATTCATCACTTTACCAAATTCATTTAAGCGCTTTATAATTCCGGGTGCACACATCACATTCAAACATTCATATTGCGCTATATTATTCCAGGCGCACCTGTCACCTCATAATATTGTCATTATCATGCATGCCACACAAGAACATATATCAATAATAACCATAAATAAACCATATAAAGTAATTGGTTTCATCTCATAAGAATACATTCATCAGATTTGGGTTCCCAAAAGAAAGGGGGAGCAACATACTTGATATAATAACCATCAACCATGAATGAGAGGTAAAAGCTGAGTTCTAAAAAGAAATGTTATTTTGGAAAAGATTTAGATTGACATAAACATTATTAGAAAACATTTATATCCCAGAAAATTTAAGATAATGATGAAAAATTTATTTTTAGGAACTGACCATACCAAATTAGGAGTGAAATAGGGAGAACCCGAAGAAAGAAAATTGGGTTCGATATTTTCCCCTTACCTTGTATCTGAATGATTTTTTCTCATTAATGTCCTCTATAATGACATTATATTCATTAATTAGAAATACACAACAATTTTTATATTAATATGGTTCATTAAGGTTTCATTAGGTGATTTTATGTGTCTTTGTATGAGTTATATATTTTTAAAACATTGTTCTAGAATGTTTGTTTTAATGGTTTTCTTGAGTGGTTTACTTGTATTCTTAAATTGAAGTTAGAGTAGAACATGGGTAAAAATAGAGAAATAATAATACATTTTATTAATGATATTAAATGTGTTTGAATTATATTATAATGATTCATATTATATCCATGTGTAAGAATCATTAGATAAGAATTTAATGGTGGTTGTTTGGGTTAATTTGGGCGGTTTTTCGACCACAACAAACTTGTTTTATTTTATCACTTAGTAATATGTACATAAGTAAGATTAAAAACATTAAATAGGACATAATACATATAAAATATTATGTTTCATCCATAAAAATTTCTTCATGACCAAATATGAAGGTAGAAATGGAATAAGAAAACATGTCGTTCTTGAAGGTGATAAATTTACACCTCAGGAGCAATGTTCTCTTTAATAAAAAAAGGAAGGAAATGGGGTTGTATGATATAATATCCCATTAGAATCATAACATTTCATTACATGTATTATATTGGAGTTAAAATAACATTTGGATGAAGATATGTGGGGATAGGATAAGAAAAGAACTTGAAATTGAAAGGGAATTAAAGGAGAAGAGGGAGAAAAATTACCTCTTGAATCCTCCTCTTGAGATCCTCTTTAAGGGAATAATCTTGGTCTTCTGATGAGACCATCTATTCTTATATATGGGGTAGGGGCTAGGGAATATTTTTTGGCAGAGTTTAGGGAAGTCTTGGTGCTTGAGAGGAGTGAGGAAATGAGGGTGTGAAGAGTGGTTTTTATAGTGGAGGGGAGAGGGGTTTTCATAATATAAAAATCATTTGTATATTATTTCTACACAATACAAGGAATAGTGTGTCCTTAATGACCAAGAATAGTAATTTTATCATGTGATACCGAACCAAGTGGGATTACATCCATATAACATCACAAATGAATTTATAATTAGCTTATTTAGCTTATTTTTGTAAATTACGGTATTTCACTATTCATAAAAAATTCATGTATTTCTGAAAAATCCCAAAAATTTACCCCAACCATTTTCCGATGTGTATAATCCAAATATGAAGACCATTTTTCAAAAATAATTTTCCAAATATTATTAATTTAATATATAATTAAAATCATGGTTCATTACTAAAAAACATTTTTAAAACATTAATTTACTTATTCTAAAATATAGGTACATCATACATTCAATTGAAATTTGTTTTTATACTGTCATAGGAAAGGTTACTATTAATTAGGGTATATAACTATTCATAAGGGTATGTTACAATTCATAAGGGTAGGATACTATTCACCAAAAATTATTTTGGTTTTATTAGGCTCCAAAAATCATCTTGAACACAACTGTGTATGTCAAATTTTTAAAATTCCAAACATAGAAGTGAAAAACATATGTTTAAAGGTAACTTATCAGTTAGTAGTTCATTTTGTTATGTCTTCATGTTATTTTATTATTATAAGAAGGGAATTTCCATTGAAAAAACTATGGGTCATTAAACAATAATGGAACTAAAGTTGGTATGATAGGGTGTCACGGTGTCCTGGTTATCATATTGTGACTTGATGCATATAGATTTATGTTTCCCCAGTTTGAATATCACAAACAGGGTGCTTATGTGAGATGTTTATTTATTTCCCTTATGCATACATGTAAATAAATGTTTATACTATGGGAACCTGGTGAGAACATACTATTATGTATTTCTCACACCTATATGGTGACCTCAGTTCACAAGTAGAATTTATTTATTCATTCAGGTACATCACAAGACATGTAGATTATTGGGTTAATGCATCTGGATGGGTATGAGGATATAGGGGGTGTAATACTTGGGGATGGGACTATATAAAATGTGTTGTAGTTTTAGTTTATTTTGTATTTAGGGTCTTTCCAGTTTGAAATTATTGTATGTGTGACTAAATTAAGTCTGTATGATAAATAATATAAGGTTTTTTTATTTATTCAAACTCTGGTTATGGGCCATGGATTTATTGGTTATTTTTTCACAATTTTATAATTATTATTTGATTTCAAAATGACCTTTTTTAATTGATTAATCTATTACCACTAGTTGGAATCCTATTGTTTTTAGGGAGTTTCCCTTGAGTCCATGTGGAACTCTAGCTTAGATTGTGGTTTTAAGAAGGGGCTCCACAATCTAAGTGAATATATCCACACCATTATGATTCCATACATTCTAATTCATATAATAAAATCATTGTTAATTCAAAAAAAATTAATTTCTAAAACAAAAACCATTTTCAATACCGTTGGAAAACATCCCAAAAAACCACATCAAGATAATTAAAATGTTTTCAAAATTCATCTCAAATGCATTCCAATCATATCCATGTTTACCAGGATTCATGATTACATAGCCCCTCCAAACCCATCATAGTTGGAAAAAAATATAGGGAACAACATTTTCAAGATATTTTCTGATTAATTTTCATTAATGAATTCCCTTGAACCTCTTTTTTTTATATTGAAGATATCTATGAACTTTTATGGGAATATAATGATTTTTTACAATAATAATCTCCATGTGTACCAAATATACGAATAATCAACTCTAAACCACTACTTGGATGCAATTTTGTAAATACCCAACTCGAATACATAATACTTAGGATCCATTCATACAATTACATGGCCTTAATGTTATTCTTCTATCTTTATAAATATAAAAAAAGCACTATGACATAATATATAATCATTGAAGGATGAATTTATTTTATATTAAATAAATAAATATATTAAAATGAAAATTAGACTTTATTTTTAAACCAAAAATATTTTTCAATAACAACAATTAAAGTATTAAAAAACACAATGTTGTAGAAGAGAAGTCAATAAGAAAAGACACAATAACCAAAGATATACGACTGTGACATATACATCTATTTTAGAAACCATATCTTCTAATATGTGTTAATACTCCTTAACATATCATCATGAATATGTATTTTTCTATTTATCATAATTGAATAAGGTAAAATTTCTATTTCTTACAT
Organism: Viscum album; assembly: GCA_963277665.1. NCBI lineage: Eukaryota > Viridiplantae > Streptophyta > Magnoliopsida > Santalales > Viscaceae > Viscum > Viscum album. The sequence continues at coordinate 1,754,290,562 of OY728159.1, read as the reverse complement.
CATGATAAAAAATATATATACCCACAATGAGATGTTTGGGTATGATAATGTTACACTTTCTATTGTAGGATTACTTAAATCACTCTCATTCATTCCCATGTGTGACCTATTCTAATCCATTTAAGAAATATGATTTGGAAATGTAAATAATTTAATGATTTATATATCATTTAGAAAATTATACTAAATCCCAAAAATTATTTCCCAAGAGTTCACATTTCTAAACATAACAAAATTTTATGTGTTTTTATAAAAATTTGGTAATTCCATATATTAAGGCATCAACAGAGATAACAAAAATAAAAAAAAATCATACAAAAAATAATAAACAATCATCTACGATCATAATTCATCTATAGTAAAGTGTCACTCACCCAAATGAATCTATATGGGTCTGTCTACACCAAACATGGCAATTTTAAACCATGAGATGTGATTATTTCTGACCATAAAGTACCATGTCCTCATTCCATTAAACAATATTCTGAAAAAAAAATATTTTTCTTTAAAATAGGTTTTCCTAGTTAAAAATTACCATTATCATCATAACATAAATTCAAAACGAATTTTTAGATAAAAATCCATTTTTATTAAATCAGTGCCCATGACTTTAAAAAACTAACATTCATGATTTTCATCAAAAATATCCAATTTATATTTATAATAAATCTTGATAAACCACCATATTATCAAATCGATTTTATATAAATTATTTAATAAAATATTAATATAAATCAATTATTCCAAAATGATATCAATCACAACAAATATAATTGTAATCAATTGGGGAAGTAATATAATTTACCTTCTTTATATAATTTATTTATAATTATCAACATGATCCTAAAATGGATACTATAATTGAGAGAACCACCTAGCCCTTGACAATCTATCGATAATCATCCAACACATCATAATATGATTACATTATTTTATGATATACTAAAAGCAATGGATTATTAAATAGATGGATTTAAAAGGGGGTATTATAACATGAATCATTTCTTTTTATAAGACACATTCTATATTTTCATATAAATTACCTCTATATAATTCCCTCTAATTAAAGATTAAAATCCTATTTAATCATCCTTTGATAAATGCTCTATATCCCCCATCATAACTTCATGGAAAATACATTATTATTCCTTTCATTTTCCTCCATAATAATCCATAAAATTAAATTTACTAATCAACTCCCATGATTTAATAAAATTCACCACAATTAAATATATTCCAAACATTCCCTTAATTAAAATCCTTTAACTACCTATTATTATTTCAAATTTCATCATGTAAATTAAAATAAACAAATAAATTCTCTAATTAAACAATAAAAAAAACTTCTTAATTAATTTTACATGTGACCTGAATGAAAACCCATCTATGTTACTAAATTACTTACTCTTGTAATGTCCCAAGCTTAGTTCACCTCCACTATGACAAATCCAAGTTTCTATGTACCTCAAATGAACCTAAACATTCAACAAAGTCTACTAAAAATTGATGAGGGTATACATGAGATAGGTTTAAAGTCTATACCCTTAGGTAGAGATAAATATAAATATATAGTAGTGGAATCATCAAGAAACATTCTTCAAAATATAGCAACAATCTGAAAATAGTCATCATAACTAATTTCCATCCAATTATATGTTATATAAAATCTAATAATATATATGTCATATGATCTATATAGTTTAAAAAATATTAAACTTGTGAAAATAATATACAATAGTGTCAAAAGGTAACAAAATTAAGGGAGGCCTCCATAAAACTAGTCCCAATTCTTGGTCAATTCTAATATCCAGACATTGACTTTACATCCTAGCTCAATCATTCAAAGATTTGGAGAAATTTCCCATACCAGGGTCACAAAACACATGTTATTCTCACATAAAATGGTTCCCAAGTAGGGTGTGTGTATTAATTATTAGTATAAAATAAACAGTTTGCTGAAGAAGTCCAATAAATTCACATTTATTCTCTAAATTAAGTGCAAATAAAAAATAGAAAAATAACTTGTTACCTTATGGATTTCTCACCTTCTAAACCATGTTTTTAATGACTGAAAATTTTATCAATGAAATTTCTCATTTTATAGTTATGTTATATAGTATAAAACACATACATCACATATAGAACCTAATTAAAACATGATTCTCAAAAATTAAGAATGAAATAATTTGTATTCTTAGAAATTAAGCAACCTATATCGATGTAAGAGTAACATAATTGTAGAAATAGTAATATGACCTTTAGGGATAGTGATCTGGACAATAAAATAGTATCCTATACTATGAAAGTATAAATAATATATATATCTTATAAATGAAATTTGTATATATTTATTTAATTGTATAAGTAAATAAATGTTTTAAAATGATAAATTAAGTATTGATATTTTTGGAAAACAAAATTGTTTATTTAAAAATTTATATCTAATATAATGATTTAAAAGAAAATATATTTTCATAAAATATATTCATCAATTAATATTTTTTGTCTTTTAGTTAGAATCTAATTTTATGTAACCATATTTAAGTTTTCAAAGTGTCATAAAATCAGTTATAATCTTAAAACTGATATGTCTTTAATAAATGATACATTTAATTAAAAATTAAATTTCTTATATTTAGAATATTATGTTCATAAAAAGAACTCAATTTTTTAAATCTAAATGTCAAAAAATGGTTAGGGTGAATATTTTGGTTTTTTCGAAAATAATTGATTTTTAGTGAATAGTGAAATATGGCAATTTATAGTATTTTACATTTTAATCCAAATACCTAAATTTTTATATCATTTATGATTTAATAACTCATTATTTTGATCCCAAATACACTAGTTACTATACATAGTCATAAGATTCAATAATATTAATATTCTAGATCCAAAAATAAAAAACTAATGAATATAATATTAAAAAAACCATCCCTTCCCCTATAAACACCACCATCATCACCTCTTCTCCTATAAAATTCAAATATATATATATATATATATATATTGAAAATATTATTTCAAATTCCTCTTTCTAGATTCTTCCCCATGTCCTAGACTTTTTCTTCTTACCAAAATACCAATTTCAAGTGCCTTGAAGAGGTTCTCAAGGAGACGATATTCTAGAGGTACACCCCTCATTCTTTGTCTATTATTTTCTTTTATTTTCTTACCCACACCTCACCTCTTATATCCAATGTGATATGATAACTCAAGTATCACACATAAACTATGATGTTATTTTTTTAATGTAATATCCATCATCAAATCTCTTCTCCTCTCCTTTTGTTCTAAAAATGAAAACATCTTCCATGGGGTGTCGATTCACCACCTTCATGGATGATGTGTTTTATATTTTTTATTATCACCTTCAAGGCTGGCCATAAAACCATTTTATGGTTAATCATATTATAATATGGAAATGATAACTTTTTAAATGTTCTAAAACTAGTATATAAACATGATATTAAATAAAACAATCCTAGTTCGTGATGGTTGTAACAACCACAAAAATAAACTAATCATTTTCTATTAACATTTATCTAATGACTGACAATTATTTTTTTTATTAAGAAAACACTTTTGTGGAAAAAGTGAGAAACCAAAAGTCCAACAATACAGCCAATCAAACCCAAAAAAACACCAGAAAGAGTAGGAACTACCACATACACGCAACAACAACACCACCATCCATAAGCTGGGCACTCGGCGATCCCATAAAAGCATGGTCCCTCCCGATGTTTCCATCCCTCCGAATCAGCCACATCCCAAATGACCTGCCAAGAAAATGGTAGAGTGCTCTAGCTTGATGAGGAAGCCCCGACTACACTTCCCAAGTCAAACCGGGGGTGAAGCCTCATAAGAAAAGGAAATGTTACCAAAATACAACCTTAGCATATTATTTCTTTCTTCCCTGTAGAGATTCCAAAGTATTATCCATACCTTAGCCCCAAGATCTTCTCTAATAACATCTTCCAAATAGTTCACCATTTTGTCCCAAGTGCGGCTATATACCTCTTTGCTGATTTTCTTATCATTGAAGCCTCTCATTAAGATCAAGTCTTGCTTGTCAATCCACTTTGCCTGTTCGTGATCGACTTCCACTCTTACCGCCCTTCCCATCATGTCAGCCTCTTCCTATGGAATGTCAACATATAGGAACTCCTCGACCATATCCTCCTTGGAACTAAGGATGGGTTCCTTTCTAGTCCCTATCTTCCTAGTAGAAATTTCCATTTCATCTATGTTCCCCTTTCTTAAAGCCTGGTTCACCACATTGGACATTGTCACCGGTAGTTTCTTCGCAGAGCGGGTCTCCAATGGAGGGGGAAGCAAGGAGTAATCTTTTTTCCCCTTCCTATTTTTACAACTCATACTATGCTTATGAGTTGGAACCCCCTCAATCACCTGATCCGATGCATCCATGTTGACTCCCTCTGAATCAGCCACACCACCACCAGACTGTCTAACCATCATTCCATGTGAAATACCACAATTAGTTATATCACCTTCATTCTGTTGATGGAATGGTATTGGTTTATCTTCCCCAGCATGGTCCACTACCTCATCTGGATTTTCCAGTAAAGCAAAACGGTTTGGGGAACAAGAAATAGCCTCATCCACCCCAAACTTAATCAGACTTGTTGAGGTGTTCTAGTCTTGCATCTCAGGCTCGCCCAAGCCCTGCTGAAGCTCAAGTCCCCTGCCCATATACTAGAGATTACATACCCCATCCATGTCCTGGCCCTGTATATTGATTGCAGCATCAAGGCTCAGTTCACTATGATTACCATTCTCCCGGTTGGCCGATCCAGAAACCTCTGGAGGGGTAGACACCACAGCCCCTGATATGGTCTCTTTTCTCCTAGATTCATTCACTTCCACATGTACTCCTACCAATGGAACATCTACCTCCCCTGACAGCACCCCCTAAACCATCGGATCAATGTCTTAATCTAATTAGGAGGGAGCATGACAAACATGAGGCCTGCGTGCAGGTGAAGACTGATCGCTGCCTTTCTCAGCACCAATGGTGACCACTTCTCCTTCTGAGGGAACACCCGCTGGTACAGCTGGAACATCATAACTTCCACCACCCCTGAACCTCCTTCGACAACCACGTTCATCATGGACCTGCTTGTGACAAAAGGAGCAGAATGGGATCTAGGATTCATACGCTATTGATTGAGCATACCTGTACTCTTCTTCAACTACAATTCAGACAAGCTCTGGAGGCACTCTCGCAAGGTCCATTTCCACGCAAATTCTAGCCAAAAATGGATGAGACATGGACGCTGTTCTTTGATCACTACATACAAAACTCCCTATCGAGTTGCCTATTGATCTCAATAACCCAATATTCTGAAATCGAAGAGGAAGTCCAGTCAATTGAATCCAAATTTCCATGTAAGACAAGTCACGGTTCATGTGCGCCTTAAAGGACCAGTGCAGTAAGTGGAACTGGAGGCCACAGAAAAGAAAACCTCTTTCCCGACCAAGCCATTCCCAAATCTTCCTCATCTGCAAAAAAAATAAGGAATTGATGTGGTCCTAGTATACTTAGAAGAGCACGGTGTTTCAAACCCCACTCCGTATTGATTGCTTTTTCGAAGTGCTCCACCAGATGTCGCCGCTTTGTAAACCTCACGATTAGCGTTGAGGAAAGTAAAGATGAAGCTTCATGTAATTCCTTCACTGAGACCGGAACAATAGGTTGACCTGAAACGCACCCAGGTACCTTCGGGGCAACGTCGATTGCGGGGAGGAAGAAACCTGTGTCCGGCGAGGATCCAAAGCAATCCCTACCTCGTGGTCGCGCAATCCCTACCATTTATATTTATTTAACTAAATTAATACCATATAATTTCACTATTTGATAATTAATCCATTTTTACAAGAACTTCTATAATTAAACACAAGTTAAACGATCATGAAACCATGAAGCTATTGCTCCCAAAACAACACAAATAAACTCTCTAACTCATCCAAATTGTCACACTTGAAATTATTAAAATTATAATAAATCAGGTATTTGTTGAAGTGTTTTTGAATTAAATTATTAATAAATCTAATTTAAATATCTAGGACATTAAGTACAGGTGGAGAAGACTTTCAAACATAAGGAAATGGATTCTCCCTGAACCTCGATTTTTCATTCAAGTTAAGATTTCTCTCTCTTCACCCCAAAATATGTCTTCATTATTATTTTATAATTATTTAAAATTATTTTTTCGTTTTCTAAAATTATAAATCTTAATTAATTCAACATTATTTTATGGGGATATGCATATTTTATATGGTTAAATTATCAATTCCCCTCGATAAGAAAACCCGATTTAAGGGAACTTTCCCATTTCTTACCCATTCTCATGTACACTTCATAATATTTTTTAATCCACTATTTTTTTCTAAAATCACTCATTTTACCCTAAAATACTCTCCTAATTCACTTCTAGTTTTAAAAAAAATTACACATTTCTGGTTTAAATACTCTAGTATTTTTCTTAAATCACACTAAAGTGTCTCATTTCTAATGTTTCATTAACACACTTTTACATGTTTTCACTCAATTTTTACATAATTTATCATGCTATATTATTATTTTAACTTACTAATTTTCAATAATGATTTGAAACCATTATTTCATGGACACCATTATGATATTCCATTTAGTTATGCCCTATGATATGACTATGATACCCATTTCTTTCGATGGGTAAACCTTATGAATATTACATTTACATGATTCCTTATGTGGAACACATATTCCAGAACATATTATGATTGGTGAACCCATAAAGTGCTGAAATGAATTGATAAATTTTGATTATTATGATATTTCATGTTGGGATTGGGACTAAACCTAATTTCTTTGTAGGAATTTGTCCACCATGCGATATAGTCATGGTAGATATCCTTAACTCATAATTATGTCATGTTGTTTGTTTTTTACACATTCCAATGATTCCTTGAAAACATTAACCCATGTTTTCTATGTTATGATTCTATATGTTTATTCTTGTTCCGTGCCTTTTTATGTCATCATGTTATGCCTTCTAACCCATGTGTTATTCTTTATTCCTATGTTTATTTCCATACAATGTTTTAGCTCATCCCTTTTGTCTATGTATTCCTCAGGTTATCCTGTATAGATGTAAGTGGTAAAAAAAGTTAAGATCTCATTATTGAGTATAAATAAAATATGTATTTATTTTTTTCCATGATTTTTAATTATATACCTAATCTTTCAAATACACTATAATTTATGATCCTTGGATTTTATTTAATGGTCAATTATTCTTAAAATCATGTAATGATATGTGTTAAATGATAGGGTCACTATAGATGGTATGATAGCGCGATCTAATTATTTTTTTACATTTGGACTATAAAAAATGAGTATTGATACTGAGGACAATTCTATCACCATTGATAACCTATATTGAAATTTATGGAATCCCAATATAATATATCATTTTCATTAAAAAAATTCCTTATGTGTTAAAAGTTTATTTCTTATATTCCTATCATATAAGTATTCAATCCCCATAATTTTATTTATATTTTCAAGATAATGTATGGAAATATGATAAGTTCCCTCACATTTTTTCACCAAAGTATGTAAAATTAAATTCCATGGGTGAAATTTCATTAGGGGGGAAGAATATAATGAACCAATATTTTATCAATAAAATTTCCCTTTTTGTAGTTATTTTAAATAATATAAAACACATATATAACTTATATGACCTAATTAAATGAATATTATCATAAATTAGAAATTAAATAATTTGTATTCATAGAAATTAAAGAACCTATACCAATGGAATAGTAACCTAACCGTTGGAATAGTAATATGATCGTTAGGAATAGTAATCAAGAAAATAAAATATTATCCTCAACTATAAATGTATAAATTAAATTTTTGAATCTTTTAAATAAAAATGTTATAAATTTAATCATGGTATAAGTAAATAACTTTTTTAAAAAGGATAAATTAAGTATTTGTGTTTTTCTAAAACATAAAGGTTTATTTTAAATTTTATAATTAATATAAATATTTAAAAGAAAATTTATTTTCATAAAATATATTTATAAATTAATATTTTCTCGTCTTATGATTACAAAATAGTTTTATGAGACCTTAATTAATTTTTCAAATTTTTATGAAATCGGTTATAATATTAAAATCAATATTTTTAAAATAAATGATGACTTTAATTAAAATTTAAAATTTTTCTTATATATAGAATTATTTTAATAAAATGGATTCCATGTTTTAAATCTACACATCAAAAAATGGTAAGGGTTAATTTTTGATTTTTTTCTAAAATAATTGAAGTTCTGGGGAATAGTAAAATACAATAATTTACGGTATTTATAATTTTAAAACAAATATATGAATTTTTTAGTCATGGATTATGTAACAAAGAATTATCTTGAAATCAAGTTCTATATTTAATATATGTTGTTACAAGAATCAACATTATTTTTAGTCTTGAGTCAAAATAATAAACTAATGAATATAATACTAAAAAAACTATCTCCACCTATAAATACCACCCCAACCTCCTCTTCTCCTCAATCCCTTTAATCCTTGGAGATTGATATTATTATAAAAAATTACTCTCTTAAGTCTATTACCCATGTCCTGGTCTTACTGGTCTCACCAAAAGTTCAATTTCATGTTCCTTAAGGAGGTTCTCAAGGACAAAACATTCAACATGTAAAAACCTCCTTCTTTATCTTTTTTCCTTTTATTAATCTCCCCTCGTATCCACTATCCACAATGTCATGATAACTATATTATAGTAAATATATTATAATTGTATTGTGTTACTATAATATCTATTATCAAATTTCTTGACCCTATTTTTTTGTTATAAAAATTAAAACACCATCTGTGGGGTGTCGATTTGGCACCATCATGGATGAAGATATTTAATTTTTCATTACTACCAAAAAATATAGTCAGGAAACCATTTTTGTGGTTATGAATTTTATAAAATTTTTATTATAGATTATTTAATGTTCTGAAACTAGTATATAAGCATAATATTAAATAAAATGATCCTAGTTCAGGATGGTCGTAAAAACCACCAAAATGAACTTATAATTTTTCATTAACATTTAATCTAGTGAATCATACTCATGAAAAAATAGAATTATATATGGAAACATTAATGTTTATTAAAGAAAATTAATACCATATAATTTTACTCCTGAAAATTTATTCCCATTTTTCAAGAACATCCATAATTTTACACAAGCGAACTGATCATGAAACCATGAAACGAACACTCAGAGAACAAAAAAAATAAACTATATAAATGATCCAAATTTCTTTAAATGATCATAATAAAATAATAATAAATAAATTATATTTTTAATAATTTATGTATTATATTATTAATAAATCTAATTTCATTATTCATGACATTCAGTACAAGTTCTGAGCACTTTCAGACATATGGTAAGGGATTCTCTCCGAACCTTTATTTTTTCATTCAAGTTATGATTTCTCTATCCTTTCCCCAATTTAACTATTCATTTTTAATATATAATTATTTTCCATTATATTCACATATTTCAAAATTATATACCCAAATAAATTCATCCTTCTTTGATTGGGAATTAAATATTTTATAAGGTTCTCTTCTCAATTCGTCCGGATAAGAATGCTTGATTAAAGGTAACATCCCCATTTATTACCTACTCTCAAGTAAAATCAATAATCTATTTTAAGACACCATCATTTTTTTTAAAATCACAAATTTTTTCCCAAAAAACATGTTTAGTTCATTTTTGGTTTTATACAAATAATTACACCTTTTTCCATTTTTAAGACTCTATTGTATTTTCATTAAACCGCACTAATATGTATCATTTATAAAGTTTCTTAAACAGAATTTTTACATCCATACACTCTATTTGGAAATATATTGTAATAATCTATGACTATTTTCACTTATTAATTTCAAATCATTATTTAAATACATTCTTTCATGTACACCATTAGGATATTTACTTTGGTTATACCTTATGACATGATTATGATACCGATTTCATTCCATGGGTAACCCTAATTATTATTCGCTATGCTTCATTTCTTATGTGGAACACATACCCTTGAACATTTTATGATGGGTGTGACCATATATAAATACAATTTATTGGGTAATTTTTAGTCTCATAATACATCATGTTGGGATAGGGAGTAAACCTAATTCCTTTAAGGGACTTTTTTGACCATATAATATAGTTTCGGTAGTTATCCTTAACTCATGATTATTTCATGGTGTATGTTTATTCTTCATTCCTATGTTTCCATGATTACATGATCCCATGTTATATATTCTATGATTCAATATTTATATTCTTGTATCATTCTTTTTTATGTCATAATGGTATGCCTTCTAACCCATGTGTTATTATTTATTACTGTGTTTATTATCTAACGATGAATTATAGATCATCCCTTTTCTATATGTATTTCCAATGTCATCATATTAAGATGTAATAGCTCAATGTAAGTGAGGATCTCATTATGATGTTTAAATAAAATATGTATTTGTTATGGATTCATTCATTCTAATTATGTACCAAATCTTCCAAAGACACTAGAATTTATGTTTTTTGGTTTTTTTTTGGATAATTATGCTTAAAATAATGTAATAATATGTTTAAAATGATAGGGTCACTATAATGTATGCCCATACCTACTTTATCCAGTTTTGAAATGGGATGATACACCCACATTATTAACACACCCTGAGTTTGGATGTTGTATCATTACAAATATCATAAATTAGGTTAATATGTTATCACAATCGATCATCATTAGGTAAACGGTAAATACCTATCATGTAAAGACCCGGAAATTCCATGAAATTTTTATTTCATAAATACACAGGAATTTTTCGAGTCTGTGAAATTTAACGGCGCATGATTCTGAGGCCCTGTGTGCCCAGAATCAATTTCAAAAGTTTTTTTGGGTACGTTCAGTAAACATATGAGGGATTTTTTATAACATTTGAATTGGTTCTTGGAATTGAAATCTGAGGGCACCGTTGAACTCACAGCACTAGTATTCACTTAAGGAGACTTTTACTTCGGCTGTAGTGAGTCAAAAATAAAAGATATATTTTGGGGTTCTTAGAGATTGAGTTAAATAAAAATAAAGTGTGTGGATTATTTTTATTTGATGGTTAAAATCTCCTCATGGATGTTGGAGGTGGGATCACCACACCTTAACCTCCCATGAGAGGTTATGGTGGTTGGGCCCACTTGAACATAACCTACCATGAGAGGTTATGACGTGGGGACCACACAGGGCTAAACCCCCTTAATGATAGAGGAGAGTAAACCCTCTCAACTCTCCCTCATTATTGAGGGAGAGCCTCTTGACCTCCCCTTTAATTAATTGGTTCCAACTCCCATAATTAATTTGCGCCAACACTCATGAATTAATTAGGGGATCCAAGTTGTTAATTCAACAATTTGATTTTTGTGTCCTCAACTAAACAATAGGCAAACTAAATATTTTATTATTTTTCATGGCATTTCTCTTTTGGTCGAGCTTGAGAAGAGAAGATCTTGTTGGAGAAGTTATTCCAACGATGAGTGCACCACCGACGAAAAACTCTCCAAACAAAGAATGAAGAACACCATCCTTCTTCGACTTCCTCCCTCGGATCCTACCGACGTGGGGCATCTTCAACTGACATACCCTCTACATTGTCATCAATGATCTGACACAGTTCGGGATTGGGAGTGTGTGGAGGACTTGATGAAAAATGAACTCCTTTGTCTTCTTCTCACGACTTCAACGTCAATGACTGATAATCAATGGTCGCGGGATTATTTTATGTAACTTTCCTTTTGTTTTTCTCTTCTTCGGATTGGAATGGAATCGTTGTGTTGTTTTAAAACAACTGTTGTTCATATTTCGTACTCTTTGATGAGCCAATTGTTACCACCCTAAACACGGAAGGGGCGGGCCAAACCAACTTGGTCTGACCCTTCCGTTGTTCTTGTTTGTGTTGTTTCTCGGCATGGCAACGAACCGACGTTGAAGGCGATGAAGGAAAAGGCAAAGGCCACGATTCCCGCAGCCTCCGTGAATCCCGATTTCCCCATAGTGTTCTGGTGCCCAGATCGAGCTAGCTCTGTAGGTTAAACCACCGTCGGCCTCCTGCGTGCCCGGCCGCACCACCGTTGGCCTCCCGCGATCCCCGGCCGAAACCCACTCTCCCGCACCGGCCCAAGCCGCGCCGAACCGCGCCAACTCAAACTGTGACGGCCCAGCCTCTCCGCCTTCTGGATGGGATGCGCCCTGCCCGGCTACCCATCGACCCACCTGGCACCCTAGCTGGGTGCCTCTCTGTCTGGCCGCGCCCTCCCCAACCTCTCGTCTGCCCGCCCTGCGCCCTGCCCGGCCGCCTCCCTACACGGTCGCGCCCTGCCTGGTCGCATGTTCGCCTTGTCGCACCTTTCCCGGCCGCCTCTCGTCCGCCCGTCCTCCCGAACCGGCCCACGACCCACCTCATGGAACTATAGCCGAATCGGACCGGCCGCGCCCTCTAGGCCGAGCCACACCAGGTCGTGCCCTCACGATGCTCTGGGCCGAACAAGCCCCACGGCCGGACCGAATAGCCCTCTCGGCCCGCTGGGTTGGCCCCGGAGGGCCGGGCCGAATGTAATAGGCTGGCCAGCCCAATGGACCAGGCCAAACCCAATAGGTCTGACCGGGTCGGCCCTGACCAGGTCAGCCCGGACTAGGTTGGGTCGAGTCGGTCTGACCAAGTCAGACCGGACCCGGGCCCACTACCGACCCTTTACTTTCTTTGGCCATATCATTGGCACCGGATGACCATTTGATGAACCGTCAAGGGCGTTGGTTTTCATGTAGCATGATGGTTTCTTTGAGTATACCACAATAGAGTTCGGTGTAAAGATGATATACGGTCAGGTTGGATCGTACATGAATCAAACCGGGCCCCCGGGACTAAATGACTAATAACTCACAGACAGGGCGTCTGATTGGTGCGCCGTCTGTTGCGTTGAGAACTTTATGATGTGACAGAACATTGATATACATCTTTTTGTGACATTGTGATAGTCGGAGCATCGACCAGTATCGTGAGGAGTGGATCTTCCAGAGACGAGCGAGAATTTGTGTGGAAACCTAGTAGCTAGTTGCAACCTGATGACTATTGGTCGTTTGACTCGGAGTGACTCTACTAGACCAGTGGGGAGCACCTTGGTGTAACGGTAGACCCATAGTGGGGAGCGATTTGGTGACACAGCAGACACACAGTACTCGATAGGAGGATTACCTCAGCGGGCTATGAGGGGGAGTGCCTTTGTGTGATGCGGAAGACCCACGGTGGGAAGCGCCTCTGTGTGACGCGGAAGACCCACGGTACTCAACAGGAGGAGTTCCTCAGTAGTCCAAGGTTAGTGGTAAGTGCCTCTGTGTGACATAGTTGGCCCACTGTACTCGATAAAGGAGGAGTTCTCCAGTAGTTGAGGGTTCAGATTAATATTATCCCTGGAATAAAATCATGGTTGAGATGAGTCCGTAATTTATGTGTTTACCTCATTATTGAGATGAATTACTTGATAACTTAGGTATATGTATGGTAATATACCTAAGTGGGGTTATCTGTTGATTTCAAACATTGTGGTTTATCCTTGTTGGATTTTTTCAGACCTTGAGGGTCTCAAGGTCCCTACTAAGTATTGTTATACACAGCACTGCACAGGCTATGCTCTCACCTCATTGTGTTAGTTTCAGATGATGGACAACACTGGATAATGTTGAGAGTACCAGGGATGGATGGTACCCGGAGGTGGACCATACGACCTGTCGGTACGCGGAGGAGACCGACAGACATGGAGTGCTGAGGAGGCTATCTGTACCTACCCTTCAGGTAGGATCTGTGGTGAATGATCTAGGATATTCTCTTCACCTTTCAACTATTGTTTCCTTTTCATTTGTACTTTTTTTCAGTTGTGATTGTATTTTCCTGTTGGTCTTGTATTATGGCCCCTCATCTTTCATCACTCTTTGTATACAGTTTTACATAGTGTTTTTCTTCCAGCTCGTACTATGTTAGGTTCTTTTTGAAGATTTAAAATCAAGTCCTTCTGGGTTTACGGATTTACCCTATTGATGTTAGTCGCCACCCATGGCCTATGGAAGGCGGGCTTGGGATAGTCACGGCACGGGCCCTGGGGGATGGGTGCTGAAAAATTGGTATTAGAGGAGTCAGTTCTATCGTAGAACTTATTACATTGATCTTTATTTTATGTGAAGCAATAGTGTTAAGGCTATTGAGTGTGGTTCCCTATTTAGAGAGTCTAGTGTTGGTGTGGCGACTGACGTATCCATACACCAGGACCCTGACTTCTCATTTCTAACTTAGTCCATGAAAACATTGATTGTGTGTGTGTTTTCAAAAGTTTTCTTTAGGTCAACTAAACCACGTCAGCTCACTAGGTATAATCTTTTGACTGGGTCGCATCTGTTTCTTTCAGGATGCCTCCCCACAGACATCCAGCTAGAGCCCTGAGAGTTGTACGAGCAGATAGTCCACTGAGCGACAAGGACTCAGTGTAGGTCCCTTTTCCAGTAGAGGCACCAGTGGTACCACACCCCATTGGGACACCGATTCCACCAGCCCCAGCAGTAGACAATGCACACCACTTGAGAACGTTGCATGAGTTCCAGCGCCAGAGGACGCCTAGGATCAGGGGAGAGACGGACCTGGAGGAAGCTGAGAATTGGCTAGAGGATATGGTGAGAGTCTTCAGATTGGTAGGGACACCAGACGACTTCATGGTGATTCGGTCTACCAACATTATACAGGCTGTAGCAGGAAGACGGTGGAGCTTGATTCTCTTGGTTCATGATGAGATGACGCTTCTCTGGGCAGACATTGATTGCCTTTTTTGGGTGGAGATTGTTCCAACGACTCTTCGCATAGTGTGCATACAGGAGCTACTTCATATGCATCAGGGTAGCCTGAAAATGGAACATTACATAGTGAGGTTCACTAACCTCTCTCTCTCTCTCTCTACTCCACAGATATGGTGCAAGAGCCGTTATTTAGGGCCCAGCCCTTCAAGCAGGGGCTCAGGTGAGAGATCAGGGCTTCGATGATCTCCCTTAGCCTCTCGATGCAGGCAGGGGTGTTGGAGTGATACCTCTTAGTGGAGAGATTTCTTAATGAGCATTCTCCATCTGCGAGATCCACCACTTATCGACATGCAGTGGTGTATTATGAAGCTAGTAGTAGACAGATGTTGCAGAGGTCCAAGAGGACCAGACCAACGGGTTGACGACCGCATGACTCAGGATCGGTTGTATGGGGTACCAGGGGCAGAGACACACATGCCAGGAGCGGGAAGTGTTACTCATGCATTGGTGATGGTCACATGGATTGTGACTATCTGATCCTCCATTCGGATAATTATAAAATGGATGAAGGACCACCCAGGCAGAGACAGAGATTCGATCATGGCAGTCCACAAGGCGTAGGAGGATGTGGTAGAGGAGCTGATCAAGCAGCTGGCGGTGGGCGACGTTCCGAGGTGTTACCACCACCACCACCAGGAGGTCCACCTATACCATAGGTAGTTTGTGGATAGGTGAGAGATTAGATCCATGAAGCTAAGGCTTACGATCATGGTGCTCTAGAGATGATTCGAGTTACGATATTTTTCTACCCCACGATAGGTGCAGTACTTATAGACACAAGGTCCTGTCACTCTTTCATTACCACTACCCTCGTTCGGAGCATGGAGATTCTGACAGAGTTTTTGTCTTGCTCCTTATGACTAGAGACTCCTATGGGAGAATACTCGATGATTATGCACTGGTGCCAGTAGTTTGATCTCACTCTATGAGAGAAGAGCTTTGGCTGGGATCTCCTCGTAGCTGCATCAAGGCCTTACGACGTCATCTTGGGTAGGGACTAGTTATCTACCCTCCAGGATCAGATAGACTGTATTATGTGAAAATTGTGGTGTGTCTGCATGGATGGGACCAGGTTTACCTTCACCGGCATGAAGGGATACTTTTCATCATAAGACGGACTTACTCGGAGGAGGGAGCAGTCGATCACTTATCAGTTGGTCTACCTTACCCTCAGAGTAGTTGATGTGGAGAGTCTGAGCTATCCTATAGTGGTGGGCTAGTACGCGGATGGTTTCCCTGACAATGTTCTAGGACTACATCCCCATAGAGAGGTGGACTTCTACATTGACCTATACCCCGGGATGACACCGATATCTACACCAGCCTATCGGATGGCTCTTGCAGAGCTTCGCGAGCTGCAAGTACAGCTATAGGACTTATAGTTGAAGCGATTTATCTGGCCCAGTTTTTCTCCTTAGGCAACACCAATTCTGATCTCAAAGAAGGAATATGGAATCTTGAGGCTTTGTGTTGACTACTGTCATGTGAACTAGGTGGCTGTGAAGAATAAGTACCCACTCATAAGTATTAATGGAATCTTTGATCAACTGAAGGGAGCACAATGGTTCTCGAAGATAGACCACATATCAGGCTATCACGAGCTCAGAGTTCGAGATGAGGATGTGCAGAAGACAGCCTTCAGATGTCGATAGAGCCACTACGTGTTCTGGGTTATGCCTTTCGGCATAACCAATGCTCCAGCAGTGTTTATGGGACTCATGAATAGGTTATTCTAGCCATACCTCGATTTCTTTTTCATTTCCTTCATCGATGATATTTTGATCTACACTACTATTGAGGAGGAGAATGAATATCATTTGTAGGTAGTACTAGACACAATCCAAGAGCACCATCATTATGGTAAGCTCTCGAAGTGCATGTCTTGGATCCAAGAGGTTCACTTTTTGGGACATTTCATCTCAGAGGCTGGAGTTGTGGTAGATCCAAAAAAGATTGAGGTGATAATTGATTGGGATCCACCCTGGAGTGTGATGGAGTTACGGAGTTCCCTGGGTTTGTCTGGTAATTACTGGAGGTTCGTGCCAGACCTTTCCAGAGTTGCAGCACTACTATCAGCCTTGACGAAGAAGGGGAAACCCTTCATATGGTCGAAGAGATGCCAACTGAGCTTTCAAAAGGTGAGGTAGAGTCTAACTAGTGCACCCATTATAAGGATTCTAGAGGATGGCATGGGGTACTTAGTTTACTGTGACGCATCAGGGACCAGACTCAGGTGTGTCCTGATGCAGGAGTGAGTATTGATCGTGTATGGTTCTCAGAAGCTACGATATCATGAGAAGTACTATGCTACCCATGACCAAGAGTTAGCAGCAGTGTTCTTCGCCTTGAAGATGTGGTGACACTATTTGATGGCTGAACATTTTACCATGTACTCTGATCACAAGAGTATCAGGTATATCTTCTCTCAAAAGGACCTGAACCTGAGACAGTGGTGATGGCTTGAGTCCCACCAGGACTATGACTTCGAGATAGTCTATACTCCTGGAAAGGGGAACATTGTAGTAGATGCACTCAGCAGGAGATCTGGTATACAGCTGCTAGGCGAGGCGATAGAGAAGTTGGGTGATTTACAGATATCCTTTGTGGATAGATATGGAGAATATTTCCTTCACTCCCTTACACTCACTCCCCCACTTCTTCAGCGATTTAGGGAGACACAACATGGGGACGTTGACAGCGAGACACGACTTGCTCGGATATCCACAGGGTAGGCACTTGATGGATTTTCTGAAGGTGGGTACCATTTCATCCTCTTCAAAGGATGTACTATGTAACATGTGTCACATTAGGATGAAGTGTTGAGGGATTTACACACATCCCCTTTAGCGGAACACCCAGAAGTGGCAAAGATGTACCAGGACCATCGATGAAAGAACTAGTGGCCAGGTATGAAGAAGGCAGTAGCGGAGTTTGTCTCTCGATGTCTCACTTGTCTGTAAGTGAAGGGGGAGCACCAGGTACCATCAAGAATGGTTCAACTTTTAAAGGTCCCAGAGAGGAAGTGGGATGGGATATCCATGGACTTCATGATAGGACTTCTAGGTACATCTAGGGGTCACGACTCGATTTCGGTGATTGTTGACCAACTCACCAAGTCAGCACACTTCCTACCGATTAGAGAGAAGGTTTCAGTAGAGAGATTGGGATTTATTTATGTGCAGGAGATTAATTGGATACATGGATTAACTTCTTCTATTGTCTTCGATCGTGATGCACGGTTTACTTCCCGACTATGGAAGGGGTTGCAGGAGGATTTTGGGACACAGCTTCATCTGAGCACCGTATGTCATCCCCAAATGGATGGCCAGACTAAAAGGACCATTCAGACACTCGAGGAAATTCTATGTGCATGCATCCTAGACATCGTTCTTAGCTCGGAGGACAACATACCATTGGTGGAGTTTTCATACAACAATAGTTATCACTCCTCCATCAGTATGACACCTTTCGAGGCGTTATACGGGCGACCTTGCAGATCACCCTTGTGTTGTACTGACCCTAGGGATTCAGAACTAGTGGGACCAGAGATGGTACGAGCTACCATGGAGAACGTTAAGGTCATCCCGGAGTGGATGAATACTTCACATAGTAGGAAGAATTCATATGTTGACAGGAGACGGAGACCTCTGGAGTTCAAGTATGGCGACCACGTCTTTCTATGGGTCTCAACTCAATGAGGACAACAAATAATTGGTCGAGGCGGCAAGTCATCTCTGATATTCATCGGAACATTCTAGGTCTTCAGCAGAGTAGGTGATGTGGCTTACCACCTAGCTCTTCCACCTCAGTTGAACCGGGTGCACGACGTCTTTCATGTATCTCAGCTTAAGAGATACTTTCACGACCCTTCCCGCATCATTGACTATGGAGAGATGGATGTCGACGATGGGTCGGCATTCACAGAGGTTCCAGAGGAGATTGAGGATCGATGAGAGAGGGTCCTAATTGGATAGTCGATACCTCTTGTGAGTGTTCATTGGTAGCATGGGAACCTCCAGAAGAGCACATGGGAGCGGGAGGCTCAGATGCGTGCTCAGTACCCCCACTTGTTCCCTTAGTTTGATTTGTAGCTTATCGGGACATAAATCACTGAAGTGGGGAGAATTTAAAGAACCAGAAATTCCATGGATTTTTTTTTCATAAATACATGGAAATTTTATGAGTTTGTGAAATTTGACGGTGCATGATTTTGAGTCCAGGTGTGCCCGAAATCCATTTATGAAGTTTTGTTCGGGTACATTCATTAAACGTACGAGTGAGTTTTTATAACTTTTGAACTGATGCTCGAAATTGAAATATGATGTCACCGTTGAACTCATAGCGCCAGTATTCACTTAAAGAGACTTTTACTTCAACAGTAGTGAGTTGAGAATAAAATATAGATTTTGTGGTTTTTAGAGATTGAGTTAAATAAAGTGTGTGGCTTATTTTTATTTGTCGGTTAAAATCTCCTCATGGAAGTTGGAGGTGCAACCACCACACCTTAACCTCCCATAAGAGGTTATGGTGGTTGGGGCCACCCAAACCTAACCTCCCGCGAGAGGTTATGACATTGGGACCACATGGAGCTAAACCCCCTATTAATAGATGAGAGTAAAACCACTCAACTCTACCTTATTAATGAGGGAGAGCCTATTGACCTCCACTTTAATTAATTGGTACCAACTCCCCTAATTAATTTCAGCCAACACTCATGAATTAATTCGGGGAGCCAAATTTCTAATTCACCAATTTGATTTTTGTGTGAGCAAATAAATAATAGGCAAACTAAATCTATTATTATTATTTTTGGAATTTCTTTTTTGGTAGATCTTGGGAAGAGAAGAGCTTGGGGGAAACGTTCTTCCAACGAAGAACAATCCAATGATGAAGAACTCTCCCAATGAAGAACGAAGAATGCCGACCTTCTTCGACTTCCTCCCTCAGATACTACTGACGTAGGGCATCTTCAACCGACCTACCCACCACATCGTCGTCAATGGGCCGATGCATCTTGGGATTGGGAGTGTGTGGCGGAGGAGATGAACGATGAACTCCTTCGTCTTATTCCGGTGACTTCAACATCGACGACCGACAATCATCGGTAGGGGGTTTATTTTGTGTAACATTCCTTTCTTTTTATCTTCTTCAGATTGAAAAGGAATTGTTGCATGGTTGTAAAACAATTGTTCTTCATCATTAATACTCTTTGATGAGCCAAGTGTTACCACACTAAATGCAGAGGGTGCAGGCCAAACCAACATGGCCCGACCGATCCGCCATTCTTGTTTTTGTTGTTTCTCGGCATGGAGACAATGTGGCATTGAAGGCGATGAAGGCACAAGCAAAGGTTAGGCTTCCCACTACCTTCGTGAACCGCATTTCCCCCACGGCGTTCCAGTGCCCCCACGGAGCTGGCTCTGTCGGCCGAACCACCGCCGGCCTCCCGCGCACTCGGCCACACCGTCGTCGGCCTTCCGCCCGCCCCGGCCAAACCCCACCGGCCCACACTGACGCGAGCCGCGTAGAACTGTGTCGGCCCGGCCTCCCGGCCGCCCACCGGACCGCCTGGCACCATGCACAGTCTCCTTCGGGCCTGGCCCCACCCTACATGGTTGCCCGCTGGACCACCTGGTGCCCTACCCGGCCACTTCCCGACTAGGCCCTGCCCTGCCCAACCGCCTGTCGGCCCTCTTAGCGCCCTGACCGGCCGTGTGCCCACCTGGTCGCACCCTACCGAGCCGCCTCCCGGCTGTCTAGACTCTCGAACTATTCCACGACACCCCTTGCGGTGCGCTGGCCGAACCGGCCCAACCACTCCCTCCGGGTTGAGCCGATCTGGGTCGTGCCCTCACGACACTCCAAGCTGAACTAGCCCCAAGCCCGGGCAGAACCACCCTAGAGGCCGGCTGGGTGGGGCCCAATGGGTCTGCCCGAACCTAACAGAATGACCCACCCAATGGGTCGGGAAAGACTCAATAGGTTTGACTGGGTCAACACAGACTAGGTCGGCCCCGACTGGGTTTGGTCGACTCGGTCTGACCAGGTCGGACCAGACCCGGGCCCACTACTGACCCTTTATTTTCTTTGGCCATATCTTTGGCACCAGACAACCATTTGATTAACCGTTAGGGGCATTGGTTTTTTTGAAGAACGATGGTCCCTTTGAGTATTCCACACTATAGTTCAGGGAAAAGTTGAGATACGATCAGGTTGGATCGTACACGAATCCAACCAGGCCCACATGACTAAAAGGTTTATAACTCACAGACCGGGTGTTTGATTGACGTGCCGTCTGTTGCGTTGAGACCGCTATGATGTGGAAGAACATTGAGATACTTCTTCCTAGGACTTCATCA
Source organism: Viscum album (assembly GCA_963277665.1). Classification (NCBI taxonomy): domain Eukaryota; kingdom Viridiplantae; phylum Streptophyta; class Magnoliopsida; order Santalales; family Viscaceae; genus Viscum; species Viscum album. The sequence continues at coordinate 1,754,269,217 of OY728159.1, read as the reverse complement.
GAGATGGAGCATTGACCAGTATCTTGTGGAGCATATCTTTTAGAGACGATCGAGCATTTTTGTGGGAACCTTGTAGTTGTATGAGACTTGACGACTACTAACCGTTTGACTCAGAGTGACTCTACTAGCCTAGTGGGAAGTGCCTTGGTGTCACGGCAGACCCATAGTGGGGAGTAACTTGGTGACACAGCAGATCCATGGTACTCAACAGGTGGAGTACCTTAGCGGGCTATGAGGGGGAGCACCTCTGTGTGATGCGGCAGACCCACAGTGGGAAGCGCCTCTGTGTGACATGGTAGACCCATGGTACTCGACAGGAGGATTACCTCAGCAGTCCAAGGTTAGTGGGAAGTGCCTCTATGTGATGTGGCAGGCCCACTATACTTAATAGAGGAATATTTATCCAGGAGATGAGGGTTCATATTTATACTATCCCTAGAATAAAAACTTGGTTGAGCTGAGTCAGTAACATTTGTGTTTACCTCAGGATTGAGATGGATTACTTGATAACTTAGGTACATGTCTATGCATATACCTAATTGGGGTCATCTGTTGATTTCATACTTTGTGTTTTATCCTTTCTTGTATTTTGTGAGACCCTGAGGGTCTCAGGGTCCCTACTGAGTATCTTTATACTCACCCATGCATGGGCTATGCCGGCACCTCGTTGTTTTGGTTGCAGACGACGAACAACTCTGACTGAGGCTAAGAGTAAGAGGATTGGACGGTACCCGGAGGTGTACCATACAATGTGTCGATACATGGAGGAGACTGACAGTCGTGGAGTGCGGAGGAGGCTATCTGTACCTACCCTTTAGGTAGGATCAGTGGTGGAAAATCCAGGAGCTTCTGTCTACCTTTCAGCTATTTTGTCCTTTTAAGTTGTACTTGTTTTCAGTTGAACATGTATATTCCAATTGGCCTTGTATTCCAACCCCTATACTTTCAGAACTCTTTGTATACAGTTTTACTTAGTGTTTTTCTTCCAACATGTACTATGTTTTGTGCATTTTCATGTTATTAAGGCAATGCCTTCTCAGTTTAGGGATTTACGCCTTTGGTGCTAGTTGCCAGCCCTAGGCCTATTGAAGGCGGGAATGGGGTAGTCACGGTATGGGACCTGGGGGATGGGTAATGACATATCACAACCCATTCAAGTGAACAATTCATCACTAATCTAATTTTAATGGTGAATAATTCATCACCCTACAAATGAGACAACACTACTCCCTTGTTGATGATCCACCACCTCTACTCATCCTTAGGTGGACGATATACCACCATCAAATAAATTTAGTGGATGATACACCACCACTATATAACACTCAGTAGACTATATACCACTAATAACCATCTCTATGTGGACATTACACCATCAATAATAAACCCTTTTTGGATAATATACCACCAAATTCAGTATTTTTATGAATGATATGGCACCAACACCCAACCCCAAGTGGATTGTAGAGACCCGAAGCATGACGTACATAGATATTACATTACTTTTGTGGAATACTTAATACATAACAAAAAACAGACACACAAGGACCACAATATTTTAGTGTCTTTGGAAACTTGGAACGTAATCTTCTAATCGTGGTGAAAGATCTTTAAATTCTCCCATAAAGATCTTACACTTTTTGTTTCCTTACCGGAAACCATTATTTTAATCCTGGGGGAAAATAAAACATAAAAAGGTTGATCTCAAATGCTCAGTAGGGGTAAGCATGGATAAAATAAAACATTCCATATACATTTTAACTTAAAAACATGAACATAATGTTTAAACATCAAAATCTTGAGCAAAGACATAAATCGTGGAAGTACATAAGGCATAGATCATAATGGAACATAAATCATGATAAAATAGCATGGGAATAAAACATGTAACTGTGGAAACCATTAACCACATGATATGATTTCCATATTAGCCAAGGCATTGCTGCCAAGACCATCTTAGTGGACAAAGTCCCTTTCTGAATCGAGTTCTCTCCTCGTTCCAGACCTGTATTACGGAACCAGTTTAACATGTCGTTCCAGCCATGACTATATCATGAGATATAAATCTTTACCCAATTCATTGGAGGGATATGTAGGTCCCACACATCTTATAATGAAATCATTCTTACTTGTGCCAGAAAATAAACATACATCATTCATAATAACCCAACGAATAAAATGGGTTTCATAAATATCATCCCATCATCACATAATCCATTTAAAAGAAATGGATATCATTTCATAATAAGAAAAGTGAATCCATGTAAATCATATATACATTATACTTGAAACATACACATATGAAAATAATTTCATCTTATATGGAAAATGGTTTTGATAAAACTCTGGGAATGAATTCTTATGGAAAATATCCTTTCTTCTTGAAAATCATTTTCTTTTCAAAAAATGACATGTAATTTTAAAAGAAAGTGATTTTTTTTTAAAATAGTCATGATATATTTTGGAGGAAGCTTCATGAAAATAAGGCTTTATAAAACCGTAAAAATCCTTTCATGCCGTATAAGTTTAAAAAACATTCTTCTCGTACTTTTGCCAGAAAATTCAAAAAGTACGTTATAGGGTAAATAAAAGAATGATTCCTTCCATACCATGGGGTAAAAGTAAAAATGGGTAAAAAGGACTTTAAAAATACATGAATATACTTTTATAAAACATGTACATGGATGATAACAATAACCCCAGTAAATACTTACGTATACACAATCTCGGATAAAAATGAGATTTGCAAAATTATCCCTTACCTTAGGCCCGATATGCTTCGTACATATCCGAACCTCCTGTATAATGATTTAAATAATTTCATTGACTCATTAAATAATCATATTAATTGTTATTATATCATATATGTTTCACTTATGACTTTATATTACCCGTTATTTTGTAAATTCCATGTTAAAGCAGCATTTTGGGTAAAATCATTTCATTTATCATATGTGTTTCGACTTGTCATTCTTGATATTATTACTTATATCCTGATTTACATAATTCCATAATGTAAAACATGATTTATATATAATATATATTCATCATATACATATATATTATAGATCGATAAAAGGAATGAAATACACCGTCCATGGAGACGGTTGGCCGTACGAACGCATGAACGTTGTTTTTGTTTCCTTATTGAATTGAATGAGACTAAATAGATAACATACATATATATATACATAAATCCAGTAGCATTATTATTTAATATATTTCATTATTATTGATTATATAAACTTTATGATCATTCATGTATGGTTAATCAGGGGGAATGAATCTCATTGAGTCGTGGAGACGGTAGTCCGTACGTACGCACGAGCGATGATATCCTTCCCATAATTATAGAATTGGAGTGGATGGTATAATATATCAGAATCAGAATGATGTTATAATAACCATATATAGTCTTTATTTACACCATTATATCCATCCATGTAAGGTGTTGGTGGAAAAAAAGATTTCACCATGTCATGGAGACGGTATTCTGTACGTACGCACGCGTGGTGATTTCATTTTCGGTAGGACGGATAGATGGTGAAATATGGTTGTTTCATACTTATAATAACATATAAGTATATGAGTTATACTGATTTTATTACTTAATAATGAAAAAACTAAAGTAGATGAAGTACAAGAAGAAATAATGTTGAATGAATCGGTAACAGACATTACCTCTTCTTTGAAGCGCCACTTTGAGGCCTCCTCTTAGGGCACTAGAATTGGTCTTTGAAGATAAACAGGACCACTATTATGTTTCTAGGAATATGGAGAAGATAAATTTATAGGGTTTGGCCGAGCTTGAAGTCTCAATGTGGTGTGAGGAATAGAGGGAGGAGGTCCCCTTTTATAAGGGAGGAGAGGGGCACCTTTGGAATAACTAAAAATATTATTTTATTATATAGTCATATTCGGTTTTTAATAGCTTTAAATTGATTTATTTAGAATATGAGGTGGATATGGGTAGAAATACTTTCATCCAATATAATTTATACAATTTTAGGTCATTATATTAACACTAAATTTTAGTTTTAACTCATAGTTAATTAGATTGACATTTACCATGTCACTTTGTATTTTTATATTATATAGTTAATAAACCTACCATATACATCCAAGAGACCCCCAAGTGATCCATTAATGGTACACCTATCATGATATAAGTATCTTGGCCGATGTTTAGATTTTTAGGAATATAATAACAATTAATAATATAATATATGTTTTAAAAACTATTTTATGTCAATTTTAACACTATTTGGTAATTGATTTTGGTGAAAATCATAACAGAATTATTAGTTAGAAAAAAGTTAATTAGATAAATACTAACATGTCATATTATCATATAAAATTATTGTAATTCATAAAAAGTATCAAATTACATTTATTTGGGTATTTATAACATCAATTATTTCAATATTTCATTAATAGGATAATTACTGCATCATCATTGTGTCATAAATAATTTAAATTATTTTAAGTCTAAATATTACAAATAAAATACCATTATGTAGGAAATATTTTTATCTTTCTAATTAATATTTATAGTCGAATTTATCTTATGTATAACCCTATATTAAAAATTATTTAGTTATTAAACATTGATTTTAACTATTTAAACCCTTCTTTAAATAAATTAATAATAAATGTCCTAATCTAATCCAAGTGGTCCTAAATGGTCATATTTTATTCCTAAGGTTGTTTTGGCCGCATTAAACTTATCAAATAGAATTAGGACAAGTGTTATGGTAATAATAATATCATTTTTACCCTTAATTGCCCTATTTACTTTTAACCGTGGGAAAAAAAGTAAAAAGTTACTATTCAGCAAAAATTATTTTCATCTCGTTGAACCACATTTAAGTCCTTGATATTAACCATGTATCTATGATTTTCGAAATTCCACTCACAGAAGTGGTAAAATTATGTTTTATGAAAAATTCAGCTTTTTAACAACCACTTAGTGGTTTCACTATTCATCAAAAAATGAAAGATTCCAGAAAAATATCAAATATTAGGCCTAAGCTATATTTGATATTACAAATTCAAAAATGATGTCTATTTTACCAAATTCAAAACATATCAGTTTCATTAATTAATTTAAAAATTAATTCCTGTCGTCAAAACAAATAGCATGTTCTTAAGAGATAATAACTATCAAAAGATTGACACTAGTTTATGTCTGGTTTAAATGTGAAATTACATCCAATGACCAACATTGTATTAAATTATAAAAATATATTCTAAATATACTTGAAAACCACTCAAATTAATAATTTATCACTATTAATTATTTCGATTAAAAAAGTTGTTTTTAATTAAAATTTAGTAATTTTCACTATTCATCAGAATATAAAAGTTATCCGAAAAGTACCAAAATTTCACCCTAAGATAATTTCGATATTCCGAATCGAAAAAAGAAGTCAATTTTGAAAGATAAAATTTATCAAATTTCAAAAAGTGGGTATTACTATTCATAACATCTAGTTCATAATAATATTATAACAATATCTCGTTTAGTGAAACTCAGTATTGCGTACAACACACGCTATCGAGGAAGGTCACGATTGCGTGTAATGCGAGGCAAGTCAGGGATGCGTGTTGTGCAAGATCCTTTTGGTGTATTGTACAACACAAGACATTAATGAAATTAAAAAGGATATTTTTCATAAAATCTCAGGGTGTTACATTCTACCCCCCTTAAAATGAATTTTTCCCTTGAAATTCGTCGGGGTTATAAATTGTTTACTACTCGAAAGATTCTTTAATAGAAACCCACATAGTAAAAAAAGAATACCAAACCTTGGCTTTAAAAAGTAAAGTATGCAACGTAACGATTACCCAAATTAACTCGTCAATGGGTTTCCACGTAGAAGAACATAGGTGAAAATATAGATATAGAAGAAAAATCTAACCATCAAGTTCTGATGGAGAGTGGTAGAAAACATGGCTATGAAAAAGCCAACAATCACAAAGCCATAAATTTGTGACGATCTAAGGTACCATCTGATTCATCGGATATAAGAGCACAAGGACAACATTTTTGGTTTTCAAGATCATTTCCCTAAAGTTGATGAAATTGGAATTAGAAGAAATACTTTTGTGATTTTCGTACAATCTCACTGTTGGTCGTTCTTTGCACAATTTCCAGTTCATCCCTTAAAGAAATGAAGTTGAATTTGTCATTCGTGATGTGTTAGCAGATCATGTGATAGAATGATGGGTCATTCCATCTATCTCAAACAAAAGGTTAGAAATGTTATCAAAAAATACATAAGTCCATCTATAGTGAGATTAATCATATATATAATAAAACTATTTTCTGCTAAACAGGGACTTCCTGTAGGCCAGTGGTAGGCGATAAAGGCCAGTCGCACATCGGTTGTTGGTTCGATTCACATATCCTTGTCTGACGCGATGGGTTGTCGCCCATACTGCAGGTTGTCCTTTTTCTAAAACTACATTACTATAACATCCCATCAATAATATCGAAAAAACTTATCTCCTTAAACAATACTAACTTATGTCCAACATAATCCATTCCAATCTTTAGGCTTATCCAAAATACTGCTGTTCAATCTCATATTATAGTGAAAACAATTACCAAAGAGATCATATAACAAGCATGTTAATACCATTGTTGATCCCCATATATCATATGATATGTCTTGTTGGTCACATTTTCGAAGGCCTTAATCATGTATTCTCTTGAAAAATGAATACCCATTGAATATTAGTAAAAACATGAGTGGTGTCAAAAGTTAAATCTTTTCACATACCAAAACATAAAACCATGATATAACTATTTCCTTATATCAATCATGAGCTCATGAATATTGTCAAACATTTCATTTTCTCCTTATCCCTTCATTATGCGCATATCATATTTTTTCCAAAAAATATCTCAATCACTTTACATGGTTACCGGTACCATAAAATTATTTAAAACCACAATAGACCAATACATAAATATTCCAATATTCCACGATACTATATACAACATTATTTTGGAATCCCATTACATAAACACTTAATCATTCCACCACATCGTAGTCATATTCAACATTGCCAATAGTGATCGCATGTGACTTCCCTTTGTCCTTTGCCTTAAGTGGTTGCTCATTTCGATCATCACTAACCCTTGGATTAGGGTATTTATTAGCATAATGCCCCATTTCCTTGCACTTGAAGCATTGAAGTGTTGATGGTGCGTTCTCTGCAGTCTTTTCTTTATTCACATCATTATATTCCCTTTTTCCATTACTTCGACACTCAGCTGCTCGATGACCTTTTTTTCCACACTTAAAACATTTACTATTCCCTTTAAGACATTCTCCACCATGCTTCTTTCCACACTTTGAGCATTAGGAAACATTCACCTTCTTTTCACCATTATTCTGAGATTTCTCCTTGAACTCCATCTTTCATTTCTTGTCAAAACTATGAGATGGATAAGTAACACCAAATTCCATTTCTACCTTGATAGAACAACGCACAATTTCTTCATAGCTACCGAAGTCTCTTATAGCTAATGCCCTTCGAATATTTGGTTTTAAGCCACTGAAGAATCAATCAACTTTACCTTCAGATTGGATGATAAAGCCATATGCATACCTTGTAAGCCTTTTAATATTCGCTTCGTATACACCAACAGATTCACCATCCTTTTACTTTAGTTCAAGAAACTCCTTCCCCATCTTGGTTCGAAGAATATGATGGAAGTACTTATTGAAAAATAAGTTCTTGAACTCGTCCCATTCCATGGACTCAATTTCATCTCTTGTCCTTGTATTCTTGATAATATTCCACCATGGATCAGATTCACCTTCCAAACGATATACTGCTAAGATTACTTTATCATGTTCATAACATTGAATAACTAAAAATATCTTTTCAGTGGTACTGATCCATTGTTCATCCACAAGTGGATCAGAAGACCCACTGAAAGAAGGTGAACATTGCCTCATAAAGGACTCAATAAAATATTGTTACCTTCTCTACTCATTTGGATGTCCAGAATGATTCATAGCTTGCGTAAGTATAGCAATAGGATTTTTCACTCCATCTCCCATAACATTTGTTTGTTTAGGAGGACAATCATTGCATTTTCCATTGCATTGATCAGCATGGTTCCTTTGGGTTCCAACCATCGTCTAAAACCCAAAAACAATAGTGTGAGGGGAAAAATCATGCTAGGGAAAACAACATAATAAAGGGGGAGTACCTTCAATATATAACATCTTAGGTTTAATTCTATGATCGTTACCATAATTCTAGGACTATAACCTATACTTATACTTAACCTTAGGGTCATCCCTAGACATACCATAGAAATATCTCTAGGGATCTCACTAAAGTTCTTGCATCCTAGTTTCCAAAAGTTGACTAAACCTTTCCTCTGATACCAACTGTAGAGACCCGAAGCATGACGTACATAGATATTACATTACTTTTTCGGAATACTTAATATATAACAAAAATAGGCACACAAGGACTGCAATAGTTTAGTGTCTTTGGAAACTTGGAATGTAATCTTCTAATTGTGGTGAAAGATCTTCAACATCTCCCATAAAGATCTTCCACTTTTTGTTTCCTTACCTAAAACCTTTCTTTTAATCCTGGGGGAAAATAAAACAAAAAAAGGGTGAGCTCAAATGCTCAGTAAAGGTAAGAATGGATAAAATCACACATACCATTTACATTTGAACTTAAAAACATGAACATAATGTTTAAACATCAAAATCTTGAGCAAAGACATAAATCGTGGAAGTACATAAGGCATAGATCATAATGGAACATAAATCATGATAAAATAGCATGGGAATAAAACATGTAATTGTGGTAACCATTAAGCACATGATATGATTTCAATATTAGCCAAGGCATTACTGCCAAGACCATCTTAATGGACAAAGTCCCTTTCTGAATCGATTTCACTCCTCATTCTAGTCCTGTATTACTGAACCAGTTTAACTTTCCATTCCATCCATGTCTATCTCATGAGATATAAATCTTTACCCAATGCATTGGAGCGAGATATAGGTCCCACCCATATCATAATGAAATCATTCTTACTTTTTCCACAAAATAAACATACATCCTTCATAATAAACCAACGAATAAAATGGGTTTCATAAATATCATCCCATCATCACATAATCCATATAAAAGAAATGGATATCATTTCATAATAAGAAAAGTGAATCCATGTAAATCATAGATACATTATACATGAAACATACAAATATGAAAATCATTTCATCTTAGATTGAAAATGGTTTTGATAAAACACTTGAAATGAATTATTGAGGAAAATATCCTTTCTTCTTGAAAATAATTATCTTTTCACAAAATTCCATGCAATTTTAAAAGAAAGCGATTTTTTTTGAAAATAGTCATGAAATATTTTGGGGGAAGCTTCATGAAAATAATTCTTTATAAAACCGTAAAAATCCTTTCATGTCGTATAACTTAAAAAAACATTCTTCTCGTACTTTTGCCGGAAAAGTCAAAAAGAACTTTATAGGGTAAAGAAAAGAAAGATTCCTTCCATACCATGGGGTAAAAGTAAAAAATGGGTAAAAAGGACTTTAAAAATACATGAATACACTTTTATGAAACTTGTACATGGATGATAACAATAACCCCAGTAAATACTTATGTATAAGAAATCTCGGGAAAAAATGAGATTTGCAAAATTGTCCCTTACCCTAGGTCTAATATGCTTCGTATGTATCCGAACCTCCTGTATAATGATTTAAATAATGTCATTGACTCATTAAATAGCCATATTCATTGTTATGATATAATATATGTTTCACTTATGACTTTATATTACCCGTTCTTTTGTATATTCCATGTTAAAGCAGCGTTTTGGGTAAAATCATTTCATTTATCGTATGTGTTTCGACTTGACGTTCTTGATATTATTACTAATATACTGATTTACATAATTCCAGAATGTAAAACATGATTTATATATAATATATATTCATCATATACATATATATTATAGATCTATAAAAGTAATGAAATACACCGTTCATGGAGACGGTAGGTCGTACGAACGCATGAACGCTGTTTTCGTTTCCTTGTTGAATTGAATGAAACTAAATAGATGACATACATATATATATAAATAAATCCAGTAGCATTATTATTTTATATATTTCATTATTATTCATTATATAAACTTTATGATCATTCATGTATGGTTAATCATGGAAAATGAATCTTATCGCGTCGTGGACACGGTAGTCCGTACGTACGCACGAGCGATGATATCGTTCCCATAATTATAGAATTGGAGTGGATGGTATAATATATCAGAATCAGTATGATGTTATAATAACCATATATAGTTATTCTTTACACCATTATAGCCATACATGTAAGTTGTTGGTGGAAAAACAGATTTCACCACGGCGTGGAGACGGTATTCCGTACGTACGCACGCGTGGTGATTTCGTTTTCCGTAGGATGGATAGATAGTGAAATATGGTTGTTTAATATTATAATAACATATAAGTATATGAGTTATAATTATTTTATTACTTCATAATGAAACAACTAAAGAAGATGAAGTGGAAGAAGAAATAAAGTTGAAAGAATTGGTAACGGACATTACCTCTTCTTTGAAGCGCCTCCTTGAGACCTCCTCTTAGAGGGCTAAAATTGGTCTTTGAAGAAGACCAGGACCTCTAGGATGTTTCTAGGAAAGTGGAAAAGAGAAATGGATAGGTTTTGGACAATCTTGAAGGCTCAAAGTGGTGTGAGGAAGAGACGGAGGAGGTGCCCTTTTATAAGGGAGGAGAGAGCACCTTTGGAATAACTAAAAATATTATTTTATTATAAAGTCATATTCGGTTTTTAATAGCTCAAAATTGATTTATTTCAACGATAACGTGGGGATGGGTCGAAATAATTTCATCCAATAGAATTTAGACAATTTTAGGTCATTATATTAACCTTAAATTTTAGTTTTAACTCTTAGTTAATTAGATTGACATTTACCATGTCACTTTGTATTTGTATACTATATAGTTAATAAACTTACCATATACATCCAAGAGACCCCCAAGTGGTAAATTAATGGTAAACATATCCTGATATAAGTAACCTGGCCGATCCTTAGATTTTTAGGAATATAATAACAGTTAATAATATAATATTTGTTTTAAAAACAATTTTATGTCCATTTTGACACTATTTGGTAATTGATTTTTGTGAAAATCATAAATAAATTAATAGTTATAAAAACATTAATTAAATAAATAATAACATGTCATATTAACATATAAAATTATTTTAATTCATAAAATGACTCAGATTACATTTATTTGGGTATTTATAACATCAATTATTTCAATATTTCATTAATAAGATAATTACTCCATCATCATTGTGTCATAAATAAATTAAATTATATTAAGTATATAAATTGAAAATAAAATACCATTATGTATGAAATATATTTATCTTTTTAATGAATATTTATAGTCGAATTTATCTTATGTATAACCCTATATTAAAAATTATTTAGTTATTAAACATTGATTTTAACTATTTTAACCCTTCTTTAAATAAATTAATAATAAATGTACTAATCTAATCCAAGTGGTCCTAAATGGTCATATTTTATTCCTAGGGTTGTTTTTGGCCGAATTACACATATACAATAGAATTATGACATGTCTTTTGGTAATAATAATGTCATTTTTACCATTAATTACCCTATTTACTTTTAACCGTGATAAAAAAAAGTAAAAAGTTACTATTCACCAAAAATTATTTTCATCACATTGAACCACATTTAAGTCCTTGATATTAACCGTGTCTCTAGGATTTTCTAAATTCCACTCACAGAAGCGGTAAAATTAAGTTTTATGAAAAATTCAGTTTTTTAACTACCACTTAGTGGTTTCACTATTCATTAAAAATAAAAGTTTCCAGAAAAATACCAAAAATTAAGCCTAATATATATTTGATATTATGAATTCAAAATTGATTTCTATTTTACCAAATTCAAAACATATCAGTTGCATTAATTAATTTAAAAATTAATTCCCGTCGTCAAAACAAATAGCGTGTTCTTAAGAGATAATAACTATCAAAAGATTGACACTTGTTTATGTCTGGTTTAAATGTGAAATTACATCCAATAACCAACATTGTATTAAATTGTAAAAATATATTCTAAATATACTTTAAAACCACTCAAACTAATAATTTATCACTATTAATTATTTTGATTAAAAAAGTTGTTTTTAATTAAAATTTAGTAATTTTCACTATTCATCAGAATAAGAAAGTTATCCGAAAATTACCAAAATTTCACCCTAATCTAATTTCGATATTCCAAATCCGAAAATGAATTCCATTTTGAAAGATAAAATTTATCAAATTTCAAAAAGTGGGTATTACTATTCATAACATCTAGTTCATAATAATATTATAATAATATCTCGTTTAATGAAAATCGGTATTGCGTACTACACACGCTATCGAGGAAGGTCGTAATTGCGTGTAATGCAAGGAAAGTCATGTATGAATATTGTGAAAGACCCTTTTGGTGTAGCTTACAACACAATACATTAATGAAATTAAAAAAAATATTTTTCATAAAATCTCGGGGTGTTACATGGATAATGCACCATGGGGACTAATCTCATAGGTGGATGATATACCACCATCATAAATACCTATAAGGATGATATACCACTAGTACCAAAAATCTATGTGGATGAGACACCAACACTAACCTACCCTACGTGGAAGTGGAACCACCAACCCACCATGAACATGGTGAATAATTAACAACTAGATTAGCTTGGGTGGATCATAAGCCACCAATCGAACTCACAAGGTGGCTGAGATACCACTTATAAAATTATTTAGTTGGAGGGTCAACACCAATGTCACATTATTAGGTGGAATAGGAACTATAACCTTACTATTTATATATACATGTGGTACCACCAAAACACCAAGGGTGGATGATACACCATTAATCAATTTTTATAAGATCAATTAATCACCCATAAACACCAATTTACAAATTAAAAAAAAATTATAATAGGGTTATAGAACTCAACCCACTAACCAACTAAAATCCAAATACATAGATTTGCTAACTCATACCATAAAATATTTTCAATGTTTTCATTACTAAGAAATTGTCCAAGGTTCCACACTAAGGTGTGAAATCCCATGAATTTTCTGGGTTATGAGTTTTGGTGAGGATTTGAATTTATATTATTATGAGGGGTAATTTTGAGAATCAAGATTGATATTAGAATTTTGAGAGTAGGAACATATCAGGATGTTTTTTTATGTAAAAAAGGACTAGTTTGTGTAATGGTTTCTCAGGTTGACATCAAAGCAAGGTCGGTGGAATTACTGGAATTTTTTAATTACAACAACGAACATCGAGGACAATATGTTTCTCGATGAATGACTCTAAAGGGGAATCACATTGTTGAGGGTTTGAGGGTCATGTAATGATAGAGATAGGTAGATCTCTAGGCCCTCATCCTAGGGTGTTCATACTAAGACCTCCTTGGTTGTGCTATGAAATTTTTAAGTGACGGTGCACATCATGACACAACCTTATGGCCATTCAACGACCAACTTATAGAAAGATTTTAAAAAATGGATTATACCCATAATTTTTGGGTCATCTCCTCAATTATTAAGTTGAAAAAATAAGTGTGGGATGCCATTTTAGATGTCCCACCCCTTCTATTTTTCTATTAATTCCCCATGATCTAGGATGATTTTTTTTGATATTTCTATAATAATTTTAGAAAAGATTTTACAAAATCTTTATATTCTTTTGTTTCTCTTAGAAATATTTGATTTAAGATGATTTTTATTGGTTTTCAATTATTAATTTCCCAACAACATGGTTGAATCAAGTAAAAATGGTGGGATTTCTTTAGGTATAACTACAAGATATCTCAATATGATGTCTTCATATAGATTCACAAATTTTGGTTATTAGTATGTTGATATATGTATTCATCTAGTGATTTTTATTAAATTGGATAAAATTTTTCACTAATGCACTAGTAGATTATGTGGTTTATATGTGGCTCAGGTTTGGGTGTGCGTCTGAAGTAGACCACAAACCTTTTCTTACTATTTTAGTTCATAGATATCACCCAGTGATATTTTAATAATTATTTAAAATTTAATTAAATTGAAAATAAATAATTAATATTTGTATTTAAAATGAATTGTTAATTATAAGTCTTTATAATTAATTATTGGATTTTTTGGATTTAGTTAGGTCCTTCTATTGATTGGTTTGACTGATTGTAATTAGATGATCTTCGAAGCGGGTTGTCAGACTACATTATAAATAAGTAACTCCATGGATGAGGTAAATAGTTCATATAAATTCTATTAGGTTTTTTGAATTTTATATTTTCATGTGATATGTAATCTAACCATTGAGGGTGATTAACTATTTTATTAATTGAATTATTTGTTTGAATTTCATAAAATGGACCAACTGTCTAGGGCCATGATTGTCCCATGAACACTGGATTGATTCCTTGGTATCCAATTCATATGGGATTGATTATTGTGTATTCATTAATATTTATGACCATAATGGTTGTAAACTAAGTTAAAATTAAATGGACGAAATTAGTGGCCCTTATTTTAGGTTCCCATGATGCATTCTTTTGGAGGAAAACCTTGGTTCAGAGATGTTTATCCTGAATAAGCCATAGAGGAAACTTCATATTCTTCATAGCCATCAATTTATTTGAGATAAGAATGAAGAAAGTGTATCAACAAAAAATATATGTTATTTAACCATGTTTCTTACCCAAGGTACATTATATTAGCTTTGACTTGAGGGGAAAGACCTTGGATGACCTTTGGAAAGACAAAAGGATATTATACCAATGCACTTGAGTGGTCACAATGGGGACTATCTTATCATAATAGTGAGGCCTTAATGAAAACATGATGTTGTTGTGGGATACCATTCCCTTAAAGGGTTTGTATTGGACCAAGATATGATGTTGACATGAGGTAACCCATGTAGAGTGTTTGTATCATGATGACACTCAAGAGATCCTGGTGAGTTAACTAGTTTTATGTAAATCATTAAAATGGTTAGTGTAGTCATGGGTATTGATGATTATGGGTGTCACTTAGAACCCGAATTTAAGGATGTATCCATGTTGGTTTGTATTAATAGGGATAGGTTATTCCCTTGAGTTGTCAAACAAGGTTATGTGAGATAGATTGGGTATGTGTCCAACCCCTTTTATAATTATTATAATAATTATTGTCATTATTATTATTATTATTATCATAGTTATTATGGAAATTATTATTATGAGAAGTTTCTAGGGGGTTCCAGGCCCATAAATATATAATAATGGGATTCCCAGGGAATGCCTCTCTATGATCCATTAGTGGTCAATGATTTGGGTATGTTGGTGTTTTCCTCCCTAGGATCTGGTGAATATATATGGTGATGGGATAGATGGATAGTTTTATCTAGGATCGGTTCATTACACTTTACTATATCGAGAGAGATTCCAATTCATTCCATGGATCTGGAAGGATGCCTGGTAACATTCATTGAGATTCATGGGATCTCATAATATTGCGATAACTAGATTCCTATAGTGATTTCTATGATATAATGTTCACACATCTGGTAGGAAAGAACATGAAATCATAGGGTAAGACATGAATACCCTGAAAAGAAACATTCATGCTCAAAGACATCTAAAAATGAGAAAAGTAGGTATTATTAATCCTGAGTATCACATTAGAACATGAAGATTTAGAGTGGTTAATTATTTTTTATTTCATGTTTATTTTATTATTCTAAGAATATCACATCTACAAGAAATAAATTACTGGTTATGTTTTGGAACCTATTCCTGGTACCCTAATGAATTTTACTCACATGCTACATGAAGAAAAATTGATCTTGTTTACCCTAGTAGACTTCAGTAATTATAGGTTTAGGTTGGGTAGATTCCCACTATTGTATTATTGAGTGGGAAGGTTCACAAGTGATTTGGAGACTAATATGTGATGAGGCACATGGATTTAAGTAAACGTTATTTTACATTATTATTTTCTTTTTTAGTATATGTGACTGTCCTAGTGGACTGTTAGTCGATTTATGTTGGTATAATTGTGAGTTTGTATGATTTTATGCTTCAAAATTAATTTTTTATTGATGGATATGTTTTATTTCATCACCATACTATTTTTATTTGTTCTGAATGATGTTTGGTTATTTACAATTTTTTATATTGATATTATTGTAATGTCTCTCCATTTTAACACCCCTAGACCCTTGATATTAGTATATAACATATAACATGCAATGAGGTCCGCTTAAGGACAAGTAAAGACTGTTGGTACTGACACCAAATGAGTAGTCAATGGCGGAGGGGAATTATAATGTGGAATAATTTCATCTTTTTCTCTATCTCACTATTTAAGAATATGGTATATAGGAATTAGGAAAATTTCATATCATGTGATAGTCCTTGAATTAGTGTATTACTAACAACTTTTTTGATAAAATGTCCTGGTAATAAGGGATATGTGATTGTATTATTTGTTTCATCTTTTAGGATTATATAAATTTACCTAGTTTGTAAAACTCTAGTTTTTTATTTATGTTTTACGGTTTTTGAAACTTGTCTCATTGGTAGGAGGAATGTATAAATGAATCACTATTCACACATAGTAATCCCATTAAATTCATGTGAATATGTGTGATTGATATCACTAATGACTAGGTTTAATTATTTAAAAGATTCAGCAAAAAATTATTTTTAGTTTCCCTATATAAATTTTTTATGTAATTCTACTAATCTAAACCACAGTGTATTACTTCTACTGAAAATTTGTGTTTATATTATATTGAAATGATCCTAGATAATAGTTACATATCCTATCCATATACAAGGACTATATTGGCCCTTAGTAGGTCCGTAAAAAAATGGATTCCTTCAGGATCAAGCCCATGTGGTAGCTTATGATATTGGTTTTTATAAAAGAAAGAGTTTTAGTTACATAACGGTAAAGAAATAACATTTATGGTGTTTTCACATATGGATTATTGTTGGTATTCTACCTAACTAAACCATAAGATTGTGATTTTACTAGAAACTGATTATCAAGGTAGATTTCATTGTATATATTTAGATGATATTTGGTTTATTGAGGGGATATCTTCATATGAATATTCCTAATGATATTTAGTTCCCTAGTAGGTTGATAACTTGGCATGTGATGCCTAATATTTATATATTGTGTGTATGAAAGAGAAACCTACAGTATTTATTTTGGAATATGAGTTCCAGAGTGGTACTTGGGATGGGAGAAGAGGTATACCCCATGAGCTATAACTTATGTGAGATAGGATGTTTGGATTTTGTGAGAGAGACATGTATTTTGAGATTCATCTCAAGATATTGATGAGCCATGTGACATGTACAAGGGTAACCCACAAGTGGGGTTATCCTATATGTGTATGATTCATAAATATGGGAATCATTGGTAGATTATTTGGTTATGATATCCGTGCATGTGAAGTGATACTTAGTATGTGATATAGGCATATAGATGCCTATGGATTTTGTGATAAAACTCATTTGAGGTAATTTAGTATTGAGGACACATTTTCGTGGTAAAGATAAATTATATACATTTTCCTCTTTATTTTAGTTGTGTTCCTATATCTGATAGTGTTTTATGATCATAGACGGCCAGATCTAGGATAGATAGGGAATAGTTATAATCTTTCGGTTTTGAGATCATGCTTCGGTTGGTGAGTGATCATGTTGTAGACCATGGAATAGTGAAAAGCCTCTATTTTGTGATGGTTCACAGATTATTCTCCTGAATAGATGAAAATGACATGAATTTAATCATGTTCAATGGTTTAGGCTTATTATCTAAGGATTGATGATGTAAAACACATTGAAGTGTGAGTCATGTTATGCAATTGGGTGGTACCAGAGCATACATCCATTATATTTGGAAGACATTGATTTATTCTAAAATGGTCACAAGTGGTGTTCTTATATTTTTTGATTTGTGATAGGACATGTGAGATCCATGAGTTGGTGGTTTTGATGAGAATATAGTTTTCTTGGTGGACCTATGTTTTTATGATATGGAAATTTTACTTCTTTGATGGTGATTACATTATGGATAGTGTGGTGTCAATTTTTGATGGTCTATATGTATTTTTATTTAATAGAATAACATATGTTCTATGATAAAACTCTTTAAAAGATAGTTCTATAGGAGTGAAATAAGGGAATACATATGGTGGGGTTAGGACCATTGGTCAAGAAGGGTGTGACACTCCTCATGGATGAGATTCAACTTATGTTGAGGGTGATGATCCTAGAGATTCAAGAAAAGACTTCATTTTATGTTCTTTTTTGTACCCAGGAATGATAAGAATGACTATGACCAGTCATAATATGATGAAGTGGACAATTTAGTCCATGGATGGATGACCCTCATGTGGGTAATCTCATGGGTGTGATGTGATCGGTCATTGGATGGTCACGGTAGAATTGTATGTTAGTGATCAGGTGAATTTAATTTTATATTGTACATCCAAAAAACTATATTTTAGACTTAGGTATAGCATTGGTTGGATTTAGTGCATTTGAATCTGCTTTGAGGTGGTCTTGATGTGATCTAAGTGTGTGTTGGATTGGAGATGTTCTAGTTCTCATGGTCGAAGTAGGGGGGAGGTTTTCATTAGTTAGGGACTAAATAGTAGAATTTCTGGAGGAGTAGGGTTTTTACTCTTGTATTGGTGTTTAGATTATATTAGAAAACCTATAAGTAGATTAGGAATCATGATCATGTGGTTAGATAGAACATCGGCAGGTGTGATCATGTGTTTTTAAAAATATAATGATATTGATGTATTGATTGGTTTTTTCATGCATAATTAGGTACTGTGAGATACTAACCATGCTGATAAGGTTGTTAGACCATTGATAATTCATTTTTTATAAGAAATTGATATTGTGGGGATCATCATGGTTAAGGGTTGACCCTTATGATAAATTACCTATGTTTTGGATCACCATGATCTTGTGAAAAAATTAGTTGAGGACACTATAGTGTCTCAAGATAGAAGGGTTTCATTGAGAGTCATCTTTGTATTAGAGAGTTTTATGACAAGGTATCTTTGGTCTTGGTGAATAGTGTGCAATGTTATTGAATAATTTCATTGGTAGATCATTTTTTGTTTGGGGAAAAACATGATATATTGATCAAAGATTTAGGATTAGGATATTTCAATAATTTTGGTTAAGGACTGTAATATATTCTTGGGTACAAGAAGTTTTATGGTGGGGAGGTTATAAAAAAAATTTCATTTTCGTTTTGTTAATTTCAAAGTGGATTTGAATTTTTTTAATTTCATGAGGGTTTCATTTTAAGAATTCGGATTCAAATTGTAATTATGAGAGCTTGATCATCTCAATTTTATGCTTTTTTGTTGGGAATGAGATTTATTTCAGGTTTCGAGTTCCAGGGTGGACATTGGGGAATGGTCAGGGGGGATTACATAAATTATTCATCAACATATAGTAAAACCTTGAAAAAAAAATTAAAGGGGATTAACCCTATTGAGGGAACGATTAATTTCTTCATAATATATATATTCCAAGGGTTAGGCCCTCTACCTAGGGTAGTCAAATTGTGTCCTCCCCAGCCCTGACTTGAATTTTTTTATCAATGAGGTGTATCACACCATGAAATTTTTGACATATTGAGACATACCAATAGAACCATTTATAAAAAATAGGGGAAACCCGTCATTTTGAGGTCATCCCCCTTAGTTCTTTGGTCAAACATCCACATTGGGAGTCCACTTTTGTCGGTTCTCCCCTTATATTAATCTCTGTATTCCCCCTTAATATATGGTTATTTGTGGTGATTAATATGGGAATTTGACATATGATTCTCCCCAAAATTTCTTCCTCTTTAGTTTCACTCCATTATATCTAATTTCATATTATTTTAGTTGAGGTTCTGGTATTTGTTTCCACTAAATAATGGTGGAATTAGGAAAATATGGTGCATTTTTAATCTATGTAGTTATATGTACCCATAAGATGATGTGTGAATACTATTTAGAATCTTTTTATTAGAGATAAATCACCATATAAATTTCTATAGGGAGTTACATTAAATAAGAAAAAATGACAATGAATCATAGGGGAGTTATATGGTTTTTTATTGCACTAGTTCAGGTGAGTGTTTGTGGTAAATCATACCCCATTTCTTTTCATTTTTCTTAAAATATTTTTCCTAGTGTGATTGTAAGTGATATGCCTAACTAATTTAAATTTATAATTAATTATGAGTTTTCATGATTAAATTTAATCATTAATTAAAGATAATAAATAATTTTTAGATGTTTAGTATTTTTTAGGGCCTCGTATGGCTTATAGATGACATGTTGGATTTGGATGGCATTGGGTTGGGGTGGTCGAGCTTCTTTAAGAGGATGTAACTCTCTGAATGACATAGGTGGCATATATACATGCTTTATGTTTATATTTATTTGATTTATTCCAATTATATATGGCCTCTCCAATGAGAATAATTGACCTTTTTAATATATGAATTTTTCCTTTGAATTAAATGAAAGGGATAATGGGTCAAGATCCATGATAAACCCTTCAACAATAATTTGATGCCTTAGTTTTCAATGGACTAGGGATTGATTATAATGTATTATTTTTGATATATAGACCCTTAAAAGTGAAAATTAAATGAAATATAAAAAAATGAATATAGTTTCCATTAGTATAGGTTCCCTTGGTGATTTTATATAGGGGAGAGCATTGGTTCAGGGATGTTTTTCTTGAGTAGTCCATAATAGAATATTGAAATACACTATAGTATTTGGTTTATTTGATATGAGAAAAATAATGTGTATATCTCTCCATGTATATGTGATTTAATTTTGTGGGTATACCCTAGGTGGATTAAATTAAGTTAGATATCAGAGTATTGACCTTGGATTACCGTAGAAAGAGTGATGAGAATTATTTTATCGCTCTAGAGTGGTTCTGATGGGGCTTATCCTCTGAGGTCAATAAGGATATAATGGTACTATGATTATATTGAGGGATTTCAAGTCCTATGACTGATGATCTTGTCCAGAGAAATTATATTCATAAAAAGGATCCAATATAGGTTATCTTTGTCATGATGTTCCTTGGGGAATCATAGTGGATACCCTAGAATTATGTTATCCCCTAATAGGGTTTGTGAGAAAATTGGAAGTGGTGATTGTAAGTGTCACCTAGAGCCTAAATCAGTGGAAATAACATGGTAGATATGTATTGATAGGGGCAGGTTATCAACTTGAGAGTTCGTCTAGGGTTTTGTGTGATGGGGTGGGTAAGTGTCCAACCAATAACAACTCAAGAATCACTTACAGAAATATTAAAACATTTTATATGAATATCCAATACATATCATAATAATGAATTCCTAAGAACCACCATGTTTTAGTTTATTTGGAGACCAGATATATAATCTACCTAATTCAGGAATGATATTCAAAATTACTCAAACATTTCTTCTCACAATGTACCCTTCATAAAAATTTCCTATATAGAATAATAATTCATAACCTAGGGAAATAGAATAATAAGAAAGGGTGATCTTAGATGCTCTATAAAAGTAAATATAGGATATATAAATCAGTGATCATAATAAGAATAATATAATCACATGTATATGGGAACATGAGCAAGACATACACAAACATTCACCCCAATGAATTAGACCATAAATTATGATCCTTAGAATAATTATTTTTCATAATAGAATAAATTACACATAAGATCATGGAATCATTAAAAATAAATCAAGAGTTTAGAGAGAATATCATAATCAGAAGACATATGTTTCTGGCATAAACATAAGCATAGAAACTTATTTTCTTATCCAAGGATAAAAACGTATTTTATTATAGTGGGAAGAGTCACAAAGTGGATTAGGTTCACTCCTCATTCCCATAAATATATTGTACATTATGACTTAGTGAATTCGATTCACACCCTAATCTCATTCATATTATCCAATGATATATCAATCATTACCCAATGTATTAGAGGGATATATAATTCCAATAATACCATCACATAATGAAATTAATACAATTTTTTTTCAAAAGATCATAAAAACATTCGTTATTTCATTATAAATTAACTGACTCTTGGGAAGGAAAAAGGTTTTATGAAATCTACCATAGAACATACTTTTAATAAGCCATTAAAATAAATATATTGTACCGGGCAATAAGAAAATATTCCAAATATATTATAACTACCCTTACAGATTTCTATATAGATGAAAAACAATTTTATAAAAGTTTTTGAAATATTGTTTAAAAAACAATAGAAAACATCCTTTTCTTTTGGTAAATATTAAAAACTAAAACATCCTAGAATAATGGGAATACTAATTTCCTGGAAAAACCAGGAAAACATGTAAATGAAATTAAATCAGGAAGAAAAGGTATGATAACCACAAAATCTTTTCATGTTACCTTTGTAAAAAACATTCCTTCTATATTTTTGTAAAGAAATTCAAAAGTAAGTCTTTTGAATATTGCATAAAAATATTAATTTCAATTATTTGTTAAGAAAGTAAAAGGTATTATAAAAATATATTTATCATTTATTTAATATTAGATATTAAATTAAAAAACACATTTATAGATAATACTGACATAGAAGATGAACATTCAAGAACAATGTGTAGAAATAATGTTAGTTTTTATTAAAAAAATTCTTTTAATCTATTTGAATACTATACAGGAAAATGGAATTGAAACAGGAAAAAATAATAAATAATTGAACATTATAGAAATGTATTTTTAATATATATAGAGCATATGATTTTCCCAATAAAAATTTAAACATGAATAATGAAGATTAAAAATGCTATTGTAATATACACCTTTACCACAAGTCCTGGATTACTTTGACTAATATGAGACCTCCTATAAATTTAGATTAATTTTAAGTCTATAACATATTCATATTCATACCTATCATAAAATATATCATTATATTTTAATGTTCAATTTCCAATTTATTATCAATTCATCAATAAAATCAACGTCCTTGTTGTTCACTATATTATTTTTCTTATATATTTCAATTCATAGATTCTATTCCTTTTGTATTTTACAAGTTTATATAATCTTAATAATTTAATAAGTATCATATTTATTTATTGTATAAACTTTTACTATCATTCATTTAATGTGGTATTGAAAAATTTAATGATTCACTTCTTGGAGACAGTAGTTTGTATGTACAAATGAGCGATCTTTTCATTTACAAATGAACGAATATAAAGGAAGGAAGCAAATAATTTATCCTTAAGTAATATTAATTATATAATTAATATAATATATTTTTATTAAATTCATATATATTACCAGCCATTTTTCAGACATTAAAAATGAATCAAATCACTTCGTGGAGGTGGTTTCCCACAGGCACACACGAGGCTGTCATTTTCCAATAGATGGTTAGTTAAAAAGTTAGATAATATTTCATCTTTAAAAAAGCATAATTATGTCATAAAAATTATATATATCCATTATATCAATATTTATAATCATTTTTGTGATGTGGTGATTAAAAATGAAAAACATAACTTTGTGGAGGCGGTATTTCATACGTACACATGAGATAAGTTTCATTTATCATAGGATGGAAAATATGTATAAAATGGTTATATCATTGACATAAAATCCATTTATTATAGTAAATATATTAAATTATTTAAATGAATGTGGTTTTAGAATATTTTTAGTAGGTTTAAGAATAAATTTACATAAAATAGAACATTTAAGATGTTCACCTCTTTCAAAGGTTACTACCTTTGGCTTACAACATAAGCCTTCTTGGGTGAGTATTTTTGTGGGACCAAAACCTCTAGGAAATATTTTGGAGACTTAGCATATGGTTTTTTTAGATATTGGTTAATATAGAGTTATCATGTGGTGTGTATATGTTAAAAGAGGAGTTTCCCCTTTATAATTGAAAGGATTGGTGCCCTTGTAAATATTGAGAACATTAATATATAAAAGTCTATTATCATGGAAGAGTGGCTCCAAAACATTAAATTTTAAAATATAATCTATTTTAATTTTAAATTAAATTAAAAAATTATTTTTAATCAATATCTTTTTTTGAAATATTAATGACTTATCCATTAATTTTAACCCTTTTAACCCATTTTAGCCTTCAACATGTTGACAAATTTTTACCAAGGTTATTATTCATTATAGAAAAAAATAAAATTGTACTTATTAAAAAAAATTAATATTTTGATTCCAATTATGGATTATAATTTTCAATATTAAATTCTTATAATTATAATAAATTAATTCTAATAGAATCACACAAAATTAATTAAAACCAATTTTAGAAAAAACAGTTGTTTGTTTAAATGAATTAATACTTATTTAGGCCAATGATTATTGAGTGGTGGTTTATTGGATTATAATTAAAAAAATTAATGTTATGTGACATTATAAATATGAAGAAACCTAATGGAATCATTGAACCAACTCATTAAATTTTAATAATCATATACAATTGTTTATTAGAATAAACGTTTACATTGGTTCCAAAAGGTCAACGATGAGTTTCTAAATTCAACATAGTAGTTTTAAAAGATTTATTTGAATCCTTAAAATTATATTTGGTTGGAAAAATTTCTTCACATATTTATAACTCATGTTTATATCATAATTATTTCGTCAAAGTTATGGTATTTGAAAAAATGGTATACTAAACTATTCACCAAAAAATAATCTTTTTAGAAAAATATTAAAAATTAACTCTATGATAAATTTGACATGAAGGATTCAAAAATGATCTTTATTTTTTATAATGAAAATATTAAAATTTTAAAATTTAGGTTTCAAATAAAATTTATATAATATACCAAAAAAGTTATAAAACAAAGCATATCTATTGAGTTATCAAAGTTGTACTTCTTATAACCGATTTTTACTAATTAGGATTCATAGAATTTTCTCAAAATATATTTCAATTTATATTTTTGTAAAGACTTTTTGGAACATCTATGGTTTAATATTTAGGTATTTTCTCATTTAATTTTATTCCCACTTGTTTTATATAGCATTTCTAGGAATTCTGTAAGAGAAATGATGGATTTTGGGTCGATATAAGGAGGCACAAGGTTAGGGAAAACATGATTCATACCAATGAAAATCATGAAACCAAAAAAGTTTCACTCTTCATGACACATGGATTAGAACGCAATAATGTTACCCTATAGGTTAAATGTTTTTCTTACCCATCCTTAAGGATAGAGGTGTCACACTGTTGGTTTGTAATCTAGAAAATTGTTCTGCCAAACTGTGTGACCTGTCATATGTTTAAGTATTTTAATATTACAATTCTACCACTTTCAAATCATAACCCTATAACCCCACTATTTCAACCCATTCAACCCTCTATATACCGAATCACATGACCCCTAATCCCACACCCCATCTTTTCATAATGTTTTGTTATATTTGGGTTTGATTCCTCAAAGAAACTCAAAGTATGTTCTTCCTCCCTTCTCCTATTCCCTTCTCCTTATCTCTCCTACCTTCGTTCTTAGGTTATTTTTTCTCATGAAATGATGTTTTCATGGAATACGATTCATCAAATTTCATTGTGATTAATCTTGATGTTTTTTCTTTCTTTCATCGGTATGGTCTCCTCTTGTTTTGGCTTGTGTTTCTAACCTAATTTGGGTGATTCCAAGAGAAATGTAGGCAGTTCCTTGTTATGCCCTTATTTGAAAATGTTAATATACTTATATTTTTTTCTAAAAGTTTTTTTAAATTGTGAGTGTGGGTGAAAATGTGTATTTTAAGGTTTTGGTGTGAGTTTATGGCATAAAAGTGGTTTTCCCCATTTATAAATTGTTGGTTCTTTATCTGTGGGTTTTTGTCAATGAATTTATGATACATAAATGGGTTTTTTAATGTTGTTGAAATGGGGTATAAAACTTGGTAACCCTATTAACTCGGAATGTTCCTAAGTACTAGTATGTCGGTTAAGTCAATAGGGAAATGACTTAGGCTTCTGGGTAGGATTATCCTCCAATACTAACAAGATAATTATTATAATCCTATGGGGACTGCTTGAAATTTTTCCTTGGCCTATGTAGTAGCACATGAATTATAAAAAATTATATGGTTTGATCAGTAAGAGCATGAGAATCCTCAAACCATATTGTCCATGCTTCATTGGGATGTTTCCTGGTGCATAAACTATATTTTTAACTATTATCCATTATCCTTGCATTATTAATTTTTCATACTAAAATAAATCTTGTTTTCTATTTAAATTGTTTAACTTTATTATTTTTAAACAAGAAAGTTAATTTATATTTTAATGTAATTTCATATAATCTTCGGTGGTATCCTTCTTGGAATGTGAGATCACTCCCCCCATATACCCAATAGGAAATTGTAGATCTTGTTTTTATGATATAGGTTAGGGAAAGGCCTTCCTTGGGGTGATAACGTCTGTATATTTTAGTGGACTCATTTTTGGTTGGAGTTGTGGTGGTGCTATGGTGTTGGATGATCTTTATGTCACAAGGAGGATTCTCTTTTGGTTTTTTCTAGTCCCCTCTGCCCTTTGAATATTGTGATCTTAGTACTTAAAAATGTAAATGTGTCTCGAACATTCTTTTACCAATTTTGTTTATTTTTTTTATGTTTGTTATGGTATTTTTCCATTTAAAATTTCATTGAATGTTATTTTTTTAAGAAACGTTGGACAAACCATTTTTAAAGGAGTTCTTACATGCCCATGAATTAGCACTACAACAAAAAAAGTTTTAAGAATTCCGGCATTTATCAACACTACAGAAAATGGATGAAAAATGGTACCTTTTATCAGTGCTTTTTTTAGCGCTCATAATGGGAACCCTTTTTCAACGAATTATTTTTAACACGTATAATTGGTACCTTTTGGCGCTTTATTTTTAGGGTTTATAAGGATAACCCTTTAACAGTGCTATAATTTTAGTGTGGAAAAAGGGAACCTTTATCATCACTTTTTTAGCATTGATAATGATCCGAATAAAATGAAATAATTAAGTAAATAAAATAAAAAAATGAGTGTATAAAAAATATGAAAAACATTATTA
This sequence comes from Viscum album, assembly GCA_963277665.1. NCBI lineage: Eukaryota > Viridiplantae > Streptophyta > Magnoliopsida > Santalales > Viscaceae > Viscum > Viscum album. Next base: position 1,754,241,965 of record OY728159.1, on the reverse strand, counting down.
ATTAAATAATTATTATTAAAAATGAATAAATATATTATACTATATATAAATTATAAATACGAATAAATAGTATATATTTAATATATTGATATATGTAAATGGGAAATTAAATAAATAAATAATAATAATTTCACAGAGAAAAATATTAAAAAATTATTTATAATGTTAATAAACAGTATATATTGAATATATATTTTTATATAGCTATATATATATATGATTTATATTAAACAAAGTAATTATAATTACATTGAATAATTATATATTTAGTGAATAATTGTTTATAATTAAATATTAAAATGAATTAAAAATATTGACTAATTGAATCCAGTAATGGACATATTGGAATATCATTTTATTTTTAAATTTAAAATAGATCTATCATGTGTTATATAGATTTCTCATACACATAGTTAATTCATTTTTATATATAACACACACACGCAAATATTTACTCAATTAATGAAATATTATATAGAAACACATACACCTAATATTTAGGTAATTTATTAAAATTTTAGTATTCATTTTTGAATTTCATCATAACATGGTACATTTAATATATCATGTCTTTAATAATGTTACGTTTTATTTATTAATTTTTAAATTTATTACAAATATGTATTCATTCATTTTTAATATGTTTTATCTTTGATTATTTATTTATTTTTTATTTTTTGGGAATTTTATCGTTAACTATTATATGTATATTTATATTCTATGTTGTAATATTTTCAATATTTTTTCATATTTATTTAAATATATATCCATTTTTTTATAATTTATATTTAATTAATAAATCTTATCCATTTTTTCAATATTCTTAAATTGTACTCATTTTTAATTAGTCGATTTCACTCATTTTTACATGCATTCACTAAAGATTTAACAGTAATCAATAATGTTAAAAATATATTTGTATGATAATATATATAAATAAATAAATATTTATAATTTTATATTTATTATATTTATACATTTATATATTTATAATTATACATAAATATTTATTTATTTATTTTTTAGTATTTATATAGTTTTAAATAATTAATTATATATTTTAAAAAATTATGAAATTTATAATAAATTTCCTTAAATAATGAATATATTTAATATATTTATATTTCTATATATTTAATAAATTTATATATATATATAATTATAAAAATATATATATATTTGTATAAATATTATTTTATTAAATGTATTAATATAATTATAATTAATTAATTATGTATTTAAATAATTTTAAAATTATTATAAATATATTTAAATAAATAATATATTTACTATATTTAAATTTATATATATTTATTAAATATATTAACTTTTTTATCTAAAAGGCACACAAGGAATTAAGACCGGCCTAGGAACTCAACCCTGCGACGGTCACCCCAAACCCCAAACCCCCTGCCATAAAATATTTAATATATAAATATATATATAAATATATAAATATATTTACAAAAAATATTTTTAATTTTAATTATAAGTTCTGTATAAGTGCTAAATTAATTATAAATGATAAAAGGCATCCTTATCAAGGTTTTTTTAGCGTAGATAACTCTCTATCATTTTCAGCGCTATTTTAAAAGTTATGATAAAAGTGTCTCGGTCTATTTAGAAAACCCTATCGAGTCATGAACTCATTGTGATTTCATAATATTTCTATAGAATCCATCCTCAATCATTTCTCCTTCTTGGTAAATTGAAGCTTGAATCAACGCTCAAATTAATCCTCTAACCACTATAAGTCTCAAATCCAAGGCTTGAACGATTCATGGGTCAAACTAAGGCAAGGATCGAATGAATTATAGGTTTCTGATATATATGCTTCATATAAACTTCATCATGATCAGAAGTATTTTATTTGACCTCATCCTTGGGATGTATTAAATAACTTTATACCATGATCATGTTGAATATTACCATTGATGATTGTCTTTAATATATCCTAAGGGAAATTAAGATGTTCGCATTTGAGAATAGGGATTAAAGGATGGTCGTGCATGACCTGACCATTAGAAACTATGTGGGATTATGTCCCGTATTTCTAACTAGATTATTGTCAATGGGTAAGACTAATGATTCATTTTTAATCTCATAGTTTAATGGTTTCGGGAATTTTTTATTGATGAGCTATCTTTTTTACACCTAAGAGAGCTGTTGGGATTTCTATTGAGCTTATGTCTTGAGCTCATCCTTTTTCTAATCCACCTTATGCTATAAATTTGATGGATCATTGTGAGCTTAAGTCTCATTTATGCTATATAGGGGCTAAGGGAATTATTCAGCAAATCATGTCATATTATGGATCCAGGGATGCATTTTCCATGATGGAGGATTTCTCATTGATGTAATTTGTTACCTACAGGAAGATTTCTAGTTGCATAAAATATCTAAAACCACCTAATAGAGCATATCTAAGAGAAATCCTCATTATGGGAACCCCAAGGGTCGTTTCATTTAAATATCTAATTTATTTTTTAATTACTAACAACATTCTCATTCTAATTAGTAAATAACATTTATCAATTTTATCTTGTCATCATAAACACATTTCAACCGACCCTTTTTAAGTCAATATTTAAATGTATCACTATCAAATATGATCCATTTTCACTACCACAAATAAATTTCCCCTTCCAAACACAATTACCATAAATTGTTTCCAGCCCTATGTTATAATATGGTTTGATTATTTTTCTATGACTTTGTAAAAATATATCCATTTATAAAACAATAACCCACTCATAAATACTTTTCAAAAATCACTTCATATCCATTATCAAACATCTAATAAACCCTATGTGTGTTTTATTGTAATACATCTAAAAACATATCATTCTTTAATGTTGCCTTTTATTTCCAATGTCATTTAAATGAAAAAAAATTATCTTAAGAGATCCAACATTTCTAAAATAATAAGTACCCTTTGAACTTGTAAAAAACATTAACAACAACAATTTACCTATCTTGTGACGTGAACAAAAAAATATGTAATATGAAATCATTTTTATTTGGTAAATGATTTTGTGAGACATCAATATTAAATTCTTCTTAAATTAAATTCTTTTTCATATAACACATTTTAAATTATTTCTTAACATTAGACTATGTTTTTATAAAATTTTGACAATACTTCATACAACAATTTAATATTTCACGTGTTCAATATAGTTCATTCAATGGTTTAAATTTGTTTCCCAATTTTACTTATAATGATTGGTATCACTTCAAAACTAGTTTTTGTAAGAGTGGGTAATATACCGTTTAACATAAAACCTCTATATCTTCCATAAGTATTGTTATTTATCTCATTAGGACTAAAAGATTATACTATGTTTCAAAATCACCATAAAATCTATAATGGCCATGAAAATTAAATTTTCTTATAAATCATACTCTTAGCCTTCTTAAAAATAATTCTTGTTTTCAACCAGTCTAGAGATAATTCTTGAATCAATTTATCAACTATGAATTTTTAGATGTTTAAAACCATTATAATTATTTGGTATATTCCGTTCCTAAAATTATTTTTTCCATTCCATATAGATTTTTTATTGAAAGTACTATTTTGATATGATTTAAAATATATTTATATAATTAATATTAAATGTAATAATTCCATAGGTTTATACATCAGTTTTTCTAAAAAAATAAAATATAGTTATCATATTCTATATATCTTGCAATAATTATTATAAATTATTTTCTGGTATTCATGATTTTAAGTCTACATGTATTGGATCCACCCCTAGTAAACTATGGTAACCATCCATGTAGATGAAAAAACTGTATTTATTAAAATGTTTCGTCAAAAGATATTTATATAGTCTTGTTTATTTAATTAGATTTTATGTTTATTCTTTATCATGTTTGGGATTCTAATTACTCTTATACCTCTTATATTGTGTTTTCATTTTTTGGGGATTTAGGGAAAAATTGGTGGGTCATTTTAATATATATAGGATAAGCCTTATTTAGAAGATTGAATGTATTAAAATAAAAATTTATACTGTACATATAAAATTCATAAAGGTCCAAAAGGTTCATATATTATTAAATGACCCTATCGAGACCCATTGAATCACAGAAAATAATGTTTCCCCCAAAAACCTCACCTTCAATATACAAAGAGTTAATATCTACTATCGATGGATTAATTCTTACAAACGAGAGGCATTACCCATTTTAGATAACAAAATGCAGTACAACTATCATCCTCATCAACTTCATCTCACAAATGGTTATTATTACTTTTTTAAGACTCTTCCCCTTCACTTTTATAATGTTTTTCTGACACTGATCAGTATTCATATTATGGATTAATAATTCATATATTATTTAAAGAAACATAGGTGCATGTCCACATGAGATGTTGGATGTGTGTCAGAAAACAAAATTCAATGATACATGTTGGGGAGATGAGATGATGAGGATGACAGTTGTCTAAAACATTAAACATCTAATGAATTCATTGGATAAAACCTACCATAGTGGAGTAATTATTTTTGTAAATTAAATTTTCCTTTTTCTTAAAATCATACTAAAATTCATTGAAATAAAAAAATGTTGGGTTCCCCTTATTATAATTATCTATAAATAGCCCCTTTAATGATAAATATGTTATGTGTATTTATTCGGTTATAATAAAAAATTGTTATTTTACAAATCCAATAGGATGGAAATGAATCTAAAATGGATGCATTATAATCCTTTTACAAAATATTATGAATGAGGAGTTATTTAGTTGTTAATGTTTTTAATAAATCATTCATATAAATTTTCTCAAATCCTTTGATTGTGTTTATGTTGTTTTTATTTAAGAAAAATTAGTCTAGGGGAGCGGGAAGAACATTTGATTTTTCACCAAATAGATCAAAAAAATTACAAAATATGGGTAAACTGAATATCCACACCGATTGGGAATATACTATGGTTTGTGGATCATTTACTATGAATATTAGTGTAAATGATGATGGAGATCACATGGAATAAATGAAAATGGAAATTGAAGATTAAATTCTTGATTGCTTAAATTTTTTTGAGAAGTTAAATAGTTTTTAAAGATATCAATATATAATAGTTTTACTAAATACATAAAAATTTTAGTTGTATTCAAGTTATATAATTTGAAAAATGGAAGCCTATAAGGTGACAGAAGCTTTAAAGAACTATTTTTTCTCATAAATGATATGCTACCAAAAAATGAACTACCCTGTCGGAGATATGATGCTAAATGAATTCTATGTTCAGTGGTCAGGATCTATAAAAAATACATTCTTTTACAAATTATTTCATATTTTTTCACAAGGACCTCGAATCACTCCTAAAATTTCTAAAGTGTGGTGCAAATCGATTCATGAAAAAATAATCAAGTACTTCATAATATGTATGGTACTTAACTATAATTATATTATTTAGAAGACTATATGGATGTTAGTGAACAATGATAAAATTAATATAGAATGAAGATAAAAGAATTAAATATGGAAAACTACTCCATCTAGTAGATTCTCCTCTGTGTAAGAAAATAGATTACTAGTATCCTCATATTGGAAATGAGCCAAGAAGCTTTCGTCTTATGTTATCTATAGATGGAATAATTTATTTTGGTGTAAAAAATAGTAATCACAGTACATTGACCATCATGTTGGTAAATTATAACACTCCACCATGGTTATGCATAAAGTGAAAATATAGTATGTTTTCTTTTCTTATATCTAGACCAAAGAAACCAGGTAATGATATTGTGGTTCATTTGGCTCCATTGATCACAGATCTGAAAATCATGTGGGATACAAGTGTTACAATGTATGATGCTCCTTGAAGTGAAGAATTCACATTTAGGGACATGTTTTATGGGATGATAAATGAATTTTTATCTTAAATTAAATTATCAGACTATAGAATAAATGAAGATTATAGGCATCACATTTGTGACGAAAGAACACAGTCAGTTCAGATGAAACATTCCTTGAAGACTGTGTTTTTAGGACATTAGAAATTGTATCTCAATGACTTAAATCTAAATCCTAGATGATTCTATTTGATTGGAATATAAAAAAATATACAACACAGTATCCAGAAATGTGTTATCAACTATTTGATAATGTAAAATATATTGACATTGTTTTCAGTATCCCATTTCTAAAAAACCATAGGAAATTAGGTTGGAAGAGGTGATCAACTTTTTTAAAAAAAATTGTTGAAATTTTATGTGTGATAGACATTTTCATGATGTCATGCGTGTATAAAATGTATTTTATAGTGTTATTATAACATTAATAAATGATACTGGTAAAATGAAATATGGAACCAAAGCTATATTGTATATGATTGACATGGGGATAGGACAAGAGTGGGCACTGGTGAAGTGTAAAGAGAAAACATTTCTTCCTCCAAAACCATACACACTATCCAGACATGAAAAATTGAAATTTTTTATTTTTCTTTAATAGTGTAAAACATTTAGATTGGTATTCATAAAATATTAATAATTTCATTTCAATGACTAATTGAACGTTACAAGTACTAAAACCACACGACTGTCATGTTTTGATGCTGGATTTGATACATGTTTCATTTCATTATAATCTTCCTAAAAATTTATGGCGTACATTATCTAGAATCTTCTTCATTTTTGAATCCATATGCATTAAATATATAGACCTGGTAAATATTTATATCACAAATAAGGATTTTTTGGTCATATTATTTGAATTAAATATGATCATACCACCATCATTCTTTAATATAATGGTCCACCTGATGGCTTAATTGGTTTGAGAGGTTCAACTATGTTGTCCTATCCATTACATATGGATGTACCCTATTGAATGGTATATGATGATTTTGAAATGGTATGTCGTGAATCGATATCATCCATAAGTGTTTATTTCAAAATTATATATTTTTGAAGAAGCTATCAAATTTTTTATCGATTACCTATCAGATGTTGACTCCATCAGTCTTCCAAAGTCTTGACACAACAGATTTCTTATGGGTGATGATATTTCTAGAAGATATTTTGTTACAATTACCTTAACAAAGTTTTATAAAGAACACCTTTACATTTTATATAATAGTGATGATTTTTAACCATACTTTGAAGCCCACAATGAATATTTGTGAGATTTTAATCCATCAAGGGAAGAAGGATGGATAAAAAATACACATAATAAAGAGTTTATAGGATGGATCTTAGATCATATTTATAAGGAGTAATCTGAATATATGAATTCAATTTTCAAAATACTTTGATGTGTATCAAGGGGAACGAATGAAAATGTGTTATCTTACACTAGTTTTGTAATCAATGGTTATATGTTCTATACAAAATATCCTGATGATTGTAGTTTGATAAAAAATATTTATGGTAATCTTACAGAGGAAGTGATTCACATATATAGTTCCAAGGATATAAATTCCACTTATGAAACAATGTCATATTTTTTCATTATCAAGCCGATATACAAGTTGTATTACACAACATTCCAAGTTCCTACTTTCCATTGCAAATGGGTTGACAATGTGAGTGTAGTGAAAGTTGATGAAACGGAATTAGTGAAGTTGAATTTTAGATTGGAAGTGTAAATGGATGATCCAATATTAATGGAATCACATGTAGTGAAAGATTTATCTAACTCAGATATAGTAAACAAGAATTGGTTGATTTTCCTGCTAGTGACTAAAACAATTGTCGGGTCAGATGAAAATTCAATCGAGGATTACCCTTTCATTGGGAGATCACAATTGGTTCATGTAGGTCCCAATAAAGAAATTGTATTTTATGTTATATGGGATAACAAATATGGGATTTTAATTCTATATATTTGAACCAAATCGATATGACCTTTAAAAAAGAAATAGAATATAATTATAATGTAAAAGTGTTTTCTTAATATACAATGTTTCTCCTAAAAATATTATATGTTATCTACTACATTAATGTAATATAAATTAACAGTTTAACTACACATGTACATAATGACTTATTCACATGATGATATTACAAATACTATGAAAAAATAGACTATAATGAATGAATCCCTTTGGGAAGATGTAGAGGTAATGTTACGATATACATTCCCTATTTTTCTGAAAAATTATATAATGAAATGTTGATTTAATTTTCATTATTCCTTATAGAGTTCTTTTATTTAAGAAGATTTATATCCATATTTCATTCCTTTATGAACCAAAACATCCACATACTTATTATCCCTCATATCCATTTCATGCTTATAGTGTTAGAATTTATCAGTTTTCTTCAAATCCCCACCCACTTATCAGTCACAAAGGTAATCATGATGTTTACAAAGTAAAATCATTATACATAGAATTAGTGTATTACTACATATTTAGGTTTAATATTATTAATTTTATTATTACTCACGTAGTAATTTTTTTATATAGGTGGATTATTTTGTTCGTGTTGGGGTAGTTTGTTCAAATCTGTGTACATTCATGAGATATTGGTCTTCGAGGCTACAAATAAGATAACGAAAACAAGGAAATGGGTCAAGAATGTATAAAACCATCATGAAAAGATTAATTACTAATACTTATTTAATTAATTTATTAAAAATTTTATCTACTATATTTAAGTTAATTTTATTATCATTTAATCTAATACTTATTTAGTTTTTTCATAGAACTATTGGGAATTCATATTTTCATAGTTCCTTTATTTTAGAATATTTTGATAAATATTTGAGGACATTATGCACAAAATTTCCACATATTTCTTCTCCCTCAAATCATTTTCACCCATAATGTGATAGAATTTATCACTTTCCTTCAAGTTCCCTAAAATTCATAATAACCATGGTAATCTTGATGATTTCATAATAAAATCATTGTCTGTATAATTAATGTATTGATTAATATTTATGTTTAAATTATTTATTTTTAGTATTAATATTATAATAATTGTTTTCTAATATAGGTGGATTATTTTTACCATGTTGGGTTTGTTTTTTCAAAAATTATCATGCTCATGAGAGATTGGATTTCAAGCCTGCAACTGAGATAAAGACAATAATAAATTATGTTAAGAATGCATACAACCATCATGAAAAGGAGAATTTTTCACATCCCAAGTTATGATAGAATAATTATTTTCCATATTTATTAACATTTATGAATTAAATAGTAATTTTACATTAAAATGGATTATATGTCTAATAGCTTACCTGACACATAAAAATTATTTTCTCTAAAATTTTATGTTGTGCTCAAGACTCAATTATACCAAAAAATAATATATTATTAATATTATTATTTCAAGTGGTAGTTATAACGTAGAGGTTGTGTCAACAGGAATGACTATTACTAACTATATTTTCATGACACATTCTTATTAAATTTTTTAGAGTCATTTAATAAGTTTTATAGGCTTAAAATCAGAATAAATCCAATTTCATGTATAAAACATTCCATATTTTGAAAAGATAGTTTCACCACCTTTTAATAGAGAACACATTTTAATTATAATTTTATATAATTTTTCATTTTTATATTTCCATGTAAACTTCATTTTTTAAATCAGGATATCAAAATTTACTTTGTCTATATTTTTTTTTGAGAACATTCATATTTGGATTAATAGTGAAAAATATTATATTTTAGTTCAAATATGCTTCTTAGTCTAATTTATTTATATAGTAAAATTATATTTTATTTGGTTTTAAAGTTTAATTACATAATATTTTCTTCGTTAAGATAATTTAGGTCATTGAAAAAAAATTCACATTAAATATAGATATAAAAACATTTCATATGTTTGAACATTTTTACATTAAATCCTTGTTTGGTCATATCATCTACAAGATTAAATTTAAATCAATTTATGACAATTTTGATATTCTAATTTGGGAAAATGGATTCCATATTTTGAATCATCATAATCTATAATTTATAATAAGGTCAACTTTAGTTTTCGAAAAAATATATTAGTGAAATTAATTAAAATTAGTTACTACAATTAAAAGGAAAATTAGTTTTACAAGGGTCTAAACCTTAATCTTAAGATCCAAAACAAACTATAGGCTTTTAAAAATCAAATTTTTGTTCATATTTATACCCTATTTTCCCTTTATATAATTTTTATCCTTAGTGGAGCTATTTCTCATTGGAAAAACATGGCTGGAATTCCCTTTTCAAAAATTTACACGGATGTCACTCCTCCTACACTAAAAAATGCCCTCACCCTTCCTATTTCATTACACATCTCAATCCCCAATGGATAGAAAAATATCTACCCAAATAAAATTTTTAAATACCTTCCCTATACCTATAAGCTTCGCCTTGGTAAGAAAGTTACCCAAGGAATCCCTTTGGTGAAAACAATAAGGATTTACCTAAATAAGAGGTAACATCCTTCTTCAAGATCTTTATTTTTATTTATTTATCCACTCTTTCAATTATCATTATTAAATTATTATATATAAAAACACTATAATAAATATTCATAGATGTTTTTATTTTTATGGTTTTACTATCACATACACACAGAATCATCTAATGGTTAATGAACCTACGATTTATGTGCATAGCAAACTACCGCCTCATGAAAGGATGATTTTTCATTTTTTTCTTTACCTCCTTTAATTGATGGAATTATGAATTTAACATAATTTTTATATGATATATATGATATTTATAATGTATTTTTGTTCTATAAGTTTTATATAACAAATAAGTTTATGCTTCCCATTTTTTTGTAAATACGATAACATCATTTGTGGAAGTGTGGACTACCACCTCCTCAAAGTACTGTGATATGTTCATAAATTGTGTAGAATATATTAAATATGTACTTAATTAAAAATATGTTACCTAAATGACATATGTATGATATTAATGACATAATTAAATATCTATAAAAACAATATATCATTTTCTTTAACACCTTTTCTCACATTGAAAAAGCTATAACGTCATTCGTGGACTTGTGGACTACCACCTCGTCGACATGATGTTATTTCTTTTACATCACAGTAATTATATATTTAAATATATATTATTAAATAATATGTAATTTATGATTTAATGGTCATTTTTGAAAGATAATTGTTACTTAACATCATTCCATAATGGTCATTGAAAAATTGGAACGTTGCATAGGTGTACGTATGACCAACCATCTCCAGGATTGTAATGTTGTATCATTTTTAATAACCATATTTCATGATTTTTTTAAAATATTTTTGATGCAAAAATAAAATAATTGTTTCATTATTATTATTCTTTATATGTTTATATAATGACCCATTTGACCATAGTTGAACTACCAAATTCGTTTTTGACACATAACTTAAATACAGTCAAAACACCCAATGTAAACTTAATTTTTAAGTAGTTTTTTGAAACATTATAATTAGTGAAATAAAATTACTGATAAGATTGTAAAATATTCTCTATAAATTAGATAATTAACATAAGTTTATTATTTAAGATGATAAATACTCATGTGATAATTTGGATTCAAGGTAAGGGATTTCATTTTAATATCCTTTTATTGAGGCATTTCTTAATGATATGTACCGTTATACATTAATAATGTACATATAAATCCTATTTTAATTTTCATATCTATATTTTTTCTATTATCATATTACTTAATTTCATGTTAAATTTTATGATTTTATTGGGGTTATGATTTAAATTATTAATGCAGTATGATATTATTTAAATGATTATTGATTTAATCCTTTCTGTTCAATATTCTTGATATTATTTTACATATTTATTAATAATAATTAAAAAGAATTATAAAAATAAATTTTATATATTTTTTTAATTTTATTGAAATTTTTTCAAAATTTAATCTTTTTAAATATTTATACCAAACATTTTGACAAACAACCAAAGAAAAGTTCTATTATTAAAGTACCCAGCAACAATGACTTTTCCTCTATTGTGGCCATTATTCTTTTTCTTCCTTTTCAACACTTCCTATTTTCATAAATAAAAAACCATATTTACATTTTTTCAGATTCTTGTATGGAAAATGGTTTTTCAAAATAGAGTTGTATTTTGTATTGAAAATGGTATTTATGAAAGAAAATGGTATTTTAATATATGAAAGTGTTATTCATATGTGTTTAAATGAGTTCATTAAATTATGAATTATTTTATTTCATATTTTGTTTCATGAAAATTATAAATTATGGGTGCTCCTAAATAAAACCAGGAAATCCCATTATAGATTAAATGATGGGTGCACCCAGATTTCACTCCAATGCATTGGGTAATGAATAGACAATTATATAAAATATTGGTTGTACTATTATTCCAATCTATAAAGGTTCTATAAGGGTTAAATTTAATGATATCTCAATGTACCTATATGAATTTTATATATCGATAATGAATTTTTAGGGAAATAAATTTTTTAAAGGAAAAGTAAATGATACTTATGAAAGAAATACATTTCCCTGTTTTGGTAAAAGGTTATTTTTTCAAGTAAGTATTTTCATAAGTTCTAAATATTATAAATGTGCTAATGGTTTCCTTATTTTTATATCCCTTAATGATATTTTTATACTTATCCCATATTTCTAATGATTTTCATAGGACATAAGGGTGATTAAGGGATTGGGAGAATATATATTGAAATTCTTAATGTGTATTTTTATGAGGAATCATGTATTATTTTAAAACATTTATATTATAAAAAATTTGATACTATTTGGAAGTGTCCAAATTATATTTTTATCATTTTTTATGTATAAAATATAGATTAATTCTCTAGAACTCTAAACCTGAAATGATCATCAATTTGAAATAAATTATAGTTATTGACTTATCTCATGGTTTTATAATGTTTAAGTATGAGACATCATAGATAGAATCAAAATTTTGTTTAGATCAAATTAGAGTTTAGTGAAATATTAATAATTTCCCCTTAGAATATTTTACCTTATGAATAAGTTAAAATGTTATAGCATTTGAAGATAACCATCTTTCTTCATCAAAAAAATCTATTCAAAGTGATTTTTTTATAGAGGAAATACAGAAATATTAGTGGGAAGGATCCATGAAGAATATATCCTTCCAAATATGCATTTTCATATTGTCAGAATCAGAATAGAATAGTTTTTTGTGGTGATGGATTAGTTGACTCGGGTGATAAATAGTGGTGTAATCCATGCTATATAGGAACCATATATTCCCCCAAGAAACATGTATTTTGTTTATTATTTCATGAGTAAAACCCCCACATCATTCAGTCGATCATCTAATATAGTGGTAGTTTAAGGATAGATCAATTCTATGGAAAAGATATTTGATTTTAGGGGATATTCATAATGAAAAAAGGTAACCCTTTTTATTTATCATTTTAAAGGTGATGTTGATCGATATTGGTCATTGGTTAATAATACCATAGAGAATGTTAATCTTGATGCCATGGGATGTGAAATATTTAAGGAATTTTTCCTTGAGAAATATTTTCATAAGTTTGTTCAAATTAGAATGGAAAATAATTTCCTAGAACTAAAGAAAAAAGATGAAGATTCCATATCTTTATATAAAGGGAAATTCACCAGATTGGTCAGGTATGTGCTAGATTTTATTAGGGATACTAATAGAAACAATATTCAAATTTATTCAAGATTAATATAATTTCTATGAAGTAATTTTTCGACATTAGAATATAGAAGCTATGAGTAAGTTTTTTGATGTGATGAAAAGGTTGATCTGGAGTTTCATAACATTTATATTTCTTGTGATGATGAAAGTAAGAAGTGGACGGGATGGTAGGAGTTGGGGAAACATGAAACAATAAAATATGGTGGTAAGAGAATTAAGTTCCAATATTTTAGTATATGTGGTATAAAGAACCATTGATAATTTCTTATTAAAATCATAAAGTGTTACTGATATGGAAAGTTTTTCCACATGGGCCATAAATGCACGGAAAAGATTGTTTTGGAATAAAATATTGTGGAACTGTATAGACAACAGACGATGAGATGTTTTATCTACAATGAGATGGTTCATTATGGTAATTCAGAAATGATGTAAGTTGCATAGGATGGAAATATTCATGACCAAAGACTTAAATTTGTAGAGAGGTCTTTTTAAACTACTAGATTCGATGTCATTCCATTAAATTATATCGTGATAAGAATTTTACTTTTACTTTTTAATTACCCCAATACCCTCTTTGATACCTGATATTTTCATTTTTTCATCTCTAAGAGATTTTTTAAAAAAATTGGGAAGATCACCTCATTAATGTAAGATATAAATTTTGTTAAAAACTCCCTGTGAAAGTATCCAAGTAAACTATATTGATATGAATCGTTCCATTGTTCTCAGTGGGATGGGTTTTCCTACACATCTTGTTTTATTGAACATAGTTTAGTTTATTTTTGACTTAGTGCCGGATTCTAATCTTATTTATAAACCCCCATATCAAATGGAACAAGTTGAACTTTTAGAGTTGAAAAAACAATTAAAAGATTTATTGGAAAGAGGTTTCCTCTGACTTATCACTTCATTATGGGGTGCTCCTTTCTTTTTTGCCAAAAAAAATATGGCTCAATGAGACTTTTTGTTGATTATAGATCCTTGAATAACATCAATATTAATAACATGTATCCTTTACCTCCTGTTGTTGATTTATTTGATCATATAAATGGAGAAAAATATTTCTCAAATGTTTACTTGAGGTCAAGGTACCATCAGTTGAATGTAAAGGAAGCTAACCTTATAAATATTGTGTTTTGAACTAGATATTTCTTCTATGAATTTATAGGTAAGTCATTCATGTTATCTAATAAACCTTTTGTATTCATGTATATTATAAAAATAAATCTTCGTGAGTTTTTTGACCAGTTTACGGTTTTTTAATTGATGACATATTTGAATTTTATAAAATCCAAGAGGATCATTAAAATAATCTAAGTATTTTTTTAAACCTGAAAAGTATTGAAATTGAATGGGAAATTTAGAAAGTGTGAATCTTGGTTGCAAAAAAAAATAATTAAATGGTCACATTTTTTCTAAATATGGAATAAAGATTCATCATACTAAAATGAAAGTTGTTGAAGAATGGACAAGACCAACATATATAGTTTTCATGGTTTAGTTGGTTACTACTGATGGTTTGTTGAAAACGTTTCTTGAATTTTTAGCCCACCAACTTAGTTAACTCAAAAAGCAGTTAAAGTCATCTAAAAAAGAATGTAATTGTTATTTTAGTAACTAAAAAGAATATTGGTCAATGATCTTGTTTTGGTCTTTCCTTCTAGAAATAATTAGTTCATCATCTACAGGGATTCCTCACTGAATGGACTTAGTTGTGTCCTAATTTATAATGATAAGGTAATTGTTTATTCTTCACGTTAGTTGAAACCTCTTGAGTTAAATTACCCTACACATGATTTGGAATTAGCTATTTTTTCATGCATTAAAAATTTGTAGGCAGCACTTTTATGTTGTAAAGTGATTAATATGTTCTGATCAAAAAATTATGAAGTATATATTAACTAAAAAATAATTAGACATGAGATATAGATGGTGTCTAAAACTATTCAATGATTATGATTTCTTAATTAATTATTTACAAGGAAAACAAATAAATGTGTTATATTATTTCAGTTTAAAATGTAATTCTACATTAAACATATTAAATTTGAAACATGACCATTTGGTTAATGATTTGATGAATTTAAGATAAGAATATGTGGATGACGAGGAAACCTCTTTTTGTTTCATGTATCAATGCAGCTGAAATTGTTATAAAGAATCAAGATGGATTGAAATGTGGGTCAGTATTTGTACAAAATAGTATAATATGTTATGAAATGTATGTTTTATAATTTTAATAGTGATTAAGAAGGGTTATTAAAATTTGGAAAAATATTATGTGTTTCTTATGATTCATAGTTGAGGAATGGATTATTGATTGAAGAGCATAGATCTCTATTTTCTAGTCATCATGGTAGCACTAAGATGTTTATACACAGTAGGGAGTATTACTAGTGAGATGGAATGAAAAGAGATGTTTTAGAATTTTATGTGAAGTGTTCGACTTTTCATCCATTTAATGTATAGTGATAGTTAACGAAGGTGATGCTTCAACCATTTCCAGTTCCATGGTGGAAAAGAGATAATATATAAATGGATTTAATGGTAGTATTTCCAAATAATTATCAGGTTTATAATGTGATTTGGGTTATTTTTGATAAATTAACTAAATATTTACAATTTCTTCCCATTCGAGATACTATTTCCTTATACAAGCTTTCTAGAGTGTATTAAAAAGGTATTATCAGATTACCTAGAGTGCCTCTCACCATTGTATCAGACCATGATCCGAGGTTTTACATCCAATTTTCTAAAATAAATTCAGAACTCATTAGGTACTGAATTAAATTTCAATACATCTTTTCATCCTCAGTCTAATGGATAGTGTTTGTGGATGATTCAAACCCTAGAATATATTATTTATTCTTTCTCAATGGACTATATATGAAGTTGGGATTATCATATTTATTTGGTTGTGTTTTCTTATAATAAAAGTTTTCATCTATTATATATATGGAACAAGTTTAGGGATTATATGTAAAGCAATGTTGGGTACCATCTTTTTAATATGATGCATGAGAAAGGAAGTTGATTGGATCAGACTTGGTAAAAGAAATGGAAGATATATTTCAGTCGATTCAGTGACACATGAAGTAATAGAATCTTATGTAGAAGAGCTATGAAGATAACCTGAGAAAATATCTTTCTTATAATGTAGGTGAACATGTATTTTTAAAATTTTCTTCATGGAAATGTATGATTTGTTTGGGTATGAAAGGAAAGTTATCTCCACGGTTCATTAGAGTGTATGAAACCCTAGAGACAGTTGAATCGATTTTATACTAAGTAGATTTACCTCCAATTTTTTTAGGTACAAAAAATATTTCATGTTTCAATGTTATGGAAGTATGTACCATACTCATCTCATGTTTTGCGTCCGTAATTAGTTTAGCTTGAATATAATAATTATTTTACGGAACCCCTAATTTAGATTCTTTACAGTATAGAGAATGTTTTGTGGAATAAGGCCATTTATTAGGTTAATATTTTATGATAAAACTATATGGTTAAAGATTCAACATTTGAATAAGGAAATTCTATGAGGAAAAAATATCCCCACTAATTTGATAAGTGAATAGATTTAAGAGGATGTAATTTCCAAAAGAGGGGTGGATTTAAATCACATGAAATGATAGAATAATTCATTTTCATATTTATTAATATTTTTGAAATATATAGTAATTTTATATCTAATAGGATCGTATTTAGTATGTCCCACCTGACACGTAACATTTATTTCCTCTAAAATCATACATTTCATGCAAAACTGAGTTATATCAAAAAATAATATATTGTCAATACTATTATTTTAAGTGGTCGTCATCACCTATCCATTATGTATGTAAGAATAAATAGTACTAAATATATTATGTTTACACATTCTTCTTATATGATTTTACATTCATCAAATATGTTTTATAGGATTAATATAATAATTAATCCAGTTTTAAGCATAAAAGGCTTTATTTTTTTTAACGTCATTTTACAAACTTTTATTAGTGAACCCATATTAAATAGAATTTTTTAAATTTTTATTAAAAAAAATATTTTCAAAATAAGAAAAACTTTTGAAATTAGGATATCAAAATTTACTTTGGGTGTTTTTATGCTATTTTTTCTAAGAACTTTCACATTTTTATGAGTATTGAATAATACTGAATTTTAGTTGAAAACATATTTTTTATCATATTTATGTTTATTGTTAAATTGTATATTTTTTAAAATTATCATTATATCATTTTTTATCATTTAAACAAATTTAATTCATTGGAAGAGATTTCACATTGATTTTTGATATAAAAACATAGAAAAACTTTGAACATTTTTACTTAAAAATCGCGCGTGATCATCTAGTTTGCCTGATCAAATTTAAATTAATTTATTCTACTTTTTGTGATTTTAATTTTTAAAAATGGATTATATTAATTTTAATAATTATAGTTTATAGTTTCTAATAATTAGTAATTATTTTTTTGTAAAAATATATTAATGAAAGTAACTAAAATTACTTACTGCGATTGGGAGGAAAATTAACTTAACAGTGGACTAAAATTTAATCTTAATGTCCAAAATGACTTATACACTGGTAAATATCTATTTTCTATTAATATTTTGAACCTATACTCTCTTTTCTAGAATTTGGACTATTATTGGGGCCACTTTCCATATGAAAATGTGGGTGGAACTCCCTTTTCAAAAATTTACAAGAATATGCCACCTCCATATCTACAAAAAGGCAATCACCCATCCCATTAAATCACACCTCTCAAACCAATTTTTCTTGGAAAATATCCATACAAATAGCTCCTGAACATCCCTAAAATCATCCTATAATTCTCACCTTGGGCATAAATTCAACCAATGAATCCCTTTGTTGAAAACCAAAAGGAGTTACCCAAATAAGTGGTAACACCCTTCCTCAAGATCTTTAGTTTTATTTCATTCTCCATTCACTCAATTATTCTTATTCCATGACTATATAACAAAAATAATATCCTAAATATACTGATATGATTTTATTTTAGTGGATTCACTTACACATACACACACAACCATCTAATGGGTAACGAACCTATCGTTTATGTGTACGGGGAACTACCACCTCATGAAACGATGATTTCTTGTTTTTCCATTATCGACTATAATGGTGGGAATATTGATGTGTGGGATGATTATATATTATATTTATAATTTATTCATACTTATTTAATTTATTTATAATTCAAAACATTATGTTTTTAATTTTTTTGTAAATACGATAACATCATTTATGGAGGTGTGTACTACAACGTCCTCAAAGCGATGTGATATGTTCACACACTACATGGAAGGTATTAGGTATGGGTTTAATTAAAATATGTGATACAAATAACATCCATATAATATTAATAAAATAATTACCTTTCTATAAATACAATATATTATTTTCTTTATCACCTTTTCACACATTGAAAAAGCGGTAATGTCGTTCGTGGATGTGTAAACTACTGGCTCCTAAATGCAATTTGATTCTTTTTACATCAAAATAATTATATAAATAAGTATATAAGATTTAATAATATTTAAATTTTGATATAATATTCATTCTATAATGATAATATCTACATTCCTTTTTTCCATAATGATTATTGAAAAATGGGAATGTTACACACGCATACGTACGACCTTCCATCTCTATGATTATAATATTGGTTCATTTTTTATAACCACAATTCATGATTTGGTTTTAAATTAGTATTCATGTATAAATATTATTATTATTTAATTATTATTATTCTTGAGATGTTTATATAATGAAACCTTTGACCATAGTTGGCCTAAAAATGTCATTTTTGACACAAACCGAATAGTCCAAACACTTGACGTAGAATTAATTATTTAAGTAGATTTTTAAAACCATGTAATTATTGAAATAAAAATATTGATAAACATGAAAAATATTACAAATATAGTATAAAATAACAATAATTTATTATTCCTAATGATGAAGACCCACATGACAAGTTAAACTCAAAGTAAGGGATTTCGTCTCACTCTCCATTCATTTAGACATTTCTTAATAATATGCCCCATTACTATTTTATAAAATGTATATACGTACCCTCTGAAATTACATATCCATATTTTATCTATTCTAATTTTATTTTATGTATTTTAAAATTTTATTACATCATTTGGATTATGATTTAAATGCTCAAAGCGGAATGGGATGCTTTGACTATTTTTCTATTTGATCATTTCTTTTAATTTTCTTTATATTATTTTAAATATTTATTTATTATGATATAGAATAATTATAAAGTAAATTTTATGTTTGTTTTTAATTTTATTCAGTTATTTTCAAAAACTAATCTTTTTACATGTTTTATATAGAAAATTTTGAAATATATAAAACTGAATGTTTTATTCTTAACATACACTGCAATAATGAATTTATTTCAATCATGGAAATTATTATTATTTTTTGTATTACCTTGAAATATTTCATGTTTTTTATAATGAAATCACATATTTCATATCTTTTGTTTATTTTGGTATTGAAAATGGCTTTTCAATATTAAAGTGTATTTTATTTTATTAAAAATTGTCTTTTCGTAAGAAAATGGTATTTTATTATTTAAAGGTTATTTTCATGTGACTTTAAATGAGTTTTTAAAATTTTGAAATTGTTTATTTCATGTTGTGGTTCTTAGAAATTATAAATTATTGGATTTCCATTATAGCACCCAGTGAGCATGTTATTACAAAAACTATGGGTGCCCCCAGATAGTGCTCCAAAGCATTAATTAATGATTATATTCTCTAGAGAATTATATTTCATGTTTTGTGTATGATTATTATAATTTGTAAGGGTTTTGTAAGGGTTATTTAAGTGTTCAATGAGATTATTTCCCATGGTTCCTGCATAAATTTTCTATGTTTCTAATGGGTTTTCATGAAAATAACTTGTTTTGGAAAGGTAAAAAAATGATACTTATTTAACAAAGATATTTCCCTCCGTGGTTAAAAGGTTTTGTTTTCAATTAATTATTTTAATGAGTTTTTTTATCAATGGGATAAATATTTCTTTCATTTTATATCCCTTACTGAGCTTTTTATGTGCATCCCACGTTTTTATTACTTTTCATATGAATTAAGGGTAATTAATGAACTAGAATAATTCATGTCGAAAGTGGTTAAAATTATTCTTAAAATATGTCATGCATTATTTTAAATGTTCAATATTATAAAAAATGGACACTGTTATGAATTTCCTGCTTTGTCTTTTAATGGTTTTGTTATGTATAAAATTTAACATATTTATCTAAAACTCTAGACCTCAAAATTGACTCAATTTGAAAGAATGTAAAATTATTAACCTAACCCTAGATTTTTTTATGTTTATGGTCAGATCCTTATAGAATTACAACTGATTATTTAATTAATTTTGTTAAAATTTTCTCTACTATTTTTAAGTTAATTTCTTTATCACTTTTATCTAATATGTATACAATTTTCTTCACAGACCTTTTGGGAATTCAATGTTTTCTTTTAACTATATACAACAAGATAGAAAATTGATAAAATGTTCGTTTACTCTAATGTTAACATGATTTACATTTCACATTTTTAAAACATCTAAAACTATATATTATATCAATGTTCTTAGCCAAAAACTTTTTTTGGACAAGAATATCAAATCAATATGCATTATTGGGATTTATAAAACTAAATCCATTGTAAACAATGGTATCATTAGAATTTAGTATTTTTTTGACACTTTTGGAACTGTAGGAATTATTCACACCTTAATCCGACACACTGTGTGACTAGTATAACTCCAGGGGATTCGTTTTACTTAAAATTGACATTAATTTTAGAGAAAAACACAATTGACATACTCAAAACCAATAAAAAAATTTCATATTGTTTTTATACTTTATGAAAAATTATCGACAATTATTTTTGACATGTAGAAATCATATACACCTGAAAATGATACATTATGAACCTCATATGACTCAAAGTGTCAATTATTAGTTTATAATTGACAGTTTAGTTCAAAAAAATTCACTCACAAAAAACAAAGAAAACATGCTCAGATTGTCTTGATAATTTATGAAAAATTTTCATAAATCATTTTTGTCAAGTATGAATTATTTTCACATAACACTAATACTAGATGTGACCATTATGATGCATAGTGAGTGTTTCAAGTTTAAAATAAAAATTTATTAAAAATTAATAATGAATAAATCGAAACCAAGGCAACACATTTTAATTATTTTAATATTTTGGGAAGAAAATCAATAATAATTTATAACATGTAGGAATAAGCCATACCACAATCTGATTCATGATGTTCCTAGTATGATTCAATGTTTCTGTTATTAGTTTAATATCAAAATCATAGTACAAAAATTGGTACTCACTAAAAACCAATAAAATTTACATAGATAGTCTTGATAATTTATGAATATTATTCATAAAACATTTTTACATGTAATAATCAGGCCTAAATCAATCCAATAAACTGAGTAACCCATATGAGTGAGGGTGTGTTTTTTCAATTTAAAATGACACTTATGTAAAAATGAAAAGTTAAATTCTCAAAACTGAGGAAATTCATTTGGATTATTTTGATACATTAGGAAAATTATCCATATGTCATTTGGAACTTGTATAAATCAGCTTTACCTCAATCTATCAAAATGTGTGACAGTTAGGACTCCAAGTGTATCTTTTTAATTAAAATGGAAAACAATTTTAGTAAAAAGGAAAAGTGAAGTACTAAATAATGAGGAAAAACAATCATATAATTTTTATTATTTGGTATAATGATCCATAAGTCATTATAGATTTTTATGAATCAGACTCACCTCAACATGAAAAATGGTGTGACCGATAGGACTCTAAGTGTGCCTTTTTATTTAAAATTAGCATCATTTTTATTAAAAAGGTAAGATGACCTATTTAAAACCATGAAAATGCATTCATATTGTTTTTATAATTTAGTAAAATGATCCATAATTCATTTATGACATATTAGAATCATATAAACCTAAATCTGATACTCTCTTTTCCCTGTATGACTAAAAGTGTTTGTTATAAGATTAAAATTGACATTTCAGATCAAAATGTGTCACTCACTAAAAACCGA
This sequence comes from Viscum album, assembly GCA_963277665.1. NCBI lineage: Eukaryota > Viridiplantae > Streptophyta > Magnoliopsida > Santalales > Viscaceae > Viscum > Viscum album. Next base: position 1,754,219,218 of record OY728159.1, on the reverse strand, counting down.
TAAAACACACTTTGATTGTCTTGAAAATTTATGACAAAAATTTATAAATAATTTTTTATGTTTATGAATCAGTCTCATTTAATATTGATTGAAAATGTGACTGATATGGGTCAAAGTGTGGGTTTCCAATTTAAAAAGTCATTTTATTAGTCAAAACTAGCGATGAACTCAAAACTGAGCAAATGAATTTGTATTATTTTGATAATTTAGTAAAAAGATTCATAATCCATTTAATATGTTCAGGAATCATCCTCTTCTCAATCCAAAACAGGGTTTGAATAGTTTTACTCCTTATGTGTCTTTTTATTTAAATTTGACATCAATTTTAGTAAAAAGGAAAATTGAGCTACTCAAAACCAAGAAAACGCCTTTGGATTGATTTTATACTTTAGTAAAATTATCAATAAGTAATGTTTGATATATAAAAATCATCTTCACCTCAATCTGATACAAAATGTTCCCATAATTACTCCATGTACCCATTATTAGTTAAAAATTGTCATTTTGGTACAAAAAATGTTTCTCCCTAAAAACCATCAAAATGCACTCGGATTATCTTGATAATTTGGGGAAGTGATTCATAAATAATTTTTTATGTCTAATAATATATCTCACATCAAACAGATATACTATGTGACATGTATATGTCATTTAGGGTGTTTCTAGTTTAAAATGGCCTTTTAGTAAAATAAACCGGAGATATACTCAAAACTAAGAAAATGCATTCGTATTGATTTGATACTTTAGTAAAAATATCCAAATGTAATTTAGGATGTGTAGAAATTAGATGAACCTAAATCTGATTCATGGTGTGTCTGGTATGACTCTAAGTGCTTAATTTCAATATATGTGTCATTTTAGTTTAAAGCACGCATCACATCACCAAAACTGAGAAAACAAGCCATGGTTTTTTTCAAATCATTCTATCTAATTGAAATTAATTGATTTCATTATCATTTTTATCTTATAATTATTTAATTAATTATCATAGATAAAATTATTTAAGATGAAAAAAAATGTTGTGATGTGCAATAATCAATCAGAACTAAATTTTATACATAGTGTTCCTTGTTTGAATAAACATTTTTAATAAAATTAACACCTTTTGATAATTTATTTATTTATATCACTATAAAATAAATAAATGTTTTATTATATAAGTGTGTTATTTTGCTTAATTATGGGTGGTTTGTTCTGAAATATCATGAGATGGGGTCAGTATCAAAAGACAATAAAAGATTGACATTTGTTAATGTATGTAATAATTTGTACTTATTTAATTCTATAATCCAATGTTTGAAATGTCAAAAATTTATTTATTTATTTTTTTGTGTTATTAATTTAATTTCTTTTAAATTATATATTTTTCTAGATTTATTTTTTTATATGGTGGTTTTTATGGTGTTCTGTGTTCTATTACAGCACACTACACTGGTTTTATAGTGTTCTTCTATAGTACACTCTTGTATTCCACTTTATTTGAACTTTTAAAAGTGCTAATAAAGTATTCATTTATAAAAAAATTATATAATAACCAATAATGGTCCCCTAAATCTATGATAAATAAAAGTGCTGATAAATATTTCCCTTAATCAGTGCTTGTAGAAGCACTAATAAAAGTCTAGGTATTTTAATTTTATTCGGGTAGACATCACGTCTCAAATGCAGATAAAGGTAAATTTTTCACTGTTGATGGTCTAATTTATAGTAGAGTATTTTCAAGTCTATAGGGATTTGGAATTCACATTGGTTCATGTCACGATCTTGTATGTGTGTTGGGGTAGATATAATACATTTCCAATTCATGATAATATAGTATCACAGATGGGTTTTCCCTTCTTTTGGATCATGTTCTTTTGGATGTCCATACATATATGGGATCAAAATGTGAAGTCTTAAGGATCAATATGTGAGTAAAATATATTGAATATATATCCCATGATAGTCCTTAGGTCACCATGGGATGTCGATATTTTTTTTAACTCTTAATTCAGTTTAAATTCACATGTTTTAGACTAGGCATGGACACTAGGGATGGTTGGTGTATTTCAAACAGTTTTTTTTGTTTGTTGTTATTTTACTCTCGATACTTGATAGTGTTTAATAATTACCTATGCTTGTTTCATGTGAAATGATGTATTAATAGTTTTTGTTCTGTTTTTTGTCCAACGTAGTATTATCCCTCCTTGGAAACCTCATGTAAAACCATAGAACGTGGTCAGAGAGATTTCTCCCACAACAGTTGATCAGAGATTAATTGAGGTAGCGGTTCATGTTGATCGAGCCTCGGATCAAGGAGTATGCTAAGGGCCTTATTAGGATATGGGATCCAGCCCACGTTTAGAAAAGGTTATATATTAATAGTTCCTAATGAATAAACCCTCTATCTTATAGGGAATCATAGATCACAAGGAAGAAGAATTATGGATTGAAAATATTGAGAGGATCTTTGGGATAGAAGGATTTTGAGGATTATTATAATGAAAATTAATTCCTATATAATTTATCCATTTTAAATACTTAGGAGTTTCTAGATATCCCTGGAAGATATTTCTTAGTGTTGACATATAAAAACCATTTTTCAAAGAGTGTCTATATTTCTCTCAAGGTAGTTTCTAATAATCATATAATGGCCCAATATATTAAAATGGGGTTATAGTGAGACATTTTTTCCTATGTATTATTAAATGATTTAATGATGTATTCCTTGGTGTTTCATTGAGAAATGATTTTGGAAATTCACTAGTAAGGTAAATATTGTTTTTCTGTAATAGTTCTAGCTTGAGCCAAGGTAGGGATGGCCAATATTTAAAGAAAAGGAAGCATGATGAGTAGGATAATAGAGGTGGCAATAACTATGGATATCAACCCTGGCAATTTTTTGTCAACCTCTACTGGTGGGTCTATCACATTCCATCCTTTGAGACATATTTCTTATTTTCAATGGTTTTTCAATAATGTACCCCCATAATGTAGTGGGGTAATCTCTTCCTCCTCTAGGGTAAAGACATATCATTAAGATCCATCTAATGTTGTGGGTTCTCAGTTTGGTGATTGTTCAAGTAGGGATGGATATACTACTTTGACGATTCGTCTTTATGTTGATCAACAATTTATTAGAAACCTATAGAGACCCGAAGCTTAACGTACATGGAAAATATATTACTTTTGCGGAATTCTTGACACATAACAAAAACAGACACACAAGAATCTTAATAGTTTAGTGTCTTTGGAAACTCAGAATGTAATCTTCTAATCTTGGTGAAAGATCTTCAACATCTCCCATAAAGATATTCCCCTTTTGTTTTATTAACTAAAAACATTCTTTAAATCCTGGGGAAAAGAAAACATATAAAGGGTGATCTCAAATGCACAGTAAGGGTAAGCATAGAGATCATAAAATAATCCATAAACATTTGAATGCAAAAACATGAACATAAAATCTAAATATCAAAATCCTGAGCAAATACATAAGTCATGGAAGTACATAAAGCATAGATCATAAAGGAACATTAATTATGATAAAATAGCATGGGAATAAAACATGTAATTGTGGAATACATTAAGCACATGTAATGATTTCCATATTTTCCAAGGCACTACTGCCAAGACCATCTTAGTGAACAATGTCCCCTTCTGAATCGAGTTCACTCGTCGTTCCAGTCCTGTAATACTGAACCGGATTAACTTACCATTCCATCCCTATCTATCTCATGAGATATAAATCTTTACCCAATGCATTGGAGGGATATATAGGTCCCACCCATCTCATATTGAAATCATTCTTTCGTGTGCCACAATATAAACATACATCATTCAAAATAACCCAACAAATAAAATGGGTTTCATAAACGTCATCCCATCATAACATAATCCATATAAAAGAAATGGATATCATTTCATAATAAGAAAAGTGAAACCATGTAAATCATAGAGACATTATAATCAAAACATACACATATGAAATGGTTTTGATAAAACACATGAAATGAATTCTTGAGGAAAATATCCTTTCTTCTTTAAAATAATTTTCTTTTCACAAAATGTCATGCATTTTTTAAAGAAAAGGATTTTCTTGAAAATAGTAATGAAATATTTTTTAGGAAGCTTCATGAAAATCAAGATTTAAAAATCCGTTCGTGCCATATAAGTTAAAAAAACATTATTCTCGTACTTTTGCTGGAAAAGTCAAAAAGTACCTCATACGAAAAACGACAAAAGATTCCTTTCATATACTTTACTAAAAACTCACCGAAAGGTAAAATTGGATTTAAACAATTGTAGGTGGTTGGAAACAATATTACATATTGAGGGAACATGGATGTGGATGATAAAATACACCCCAGTAAATACCAAAGTATAAACAATCTCGGATAAAAAATAGATTGTGATATTTTCCATTACCTTAGGTCAGATATGCTTCGTATGGATCCAAACCTCCTGTATAATGACTTAAATAATGTCATTGACATATTAAATAATCATATTCATTGTTATGATATCATATATGTTTCATTTATGACTTTATATTACCCGTTCTTTTGTAAATTCAATGTTAAAGTAGCGTTTTGGGTAAAATCATTTCATTTATCGTATGTGTTTCGACTTTTCGTTCTTGATATTATTAATTATATGCTGATTTACATAATTCCAGAATTTAGAACATGGTTTATATATATTATATATTCATCATATACATATATATTATAAATCGATAAAAGAAAGGAAATACACCATTCATGGAGATGGTAGGCCGTACGTACGCATGAACGCCTTTTTCGTTTCCTTATTGAATTGAATGAAATTAAATAGATGACATAAATATATATATACATAAATCCAGTAGCATTATTATTCCATATATTTCATTATTATTCATTATATATACTATATAATCATTCTTGAATGGTTAATCATGGAAAATGAATCTCATCGCGTTCGTGGAGACGGTAGTCTGTACGTACGCACGAGTGATGATATCGTTTCCATAATTATTTAATTGAATTAGAGTGGATGATACAATATATCAGAATCATTATGATGTTATAATAACTACATATAGTTATTATTTACACCATTATACCCATCCAAGTAAGGTGGTGTTGGAAAAACAGATTACACCACGGCATGGAGACGGTATTCCGTATGTACGTGCGTGCGGTGATTTTGTTTTCCGTAGGATGGATAGAAGGTGAAATAGGTTTGTTTCATATTTATAATAACATATCAGTATATGAGTTATACTGATGTTTTTACATCATAATGAAACAAATAAAGAATAAGAGGTAGAAGAAGAAATAATGTTGAAAAAATCGGTAATGGACATTACCTCTTCTTTAACGCACCTCTTCGAGACCTCCTCTTAGGGCACTAAAATTGGTCTTTGAAGAAGACCAGGTCCTCTAGGATGTTTCTATGGAAGTGGAGAAGAGAATTTGGAGGGGGTTGGCGGAGATTGAAGGCTCAAATTGGTGTGAGGAAGGGAGGGAGGAGGCTCCCTTTTATAAGGGAGGAGAGGGGCACCTTTGGAATTCTTAAAAATATTAATTTATAATAAATATAACCCCACTTAAAAAGCTCCACAAATGACTCATATTCAAATATAATATGATATGGGGTTGTAATATAATCAACCAATAAAATTTAGACATGTTAGGAATTTAGTTTCAACATTATCAACTTGATTTATCCTTATTTAATCAATTTAATTTTATTTGTGGTAATAACATTCTAAATTTTAAATTGTAACAAATAATTACTTATTTGTTGTGAATTTTCAAGAATTGGATAATTTATAAAATTTTATACCATATAAATTTAAATTTATAATTTTTAAATATTTTTGTGATTTTTAATCAATTTTATAATATGTTATTTTTATAAAATAACAATTGTGTCAATTTTGACACTATTCATTTATTTGAATTTAAATAAAATATATACAGAAGATATGTTCAAACCAAAAAATTTAATAGATTCATAAAAGGTCATATGTATCAAAAACATTAGTGTAGAACATTAAATAGTTCATATAATATTTATTTTATTATTTTTAAAACCATTTATTTGGTTTATCTCTTAATAAAATAATTAATACAACATTTTTGTATAATTATTTAATAAACTTAATTGTTGCATAAAAATTAAAAATAAGATCCTATAATGAAGATAAATCTATTACCATTCACAATAAAACTTTTACTCGAATTTATCATCTTAAAATCACAATATTTAAATTGTTATATTTATTAAATTATGAAGGTGACAACTTTGGCAACATTTAAAATAAAATAATATAAGTCTCATAATCACTTTTATAAAACTCCAAACGGTTATATATTAGGTAATTGGATGATTAAGGTATATATATACACTACCAATAAGTTTTGGTCAGGTTTGTGGGCCTTTTAATGGGTATTATTATTTCAATAAAAACAATTATACTGATTTTTCACTTAATAAATAATTTCTGCATCATTAATGTATCACCATTAATGACACTTATTTAATCCCTAAAAATTCTAAATAAATTATCGTGATGTAGATAATCTTATTAGCTTTCTGGATACTATTAATTTTCGATGTTTTATGATTTTTATCACTAAATTAAAATTATTATACTTATAAGATTTAAGAGAGTGACATGTTGTCACTTTCATTGGTTTTAATAATAATTAAACTATTTTTATTGTAAAAAGTCCATAAAATGAATCTAATCCGACCCTTAGGTGATATGGGTCGACTTTTAGCCATTAAATAGAATTTTGTCAGGTGTTAGGGTAATTTTATAATCTTATATTTACCCTTAATTACCCGATTTACCTTTAATTATGGTAAATAAAATTTACCGTAGTTACTATTCATAATGCCCAAAAATAAAAAGTAGTCTATTAATATAATTTGGACCCACTTATTCCAAATATGGAATCCATTTTTCCAAATTCAATTCAAAAAAGTTGCATAATTTAAATTAGAATTAATCCCGTTGTCGAAAGAAAATGGGTTTTTGTTTAAAACATTGCAAAAGATTGAATTTATTTAACTTACGAATTCAATGTAAAATCAAGGCTAATGTCATAAATTATATTAAATGGTAAAAATGTATTCTATTTATACTTTAAAACCATTCAATTTTATAATTTAACCACATAAGTTATTACGATGAAAAAAGTTGTTTTTAATTAAAATATACCGTGTTTTTACTATTCATTAAAATATGAAAGTTATCAGAATAATATGAAAAATTTATCCAAGGTAAAATTTTATATCCTGATTCCAAAAAATAATTTTATTTTGTAAAATTGAACTTATAAACATGTCAAAAATAATATTTAAAGTGGGTGCGCCATCAAAAGGCGACAAAACTGCATTTTTTTAAAAATACTTATTTTACCCGAAAAAATTTGTTTTGTTCTTATACCTTGTTCTAGAAGATGTGTAAGATGAATAATAATGTTATAAAATTCAAAATTTAGTTAATACTATTCATAACGGCTAGTTCATAAAAATATTATGATAATATATCTTTGTTTAGAAAAACTCGGTATTGCGTACAACACACGCTATCAGGGAAGGTCGTGATTGCGTGTAATGCAAGCCAAGTCAGGGTTGCGTGTAGTGAACGACTCCTTTGTTGTTTCTTATAATAGAATCCAACCATATTTCATTTATACATAGAATATATATATATACTCAATGTTGCGTAGAATAACTATTATCAAAATTGTGTGTAACACGATCCAAGAATAGTGTTGCGTATACTGCAAGCTAATACGGTGTTGCATATAGCGCAAGATAATCTTGGTGTATCGTACAACAGAAGATATGAAAGAAATTAAAAAGAATATATCTTATAAAATCTCGGGTTATTACAAAACCCCTAGGCTCAAACATACATGAGGTACCCTCATGCTACAGATCTTATGCTAAAGGAATCAGATGCCACTCCTATGATAGATTTCATTACTATTCTAATTGTATCATCCATGTCTATTTCTTAGTTTGATACAAGTGATTCAAATTACATCATCTTTGGTCACCTTTTCGAATCCCTTAAACTTATGTTGGAACTTATTCCATATTTTATGTAGTTGGTTTCACCTCTTCGCAATAGGAGGGAATAGGGTTTTAGATTCTATTCAAGTGTTATTACCCTATCATAGGTCGAGTTGGGATGGGATTTCTTGGTTCAAGGAATAGACATCTTGTATGTGATCTTTTAAATAGACTAAAAAACATACTTTTAGGATTATATAGATTTTTATCATCGACATGAGACATTTACATTCCTAAAGGGAGAACTCGGTTTTTCTATGGTGAATGGGGTCCAAGGTTTGGATGAGATGGACCTCTACTCCTAGAGAAATGTGTCCTCACTTAATAGGTATCGTCTCTTTTTCTAGATGATGGTGGGAAGGGTTTTGAGAACGGGTCACCTCCCATAGTGGGAGAGTTCCCAGTGGTATTTCCAGAGGTCGTCTCAAGCTTACCTCAAGAAAATTATTCTGAGTTCCCTACTATGGTGGTTCTAAGAACATAGCTTATATCTATTCGCTCATATAATATGTCCCCAATTAGTTGTGGTAATTAATTATACATATATATGATTTGGAATCCAAAGGATTCGTTATCTAGAGTGTCTCACATTGGGATGAATGGGTGTTTTTTTCTAAATAGATTGATAGATCACTCTAGTTATGCATTAATTATTAGAAGTTGAATAGGATCACCATATAAATTAAACATGCATTTCCATGCATATATGGAAAATTTTATTAGATCAATGGGGAAAGGTGGTTTTCCAAGGTTTACTTACACTCCAAATATTATCAAATCATGGTTAGAAAAGCCAAATTTCCTAATAAAGATTTCTAAAGAACTTATGAACACATCAATTATCTTGTTCTTCCATTTTCAAAAAATTATCTTAATTTTCTTAAATCCCTTATGAATTGGGAGTTTCATAAATACCTTTACTCATTTATTTCAGTGTTGGAGGATGCCATCCAATTTTACTCTGGGATAGAAAAGGATCATGGCCATCACCTAAGGATTATTTTAGGAAACACATTGGGATCACTGTCATTATGTTAATCTATCTATGTTATGTTTATAGATTATTGAGTTAAATGTTTTGGTCATGTTATCTGAGACCATGGGGTTTCAGTATATTTGAAGAAAACTAGGGCAGTGATGTCATGGGAGTATATGAAAAATGAATTTTTGTTCAAACTATTTTTATTCTTTGCAGGATATTATATGTGACTCATTAGGTATTTATCTTTTCTTGGTTTTCCCAAAATATATCTTACTTTAAAGGGGGGTCAAGTATGTTTGTATTCCAGAATTTCACGTTTCCTTACTGGAGCTCTAGTAATGGTAGTCCACTTCACTTTTATTGATTCTACCTGAGTCCAAAGTCAGGTGTGTGGTTTATTATGACGCATCAAGTATGGTTATTGGGTGCAGTCAAATATAGGGTGACCATGTTGTGTAATGTGCCTCTTTCCAACTCTCACTACATGAAATTAATTACCCAAACCACGACCTTGAGATGGAGGTGGTGATGTATGCTCTGAAATCAGAGTGTCACTACTTTTCGAGGAGAAATTCACATTCTATTCAAAATAAAAAAAGTTTGGTTTATATTTTATCCTAGATGAATATTAATATGAGGTTGCATCAATGGTTTGGGTATCTTCAAGGGTCTAACATTATCATTTTCTCTACCCCAGGTAATGGGAATGTGGTGGATATCATCTTATGTTAGAAGAGGCCGACTCAATCATTATAGTGCACCGATGACAAAAGGACTCTGGTGGATATTTTTTCTAGGATGTATTTGGGTGTCCAGGAGAATAGTGGGGGGATGTTCTTGATTATTATTTTGTTGATTCACTCCCATATTGGTTTCATCTAGGAATAGAAGCCAAAATATAAGCTACTCCAATTCCTTATGCAGTTTATAAATACTTGGGAGGTTCTTGATGAGTGGTTGATGTTTTTGAGTGAATTGTTTTCTTCCCGGGTGACATAATGGTTCTATTATAACTATTAAAGGTGTTGATTCAAGATAGCCTCTAATATCAGTGGAACATTCATCCCGGGACCACCAATATATTTTAAGACATGTATTACTATTTCTAGTGTGATAAGTGGACTTTATATCTAAATTATATACTTAACATAATATAAAATTTGAGCTCTAGAGACCCTTGATTCTACATCATCTACTCCCTAATTATAACTAGATGGGGGATGACGTCACCATTTATTTCATCACTGGGTTACCTCATACACCTCAAGTAAGTTATTCCACATGGGTAGTTATCAATCACTAGAACATATCCTCCAATTTCATCTTGATAAATGATAATACTAATGTGGAAGAATTAGGCAGTGAACATACCTTAATTCATGAGGCTTATTGGTGTGACATCAACTATACTATCAAATTGGTACAAATATTTCACTTCTCAGTTATGGGAATGACTTAACAAAAAATGGGATCACAAATCAATCTCATTAAAACATACCATCCTCAAGCAGATTGTCATACAGAATGAGTGAATCAAATTTTGGAGGACATGTTCCATGCATGCGTGTTGGAATTTAGAGGATCGTGGGATAACCATATGGTGTTTATGTAGTTTTATTTTAATAATAGATACCAATCATCAACTAGGATGGATATATTAAAGGGACGTTAGGGTCAGCGATGTCGGTCACCTTTTTTTGGACCGAAGTGGTTAAGACATCTTTACTGGGAACTGGCCTTTTTTAGTAGATATATGGTCAATTTTGGATAATCATGCAGTGGTTATTGATAGAAAATATCCATTATAAGTCTTATTATTATAATAAATTCCCAACCTTTGAATTAATAGGGGGTGACCCATTGTTTCTAAAGGTGACACAATCTTTGGGTCACTATCTGCATAGTAAGTCGGGGAAGCTTACAGAGAGGTATGCCAGACCGTTTGTGATTGCTCAGAGGATCAGTAAGGTTGAATATTACATTTATTTTACTCCCTATATGATTTATATTCATTATGTGTTCCATGTTTCGCAATTAAGGAAGTATGGTATGGACCCATCTCATATGCTAAACTGGGAAGAGTTGGAATAGGAACCCCATCTATCTATGTCCAAGCAATCATTTCTTATTATAGACTCCCTGGTACAATTAATTTGGGGAAACCTATTCCACTAGTTTAGGTACTTTTGAAGGAAGAAAATAATCACCATGAGACAAGAGAATAAATGTCTTGGGTGGAGGCACGATATCATCATTTACTATATGATCGTGATATAATTTTACATTCTGAGGGAGTAAGAGTTTCATGGTGTGATGATTTTCACACTTGTGGTGTACTTTGGAGGTATTTTATTTTTTATTATTTGTCCCAATTTGGTTTTATATATTTATAGGGGGTTTTACAAGGAAAATGATTGTTTTTTGGGTGGATAGAAGGAGGTTCATGGTTTGTACATGGTTTTTGAATGGTTTGTAGAAAATGTGTGCCTACTGGGTGAAAATTGTGTGACCAGGATAGTGATACAATCTAGGACATAGGGATTGGATAAAATCCGTGTTACCATAAAGGTAAACCATGAGGACTACCCCTCCTCATGGATAAAGATGCAACATGGTTGGCGCATAGTTTGGCAGAAAATGTTCCCAAACCGTGCGACCTTCTAGATTCGTAAATATGTTGAAATTACAATAATACCCCTCATTTATTTTAATAATAAAACCCATCCATTTCACCCCATTTATCCCTCTCTACCCCTATGTTCATGAACACTCCTCTTCAAATCCCAATTGGCTTGATTTGGGGGTAGATTTTGGCATGATTCCTCCACGAAACTCCAAGTAAGTTCTTCTTCTCCTCTCCTCTAGCCTTCAATTGATCTCTCCTACCTTCCTTATTGGGTTTTCTGTTCCTAAATAAATTATATTGACCTATAATGGGTTCAATTTCATTTCTTTGGTTCTATTCTTGATTTTTTGGTGTGTTATTGCATCTGTATTATCTTATTTTGTTTTGTCTTGTGGTTTCTTACCATATTTTAGTTTTTTCAAGAAAAAGGTAGGCGGTTATGTGTTATTCCATTATTTGATGATTTTAAAATGATATTCTTTGTTTCTAATGGTGATTTTAAATTTTTTGTGCGTGAAAAGGTGTTTTCTAAGGTTTTTGTGTGATTTTAAGGAATAAAAGTGATTTCCCTCTTTTTTAAATGGTTGGTTCATCATGTGTGGGTTATGGTTATCAAATATATGATACAAAAGGGTTTCTCAATGATAAAAAAATAGGATAGAGAACTTGGGAACCCTAAATCCTATGTAGTTTTCTAAGGACTAGTGTGTCAGTTGATTTGGGAGGGAAATTGCAGGGCTCTCTAATAGGATAATGCTAAATCATGAACTAAATATTTATAAAGATTCTTTGGGCACCGTTAGAACTTGGGTGTTGACCAATCTAGTGACACATGCACGATAATGGATATATTTTTTGATCAATAATTGTAGGAGGATCCTAGGACCTTAATGACCTTGATATATATATATATATATTTCTCATGGTTCTTAAACAATATTTTATCCTTTTTTCATTATCCCTATATTGTTAATATTATTACTTAAAAAAATATTGTTTTAATCATATATTTTTTACTTAATTATTTCATTAATAACAAAATAATTTATATATTAATATAATTTCAAGGTATCTTATGTTTTATCTCTCTAGTAATGCCATATCACACGCTATATATACCTGATAGGTATATGTAGTTCTTGTGTTTTCTGATTGAGATAAGAGAAATTATTTCCTTTGTATGATAACAGGTTTACCCATTAATGTCATTCTTTTTTTAATTATTCTCTGTGATGTAATTGTAGAGTATGATCTTGATTTCACATAGATGTTTCCTTACATATATTTTTATATCACCCCTATATTTTACATATTATGATTGTGGTAGTTAAAAGTGTAAATGTATCTCAGACATACTTGTACCTCTTTTTATTAGTTGTGTTTTATGTTTACTATGGTATTTTGGACTATAATATTTCATTTAATACTACTATTATAGCAATTAGAGTCATTTAAATGGTTCTATATGGATATCCTTGACTTCCTAGCACTATATATATCCCATGGAGATCGAGAACACCCTTCAAGAAATGTCATGAGCCAGGATGAGAGTCATGTTGAATAGAATCTTATTCTGGTTTGTGAAAATTATTCACATTAGTTTGGTGTTTCATGCATCATAGGATATCTAAAATATTGAATTTATTATTGAGAAATATTTTCTAAGTTCTCGGGGTGTTATATTCTTCCCCCCTTACAAGATTTGTTTTCTCAAAACTCCAATAATTTGATGAAAATATATGAGGATGACTATGCCTAATTACATATTTAGGTTACCACATAGATTCCATAATTTTATGATTTCTCCATAGAATTTTAATAAGGTGAGTGGTCTTCTTACAATGTACATTATCTCTATGATTCAAAATTTCTACCAATTTTGCATCATAGGAATGATCATGTCATTAAATTATGGCCTCTTACTTAGGAACATTTGAAAGATCTATTATTTTCTCACTCAAAATATATACATGGAACACATCATAAACTTGGGAAAGGTTTGGTGGAATCACCAAATGATAAGATATAATATTTATATGATCAAGAATCTCATAGGGAACGGTCTATATAGGGATAAACTTTTCCTTCTTTCCAAATATAAAAACATTCTTCCTAAGAAGTATTCATAGGAATTGATTACCACTAGATTCAAGATCTAGGTCTCCCATTGATTATTATAAATAATTTTATGTTGACTATGAGCTTCTTTGATAAATTTTTTAAAATGACCCTACTTTTCCTTACATTTCTATTACATAATTTTAAAGGTAACAAATATAATAGTTTTGTAAACCATGGATCCAAAGGTTTAGTGTCTTGGTTAAATGAGGGCCATTAATAAAAACTAAATAATAAAACTTAAACATTATTTGATTCCTTATTTCATATCTTATTAGTATTCCACAATTACTCTTTATTATAAGTAATCACCTGATTATATACATCAAAGAAAGGGGTGAGATAAAACTACAGTAAGAGGATAGATAAGAATCAGAATCAATATTTCATGAGTGAGAATCATCATCATCATCATAAAAAATCATGGTATCATCATAATAATCATGATAGGTAGGATTAAATATATTAATAGAATGTGTAAATACATAAAATTGAAACAACATATCTTAGTGGTCAAATACTGTAACACCCCAAGATTTTATGAAAAATATTCTTTTCATTAATGTCTTTTGTTGTACGCTACACCAAAAGGAGCTTGCACAACACGCATCCTTGACTTGCCCTGCATTACACGCAATCGTGACCTTCCTCGATAGCGTGTGTAGTACGCAATACCGAGTTTCACTAAACAACGATATGCTATTAAAATATTATTAAAAATAGCCGTTATGAATAGTAATAACTACTTTTTAAAATTTTGTAAATTTTATTTTTCAAAATGGAGTTTATTTTTGGATTCGGAATATCGAAATTAGCTTAGGGTGAAATTTTGGTACTTTTCGGATAACTTTCATATTCTGATGAATAGTGAAAATTACTAAATTTTAATTAAAAACAACTTTTTTAATAGAAATAATTAATAGTGATAAATTATTAATTTGAGTGGTTTTAAAGTATATTTAGAATATATTTTTACAATTTAATACAATGTTGGTCATTGGATGTAATTTCACATTTAAACCAGACATAAACAAGTGTCAATCTTTTGATAGTTATTATCTCTCAAAAACATGCTATTTGTTTTGACGACGGGAATTAATTTTTAAATTAATTAAGGTAACTGATATGTTTTGAATTTGGTAAAATAGACGTCATTTTTGAATTCATAATATCAAATATAGCTTAGGCATAATTTTTTGTATTTTTCTGCAAACGTTCATTTTTTGATGAATAGTGAAACCACCAAGTGGTAGTTAAAAAAACTGAATTTTTCATAAAACTTAATTTTACCACTTCTGTGAGTGGAATTTCGAAAATCCGAGAGACATGGTTAATATCAAGGACTAAAATGTGGTTTAATGAGATGAAAATAATTTTTGGTGAATAGTAACTTTTGACTTTTTTTACCACGGGTAAAAGTAAATAGTGTAATTAAGGGTAAAAATGATATTATTATTATGCTAACACATGTCCTAATTCTGTTGGATAAGTGTAATTCGACCCAAAACAACCTTAGGAATAAAATATGACCATTTAAGCCCACTTGGATTAGATTAGAACATTTATTTATTTAAAGAAAGGTTAAAATAGTTAAGATCAATGTTTAATAAGTAAATCATTATTTATATAAGGTCATACATAAGATAAATTCGACTATAAATATTCCATAGAAAGATAAAAATATTTTCTACATAATTATATTTTATTTTTAATTTTTAGACATTAAATAATTTAATTTATTCATGACACACCGATGATGCAGTAATTACCTTTTTAAGAAAATATTAACATAATTGATGTTATAAATGCCCAAATAAATGTAATTTGAGACTTTTTATGACTTAATAAAATTTTCTAGGTTAATATGACATGTTATTGTTGATTTAAGTAACTTGGTTTGAACTTATCATTCTGTTATGAATTTCATAAATATCATGTACCAAATAGTGTCAAAATTGACATAAATTAGTTTTTAAAACAAATATTATATTATTAATTGTTATTTTATTCCTAAAAATCTAAGGATCGGCCAAATGACTTAGATAAGGTTATATATATTAATAATAAACAACTTGGGGTTCGTTTGGCTTGATATAGTAAGTTCATTAACCATATAGTGTAAGAAAACAAAAAGACATGGTAAAAGTTAAATTATTTAACATAGAGTTAAATATAATTGATAAGGTTAAAAGAATAACCTAAACTTGTCTAAATCCTATTGGATGAGAGTAGTTCGACCCATCCCCACCTTAGCTTCGAAATATATCAATTTGGAGGTATTTAAAACCGAACTTGACTTTATAATAAAATAATATTTTTAGTTTTCCCAAAGGTGCCCCTCTCCTCCCTTATAAAAGGGCACCTCCTCCCTCTCCTCCTCACACCAATTTGAGCATTCAAGCTCGGAAAACCCATACCAAAATCTCTTATCCACTTCCCTAGTATCATCCTAGAGGTCCTGGTCTTCTTCAAAGACCATCCTTAGTTCTTTAAGTGGAGGTTAAGAAAAGGCGCGTCAAAAAGTGGTAATATCCATTACCGATCTTTTTCAATTTCTTTCTTCTTCAACATCTTCTTCTTTAGTTTTTTCATGATAAAGTAATAACATAAGTATTTCTTATATACTGATATGTTATTAAAAATATTAAACAACTCTAATTAACCTTCTATCCATCCTACAGAAAAAGGAAATCACCGCGCGTGCGTACGTACGGAATACTGTCTCTACGCCGTGGTGTAATCTATTTTCCACCACCACCTTAATTGGATGGGTATAATGGTGTAATGAGTAACTATATATTATTATTATAAAGTGATATTGATACTGAAATAGTATACATACAATTCAACACATGTTCACGATCATGAGAACAATATCATCGCTCGTGCGTGCGTACGGACTAACGTCTCCCCGACGCGATGAGATTCATTCTCCATGTTAACCATTTAAGAATGATTATAAAGTATATATAAGAAATAATAATTAAATATATGACATTATAAAGATACTTTATTTCTGTATATATGTATGTCATCTACTTACTTCCATTCAAGACAATAAGGAAAGGAAAACAGAGTTCATGCGTACGTACGGACTACCGTCTCCATGAACGGTGTGTTTCATTTCATTCATCTATCTATTATATATATATATATATACTGAATATATATGTTATATAAATCATGTTTTATAATCTGGAAGTAATTAAATCATGATATAAGTAATAATAATGTCAAGAACAACAATTCCAAACACCTACGATAAATGAAACGATTTTACCCAAAACGCTTCTTTAACATGGAATTTACAAAACAACGGGAAATATAATGTCATAAGTGAACAATATATGATACCATAACAATTAATATGATTCTGTAATAAGTTAATGACATTATTTAAATCAATATACAAAATGTTCGGATACGTACAAAGCATATCGGACATAAGGTAAGGGAAAATCTCACAATCTCAATTTTTATCCGAGATTGTTTATACTTTGAAATTTACTGGGTTGTATTTTATCATCCACATCCATGTTTCCACAATATGTAATATTATTTCCATCCACCTACAATTGTTTGAATCCAATTTTACCCTTCGGTGAGTTTTTAGTAAAATATATGAAAGAAATCTTTTGTCGTTTTTCGTACGATGTACTTTTTGACTTTTCCGACAAAAGTACGAAGAATATTTTTTTTAACTTATACGGCATGAATGGATTTTTAAAACACTATTTCCAAGAAGCTTCCTTTATAAGTTTCCAAGTTTATTTTTAATCAACTTCTTTTAGTATAAAATTTTATGACATTCTAAGAAAGGAAAATGTTTTTGAAGTAGAAAGGATATTTTTCTCAAGAATGGAGTTCAAGTGTTTTATCAAAATTATTTTCCATCTAAGATAATATAGGGTTCTGTTTCTATCCCTATTATTACATTGATTTGATTATGTTGTGGTGGAATTATTTTTATTAATTCCTTTATCTTATAGGAATTGTTTTATGATGTCATGATGTTTAAGAATCCCATTTTTATTACATGGGTTATGCAATGATGTATGATTTATGATTTTGTGGCACACATAAGAATGGTATCATTATGAGATGGGTGGGACCTATATCTCCCTCCAATTCATTGGTTAAAGATTTTATATCTCATGAGATAGACATGGGTGGAACAGTAGGTTATACCGGTTCAGTGAAACATGACTGAAACGAGGGTGACTCGGTTCAGAAATGGACTTTGTCCACTAAGATAGTCTTGGCAATGAGTCTTGACTAATAAGAAATGATTATCAATGATTATGTGTGTATGCCACAAAGTGTCATGTTTTAAGTTATGACTATTGGGATTACATTTCACTACTATGATTTGTCCCATGTTATGAAATTATGATCTCTTTTGCAGGTTAAGATTTCCAAAAGATATGTTATTATTAATATGATGTGATTGATATTTCTTTTGTTTACCCTTACTGAGCATTTGAGCTCACCCTTTTATGTTTTCTTTTCCCCATGATATAAAGAAAGGTTTTAGGTAAGAAAAAAAAGGAAGATCTTTATGGGGGATGTTGAAGATCTTTCACCATGATTAGATGATTACATTCCGAGTTTCCAAAGACACTAAACTATTAAAGTCCTTGTGTGTGTGTGTTTTTTTAATGTACTAAGTATTATGCAAAAGTAATGTAATGTCCATGTACGTCAAACTTCGGGTCTCTACAGTTGGTATCAGAGGAATGGTTTAGTCAACCTTTGGAAACTAGGATGTGAGAACGTTAGTGAGATCCCTAGAGATATTTCTAAGGTATGTCTAGGGATGTCTCTAAGGATAAGTATACGTATAGGATATAGTCCTAGAACTACAGTAACGATCTTAGAATTTAACCTAAGATGTTAGATATTAAGGGTACTCCACCTTTATTATGTTGTTTTCCCTAAAATGATTTTTGCCTCTCACACTATTCTTTTTGGGTTTTAGACGACGGCTGGATCCCGAAGGAACTATGTTGATCACTGTAATGGACAATGCAATGATTGTCCTCTTGAACAAACAAATGTTATGGGAGATGGAGTGAAAAATCTTATTGTTATACTTACACAAGCTATGAATCATTCTGGACTTCCAAATGAGTAGAGAGGGGAACAATATTCTATTGAGTCCTTCATGAGGCAACGTCCACCTTCTTTCAGTGGGTCTTCCGATCCACTTGTTGCTGAACAATGGATCAGTACCACTGAAAAGATATTTTCAGTTCTTCAATGTTCTGAACATGATAAAGTCATCTTAGCAGTATATCGTTTGGAAGGTGAATCTGATCAATGGTGGAATCATATCAAGAATACGAGGCCAAGAGATGAAATTGAGTCCATGTAATGCGACGCGTTCAAGAACTTATTTTTCAGTAAGTACTTCCCTCGTATTCTACGAACAAAGATGGAAAAGGATTTTCTTGAGCTAAAGCAGAAGGATGATGAATCTGTTGGTATATATAAAGCGAATTTTACAAGACTTGCAAGGTATGCATCTGGTATTATCATCCAACCTGAAAGTAAAGTTGATCGATTTTTCAGTGGCTTAAAAGCAATTCTTCGAAGGGCATTAGCTATAAGAGACTTCAGTAGCTATGAAGAAATTGTGTGTTGTGCTATCAATGTAGAAATGGAAGTTGGTGTTACTTATCCATCTCATGGTTTTTGACAAGAAACGAAAGATGGGTTTCAAGGAGAAATCTCAGAATAATGGTGAAAAGAAGATGAATGATTCCTTATGCTCAAAGTGTGGAAAGAAGCATGGTGGAGATTGTCTTAAAGGGACAAGTAAATGTTTCAAATGTGGAAAGGAAGGTCATCGGGCATTTGAATTCCGCAATGATGGGAATAAGATGTCTAATGATGCAAACAAATGAATTAATACACAGAATGAACCTACTACACTTCAATGTTTCAAGTTCAAGGAGATGGGACATTATGCCAATAAATGCCCTAATCCAAGGGTTAGTGATGATCGACATGAGCAACCACTTAAGGAAAAGGACAAAGGGAAGTCACATGCGACCACCATTGGCAATGTTGAATATGACAACGATCTGGTGGAATGATTAAGTGTTTATGTAATGGGATTCCAAAATAATGTTGAGTATTGGAATATTTATGTACTGGTCTATTGTGGTCTTTAATAATTTTATGGTACCGGTAACCATGGAAAGTGATTGAGATATTTTTAGAAAAAAGATGATATGCGCATAATGAAGGGATAAGGAAAAAATGAATTGTTTGACAGTTTTCATGAGCTCATGATTGATATAAGGACTAAGTGATATCATGGTTTGAGTATATAGAATTTTTGGATTTTGGTATGTGGAAAGAGTTAACTTTTGAGTGCATTCTTGTTTTCACTAAGGTTCAATGGGTATTCAAGAGAACACATGATTAAGGCCTTTGAATGTTTGGAATGTGACCAACAAGACATATTTTATGATATATGGGGTTCAACGATGATATTAAATCTCAGGTAATCGTTTTCACTATATTATGAGTCTGGACTGCAGTATTATGGATAAGCCTAAAGATTAGAATGGACTATGTTGGACATAAGTTAGTGTTGTTTAAGGATAAAAGTTTTTTTCGATATTATTGATGGGATGTTATAGTAATATAGTTTTAGAAAAAGGACAACCTGCAGGACGGGCGATAGCCCATCGCGTCGGACAAGGCCGTGGGAATCGAACCCACAACCGAAGTGCGGTTGGCCTTTATCACCTACCATTGGCCTACAGGAAGTCCCTGTTTAGTAGAAACTAGTTTTATTATATTAAGCAGTATCATATATGAAGTATAAGTCCATTTTAGGAACTATATATGATTAATCTCCCTATAGATGGACTTATGTATTTTTTGATAACTTTTCTAACCTTTTGTTTGAGACAGATGGAATGACCCATCATTCTATCACATGATCTACTAACACATCACGAATGACAAATTTAACTTCATTTCTTTAAGAGATGAAGTGGAAATTGTCCAAAGAACGACAAATGGTGAGACTATACCAAAATCATGAAAGTATTTCTTCTAATTCCAATTTCATTAACTTTAGGGAAATGATCTTGAAAACCAAAAATGTTGTCCTAGTGCTCTTATATCTGATGAATTAGATGGTACCATAGATCATCACAAATTTATGGCTTTGTGATTGCTGGCTTTTCTATAGCCATGTTCTCTACCACTCTCCATCAGAACATGATGGTTAGATTTCTCTTCCATATCCATATTTTCACCTTTGTGGAAACCCAGTGATTAGTTTATTTGGGTAACCGTTATGTTTAATATTTTTGTTTTTAAAGATTGTTTTTGGTATTCCTTTTTACGATGTGGGTTTCTATCAAAGAAACTTTCGAATAGTAAACCATTTATAACCCCGACGAATTTCGAGGGCGAAATTCATTTTAAGGGGGGTAGAATGTAACACCCCAAGATTTTATGAAAACTATTCTTTTCATTAATTTCCTGTGTTGTACGCTACACCAAAAGGAGCTTTCACAACACGCATCCTTGACTTGCCTTGCATTACACGCAATCGCGACCTTCCTCGATAGCGTGTGTAGTACGCAATACCAAGTTTCACTAAACAACGATATGCTATTAAAATATAATTAAAACTAGCCGTTATGAATAGTAATAACTACTTTTTGAAATTTTGTAAATTTTATTTTTCAAAATGGACTTCATTTTTGGATTCGGAATATTGAAATTAGCTTAGGTTGAAATTTTGGTACTTTTAGGATAACTTTCATATTCTGATGAATAGTGAAAATTACTAAATTTTAATTAAAAACAACTTTTTTAATAGAAATAATTAATAGTGATAAATTATTAATTTGAGTGGTTTTAAAGTATATTTAGAATATATTTTTACAATTTAATACAATGTTGGTCATTGGATGTAATTTCACATTTAAACCAGACATAAACAAGTGTAAATCTTTTGATAGTTATTATCTCTCAAAAACACGCTATTTGTTTTGACGACGGGAATTAATTTTTAAATTAATTAATGTAACTGATATGTTTTGAATTTGGTAAAATAGACATCAATTTTGAATTCATAATATCAAATATATCTTAGGCCTAATTGTTTGTATTTTTCTAGAAACGTTCATTTTCTGATGAATAGTGAAACCACTAAGTGGTAGTTAAAAAAAACTGAATTTTTCATAAAACTTAATTTTACCACTTCTGTGAGTGGAATTTCGAAAATCCGAGAGACACGGTTAATATCAAGGACTAAAATGTGGTTCAATGAGATGAAAATAATTTTTGGTGAATAGTACCTTTTGAGTTTTTTTTACCACGGTTAAAAGTAAATAGTATAATTAAGGGTAAAAATGATATTATTATTACCCTAACACATGTCCTTATTCTGTTGGATAAGTTTAATTCGACCAAAAACAACCTTAGGAATAAAATATGACCATTTAATCCCACTTGGATTAGATTAGAAGATTTATTTATTTAAAGAAGGGTTAAAATAGTTAAAATCAATGTTTAATAAGTAAATCATTTTTAATATAAGGTTATACATAAGATAAATTCGACTATAAATATTCATTATAAAGCTAAAACGATTTCCTATATAATGATATTTTATTTGTAATTTTTAGACATTAAATAATTTAATTTATTCATGACACAACGATGATGCAGTAATTAACTTTTTAAGAAAATATTAACATAATTGATGTTATAAATGCCCAAATAAATGTAAATTGAGACTTTTTATGAATTAAAAAAAATTTATAGATTAATATGACATTTTATTGTTGATTTAAGTAACTTGGTTCGAACTTATCGTTCTGATATGAATTTCATAAAAATCATGTACCAAATAGTGTGAAAATTGACATAAATTAGTTTTTAAAACAAATATTATATTATTAATTGTTATTTTATTCCTAAAAATATAAGTTTCGGCCAAATGACTTATATAAGGTTATATATATTAATAATAAACAACTTGGGGTTCTTTTGGCTTGATATAGTATGTTTATTAACCATATAGTGTAAGAAAACAAAAAGACACGGTAAAAGTTAAATTATTTAACTTAGAGTTAAATCTAATTGATAAAGTTAAACGAATAACCTAAACTTGTCTAAATCCAATTGGATGAGAGGATTTCGACCCATCCCCACCTTAGTATCGAAATATATCAATTTGGAGCTATTTAAAACCGAACATGACTTTATAATAAAATAATATTTTTAGTTTTCCCAAAGGTGCCCCTCTCCTCCCTTATAAAAAGGCACCTCCTCCCTCTCCTCCTCACACCAATTTGAGCATTCAAGCTCGGCCAACCCCTTCCAAAATCTCTCTTCCACTTCCCTAGTATCATCCTAGAGGTCCTGGTATTCTTCAATGACCATCCTTAGTTCATTAAGTGGAGGTTAAGAAAAGGAACGTCAAAAAGAGGTAATATCGATTACCGATCTTTTTCAATTTCTTTCTTCTTAAACTTCTTCTTCTTTAGTTGTTTCATGATAAAGTAATAACATAATTATTTATTATATACTGATATGTTATTATAAATATGAAACAACTCTAATTAACCTTCTATCCATCCAACGGAAAAAGGAAATCACCGCGCGTGCGTACGTACGGAATACCGTCTCCACGCCATGGTGTAATCTATTTTCCGTCACCACCTTAATTGGATGGGTATAATGGTGTAATGAGTAACTATATATGATTATTATAAAGTGATATTGATACTGAAACAGTATACATACACTTCAACACAAGTTCACGATCATGAGAATGATATCATCGCTCATGCGTACGTACGGACTACCGTCTCCCCGACGCGATGAGATTCATTCTCCATGTTAACCATTTATGAATGATTATAAAGTATATATAAGAAATAATAATGAAATATATGAAATTATAAAGTGATTGGATTTATGTATATATTTATGTCATCTACTTACTTCCATTCAAGACAATAAGGAAAGGAAAACAGCGTTCATGCGTACGTACGGACTACCGTCTCCATGAACGGTGTGTTTCATTTCATTTATCTATCTATTATATATATATATATAATGAATATATATGATATATAAATCATGTTTTATATTCTGTATGTAAGTAAATCATGATATAAGTAATAATAATGTCAAGAACAATAAGTCCAAACACCTACGATAAATGAAACGATTTTACCCAAAACGATTTTTTAACATGGAATTTACAAAAGAACGGGTAATATAAAGTCATAAGTGAACCATATATGATATCATAACAATGAATATGATTCTGTAATAAGATAATGACTTTATTTAAATCATTATAAAGGAGGTTCGGATACGTACAAAGCATATCAGACATAAGGTAAGGGAAAATCTCGCAATCTCAATTTTTATCCGAGATTGTTTATACTTTGAAATTTACTGGGGTGTATTTTATCATCCACATCCATGTTTCCTCAATATGTAATACTATTTCCATCCACCTACAATTGTTTAAATCCAATTTTACCCTTCGGTGCGTTTTTAGTAAAATATATGAAAGGAATCTTTTGTCGTTTTTCGTACGATGCACTTTTTGACTTTTCCGACAAAAGTATGAAGAATGTTTTTTTTAACTTATACGGCATGAATGGATTTTTAAAACACTATTTCCAAGAAGCTTCCTTTATAAGTTTCCAAGTTTATTTTTAATCAACTTTTTTTAGTTTAAAATTGTATGACATGTTAAGAAAGGAAAAAAAATTTAAGTAGAAAGGATATTTTTCTCAAGAATGGAGTTCAAGTGTTTTATCAATATTATATTCCATCTAAGATAATATAGGGTTCTGTTTCTGTCCCTATTATTACATTGATTTGATTATGTTGTGGTGGAATTATTTTTATTAATTCCTTTATCTTATATGAATTTTTTTATGATGTCATGATGTTTAAGAATCCCATTTTTATTCCATGGGTTATGCAATAATGTATGATTTATGATTTTGTGGCACACATAAGAATGGTATCATTATGAGATGGGTGGGACCTATATCTCCCTCCAATGCATTGGTTAAAGATTTTATATCTCATGATATAGACATGGCTGGAATGGTAGGTTATACCGGTTCAGTGAAACATGACTGAAACGAGGGTGACTCGGTTCAGAAATGGACTTTGTCCACTAGGATAGTCTTGGCAATGAGTATTGACTAATAAGAAATGATTCTCTATGATTATTTGCGTATGCCACAAAGTTTCATGTTTTATGTTATGACTATTGGGATTACATTTCACTACTATGATTTATCCCATGTTATGAAATTATGATCTCTTTTTCATGTTAAGATTTCCAAAAGATATGTTCTTATGAATATGATGTGATTGATATTTCTTTTGTTTACCCTTACTGAGCATTTGAGCTCACCCTTTTATGTTTTCTTTTCCCCAGGATATAAATAAATGTTTTAGGTAAGAAAAAAAAAGAAGATCTTTATGGGAGATGTTGAAGATCTTTCACCATGATTAGATGATTACATTCTGAGTTTCCAAAGACACTAAACTATTACGGTCCTTGTCTGTGTGTTTTTGTAATGTACTAAGTATTCCGCAAAAGTAATGTAATGTCTATGTACGTCAAGCTTCGGGTCTCTACAAATACCACACATAGTTATGATGAAAGAAAGAATCATGTTCATGCATCACCTATGTCCATCATCATAACATCATAATTAAGAAAAAATATAGCATTATTTCATGTATATTTCACGTTATCTCATGAGATATATTTCATTACCCAATGCATTGGAGCTATTTATAATTCTGGTCTCACATGTCACATCATAACATTTACACAATCATGCATGCCACATAGAACATATATCAACAATATATATAAAATAACCCAAGGAAAGGAAATGGGTTTCATAAAAATTTTAGAATGAAAACATTCATGAATAAATATAATGGTTCCCAATAGAAAAATGTAAAAACATACATGGAGTAATAATCATCAACCATGAGTGAAGAAGAAACAATATCATGAGAAGTAAAACATGTGATTTTAGATAGAAGAGTTAATTTAGAAAAATCATTGCATTTATCATAAATTCATATTAGAAGCTTATATATCCCATAAATTAAATTCTAAGGAAAATATAATTATATTGAATATATTTAAAAGAAAATACATAATTAAATTTAGAAATGAAAGAGGAATAACCCAAAGAAAGAAAATCGAGTTCGAGAATCCCATTACCTTATGCCCAAATTATTTTTTCACCTTAATATAATATATAATCAAATTAGATTCATTAATTAATAAATAAATAACCTCTAATAAATTTATTTTATTCATTTTAATTTTAATTTGTTAGCTTATGACTTTTTTTATGTGTTATCTTGTTCAATTTCATCGTTTGAGAGTGTTTTGTTCTTTGTTTTCATGATCAGTTTACTTGTATAAATGTTTAGAAATTCATGTAAAATGGGAATTTTTTTACAAAATTGAGATTATATATTATTAATGAGCTTATAAAATGTTAAATTATCTTAGATATAATATTTATATAGTATTATTATGAATCAATAGATAAAACATTAATGAAAATCATTTAGATTAATTTGGCGGGTTTTGGATCATCACGAATTAGTTTCACTTTATTATTTAATATTATGTATATATGAAAGTTACAAAACCTAAAAGGGTTATAAAATATAATTTATAGTCTATTTATAAAATTATTATGGTTTCATGACCATCCTTGAAGGTGATATATGAAAATGAAAGTGAATCGTCTATGATGGAGGTAAATATATGCATCACAGAAGATGTTTTCATTTTTAGAATTAAAGGGAGAGGATAAAGGGTTTGATGATAGATTATTCCCTTAAAATAATAAAATTAAAGTGTATTTACAATTTGGGAGTTATCATGAAACTTTTATAGGGGGAGGTGAGGAGGGAATAAGAAAATAAAAGAACATGAAAATAAATTAAAAGAAACAAAAGAGGATTTTACATCTAGAAATTATTCTCCTTTAGAACCTCCTTATGGGAATTGGATTTGGCTTTTGTATGACCAAATGATATTTTACATGGAATTTATTGGGAATAATATTGGGAATAAATTTAAAAATAATCATGTCGTGGAAGGTTTTAGGAGAATAGGTGGTGAGGGTGGAATTTAAAGGGGATGAGAGGGGCATCTTATGATTATTTAATTCACTAGTTTGATATATTTCCCCAAGTATATGAATAGATTGAACCTTTTACCAAAATATTTTAAAATAAATAAAGATAGTTCTAGATTTTTTTCATACATCATCCATACATAATCTATTACTCAATAATTCATAATTTGTTAAATATCATAAATTACCATATTTCATTGTTCACCAAAAATTCAATTATTTTAGAAACATACCAAAAAAACACATTAACCATTTTCTATGTGTAGAATTAAAAATTGAACTCCATTTTATGAAAATAATTTTTTAAATATGATAAATTTAATTTTTAATGAAAAACAACATTTACTTGGAAAATACTTATTTTAAATTTATATCTGCTTTTATAATACTTTGAAAAATTAATTAACGTCTCATAAAAAATATTATAATCATAATAATACAAAATATTAATTTATGAATATATTTTATGACAATATATTTCTTTTAAATAATTTTACTAATTATAAATTGAAAATAAATATTTATGTTTTATAAAAATAAAAACACTTAATTAATAATTTTTAAAACATTTATTTACTTATACTATGATATAAGTATATCATATTATCATTTATAGGATACGTAAATTTTATTTATACTATCTTATATGAGGATACTATTCTAATAGTCAGATTGCTATTTCTAATGGTCACATTAATATTCCAACGATCAAGTTTTCATTCCATATCTATAGATTCCATAAATTTTGGAAATAATTCTTATTTCATTCATTAATCATTTATAATGTTTATATTTTGTTTTATATGTTATATTATGTGATTTATACTATATAGAATTATTTTAAGAAGGGAATTTCCATTGATAAAATTTGGGATGTTACATTCTTCCCCATTATGAAATTTCCCCCTCAAAATATCATTTGGCATAAACATGTGAGGGTATTTTTCCTTCATCACTTCCTCCAGTTCCCATGTTTCCTTTTTATACATATGGTTATTCTAAAATACTTTGACTAGGTGGGTAGTCTTTTTTTCATATGACTTTATCTCTAAGGCCTATGATCTTCATTGGACGCTCCTCACAATAGAGATCATTTTCTAACTATACCACCTCTAGATTTAGTATATTTAAGGGATCTAGTATCTAGTTCCTCCATAAAGATACATGGAATACATCATGTACATGATATATGGTTGGTGTAACTACAAGTCAAAAGACCATTGCTCTAACAAGATCAAAATATAGAAGGTTCCAATGTACCAAGTAATAATCTTTCCTTTCTTCCAAAATATCATGATCCTCTTCCATAAAGATATGGGGAGGAATAACATGTCTCTAGCCATTAACTATTTTTCACATATAAAATTTTTCCCATATATATTTTGTAATATTTGGGTTTTCTTTATGTGTTACTAATGGTATTTCACCTACTCTACCTTTTATTCGACTCTTTTAGGTCCTTGAAGCTTACGTTCACTGAATTCTGAACATCATGTTAGTGTTCTGCATCTTTTCCTGTGAATGGAGTCATATGAATCCATTTGTATTCTATGTTGGAAACAATTATATCACGAGAACCCATCTAGGGGTATATGTTGGTCCCATCCTCCTTTGAAGTCCATAGATCATGATCCCAACATGTCTTCCTATTTCTGAATACTCTATTTAGATTGACCATTGGTTTGAGGACTTTAGGTAGTGATGAAGTTCATCTCACGGTTTAGAGAAAGATGGTTACTTTTTTAGAACCATTAGGTGAATCTTGAGTCTTAATCAGATACAATCAAGAGTGGTACTCCATGTAGCCTTACCAATTCTATGATGTATATCTATGAAATTGTTTCCAGTTATAAGTCATCTGAAATTGTGATAAAGTGAGTTTTCTTTGTAAGATGATCCACAATAACCCATATAACATTGTTTCCTATGGAATTCTATGTAAATCCAGTGAATAATTACATGGTGATGTTTTACCATATCCATTTTGTTATGGATAATTGTTGCATCATACCTTTAGATGTTTTTCTTTCAATCTTCACTTGCTGGCATACCAGGCACATTGATATATACTCATTGATCACATTATTTATATTTTCCCACCAATAGTTCTATCATAGATATCAATACATCTTTGTAACCCCTATATTAATATAGAAGGTTGAGATATGTGAATTATTTAGACGATATTTCTTTATCTCTAGATCATATGGTACATAGATTCCTGACCCAAATCATAAAATTCCTTCCTCATCAATTTTAAACCCTATATACTTCCACTTTTTCATTGATTCCACCATCCTCTAAATTTCCACATCATTTCTTCAAGTATCATTTCATTTATCCGTGAGGGATAGTTGATACATCATTTTAAAAAGGATCGATAATGTTACTTCCTTAATGATTCCCATGTCTATCCTTTTTCAGTTCTATGAATATTATATCCTTATCAATTCTCATCACTGATAAAATTGCAGAATCCTTTCTACATAGAGCATCCCCCACATTATTCAATTTTTGAGGATGGTACTTGATCGAGAATGTTGAAATAGTGGGTACCCTAGACTCAACTATGTGGTAATTATGATTACCACATCATTTGTATAATTTGTTGTGCATGATGTCACCATACCATTATAGTGTAGACTTTTCTACATCCACTATTGAAATGGTAAGGTCCAAAGATTAATTGTCATGTTGAGAGGTTATAGCAGATCCATGACTATAATGGGAACCTCGAGATACTATGACATTAATATTTAATATATGTTCTATGGTCTAGATACATATTACTAATTGGACAGAGTAGATATTTGACTATCAGGTGATGGGGGCTCATAAGCATTGAGACTTGTTCTCATGATGTTCGCACTTGGTCATCTCTAGTAGTGAGATCATGAGGACAGACATGAAAATTGGAACACGAAATGTTTTGGGTGTCATTGGTCATTCCTATCTAAGGAAATGTGTATTAGTCTTCTGACATGAGACCATTACCAATGTGTATAATTTTATTTTTTACTTTGATTCAAGATAAAAAACCATGGTATTGAAATTGTGGTGAGGTATCTTATGTTGGGTGTGTCCTTGGTGGTATGACATCGGCTGAATTGTCAATAAAGGATTTGTTGCTTCCATGTTTAGGAAGTTGCATATCACAGGTTTGGTTGATCAGGATGGTGCTACCTTTATAAGTCTTTGGCCAAAGAAGTTGAATGTGAAATACATCCGTATAGATCAAAAAATAAAAAAGAAAGAAAACTATGATGACACAAGTGTGCATCCTTCTTTATGAGATATTTAATGAAAAAGATATTATAGTTCACATTCAATGTTCATAGGTTGGTTGTAATTGCTATGAAAATCATTATCTATTTAGGGGCCATGATGGGTTTCTAGACTCTGCTCTTGGCCAATGTATTTTATTCACTACTATTGTGGTAAGGGACTAGAGGGTCTCATACAATAGCATATGCAAGAATTCCCCATATTCGGTTGAATAGGTATATGGACATGGTAGGCCCCACCATGGGATCTGAGTGCTTTCCATGTTTTCGATCAACAAAAAAATTAAATAAATTTTTTAATATTAAATTTACGAATATTTGGGATTGAATTTATTTAATGTATTTACATGTTTAGTAAATAAGGTATAATATTAATTGAATGAATATTATTTTAATATTCATGGTTTATTTAATATTTGGCGGGACATCCATTCAAGTTAAATGAATCCGTTTTTATCACATAATATATTATATATATATTAAAAGTATGTGATAAAATAATTTATTGTGTTGGCGTAGTTTATTTCATCATTATTATTTATTTAGTGGATGATAAAAAAACCGGGGTCGGGGAACCCAACCAGGTATTTATCAACTCCAGTATAAATAAAGGAGGAGGCTCTCTCTCATGTGTGGACATTCACTATTCATTCATTCCATGGAATGAAATTCAGAGAATATCTCTCCTCTCGGTCTGTTGAGAGAGACGATCTTGATCCAAGAATCTAGGATCAAGATCTCTCTCAAGCATCGAAGTGATCTCGATGCAGTGATCTTCGGGATGTCGAAGACATCGTCAGATTGCCACGCTAGCACCCAAAATTCGACGATCGATGTTCCTGCAGATTTTTGAAGTGCGTTTGGATGGTCTAGAGGGATACTAATTTGTATTATTAAAGCAGTGATCACTAGAAACGAGTTGCATCCAATCACACCTTAAAATTTGAAATGGGTTTGTTTTAAATTTATTTTATTTATCTTTACAATTTATGTGATATCCTCATACCTCACCCGGGCTTGGATCATCGGTGTCGACAAGTACCTTTGATCCTTCGATGAAAAATATTAAAATCCCTTGCTTACCAGATTCCGCTACGGTCCCCAGAACCTATCAGGTAAGTGTTAATCCTTGATAATCTCTTACCATCTTCACTGGTGTATATTGATCTCTTCTATGTGTATATATATCTTAGTATATTTTGATTAGTATATATTTCACACTTCTCCCCATATAGATAATGCCTCTGGATTTTTAATGATAATAACATAGCCACCAACTCCATTGAAAGTGTAGGATAATTTTTGTCATGAACTTTTAACTTATTTTAGTCTTAGGCTATACATTTATAATTTATTATTAGTATATATCTTATGACCATTTTTGAAGCATTTTTGTCTACCACAAATATTTCCCCACTTCTCAGAAGTGTGAGTACTCATGCGGTGATAGGACTCTGTTTTAACTCTTTGAAGAAGTATTCACATTCACTAGTATATAAAAACTATTCTCCCATCTTAGTTAGATAGGTTAGTGGGTTTTAAAATCATGAAACGTTCTTCAAAAATCATCGATAATAACCAGTAAGACCGAGAATACTACATATCATTATTAGAGATATTGGCATGAGCCACTCTTCAATTTCCATTATCTTAGAAGGGTCCACATATATTTAATATTTAGTGATAACAAGCTGTAAGAAAGATACTTCCTCCATCCATAACACACATTTACTCTACTTTTCATGAAGATTCTCCCTTTAAAAATTCTTCAGTACTATATTCAAATGCACCTCATATTACCTATTTCTCTTGAAGTATATCAGAATATTATCAATAAATACAACAAAAAATTTGTCGAGGTAATATCTAAAGACTAAATTCATTAGTTCAACTATTATTATTGGAGAATTGGTGATCCCAAAAGGCATCACTATTAACTCATAATTTCCTTTCATAATTTAAAAGGAAGTCTTGAAAATATCTTTTTTCCTCACATTGGTAATATCATGACAAAAGATCCACCACAGAGAAATAATTGACCCCATGCATTTGATCAAAAAATTCATCAATATATGTACAAGGATACTTTTTCTTTATCGTTATATTATTTAGCTCATGATAATCAATGTAGAGGCTCATTGATTCATCCTTATTCATGATTAAGAGGACTAGAACATCGCATAGGAAAGCACTCAGGCATATAAAACTCATGTCTAGATTCTATTGTAACTACATCTTCAGTTACTCCAAATCAATGATGTTCATCATATGATGTATCATTTAAATAGGAATATATCCATGAATATGTTCAATTCATAACTCAACCTCTTTGTAAAGAGGAAGACCATTAAATTATTCAGGGAACACATTAGTGTATTCCCTTATAGCGGTCATGTCCTCGATCATGATTCTATCCTTTTACTCAATAATTTGAGATTGATATGATTAATCATATGTCAATAAAATCCATAGTTGAGATGAGTATTCTAAATGAAATTCCTCCTCCTCCTTACACTTGTACATAATTGGAGGATGCATTATTATGTGAAGACAGATCCCCTTTCTTGATATTTTTGGTTGGCTTTGTATAAAGATGGACAATCCATGGCCAATATTTAATCAAACTTCACCAATGGATATAAGACAATATTTTATTGGATGTTTAGTAAATAAAAAATAACCAGGGAATATTTATATACTTTGGGTGCAATAATTTTCCCATTTTTTGTTCTCACAAATAACTCAACATCCATATTTCTAGGTGGTGTTTGAATTGATCTAATAAAATTTCAAATTTTGAAAGAATGTGTACACCTATAATCAAGTAGTACATTCTATATTACTGAAATAATAACTAGAAACCAATAACCACATCATTTTCAGACCCCATATATTCAGTAGTTATGGAATAATAATTCCCTTTCTCCTTTGGATTTGGTGGATGCTGACAATGATTACCCTCTAGGACTCAATGTTTAGTGAATTGGCTAGCATTATTCCCTTTCTCCCTACAATTGAAGAATTGAACCATAGGTCATTATCTTCTTTCTTCCACCACAATTTCTTGAATCCTCGTGTATCATCGTAATTCATGAGCTTGGTTTCCTTTTCTCCCATATTTAAAACATTTCCATGCCCCTCTAAGGAAATTCCCATGAAGGTTATTCCCACATTTTTGACATGTGTGTGGTTGTGTTTTCTTTATAAATTTTTAATTTTATCCACTATCATGAAATTAATCTTATATTTTTTTATCATTATAGCCATGTGACCACTCCATAACCTCCATATCCACTTTGAGAGAACATCGAACAACTTCTTCATAACACTAAAAGTCTCAAATTTCTATATCCATTAGAAGGTGTTTTTTTAAATCATTAAAGAATCTATTTATTTTTCTATCATTATTGTTCAAAAACCTGAGGTTTTCCATGAAAGCCTTGTAATATTTTCTTCATAAGCTATAATAGATTCACCTTACTTTTGATTCAAATCTAAAATTTCTCTCTCTATATTTTTATGAAAATTTTGATGGAAATACTTGATAAGAAATATTTTTTTAAATTGTTCCAACTAAATCACTTCAGTTTTTTCATTTGGATGTGTGTTCTTAATAAGCACCCACCATCGATCGGCCTCTTCATCTAAACAATAAATGGATAATGTCACCTTCTACATCTTAGAACAGTGAATCATAGAATGATCTTCTCCATTATGTTTACCCACCATTCTATGACTAGTGTATTTGAAGATTTACTAAACGTTGGTAGTTGTTGATGCATAAAATATTTGATAGTCAGTTTCTCCCTCGTATGTGAAGGAGGATGTTTCACTTCATTCAGGTTATTGTTCACAATAGGATATTTCTTTGTAAGCACCTCAATAAATGTTTAAACTTTTCCTCCCAAGGAATTAGTGATGTCATTCAGGCAATCACTCTATTGACCCTTGAACAGATTTTTGCCTAGTTTTTCTTGGTTCCCAAAATTTTCTAATATAAAAAATGTTTGAACAAAACATAAGTAAACAATTCATGAATAAATACATTAGTCACTTTTTAAATTCACTCTATAGGAATATCTTGTAGGATACCTTTTTTTGAATTTTATAAAGGCGTGATTATTTGGTGATTACATATACATAGTCTCATAATAACGGTTTTTTATATAGTTATAAAATTTTAATTCAAAAAGTAACTAACTCTTATCTGATTCCAACTATAACAACCTTGATTTTTATTAAATTATTATTAGAAAATTTTAAATATAAAAAATATAATAGTGTTACAAAACTATGATCCAAAGGTTTAGTTTCTTGGAAACAATTAGAACCATACATAACATTTACATAATAAAACATACACACTATTTAATTCCATCATATTTAGCTTCTTAGTGGCCCAAAAGTGATCCATATTATAATTAATCACCTAAGGAGGTAAATCAAAGAAAGGGGTGAGATAAAATCCAAGTAAGATGATAAATAAAAACATGAATCAATATAACATGAGTGATGGTAATAATGATCCTCATTGCAAAGAATTGTATCATCATCATAATTATGAGCGGAAGATCTAGATAAAAACATGGAAAGTGGAAATTCCTAAAAATTAATCATCATGTATAAGTGGGAAAATACCATTGATAGTAGGGAAGAATGCTAGCATCATGTTCATGAATAACATATGTGCATCATCATAACATCATCATTATGAAAAAATATAGCATCAGGTTCATGAATATTTAAAATTCTATCATAAGATACATCACATTAACCAATTCATTTGGGATCTATATAATTCTAGGTGCACCCCTCACATCATAACAGATATATGACCATGTGTGATACATAGAATGTATACAAATATTAGACATAAAATAACCCATGAAAAGGAAATGGGTTAAATAATAATTTTTAAAAGAATAAATTTATTAATAAAGATTATAGTTACCAAAAGAAAAAGGGAATTACATAATTCATATAATAATCATCAACTTTGAGTAGATAAGAAAGAATCTCAAGAGAAGTCAAACATGTGTTTTTAGAAGGAAGAGTTATTTTGGAAAAATATTTTCATTTTTCATAAATTCATATTTGTTAAATTTATATAATAAAAATGAAAAGTTAAGGAAAATAAAATTTTATTTGAAGAAAATTAAAAAAATCCATACTGAAATTTTCCACGAAAGAGGAAAAACCCAAATAATGGAAATTGGGTTCAATAATCCCATTACCTTATATATAAATTCATTATTCATATTCATATCCCGGATAATCAAATTAGGTTCATTAACTAATAAATAAAAAACCATTATATATGTATTTGATTGATTATAATTTTATTAAGTTCATTTATTACCATTTTTTTGAGTTATAGTGTTCAATTTCATCATCCAAGAGAGTTGGTTTTCTTGGTTTTAATGATAGGTTCACTTGTATACAATTACAAAAGTTAATGTAAAATGAGGATAATTTGATAAAGTTGAGATTATATGTTACTAATTAAATTTATTAATATTAAATTATCTTATTTATAATTTTTATATGGTATCAAAATTTATCATTAGATAAAATGTTAATGATAGACTTTTAGATTTATTTGGTTGTTTTTCGGTCATCGTGAACTAGTTTCATTTTCTTATTTAATCTAATGTATATATATTATTTATAGAATATAAAAAGTGATATAACATAAATTTTACATAAAAAATCAATAATTTTAATTTATTTATAACCATCCTTGAAGGCGGTATATAAAAATGAAAGGGCATCATCCATGATGGCGTTAAATCGACACATCACGTATGATGTTTTCATTTTTTGAATAAAAGAGAGAGGAGAAGGGGTTTCATGATGGATTATTAAATTAACATAATAAAATTATAGTATATTTAATATACTAGTGTTATTATGAAACTTGGATAATTGGAGGTGACTAGAGAATAAGAAAAGAAAAGAACATGAAAAGAAATTAAATGAAATGGAAGAGGATTTTACCACTTTAACTTCATCGACTTGAGAACCTCCTTTGGGAAATTAGATTGTGTACTTTTATCAAGTCCAAACTATATTGGACGTGGGGGTGGGACACGATAGTATTATTTGGTAGAAATTGGAGATTATTTAAGGTGTGTAAGGCATTAGGAGAGGAGGTGGTGAGGGGTGGTATTTATATGGAAAGATCAAGGTGTTTTTTTATATTTTATTCATTACTTTATTATTTTGACCCATGTATATGAATAGTTTGAACCTTATAACTAAATATATTTAAAAAAGTTATTATATTAAGATATTTTGGGCTTACATCATCCATAAATCATCTATGACTCAAAAATTTTGGAATTTGTTAAATACCATAAATTACGATATTTGACTATTCACCAAAAATTCAAATATTTTAAAAAAATCCCTAAAAATACCCTTAAACATTACTCATAATGTAGAATAAAAAACATCCCTCTATATTATGATAATAATATTATAAATATCTTAAATTTAATTTTTAATTAAAATAAACATTTACATAAAAATTTATTATTTTAAAATTATAACTGATTTTATAATACTTTGAAAAATTAATTAAGGTCTCGTAAAACTATCATATAATAATAAGAAAAAAATATTAATTTATGAATATATTTTATGAAAATAAACATTCTTTTAAATCAATATATTAATTATAAAATTTTAAAAATAACATTTATTTTTTATAAAAATACCAAAACATATTTAATAATTGTTAAAACATTTATTTACCTATAATATGATATAATTATATCATATTATTATTTATAGGATACCTAGATTTTATTTATACTTTTATATATTAGGATATTATTCAACTAGACAAATTATTATTCCTAATGGTCATATAACTATTCAAAAGTTCAAGTTACTATTACATAGGTATAGGTTCATTAACTTCTATAGATATCTATTTTTAATTAATTAATAATTCATAAAGTTTGTATTGTGTCTTATATGTTATTAGATGTGATTTATACCACATGGAAAAATTATAAAAATATAATTTCCATTGTTATAATTTTTGGTCGTTACATTGCTGAATATCTGACATTCTCTACCATTTCCTCAGCAATCTCTGGTCCCAATAGATTTTATTCTCCCAATCAATCCCATTATGATAGAGTTATACACTTATTTCTATAGAGGGATTCATAAGGAACCATTTAAATGATTTATAGAAATCAATTATTGTAATAGAATCCAACTAGTGTAACTGGTAGTTACCAATAACCATTAAAAAGTACAACTAAAGTCCTCAACATATATTCTAGTGTATAAATGGTCCTCTAAAACATCCCATCAATATAAAGATGATATACAATGCTAAATTTCGAATTTTTATTCAATTATTTCTAAAGATTCCATGAAAACATTAAGGTTAACATTTAATCTTGATCAGATACAACTGAAAGTGGTATTCCATGAAAACTTACCACTTCATTGAAGTATATCAAATAAGTTTATCATGTGACAAATATTACTTAATAGAAATTAAATATGCTAAAATTATTAGGTTATTTACTGTGAATGAAATGGAATTATGGACCTTAGTTATTTTGGTGACTCCAATGATGAAATACATGGTGATGTTTTCCTATTTCCATATAGGTCAGGGTAAGGTTTGCGTTATACCATTAGAATTATGACATTCAACATTAATATAATGATATAATAGGAATCAAGATACATACTTTGAAATATCCCTCGTTAAAAAGTTCCACCAAAAATAGTCATTGAGATATCTATCCATCATTTTATATTGATGATGTATAGAGAATAATGATCTATGTGAATCATCTAATCGGTCCTTCATTGGATCTAGTGTTTAATAGGCTCATATTGATTCTATCATGGTCATGGTTGAACTCTAAAACATTCCATACCTTCTATTGTATCTCAACATCTTCCTTCTACTCCTCCTTAATCTTCACAAAAATGGATAGTTTAATATTCATCTGATAAATATAAGATCTTTTCCATTCCCTTATGATTTAATGGTTCATCTTATTTAAATCCATAAATATTTTATCTCTTTCAATCATCATCATGATAAAACTAGAATGGTACTTTTAAATCATAGAATATACTACTTAATAATGTATTGATCAGTAATAATATTTATTCAAATTCAACCATATCCTCTAGAACATATTCAACTTTTTCTCTATGAATATATTCTTCAATATTTTTTGATCGGTATATATAACACACCTTTCATCATAATGATAATTTTTTATATATTCAAAGAAAATACTAATATTACCAACTCAAAATCTTGAGTTGGTTAATTTTACTAATGAATCATCAATTGGAATGGTGCGTACACTACAACCATATCATTCTGTGTGAGATCACATCCCAGTCCATTATTTGATGCATTTTTTGTAAATAAAAACACTTCTCTATTATAAGGTAGGGTAAGAACAAGTACAATGACCAAACATCTCTTTAAATCCTTAAAATTTAATTTTCATTCCATTGTACAAAGGAACTTTGATCCCTTCCAGTTAATCTTTTTTAATGGATTTTCTAGTCATGAAATTTGTTTTACAGTGTGTTGGTAGTATATAGCCAATCCAAGAAAACTATGGATCTCGATCACCGTGATTGGTCAAGGAAATTTTCCAATACCTTCTAATTTTTATAGATCCACCGATATACCATCTCTTGTAATTATATAACCTAAGAATGAGGATTTATATATCCATAATTCACACTTGTTTTCACAAACCAACCTAGGATGATCCCAAACCTATCACCTGAGCTAGCCTGTGACATCCTTAAAGAACATTCTTGATCGACCCAAGGTGTAAACAAGAACTAAGGGAATCTATATGAGATAGTGAGAATTATTTCACCCAATCTATAATAAAATCAATAATAAAATTAAGCAGCCCAATATAAAATGATAGGACCCAAAATAAATTACTAAACATGGAATAAAAATAAAACTAGACTAAACCTGATGACCAAGCAGATATTTTTGTGACCTATCATGCAACACACCAAACCCAATACCCAACATTAGACCACAACTATTGAAACCAAGAAGGAACTTGTATGTAAGGGTAAAAAAAGTTGAATTACATGAGTGAGTATTAAAACTAAGTAGGAATTCCAAAATAAACTATTCTCAATGAATATTCATTAAAATAAATAATTCATTTATCACTATTTTGAAATATAATATATAAATATAGGTTTATAAAACATGAAATTTTTAAAACAAATCATAGTCCACTTCCATGTTCATTTAAAAACATGTTAATATATAAAGTGAAGTAATGTGAATTTTAGAGAGGGAGATTGAGGAAAGGGAAAGTTCTAAAATAAAGAGAAGTAAGTGTGAAATATTTTTCAAAAACAGTTATCATAAAAATTTCCACAACCAAAATTCATCTTTACCCATGACACGCCTCATAGAAAAGTAGGTAAGACAATGAAAAGCTAATGAGGGAAATGGAAAACACTACACAAATGAAAAAAATAGATAAGGTAAATAGACTATCTTCCATAGATAAATAGATGATAGGGAACATGGAAATACCATGTATCTCATAGGAAAAATCATGAACATACCAAACCTTATCCATTCTATCGGCATGGATGATTCAATAAAAAATCCATGAGGCTTGGTCATACCATGCCTGGCATAACTGAGGGGAAGAATCCAAAATTAAGTCCACTAGCCAAATCATAATCCTAAACTCATGTAGCTTGTGTTCTCATATATTATTATTTTTATTCTAGTTTCCCTTGTTGTTTCTAAAGTAGTGGTGATCCACGTAATTCCATGAAATCATCCATATATATATAATAAACAAAATCCATCATAAAAATCACACAACCAAGCACCACCCCTGATTCCACCAAGGGATGATCCCCTTTCCATCCAACCAGCAATTCATGAGTAAATTCCCAAGCAAAGGACCTCCCATTCGCTTTTGTAATCATCAAGGAAATAGATGCATCATAAGGGGAGTTTTCCGAAGAAATAAATTTTTCAAGGATCCAAGTAGACCTCACATTTCATTTGAGTAGAGAATCATTTCCAAAATGGCCAATCACACCACATAGAATTTCATGAAAATGTTTTAGCATGTTTATAAAGTCAACCCCCCATTTAGAATCTAGAAATAAATTATAAAGTACAACTAGGAATTTTAACAAACACAGGGTGAGCAAAAAAAATAAAACAAATTGATAAAATTAAAAATCAAGGAAAATTCACGTGGTTTCATCTCAAATAATAATTCTAAATATCACATGCCACTAATTTTATCAAAAAAAAGTTTGGAACCTTATAAAATACATGTTTCAAAAATTTCATGGAAAATTTCAAAGAGGTACCTACCTCAAACTCATGGTGTTTGGACAAAAAAACCTAAAACAACTCCACCTGGGTCAGGAGAGGCAATAACAACAAATGATAATCTTATGAATCCAAAAACAAAAATTAAATATAAATAAACATTTAACTTGTGGAAAATTAGCCAGGGGAGAAAGGGGAAAAAAGGAGAAAATAGAATAATTGTAAAGAAGAAAATGTTAGGGGATTACCTTGAAAAATTACCCCAAAACATAAAGAAATCAACATGGAATCGCTGTGGGGGGTGATAGATGCACTAGGATGAAGGGAGGATCCTCTCCTGAATAACCTGAGTAAGAATGAGAATAGTGAGGGGTTTGGTGTTAAAAAATGATTATAAATGTAAATTGACATTTTTATTGAACTTAGGAACATAGACTAAATTGGTTGCATAGTTCGGGAAACCGTGCACCAAGTGTGCATCCCTTTCTAGGCTCATAGTACACCCACATATTTTGGCCACATGTTTTGAGAAATTGTGATCCAATTGTTTGGTTTAGTTCTATAAAAATTTAAAACCCTGTGCACAATTCTCACATAGTTTGAACTAACTACGTTGAATCCATGCTCCCACATCCAGGGACACCAAAAGACCCTCATGGTTTCCCTTGAGAGCTGCACAGTCAGAATCTTAACCATGTGATACTTTTAAAACCCCAATGTTACAAGAAAAAAATTAACTGAAAGGGGACCCGACATTAGGAGGTCACACAGTTTCCCCTAAACGATGCAAAAAAACAATGAAATAGAGGAAAACGGCCTAAAAATCAAAACATTGATATTAAACACCTAAGAATCAAGGGACATTTAATTAAAAAATGAAAAAATATATAAGATAAATAAAAACATTTTTATGAAAATTCTCCCCCACAAGGTTTTATACCCCTAGAAACCCCCAATGTTTCCAGTTGATTAGGTAATAGAGCAAGGTTTACATTCCCACACAATTTAACACATCAAAATGAATATTTCCTCAACCACCACTAATATAGGGAATTCATCTCTATCCTAAAACAAATCATTATACACAAATTATTTCACAAACAACAATATCGACATGAAAAACTCCACCCCATCACCATAGCCATCATGCCTTCTTTAATATCCCAATGTTAACCAAAGGAGAGGAAACTAAAAGTAAGAAAACTCAGGAGTACATGGGATAAACATTGTGTACCTTCCTAAGGGGAAATTCAAGATGAAGGACAGAGTAGAAACAAGGGTTCTATTTAGAAACATCAGGAGGCCATGGTGGACACCCTGCGATATTAAGATTCTAGTCGGATGCCCAACACCACCCATAAAATAAGGAACATCCTAATGAGAACAAACTCCCCCAACTACAAAAAAAGGTTATTCATCAAAGAAAATACTCAAAATGAAACATGATTTCACCTTAGAATAATGAAATTCAAATTTTTTCTAAATAAACATTTCATTAAAATAAAATTCCACAAGAGGTGAAAAATATCCATATTTATTTAAAATAAAGGATGACACCATAAGACACAACCATTAAAAAAAGATCATTTATATCAAAAAGAATAAAACAAACATTCACCAGCCCCATTGTCATTTGTATAATCCACACACTTCTTCAGGGGAGTGGATTTGGATCTAATCTTCTTCTGAGTGACACTCTTGAAGAACCTTAGGATAAGTCCCAAACAACAACAAGAAAGAAGGGTACTTAGAGAACTTGGACCCATAGGATTCTTGTGACCCAAACATCTACATTAATAATACTCCATGTTTATGTTCATTAAAGAAGATGATAAGAGATCAGTAGGCCTCATAATCCCACCATTATTATAACCAAATTCTAGTTGTTTCCCCTTATCTTTACTGGAACTCCCTTCACCACTTCCAGATACATGAGAAGGATCTTCTACCTCAGTCACCCCTTCTATCACAGCCTTAATCTAAACATATTTCATCACTACATCGGTAAAGGAGGTCATTGTAGGACACCGGGACACCCTGAGAGGGGAGGGGTG
The DNA here is from genome assembly GCA_963277665.1 of Viscum album. NCBI lineage: Eukaryota > Viridiplantae > Streptophyta > Magnoliopsida > Santalales > Viscaceae > Viscum > Viscum album. Next base: position 1,754,176,567 of record OY728159.1, on the reverse strand, counting down.
AATCAGGGTGTCAACTAATTCTTTTAAACTGATGGATCTTGTTCCCACATTGGTAGGATATAGTTTAACCTCTATAACGTATATGAGAATAAATCAAACATTCACATGCAAAGGGAAAACACAACACTTTTTACATGGTTCACCACTAAGGGCTACGATCAAGAAGCATACGCCGACAAGTTGTCGGTCGTACCAAATTCCACTATTCTTCACTAGTTTTGGATTACAAAGGTTCGAGAGCAGTCGCATTGTCCTAGGCTCACTGCCTTTACAACTGTTCAGGGATAACCTACTGTGTCCCTCAGGTCACTCCCATTGACTCCCCCTGGCTCACTGCCTTCGGTGAAGACTCAATCAGTTTATAGAGGTTATGGTATCTTTAATAGATTTGCAATGACGTCTTTGCCTCTGCTTAGAACGAGACCCTTCTTGCATCGATGTCCCAAAATGATGCACTTGTACGCACTGAACCACTGAACCAGATAACCAGAACGTGCAAACAAGTTTCACTAACAATTGTGCGCAACACCGACCCTTTTCGCGCAAGACCTTACTATTTCGCAAAATATTTTCTTTCTGCGTGGAAAAATATTTCGCGCTACAACACCCTTTTTCGCACAGCCCAGAATTTTTCACACACCTCAGATTATTCGTGCAAACTAGAATATTTCACGCAACTTGGAATTTTTCACACACCTTACATATTTCACGCAAACTGGAATATTTCGCACAGTGCAGAATTTTTCATGCACCTCACATATTTTGTGCAAACTTGAATATTTGGCGTAGCGTGGAATTTTTCGCACAGCCCTAAATTTTTCATGGTAGCCCCTTTACACGAACATTTTATGCGCATCAGACCTCGTACCTTTTCTAAGTCTTCAACTGTATAGAATGAGGTGGGCCACCTCTTATTTATAGGTGTCTCAGACCTGCATGCGCAAAACCCCCCTGTGGCATGAAAAAACTCTCATTTGGCATGTAATATTTCACACATGTACTTTTTTTCTCCCACATCTCTATATTTTTCGTGCAGCCCGTGCCTTTTCCATTTTTCGACGTTATAATTCTGAAACACTATTTGCGCAAAAAAACTTGATCCAATATTTTTTGCACCACAATGTTTTTCACGCCCAACTCAAATATTTCGCGCACAACTCTCCTTTTTCGTGCACCACTTCCTCTTTGTTCACACCTCCTTTTACCAATAATCCATGTCTTCATTTTCTGATTTTGAGGCCCAAAAATTTGGCAGACACTGGAAAATGGCACCACCTTCAATACTATTGTCTTCTTGAACTGTATGATAAATTTATTGGCACACATTCTGAACATACACTGAGGATTGAAAATAAACACAAACCATAATCCAATTCATGCATAGAACAACCGTGGTTCCAACAGTCATACCGAATTATAAAACCTTCAATCGAAGATCAAGATAAATCCCATTTTCAAAATGTTGAGCATTAAAAATATCACACATGTCCTACTCCAAGTGATATAGAATTTGATCCATGAACCGATATATTAATCCCAACATAGATCCATCAAACATATAATGGCATAACATCTAGACCACCTTCACCACCATCACAGACTGAGAGAAGTGCACCCTAATGAATGAATCTTTGGAAAATTCCCACAAGAGGTCTTCTTGAGGTTTGGTCTGAATTAATATCTTCCACCACCTCTAACTCAATACTTCAAAAATAAAGGTAGTGATATTCAGTTTTAGAGACTTAGAAAAATCATGTAAATTTAATATCCTTTCAATATTTACATCCAATTTTCTAATTCAAAAAAATCCACTTGATCATCAAATAGAGGAGGTTTCAACATCTAAAACTCAAGTAGAATTTCTTTAGGCCAATCAACTAAGGTTATGCTAGCAGTGAACCACCCATAGCTACACATTATATTCCCATTTAATAATAGGTGTGGACAAAATCTAAACAACAAAAAAAGAAAAAACTCAATCAAAATTAACACAACACAATTAAACACTAAACAAGAAAAGGAAGTTGAATCAACAATTCCACAAAACTCTCTAAATAATCTCATTAACCCCTAATCTGGAAACTATTTTCTAATTATAAACTTGAATACATTTAATTCTAAAAAAATACTTTTTCCATCCAAAAATAAAATAACTATCAATAAAAAAACATTCTAATCATAAAAAAATCTTCAAAAATTCCTTTAAAATATCAGATAGTAGGTTTCAAAATTTATAATGGAGAATAAAACTTTTTTTCCCAAAAACCATTCAATCAAGATTATTTTAAATTTTAAATCCCTGTTCCCAAAAAATATTTTAAATATATCTAAAATATCATTTACCATTTCCCAAAACCAAAAAATCATAATTTTAAAGCATATTTTACAATCCAATGAGGTATTTTCAAATAAATTCGGAAATTAAGAAAGACCCAATATAAATTCACAGGGGGGGACTAGTGTCAATGGGTTACTTGGACAAATGGTTGGCAGCCATATGTGAATATCATCACTGCCAATGAGAGTATTTTAAAACCACATACCTAGGATACACATGGATTTCAAGGACCTTGGAGATCACTAGAAACCACTAACCTAACACCCATATCATTCTAGACTGATAAATAATGTCAAAACACAAAACTCCAATCAAAACATCCTAGGGTAACACATGGTTCGATAAAAAAAGTATTGGCCAAAAACTTCCTCATACCTACACCCCACGTTCTAATAGTCCTAATTTATCTACCATGATAACCCAAACAATAAAGGGCTCTCTAAAAGAGAGATCCGCTAAAGAACATAGGCTTCAATTCCATTTCATCATAAACCAAACCAGGTTGACCTTGAATAGGTCACACAATCTAGTTTGTGGAATCCTTGGGGCATGTTCAAGATTGCCTCAGGGTGGAAACAAGAAACAAGGTAATAAATAAGATAAAGTGGGAATTATTTATCCCAATATATAAACAAATTTAGCAGAAAAAATTGAGAATCCATATATAAAATTAAAGGTCCAAACAAAGAAACTATGAATAGATTGAGAATAAAACCATACCAAAACTAACGACCAAACATATCTATGTGTGACATTATTGGTCTCCCACTAAACCTAATACCCAAAATCTCACCACAACAATCAAAAACAATATTTATCCTTCACCTAAATCAAAAAAAAGTATAAGTATAGGCATGAGTATTAAAACTCAATAGGCATGCCCAAATAAACTATTACTAGTGAATTTCCTTTAAAATAAAAGATTCATTTATCAGTAGTTTGAAATATATTATATAAATATAGGTTTTTCACACATTTGAATTTAAAAAAAATAATATTCCACTTCAAACATCATTTAAAAAAATTTACTCTGGAAAGGGAAGGCTTGGGTATTTTAGAGAGAGAGGAAGGGGAAATTATTAAAGGAAGATAATGAAGTGTTAAATATTATTTAGAATAATTTATCATATAAAATTTGAAAACAAAAATTTATATTTATATATAAGATAACTTATAGAAATGTAACATAAACAAAGACAAGCTAATGAGGTGAATGGTAAACACTACACAGTTGACCAAACTAGATTAAACACCTAGATTATCAACCATAGATAAATAGGTTTTGGGGAGCATGGAAAGACTTAGGAGGTCTGTGAAAAATATATAACATGTTGAACATGGTCCATCATATCAATATAAATAATGTAATCAAATATCCCTCATGATCGTTCATACCCTACTTGGCCTAACCAATGGGAATAATTGAAAATACAAGAAAACCCATACTATGGTCAACTATCCAAATTGTAATCTAAAGCTATCATTTTTAGTATTCTTGGATATTATTCTTTCTATTATATGTTCACATATCATGTCTAAAGTGGGGGTGATCCATGTAATTCCATGAAATCAATGACATATATATATAATCAAATAATCTATCACACAAACCCCACAACAAATAACCAACCTAAAATCACTACAAGGGATGATCCCCTTTACTTCTAACCATCAATTCGCAAGTAAATTTCCATGTCAAGGACCTCCCATTCCCTTATGAAATCATCAAGTTAAGAGATTCATCCAAAGGGGAGTTTTCCAATGAAATTGATTTTTCAATGTTCCAACCGGGCCTCGTATAACCTTTGAGTGAAACCCATTTCAAAGATGGCTGAAAACACCACTTAGAAATTAATGTAAAATTTGAAACATGTTTAAAAAGACAAATCCCCATTTAGAATCCGTAGCCCACTTATAGTGGCTAATCGAGAATTTTAACAATCACTTGGTGTGAAAGTCCAAATAAAAAGAATCCATAAAATTCATGTTGAAGGGAAACTCCCTAAGTTTCATCTTATATAATCATTATAAATATCACATATCACTAATTTATATCAAAAAAAGGTGTGATCATCAAAAAATCCATGTTTCTTAAATTTAATGGTCAAATAAAAAGGGACCCCGCCTAAAACTCATGACACTCAGACGACCGAATATGGAAACAACTTCATAAGGGTTAATAGACTCAATAACACCAAATATTAACATTAAGAATCCAAAAATCCAAAAATTAACCAAGTAAACATAACCCCTTGGGTAGTAAAAGTAAGGGACAAAAATAAATAGGAATAAAATTTAAGGATAAGGAATTGAAATAATAAGATATGAGATTTTTAAGAATCTAGTTTTCGATTCAGGTATGGATTGTTTAAATTTTGGTCTAATTCTTTATTTCAGACCGATGTGGATTCCTTAGGAGTTAGTGAATTTTTCATTGGTGTTTGGATATTTATCGGAGCATTAAATCCTAATCCGTGAGAGAAAATGTCATATAAAATGGTTTCAGTAAACCAAGAAATGTAGATGGCATGGGTTATATTTAACTCTGTGAAGAAGGACAGTGGGAAATAAGAGGTTGTACGGTTTAAACTAACCATGTGAAATGGATTCCAAAATGATTAAAAATATTACAGATAAATTGCATAGGAATTACACATGGCTGGTTCATGGTTTCCCTAATTGTGTGGATTAACCATGTGGTATGTCCCTTACTACATCTTTTTATGCATGGTTTCCACATGGTTTGGCCAAACCATGTGGCGAAATAGTGTAAAGGTGAAATTTGGGTGAAATTTTAGTTTTTTCCATTAAATAATAGTTTAATGAACCCTCCTCACATTTTTTCTCTAATGGATAACCCCTCCTATTTTTTTGTTCCTGTTGATATTTTTAAGGCCAAATCTATATTTTTATAACTAGCACCCGTATAGAGTCTGAATCAACCATTATTCATCTCGTTGGATCTACACCATTATGTTATCGATTCCTTTTAATAATTACTAATTATTTATCATTTCCATGATTCTATTTAGATGCAATATCATATGGACCAATTTCAAGTAATTGGTATAATCTTCATATATCTTCCAATATAGTCCAAATTAGAGTTTTATACTAGATGAGGAGAGTCGTACGAATGTGAGGTAGGTGGTTTATAACTCCCTCTTCAAGATTGGTCATTTTATAAATTGTTATGGGGGTGTTCCAATTTCATTAGGTGTCCTTTGTTAAATTTATATGACTTTCCTATAGTCATTATAACTATATTCTAAGACCCATTCCGCATATATAATTCATTTTTGGTGGATATGTCCGTAGGTCCAACCACCCCAAGTAAGGTGTTGTTCATAATTTGGTTTTTATTATTTTTAATTTTGTATCATCTCCACCATTCAGGTGTTCCTTATCTTGATCATGTGAAAGGTAGGCCTTCCATGTTAACTGACTATAGAATTTTTAAATTTATTTTACCAAGTTTCTTCCACTTGAACCATCTAAGGTAAGTACTATAATTTGATAAATCAAAATAAAATTGTAAATTGGAAGGTATATAGTATTGATATCACTTGAACTAATTTAAATTAAATGCATTTCATTTTTTTTCTTTTATATCCCAGCCTTATCATGTTAATAAACGTAAAGGAGAGAATAAAGTAATTAAATATGAATTAAGTGACATAAATGGTTGAATTACATTGTCATTATCACATAAAGTAAATGAAAGGCATGAACCAAATGAACTCTTTAAATGGTATGGTCATTATATGTATTTAATTAATTAAATGAATCTAATGTAAGGTTATAATTACATATGGAAATTAACATTATTATAGGAGTGATAAGACTTGGGTTATCTTTTGGGTTCCCAAGGGAATTCCTTGAGTGCTTGTGGATGCCATTCTGATTCAAGGATTTAGGTTTACGTGGTTGAGACCCACCTTGGAACCTGATCCTCATATATTAATGGATACCCAATATAAAACTGCAATATCCCTTCTTTACTATTAGAGGATTCCTTGGATACGTACCTTGGATTCATAATGGTTTCTATAGACATGGGGTGCCTTGGTTATATCCTCGGTCCTAGCCATAGCTTATCCCATTTTACCATGGATGTACACCATGGACTTGGTTGGATCACACTATTATGGAATGCCTTGTATGATGATCCTAGGATTACACACTTACCCCTTTTTCTGGGATATAGGTACTACTCAGTTGGAAATCCTTGAGGCCTCGGTTTCCTTGTTCATTACCTTGGAACCCTTTCATTATTAATATCATTAATGATTGTCTTGTTACATCATGGAACCTTTACTACTACTATCATGAGGTTATTTTAGTGATGGATATGGTGCATGTGACATAAAATATATAAAATGGAACTAAATTAATTAATGAACTAGTTTCATGTTTAGACGCATGCCAAGGGATAAAGTAGGTACTTGGGTGTTTTCATTATTGTACTGCTTTACGTTTATATATGCATGCTTACATAGTATTTTTTTTATATTACACATACATAATGTTATAGACATCGTTGGTGGTGGCCTACTAATATTAATCCCACACCCTATCTAGGCTTCCATTGGAACCTAGGCATATTATATATATGTTGGTTTTCACAAATGGAAGAAAGTTGCTTCAGACACTTTATTACTTATTGCTTATGACAGAGCTGATAGTAGATGAATGAGATGGATCTGAGGATATTAAGGATATTTTTTGGTTTCCTTTTGTTACTTTTATATAACATTCATGTATGCCTCTTTGTAACCTTGTTTTATATATTTGTATACACATGGAATATCATCATGTATTTGTGTGTGTTTATATCAGTTCCTTCGGTTGTTATTATTCATGTCTTATTTTGTTGTGCCATTTGTCAGTTTACTTATATTTCTTCCATTATTTACCTTATATTTTTATATTCATCCATTGTGCTACACTCTGATAATGAGGTCATAGTCTCCCCATGAATATACCCAAGACCCCCACTGCTAGTCTATAACCATTTGCATTTGTGGAGATGCACTTCATTCCATATGGCCAAATGAAATTAAGGAACTACTAAGTGGCATCTAAGTTTGCGATGACACAAAGTTGTATCAGAAATGTTCTTTTCTTGCTTTACTATTTAGAGATAATATATTGGAGATTATTCATTCTTGTAAATTGGTCATAAACATCCCTAGCTGTCATGAACCCATGTTCTGGCTAAATTCAATATTACATGAATTAAAATTGTTGTTCTACTTTTTCCTATGACATTTGACATCATTTCACCATTGGGTAACTCACATGATTTTAGTTTTTTTAATTATTATTCTAATTGATGATATTTTTTCATCTTCATCCCAATGATATGATGGTAAGAAGCATTATTACATACATCATCAAATGAACCTATAATTTACATGCCATGCATATTTCTATGTCATATAGGCCATTCCGCTGCTATTATTTCTTGATATTCCTATGATTATTGAGTGAGACTTTATATGTGTGTGTCTGTGTGATATTTTCTTTGTACGTGATTGAGTGATTATTGGTTTTCATTCATGAGGTTTTATGGGCCTTCATGGGTTGAAATTGGTAATTTACCAAGTCGATCCATTAGATTAAAATAAAATGGTTGTTTTTTCAGTGATATGGTGTATGTGCCATAATTAATTATGAATGGTGATCCATTTTAATTGAAATTTGATATAAGTTACAAGATAATGAAAATTTTAAAATAGAATAATGGCTTTTAAAATGAAATAGTGGCACATCCTTGTCCCACCATTTCAGTTTTATTAAAGGTAAAGGATTAAACCTAGAAATTAAAGATGAAATGAATGAAATGGTTTCTAGTAAACGATGAGGAAACGTATAGTGAAACATTTATCTACTAGAAACCCTATGATTTATTCTTGATCACTTACCAGTACATGGACTACTAAAAGTGTAGTTGGGGTAGTATACCATGGGTATTATTCCTTTATCATTCATTCAGCTTCTTCTAGTGTTTCTGTCTATCTTCAAAAAGATTGTTCTGAGAGGTGTTATTGGAATTTCTAAACAAATTTTTCCACAACTTCCCCAAGTGATGTTCCGTGAGAGTCGTGATTACCATACCCCAGAAATGGCGGGCCATGAACTTCAAGTATTAACTACAGGATTGTCACTTGATTCACCATGTACTATACCTAAATTGGGCTCTAACACTCATTTTTGAGACATTTTATTACATCTGATGTATTCCATTCAAGGTGATCCATAACCTACACCTATGATGGATGATCGGACCCATGAGTACTAGCAACAGAACCCTCATACCTTCTCAAGGGATGGTGGTCCCTTCTCAAGGGATGGTGGTCCATAGGTTATTGAGTCTTATCTAGAGGCCACCTTGTCTATATTTTAGAATTGGTAGATGAATCAATAGAAGAGGATATTAATTTCAAGTTACAAGATTAATGGTTTGGCTAAGTGATGGTGGGGTGTAATTACCAGGGCTTGTCACCATCAGGGCATGGTATGGGATGATTTTCATACTTCTTTCTATGATTACATCTTTTCTTATATGCCGAGATTTGACCAATCCATAGAGTTTATGCATCTTGAGTAGGGTTATATGTCATTTATGGAGCAATCATTGTTTTTCACTGAGTTACAACACTTTTCATTGCCTCTACCTAGTGATGAGATTTCACGTTCTAGACGATTCGACGATGAGATCATTTATTACATCCATAGTTAGGTGAATGTATTTCTATTACCAAACTTTTCCTCAAATATTCAATCAATATTTTATCATTGACCACACCCTGAGGGACGAAAACAACACCAGGAATAGACTATCATTTTCAAGGCAGGACATTACTTCTTCCAGTAGAAGAAATACATCTCTCAACGTTTCTTGTCAGGGAAGTGGAAGCCAGGCTACTAGTACTGATAGCTCCAAGGTGTTCCATCAGTGTAGACGACATGGGAACCTAATGAATCAGTGTGATAGAGAACCTATGGAGTGTCGAACTTGAGGCTTTATGGGGCATCATTAGATATTCATTTCGACCTTTCCATCAACTTCTTGTGGAAGAGGATCTACACAAGATTTGCCTTCAGGAGAAAGTTCTTTTACACTAAGTCATTCAAAGAGTTGGAGTAACATCGGTAGGACTGGCCACGGAGGAGGTCGAGGACATAGTAGTTGCATGTCTAACCACACATAGCACCAGTAGAGATGTTTCTATCATCGTAGTCTGGCTATTGTATATGGTCGTGCATTAGGTCAGTTACATGATTTACAAATGATTCTCGAGGATCTGGATATAGGGTCATTTATAGTATGATGTACTTTTCTGGTAGCCTCCACTATTATATCTTCATTATTTGATATAGGTTCTTCACACACATTCATCTCCTTATCTATCACATAATGAATGAGGCTACAAATAAATTATTGTTGTGGAATAATAACTCTAAATACATCATTGGGAGTACGATGAGAGGGAATACTCTAGTGTAGTGACTGACCCATTGAGGTAGGTAGTTACACTTAATTGTGGGACCTCCTTTTTTCAAGATGGAAGGCTACAATGTCATTAGAAGGATGGATTTTTTGGTTCTGTATCATGCCTTTGTAGACTACTATCGCCGCAGGGTACTGTTTAAATCACCAGAGGGTAGTAGTTATCTAAAAAATGGTGACTGGGTTGTCCAGGATAGAAGTGTCACGACCCGTCCTCAGGGCCTGTGTTGTGACTACCCCAAGCCTGCCTTCCATAGGTCAGGGGTTGGCCACTAGCACCAAAGGCGTAAATCCAAATAAAAGGGAATGAATTTCCTTTAAAGAAGTAAATATACACAACAGAGTACGTAAGTGAAGTAAGCACTAAGTAAAACTGAGTACAAAAGTAAGTGCTGGAAAGTAAATGGGCCAGTATACAAACCCAACTGAAAGTAGAGTACAACTGAGAAAGAAAGTACAACAGTAGTAAAGTAAAGCAGCAACCACCGAGTCGTCTTCCGGGAATCCCACCTCAATGGTGGGTACTGATAGTCTCATCGGTACCTCGGGTCTGTCCGTCTGCTCTTTGTATGTCCTGCCAGGTTGTCCACCTCCAGATATCGTCCAGCTCCACAAGCATCGACCACGATCAGTGTTGTCCATCATCTGCAACCAACACAATTTAGTGCGGGTAATGCCCATGCAGAGGTGAGTATAACGATACTCAATAGAAACCCTGAGGCCCTTGAAGGTACCCCGGAATCCACAAAGGATAACCCACAAAGGAAAGATACAAAGAGGAAGTATAAACCAACTCTACGTAGGTATATGCCCATACATACAGCTAGGTCATCAATCTCAGTACGGATCCAACTTTCGAGCCCAAGAACAACCAGTCCACAGAGGAAAGAAGTCAATCATAACAATGATAATGATTGAAAGTCAAGACATGGCTAAAACAGGTATACTACTCATGAATAAGGTTGGAGATGATTAGATGTAGCCTCTGAATCATCTCCTCTGTGGAACCCACATAGGATCCAAGTACAGAAGTCGTTGTTGCCGAACCCACGTAGGATCAGTAAGCATCGCTGCCTAACCCACATAGGATCCAAGTACAGTCGGCATCACTGCCGAACCCACAGAGTATCCATGTACAGTCATCCTCGCTGCTGAACCCACGTAGGATCCAAGTAAATTCATCATCGTCGATGCAGTCGCAGCCAACTCTAGGGTTCCCGCACACATCGTACTCGATTCAAGGAGGGTCCGCTCCATGAGTAAAATGGTTCGATACATCAACTATCATGAAATCTTTATTTGATGTATCCCGAATTTCTGTCTCATCAAAAGGAACTCAATGTGACAGACGGCACGTTAAATGGACGCCCGGTCTGAGAGATATTGGTTTTTTCGTTCTAGGGGCCCGGTTGGAAATATGCACGTTCCAAACCCGGCCGTTCACCAAAGTGGTCTAAAAACTCACTTAGAGTATCTAAAAAGTAATTCCTCATCGATAGGATCCCAGTTCCACAGACGGTGCATCGTTTGTATGTGTGGTCTTCAAGATATTCACCTTTAAGTGAAAAAGGGCCCGGTCTGTTAGGCCCGATGGGCTGACGGGTCGGGTCGACTCGGTTTTGTCATATGACCCCATGGGTCACCTATAATATCTTGGTTGCCTTCCTAGCACACCATAGACTATTACTTACTAGGGTCTCTTATCAGACTAATGTCTGTCCCCATATGACATCAATTGTTCTTTCAGTGTGTTTTGTCCTCACTCACACACACCCTGGGTAACTTCCCAGAAGGTCACCCATCCAAATTACTATTCCAGGCCAAGCATGCTTAACTGTGGAATTCTAATCGGTTTGGCTCCTGAAAATAAATGTGAACCTTGTTGACATGGGTATTAACATTTAGCCTTTTAAGTCTCACTTTTTCTTGGGTGTTACATTATCCACCCCTTTAAAGCACAATGCCCTCGTTGTCGACCCCAAGCCTCAAACCCAGGCAGTGCCTAAGCCCTTCTGGCTGGGTATTGCCTCTGAAACCATTTTTCATCTTACCCCATGGGTCTTCTATAATACCTTGGTTGCCTCCCTATCACACCATAGGCAATTACTCACTAGGGTCTCTTATCAGACTAATGACTATCCCCACAGGTCAACACTTGTTCTTTCAGTGTGTTATGTCCTCACTCACACACACCCTAGGTAAATTCGCAGAAGGTCACCCATCCTGATTACTACTCCAGTCCAAGAATGATTAACTGTGGAGTTCTAATCAGTTAGGCTCCTAAATAGAAAGGTGCACCTTGTTGACATAGGTATTAACATTTAGCCTTTTTATGTCTCACTTTTTTATGGGTGTTACAAGAAGTTTTTGATTATGGAATCATGGGATAAGAGGAGTGGACACCCATATTTTAAATATATTTATATAGGATTATGTTTTATATTAGGCTTAATTCCCTCTAGTTGTAGATCATTTCAGTGATGCATTTTCAAATGATTTTTTTTTGCTAACCCCTGAGAGAGAGGTAGAGTTTACAATTGAGCTAATTCTAGGAGAAGCCCTAGTCTCCATTCCTTTATATAGTATGGAACCTACTGAGATCCATGATCTACAATAAAGTTATAGGACTTTGAGTACAAATGTTATTTACATCCCAATACTTCCTCTTGGGGTTCTCCCATAATTTTCCCTATGAAGTTAGATGGTACCCTTTGTCTATACATTCATTATAGATGGTTGAACCAGCTTACGGTCAAGAATCAGTTTCCACTACCTCAAATGGATGATCTATATTAATATATATGGGGATCTAGGGTGTTTTCAATGATTAACTTGAGATTAGGCTATCATCGTGTGTGAGTCATTCTACTAGACATACCTCGTACAACTTTCTGTAGTAGGTATGTCTATATGAATACCTTGTTATGTTGTTCGACCTTATGAACATGCCCCCATTTTTCATGGCTCTGAGGAATAGGGTTTTCCATCCCTATATGGATTCTTTTTTTATAATATTTTTGGATGAAATCCTGGTGTATTCTCACACTCTTAGTGACCATGATAGCACAATGGGATCGTTTTCAGTACACTAAATGAGAATCACCTTTATTCCATGCTTTCTAAGTGGAACTTCTGGATTGACAATGTTAGTTTATTGGTTCATATTATGTATAAATTACGAGTCTTTATTGACCTAGAAAAGTTTAGTTTTTGGGTTTCTTATGAGCATCCCAAGAATTATTTTGATATACGAAGTTTCTTGGGGATGGGAGGTTATTATTGGTGTTTCATATAGGACTTATCATGACTTGTGTAACCTCTTACTGGTCCTACAAAGAAGGGTGTTTAGATCCTATGGTTAGAAGAGTGAGATAAATCCTTTTAGGTTTTATAAGGTAGGCTTGACTCAACACCTATTTTGAATCTTCCATATTCTTTTAGATGATATATATTGTTCTATGATGAATGAGGCATCATCTTAGTATTAGTCATACTGTAGGAGGAATGAGTCGTTGTGTTTGGATCTCAATAGTTGATTCCTCATGAGAGAAATTACCCGATGCATGACTATGAGCTCAGAGTAGTTTTTCTTGCCTTACGTTGCTGTAGACATTATTTGTTGGATGATTTATTTATGGTGTATATGGACCACAAGAGCCTTAAATATATCTTTAAAATGAATGAATTGAATCTAATATAGTGAAGATATTTCAAATATATTTATTTGTTTGATTTTGATCTTGACTATATGCATGTAAAGGGAAATGTAATTGTTGATGTGTTGATATGTAAAACATAGGAACGTGTTGTATGGGAAGCCACTAGTTAATGGAAATTGATGGACCGATTTTTTGAGTTGTATCTATATTTTCATGATTGTTATGGGAATTTATATCCCGCATACTTGAAATTTACAACTTATCTCATTGATAAGAGGAACTATAAGAACTTTTTAGATCTAGAGGGCTTGGTTCTCTATGAGATTATTTTAGGAGATGGCCCATCTCCCGATTGGTCTGAAAAATGATACAACATCATGTTTATGAATAAATGTGCCTAGGTTCCTATAGATTTGAGATAGGCATTGATATGATAGTTCTATATTTTTTAGTAGAGAGTTCATCCAAGAATATCCAAAATATATCGAGACATGAAACACTAGTATTGGTGTCTTGGGATGAAGCATCAGATAGCATGCTTGATCACTAGGTGTCACACCTATTAGAAAGTGAAGGGAGAGCACTAGAGACACGTAGTCTTATTACAGCTACTTCCATTATTGGAATGGAAATGGGAAGATGTCACCATAGACACGGTAGTTGGTTTGACTAGGTATCTTAGATGTTGAAACACTATATGTGTTATAGAAATATATTGGGACATGGTTTATTCTAGGCACAACCTTTTATGCTCAGACTAATGGGTAGTATGAATGGATGATACAGGTTCTATAGGACATGCCTCGAGAATTCTTCCTTTATTTTGCATGTTCTTAGGAGAAACATATCCCTCTCATCAATTTCACCTATAATAATAGATTTCAGGAAATGATAGATATGGATCCTTTCGATGCCTTATATGGTAGGTTTTACCATTCACCCCTATAATGGTTAGAGGTAATAGAGGCAACCCTAATAGGTCCTCATCTCATGCAGGAGAATTTGGAGTAGGTTCAACTGATCAGGAAATGCATTTCTATGTATCATTTAGGATTGAAATCTTATGATGATCGTCATAAACGACCTCTGGAGTTCAATTTCAAGGATCCTGTTTTCCTACGGGTATCTACCAAGATAGTTAATAGATGGATGTGGAAGTAATGGAAGCTTTCACAATGTTTTTTCTGGATGTTTGAGAGTTTGGAGACAGTTAGGCCAGTAGCCTATCAGTTGTAACTACCTCAGAGGTACAATGTCATGCACAATATCTTCTATGATTCACAACTTCACATTTATCATGGAGACCGATCTCAAAATTTTAATCCTAAGGAAGTGGATCTAGATGTCGATGCTTCTTTTGAGAAGTATCCTATACACATCGCTGACCAGTACATGAAGGCCTTTTGAGGATAGTTTTTCTCTATATTTTGGGTGTTATGGAAGTTTGTCTATGTACAGGATGAGACTTCGAAGAGAAAGGCTCAGGTACATGCCAAGTGGATAGATTTTTTCTCAGACAGTGTTTCACCACCCTTGGAATGTTAACTTGAGGATGAGTTCCTCTAAGGGGGAAGACTGTAAGAACCCAATTATTGATCATGTTTGGATCCTTTATATCTTGTTTTAATTGTTTATTTTTTACCTAATGCCGATGATATATGAGTTAGTGAAGGATACATGGGTGTCTATAGCATGTTCGGATCCCAAAACCCCGGTCGGTGGGAGAAAATGGAATATCATATAGTTAGAGTAAACCATGAAAGGTAGGTTTCACTGTTAGATTTAACCATAAGAGGATGGATAGTGAGATGAAGGAGGAAGAAAAGTTTTAAATAACCACTTGAAATGAGCCACACGACCATCAGAAGTGTTTTAGACAAATTACAAAGGAATTTCACGTGGTTATCATACAGTTTCAATAACTATTTGGCTAAACTTTGTGGTATTTCCCTTCATATAGCTTCTTGTGTGGGAGTTTTGCACAGTTTGGCCAAACCATGCTGCCAAACCGTGCGAAGGCCAAATTTGTGGTAAATTATTATTCTTTCCTTAAAATTACAATTAAATGAACCAACTACTCATTTGCTTTCCCCACTGGACATCCCATTTTATTTTTTTCTCCCTTTTTATATTTTCATGTAATAATGTATCTTTTGAGATTTAGCACCTTTCCATAGTCTAAATCAAGGGATTTTCATCTCGTTGCATCAACACTGATACGTTCTAGATTCCTTTTTAATCATTCATCATTCTTATTCCTAAAAATGGTTCTTTATAGATGAAAGCACATATGCCCCAATTTTAGTGCATTTATATATTCTTCATATCTCTTCCAATAAAGGCCAAATCAGAGGTGATACTGGATAGAGAGAGGCATATGATTACGAGGTTAGTCATCTATAACTCACTCCCAAGGATTCATCGTTTTATAAATTTCTGTGGTGGTGAACTTATTTCACCGGGAATCATTTTTTAAATTTATACACTTTTTTAGAGTTATTAGAACCATTTTCTATGACCCATGACATATATGTAATTCATCATTGGTGTATATTTCTACAACTTGGACCACCCCATGCAAGTTGTTGTTAAAAATTTTTTTTTAGTGTTTTGACTTTTGTGTCTACTCCACCGATTAGGTGTTCCTTATATTGACATTGATAAAGGTTGTCCTTCTTTGTTAAATTAATATTTAATTGTTAAATGTCCTATACCATGTTTTTTACAATTTTCCCGTATAAGATAAGTTCTATAATTTCATAAATCAATCTAAAATTGTAAATTGGAAAGTATAAAGTATTTATGTCCCTTGAATCATTTATATTAAATGAATTTCATGTGGTTTAACATCCTTATCCTATAATTTCATGTTATGAAAGTTAAATTAGTGAACCAAGAAATTAAATCACACTTAAGTGACTAAAATGTTTGTATTCCCTTCACATTGTCACAATATTGAAAGGCAAGGCTTGAACGAAATGAACACTTCAAATGGTATGGCCATGATATAGAATTAAGTAATTAAATTAATCTAATATAAGTTTCTTAATTAAATATAGTCCTTGAAATTTTTATAGGATTGGTCTAACTCACTTTAGCTTTTGGATTCTTGAGAGAATTCCTTGAGCTCTTGTGGAAACCATTCCAATTCAAGGATGTTGATTGCCTTTGTTGATACCCACCTTGGAACCCGATCCTTCTCTAAAAATGGATGTCTAGTATGACACGTTAGGATCCATTTTTTACTATTACAGGGTGCCTTTGATACACTCCTTGAATCCATTATGGCTTTTATGGACACCGGGTCCCATGGTTCCATCCTTACTCTTAGCCATAACGTATCCCATTTTACCTTGGACGTACTCCATGGACCAAGTTAGATCACACTATTTTGGAATACCTTGGATGATGATACTTGGATTACACGGTTACACCTTTATCCAAGATTTAGTTACTATGAAGTGGGTGACCGTTAATGTCTCAGTTTCCTTGGTCATTTCCTTGGAACCCTTTCATTATTAATATTATTACAGGTTTCCTTGTTACATCTGGGAAACATTACCAGTACTATCACGAGGATATTTTAGTATTGGATATTCTTCATGTGACATAACTATATAAAATGGAACTTAATTAATTGATGAACTAGATTCATGATCTAGCACTAATCGTGGGCAAAAGAAGGTACTTGGATATTTACATTAATGTACTACTTTATTTTATATATTTATACTTTCACACTATTTTAGTTTATTTTACACAGACAGGATGTAATTAAAATCATTGGTGGTGGCCTACTAATATTTATCTCACACACTATCTAGGATTCCATTGGAACCTAGGAATATTATTTGTATGCAGGTGTTGACAATGGGAGTCGAGTTTCATCAAACACATGATTTCTTGTTGCTTAGGATAGAGTAGGTATCAAATGACCGATCTATAGCTCGAGATGCTTGGGATAGTTTTTTGTTTCATTTTTATATTTTTTATAGCATGCTTGTATAGAACTTTGTATCCTTGTTTTCTTACTTTATAGATACATTAAAAATCATCATCAAATTTTTTATGTTTATATTAGTTGTTTCAGTTATTATTATTCATGTATGCTCCTTCTGTGCCATTTTTATGCTTACTTATATTCCTTATACTATTTACCTTAATTTTTTATATTAACCCATAATTTTACACTCTACTAATGAGGTAATAGTATCACCATGAACACACCTTAGGCCCTCGCCTCTAGTCGGAAGCCTCTAGAGTTTAGGGAGATGTGCTTGAGGTCATGTGACCAACCATTTTGAGTGTACTTATAAGTGGCATCTAGGTCTGGGACGCTATAGGATTACATTGAAAAATCACCCAAAACCCCAAATAAATACCCTTAAAATTACCATTGGAGGAGGAGGGAGGCATGAGGATGAAGGAAGGATCCTCTCTTGAGTTGTATGAGACAAGAGGGGAAGAATGATGGGGTTGGAGTTAAATATTGAGAGGTGTAGAAATGTAAATTGATATTTTTAATGAATCTGGGAACTATTTATGGTTTTGTATCATGGTTTGGTAAACCTTATTTCCACAATGAATCCCTTACTATACTCATAGGACACGCACATGGGTTGGGAAACCATGCGCCAACTGTATGGTTTGGTTCTATCAAAAAGCACAGAATCACAGACATGTTTCCCACATAGTTTTAACTAACTATGCTCAAGACATACTCCCACATCCAAGGACACCCCAATACATGCACAGTTACTCATGGGAGCCTTATGGTTTCAATATTACCATGTGTTACCCATGAAACTCTATCTATGATTGGAAAAAAATGAAACGGTACCCCAAATCAGTAGGTCAAACACTTTCCCCTTAACCATGCACACAAATAGTGAAAGAGAGGTAAAAATACTCAAAACTCACAAATTTGATCTGAAACACCCAAGACTCAAGGGAAAATTGAAATAGAAAATTTCAAACGGAAATAAAGGATATAAATAAAATCTCAGTAGTGACACTTTTCAAAATTGTAAAATAGATTCTCCTTTCTCAAGGTATTCAACACAATACTCAAAATATCTTCATGTTCTTCCATTCACTTGTAATACATAATAATATCTTATAAACATAACCACAAATTGATCAAGGTGATCTCTAAATATACTGTTCATTTGATCCATGATGATAGTAGGGGCATTGTTTAGTAAAAATATCATAACTATAAGTTCATAATATCCTTACCTTGTATGAAAGTTTATCTTGGGTATATCATCCCCTTTGGCCCTTAACTGGTGATAAACCAATCAAATGCCGATATTTGATAAGTATTGAGCACAAAACAATTTATCAAACAATTAATCTAAACTTGGTATAGGATACTTATTTTTGATAGATAATTTTTTATATTCTTGATAAACTATACCAAGATGCATTGACCCATCTTTATTCATAACAAAAAATAGGTACACCCCATTGTGATGCACTAGGGATTATAAAACCATTATCTAGATTCTCGTAGATTTTATTCCCTAATTTATACGACTCGATTAGGGATATTTTATATGGATTATTTGTAATATGTGTGGAATTAGGTATGGATTTTATTGGAAACACATCATCATAATTTGGGGGAAGACTATGCAACTCATTAGAAAATACATAGGAAAATTACCGTATAATAGGAATATCATCAATTTTTTAGTTTCTCACCAAATACTATAGATAAATAAAACTCATGAAAAGGAAGTAATAACTATATAATGGAATTAATTTCTATTATATTTTAATGTTATTCCTTAAATTAATAGAGGATAATATATTTATTCAGAATACCAAATGTATCATCCCTTCATTAGAAATTCATATGACACCGATATAGAGTGATCAAATTCATTCCCAAAATTATATAAAATTAAATTAGAGGGATAACAACAACATTTTCATGATGAAAAATCCAAAAAACATCTATCCAGGATAATATATAGACTTGAGATACGACCATTATACCCTTAAGAATTTTCACTGATAAATAAATTTCTAATAATTATTATGTGGATGTGATACTCTTATAAAATTATTTAGATATAAAATATTTATTAGAGAATTTATAAAATAATAAATTTTTAGTCTTAGAGTTGATTATAAGTGTTCCTTTCACTATTTCATTCTTATGATCCACAAAAACTGATTGAATTTCCTAAATATTCCAATTATCTATTGTCTTAGGAGGATATTGACATAGATTATCATTATTGAACCTGAGATATATTAATTGATTAGTAAAGTTTCTATAATATTTTTAATTGTATCATTTGATTATGGGTTCTACATTTTGTTGATTATTCTATCTATTTATTTCATTGGTAATCCTCTTTATATCATTTCGCTGATCATTTTCTTGATGCCCTTATTTTCTATAATTGAAGTAGTTACCTAATCCATTAAAGATATTCTCCCCATTTTTATTTACAAATTTAATATATGAAGGGATATTTTTTTTCATTTATCTATGTTTTTTTATTTGAATCTTCTCAATAATACACATATCATTTCTTTTTCACACAAACATGAGAATTATGAGAGTCTTCAATTTCTATTTATAACCAGAGATAACATCGAATCATTTCTATATAGATGACAATGTTTTTAATATCTAATTAATTTTTTAGACTTGGACATAACCCAATAAAAAAATTTCAATTTCACTTTTATTTTCAATGATAAATATAGAATCATACTATAAAGACCCTGTCCCCAGTAGCCCAGATCTAGTGTGGTACTTTATTATGTTTCTATAGTAAACAAATAATTCAAATCTTGTAGGACTGAATAGTTTAGTATATTTGAAAAACAAGATACAAACCTATGTTTTACTATAAAACTTGAAATGAAATAAAACATATAAATTTCATTGGAAACATCCTTAAACCCTAATATTATCCCTGAAAGTCTTTCATAATATACATCTTTTCATCCTATGGAAAAATAAAACATAAGAAAAAGGTGAGATCAGATGCTTAGTAAGGGTAAGATATGCAGTGGAATATTATCATAAATAATAATGAAAGGTTAATAACTACAAAACAATTCCATTAAAACATAATTATGAGCATAATATGACTGGAATATGTGTTTATCAAATAATTCCATTTAAATAATCACATGAGAATGAAACATAACCATGGAGATTCTGATAGTCAATTAATCACATGGATTGCCAATAAATAATATTATAATAATGGAATGAATAATTAGGTATATCTAAAATATACCATCAATTCCTCAATAAAGACACATTAAAATAAATCGTTAAGGCCTCAGGAAAATCCAAATATAAAAATATATTGGTAAGGCCTCAGCCAAGTCAATATTTTTTCCCATAAGACCTACTAATGTATCAAGGGTCTATAGTGGGCCCCTCACATCAATTAATAAGTCCAATTCATTTTACATATGGATGTGTTGAAACATAAACAACATATACATATGAAATATAAATAACTTACCCTAATATATAATCATAGTCACTAAACATTATAAGTAATATGGTGAATGGTATCAAGATAGTACATCCACAGTCAAACTGATCATAAAACATTATATAAAATATTTTAGATGATATAATAAAATATAAATCCAAATTATTGATATAATTTAACATAGTTTCTTGAAAAATATGAAAATAATATAATAATATCATCAATTAATTCTTCAGTGAAATACACTTCTTTACTTTTCAAAGAAAATTTCTTTTGGAAAAATCATTTGTATTTGTCATAAAATCATATTGTAAACATGTATACCCCAAAAAAATGAAACGTAATTGAAATGAAATTATGTTTGAGGCAGAAATGAAGACTAAAAAAATTGAAAACATGTAAATATTGTTTTTAAGAAACTTTAGAAATGGGCTTCTATTGTGTGGTTTAAGAGAAAATATACGAGTCTTTAAAGATGAAAAAGACATAATTTTTTTATAAAAACATAAGTGAACTAAGATATTTTATCAAGATAAAAATTGTAATTTAAGAGAAATAATGGTGAATTATAACATATTATGGACGGAAAATGAAAAAGATTATAAAATTGGGAAGTACCCTTTAATTGGGAATTCTTGGCCGGAAGAATTAAAACGGGACCCTTATAAAACACATATTCCCCCATAAAATATAGATGAAAGGATATAGATACATGATTCTGGAACATATAAAAAGAATCTAGAAGAAATATATATATAAAAATAATAATTACTTTAGGGTAAAGAGAGACAATGTTAAACCTGAATGAAAAATTGAGGTTCTGGAAGAATATATGACCTTATGTCTTAATGCATTTTTCGCCTATACATAACATCCTCGATAATCAAATTAAATCCATTAATTGGTTAATTAATAACCTTTTATAAAATTATTTTATTTATTATAATATTATTAAGTAGATTTATGGCCTTTTTGAGGAGTTATAATATACAATTTCATCATTCGGGAGGGTTCACTTCCATGGTTTTCATGGTTGGTTTAGTTGTATACATGTATGGAAAATAATGTAAAATGAGAATAGTTATATAAAATTAAAATTATATTTTATTAATGAACTTAAAAAATGTTAAATAGACATATATATCAATTTTTTTCATATGTGAGGGTGATTTATTAGATAAAATTTTAACGATAACCATTTAGATTATTTGGTTTTTTTCTTATCATCACAAACTGGTTTTATTTTATTAATTAATATCAATTATATATAATGGTTAATGAAAATAAAATAGGATGTAATAAATATATCATAATTAGTTTTACCATAAAAATGGATTTATGTCTTGCCTTTATGGTGTAATTGAAAATGAAAACTTGTCGTCTATAAAGGCAGTAAATCGACACCTCAGAGATGATGTTTTCATTTTTATAAAAAAAATGGGAAGAGAAAATAATTCATGGTGGATATCACGTTACATTAAATAATATAACTATAAATAATATACTTGAGTTATAATTCATGTTGGAAATAATATGTAACAAAATGTTAATAAATGAAAATAAATCGAAAGAAATTTAATAGAACGAAATGGGATTTTACCTCTTGAATTCCTCTCCTTGAGAATCTCCATAAAGAACATTGAAATAGATTTTTAGGTGTAACCATGACGAAAAAAACACTGGGGAGAGGTTTGGGAGATGTATTGGGTAGAAATTAGAAATCATTAAAGAATTTGGATGTGTGAGATGAAGAGGTGGTGTGGGGTGGTATTTATAGTGGATGAGAGTGGTGTCTTTTGAATATTTTATTCAGTTGTTTATCATTTTTGATCTAGAATATGAATAGTTTTGATTATCATGACTAAATATAGTAAATAAAGATTTAGAGTTATATATTATGGTTCTTACTTCAGAAATGACTCAAGAGATATGGTAACTATCTTAAAATGTATATATATAACATAAATTATAGTATTTCACTATTATTTCAAGATAAAACTATTTTTGAAAAATCCCAAAAATTCACCCAAACTATATTTCAACATTTATAATTCAAAAATCTACTAAATATTTTGAAAATAATTTTTTAATTATATGAAATTTTATTTTTAATTAAAATCATCATTTACTCAAAAAATGATGATTTTTGTATTACAACCAATTTTATGACACGTTCAAATATTAATTAAGGTCTTATGAAATTATATTATAATCATAAGACAACAAATTATTAATTTATTAATATATTTAATAAAAAAATTCTTTTAAATAGTTATTTTAATTATAAAATTGAAAATAAATATTTATGTTTCACAAAAATAACAACACTTAATTTATAGTTTTTAAAACATTTATTTTCTTATTCTATGATATAAATATACCATATTTTCATTTATAAGATACATAGTCTTTTTTACTTTCATAAGTAAATTTACCATTTTTTTGGTCATATTACTATTCCTAATGGTCACATTGTTTTTCCAATAGTCAATTTTAATCATTTATTTGTGTTGTGAACATAGTGTTTCATAAAGAATAAACTATCGAAGATGATAAATTTTAAAAAGAGATAGAATATAGAATCTTGGGGTGTTACATTCTCCCCTCCTTTAAGAAAATCATCCTCAAAATTTACAGAATGCAACCACATAAAAATATTAGGATACATATTTTTCAAAAATTCCTCTACTTCCCATGTTGTCTCTTCAATTTTATGATTTTTTCAAAATATAGTTAGTAGATAAGTCATTTGATTCATCAAATCATGTTATCTAGTGTCAATAATCACAATTGTCTCTTCACAGTAAGATAAATTGTATTCCAATTATATTCCTTTATAATTGAGGATATGTGTTGGGTATGGCATGTACTTCCTTAACAATGAGAAGTGGAATGCATTATGTACTTTAGAAAGTCTTGGTGGCAACGCAAAATGATAATTAATAGCTATAACTCTCTTGAGAATGTCAAAATTTCCAATGTACAAAGGTCTTAGTTTTCCTTTCATCCAAAATTTTATAACACCCTTCCATGGAGAATCTTTCAAGAAAATATGATCTCCAAATTGAAATTCAAAATATATCCTTTGATTATCAGTATATATCTTTTTCTTCCTATGATCTTCTTTGATATGTGCTTGGTTTTCCTTTACCATTTTTCTTGTTACCTTCACAAGATATAGTCTTATAAGATTCCTTTCACTAACTCCATCCCAACAAGTTTGTATACCACATCTCTTTCCATACAATTCCTCATATGGTGCCATTTGAATTCTTTAATAGAAACTTTTTTATAGGAAAACTCTTCCAAAGGAAAATAATTATCCCACATGCCTTGAAATTTAAGTGATCAGGTTTTAAATATGTATTATAATGTTTGGATCATCCTTTTTGACTACTCATTAGTTTGAGGGTGATAAGCGGTATTAAAATGAAGCTCAGTATACTAATATTTTTGAATAATTTTCCAGAACATTAACCTAAATTATGAATAATGATTAGAAAAAAATTGAAAGAGGTTCTCCATGAGGTCATACAACATCATTAATATAGAGTAATGAAAGGTTTTCCAATGGAAAAGCCTACATTATAATGAGGAAGTTTTTATATTTGGTAAGCTAATCAATAATTACGCATATTGAATCATTATTTTTTGGATTTATTGGTAATATATTGAAAAAATCCACAGTAATTTCTTCCCGTTTCTATATAGGAATATTAACTCATTTAATGGATCCTCTAGGATTTTGTCTTGCGGCCTTCACTTATTAATAGACTAAACATCTTGACACATAATAAAAAAATTTCTGCTTTATATTATCCCAACATAAATGTTCCTTTAAATATTTGTACATCATAGTTCTAGAAGGGTGTATAGATAAATTAAGGCAATGGTCTTCATCTAATAATTCCTTTTTTATCTTGCTTATAGAGGGAACACAAATCTTCTTCCCAAATTTCTAGATTCCATTATCATACATGAAGTGTGACAAATTTCCATCATTCACAACATTAATTTTCTATTTAAAATTATCATATTCATATTGAGAACATTTAATCCTTTCCAATATATATGATTGGGAAACCAATGGAAAAATTAGTGATGTTTCACCTTAATTGATTATTCATATACCCATCATCACTAGATCCATTAAAATATGATCTCTTTCAATCCTCATTTTGTTTAGAACTTCAGGATCTTTCTAGATCAATGCATCTACTACCTTATTTTCCATTCCTGGGTGACATTGTATTGAACAATAATAATACTTTAGAAGCTCAATCCATCATTTGTTCCACATGTTGAGTTCTTTCTATGAGATATATATTTCATACTCTTTTGATTTGTATGTATCTCACATCTTTCACCATAGAGATAGTGTCTCCACATATTTATAGTGAAGATTATAGCTCCAAACTAAAGATCACAAGTTGGATAGTATTTTTCATTTGTTATTAACTGCCATGATGAAAAGGTAATAACTCTATCATTCTTCCTAAGGATATAACTATTTCCTTTCTTTGATATATCATTACAAATCACAAATCCACCATTTTCTGATGGTATATACAAAATCATAGAATTCACTAATATCCTCTTCCATTATTGAAATAATTCATCACCCTATGTTTTCCGAATAAACATAACCCCTCTGTGTGTAAGCTTCATTAATAGTTTAGCTAATTGAGAAATAATTTGAATGAAAAATTGATAGTAACCTACCAAACAAATAAATCTACACACCTCGGTCATGTTTGTTTGTGTAGGTCATTCATGAACTGCCTTTTTCTTTGCATGAACAACTGATATTCTATCCTTATAGACAATATGGTCATGAAAAGAAACCATTTGACTCCATAATTCAAACTTTTTAAACATTCCATTCAACTATTTTATTTTAATATTCTCTACAACAATCCACAAGTGGTTCTCATGGTCATCGTAGATTTTGGAATATATTAGGATATCATCAATATATACAACAAAATATTCATCAAGATATTCCTTAAACACTCTGTTCATTAGATTAATAAAAAAATTTGGTGAATTAGTTAGTCTATATGGAATTACTATAAACCTGTAATGTCTAAACCCAGTTCATAATTCTATCTTTTGAATATTTTCCTTCATCAAAAGCAATTGATGACATCCATATTGAAGTTCTATATTTTAAAAATATTGAGCTCTATAAATTTGAAAAAATAAATCATCAATGTGATGTAGAGGATACTTGATATTTATTTTAATATCATCGATTTCTCTATAATCGATGCGCAGCCTCATGGATCCATCTTTATACTTAAAAAAGATAATACGGTATCCCCATGGAGAAACTCTAGGGAGAATAAATCTCTTATTACATAGCCCCTCTAGTTGCTTTTTCATCTCCAATAATTCCACAGTGGACATTCTATAAGGAGTGTTTGATATTGGCCTTTCATCAAGGATTGAATCAATAGAAAACTCAAATTCCCACTCTGTATTATGTCTAGGAAGATCTACTGGAAATACATCAATCTGTTCCTGTACAATTGGTTCGCCATCAATTTGAGGATTTATTTCCTAATCGATTGATGGTGTTTTCTCTTCTTCCCTAAGAATTTTATTTAGAATATCTATTGTATATGGATCTAGATATAACTCAGATGACGAAGTCTCCCCACTAATGATGAGAAATTTCATACATTCATCATGAATCATAATTTCCTTCTCTTTGCAATTAATGTTTTCATTTTATTTCAAAATACAATCCATAGCAAGGATTATATCAATATCAACCATAAGTATGATGATAAAATCAGTAGTTAGAGACTGTTTATGTGTTATAATAGGAACTTCACAACACATATTTGTTATAATAAGGATTACACTATGATTATTTATTGACAACAACCTTGTTACGGTGAATCATAAAAATCTAATTTTTAAAAAATATCGGGAAGATATGAAGGAATGTGATGATGCAGAATCAAATAAAGATTCATCCATATTTGAGGAGATGATTAATGTACCTACCAACGCATCGTTATGAACATTAAATTTATCTATTTTGATCGCATAAGCTTGTCCTTGATCTCTTTTCGTTTTCTAGGGAATGTTTCTTTGATACTTTAGGAAAGTATTTTCATAGTGTCCCATATCCCTAGAATTGTATAATTGAACATTGGTAGCTTCTTTCTTTCCCTTGAAACCAGGGGATTAGGTTCCTTTTTCTCCAAACTTATAAAAATCTCCATTTAAATTTAATCAGCAACCATTATTTTTTCCTTCAACAATTATTGCACGTTGGAAAACTCCCTTGTTTTATTCTTCCATTATCCATTATTTTATCCACCACCCTCTTCTTATCTTGTTTTCCTTAATGTCATAAGTCATAGAGAATTCATTATCTATCTTCATAGCACATGAGACTATATCTTCATATTATGATAATGTTTGGGAGATATGTTCCCTTCAGAGAAATGTTTTAACCCATTAAATAATAAATCAATATTTCTATTTGGAGTCCTTACATAATCCCTAGCATGCCATTATAACATTGTAAATTTTTCTTAATACGTGGAAATATTTTCATCCTATTTTTTCTCCAACTTAATAATTTTCTCTCTATATCAACTTTTTGTTCCATGGGGATATTTTTTTTTTGAAAATTTCCTTAAAATCCTTCTATTCCATATTTGAAATTTATTCATCCTCCTTTTTGTATTAAATCAATGACCACCAGTGATCAAATTATCCAGAGAAAAAATAAACTTCCTTGATAACCTTCTCTCTTTAGTAACATTACAAAGAAAGAAATATCTCCATTTAGGAACCTATCCACTAATCAGCTACAAATATTTTTTGATACCATTGAATGATGTCAGTTGTTGTAGGATCAAAATCGAAATAATGATGTAGATGCTCAATATACAAGAGGGGGTGAATTGTATACTTTAAAAATTCCTTTGGAACCTTTAATGTTAGTTATGAATAACTATGTTTTCCTTAAGAAAAAGAAAGGGCTAAGTTTAACAAAGTTAAACTACGAAAATTCACAACACCTCTAACACCAAATGAAAACTTGGAAAGAGATTCCGAAAGTAGGTTCCGGAAATATGGATCCGGAAATTGAAACTTAACAAAAGATTACAATATAAGATTCTACCTTAATGCGTATAGAATCTAAATGAAACAGAGTACAAGTAAGGAAGTACAAGAAAGTTATACTTTCCTTATAATACAAAATGCATCGGAAACAAACGACTAGTAAAACTACAAGTAACAAGATAAAAGTTTTTTAACCCAAAGAGAAGGGTATCCATAAACCTTGGATAAAGGTACCTTGATTTGTACTTTCAAGCAAGTCTGTCTTACCCACACCAGGGTAATCCCTCGATACGAAGATCGAAGTCTCTGTCTTGGTATCCTCGCAAGCCCTCAACTTCAATGTAGTTGGCAACCTCTGTCTTCCTCAGCAATGAAGCCCTCAACTTCAAGGTGTTGGAAACCTCTGTCTTCTTATCCCTGGAAGTCGTTGAATGTAATCACCAACATTCGGAGTCGCACAAAGGTTTGAGAGTTGATAAGAGCCTCTCTCTCTAGAAATCACTTCAACAGAATGTATGCACAATTTCATAGAATTTATTCATTAGTCATCATTGAGCTCTTTCAAATGAGCTCCTATTTATAAGCAAGGTCGGCCTCCTTTCCAACGGTCATATTTTCTTTAAAAATCAGAGAGACCTGTACACATGTAACTTAACCAATGGTTAGTTTATAACAGAATAGATGACATCGTATTATAACAAAACAAGTGTAACAGAATGTACGACATCGTTTTAAGTCTATCTTATAATAGCCCGGAGTGAAGATTCAGAGTGAATGTTCGGAGTGTAAGAAAAATATTAAAGAGTAAACAAATTATAAAAGTGGAAGCAAAATGAAAGTTCGTAGTATAACCAAAAAATAATTTTTGGAGTCTAAATAAATTCGGAGTGTATAAAACAAATATGATCATATTCTGTTTAATAGGTGAATTCGGAATGAGAATTCGGAATGAGAATTCGGAATGAGAATTCTTCATCAGAATTCGTAATGAGAATTTTTCATCAGAATTCGTAATGAGAATTTATCACCAGAATTCGTAATGAGAATTCATCATCAGAATTCGTAATAAGAATTCGTCATCAGAATTCATAATGAGAATTTGTCATCATAATTTGTAATGAGAATTCATCATCAGAATTCGTAATGAGAATTCGTCATCAAAATTCGTAATGAGAATTCATCATCAGAATTCTTAATGAGAATTCGTCATCAGAATTCGTAATGTGAATTCATTATCAGAATTCGTAATGAGAGTTCGTATCTAGAATTCGGAGTAGAACTTCATTACAGTTCTTATCCAGATTTCGGAACCTAAAACAGAATGCTTCATATTAAGGTTTCAAACGATTCCGAGAATATGGAAATGAATCCGAAACTTATAATTAAGAAATAGATGAATGAAAATATGATAAGGATAATTTTTCTTACAAATGGTATTTTCTGTATAAAATCAATTTTCCTTATAAAAGCGATTTTCCTTATAAAAGTGATTTTCCTTATAAAATCGATTTTCCTTAATGATAAGGTGTTTGTGATTTTCAAAACAAGAAGGAATGGAAAAGTCATAAGGAAAACCTTATTGACTCAACAATATCTCACTTTTTGGGAAGCAGAAAAATCCTTATGAAAAAGAAAGTCTAAGAAAAAAGAAATCATTAAGGCTTATCTCCCGTTGCTTATGGATGTTGATGAATACAACTAACTCCCCCTTAGGCTTTGAAACTCTAAGGATCGTATTCTCGATTTCCGGAATGACATTTCATTAAGAATAAGAAAGACTCTTTTAATGGAAAACTCCCCCTTAGATAAGCTCTATTAGAGTTGGTTTTCTTTCTCACCTTTTGGTAAAATTATTTTTCCCCTTTTATTAGGGTTTTTTTCCTTCTCCCCCTTTGTGATTTTCAAAAAGAATACAAGGGAATGGAAAATATAACAATGTACCTGAAAAATTAGTAGCAACAACAAAAGAAACGAGCAAGCACAAATTTCATTATGTTTGAAAGCTCGGTAACAAAGAAATTTAGTTACAAAAAAAGATTGGATCTGTCTATTTTGGATCTTTTTCCTTCGCCATGAGACCCTTAAGAATAGTCTTTATCTTATTCATGTCTTTATGATCTTCCTCGGCTTTCTTCTCTGACACAACAATTCTTGCACTTTGAGCTTCAATCTTTTTTTCTTGAGCTTTAAGCTTTTCTCCCTGATCTTTAGGCTTTTCTTCCTGAGCCATCATCTTTTCTTCAAACTGAATCCGATGATCCCTTTCAAATTTCCAGTTTTGAGAAACAGAATTCAGCTTCCCATTCAGATCTCAGACTTCTTGAATCCGGAAATTCTTTTCATCTGTCAACTTTTCTTCAAAGGATGAAGTCAGATCATTTATCTTCCTGTCTTTTGTCTCAAAGGCATCCATCACATTATCTTGGAATTCATCAAAGAGCCTCATCTCTTCCACAGTCTTCCTCGACCAACTAGTCATCCTCTTGAAAGATCTTTTTTGGGCTTCATAGCCGACAAAGAAAGTTTTGAACTAAGCCTCTATCTCAAGACATTTGTCCATAACCATAGATACATAGTCTGTTTTCTGATTCAATGCATATTGGAGCATCTGGCATCTTGAATCCATACTAGAGGAAGTCGGAATAGTACCTACCAACTTCATTAATGACTGAACAACAAATTCATTTCCCAATGAAGATAACTCCGAATCCGAGACTTTACGTGGAGAATTTTCTTCTTCAAGATGCTCAACCTTCTTCTTAGAAGAATCAACAACTTCCCTGTAGTTGGGGTTTGGCTTAGTGGTAAGCACCCCGTAATACTACATTGGAAATGGGGGTTCAAACCCC
Organism: Viscum album; assembly: GCA_963277665.1. NCBI lineage: Eukaryota > Viridiplantae > Streptophyta > Magnoliopsida > Santalales > Viscaceae > Viscum > Viscum album. The sequence goes on along the minus strand of OY728159.1, from coordinate 1,754,145,641 downwards.
ATGGGGCGCAGGTACTGTAGCAATACTGTAGCGGTACTGTAGCAGCGGCAGCACTATTCATCCGCGGGTACTATAGCGGCGGCAGGGCACTGTAGCGGCAGTGATACTATGCGGTACTGTAGCAGCAGGTTACTATTCACAGAATGTGAATTGGCCTTAGAATTTGGGCCTATAGGCTATGTAATGGGCTACAAGCCCACTGGGCCTTCGGGCTATATAATGGGTTTCCCTCTACCCAGTTAAAAGAGGACTTTTCTTTGATTTAATAATTAAAATGAGGCTTCGGCCCCAACCTTTAAAAAAAGAATCACCAACTTCCCTTCTCTTTACAACCACTAAGCTCGGGGTATCAACAAAAATTTTCTTTCCCTTGTCCCTTTTCAGAATGGAGTCCTGTTTCGGAGTTCTCTTTTCACTGTCAGACACTTGAACAACATTGTCTTCAGCATCAGTAGCCTCTTGAGAACCATCCTCTACATTCTCCATTTGAGAAATATCATGTATAAGTTTTTCTTCCTCTGCATGATAAGGTACCTCTTCTTCTCTTTCTTGCTCATCCTTCCCTGGTGTGACTAACTTCGATGATTCAGCTTCTGAAGTTCGGAGCGACAAGTGTTCCGAAGGTGTCCCCTTATAATCATCTACGTGATTTAAAACATCTCTGGTTTCACCACTTCCTTCAGCAACAGATTCTTCTTCTTCCACTTGCTCAATCTACTCTACTTCCTCAATAGGCTTAGCTGCTGCCTCTTCCGAAGCAACAAAGTTTCTTCCTAGAGTCTCAGGTAGAGATTCCAAAGGAAAAGATATCGGAATAGGAATGTTTGCTAAAACCATCTCATTAAACTTCAACAAAGCCTGAGCTACCTCAGCTTCAGACATCTTCTTCTTAAGCTTCTTTTCTTTCACTTGTTTTTCTAGCTCATCCGCAGTTCTTTCCTTCAAGGACTTATCCTCCGCAGGATCCATGCCAAACTGAGGCTACCCTTTCACTCTCTTCTCTTTGATTTACCTCCATTTAGCAACAACTTCATCTGTGTAAGCATTCTTCTTCTTCGGTTTAGGAGGTGCAGAATGAACTTCCTTAGATTTGGGATTCTCTGCTTCAACTACAACTTCCTTCAACATTCTCTTCTTCACTGATTTAGAAGTTTCGGGATTAGAAACTTTCAGAACCTCTTCTTCTTGAGCAGGTAAATTAATAAACTGACCAGTCTTTTTGTTGAAGGCTACATCCATCCTTTTGAGAGTACCACCACTCACCAACATAATCTTGAAAACTCTTAGATTATACTTGCAAGCCTCCTTGAAAGACTCAAGACACCGAACTATCAACTTTGAGAGGATTGCTGGATAAATTATGATCTGTGCTCTCAGATTCCCTTTCTTAACATTCTCAAGGGTAATAAGAATGTGTTTCATCAGATTAAACTTCCTCAGATTTATCAGAAAATCTAGGATGTATATCTCACTCATCTTCAAACTATCTTTGTCACCCTTTCTCGGTATGATAAGGCCTTGTACCCATAATTCTACAATCTGGAAATTTGTAGATAGAGAAGCAATCTTTGGAGCCTTATCATCTGACAGTCTGAGAGTTTCCAAAGCCTTTTCCTTGTCGAAGCTTCCCTTTGAATCCGAAAAAACATGAGAAATAAACTTAGCTTCTCCATTATTGTTCAGCCCTACCAAGACGGCTGCCTTGGCATAAGAAAGCTTATAAGTCTTATTGTAAGACTTAAAAGACAACTTCTCCCTTCCATCTTCCTTAATGAAAGAGACTGTCTCATAGAACTCTACAAGAAAATCTGAAAACACTTCATCTTGATTCCCAGGCTTTGACACCGCAACATCTTCCCATCCGTTGAGCTTAATATTCATGGATATAAGAGAATCATACTTGTTGAAGAAATCAGGATGAACCAACCTTTCTCTATATACTAACCACTTCGAAATCGTCTTAGAGGAAGACATGTCTTGAGAAGATACATCCGCAGACATTCGGATCTGAAGACCTCTGAGAAGTTCGGAACAGAGGAATCTGAAGTTCGGAATGGTATTAAAATAGAGAGGCAGAGGTTCGGGATGCCGGAGCTTGAAAACCGATGTGGGATAACCATTTGGGGTCCCCTTTATATACGCAATGAGAAGACGATTCAACTTCCTCAATTGATCGAACGGTTGTGACACTCTGAGATCAGATCTGACGGTTGAAAACAAATTCTCAAGAAAAAATGAATCCGATCTTTTGAGGTTTTTATTAAAACAAAGTTTTAAGAAAAGTATAATCTGAAAACAAAATATAAGAAAATTCCAGCAAGTAAAGTATGACTACCAAAACATGAGTAAGGAAATCATACCATTCGTATTGGCTTAGGAGGATTATTCGTAATGGGTAACATTTTTAAAAAAAACTACGAAAAATATTTACTAAGAAAGGACATAGTTCGCAAAACTCACTACGAAAAAACAAACTCAGTAGGGAAAACTCAGTACGAAAATTTCATTACAAGAAATTGAAAAACGAAAAGCTTATTATGAAAACCTCGGTACGAAAATCTCATTATCAAAATACCAATACGAAATTTTCCATTCCGAAGGTTTTCTATATGAAAATATCCATTCTGGAAAATTTTAGTTCCAGAAATTACCATTCCGGAATTTTAGTTCCGAAAAGTTTGAAAACAAACATTGAAAAACATAGTTACTCTAACAATCAAATTTACTCCCCCTATGAAAAGTATTTTATTACTATAAGGAGAATTTTTCAACAGATATTTAATTAATAAATATTACCTTACTATTATCATTCCTATCTTCTGTTTAATGTATTCAAATCTATCAGAAGGCAAAGATTTTGTGAAAATATCAGCAAGTTGATCTTGCGTTCCGATAAACTGAAGAATAATATCTCCTTTTTGTGTGTGATCCCTAAGAAACTGATGGCTAATATCTATGTGCTTTTCACGAGAGTGATTTATAGGGTTCTAACTAAGGGCAATGGCACATGTGTTATCACACAAAATTTGAGTTTTAGTAAAACTCAAGACATAGTCTGTGAGTGTGTGTTGCATCCAAAACACATGAGAACAACAACTTCCAGCTGATACATATTCGGCTTCAGCAGTGGAGAGGGAAAGATCTTCCATTTCACTTAGGCAAGGTAAATCTTGGCTCCTGAGGTCTTCCAGGTTCAAAGTGTAAACATTCTCTTGTCTATTGGCTGAGAGAATAAATTCTTCCTTGGAATTGTGAACTAAGCACTTATCATTCCTAAAATTCACAAGGTAACCTTCATCACATAACTAACTTATGCTAATGAGGTTGTTCTTAAGACCCTTAACAAAAAGAACATTTGAAATCAAAATTTTACCTAAAAGAACAATATTACCAATACCAATAATCTCTCCCTTAGCATTATCTCCAAAAGTTACCTTCCCTCCTTTCTTTTTGATAATCTTTTCAAAATAGCTTTTGTTACCAGTAATGTGTCGGGAACATCCACTATCCATATACAATGTATTGTTGCAGGTACTCTCTTTATTTTTATGAAATCATGAAGAGAATTAGACTTTTGGAATGAAAACTTGTTTGGATCTGAAATTTCTAGATAGCGAAATTTTAGGAACCCACATCTTCTTAGAAAAGTAAGGTTTGTGAAATCTTAGAGATTGAGTTTTGTTTAAGGAACAATTCTTTGCCCAGTGACCACCACATTGACAATTAGTACAAAATGGGGCACTTTGAGGAACAAAATAATTGTTACTAAAAATTGTTTTTGCATGGATATAACCAAATCCGGATTTATTTCTTAAAGGTCGTATTTGGGAATACATTTTATCAAAATTTTCCATACCATGGGTAAAGTTTGATAAACCCTTATTTAAGGAAAAAATTTCAGACTTGAGTTTTATAACCAAGTTTTTATCCTCAAAATCATTAGTTTTAGAACTAGAGCTAGGCTCGAAAACATTTTTCTTAGAAATTACTTTTTGTAACTATTTAGAAAGTTTGTTCTTCTCAGAACTTACTTCCTCAAGTTTTTTTGAAATACTTACAAAATCAGAATTTTTCCTATCAAGATCTTTAGAAAGATCTGATATATCTTTTGTAAGAATAGAATTCCTAGAGTTTTCCTTATCAAGTTTCTTATTGAGTTTGGAATTCTCAATGTCAAGAAGTTCAGAAAACCAAGAAACGTCTTCATAAGTAGGTAAAGTATTTTCTTCATCAGAAGAGTTATAATACTTACTATCATTATAATTTAAAGAAACATTGGTCAATGATTTAGCATTTTGTACCTTAGCCATAAAGAAATTATTATCAACAGGTAATCCGGCTATAAGACCAAGATTTTTCTGTCCTGGAGATTCATAATCAGAAGATTCATCTGAAGAGTCCCCACCACTGGCACTCCAGGTATCACTAGCTTTCAGAACATTCTTAGCTTTATCTTTATAATACTTCTTTATGTTTCTATCTGAATGCTTTTCTTTCCTTTATTTCTTTTTGATTAAAGGGAAATCTGGTCTAATATGTCCAACTCTCTTGCATTCATAACATGTGACTTCTCCATCTTTCATATCTTTCATGTCCTTTTTCTTATACTTGGATTGGAAATTTCTCTGAACAGCGATCTTGTTCATCCTTCGAGCAAGATTTTCTAACTCATTTTCTGATATTTCACATTCACTAGAATCTGATTGAACAACCATCTTCTTAGACTTGGATCTGGTTACTCTCTCAAGAGTCTTAGCTTTCATCTGATTTGATGTTGTTGTAAAAGCAACAGTACCACTCCCACTCTTCTTTTTGAGGTTGTCAGCATCTCTCTTCATCTTGGTTTCATGTTGGAGAAGTGTTCTAAATAACTCATCAAGAGAAATTTGAGTGACCTTCATGTTCTCATCTATAGCAGTTCTTTTGGATTCCCACTCATTGTGCATGATATCAATTATCTTATCCACAAGTGCTTCATCATCTAACCCTTTCTCTCCCATAGACTGTAGGCTGTTGACAATAGTCATAAATCTCTATTTAACTTTACAAATTGGTTCACCATAAGGAAAATTAAAACCATGGTATTCATCTCTAAGCATAGCCCTCCTAGTCTCAATCAATTTAGAAGTTCCAAAGTGTGTAACTTATAGCTTCTTCCAAATACAATTAGATGCTTCACAAGAAGAAATTTGGCTATATATATTTCTAGTCATTGAACAATGTAAAGTATTGTGTACCTTATAGTTGAGTTGATACTCTTGCTTTTCCTGGTTAGTAAAAGTTCTAACATCCTTATCAGGAATTTTATAATCACCAGTAAGCATAACAATTTTGTCCACTCCAGTATTGATAACAAAAGTCTTCATTCAATCTCTCCATTACTCATAATCATTACCATCAAAGATTTGTGGTCTTGTAGGATTTATATTATCAAAGGAACCAACATTGATTCCTTCCATACTTAAAATAACCTTTGGCACACAAACTTGTTAGTAGAAAAAGTTCGTAATAACAATGTTTGGAATGAGAATGTTCAGAATGAGAAAGTTCGTAATGAGAAAGTTCAGAATGAGAAAGTGAGAAAGAAAAACTTATACTTAAGTACAAGTATTTTAGAGACCTCCTTTGATACCAATTGTAGGATCAAAATCGAAATAATGATGTAGATGCTCAATATACAAGAGGGGGTTGAATTGTATACATTAAAAATTCCTCTGGAACCTTTAAAGTTAGTTATGAATAACTATGTTTTCCTTAAGCAAAGGAAAGGGCTAAGTTTAACAAAGTTAAACTAAGAAAATTCACAACACCTCTAACACCAAATGAAAACTTGGAAAGAGATTCCGAAAGTAGGTTCCGGAAATATGGTTCCAGAAATTGAAACTTAACAAAAGATTACAATATAAGATTCTACCTTAAAGCGTATAGAATATAAATGAAACAGAGTACAAGTAAAGAAGTATAAGAAAGTTATACTTTCATTATAATACAAAATGCCGCGGTAACAAATGAGTAGTAAAACTACAAGTAACAAGATAAAAGTCTTTTAACCCAAAGAGAAGGGTATCCAACAACCTTGGATAAAGGTCCCTTGATTTATACTGTCCAGAAAGTATGTCTTACCAACACCAGGGTAAGCCCTCGATACGAAGATCAGAGTCTCTATCTCTCTATCCCCGCAAGACCTTAACTTCAAGGTAGTTGGCAACCTCTGTCTTCCTCAGCAAGGAAGCCCTCTACTTCAAGGTGTTGGAAACCTCTGTCTTCCTATCCCCGGAGGTCCTCGAATGTAATCACCAACATTCGGAGTCTTATGAAGCTTTGAGAGTTGATAAGATCCTCTCTATATAGAAATCACTTCAACAGCATGTATGCACAATGTCGAAGAAGTTATTCATTAGTCATCATTGAGATCTTTCAAATGATCTCCTACTTATAGGAATGGTCGGCCTCCTTTCCAACGGTCATATTTTCCTAAACAATTGGAGGGACCTGTACACGTGTAGCTTAACCAACGGTTAGTTTATAACAGAATAGATGACATTATTTTATAACAAAACAAGTGTAACAGAATGTACGACATCGTTTTAAGTCTAGCTTAAAAAAGTTCAGAGTGAAGATTCGGAGTGAATTTTTAGAGTGTAAGAAAAATATTAAAGAGTAGAAAAATTATAAAAGCGTAAGAAAAATGAAAGTTCAGAGTCAAACCAAAAAATAATTTTTGGAGTCTAAATAAATTCGGAGTGTATAAAACAAAGATGATCAGATTCTATTTAATAGGTGAATTCGGAATGAGAATTCGGAATGAGAATTCATCATCAGAATTCGTAATGAGAATTTTTCATCAGAATTCGTAATAAGAATTCATCATCCGAATTCGTAATGAAAATTCATCATCAGAATTCATAATGAGAATTCGTCATCAGAATTCGTAATGAGAATTTTTCATCAGAATTCGTAATGAGAATTCATCATCAAAATTCATAATGAGAATTCATCATCAGAATTCGTAATGATAATTCATCATCAGAATTCATAATGATAATTCGTCATCAGAATTCATAATTAGAATTCATCATCAGAATTCGTAATGAGAGTTCGTATCCAGAATTCGGAGTATAAATTCATTACAGTTCTTATCCATATTTCGGAGCCTAAAATAGAATGCTTCATATTAAGGTTTCAAACGATTCCGAGAATATGGAAATGAATCCGAAACTTATACTTAAGAAATATATGAAAGAAAATATGATAAGGATAATTTTTCTTACAAAAGTGATTTTCCTTATAAAATCAATTTTCCTTATAAAAGCGATTTTCCTTATAAAAGCGATTTCTCTTAAAGATATGGTGTTTGTGATTTTCAAAAAAAGAAGGAATGGAAAATTCATAAGGAAAACCATATTGACTCAATAGTTGTTGTCGTATATATCAGACTAACATTGTGACACTATATTGTGGATCAGGATTCTCCATGTAACTAAGGTTATTGCTCATAACCTAATTCAATTGTCCCAGTATAGTTATAAATATTTCAGGTCCAATTGTAGATCCTACACAAAGAAAATTATCTTGTGTAGGAGGGAAATCCCTACATGGAAAATAGGAAATGATACAGTTTTCATTCCTTCCACTAGGCTCCATATCTAGCAAATGTCATACAAAAAATTAGGTTATGAATCAGAATGCATAATTTTAAATCTATCAAAACACATATAAAAATTTAGAAATTTATGAATAGATAATATCATAATCATAAACATGGTTTCTTTTAGGACATGTTTACTTTTAAATAAATCGTATTGGTCTATAAAGAAAATGTGAATTATCCTGAGCATTTCCACCAAGAGTTTCAAACCAAGTGTATAGTAAGGCCCATTATTGTGTACCATGTTACACTAAGTCAGTCCTGATGCATATTGATAGAGTGGTTACCATTAGGTATATATGTTCTAGAACCACATCCACTTATAGTATCCAGAGAGTGACGTATTTTTTGGAATACCCACATAATCCCTCCCTTAAAAATTTCATGGATTTTCTTCTATGAATATCCTCAAATTTTATCTTAGGGGTATGTTCCCTAATCAAGTATAAAAGGTTTATAATAAACATCCTCTGATACCAAATGTAAACACCATGACCCCAGTAGTCTAATTCTGATGTCGTACATTATTAAATTATTATAATTGACAAGGAACTCGCATCCCATACGACTGAGTAGTTTAGTTGATTTAGAAAACCATATACAATAATATGTTTTACATAATAAATTTAAAGGAAATAAAACATATAAACTCTATTTGAAACACCATTAAACTGTAATATTATCCCTTCAAGTCATTCATAATATAAATATTCTCATCCCAAGGGAAAATAATACATAAGAAATGGGTGATATATGACGCTCAGTAAGGGTAATCAATACAATGGAAGCTAATCATAAAAAATATGGAAAGGTGAATAACTATAAACACATCCCATTAAAATATAATCATGATCATAATATGTTCGTAATGTAAGGTGACCTAATAATTCCATTTAAATAATCACATGTGAATGAAAATTAACCATGTATATTCTATTAGTCTAATAATCACATAAATTATCAATCAATAATCTCATAATGATGGAATGAATAAAGAAAGACATCTGAAGAACACCATTTAGGCCTTGCCTAATACACCTGAAAATAAATGGTTAAGGCCAAAGACAATTTATATTTGAAAATAAATGGTCAAGGAATCGGCCATGTCTAAATCAATTTTTCCTCATGAGACCTGTTGATTCATTGAGGGGATATTGTAGTACCCTACCATCACTTACTATGTCCAAATAATTTCTCATATAAAAGGTGAGAAACATAAACAACAAATAAAAACAAAATGTAAATAACTTACCCCAATTAATAAAGATAATCACTAACCATTTGAAGTAATGTGGTGAATGGTATCAAGATATAATATCCACAGTCAAAATGATCATAAAATATTTAATAAAATATGGTGTATTATATCTTATAATTTCAATCCCAAATAATCATAAAATTTAACAGAGGGTGTTGAAAAAGATAATAATACTCTAATAAAATATTTTAGGACTTCTTGAGAGAAATACCCTTTTACTTTGCAAAGAAGCGTTCTTCTGGAAGAATCATTTATATTTTTCATTAAATCAGATTTTAAACATAAATATACCAGAAAATAAAAGGGAAGTAAAATTGAATTATGTTTGAGGAATAAATGTTGTCTAACTAAAGTAAAAACATGTTAAAAATTAAGAGACTTTAGAAATGGGCCACTTCTGTGTGTTTTAAGAGAAAATATAAGAGTCTTTTAAGAAGAATAAGTCTTTATTATTGGTATAAAACTAGAAATGAACAAATATGGTTTTCCATTATTAAAATATTGATTTTATAAAAATATTTGTGTCTTATAAGATATTATGGATGGTACTTTAAAATGTGTATGAAATTGGGATGTTCCCTTTAAACGGGCTTTCTTAATGGTAAAAATTTAGAAGGGAACCTTATAAAACATGTATCTCCCCATCAAAGAAAGATGAACAGATCTAGATACATGATTTTAGAGTATATAAATAGAATTTCGAACAATTATAAAAAAAATAACAATTACATTTGTTTAAATAGAGATAAAGCATAACCTAAATGAAAAATGGAGGTTTGGGAAGAATCTCATACCTTATGTCTGAAAGTATTCTACACTTGAACATGACATCATATATAATAAAATTTAATCCATTAATTAAATATTTAATAACCTTTTACAAATTTCTTTTTTTATTATAATTTTATAACTTCATTTTATGGAATTTTTTATGAATTATAAGATACAATTTTATCATGTGGGAGGGTTCATTTCCTTGGTTTTCATGATTTCTTCAGTTGTATACAAGTATAGAAAATAATGTAAAATGAGAATAGTTGTCCGGAATCAAAATGATAAGTTATTAATGAAAATAAATACCATTAAATGGTCTTATATATCATTTTTATGATGTGATTATGGTTTATTAGATAAAACTTTAATGATAACAGTTTAGATAATTTGGCATTCTTTTAGCATCTCGAACATGTTTTTTTATTAATCAATATCATGTAAATATAACGGTTAAAGAATATTAAATAGGATTTATGTCATATATTATAAATGTGTTTAATCATAAAAAATAGTTTTATGAAAATCCATGATGGTAAAATTGAAAAAAAAATATTTTCATCCATGACAGTGGTAAATCTGCACCTCACGGACGATATTTTAATTTTTAGAATAAAAACGGGAAGAGAAAAGAATTTATGGTGGATATCCCATTATAAAAATAAAATTATAGAATATATAAGATACTAGAGTTATCATTAATTTTTGGATATAGTAGGTAAGTAAATGATTATAAATCAAATCAAATCAAAATAAAGATAAAAGAATGAAAGGGAATTTTACCTCTTGAATTTATCTTTTTGAGAACCTCCATAAAGAAATTTAAAATGGTATTTTGGGTGAGAGAAAAAAACCAGAACATGGCGGAGAGGTTTAGGATAGGGATTGGGGAAAAAATTTACAAGATTGAAGACTATGTATGTTTGTGGAGTATAGGTGGTGAGGGGTCGTATTAATAGTGGAGGAGAGAGGTATTTTTTAATATTTTCTTCATTTGTGTATTATTTTGGTTCAGAAACTTTAATGGTTTTGATTCTCATAACTTAATACAGAAAATAAGGAGAAGAGTTTGAGATTATGGTGCTGGCATATGTAATGACACAATAAATAGTTTATTTAAGTTACAATTCACATATATATATATATATATATATATATTGTAAATTAACATATTTTACTATTCACAAAAATTCAACTATTTTAGAAAAATAAAAAAAAAACTAACCTTTATTTAATTTCTAGAATTAAAAAATGGACTCTGATTTATGAAAATGATATTCTAAATATTGGAAATTTAATTTTTAAATAGAATCACCATTAATTCAAAAAGATACCAATTTTAATATTATAATAGATTTTATGACACTTCAAAAAAAATTAATTAATGTATCATAAAATTATCATATAATCCAAAGACAATAAAATATTAACATATAAATCTTGTTTATTAAAATAAATTTTCCTTCAGATAGACATTTTAATTATAAAACTCCATATAAATATTTATGTTTCCCAAATATACCAACACTTAATTTATCATTTTTAAATCATTTATTTATTTATTACATGATATAAATAAACCATATTTGAATTTATAGGATATTTAAATTTTATTTAAAATTTCATAGGTGAGGTTACTATTTTGTGGATTATATTATTGTTCCTAATGGTCACATTACTATTCCAATGATCATATGTAACAATATATTAGGGTTTTAAACTCGATGTTGTGTGAAGCATAAACTACCTAAGATAATAAATATTAAAAGATACATACCATAAAATCATGGGGTGTTACACATACCTTGAATGTATTGTAAAATTTTCCCCATATGTACTAATGGATTCATCATCCTTCATCATCGGTTTTAGGAATTCCCTCTCCATTTTAGTATACACAATTCAAGGAAATTACTTATTGAAAAATGCCTTCTTAATGTATTTCAATTTCATGGAGTAAATTTATTCCTCATGCCTTATATTCTTGAAATGATTCCACCATTGTACATATTTTCCTTCAAAATGATTCATAGACAACACATCATTCACCTTTTTCAAGCACTGGAGAAAATAATATTTCTTCTCTTTATCATTGATCCTTTAGTTAGTAATATGGGGATTAGAGGACCCACTAAAGGAAGAGAAATGTTTCCACATAAAAGACTCAATGGGGATTTTACTTTCCATTATAAATTTGGATGTTCAGAATGATTCATGTTAACATTCTTCTCTTAAGATAATTATGTAATACTTGAGGCCCAAGTGTAGTAGGTAAACATCATATCCTGAACTATCACACAATTTTCAGACTTAAGAGACTTTGTTCATGTGTATATTTAAATATTTAAATTTTTAATATAATAAATTTATTATAGAAAAATAAAATAAATTTTTGATTTCATCATAAATGTATTGATTTAATAAAAAAATTGGGTATTTTTATAAAAAATTTGTTTTTAGGTGAATAGTGTAATATAACATTTTAATTAATATTTTGACCTTTATGAAACTATTAGTATATAAAGAATAAATTAGAAAATTAATGAAACCTTTACTTGAAAAAAATATTTATTTTGTAATTGAAATTATAGATTTCAACATATTAATTATATTTTAAAAACATATTAATTATATTTTAGAACTGAAGTGATATTTTTCTAAAAAATTATTTTAAAATATTAAAAAAAATTATTAAAATTAATTTTTAACAATTATAGAAATTGAATCAGAAAAATGGATTTAAAATTTTTAATAATTAGCTACAAATTATCTAATAACTATCACTTGATTTTTAGGAATAAAAATAAATTTACCTTACGTAAAAACTAGTTATCAACGTAAATGCTAAAATTGTAATGTTTTTAATTAATGGGGTAATGAGATTGAAACATGATAAAGATATATATCTAAAATTGAGTGGATGATGATTGTATCAATATTTTATATTTATCACTCTATTATTTCTCAATTTGTGTACCACTTTAACTGTTCAAAATGTTATCCCTTTATATTAAGTTGAAATTTTTAAGAAAATCCCTTTCTTATTGAGTTGAAATTTCAACTCTCAAAACATTCTAACCACTGTTTTAAAAATCTCAAAAATAAATTAATACACTATTTTATAAACTTTATAAACCTCCTAATGTTTTTAGAATGTTTTTTAGAGAAAATTTATATTTTAACGAATGAATAAAACATTGTTAATTCAAAAATATTTTTAAACCGGATGATACTTTATAATTGATGGATATTTATAATCAGAATAATAACTATCATTGGATGAATAATAGTATTAAAAAATCATTATAACTCTACATAACATTAATATTCTACATGCATGTACTTTTTACATCAGATGAGAGATTTAATATTTCATCGAACAAATTTTTTAAAATGTAAAACTAACAAAGAATAACTAAATTCTCACTGGATAAATTTTAACTTTGTTAATAGGATAAATATTAAATAGACAATATAAAACCCAATATCTAGGAAATTGATTTTAAGAACAAATCAAATGAATATTTTTTCTATTATAAAATATTTTTTTATTATTAGATAAAAATATTTTCTAAATCAGATAGAAAAGTTGAAAATATTGTGATGATGATACCAAAAAAATGATTGAAAGAATTTTATATATAATATATTGAGATATTAAGATGAATTTCAACCAAGACCATTGAAAACAACTCCAAGAATCACTGAATATGACAGTTGGATCACTTTTTATAAATAGAGGTGAATTAGAGGAGGTGGAAGATGATATTATTATACTAAATACCTCTTTAGATTAATTGTTTATTTTTTTAACATCTTTTTAGTAGTACACTCGTTATATCTTTAGATATTTTTATATTTTATTTTATCCATGTGAGGATTTTAAATGACATAAAACATTTTATTTGAATATTTTTTTGCTTAATTGGGGTTTGAATGAGGGAATCCGGGAATAGAAAGACTATTGAGTCCAATATTTGTGATCGAGGGCTTTCGGGGCTAAGAAGGTATATCTATTATATTTTTCTAATCACGGTATTTATTATAGAATATAGATAAAACAATATTGTCATTTAAACAATAATACATTACGTTATGGTTTTAAACTTAATTCAAATTTAAGTTTAATTTGTTAATATTATTTTATAATGTTTCTATATAATTTATATTAGAACATGGAAAAGTTTTACTTATCTTGTTTATACAAGTTTATTTTCATCTATGAATTTATATAATGAAATTTATACTTTGTAATAAAATTTTATTATAAGTACATTTATATAAATTGTATCTGGATGATGTTCTTCCCATTACAACATCAAAACTATTAGAAAATGATTCCATATGATAAAATAACATAGAGTTAAATTTTTGTGTTCGTTATAATTATAGAAACTATAATTCACCCCCCCCCCCCATATCTTGTATGAATTATTATACTCTTAAATTTAATTTTTTTTATCATAGTTGTTTTTACTTCTTAAATTATATGTTTTTTTATATTTTATTTTAAGAGAGTTTCTAAACTTTTATAACTTCTATTATAAAATTTTATTTCTAAATTTTGTATAAACATTTTTACATTAACATGTATTTTATGAAAGATTATATTTCTGGTCCACAAATATGGTAGGTTTGAATGTTAGAACCCTTGATAATATTAATCTTATCATACCACAATTTTTTTATGGGGATATTTATAAATATTGGAGGGGAATTATGCAAATCTTTTTTACATAGGATTTAATAAGTTTTTTATACTTACTAGAAGATATAAAATACAAAACAAATAACTATATACATTTTTAAATCAATAGAATATTTAATATCATCTTAATTATCATGTAAAGAATATTTTTCTATACTCCATGATAATGAATAACTATTGTAAAATATCTCTTGTAATGCTTTTAATGTTATTTGGAAAAAATTGGAAATTATACATTTTTGTGCTTCTAATGTTATTGATACCAGAAGAGATATATTAGAAGAAGACGATCAGGATTTTAATTTTCTACCTGGATAATATTTTACAAAAATCCATGATAGATTCATGATGATAATCAACAATTTATGATCTATTATCGTAAGGATCTTACAATTGATATATTAGTTGAAAAGTTCATAGATATTATACATGGAAAGTGGGAGCCTAAAAGGAAAGATTTAGTTGAGTAGATTAATAATTTTACATTAAATTATTTAATAGGAACTTTTATGCAGTATGGGGGTAGATTAATGAGAGATACTGAAAAAATAAAGATGAAAAATGGAGTATATTTTGCTTCAAATTCAGTTGAGGATTAGAAAGTGATATATATAGAAAACATTTCTATGTGTTAAATGAAAATGAAATTTCAAGTTGAAATGGAGAATATTTCTCAAAAATAGTCTAGGAATAAATTAGTTATTCTTACCAAAATTCTGAACAATATTTTGCGAGAAATGTAAATTTGATTCAAGTATAATAAAAAATTTAAGGACACAAATTTGAAGAGTAATTCTTCTAAAATCATATGTTGAGAGGATAAGAATCATTTTACAATAAGAGCATATTTTCCCAAGCCTAAGAGAAATGATAATTAGTTAAAATATTATAAGAATAAATCTATGAAATTTTATAGTCTTAAATTATATAAAATTTTGAAATAATCATAAATCTGGAGTTTAATTTGAGGTGATAGTTTGTTTAATGTTTTTCCTGTTCTGATTGTGAGGATCAAAAGAATATTGGTTTTTTTTGAATTAAAGAGTGTAATAATTAATTAACAGCTAAGTTGTCTTCTGAAACCTTAACCAAACATTAATTAAATGATAATTATCTTGATATTTAATTTTATAATAATTATATATATCCAGAGAAAAAATCTATTTCATCAAAAGAGAATAATGTTTTACCTAGATTTGAGGAATTTTCATGATTTGTAACGTTTTTAGAAAAATAATAACATGGTTTCTAAAAACAATTATGCTATAGAGATAAAACCTTCCAAAAAAAACTTGATAATTTCGATAATCACTACAAAAATTTCTAATCTTTCAAAAAAAATAAAAGAAATTTAATCTTGAGAAACACAATTTTTCAAAAGAGATAGAAAAAATTAATTCTAGTAATAAATATGTTGAGGGTAAAAATTTTGTTGTGAAACTAAATTATGAAAAATTTGGTCAAAGAAATTTACTATCAAAATTTAGTACTTGTTATTTGATACAATTTACAAACAAATAAAACCTCTTTTTAATGTATCTATAATTGGTTTTTCTAATAATAAAACAAATTCTCTAAACAACTATATTTTTTCCCAAAAAAGTTCCCCATTTTTAACTAAATGTCAAAGTTGGGGACATTGGAAAAATATATTCTTCTTATATATAGTCTAATATTTAGGCTTTCAAAATGAATATTTTTCTAAATAATTGAAAATTTCTCAACATAAATAAGATTGATATATATGGATTGTAAAAATATAATGTTCTAATAATGTTAGACCCATGTTGGTTTGGGTTCAAAAATACTAATCTTATTACATTAAGTAAAATAAAAAAATTTACCAATAGAAATAATATTTTTTATTTGGATAGTGAATGTTCTACTCGTATGATTAGAAAAAAAGGATTTATTCAATAATGTTGTAAAAAATAAAGGTGGAAAATTTACTTTTTTTTTAATTATCAATGACAAATTAATAGAAAATGTGATATTTTTTTCTTGGTAAATCATTAATTTCAAATGATTAATTTCTTAGGACTTATGCACAACCTTATATTAATAATTTATTTATGTGATGAATTTTATCTTGAAAACTTTGGGGATAATAAATGTACTATTTTCAGTACAAAAGATAAGCTAATTCTTTCATTCAATAGGCATGAGAATGTATACACACTTAACTTAGAAGAAATTAATTTCCAATACCGACCTTTCCTCAATGGAATGTAAGATCAATATTGGTTTTTTCATAGAAGATTAGGACAATATAATGTTATAACATAATCCAAAATCTCTATGAATGGAATACTTTGATATGTATCGAATCTTATGTTTAATTCCACTAAACATTATGATCCTTTTGAATTTGGAATGAAACATAAGTTGAGTTTTAAATATATTAGTGATGTTTTAAATTCTGATTCTTTATAGTTAGTTCACATATATCACTTTTTGACTATAAAAATTGGATGTATTGGTGGAAAATACTATGAATATGTTTTAGTTGATTACTACACTAGATATACATGGGTCAATTTTCGAGTAAAATGGCAGTAATCCATTTTTAATTTTAAAGATTTTATATCCCATGTTAAAATTGGTAAAATATACCTTCAGTAAATATTCAAAGTTTTCATTCTTTATAATTTTTAAATTATGAATTTGAATCTTTTTGTAGTAAAAAGGGTATAATACATAACTTTTAAACACCTAGAAAACCATGTAAAAACTATATTGGATAGAAGAAATATTATTCGTTAAGAGATTACCAGAACCATGTTGAGTGAATACTCAATTACAAAACCTTTTTGGAATGAATTAGATAGTATTTCATGGTATAATATAAATTTTGTTTTAATACAACCTTTTATCAATAAAAATCATAATGAGTTGTGGATAAGAAGAAAAAGACATCCAAACTTCAAAGTTTCTGGATGAAATGTATCCATTCTAAATACTAAAGAAAATTTACCTAAATATTCACTAAAATTTGATGAAGGAATATTTTTAGGTTATTTTACAACTAGTATTGTTTAAATAGTTTTTAATAAAAATACAAGTATGGTTCATGAAATAGTGCATGCGAAATTTGATGAAACGGATCCTTTTGTTTTCAAACAACCTTAACCCCTATATTAAATTGTTATTTCAAAAACTGATTTGAAACCCATGATGAAGGTTTTTTCTTATGAGATAAACACTTAAATAAATTTTTCATAAGTTATACCTTAACAATAATTTTATATTTTGGTTTTAGAATTTTTTTACAAACCTATTGAATCAGTTAATCCTTAGGAATCATGCTTGTGATAATGTAATTAGTGATGTATATTATCTAGTTTGAACCGTAAAATCCTTAAGAAATTAATTTGAACATTATTAATTCTTGTCATAATTTGGACATAATAATCGAATAAGGATTTAGGTGATGAATAATGGGTAAAATATATGTAGGATAAAATCAATGAATTTTAGATGAATCATGTTGGTACTTTGGATGATCAACCTAAATATTCACGTGTAATTAGTGAAAAATAGTTTTTCTAAAATAAGTGTGATCAAAATGGAGTTATAGTTAGAAATAAACGCGGAATTTTTTCAAAGTGTTATAATAAACATGAAGGAATAGACTATGAAGAAACATATGCTCCAGTATCTAGACTTAAATATACCTTTATACTTATAGCTTATGCAGAATTTTTAATTATTAGAATATTTCAAATGGATGTGAAGTGTGATTTTATTAGAGGATATGAATATGTTGAAGTTTATATATAACAACCCCTATTTTAAAATATAATATAAGGAACACGTATTTAGACTTATTAAGAAAATTTTGCGACTTAAACAAGACCCTAGATCTTAGTATGATAGATTAACAAGATTTTTGTTACAATATAATTTTGTAAAGAGAGTTTTGTATCCAAAACAAATATCAAAAGGGTTTCTAAAAATACTACCATTATTAAAATTTATGTTTATGACATTATATTGGTATCAACTAAAAAATCTACTATGAGTTTCTTTGAAGATCTAATGAAATCTGAGTTTGAAATGAGTATAATGGGTGAACTTACTTTATTTATTAGTTTTCATATTTCAGAAAAACTAATAAGAAATTTTATATATCAACATAACTATATTAAATATATTTTTAATAAATTTATTTATAGAAACAAAAAAAAGTATAATTACTCCTATTAGAACCACATATAATTTTAATATCGATGAATTTGGGAAACTAGTTAATCAAAATATCTTTAGGGGAAGAACTAGTAGTTTTCAATACTTAACATCTAACCCTATAGAATTAATGGTTTCTCTATGAATTCATGCATGATATCAAGAAAATACAAAATTATCTCATATTAAGGATGTAAAATGAATTTTTAATTATCTTAAGGGAACTGTAGATCTTGGATTATTCTATTCTTCTGGAAATAAAATTGAACTTAAAAAAATTAGATGCCAATTTTGGGGGATGTAAGATAGATAGAAAAATTACATCTATAAATTTTTATTTTCTATGAGAGGCCTCTGTTTTTTTTCATATATGAAACTAAATTTTTTATCAATTTACAATACTAAAGTAGAATATATTTCATCAAGATGTTTTTTTCTCAAGTGTTGTGGATGTAATACACACTCACAAATTTTCTCTAGAGTTTTCGTAAAACTCTAATTTTTGTGATAATAAAAGATCCATAACATCATGTAAAAAACCAGAACATCTCTAATAAGATAATAACATAGATATAAGACACCACATTCTTTATAATCACACACAAAAAGAAGATATCATTTTTAATTCATCAAATTTCAAGAATAACTTGCTTATATATTTAAAAAACCCCTAAATTCTAATAAATTGGAATATATTAAACATAATTTTGGAATGGTCAATTAGAAATGATTATTCATATCTACTTCTCGTATATCAATTTACTTACATTAATAAACTCCTTTAAAAATGGGGTGTATATATTTCATCAGTTTTCTAAAAAATCTGTTTTTAAGAATTATTTTTCGAAAAATTGTCTATTTTTTAAAATAAATTAATCTTTAGCAGACAAAAAATTATCAATTGAAATTTTCATATAAAATTTATCATAAAAATATTCCTTAAAAATATTATAATTTTAAATTAATTTAGAAAAAAAATTAAACTTTATACTAGAAACAAATTCCCAAAGAAAGTTTACATTTTTCTCCAAGAGGCCATTTTCTATTTTTCACTTTTTATTATCATTTTTGACTTTGAAATTACATTTTTTTTTACATTTTCCTTCATTTTATAAATTTAAAATTTTCTTTTAAAATGATTAAAATTTATATTTCTGATAACTATTTTGTCTGAGGATATTTTTTAAATAGCCATTCTATGTTCAGAAAATAATTTTAATCCTTTGATGAAAAATGTAAGTCATAAAATAAAAAATGGGTTTTTTATGAACCATTAGATCTGTGGAATCCACATATTGATCATTACAAGCCTATAAATAAATATATGGGTCACCACATTCTATATATATCTCACCCTTTTATCTAGATTCTTAGTACTATATTTTCTCTTCATCTGATTATTTATCATTTCATCCATTCTATATACGTAGTCCGATTAAAAAAGATGTCTTCTTCCAAATATTTTTAAATTATATAAAATTTTAAGGGGATATTGTTATGAAATTATTTATTTGACAAAACTAATTTTTTTTGAATAATATGATAATCTTTCTTGTATGGGAAGATATATTATTTAAAACTGAATATTTTTATCTTCATTATCAATCAATGGTATGTTTTTTTATTCTTATTTATTTTTTAGGGAATAGTGGTTGAGGTTTATAGATTTATACTTATTTGATGAATGATATAAGAAAACAATTTTATAAGTTTAGATTTATTTAGAGTCTCACCACAAGTGGAATAAAAAAAATTACCATTATTTTCTAGATAAGTTGGAATGTTTGTTAAATCAAAGATAGAAACATCTATTTTTACCTTTTAAGATAAAGAACATTTTTAAATTCTCTCTAGATGAAAGAGTATTTTCCCTTTGTAAGAAAAACTATCTTATACTAAGGATGGGGGACAAAGATACTTATAAATTTTAAGATATCTATGTTTTATATTTTCTCTACATCATTCATAAGTTCAACTTGGTGAACCTTGTGTTTTTATATATTTTGGTAGTAAAAATGGGAAATATTGTGTTTATTTTTCTTTTTTTTTCCTCATTTAATAAATATAATTTTGGTAAATTTTATGAAATTATAGAAGATAATGAATATAGAAACAAAAATAACAAAGGGAATTTCAATTATTATAGAATAAACCATTAACATAATGATCATGGAAAAGATTCCAAATTAGAAAATGGTTTTAAATAAATAAAACAGGTTTGTGTCTAAAATTGACATTTAGAAATTAAAAGAAAAAGTGAAATAAAATTGGAATGTTTTGGGTTCTCCATATTTTTCAAAGAAGAAGATTAACATTATGTCAGATGAAACCTATAAAGCATTTATAAAATAGAAAGTTTAGAGTAACCCCAGATATTCAGTTTTTTTGGTTTCGACAAGGCATATACTTTGGCTCGAAAATTTAAAAATCATAAAGCTCTTCATAAATAAGAAAAGAAAGGGGTCGAAGAAAATATAAGATGAGGATAAAGTTGTAAAATTTTTAATGAAAGTTGTGGAGAAAATCCATACATATTTATATATCTCTAATCGGGGAAAACCTCTTTCAATATCTCCATTACTAGTTTTCCAACCAATACCTCTATAATAAAATACCCAAAAAATCCCCAGTTATTTTTGCCATGGTATGTTTCTCTGTAGATTGTTCCATCCGATGTAGTGAAAATTGGAACTTCTAAAGTTTCATCATCCATTAAGAATGGAAAAAAAGGATCTGTAAAATTAGAGAAATATTTTTTGAAACCAAGTAAAGAATAACATCAAGAAGAAGAAATTACATTTGAGTCCTCCTTATAACCTTTTTCTTCTAAATCCCATAAGGATGTCTTTTTGGAAGGTTTTATAAAGAGAATAATGTTCTGATAAAGTAAAATATGATCAAAATTGTCATACCAAATTTTCAGAAAAATTAGAGTATGAAAATGTTAAACTGATATATGTTTCTAACACGGTAAAATTAAAATCAAAAGAAAAAGTTAGTTCATCAAAATATCATATTCAAGATGTTTCATCAAATTAAATTGGGTCTGTTGAATTTTTTTCAAATCAAAGGATAAAAATGAGGATAACATATTTTACATAATTCATGAATAAACTTGAATATTCACTTCATGATTTCCTATATATAAAATCTCATTGTAAAAATATTCAAGAGATAATGGATATGTCAGAATACTATATTATTTTTAAATAACTTATAGAGACCTTTTTACAAAATAAAGTAGAGTTAAAATTCATTAGATATCATTTTAATGAAAATATAATAAGGGTAATGAAAATAATAAGGTTTAACAAATAGAATCAAGGTGATATAAAACATAATGATGAGAAGATTGAGTGTTTTATGAAATCCACTTTGGTAGTCTAGGATTATTTCTAAGATCTTTCTTATGAAGTTTATAAAAGTAAAAATGGTATATATAATCTATAAAATCCATATTTGCATTAATAAATTTTTTTGTGAATGAAAACAATATTACTTTATCTCTCAAAGAAGATGTTTTGAAGTTAAAGGGGGAGAATTTAAATATAAGGTTTCTAAATGAATAAGTTCTAAGATTGAGAAATGAGAATAGAACGTTTCAAGAAATTGATGATATGTTTCAATGATATATTCATCCAAGGATGAGTCAAAGATTTTTCATGATGATTTTAGAATATAAAACTCATAGTTAAGAATATACAGAAGAAAAAATGATTTTTTTTTCTCTAAAACTGGATGGAAATTTAATAATCATACAGGATTTTGAAGGAATTTAAGAATGTTTTTTTTCTATATCTCTTCGATTGAATGTTTTAAAATTTTTAAGACAAATATTATTTCTATATTTTTGGATGAATATATATTTATATTAATTTATTTTCTATAAAAAAATTATCTAATATTTCAGGTACACATTCTTCCACCAAATCTTTCTAAAAATCACAAAGGGGGAAAATTGAGAAAATAATCGAAATTAATAATTTTAATAAAAATAAATATTTTTAATAAATTATTTTAGAAAAATATTGTTAAATATAGGGAGAGATATAAATATGGGGGAGAAAAGAAACAATGAATAAGTTTTATTCTATAATAGAAGATGAAATATTAAAGTTCTGATATGTGTATGTATAAAAAAGGGGGATATATGTTTTTCTAATTTATTTTTTATCTTGAGTTTTCTTTTTAAGGGTTTTGTGTTGTGATTTTTAAAAAATAAGGAAATTTTTCAGTTGAAAGTTAAAATGTCTACACTTGTAACCTTTGCTTTAAAAATCACAACACACTTTCATAAATACTATGTTTTACTATCATTATATACATCCCAATGGTTTTTAGAATAATTCTACAGAAAAATAAATTTGTTTTACCAAAATAAAAAAAAATTATTTGAGAAATATTTTTTAATTGAATGATACATCATAATTGGATGATATTTACAATCACAAGATTCTCTATAATCAGATGACTAGTAGTATTGTATGAACTTTATAATCGAACAAATATTTATAATTGGATGGAAATATACTTGTTACATAATATAAATTATTAAATATTTCATCAAACTATGATTTTATAATGGAAAACTTACAAAGCATAATTAAAGACTCATTGGAAAAAGTATCACTTTGTTAGAAGGAAAAATATTCATCAGAAAGAGGTAGAAATGCTCTCTCGATGAATCATTTTAAAACAAATTCAATGATATTATTTTATCTACCGAAGGTTTAAACATTTATCTTATCATAAAAATTACTCTATCTAATGGAAATCCAAACAACATTGTTACGATTCAATCAAAACAACCATAAAAGTAAGTCTGTATAGAACATATTGATCTATCAAGATGGAGTTCACCTGAGCTCGTTGCAATGAAATATGAGAATCATGGAATATGGACATTGTTTCCTTTCCAATAAATATAGGTTAATTTGAGAATGATTGAGCTAATACTTTTTAACTTAATGAAACTAAATATTATTTGTTGATTTCTACAACATCTTATTATAAGTATGCTCACTATAATCTTTAGAGAGTTCTGAATTTTTAAGGCATCCATGTGAGTATTTTAAATTCAATAAAACACTTTATGTGATTTTATTCACTCTGTTTGATCAAGTTTAATTGAGAGATTATAGGGATAATAAGACTACAGAGTTGGATCTTTTTTATTGAGGGCTTTCAGGGCTAGGAAGAGAGAGAAATCCCAATTTTTTGATCGAGGTCTTTCTTCATGAATAAAGACATTACTTTGCTGTTTAGTTTAAACATGGATACCTTAATTAAATGTTTTTTAATTCATTTACACTGAAATTTTAAGTTTTAATATATAATTTTAAGGTTTTTTTATGTTTTATCTTCAAAATTTGTAAATTTGTACTTTTATTTTTTATATCAGAGTATTTTCTACTGTTTATTTATATAAGAAATGTTTTCCATTGTGATAAAGTTTTCTTATAACTATATTTATATAAATTGTATTGTCAAAATATTTTCTGATTGAAATATTTAAAATATTTAACAATGATTCAACTAGATACAACAAAATAGACGAAAAATATTTTATTAGTTCTAATTTTATCAAACTAAACTACCCTATTGACATTATTATACTCTATGATCCTAAATTTCATACCAATTATAAATGAGGAATCTCACCACCCCATCAATACTACTACAAAGAATCATTTTCTACCTTAAAAATACCCACATTCCTTGCCATAAAATCCTCTTTCACTCTCATAATATTATGGACACAATTTATTACCCTAATCCACTCTTTTCCAATTAATATTCCAAGACAAAACCAAAGATCTCAATTTAAGTTAAATGATTTCACTAATATATTTTCATTTTATCTTTTAATTTTAAATATATTTTTCTAAATTAATTACAATGAATTCTATATTTATAGTATAATGAATATTTTTAAATTTTGGAAATAAATACTATCAACATTTCCCCTTTCTCTTAAGAAAAATGAAATTGGCATCCGTGTGCTGTGTTGACTACCACCTCCACAACACATATAACGACCCATAATTTACATACATTGTTAATACTTCAAAATTGAAGCACACTTATTACAACATATGAAAAAAACCACAAAGGACCGTATAGGTATAGTGTCTTTAGAAACTGGGAAACATAAACAACTGGTTCATAAATCTTCTACAGTGTCTCCCATTTATTTCATCATATCTAGGGTCCCTTTTAGCATATTCTACTTAATATCCATCTTCCTGACCTGGGGAAAAGAAAACATAAAAGGGTGAGCTCAAATGCTCAGCAAGGGCAAATAAAGGAAATAAAAATCATATCATATCTTTTTGAAAATCATAACCTGCAAAAGAGATCATAATATCATAACATGGAATAAATCATAGAAGTGAAAATGAGATCCCCATAATCATAACATGAAACTTGAAACTTTGTGGCATGCACACATAATCATGGAAAATCATTTCTTGTTAGTCATGACTCATTTCCAAGACTATCTTAGTGGACAGAGTCCCTTTCTGAACTGAGTCACCCTCGTTCCAGTCCTGTTTCACTGAACCGGTATAACCTACCGTTCCAGCCATGTCTATCTAATGAGATATAAAATCTTTACCCAATGAATTAGAGGGAGATATAGGTCCCACCCATATTATAATGAATCATATCTTATGTGTGCCACAAAATAATAAATCATACATCATCGCATAACACATGTAACAAAAATGGGATTCTTGAAACATCATGACATCATAAAACAAATCATATAAGGTAAATTACTTCATAAAAATAATTCCCACACAACATAATCAAATCAATGTAATAATAGGGATAAAAACAGAACCCTTTATTATCTTATATGGAAAATAATTTTGATAAAACACTTGAACTCCATTCTTGAGGAAAATATCCTTTCTTCTTCAAAAACACTTTTCTTTTCTTAACATGTCATACAATTATAAACTAAAAGAAGTTGATTAAAAATAAACTTGAAAACTTGTAAAGGAATATTCTCGGAAATAATGTTTTAAAAATACATGTATGTCGTATAAGTTAAGAAAACATTCTTCGTACTTTTGTCGGAAAAGTCAAAAAGTACCTCGTATGAAAAAAAACGACAAAAGATTCATTTCATATTCTTTACTAAAAACTCACCGAAGGGTAAAATTGGATTTAAACTATTGTAAGTGGATGGAAACAATATTACATATTGAGGGAACATGGATGTGGATGATAAAATACACCCTAGTAAATACCAAAGTATAAACAATCTTGGATAAAAATGAGATTGTGATATTTCCCCTTACCTTAGGTCCGATTTGCTTTGTACGTGTCCGAAACTCCTGTATAATGGTTTAAATAATGTTATTGACTTATTCCAGAATCATAAATATTGATATGATATCATATATGGTAATATTCTTAGCTTCTTGTTAGTAATATTTCATTGTTACTTGTTACTCGGGTCCTTATTACCTTTTGTTCTTATGCGTGTTTTGCCGAATAAATTCTTATTATTCTTTTAAGGTTATAGATACCTTATATCCAGAATGGTATTAGTGTAACATATATCATATTTATTCATTCAAATCATTTATATAATTACTATGTAATGATGATCATGTAGAACGAGTCGCATCACATCGTGGAGACGGTATTCCGTACGTACGCACGAGTGATGATATCATTCCTATGATCGTGGAACTGTATTAGAGTATATATATATTATTTAAGTATCAATATTACTTTATAATAATCATAAATAGTTACACATTACACCATTATACCAATCCTTGTAAGGTGATGGTGGAAAATAGATTACACCACGGCGTGGAGACGGTATTCCGTACGTACGCACGCGCGGTGATTTCATTTTTCCGTAGGATGGATAGAAGGTGAATTAGGGTTGTTTCATATTTATAATAAAATATCAGTATTTAAGTAATATTTATGTTATTACTTTATCACGAAACAACTAAAGAAGAAGAAGTTGAAGAAGAAAGAAGTTGAAAAGATCGGTAATGGATATTACCTCTTCTTTGGAACGCCTCTTTGAATCCTCCACTTAGGGAACTAAGCTTTGGTCTTTGAAGAAGACCAGGACATCTAGGATTATTATAGGGAAGTGGAGAAGGGATTTTTTCAGGGGTTGGCGGAGCTTGAGTGCTCAAATTGGTGTGAGGAGGAGGGGGAGGAGGTGCCCTTTTATAAGGGAGGAGAGGGGCACCTTAGGAATATCTCAAAATATTATTTTATATTTAAGTCAAAATCGGTTTATAATGGTTCCAAAGGGTCTTATTTCGAAGCTAAAGTGGGGATGGGTCGACATCCTATCAACCAATAGGATTTAGACAAGTTTAGGGTATTATTTTAACCTTATCAATTAGATTTAACTCTAAGTTAAATAATTTAACTTTTACCGTGTCTTTTTGTTTTCTTTCACTATATGTTTAATACACTTACTATAACATGCCAAACGAACCCCAAATTGTTTATTATTAATATATATATCCTTATCTAAGTCATTGGGCCGAACCTTAGATTTTTAGGAATAAAATAACAATTAGTAATATAATATTTGATTTAAAAACTATTTTGTGTCAATTTTGACACTATTTGATATATGATTTTTGTGAAAGTCATAACAGAAATATATGATCAAACCAAGTTGATTAAATCAACACTAATATATCATAGTAACCTATAAAATTAGTGTAATTCATAAAAATCCTCAAATTACATTTATTTTGGTGTTTATAACATCAATTATGTCAATATTTCATTAATAAGATAATTACTGTATCATCATTGTGTCATAAATAAATTAAATTATTTAATGTCTAAAAATTACAAATAAAATACAATTATGTAGAAAATATTGTTAGCTTTCTAATGAATATTTATAGTTGAATTTATTTTATTTATAACCCCATATTAAAAATGATTTACTTATTAAACATTGATTTTAACTATTTTAACCCTTCTTTAAATAAATTAATAATAAATGTCCAAATCTAACCTAAGTGGGCCTAAATGGTCATATTTTATTCCTAAGTTTGTTTTTGGTCGAATTAAACTTATCCCATAGAATTAGGACATGTGTTAGGGTAATAGTAATATCATATTTACCCCTATTTACTATTAACCGCGGTAAAAAAAGTAAAAAGTTACTATTCACCAAAAAATTCTTTTTATCTAATTGAACCACATTTTACTTACTGATATCAACCGTGTTTGTCGGATTTTCGAAATTCCATTCACAGAAGCGGTAAAATTAAGTTTTATGAAAATTTCATTTTTTAACCTACCACTTAGTGGTTTCACTATTCATCAAAAATTGAAAGTTTTCAGAAAAATACCAAAATTTCACCCTAGGCTAATTACGGTATTCCGAATCCAAAAATTAAGTCCATTTTGAAAAATAAAATTTACAAAATTTCAAAAAGTGGTTATTACTATTCATAACGGCTAGTTTTAATAATATTTTAATAGCATATCGCTGTTTAGTGAAACTCGGTATTGCGTACGACGCAAGCTATCGAGGAAGGTCGTGATTCCGTGTAAAGTAAGCCAAGAAGGTGTGTAGTGAAAGATTCCTTTGATGATATATAAAAACAAAATATTACTCATAAAAATCTCGGGTGTTACATTCTACCCCACTTAAAAAGAATTTCGCCCTCGAAATTCGTCACTTTGTAACAAACAAATGAGGATACCTCTCCCTCATCATATCCTCATGCTCCCAAGTAGCTTCTACTAATTGGTGGTTCCTCCATAAAACTTTCACCAAGCGAGTGGTCTTGTTTCGTAGGACTTTTTCGCTACGATCCAGAATCTCTATCGGCTATTCTTTATAAGAAAGATCTTGCTCCAGCGGTACAACTTCTGAGCTGAGTACATGTGAAGGATCTGGTATGTACTTTCTCAGGAGAGATACATGGAACACATCGTGAACTTGAGAGAGATTCGGTGGAAGCGCCAATCGGTAAGCTACCTTCCCAACACGATCTAGTATTTCGAAAGGACCAATATATCTAGGGCTCAACTTCCCCTTCTTTCCAAATCTCATAACCCTCTTCCAGGGAGATATTCGTAAGAACACTTTATCACCCACTTCAAACTCTAGGTATTTTCTTCGGTTGTCGGCATAACTTTTCTGTCGACTCTGAGCTTCTCTTATGTGTTGTTGAATAGATCTGACCTTTTCTGCCATTTCATCAACGAGATCAGGTCCTAATAGCTTTCTTTCCCCAACTTCATCCCAGCAAGTTGGAGTACTGCATTTCTTTCCATAGAGAGCTTCATAAGGAGCCATCTGAATACTGGAGTGAAAGATATTATTATATGAAAATTCCACCAAAGGTAGGTGTTGATCCCAACCTCCTTTGAAATCCATAGAGCAAGCTCTCAACATATCTTCTAGGGTTTGAATTTTTCTCTCAGACTAACCATCTGTCTGGGGATGATAAGCAGTGCTGAAACTCAACTCTGTATCCAGAGTATGCTGAAGACTTCGCCAGAACTTCGAGGTAAATCTCGGATCCCGATCAGATATAATAGAAAGTGGTACTCCATGCAATCTTACCACTTCCTTTACATATATCCAGGGAAGCTGGTCTAGAGAGAAATCATCTCTAATAGAAATGAAGTGTGCAGACTTTGTAAGATGATCAACTATGACCCAAATAGCATTATTGACTTTGGATGTTTTAAGAAGTCCTGTGACAAAGTCCATAGTGATGTTTTCCCATTTCCATTCGGGTATGGGTAATGGTTGTAACATACCCTTAGACATCTGTCTCTCAGCTTTAACTTGTTGACAAACCAAGAATCGAGAGACATATTCAGCAACATCTCTTTTCATGCCATCCCACCAGAAGTACTATTTCAGGTCCCTATACATCTTCGTGCTTCCAGGATGAATATAGAATGATGAACTATGAGCCTCATCCAGCAGCTCCTTCTTTAATTCGGGGATGGGAGGAACACAAACCCGATTCCTGAACTTTATTATCCCATCACAATCAAGGTTGAATTCAGGAACATTTCTCACCTTCTTTTGTAACTCGACATCTTCTTTCTGTGCCTCTTTAATCTTCACATGTATAGATGGTTGAACATTCATTTGAGAAAGATAATATTTTTCCCCTTCCATTATAATTCCAAGATCCATCCTTTGTAAATCCATAATTATTGAATCTTTTGTGATCCTCATCAGGGATAAACTAGCATGGTATTTTCGACTTAATGCATCTTCCACCTTGTTTGCTTTCCCAGGGTGGTAATGGATTGAGCAGTCGTAATCCTTAATCAGCTCCAACCATCTTCTTTGATGCATATTCAACTCCTTTTGTGTGAAAATATACTTTAAACTTTTATGATCAGTATAAATATCATAACATTCACCATAAAGGTAATGCCTCCAAATCTTTAATGCAAAGATTACCGCAGCCAACTCCAAATCATGTGTTGGGTAATTTTGCTCATGGATTTTCAACTGTCGTGAGGCATAAGCTATCACCATATCATTTTTCATAAAAACACACCCCAATCCCTTCTTGGATGCATCACTGTAGATCACAAACCTTTCTCCACTACAAGGCAGTGTGAGCACAGGTGCACTGGATAACCTTCTTTTCAGCTCCTTGAAATTCTCTTCACATTCCTCTATCCAAACAAACGTAACTCCTTTCCGAGTCAACTTGGTGAGTGGATTAGATAATCGTGGAAAATCTTTTACAAACCGTCGATAATATCCAGCCAAACCAAGAAAACTTCAGATCTCAGTTACTTTTTTTGGTCTTGACCATCTTTCTATAACCTCTGTTTTTGCTGGATCCGCAGATATCCCCTCTTTTGAGATTATGTGACCCAAAAATGCAACTTTTTGAAGCCAAAATTCACACTTGGTAAATTTGGCATAAAGCTTCTCCTTTCTCAGGGTCTTCAATATAATTCTCAAGTGATCTTCATGCTCTTCCTTTCTCTTTGAATAGATAAGAATATCGTCTATAAAGACTACCACAAATTGATCAAGATAGTCTCTAAAGACTCTATTCATTAGATCCATGAAGATAGCAGGGGCATTAGTAAGACCAAATGGCATCACAATAAATTCATAGTGTCCGTAACTTGTACGAAAAGCCATCTTTGGTATATCCTCCCTTTTTAACCTTAATTGATGATACCCTGAACAAATATCAATCATGGAAAAGTATTGAGCTCCGCGTAGTTGGTCAAATAAGTCATCAATGCGTGGGAGAGGATATTTGTTCTTGATAGTGATCTTGTTAAGTTCTCGATAATCAATACAGAGTCTCATTGATCCATCTTTCTTCTTAACAAATAGAACAGGTGCTCCCCAAGGTGACGCACTAGGGCGTATGAATCCCTTATCAAGATTCTCTTGGAGTTGCTTCTTCAATTCCAGCAACTCAATTGGGTCCAATCTATAAGGTGTCTTTGAAATTGGCAAAGCACCCGGTACGAGTTCTATTGAAAACTCAACTTCACGATTTTGTGGAAGACCCGGTAATTCCTCCGGAAATACATCATCAAACTCCCGTACAATGGGCATATTCTTAATCGTGAGTTTCTCACCAACCATTTGAGATAAATAACCTTCATTTAGTGGAATCAATACCAATAAGATGGAAGAAATTTCCACTAGAAGGTTATGTTCATCCTTGCATTGATAGACGATCGTAGATTGATCTGGAATATGAAATGTGACTTCCCTTCTTTGGCAATTGATATGAGCTCCATGTAGAGAAAGGCAATCCATGCCAAGAATCACATCAAATTCCACTAAAGGAAGGATCACAAGATTTGCAGGAAGCACTTTCCCACAAACTTCGATCGGAGAAGAATTATAAACTTTTGATGCGACTGTTGTGCCATTAGGTGTTGTCACAGCTAACTCAACATCTAATTGTTGAGGTAATACGGTGATACCCTTAGAAAATTTTTCTGAAATTAAAGAGTGGGTGGATCCAGAATCAAATAAAACATTTTCTACTTTAGAGTGGATGGTAAGTGTACCTTTCACCACTTCGTTATCATACTCCACATCGCTGATAGAAATTGCATGTGACATTCCTTTGTCTTTAGCCTTAATATTTTGTTGACGTCGACCATCATCATCAACCCTCGGATTTGGGCATTCATTGGCATAATTCCCCATCTCCTTGCGCTTGAAACATTGAAGTGTAGTAGGTTCATTCTGTGTATCCCTTCCTTTGTTTGCATCATTAGACATCTTCTTCCCATTATCGCGGCATTCAAATGCCCGATGACCTTCTTTTCCACAATTAAAACATTTAATTGTCCCTTTAAGACAAATCCCTCCATGTTTCTTTCCACACTTTGAGCATAAGGGAAATCTCATCTTCTTTTTAGTGTGCTCTTTATATTTTCCTTTGAATTCCATCTTCCTCTTCTTACCAAACCCATGTGACTGATGGGTTACTCCAATCTCCATCTCGACTTTGAGAGCACATCGAACGATTTCCTCGTAGTTATTGAAGTCCCTTATGGCTAACGCCCTTCGAAGACTTGGTTTTAATACACTAAAGAATCGATCGATCTTACTCTCAGGTTGGATAATAATACCAGAAGCATACCTTGCAAGTCTTGTAATATTTGCTTCATAGGTACCAACAGATTCATCATCCCTTTGCTTCAGTTCAAGAAACTCTTTCTCCATCTTTTTTTGGAGAATACGAGGTAAGTACTTACTGAAAAATAAGTTCTTGAACTCGTCCCATTCCATAGACTCAATTTCATCCCTTTGCCTCATATTCTTAAAAAGATTCCACCATTGATCAGCATCTCCTTCCAAATGATACACTGCTAGGATGACTTTATCATGTTCAGAACATTGAAGAACTGAAAATATCTTTTCAGTAGTACTAATCCATTGTTCAGAAACTAATGGATCAGTAGACCCGCTGAAAGAAGGTGGACACTGTCTCATGAAGGATTCAACAGAATATTGCTCCTTCCTTTTCTCTTTTGAAAGTCCTGAATGATTCATAGCTTGAGAAAGTTGTGTGAGCATGGCTACAATATTTTGCATTCCAGCTCCCATATCGTTTGGTTGCTCAGGGGGACAATCATTGCATTGCCCATCGCATTCCGCATTAACACAGTTCCTTCGGGTTCCAGCCATTGACTAAAACCAAGAAGAATAGTGTGAGAAACACTAATTATAATAGGAAAACCACATAATCAAGGATAAAATTTCACACATAAGGTCTTATCCTAGGGTATTCATGGCCATTTCTAAAACACTAAGATTGTGTTCTATGCTTAGACTTATCCTTAGGGTTCTTACTAAGGCTTTCACATCCTAGTTTCCAAAGTTTGACTATACCTTTCCTCTGATACCAACTATAACGACCCATACTTTACATACATTGTTAATACTTCAAAATTGAAGCACACTTATTACAACATATGAAAAAAAACACAAAGGACCGTATAGGTATAGTGTCTTTAGAAACTGGGAAACATAAACAACTGGTTCATAAATCGTCTATAGTGTCTCCAATTTATTTCATCATATCTAGGGTCCCTTTTAGCATATTCTACTTAATATCCATCTTCCTGACCTGGGGAAAAGAAAACATAAAAGGGTGAGCTCAAATGCTCAGCAAGGGCAAATAAAGGAAATAAAAATCATATCATATCTTTTTGAAAATCATAACCTGCAAAAGAGATCATAATATCATAACATGGAATAAATCATAGAAGTGAAAATGAGATCCCCATAATCATAACATGAAACTTGACACTTTGTTTATTGCACACATAATCATGGAAAATCATTTCTTGTTAGTCATGACTCATTGCCAAAACTATCTTAGTGGACAGAGTCCCTTTCTGAACCGAGTCACCCTCGTTCCAGTCCTGTTTCAATGAACCGGTATAACCAACCGTTCCAGCCATGTCTATCTCATGAGATATAAAATCTTAATCCAATGCATTGGATGGAGATATAGGTCCCACCCATCTTATAATGAATCCTTTCTTATGTGTGCCACATAATCATAAATCATACATCATCGCATAACACATGTAACAAAAATGGGATTCTTGAAACATCATGACATCATAAAACAAATCATATAAGGTAAATGACTTCATAAAAATAATTCCCTCACAACATAATAAAATCAATGTAATAATAGGGATAAAAACAGAACCATTTATTATCTTAGATGGAAAATAATTTTGATAAAACACTTGAACTCCATTCTTGAGGAAAATATCCTTTCTTCTTCAAAAACACTTTTCTTTTCTTAACATGTCATACAATTATAAACTAAAAGAAGTTGATTAAAAATAAACTTTAAAACTTGTAAAGGAAGCTTCTTGGAAATAATGTTTTAAAAATCCATTTATTCCGTATAAGTTAAAAAAATATTCTTCGTACTTTTGTCGGAAAAGTCAAAAAGTACCTCGTATGAAAAAAACGACAAAAGATTCATTTCATATTCTTTACTAAAAACTCACCGAAGGGTAAAATTGGATTTAAACTATTGTAAGTGGATGGAAACAATATTACATATTGAGGGAACATGGATTTGGATGATAAAATACACCCCAGTAAATACCAAAGTATAAACAATCTTGGATAAAAATGAGATTGTGATATTTCCCCTTACCTTAGGTCCGATTTGCTTTGTACATGTCCGAAGCTCCTGTATAATGGTTTAAATAATTTTATTGACTTATTCCAGAATCAAACATATTGATATGATATCATATACGGTCATATTCTCAGCTTCTTGTTAGTAATATTTCATTGTTACTTGTTACTCGGGTCCTTATTGCCTTTTGTTCTTATGCATGTTTTGCCGAATAAATTCTTATTATTCTTTTAAGGTTATAGATAACTTATATCCATAATGGTATCAGTGTAACATATATCATATTTATTCATTCAAATAATTTATATAATTACTATGTAATGATGATCATGTAGAACGAGTCGCATCACATCGTGGAGACAGTATTCCGTACGTACGCACGAGTGATGATATCATTCCTATGATCGTGGAACTGTATTGGAGTATATATATATTATTTCAGTATCAATATTAATTTATAATAATAATAAATAGTTACTCATTACACCATTATACCCATCCTTGTAAGGTGATGGTGGAAGATAGATTACACCACGGCGTGGAGACGGTATTCCGTACGTACGCACGCGCGGTGATTTCATTTTTTCGTAGGATGGATAGAAGGTGAATTAGGGTTGTTTCATATTTATAATAAAATATCAGTATGTAAGTAATACTTATTTTATTACTTTATCATGAAACAACTAAATAAGAAGAAGTTGAAGAAGAAAGAAGTTGAAAAGATCGGTAATGGATATTACCTCTTCTTTGGAATGCCTCTTTGAATCCTCCACTTAGGGAACTAAGATTTGGTCTTTGAAGAATACCAGGACCTCTAGGATTATTCTAGGGAAGTGGAGAAGGGATTTTGTCTGGGGTTGGCCGAGCATGAGTGCTCAAATTGGTGTGAGGAGGAGGGGGAGGAGGTGCCCTTTCATAAGGGAGGAGAGGGGCACCTTAGGAATATCTCAAAATATTATTTTATATTTAGGTCAAAATCGGTTTATAATGGTTCTAAAGGGTATTATTTTGAAGCTAAAGTGGGGATGGGTCGAAATACTATCAACCAATAGGATTTAGACAAGTTGAGGGTATTATTTTAACCTTATCAATTAGATTTCACTCTATGTTAAATAATTTAACTTTTACCGTGTCTTTTTGTTTTCTTTCACTATATGGTTAATACACCTACTATAACATGCCAAACGAACCCCAAATTGTTTATTATTAACATATATATCCTTATCTAAGTCATTTGGCCGAACCATAGATTTTTAGGAATAAAATAACAATTAGAAATATAATATTTGATTTAAAAACTATTTTGTGTAAATTTTGACACTATTTGATATATGATTTTTTTGAAAGTCATAACAGAATTATATGTTCGAACCAAGTTGATTAAATCAACACTAATATATCATAGTAACCTAAAAAATTAGTGGAATTCATAAAAAGTCTCAAATTACGGTTATTTTGGTGTTTATAACATCAATTATGTCAATATTTCATTAATAAGATAATTACTGCATCATCATTGTGTCATAAATAAATTAAATTATTTAATGTCTAAAAATTACAAATAAAATACCATTATGTAGGAAAGATTTTTAGCTTTCTAATGAATATTTATAGTCGAATTTATCTTATTTATAACCCCATATTAAAAATGATTTACTTATTAAACTTTGATTTTAACTATTTTAACCCTTCTTTAAATAAATTAATAATAAATGTCCTAATCTAACCTAAGTGGGCCTAAATGGTCATATTTTATTCCTAAGTTTTCTTTTGGACGAATTAAACTTATCCAATAGAATTAGGACATGTGTTAGGGTAATAGTAATATCATATTTACCCCTATTTACTATTAACCGCGGTAAAAAAGTAAAAAGTTACTATTCACCAAAAAATTATTTTTATCTCATTGAACCACATTTTACTTACTGATATCAACCGTGTCTGTCGGATTTTAGAAATTCCATTCACAGAAGCGGTAAAATTATGTTTTATGCAAAATTCAGTTTTTAACCTACCACTTAGTGGTTTCACTATTCATCAAAAATTGAAAGCTTTCAGAAAAATACCAAAATTTCACCCTAGGCTAATTGCGGTATTCCGAATCCAAAAATGAAGTCCATTTTGAAAAATAAAATTTATAAAATTTCAAAAAGTGGTTATTACTATTCATAATGGCTAGTTTTAATAATATTTTAATAGCATATCGTTGTTTAGTGAAACTCGGTATTGCGTACGACGCAAGCTATCGAGGAAGTTCGTGATTGCGTGTAAAGTAAGCCAAGCAAGTGTGTAGTGAAAGATTCCTTTGATGATATATAAAAACAAAATATTACTCATAAAAATCTCGGGTGTTACAACACAACATGTTTTTCATTCCTTCATTGTGTTAAAAGGATAGCTATTCAAATGCTATTTAAGGATAAATATGTTTTTTTAGGATAATTTTATTTTTTTGAATGAAAAATTGGATAACCTATTAATGATTTTATCAACAAACAATCATAGTTAATTTAATAGTTTAATATAATCATACTATGTATATAATATTTTTTTCAAAATGTGTAGTATTTTCATGTCCTTTACTTATTATTATACATCCTTAAAAATTATGATACATTATACTTATTAACACTAAATAAGTTCCATATTCATAAATTATAATGGTATTATAACAAATCCACATCATAATCATTCATGAAATCATGGTATGTTCGTGTTTGGGTCAGTTTAACCTCCATCTTGAACAATACTATGAAGTTTTATCATGAATAAATATTGGAACACAATTACTAGAATAATACGATATAAATGTGTAAATAATTATTTGGTTTTTCTTCAGGATATTTTATATCATTATTAAATTTGTTAATTAATAAATCACATGTCGATCATCAAGAGTCACTGAAGCATGCTTGTTATCAATTTCATCTGCGATGATAAAGACTAAAATAATCATGAAAGGAATTTGAAACATTATAAATTATTATAAATCATACTAAAAAATAAATTTAATAATTAATTAAATATTATATTTCTAAAAATAATGAATAAAAACATTCTTATTATGAAACTAGTATAAATGATCAAAACTACAAACACCCAATGTGGAAAATAGGTTGAGTTATGATAGAGAACATATATTAAAGAAGAGTTTTAATGAAAATGAATCTTATTGAGGTTTTTAATTAAGTTATAATGATAGATATGTTTTTGAAAGATGAGTTTAAAGTATGATCATGTAATTCAAGACAGAAGGTAAGGGTTTTCCATCTCAAATCCATGTCTTGATAAAGGTTGTATAGTATGCACATAACTTCCATATTGTGGTGTATATAATATCTATATGAGGTTTTATATCATTAAATATATTTATTCACTATATTTGAAGATCAATTTTAATACCTCTATTTCAAGAGGTTTTGATTAAATTGTTACCCAAACTATATGTGGGGTTTTTCATCTTAATTTTCATTATCTGGGACACACATTATATTCACAGCCTATTTTTTTGGTGTGGTGTATACATTTTCATGGAATACATTTTACCATATTACTCATTAAATTTAGGGGATATTCATGTCTATGATGTTATCTATTCCATATATTTATTTGATTAAATAGTTACCAAAACCATTGTAAAACTCAAACTTTTCCCTTATAAAAAAACCATAAATAGTTTTGGTAAATTAAAACTGTGTGTATTTAACATTAAAACAAATCCTTATATGGATATTAGAAAGTATATGAGGTTGTAAGAAATATTTACATAAGGTTAATCACCCTTAAAATGTTTGGTTGGTAATTGACACAATCATTACCATGATTCATAGTGAATGAGATTAAGATTGAGAACCTTTTAAGAATCTCTTGGGAGATATACATTAGAATATTCAAACTCTCTTCATGAATTGTGATGAAGTATTATTTATACCATATCCTTTGTCTCCTACCAATAAAAACTATTTAACCCAATTATGATCTTTTATGGATAACCCCAGTGAATTGAAAGTACCATCACCATTATATTTATTTTATAAGGGTAATTTATGTTACTTTGGGGATGACCTATAGATTCTAAGTTTATTATGGTATGTTATGAAATAAATATACATTATTCTACTTAATGGGGAAGTATTTGATTTCTATATTTCTCATTATATAGATAAAAATGTTTTCATTCATCCAAGGGGTTCCATTAGGTATGGTGTGAAATGTCGTAATGACGCTTATGGTGAATGGATTAAACATAATTATGGGATGGGTGGGGTGGAATTATATTGTCCATCAATGCATAAAATTGTCTCACAAGACAAAACAATTTGGTTTTTGGTGTATACATGTTCTCATAATGGAATAGTGTCTTGGTATAAGATCTTGGCTGCTAGTTTTTATATCTATTATTATGTACTCCATCAATATGAGTTCAATGATTATTGTTATCCATATTTCTTTTACTCTCACGGATATATAATTCCCCCAGTTTCTATTGATTATAGATTCATGTTTTTTTATTTTTTTCATCTAATAAAAAATATGACATGTTTATGTTATAATATCTCATATTTTATGCTACTCGTTACTAATCTCACCCTTATTTGATTTCCTTTCGATTGGAAACCTAGAGGAGGTATATGTGTAATTTTTAGGGACATGATGGAAGGGATAATAGGGTTCTAATATGTTTTTCATGTTATGTAATATGTTTTTCAAATGTAATGCATGTATGTATCCAGACATCCAAGACAAATAAATTATTCTATCCTTTGGTAAATCATTTATTTTTTACCAGTAATGTAATATAACAACTGGATCTGGTTTCTAGTGTTTATGTTTTTATAGTTTTATTAGAAGAATTTTTTTAGA
Source organism: Viscum album (assembly GCA_963277665.1). Classification (NCBI taxonomy): domain Eukaryota; kingdom Viridiplantae; phylum Streptophyta; class Magnoliopsida; order Santalales; family Viscaceae; genus Viscum; species Viscum album. Next base: position 1,754,106,555 of record OY728159.1, on the reverse strand, counting down.
AACCATGGCAGTTTTATTTAGAGGAACCTAGTTATATAGAACTAGTACTATGAAAACCCATAACTATTTCTAGGGAACACTCAAGAAAAATTAATATGAATTATATTTTACACTTCATTATAATGAGACACTCATGTATATGATATTGTAGAAAGAAGGGAACTTATAGAATATATGGGAACTATATCAACACCCATATTCAGTGTATGGATATTCCCTATCTGAAAGTTATTTAAGATGGAGTTGAGTCTAATTAGTTTATAATAATATTAGAGAAATAAACCCAGGTTACGACAAATAAACTCAGCTGCATAGAGAATCCTACTAATCCACAACTTGGTATAACTATGTTGGACCACTTAAAATCAAAACAACATATATAATTAAGTGGAACTACTAATATATTGGTAGTTTAGATATGTATCAAGTCACTAGTGATGATATTTCTCACTTTGGGAAGTTTCGAAAAGTAAAAAAGTCATCATCGTGGTCTATAATCTAAAGGAAAATGTAGACCAATGGTGGTTATTAATTTAAACACTAAAGAGGAATGTGAGATAAATAGTATGGAATGGGTATGTTTCAAGTAAATATTTAATTAAAAATACATTCTTCATGAGAAAAGATAAGAAATGGAATGGTGGTTCCCAAACCATCAAAAAATAGAGGGGGAAGATGTTATTTAGTATGAATCTAAATTTACAGAGTTAGAAAGGCATGTTGTAGACTATATATATAAACTAGAAAGAAATATTGATAATTTATTTGATGGTTTAAAGCTGATATATTGAAGAGAGATTGTCTCTAATACCGTTTTATCATGTGAGGATATAGTCTCTCAAATCATTTAGTTAGAGAACTATTTATTTGTTATGTATGAATATAAAGGAAATCAAGAGAAGAAGTGGTTGGCTAAAAAGCATTAGAAAAAAAATCTGAAAAGTGGAATAAAGAAAGGATCAGATTTCCCATATGAGATTATTGTGGGAAGAAAAATGATAGGGTTTATTGGAAGGGGAAAAAGTTTGTTACAAGGGCAGAGAAAAAGTTCATCAAACTCATGAATTCTTGGGAAAGGTAGAATTTTTTTATGGTCAATGCTTTAACTATTGGGAGAAGGGACATTATGTGAACCAATTCCCAAGTCATCAAGGTAATTTACCTCATAAAAGTCCAAGGTATCAATTCCAAGATCATGAAATTAACATAGCTGATGTTGAAGTTCCAAATGAAGTGGGGATGGGTAATTTGATCATTTCTTCATAGTTATATAATTATTTATTTTATTTGGGATCTTTTTACTATTTTATATCTTTAATTTTTTTGAAAACATTATATAATTCATTAGAACCCTAGTATGGAAGTTATAAATTATGACACTAAGTGGGAATCTTTTTGAAAAAAATATCTGTTAGGTAGTTCCAATTATGATTCATGGGCCTACCAATTTAACATGTTTGGTTATCATACCTTTGTTTAAATTTGATATGATCCTAGGATGGATTGTATTTCAATGTATAATGATAAAAAAATTCTAATAGAAGGATATTACCATTCATAATGGTGAATTAGAATCTCTTATGTTTATAGGGGAAACTAAATCATTTAAATTGTGTTTGTATCCTCCCCCAAAATCTCTCCTTAATGATATTATGGGAATAGAGGATGATTTATAATGATCCATGGATAATTAAGATATCCTAAGAATATAATATTTACCTATAGTATAAAAATTCATTGCTATTTTTATATAATAATTACCTGGTTATCCACAAGGGCATGAAATTTCGTTTTCAATTGAACTCATTACAAATGAAAGAACAATATCTAAAAAACACCATTGAATAGAACTACTAGATTTAGTAGAGTCAAAAAAAAATATAGTAGATTTATGAAAAGGGATTTATGTGACCTAGGGTTTCACAATCACAATCCCCTATTTTATTTTTAAAAAAATGATGGGTCTTTGGGACTATGCATCGATTATAGAGAGTTCAGTATCAATACTATAAATTATAAGTATCCTTTTTCATTCATTTAAGGATTATTTGATCAACATCAAGGATCCAAATAATTTTCAAATTCCAATCTTGGATCTAGTTATCATTATAAAAGGGTAAAGAAGGATGATATACCAAATACAACATTTTTAACAAGGTGTGGACATTAGGATTTTATGTTAATGCCTTTCATATTGACTAATGTTCCCTCGATTTTATAAATCTAATGAATATATTGTTCGAGGTTAATCTGTATAAATTTTTAGTATTATTCATTAATGAAATGTTTATATACTCTAATATCTTTGATGAGAATGATATTCATCTATAAATATTTCTATAGATCCTCAGAAAAAAGGAATTATATGCAAAATTTATTAAGTGTGAATTTTTTCCAAATAATGTTTCTTTTTTTATCCATATTGTCTCTAAGAATGGAATATTTGTTGACCCTTCATGGATAATGGTATTCAAATAATTCCATACATATAATAACATAACAGAGATATGATTTTTCCAAGTATTAGTTGGTAATAATCATAAATTAGTATAATATTTCACCTGGTAGGCTAACCCATAAACTGTGTTAACATGTAAAGGGGTTAAATTAACATTGTAGAGGGAATGTGAGGAATGTTTTGAAGAGATGAAGAGGATTTTTATTAATGAACCAGTATTAGATCTACCATATGGTAAGGATGGATTTTTAATATATAGTTTTTAATAAAAGAGAGGATGTGGTTGTGTTCTTATGCTTAATGATAGGAGGATTTCCTATGCATCAGGGAAATTAAAAATCCGTGAACAAAACTATACATATCATGGTCATGAGATGGAATCTATAATATTTTCTTTGAAAATTTGGAGACACAACCTCTATAGACAAATATGTGAAATATATACTAACTTTAATATATTTAAGTACATATTATCTGAGAAGGAGATCAACATAAGGCAAAGAAGATGGTTAGAACTACTCAAGGACTATGAATTCATGATACACTACCATCCTGCAGAGTAATAGAATGTGGCTAGTGGATTTAGTATGAAGTACCATGGTGTTTTGACCATGATGAGTACTAACAAGGATCATATACATATTTATCTATTAAATATGTATATGGTTATTTTTAGGAATGGGGATCCATATTTCCTATTCCAAGAAACTATTAAACAGTCCTTACTAAAAAAAGTATGTACAAGTCCCAGTAGGATGATGTGGACATAAAAAAGAACATGAAATATGTAAATGATTATAAATTGACAGAATTCATATATTAAGATGGTTTGTTAAATTTTGGTAAGAGGTTATGTGTTTAATCCATACTAGAGTTGAAAATAGATCTGTTAAATGAAGCATATAACTTTAATTTCACTATACCCCTAGTAGAAAACAACATATAGGGATTTAAGATATTCTTATTCTTTATTTGTAATAAAGTAGAAAATTTAAAACTATGTTTCCAGATTCTTAGTATTCTACTAGGTTAACGTTAAAAGACAATATACTAATGCATCCAAGAAATCCCTTCATATACCAATATAGAAGTGGGACAATGTTTTGATGAGATTTTCTACTGGACTTCCAAAGAATATATGGAATAATGATGTCATATGGTTCATCGTTTATCATCTTACTATGTCTAAAAATTTCCAAGTGATAAGATAATACTTAACCAATGAATTCCTTCCCCAACTCTATATAAATAAATTTTTAAGTCTTTATGGGGAAACTTTACCAGTTGTATCCGAATTTGACCCTCAGTTCACATCGAAAATATGGAAGAGTCTACAAAATAATCTCAATAATAAGATATATTTAAGAACTTTCTATCATACCCATATTTATGTATAGTCTAAAATAACTATCCAATGTTTTGAATAAATGCTCAGATCATATTTTGTCGACTACCATGGTATGTGGGATTCGTATATACCTTCGGTGGAATTTTTAAACTATAATATATTCCATTTAAGAATCCATATTTCAACATATGAAGCATTGTATGGGAATAGGTGTTGTACTCCAATATGTTGGGATAAATTGGTTGATGTAATTTTAGTTGGACTAGATATTGTGTTGGAGACAACTATTATTTTATGCACAATTCATAAGGATATTAAATAATCCTAGAGAAGAAAAATGTGCTATGCTGATAATAAAAGTCAATATATGGAATTTATAGTATGGGATCATGTATTATTAAATGTTTCAACTTTTAATGGAGTTGTATGATTTGGAAAAAAAATTAATCCCTAGGAACATTGTTCCTTTTGAAATATTTTAAATAATTGGAGTTGTAACATAATGATTGGTTATGTCACTCCAAATATCTAAAATACATGATGTCTTCCATGTTTCATTAGTGAGGAAATATATTCTTGATCCAATGCATGTTGTCACATATAAGACAATAGTTCGGTATCGTGACATGTCTTATAGTGATGATCAAATCTAGATTCTTAACACCATAGAGAATGTATTGCCGAATCAAACAAATGGATTGGTGAAAGTCCAATGAAAAAATCACATACTATAAGAGGTGACATGGAAAAATGAATAATATATTATAAATGAATATCATTACTTTTTCAACACCTGATATATACACTAATTTTAAGGATGAAATTATTTAATGGGATATAACGTGATACCTAAGACCCTACTGTATCATGGAAAAATCGTATTTGGAACGATCACACAATACTCTCTCTAAAGAGCCTTTATTCATGAGTATATTTAAATGTTTAACTTTTAAATGTTATAATTTTATATTAATAAAATAAACTTAATTTTTTAGTTTATCATTAAGATATTATCTAAAATGAAATTTTTGGGTTTTTTCTTAAATGTTTTATATTTAAGTGAATAGTACGATATACTGTTTTTACTAGTATTGTGACTTTTGTTCCATTATTATAATATAGTTATGACATATAAATTTTTGAAACTCTTTTCTTGAAAAATATTTATTCTATAATAGAAATTGTACATTTTTTAATATTAATTATTTTTTATAAACCTTTGATTGATATTTTGATACTCAAGTAATATTTTTCTCAAATATTGTTTTAATATGTAAAAAATTTTTATAGAAAAATTTATTTATAACACTTATATGAATTCAATGATAATAAATTTATTTAAAATTTTAAATCATAATTTTCAAATTATCTAATAAGTACCACTTTATTTTTAGTTTTAATGATTATGTTACCTTAGGTAAAAAATAATTTTTGCGATATAATGTAAAATGCTAAACCTAAAAATTTAAGGGGTAAAGGGAATAAAAAATTATGAGGACATGTCTATTAATTGTTTTATGTGGTTTAAATAGACCAGATGTCTTCCCACTCTATTATTTATCAATTATGAAGTCACTTGACATGTTGAACATGTGTTCCATTTATATTAACTAGAAATATTTACAAAAATTTCATTCTATCTACTTATAAAAGGGGAATATCACCTCTAAATATTAGGCTTCTTCTAGAAAATCTACCATAATTCCCTCCCATGTAACCTTATTTTACTCCAATATTTTTTTATAAGTGAAAATCCTAATCCATTCCTTTCCAAGTGATCCTTCAAAAGAAACCCAAAGATATCAACATAAGTTAAATATTTTTTCTAACTTATTTTCCATTTAATTTTCCATTTAAAAAAAATTAACAATATTATATGATGATTTAATTATTTATATTTTACTTTATGACATTATATTTTGGAAATAAACATTACTTACCCGTCCCCTTTCCCTTAATAGAAATGAAATTTTAATTTGGGAATTCTGTGGACTACTGCATCTATGATGTTATATGTTTCATGTTCATTAACTTCCTTACAAGGATATATATAAGGATTGGATTGAAGGATAAATATGAATTTTATTATTTCATTAAGTTTTAGTTATGAAATATTCTAGAACTTAATAACTATATTAACACCAAATGATCATCGTTGGTTTAATCTTTTAAAATAAGCATACTGAGAATATAATATTTTATTCAAATTGTGAAAGGTTTTCATATCCATTACCTCATCATACACATAGATATAAATTCTAATATTTTTCAAAAATAAACACTAAATAAAATCATTATTATTTGGTATAACGTTATTACAACAAAACCGCCTTATAATTATTAATTAAATGAGGGTATTTATTATGTTTGGGTCAATTTAACCACAAACATGAACAATACTATGAATTTATTTCATGAATTAATATGGGGACATAAATAATGTTTTAATATAATATAAATGTATAAATAATAATTTTTTAATATTTTATATGAATATTTCATTCATTAGTTAAAAAACACACTCCCTCATTTAGAATCATAGGAACATACTTATAATTGTTTTTGACTTCAAGGCTAAATACTAAAACTCTCAAAAAAATATGGTACATTATATGATAATATAAATAAATTTTAAAATTATTTTTAATAACATGGTAAATATTTTCATTGTTTGAAAAATAAATATGGACATTACTATTAAGAAACTAGTACATATGATACAAACTATAAACATCTAATGTGGAAAATAGGTCTAATTTTTATAGAGAATTACTATTAATGAAGAGTATTAATGAAAATTAATTTGATTAAGGTTATTAATTATGTGATTAAGATATATGTGTTTTTGATACAAGCGGTTAAAGTATGTTCACCGATGTCAGGACAATATATAAGGTTTTTCAATCATAAATTCATATCTAAAGACATGTTTTATTTCATACACCTCACTTCAATTATATTGTTAATATACTACCTATTTGAGATTATATATCATGAAATTACTTCATTCATAGTATTCTAATATCAATTTGAATCACTATATTTAATTAGGGTTTGATGGAATTGTTATCCAATCCGAAATTGGGGTTTTTTCATATAAATTTTCATTCTTTGGGACTCATGTTATATTCACCACAAATTTACTTTTGTGTGGTAAATATATTTACATGAAATAAAAGTTTACCATGCCACTCATGAAATTTATAGGATTTTATTTTCTATATTTTTATCCCGTCAACATATTATTTTAATTCAACAGTTACCAAAAAAATTAAAACATAATCTTTTTTATTTTGGAAAACCCATCTAAAGTTTTGGTAATGTAAATGTATGTGTATATTCATAAAAAATACATCTATAACTATATATTGGAAGTTCGATATGATTTTGGCACAAATTCACCTAGGGGTAATCACCCCAAAAAGTCTTAGTTAATAATTGACTCAATCATCACCCTGGGATATGATGAATTGTCCTAAAATTGCTCACCAAACTAGAAACTCTTAAGGGATATGATTGGGAATACTCATAATATATTAATGAATCATGATAGAGGATTTTTTATAGCATTAAATTATTCTCCTACCAATGAAAACTATTGAATCTAGTTACTATCTTCCAGGGATAACCCTAGTACATTTAAAGTACCATTTACAATATATTTATTTGATAAGGGTACATTATGTTAATATGAAGATACCCTATGGATTCTAAGTTCATTATGGGGTGTAATTATATATATGAACATTAATATATTAAATGGGAGGAATTTTATTTTTGTGTTTCTTATTATAAATGTAACAAGGTTTTTATTCTGCTAAGAGGTTCCTTAGGGGATTGTATGAAATGTATGGTTGAATCCTATAGTGAATGAATTACACATAATCAGTTTATTTGTGGCGCCCATAATTATAGTTCCCCTTGAATAATCAATAGGTCTCATGAGACAAAATAGGTTGGTTTTTAGTGTAAACCACTTCCCATAATTGGATAGCGCATTGGCACAAGAACTTGGAAGAATGTTCTGGAATTATGAATTCCATCAGTATGAGATAAATGATTATGGTTATACATGTTTCATTTATCATCATAGATATATAATTTCATTAGTTTCTGTTTATTTTGGATTAAGATTTTTTATTTATTCTTATCATATCACTTAATCCATGTTTATTTTTTTGATATATTCAATTCTATTCTACTCCTTAATAAGAATCTGATCTCACTATTATTTATTTTCCTAAACCATAAACCCTAAAGGTGGTATATGTGAAATATTTAGGGATATTATGGAAGGTATAATAATTTTCTTTTAAATTTTTCATGCTGATTCTTATGTTTTTCAAGTGTAATGCATATATCTATCTAGACTTACAACATTATTAAACTATTGAAACCTATGTGAACTCTATTATTTGGTACCAAGAGTGTAATATTACTACCAATTCTAGGATTTCTAACATATTGAGGTTACAAGTTAGGATCGAATACTCGTATGATTTCACGTCTTATCTCCCATTTCATTTTGTGTCTCATGAGTATTCTCATTTCATTGGTAGTCACATTTATTATTAATACTATTCTTATTAGATATATCCATTTAATAAAAATAAAAATCATATTGTAATAATAATTCATCATTAATAATAGTGAGAAATCATATACCCAAAAAATCATTACTAAGATTCCATAATTATGAAATCTTCTTATAAAACTATGACAGTATATGTTCATCCAATATCACATCCCTTTATCACATTTTTCATAGGTTCTATCCTCTAATTATTTATAACATAATATCTATGAATAACTAATCATTAATGTGAAACAAACTATAATGACCCAATAATAAATTCCTTCAATATTACATCATTTTAGATGAATATTCCATACATATCACCAAAATACATTCCCAATAAAATTAATGGTTTAGAATATTTGGATACAGGACCCATAATAAACCAAATTAATGAAATATATTCAAAATCACCCATTTATTTCTTCTCACAAAGTATTATTCTTTTATATTTCATACTTAAAACCTTTCCCTAAAATCATGGTAAATAAAAACATCAGACTGGGTGAGATCATATTCTTAGTAAGGGTTACCATGATAGGTATAAATTGATGATAACAATTGAGCATAAGATAAGAATATAAGTATGATAAATTTATCATCACTTATGGAGACATAATCAACAAGTCCTAGACCATAAATAATGAGTCATGGAATAAAACGCTTTTATAATTGAATTCATGATTCACAAGAGTGTTTAATCATCAATAATAAATCATAATCCAAAGGAGCATATCATAAGCATAATACCTAAGTTTTTAGCATAAAAATGGCATAAAAATAATTTCCTTATTAAAGGATCAATTCCACAGAAATCCTAGGGGATATATTCTCATAGTGGATAGGGTTCACTTTTCATTCCTATAAACATAGTGGATAGAGTCTCATATTGGAATTTCTTCACTCTTTATTACCTTATGGGTCCTATCATGAGATATCAATCCTTAATAAATTCATTAGATGGAAATATAATTCTATACCCACGCATAACAAAATAAAAATCATAAATATTTGTTCCATAAGAACATATAACATTCACCATTACTTCATATTTTAATTAAAATTTGGGAAAGAAATGGGTTTCATGAAAACATCATTAAAATATCGTCTTTATAATCTATAAAATGAAATAATGTGGATGGTATCATAAAAACATATCCCTATTAAAGAATAAATATCGATAAATAATGTTTATATAGATGAAAAATACTCTTATAAAATTTTTGAAATATTCATTTATAAAAAACAGAAAACATTGGTTTCCATTGATAACTTTTTAAAACTAAAAATTCATAAAATAATGGGAACAATTGTTTCATTATAAAACTATTAAAATATTTAAATTATGTTTAATCATGAAGAAAGGACATGGTATAAGGAAAATTTTTATATGCCTCCTACGTAAAAAAATATTCTTTTTATACATTTATAAAGAATGTTAAGAGGGAGATATATTGAAAACATTAAAAAAAGACTCCTTTTAATATTTTTTATGGAAATTAAAAGGTAGTATAAAAATACCTTTATTATTTATTTAAAATTATTTATGATTTTACATGATTTAATTTTCAAGAACATGGATATGGAAGAGAATGATTCCCAAATAATGGGAAGAAATATGTTCATTTTTCATTAGAACACTTTTTCTTCTAATTTAATTAAAAAAAGATGAAACTGAAAAGGAAACCCTAAATCCCAAAAAAAATTACTGGGATATAAGATATTTATATCCTACGATTTCCCAAAAATAAATTTAAACATGAACAATGTCAATTAAAAATTGTGACTGCAACATAATCCATTTCCTTAAGTCCCAACTTGATTTCAAGTCTCTAAAACATCATATATAATAAAATTAGATTTATTATGAATCTATAATATAAAAATATATATATTACTATATATCATTCTATTATTATTTTTAATTATCCATTTATTAATTATTTATCATTAACATCAACATTTGGTGTGTTCATTATTCTATTTTCCACTTATATTTCTATTTAGATATTTTATTATTGTCATTTTGTTCATGGTAATATATTCCAAATAATTTAATAAATATAATATTTATTTATTGTATAAGATTTTAGAACCATCCATGTAAGGTAGTGTTGAAACATGGAATATATCTTTTCGTGAAGGTGGTAGATTGTACGTACACAATAGAGATGTTTTCATTTTCCAAAAAAATAGAAATAAATGAAAGATGAAATAATTTACCATTAAATAATCATAATTATATCATATATATTAATTAAATCCCTCCATATTACCATCCAGGTACGGAATACATGGAGTCAAATTACATCTCTTCATGAAGGTGGCAGTCCACACTTATGCCCTAACGACATAATCATTTTATAATTGATAGAAGGGTTATATGTAAGATAATATTTAATATTAAAATAATAATAATTATATCATAAAATATATATATCCATTATATCCATCTATATAACCATTTTTTGATGTGGTGTTGAAAAATGAAACACACCGCTTCATGGAGGATTTATTCTGCATAAACGCACAAGCAACATTTCCATTTATTAGTGAGGGGAAAGGTGGTATAAAATAGTTCAAGAATTAACATAACAAAACTTAAATATATTAAATATATTTATTGGATTATTTGTGATGTTTATACTACTTTTGGTGGAGTTGTAAGAACAAATGAACTTAAAAGATATCGGTTATGAAGATTATCTCTTCCCTAGGGATCTTCCTTTGGCTTACTCCTTAATCGTTATTGTGTAGATATTTTGGTGATACAAAATCATATATAATGTGTATAAGATAGTTTAATGTAATTGGTTTTTCCCTTTTTGAAGATAAAGTGCTTAAGTGGTGTAGACAAGTGATAAGATGAGGTTTCCTTTTAAAAGTGAGTGGAGTGGAACCCTTGTAAATTTTAATATGTTTTAAATGTAACAAAGTCATTTTCATGGGAGAGTTGATCAAAAACATAAAATTTTTAAATATATATTTAGGTAAGTCTAAATATTCTCATATAATGATATTAAACAATTTATTGTCTCTTATTTGGAAGCCTTATCCCTTTACTTTAACCCTTTAAACTCATTTTAGCTTTAACTATGGTAAAACCTTTCTACCATCGTAACTATTTCCTTTGAATAAAAACAAAATTATAATTTTAAAAAAAATTGAATATGATTACTCAATATATAAAATAAATTTTCAAGATTCAATTCAATGAAGTGTGAGAAATTATTTCTAATATAAGCAATTAAAACACATAAAAACCATCATTCGAAAAAATGTATTTGTATGTATAAAAATTAATTAATATTTATTTAAGAAAAATTTTCTTAAGTTGTGGTTATTAACACAAATTTATTTATTTATTATTAAATATAGTTTATTTGATATTAAGTCCATTACAAAATATAATTTAATCATTGAACCACCACATAAAATGTAAATAATCCAAATTAATTTTTTATTTGAATAAAATATATCTCAGGTTCCCTAAAGTTAGGAATGGGTATATAAATTTTTTAATAATAGTTTTAAATGATTTATTTTACTCATTAAAAATATATTTAGTTGAAAAACATTTTTCACATATTTTTAAGTCAAATTTATATCATAATGACATCATCAAAGTAACGGTATTCTAAAAAATAGTTTTTTACTGTTCATAAAAAATAAACCTTTTTTGAAAATCCAAAAATTAACTATAAAACAAATTTTAAATTATGGTTTAAAAAATTAGGTTCATTTTCTCAAAATAAAATCCTAAAATTTAGATTTTATTATTTTGAATAAAATATAATTAATATACAGTAAGAATAATGTTTTCAAAAAAACATTTTTTTAAGATATTATTATAGAATTTATTATATTTTCTTAATAATTCTTCATTTTTTAAATGTATCATAATATATTTCACTTTTTATTATAAAAATTAATTATTCATATTATTTTTTCATTGTGTTCATCACAAGATATTTAAAACATTGATTCTATTAATGACAAATATATTCTAAAATCTCAGGCTATTAGATAACACATGCTATTATCATTATTATGATTATGGTATTTCGTTGAGTTGATGCAATCTCTAATATAAATGAGGATGGGATTACCATGTATTACTTCCATATGTTCAATATATGGATGGTGATGAGGTGATTCTAGGGATTACCTCCTTAGGATCCAAAGGAGGTAGAATATTTTTGAGAGGCTATAGATTTCCTCCCTACGAAATGGTCGATATATATATGATGGGAGATATTCCTAGGGATTATTAGGATCTATTAATTGTATTTTATAGTGTAGGGAGATATTCCTAGTGATTACTAGGATCTAGTGGGATTCTTAGGGATATTATATGAAATGCCAAATGATGCCTAGGATTTGGGGGACACTTGGGTTTTTATTGAGATTCCTATTGATAGTTAAGATCTAGTAGGATTCTTAGTGCTTTTTTAATGATTACTAGGATTATTATGATCTTATTAGTCAATGATATTGAGATTCCTATAATGATTTCAATTATCAATTGTTCACACCACATATAGGCATGTTTATGAGATCTTGGGGTACGAATCGTGTCCCCTAAAGGATGTGTGTCATGCTCAAAGACATATAGTAGTGGAAAATATAGGTATAGTCAATCCTGGGTGTCATATTGAAACCATATGATTGATTATGGATAATATTTTATGATTTTTTAGTTATTTCTTATTATGATAATATAACAAGTGCATTCACTCCATTACTAGTTATGTTTTGAACCCCATTGGTGGTTCCCCGATAAGTTATATTCACACCCTATTGGGTGGACATAGTACTTGGGTACCCAGGAAAAATTCACCAATAATATGTTTGGGTACGTAAAAGGCGCAATATTATTGTGACTGAGTATGGAATCTTGGATCAAATTGAATGATCGATATGTGATGATGATTTGGGATGGTATCGGAGCCTCCTATATTTTAGTATTTTTTATATTATTTATATGTGATCATCCCAGTGGGTGACCAATTGATGTATGTTGGTATGACCATGAGTCTATTTAATTATACTATTCTTCATTTATTTGTTATTGATGGATATGATTTAATAATTTCATGTTCTTTAGTATTTTTTTCTGGATGATTATTTCTTATGTTTACTATGTTTTACTTTCATAGGAGGGTAGAGTCTCTCCATGGTATCATCTTAAACCCTCAATTATAGTTGGAATACTTTGGCCCACTAGAACAAATGCCTAACATTAAATATTAACCATAATTATGAAAACCAGTCGAGTGTTCTAGGGAAGTAGGTATAATGGATCATACCCATTCGGTTCATTACTTTGTGAAAATCTAGTCTTTGAAGTGTTCTAGTTGATCATAGTGACTCATTTCAAGACTTTTCTAGTTTTCCAATTTTTCTCAATGGTAGGTCACGCCGTTGTGTCGCGTCGGTGACTCGCTAATTTTAGGTCATGTCAGTGGGTCGCATTGGTGACTTCTTTTTTGTGGGTCTTGTTGGTGAATAATTATGGGTGGGTCGCATCGGTGACTAGTTTTCGGTAGGTCACATCAGTGGGTCGTGTTGATGACTCGCTATCAGTAGGTTGCATTGATGGGTAACATCAGTGAGTCGTTGTTGGTATGTCGCATTGTTAGGTCACATCGGGGACTCGCTATCTGTGATCGTTTTCAGTGAGTGGCATCGGTGAGTGGCATCGGTGAGTTGCATTAGTGAGTGGTGTTTGTGATTAACATCAGTAGGTGGCCTTAGTGAGTGGCATTGGTGAGTGTCATCGGTGAGTGGTGTCAGTGTGTGGTTTTAGTGAGTTATATTAGTGAGTCGCATTGGTGACTCACGTTGATGAATCATAATGGTTACTCACCCAATGGTGATTCATTTCTTTCTTTTCCCGGTTATTTTAGTTTTTCCCCTCTTACGTTTTATTTGACATAAATCGAGTTTAAAAACTTGTTTGACCATTTATGAGGTAGTTTCAAAGAATATTGATTATATATTTAATATCTTAACACCCCCCGATACTTTGAAATGGCCACATCACATGGTCTCATCCATGACCCAACATTAAAGTACTTCTAAATCATCTCCCTCTATCAATATAGGATCTAGAATTTTCAAAAGTCAATATCCTCTCTTCCTTGAACCCATACATTTTCTCTGGGTACGCCCATATAATTTCTCCCCTGTGGAGTCGTGTGTTGTGTTTTTGCCTTTCAGTCTAGTTTTCCCTTGTAATCTTTACTACAGCTCATGCACCCCCAATTTTAGCATAAGGAGGAGTTGTTGATTGACTGTTGTTCCAAGTTGGGATTCCTTCTTCTCATTTTATTTATGTATCATGAAGGGTGGGTATAATGATGTATGCTTATAAATAATGTGGGATCCAATTTAAATTATGTAATAAATGAGGGGTGTAGGACGATGATAACAAAGATAAACAGACCAGTTACTTTAGTAACAAATGAGTGGCGGGGAAGATGATGATGTTTTTTGTATTTCTATATCTGTTATCCTTGATCTTTTTTATGATCCTTATTTGTAATATTCTTTCTTGACATTATCATCGTTGGTTGCCACTATTTTCACACTTGTCTTGTGAACCCTTGTTATTGAATGGATGTGATTGGGAAAACATGATTAATCACATATATCTAGTTAAATGAATGGATTCCCCAATATCAACATTTTTTTGTGATAACCTCTGATTTAGCAAAGTGGAATTAAAGAATGAGTGTGTTAAATCTGAATACACTTTGCCTTATTTGGTGTGGTTGTGTGTTGTGTGTGGATATTTTTTATCCGGTGCATTAAATGGGTTGTGCGGTGTAGCTATTGAGAGCAAGATGGTGTGTGTGGATGGATTAAGGGTGTAACGCTGAGAGATTGTTAGATTGTGGAATGGGTGAGAAAAGTTTTACATTGGGACGGAAACCGAGTTGTGTTTTTTTATTGGGAATGGTGTGGATATACAGTTGGTCTACCGAGTATGGTTGTGACGTGATATGTTAGAGAATACTATTGATATTTTGTGTTTTTTCTTTTGGAGATATATCATTACTTTGAAGAATGATAATGACAGTGGTAGGATTGGGTGCTATGTGGGGAGGAAGTGTGAAGTGGGGAATTTTATCATAGTTTTCTTCCTCTGTTTGGCTTTGTTGTGAGGCTGGATGTGTGCTATAGTTGTTAGTGAACTAGCTAAGGATGGAATGACTGGTAAATTCTTAATAACATTAAAATGATATGGTGTTGAGCGGCTTTCTTTCTTCTAATTAAGAATTGACCATTGTTTATCGTGATACGTGAATTTTATAGAGATAATAGAAATGGTGGTAGTGTTATGGGGTGGTTGTTTTCTTGAGAACTCAAAGGTGGGGCTAAGTGTTTTCTATCTATATATATATACTTTTACTTTCTTGTGATTCTATATTCACCCCACTATGGTTTAGAACTATGATACAAACACTCCCATTGTCATGGGGGAGGGTATCATTCCCAAAAATCCTTGTGGAAGGATGTATGGATGGTCATCTGATCTTCCCTACTCCCTCTTCTAGGCAGTGATAGCCCAACACTATTCGAAAAGGTTATGGTTTGTGAGGCCCAGGTGTGTGCAGGAGAGTTCTGCTTCCCAGGTTTCTTCAGGATGAGATGTGTTATTCTCCCCAGGTGTCTTTGGGATGAGAGGTATTGTGCTTCCCAGGTGTCCTTGGGATGTAGTGTTGTCTGTGGACCGGTTGTGTGTGGGAGTGATGTGATGGGGTATGTGGCATGGTTGTTTGCATTCGTGTTGTGAGGTAGTTCTTTTTCAAGAGTTGGGATCTCCAGGACATTTTCTAGTAGGGTGTGAGAGTGTCTAATCAGTGGAAAAGGGTTGTGGGGTGCCCTACCATCGATGTGATTACTATATTCCTTTACATTACGTGAATTATTTAGTGATAATGCCTTTGGTGATGTTGGGGTGGCTAGTATACCTTGATAGGTGCTTTTGGTTTTTTGTTTTTTCTCATGGAGGGATTAGTATGCTTTTCCACTTCTTCATGAGAGACTTTGGCTTTTCCTACAGAGTATACCTATATGCTCATCCTACATAAATGAAACTATTTTCAGGTTTACAAGAGGACAATGAGGACCGTTTTAGGCATTTCTACCTCAGGCATTGGGATAGTTGTTTTATTGTTTCTTAACCTTCTTTTTGGTATTTACTTTGGATGTGCTTATTTTGTAAATATTATTTTCTTAAACATGCATATGGTATGGATTTTGGCCTTCTTTTATATATATGTCTTAGAGTTGTTTTTTTGGTTGATATATTTTATCTCTCGATCTTGGTTAATATAAATCCTATATACCCCCCCCCCCCATGTTGTGATATTTTTATACCCTTGGTGTTGGTCGCCACCCTGGGGCTAATTGGAGGTGGGACTCGGGTGGGTCATTATCTCTCTTTTTTCATTTCCAGCTTAAGAGGGCATCTTTAGAGGGAGGGGTCATGACATAATGGTATTAGTGGTGATGGTTGAGAGATAGGATAGATTTTTGAGTTTGGAATAATGAGTATTTCATGGGTTGGTAGGGTAATAGTGCTAGGTGATCTTGGTACATGACATAGGCCCAAGAAGACCAGCTAGGACAAGGGATTTTTAAGGGCCCCTATGATCCAATTCAAGGAATCTAAGCCTACCAAATGACCATGTGAGGCTACATCATTTTTAGGGTAGATACCCTTGTAAAGGTACTTTCTTCATAATGACATGTGTTTCATTAAGTTGGTTTATTGGGGGAAATTTGAATGGATAACAATAAAATAAGTGAAGTTGAACTTTAAAAAAAATTACATATTACGTAGGCTTAGGAGTTCCTTGTTTAGTTTTCAGGTATGGAACTCAGTCTTCAACCATGAATGGATTAGGAATTTGAGGCTTAGCAAGCTAATTCGACAGATTGGAAGAGGGTTGATTCAGAGGAGTAGGAAAACCAGTGGGAGAGAACATTACATGATTTCAAGTGGTAGACCTTGGGAAACTACCAGGGTAGTGTCTCGGACATGGATACGGAGAGCTGGATCAAGGAACTTGAGATCACCTTCATCTCGATATGGTATATGGAAGAGTATTGGGTTATATTGGTGGTTATTTAGATGAGGGGATTTGTTAGTTAGTGGTGGAAACTATACCTAGGGGAAATGATGGAGACTAATGTTCTTTGGGTCTATTTTGAGAATAAGTTTCGAGAGGAATTCCCTCATTTGACCATGAAGGCTAAGAAGAGGCTGGAGCTACTCTTCTTCCAACAGGGGAGTATTTTGATACAGGAGTTGGGGATCAAGTTCAAGGATCTCCTTCGCTTCTCCCTAAATATCTTTTAGGATGAGGAGTATTGGGTGAGATTCTTATAGGATGAACTTTTTACTTCTCTCCAGTACGCAGTTACTCCCTTCACCATACTGATATACTAGACGTCTAGAATAAGGAATAGGTAGTTGAAATAATGAAATAACTAGGAGGTATAATGATAGGGGAAAGTAGGTTTATTCGAATGGAAATACAACTAGTGGAAGGTCTAAAGTACCATGTACTTTGAGGTTTAGACCATCAGGGATTCCACCTCATCAGTTTCTATTTTGACCTTCTAGTCTTCATGCATATCCTACAGGACTGGGTCAGTGTGTTTTATCTATAAAGTTCATAGGAACCTTCAGAGTCAATGATAGATGGACATTTGAGATCAGTATGATGGTGGTGGGCACGTTCAGTGCCGGCCTCATCAGTAGTTGTCGTCCATACCAATTTATTATAATGGACAGAAGGATCCTGTTCCACCAAGGGGAGATGGAGTAGGTGGAGGCTGACCTCAGGGTGTTCCTCAGGGACCCCGATTTGAGAAATGTCAAGGAGGAGGTCATTGGTAGAGGGGATAAATAGTTGGGCGAGTTCGGTTACACGCCACAATGGAAGTAGTTCCAGTAGGGCCATAGATCATTCGAGGCACGGTTAGATTATTCTGTAATTTTTCTTGTGCTTTTTTGTATTTAGGATCTTCTCACTCCTTTTTTTCAAAAAATCAATCCCATGATCTGAGACTAGACATAGAGATTCTTTTTATGCCCCTACTATTGAGTACCCCAGTCACAGGCCAGACCAACTTGTTTCATGTTTGCTGGGGATATAGACTAATGTTGTGTCCGAGTCAGTTCAATGGGGATCTCTTTCTTCTACAGATGTATCCATATGATGTTATCCTTGGATTATAACTATTTTTTCATGAATGTTGTTATCAAATTATTTTGGAGGATATTCGTGT
Organism: Viscum album; assembly: GCA_963277665.1. Lineage (NCBI taxonomy): Eukaryota > Viridiplantae > Streptophyta > Magnoliopsida > Santalales > Viscaceae > Viscum > Viscum album. The sequence goes on along the minus strand of OY728159.1, from coordinate 1,754,087,865 downwards.
TTTTATACATAAATGGTCAGTGTGTGGATTTCGTTTGAGACCAAAGTTGTTAGGTGGGTAGTTAACGTGTAGATCATCTTCATTCCTTGTTGGATTCGATGGAATTGGGATTTGTAGATGTCAAGAAAGTGTAGGATCCCATAGATGTCGGGGAGTTCACGGATGTTTCTCTGAGGAGGTTGTGACTCTACCCCGTCAATGTGATGTTAAGTTAGGGATGGACTTAAAACATGGTTCTAGTCCAATTTCAATGTCTCCCTATCATATGGAACCTCAAATGTTGTTGGATATGTGGATTTAGATTAAATATTGGATGAAAAAGGGATTTATCTGGCCTAGTGTGTTTTCATGAGTTGTTTTGGTCTTTTTCTCAAAGAAGGTAGATAGTGGTCTCGGGCTGTGGATAGACTACCGTAGGATGAATCAGGTGACAGTCAAGAATCATTTACCTATCCTGATGATAGATGGTCATTTTGGCCAAATGATGGGATCAAGTTGGATTTATAATATCAATCTATGCTTTGGTTATGATCAATTGATTGTAAAGGATGGTGACATCCTAAATACTACTTTTATGTGCAGGTTTGGGCACTTCATGTTTGTGGTTATTCCATTCTGTGTTACAAACTCACCAACCATGTTCATGGTACATATGGAATCTGTATTTCATGATTTCCAAGATTGTTTCATCTTCTCATCATTTATGGAATTCTGATTTACTCAAAGTTAGAGTAGGGACATACTGAGCATCTCATTACTATCTTTGAGGTTCTTTGACACCACCAGCTATATAGGAAGTTCTCAATGTGTATCTTTTATATGTGGTATTCGAACTTCCTTGGGAATGTGGTGTTTTTGAAGGGCATATAAGTGGACCCATAAAAGGATGAGTTGGTTGTTTCTAGGGATGCACACAATAACATGGCAGAGGTTAATCATTTCCTTGGTCTAGTAGGTTATTACCATGGATTTTTATCCTATTTATCTCAGTTTGTTTCACCATTGATGGAACTAACCTAAAAAGACAAGTATATTGTGTGGAGTGATCATTATCAGGAAGATTTTAGCTAACTAGAGGGGATGTTGGTCAGTGCTCCAGTACTCTGGTTTCCAAATTAAGGTGTGATTTTCGAGGTGTTTTCCGATAAATCTCATCTATGATTAGGGTGTGTGATGATTCAATATAGGAATTGATCTCATTGGGGGCTGTGAAGTTACTTCCTAATGAATTTAAATATTCCACCCATTATTTAGAGCTAGTGGCGGTCATGTTAGCACTGAGGTTGTGGAAGTATCACCTCATTTGGGATCACTCGGTTGTCTTCAAGGACCACAAAATCTTGATGTATATATTTTCCCAGTGAGATATGAACATATGATAGTGATGTTGGATAATTTTTCTCTATTATTATGACTTCAAGATCCACATCACCTTCAGAAATGGGAACATTGTGGTCGATTTATTGAGTATGTAGTCATACAGAGAGGTATTTCGGGAATATTCAGATGCTTGGAAAGAGATGGTGGAGTTGGTTGCCTTGCACTTAGATGTGGGAATGGATGGTGGAAGAGGTTGTTTGTTTTATATGACAGTGAAATAGTCTCTAATGCAGTAGTAAGAGGATTCTCGGAGGGGAGAGTCATAGGTTGAGGTGATGTGTGATCGCGTAGACCATGGTGATGCTCCAGAAGAATGTTTGGAGGATGTTCAAAATCCAATTTTGTTTTGTGGGAAGTTAGTTTTCCCAATGTAAATGTGTGAGGGGGTTATCCATGAGTTTCACAGACCATCTTTATATATACACCCTAGAGTTTCCCAGATGTATCATGGAATGAGGATGTAGTTTTCGTGGCCCGGAATGAAGAGAGTAGTGGCGGTGTTTGTGTAAAATTGCATAGTATTCCATTATTTGAAGTCTAAGAACCATGTGAATAGTATTTTGTTACATACCATAGATGTAATCGAGTATAAGTAGGATGACATCTCAATAGATTTCTTCATAGGATTACCCAGGGCTAAGGGAGGCTATGATGCAATATGGGTAGTGGTGGATCGGCTGATGAAATTGGCTAACATCTTAGTTATTAAGGTGTTGGGAGCATTGGATGCCTAGATTAAGAGGTATGTGGATGAGGTGGTGTGACTTAATGGTGTTATGTGATCCACCATCTCTGATCAAGACACATGGTTTACCTCATGAGCCTAGAGGGGATTGCAACATGCTTTTTTGGTACTCATTTACACCTTAGCACTGTCTTCCACCCTCATACAGATGGGAAGACAAAGCGGACTATCCCATGGTTGGAGGACATTCTTCGAGCATGCATCTTGGACTTTGGTGTGTCTTGGGTGCAAAAATTTCCCTTTATTTTCTTCACTTAGAATAATAATTATCAATCTTCCATTGGTATGGCTCCATTTCAAGATTTTTATAGAAGTTCATGTTGTTCATATTTATGTTAGATAGAGTTTGGGGAGCCAGCTGTTATTGATTTCAAGGTGGTGAATACCATGATGGATATGTTTTAGCTTATCTAGGAGAGGATGAAGGCATAACAAGATTGGAATAAGTCAAATGCTGATAGTAGTAGGAGGACCTTGGAGTTTGAGGATGGGGACCATGTGCTCTTGAAGGATTCTCCTTGACTTGGGAATGTAGGTTCGGTAGAGGGATCAAGCTTTCTACCAGGTTCATTATACCCTTCACGGTGTTTGGGTGACTTAAAGGTGTGGAATACCAGTTTGTGTGGCCTCCATAGTTAGAGGGGATCCATGATGTATTTCATGTCTCTCAACTTCTTCAGTATCTTCATGATGACTCCCATATCATTTACTAGGGAGAGTTAGATGTCAAAGACAAAATTACGTTCATGGAATGAATAATAGAGATCTAGGATCATTGGAAGATATTGTTTCATGGATAGACCATTCCCTTGGTTTGTGTGTTGTGTAGGCATGCTGGCCAGGAGGAGAGTACTTGGGAAAGAGAGACGCATATGTGTTCCCAGTACCCATAGTTGATCTGAGTTTTTCCTTTTTTCCCCTTTGTAATGAAATTGTTGAACCCTGTTTGCTATGAGATGAGTTTCTACGTTGTTCTGTAATGTGTAATGAATTCTTGACATGAGGAAAGGTGATGAAAGGATTCCTAATTTATATTCATTAATTGAGATGCGATTAAACCTATACGGGTGATTCAATGTCACCTAGAGCGGATAGTATCTAGACATGGATGGAGGAATTACGTGATTCAGGTGTCCGAACAATGTGGTTTGGGTGATAATGAGGTGTGTATTCTATCCATTTGGGGGTAATAGATGTTAGAGGAGTTGTTCTTGGATGTTAACGTTTCCCTCCAACTTTGAAACCAACAATGTGGTTAATCCTTGAGAGTTATCTTATTAGGTGGTTGTTCAGACCCATTTGGTCTTTTCTTTGGTGAAAATTCAGTGTTTGAGGTGTTAGGGGAGGTAATGGTGACTCATTTGAAGACTTATAGTTTTCATGTTTTTACCAGGGGTAGGTTGTGTCAGTGGGTTGCATTGTTGACTCGCTGTCTGTAGGTCGCGTCGGTGGTTTGTGTTGGTGACTAGCTGTCAGTAAGTCATGTCGGTGGGTCGCTTTGGTGACTCATTGTCAGTGGGTCATGTTAGTGACTCGCATTCGGTAGGTCTCATCAGTGGGTCACGTAGGAGATTCACTATTGATAAGTCACGTCGTAGGGTCACATGATTGACTCTCTATCCATAAGTCACGTTGGTAGGTCATGGAGGTTACTCGCTTTCAGTGACTGGAATCAGTGAGTGGCATCGGTGAGTGGCGTTGGTGAGTCGTGTCAGTGATTGAATTTGGTAAGAGGAATCGATGAGTGGCATCGGTTCGTGGTGTTGTTGAGTGGAATCGGTAGGAGGCATTGGTTATTCATGTCGGTTAGTTACGTGAGTGACTCCCGATGGTGAGTTGCGTCGGTGACTCGCCCAATGGTGTGTCATTTCCAGATTTTCCCAGTTTTTATAGTTTCACCCCTCCTAAGTTTTATTTGAATTAAATCAAGTTTTCAACCTGGTTTCGCAATTTTTGAGGTATCTTTAATATATTTATTTACCTGAGACATTGAAATTAACAAGACATGTGGTCTTGTCCAGACCCCACATTCAAGTTCTTTTAAATTGTCTACCTTCCATTGATATTGGATCTATAATTTTCTAAATTTGATATCCCCTCTTCCTTGAACCCTTCTATTTTCTCTTAGTATACCTAGAGAATTTCATCCCTAGGGATTCATGTGATATGTTGGGGACGTCAAATCATGTTTTCCATTGGAAAATTTCCTACCTCTCCCCCTCATCTTCCATATTTTAGAACAAGGAGGAGTTTTTTATCAACTATTGTTCCAATTAGGGATTCCTTTGTCTCTTTTTATTTATGTATCATGTGGGGTGGGTACACTGATGTCTACTTGTGAATACAGTTAGATCAAATTTAAATGAAGTAATAAATGAGGGGTGGAGGATAATGATTACAAAGATAATCAAACCTACTATATTACTAATAAATGAGTGGTAGGATTGATGATGATGTTGTTTTTATTTCTTTATCAGTTATCCTTGATCTTTTTTGTCATCCTTATTGGGGATATTCCTTCTAAAAATCATGTTCATTGATGAAATTTGTGTGTGAACTTATCTTTTGAACACTTGTTATTGAACGTCTATGAATGTGAAAATGTGATTAATCACATATATCTGGTTAAATAAATGTATGCCCTAGGGTCAAACTTGTTCTATGATAACCTCTTATTTATCGAATCAAAACTAAAGAATGAGTTTGTTAAATCTTAATGCACCTTGATTTGTATGGTGTGGTTGTGTTCTATGTGTGAATCGTTTCTGTCATGCGCTTCATATGGGTTGTGTGGAGATTATTTTGAGAGAAAAGTGTTCTATGTGGATGGTTTAAGGGTGTAATGGAAAAGTAGGTTGAGAAATTGTTTGATAGTTGAATGGGTGAGTGGTGTTTTTCTAGTGGGACTGCAACCAGGTTGTGTTTTTTATTCTTTTGGTGGGCATGGTGCAGATATAAAGTGGGATTTCAAGTATTATTGTGACGTGATATGTTGGATAGTTCAATTTTGAGTTGGTTATTTTTCCTTAGGATGGGCGACATTACTTTGAATAATGATAATAGTAGTGATAGGCTTGGGTTCTAAGAGCGGAGGAAGTGTGAAATGGGGTATTTTATCATAGTATTATTCCTTTTTTTGGATTAGTTGTGAGGATGGTTGTGTTCTTTGGTTGTTAGTTGACCAGGTTTGGATGTAATTATTGGTAAATTCTTAATAACATCAAAATAATTGGGTGTTGAGAATATTTCTTTAATAAAATTCAGAAGTGATCATCATTCATCCTTATTCGTGCATTTTTAGAGATAGCAGCAAAGGTGGAAGTGTTATGGAGTGGTTTTTTTCTTAATAACCCATAGGTTGGGATGAGTGTCTGGTATCTAAATATGTATACATATACTTTATTGTGATTCTATAAAAACCCCACACTAGTTGATCACTACTTGCTGAACACCCCCATTTTCCTGGGGAAAGGTGCCTCTTCCAGACATTCTGGTGGGAGGATGGATGATTGGCCACCTACTTTTCCCTGCTCCTTCTTCAAGGTGGTGATAGCCCAAGACTCTTCAGGAAGGTTATGTTTTGTGATTCCTAGGTATGTACGGGTGATTTTTCATTACCAGGTGTCATTGGGATGATATTTTCTGTGCTTCCTAGGTGACTTTGCAATGAGATGTGTTGTGCTTCCCAGGAGTCTTTGGGATGTGGTGTGGTTTGTGGCCCAGGTGTGTGCAGGTAGGATGTGATGTGGTATGTGGCCCAAATGTGTGTGGGAAGGTTATGATGTGGTTATTTAAGAAGATATGGGATCACAATGATGTTTTTCATTAGGGTGTTATAGTGGTTAATCAATGGTAAAGTGGTGTCGGGTACCCTATCATCGATGATCTTAAAATATTACTTTACTTGACTTGTGTAATTTAGTGAGAGTGCCTTTGGTGAGGTTGGGGTTTCTAGTATACCTTTTTATGTTATTTTTACATCTTCTATTTCTCATGGTGGAATTAGTATGCTTCTCCAATTTTGAATGAGAGAATTTGGTTTTTCCTACTGAGAATAATTTTATACTCACCCTACATATATAAAATTATTTTCATGTTTCAAAAAGGACTACAAGGACTGTGCTGGTCATTTCTAGCTTCAGTTTTGGGATTTTTTTTTTGGTCACTTATTAGACTTATTTTTAGTATTTACTTTCGAGATGCTTGTTTTCTAATAGTTATTTTTTAAAACCTGAGTATGGGATGGATTTTAGCCTTCTTTTTTATATATTTCTTTTAGTTTTTTAGTGGATCATATATCGTATCTCATAATTTTGGTTACAATAAAAAGTGTAATTACTCCAATGTGGTCAGATTTATATACCCTTGGTGTTGGTATCCACCCTACGGCCTATTGGAGGTGGGACTCGAGGGGTCATTATCTCTCTTCCTTTATTACCAGCTCAGGAGGGGCGTCTTTGGATGGAGGGGTTCGTGACAGTATGGCATTACAATAGGATCCTAAGGTCAAGTATAAATCATATAAACCCATCTAAGATCAAAAGTCATTGTTTTAACTTCCAAATAACATATAAAATGATCTTCAGTGGCCAAGGATTTGATACACTTCATCTAGAGAACATGCATGAGTATAATAGGCTGAATTTACATCATATGTAGTGAATAATTAAATTTCGTTTTATTTATAGGTTATGTGCATGAATTCTGTATAGACTTATTTTATATGAAATTTTCCATGTATTAGAATGACAATGAGAAAGAAATGTACCACCTACCTAGACCAGGAAGGGTCATTCTCATTGAATAAATCCTATTGATTTAGTTTTAATCAAAAGAAATCAATAAACCATAAATCCCCCCAAATTGGTGTAAAAATAATGATATATTGTGAAAAAATGATAGAATATAAGATTTATTTGATAATTAATGTTATCCTTACACATGATAAACTCATGTGAAAGAAACCATGTGATTCTGAGCTTGGATGAAGGAGATCCAAACTTGGAGAGGAATATATGATAGAGAAGATGAGAGGGTCATGAAACTACTGATGAAAATTTGAAAACCCATCTATATAATTTTATAATTTAAATTAATTAAATTTACACCTAGTAAACTTCCTAAGTAAGTGTTGTGGAATGAATACCATGGACACAACAAAACACCCCTATTAGGGTCGCATTTGTGGGGTGACCCCTTCTATTATGGTTCAGTGCCATACTTCAAAGAAGAATTGTAAACCCGACCTCCCAGAACCTACTAGACCAAAATCACCCTTTAAACTGTTGTGATCCCCCCCCCATTAGACCAACCTCATGGTGAATCCCTCCCAAAATACATCATGACACCTCCCCCTTATGAAGGCCTTCATGGAACAACACATGGGTTATAGAATTATCAACCTATTATGGAAAAATATGAACTTATACAGCCTAAAGACTATTCTTACACAACCACAAATTTTACTCTTATTTATCCATCATCATGGCCCAACCCCACAATTTTTTTTTGATGAGAATCCAAAAAGTGGAATTTCATTATTCACAGCCTTTGTAAAGGGTAAACCCATCTGTATTGTAGTGTCACGATCCTTCTAATTAAAAATGGTTAATCTTACATAGACTCTCTGATTTCAACTATCACAGGGAAACCCACATCATTTTGTAATGATATCCACCCACCCATCCATCATCATGGTGAAACCATCAAGTATTGTAGTATGATGAACCACCAATAGTATATTTCTAGCTCTAACCAAGGTCTAACTTCTGAACCCATCCCTAGGTCCCCCACCCTTACCTCCAAAAACTCTAAAAACCCAAAATACATGATGTTAGGAAAAATTAAAATTGAATTAAAACCTCATATTTATGTGGGGTGTTACAAATCCCTAATAATAAGAAACCCATAATTTAGTAAAACCAACAAGTATTGTTGATCCTCATCAATAAAAATATCCAGCCACTACACCTAAATATCAGACTATCACTCCCAATCCTCCTCTTAAATATACTCATGTTGCCACTATACCCATAAAATAGTGAGTATGATCCCATATTCAGTCTTCTCAATATAATTCACTATCAAAACTAGTCACTCTTTAAATGATATATCTAACTCCATTTTGACTTCATTAACACTAATCACATGTGAAGAATCAGGATGGAATATTTGAAGTTGAGATATGTGGAATAAAACATTCATATCATTTTTTCTCTAAAGAATAACATACTAATAAAAAATGGTATTGATCCTCTCAAAAATCTCAAACAGACCCATGAAATTTGGTTCTAGATATCCCTACATCTAAATGAATTTATGTCCCAACCTAGGTTACATTCGCATGAAAACCCAACCACCAACCTAAAACTCTAGAGTACGGAATCATTAGTTTTCATGAAATCTCTTCTTAATATAATTATACATAACTAATTATATATTAAATTTATATCCCCTTATGTATCTTATATGAGACTTAACCTAATATATAGAAACCACCCCATCACTAGACAACATATAAGAAATAAGAAAGACCTTCCTTACAAAGCGTTAAATTGCACAATCTGAATCAATGATTGATAAATATTGTTACAGGTAAACTCTAAACGATCTATATGGTTATCCCATAAACTGAAACAATTCAAAGGAACATTACTATATAATTTCCCTAAAATACACATGATATTCTCATACTACCTATTAGTCATGAATAGTAGGAAGTTCTCAAATAGACCTATATATCAAGCACCATCTAAAGCTTCAACACGTTATGGAATCCATTTGAGCCTATTCCAAATGATATTTTTTCATTGAATCCAACAAATAAATCATAATAACATAAATAAGAATTAAATGTCCCATAATAATATTTGAAGAACCTTAATGAAATAATAACAGATCCAGTTAGAAGGTCCTTTCACATTAAATTTATGATTAATTTAATAAAAATAATTACCACAATCTTGATATTTTTTTTTCAAAGAAGATGATGATTGACGGATTTTCTATTTCAGTTGTACTATCATTTCTTCAAGATTATCAAAAGTAAAATACTTGTTGTGGTCATCCACATAATCTAAATTGATCCCAATGCATCACCAGTGGAATCATGAGTTCTAGAGTAGTGGTACTGAGTATCTTATTTTGCTTCCTTTGATCACTACACAATTCATTAAGGTGGAAGGATTGAATCCTTTTCTCTCCTTATTTAGAGAATTAATGGGAAATAGATTATATTTATGTTGATATAAAACCCTAGAGATTTTCTTTATTGAGAGAGAATTATATAGGGAGGATTGTGTTGTGTATAATGGGTGATTCACATGGCTTTCATCAAACCCTTGGAAATGATATAACTGGGTATTTTTAGAGCTAGTTTAGGAAAAAAATAAATACACATAGGCCTTTGATTATTCCCATAGTCCTTAGTAAGCACATGCCTATAAATTAATTATTATTCTTATTTCCTTCATGTTTGAATGTATCTTGGATAAAATTAATATAATTCCTTACATAAATAAATTAATATTAATTTAAATTATATTTAATAAATCACTTCCACCAAACTCATAAAATTGGTTTGTGTTTACTCCATCGTATTTACCAAACCTAGAATAATAAATATTATTCATTCAATAAATAAATAAATAAATATTTTTAATATTCATGGTCTTTTTAATAAATATTAATTTATTATTTTACTCACATAAAATACTGTCTAAATATATACGATTAATAAATCTTGAAAAAATATTTTTCCTTGCTATAGAGAATAATATATATTCTAATAAATAAATTCAAAAATAATTTAATTGAGATCAATAGAAACACAAATTGTCTAACCCACTAGGTATCTTTATCATTTGAATTAGGGGGTTTGTCTAAAGCCTGATATCAGTGTGTAGTAATAGGTAAAGGAACCCAATAAGTAGAATTTAATTCCACAACATCAATAAATAAATATGAATTCTTATTGTGTAACATAATCCCTTTGACTCTACATCTCATAAAGAAATTTTTATACTCATTTAATCAGATTATATATTTGATACGTCTTTATTCAACTTCCTAAAATGAAATTATGTAAACACCATGAATACTGAATTTGTTTTTTAAAATTTAGATCAAAATCACTTTAAATTTTATTATTTAATTAAACCCATTCTATTTTGGGTTGTGGGGGGAACCCTACACTATAAAAAATAAAAACATACCGCCCATAAATCCTACCAACCCACACTCATGTGTGGGGAAAGTACTATTGCATCCCAAGGACATGGTGAAGGACCCAGTTTACCCATATATGTATGCTTGTGTGACATGGTATTCATGAATATAGAGCTTCAACTATGAATTTTCCATGTATGTTCCCATATCACACCATTATAAAGAATCATTTATCCCTATATTTCCTCGCACCTAATTCACATCTCTAGTTACCATCTCAATGCATGACATCACCCCATATATGTGCAAGGAAAATTCCTAAAAATTGAGGGGTTCCTCGGGGTATGGTTGATCCTAAAACTAGTGTAGTGGCATATATCTGAGAGAAATTAATCTTTGGAGATGTCTGATATATCAAATTATATAAAGATTAAATTGGAATTCCTTCCTCAACTTATTCATTAATATTATATCACTTTTGATTCACCCAATGTACACAAATACAACATGAACATATAGTTTGTATCAATACATCTAATTATGTAACTCATTTTTTTTAATATTAATATTAATCTCTAAGGATAATTACACATGTTAAAAAATAGGAATATCCATTGATACTTTACATGTGTAATTTTTACTATTGGATTTACCACATAATATCTCATCTTAGATATTACTAAGTGAGAACTTCATGAGATGATGTATCATCCTATTATGAGTAATATCACATGAATTTATACATCATTTGTGTCCCATAAGATTACATTATATGACCATAGGACATATAGTTTAAAAATATCATCATAGTATTTAATGGTTCACATTAGATCATGGAACTATTATGAACATTATAATGTTATAAATACTCCAATACATTATCACATTAATGTTATGTATAAGAAAAATTAATATGTGATAAAGTATTTATTAATATTGAAGTCTATGTATTTATATGAAATATAAAGGGAAATTTAGTTAAATATAGGGAACCTACTCTAATAGATTTTCACTTTTACTATAGCCAACTGCTAACAAATTTTTGATCACTAGATGTCATATGATCTTTACTATTATGTTGAGATATGGATGTAGCCAATAGGTCTACCATATTGTCTTATATGGAAACTCTAATTACTATGACATCACCTCACTAATAAAAATCCCTCAATAGATGATATCTATGAAGTATTTGATTTATTTTATCATATTTCATTGACTCCTTTACTAGATCCATCACTACAATATTATAACAATATAGTGTGGGAAAATGTTTACAAATAAGAACCACATCAAGATCTTCGATGAATTTTGGTATCCAATTGCCTTATTTAGATAAATTAGAAGTTATAATACAATTAGTTTATGTTGTAGAATTATAGAAAATGACTTTCATTGAGCTATTTTTTCTCACAACACCTCCATTAAGAGTGAAGATATATCATAATTTCGATTTCATAATGTCTTCATCTATTTCGGAACTAACATCTACGTGTTTTTTTATAAATAATTCAATATATCTTCTATAAATGTGGAATATATAATTAGTATGTTTAATATACTTTATCATGGGATTGATTAATATCCTATGGAATCCTCATGGGTCATCTTGATATCATTATACTAAGCCTAAGGCATGTAATACATCTAACATGGTAAAAAGTATAACATACATGATTTACCCTACCGTAGATATGTATGGGATCCTTATCATTATGAAAATAAACTCATGTGTTTGAGGATAAATTTTCATGGAATGGTAAATTCAACGTGACATTGGAAAAAACATCCCTCATTTATTTTTTTTAATACTAAATCTCTTTAGTATCATGTCAATATATTTACTCCGAATTAATCCAATTATCCTCTTAGTTCTAACATGATGGATATCAATCCCAATAATGTACATAGATTCACCTAAGTGTTTCATAGATTAGAATAATATTATTCACTTCTTAATTAATTTTAGGAAAGGTATGTTATAACACCCATGGATTTTATAGTATATTTATTTTAAATAAATTTAATTTCATCAATAGCTTGTGATACAAACAACCCTAAGTCTAAATGATGAATAACAAAGTATGACATTATAACCTAACCATTAAATTAGAAACTATGAATAATACAAATTGTATTATGAAAAATATATGGTTTATAAATATATTAAATAAATTCATTAGCTATTACTATATGAGAAATAAAAAATTAAAAACATTTAAAATCGAGTGAAATGTTTTTATGAGAACCTTTTTTTATGCGTGTTGTGTGTTTTTATCTTAATATATTAAATTATTAATTATTGGTTCATGATTTAAAGGAAATTTATATATTATATGTTAAATATAAAATTTATCATTCTTCAAATATTTTTATACATGGGAAAAGAATAAATATAGTTTTATGCTTAAAAATAATATTTTTTTAAAAATTGGTTTCATTGCATTTTGTGCACTTATTTTGAAATTAATTTTTACCAATTTCTGAAAAAATAATTTGAAAAATTTAACTTAATTTTTCAAATAAACGTATCAAAATTATCATAGATTTAATTTTTTTTTGAATTTTTTTAAAAAATATTTTTTCGATGAATAGCTAAATATATTGGTTTCTTTTGAAAATTTCCTTTTTATTTAATGAATATACAATTTTAAATTTTATTTTCAAACTGATTTAAAACTAATATTATTTCAATTATATTATAATTAGTCTACATTATTTAATGCGAACACATTTTATGTTGGATTAAGATATAATTCATTTGTATTTGATAATTCTTTTCTTTAGAAAACCACATTTTCATCGTACTTACTGATTTAATTTTAAATTAAATTATTCTTCTTATGTTAATTGAATTTGGAAAAATGGATTCCATATTTAGATTAATAATAACTAATATTATATAATAATGTTAATTTTTTAAAATTATTAGTAAAGGGAGTAAAATGTTTTTATAGAGATTAAGGTTAAAATGGGGTTTTGCGCATTACAAGTGCCTTTGTTAAAATTAATTTTCCACAAACTTGGGATTTTTATTTAACAAATTTTATTTCATATTTAGAATAATTGGGTAAAATTATCTAATAATTATCATTTATTTTTAGTATTTAAGGATAAATTATTTAGGATGATAAAAAACTAATTACCATGGTGAAAACATAAATTGTAAAAAAAATAAACAAAGAGTATAAGAGAATAAAATTTCTAAAACATGTTTATGTTTATTTGAGGTTTTGATCAATCTTAAATTTCATTAAATAAGTTATTTATCAAGTTTTGTGGTACTTTGGGCGATACTGACTTCCAATTATTGATAGTTTGGGGTATTTACAAGAATGACACTCCTCCTCGATTATAAAAGGGATCCCATACCCTCACTTATTGACACTTATCATTCCATTTATCTCAACAAAAACATGCCAAAATCTCTCCCCAAAATCCTTATTCACATTAAATAGCTACTTTTATTCCCAAATATTCCATTTATAGGATCCTTAATAAGATATAAAAATGAGGATTTTTTAAATGAAGGTAATCGTATTCACTAAGTTCCTTTTTTTCTTCTTCCTTTTAAACCATAAATTATGTCTAAAAAATGAGAATATAATAACATCATTACATTGAATATAATAATTTGATTTTATTTTTATGGAATCATATTTACCCATTTCCTTCTCCATTAAATGTAAAATAAATCCATTGATCATGTGTATGACAAATACTGCCTCATAAACTAATGTAATTTGTTTTTCATCGCCAACTCACATGGATAGACATAATGATGGAAATAATGAATATATATAATAAATATGACATTATTTTAATTATATGAAATTAATATATAATCTAATCACTTACCCTTAAACCCATTAAGGGAAGGATATCATCACTCGTGTGTACGTACAACCTACCGTCTTCAGAAAATGATGTGATTCATTTCACATGTACAACATTCAATAATTTTATAAAAAGGTATAAAATGATAAAATGATATATTTATAACATTATTTTCATTATTGTTATTATTTATCTATATCCTATGCACAATAACCTAATCCTTTGTAATAATACATGAAATAGAAAATGAAGTTATTAACACCCAAAATGATGGTAATAATAAAATATTATTGACAAATGGGTGATATGATGTTATAATAAGATCATATATGATCTTATAAATATGAATTTCGTTATCTTATAAATTGATAACATGTTTAAAACCATTATATATGATTTTAAATAATTTTAAACTATAAATAAACTTTAGGTAAGGGACTTCGACTCAATTTCCTTTCATTGATGAATATTTTAATATTATATACCAATTTATTTTATAAGGTGTATATATTAACCATTTAATATTTAATATAATGATTTTTTTATACTTTAATTTATTTTTTGGTTCAATTTAAATTATCTCATCAAAGGGGATTTGACATGAAATTTTCCAAGTGATAAGGAATTTCATAAATCTATTTATTTTTATCTTGTTATATTATTTCTTCATCATCCTAAATATTTTGAGATTAAGTCTGTAATGACTATTGATTATTTTATGTTTTATTTCCCTAATATTATTTGGATTTAAATTTAATACACATAATTTATTCGTTGATTAATTATCACTTCAGCGGTATGATCTTTTTGAGATTTTTGTCTTAGTTTCCACTCTGTTGAGACTTATTTTGTATTATGCATGTATTTTTTAATGATGGTTATTTACTAACCCTTTAAGATGTTATAATATTTCTGTCATTATATTTTTGGTATTTAAAATTATATTTATTTTTTTTCTCTTTCATGGTGGTTATCATTCAAAATTTACCAAAGTGGTAATTTCTTATACGTCAATCCCATTTTAATCAAGATTATTTATTATGTTTTTTTCATTAAAGAAAATTATTTGATAATTCTATAATAAACCCATTTAATTTTATCGTCTTTTAGTTATTCATTTAATTTTAATTTAATAGTACCATTTTCCTCTATTCATAAGTTAAAATTATTTAGAAATAGTTTTTAATGAAAATATAACTTTATATTTCTGTTTGGTCGAAAATTATTTTCCATCCAAATTCTTGTTTTCTAAAAATTTCTTCAAGAAATTTATTAGGTTTTACTTATAATTATATAATGTGTTTTTTTAAATGGTTGGATTTTTACAGGAAAAATGAATCCTTATGCTTTTTACAAATAAGTTACTTTATGACTTTTCTTTAAAAAATGTTAATGGAATATTAGTTTTAATATAATCAGTATAGAAAAAACTTTATCAACATAATAATCACTCATTGATTTGAAGAATAGTTAACAATATTCCACGATTATTTTTAATAAACATTTTTTCCAACTATTCTAGAAAAAAAATATTTAAAATTTATTTTCAATGTGAAAAGCATATTTTCCTCCAAAATGTTTTAATGGTCATTTATTCTACTTCTATTTATCAATGAAAAGATCCATTTATTAGAATTATAATACACTAGGAATATATTGTAATGATACCATCCTTATTATTTCTCTAGATGTTTTCTGATCATTTTGACTAAGGAAATTATT
Organism: Viscum album; assembly: GCA_963277665.1. Taxonomy (NCBI): domain Eukaryota; kingdom Viridiplantae; phylum Streptophyta; class Magnoliopsida; order Santalales; family Viscaceae; genus Viscum; species Viscum album. The sequence continues at coordinate 1,754,072,015 of OY728159.1, read as the reverse complement.
GAAAATCACATTATTGATTAATTTTGTAGTCATAAACTTTCCCTTGAAAATGTTCACTTTCCTATGATAATTGTACATTATATTTACCTTAAAAGTCCATATTACTTATCATGGATTTGATTATTTATTAAACTATTTGTTATTTCTATATATGGTGTTTTACTTTTGAATTTATTTTATTGAGTAGGAAAATATTTATATTTCATATTATTTATTCAATACAAACATTTTTTAATAAAGTGTATTGATCATGAATTAAATTTATCATTTTATATAAGAGAAATGATTTGGACATGTAGTGATGAGTGGGGCTCATAAATATATTTCCACTTAATGAATCGATAGGAATTATGAGACAAATTAGTAATATGGAATTAAATTGGTTTTTACACATAGTTTTAAACATTCTTAGCAAAAGGTCTTGATGATGTAGATATCAGGATGTTTGAAATTTTAACATCCAATATTAATAATTTCCTTTAATGAGAATTTAGTTATTAATATTCATGAGATTATTGAAGTGGTATTATCCATGTATTTGATTCAAGATAATGTGATTATTTATATATAATTGTTTAATCATCCTTTATTTCTTCCATATTATTCATCTTTCCCAAGTTATTGATTAAATGGAATGTGTTTCACTTATTTACCAAACAATATTGACTACACCTTATTGATTCGTGGTATCTTCCAATATACGTTACCATTACTAATCATACAATCCCACCATTTATTTGTTCTCCTTTCCCCAGGATATGAATAAGGAACCTTTAAATGAGTTCAAGGATATAGAATATTTACTTTCATTATGTTGTAATTTATGTTTTCAAATACAAATTTATATTCAACTATGTGTCAAAATTATGATGGTTGTTAAACTATTTAGTCATTTTGGATGTGATATCCTATATTGTATGCCATTGTAATAAAGTAACCATCTACTTTGGGTTACTGGAGTTAGGGAATATACCATTGGTATTAAATAAGGTTTAGTAAAAAACATGGGAACTTGATTTAGGAAAACATATACTGAGGAATCTAGCCATATGACTGATTTTGAGAATAATTATCAGTATAGTATAAAATCGAAATTTTTTATAAAGGATTATATTATGTGGATTTCCTAGTAATACATCCACATATAGAAACTATAAATGGATTTGGATTTAGAATAATTATATTTAGTGATAATAACTACAAAAAGGATTCATTGGGATTTTATTTGATTTTCACCAAGTGCACAACAATAGTCCTTGTTGTTCACTTAGTTTGAAACTCTTAGGGGCATGCTTTGGTTAATTCATATTTAATGTACATACCATAATGAATGATTTTAATGGATGATTAATATGAATGACATGGTTTAATATTATGTTTCCTTAGATTGAAAGTATTGTGTCAAGATTTGTAAATCCTATAAATTAATATAGGGTTTTTTCATAATGATTACAATTGATCACGCTATGATTTTTGTTTTTATTCAATCGTTGAAACCTAAAGGATTCGCGTTAAAATTGGATATGATGGAAAATGTGATGATTATGAGTAGCCAAATGGGATGATGACTAAAGTTAAAGATATCATTATTATTTATAATCATTTATCGTGATATATGATTAACAAATTACAACATAACTAACTCTCAGAATCGCTAAAGAAGAGAATAATGAAGTTCATTAAGAAATAGAGTGTCAGAGACTATGTTTCAAAGAAAAACTGATTTCTTTCATATCATAAATTTTGAAAGAGACACATTGGAAAATGTCTCAAAGGAATAGTAAAATTTATTGTGTGTATAAAATAAGGGCATAAAGAAATGAATTCTGAAGGAAAATCAAAATTTCAGTGGAGAGAAATAAATTTGATCTTTGAAATCCATTTATAGTTTATTGTATTGGATGTGGGGAACCATGGAATTATTATTATCAATAACCTATTTTTAAAGTTTAATTTCATATTCTTAAGTAAAAGATTTGATGTATTTATGTATTAAAATTCAATTATTGAATTGTTGAAGTATTTTTCTTAATGGTATTTTAGTTATAAGAATCATGAAAAATCTAAGTGTTGTGTTATTTTTTTTTTTGAATCATAAATGAATTCATATATGATTAAATCAAGAATTATGGATACCATTATAGGTTTATGAGTTTAATTTTAACCATAAGTTTAAATTCATAGACACCAATTTATGTTATTTTCATGTGATTAATAAAATTTCTGGAGATGTTTATTTGGGTTCAATTATATGTAACCCTTAGGTTCAATATGAAGTATTATATATGGAATAATGATTTCTTAATAATATTAATGGTATTGATAACCATTATGGTTAATATAATAATTGATGTTAAGGTAATAATAATCAATTAATATTATTTTATTTTTTTGGGAAAATGAGTCATATGGAAAACCCTTGTGGTTAAAAAGTGATTTTATGACTAATGTTTTTTTTAGTAATTTCATCATATTTTCTATGAATTTTATTGGAATTATATTAATATTTTTTTATAAAATGAAATCCAACATGTTGTGTCACATATTGTGGCATTCAGTGAGGTCATGGGGCTTGAACCCACAATTGATGGGAGACAAGGATAAAATTCCAACCACTGGATTATGTGATATTCTATTTAATATGAAAATATTTCAACTTAAATGTTTTGATTGATAAATATTAATTTGAACTTTGTGTGTTTCTGGTAAGTTTTAGATATTAATATATTATATTGGATAACCTGTTCTAACCATTTTTATTTTGGTAAATATTAAAAGACTCCCAAAAAGACTTTTCACTCATTTATGGATCTTAAAATCCTTTTAAAGTTAATCTGAATACTTCATGCATTAAAATTCATCTTGGATATTCATATCTTGGAGTAATAAATGAATTTGAAATTGATCAAATCACACATGAAGGATTAAATTGTGATAAAGAAAATAAAAATATATAATGTAAGTATATTTTTGGATGTTCTTTACTATGATATTAAATAAATATATTAACTCTAGGAAAATGATCCCAAAAAAATATCTTATTACAGTCATATTTGATGAATATGTGGTATTTTAACCCAACACAGATTTCTAGTTTTTTGGTGGTCATCTTTTTATTAACCATGTTCTATATCACAATATATTTGTCCTTAGGAATTAGTTTTCTTCTTCAAGACCATATTTTGAATTCCCACCAATGTTCTCCTATTTTGAATCTACTTATATATTATTCTATATTTCCATCATATTTCACTCTCCCTATTTTAAAAGGAAGTTTTATTAACCCTTTTTTTGATATTGGATTTCAACAAAGGTATTTTCAGATTGAAAACCCGTTTTTTAAGAGTAAAAGTTCAAATTATAAGGAAAAATTTTATTAAAGGTGTGTAGAATGTAACACCTTGATATTTTTAATTATTTCTCTTTTAAATAAATTTAATCAATTAAACAGCATGAAGTACACTCAACCCCAAGTCTAAATGAACTATAATATAATATATCATTATATCAAATACATAAAATTAGTGGGAATGAATTGGTCTAAATAAATTATGAAAAGAATTTGGATTACAAAAGTATAAAATAAACTCATTAGTTATCAATTGATTATAAATAAAAATAAAAATCATTTTAAATTAAAAGAAATATTTTTCTGCCAAACTGTATTTTTATAACAGTGTTTTTTATCATAATAAATTAAATTATTCACTATTGATGAATGATTTTAATGAAATTTATGTATTATGTATTATTTCATATATTTTTAATATTAATCTAATATTCTTAGGCATTGGATAAGAATAAATAAAATCTTATGCTTAAAAACTCTATTTTTCTAAAAAGTTGGATCTTCGTATTTTTCATAAATATATTAAAATTAATTTTTACAAATTTTAGAAAATTTATTTGAGGAAATTAACTTAAATTTTAAAATAAACATTTCAAAATTATCTTAAACTGATTTTTTTTATAATTTTTTGAAAATATTGTTTTGATAAAAAGTGAAACAACACTGATTTTTAATGAATGCTTCATTTTTTTAAAGTATTTACAATGATATAGTTTATTATAACGATTTTTTAAATTTTGTATTAGTTCAATTATATAATTATTAATCTAATTTAGGTAATTTAAATCAATTATGTTTTTTATATAAAATCATATTTTATTTGAGAAAAATTTTCTTTTTAAAAGTGCATTTTCATCACGCTTGTAGGTTTATTTTTTAATTATATTCTATCACATTGGTTAATTTAATATGAAAAAATATATTCTATATATGGAATTATAATATAAAATATTATATAATAATTTTAAATTAATTTTTTTATAATTATTATTAAAAATTGATAAATTTATTTACTGAGATTAGGGTTAAAACGAGGTTTTTCATGTTAAAAGCACAAATGTTAAAATTAATTTTCCACACACATAAGATTTTTATATTATAAATTTGATTTAATACTTATAATAATTTGGTAAAAAATATCTAATAAAGATCATTTTTAGTCTTAAATCATAATTTGTCTTGGTAAATAAAAAAACAAATTATTATAGTGAAAACTAAATTGGTAAAAGTAAGTAAACAAAGAGGATAAGGGAATAACATGTTTAAAAAAATTTCTAGTGTTCATATTTCTAGACCATAAAATTCCTAAACTAATTTATTTATCAGTTTTGGATTCACTTTGGTGAGAGTGACTTCCCATTACTGAATAGTTTTGGGTATTCGTAAAAACAGACAATCCTACTCAATTATAAAAGGGCCCCCACCCCTTAATTATTTACACATATCAAGAAATATTGTTCAAAAACAACCTACCCATAATATCTCCCTAATGTCCTTATTCAAATTATAGATCCTTTTTTATTTTCAAAATACCAACCCTAGGGTCTTTAATAATAGATCCTAAGGAGGTTTTTATAAGAGAAGGTAATCATCATGACTAAACTCATTCCTTTTACTTATTATTTTCCACCTTTAATTATATATTAAAATTTACAATATAATAACACTATTATCTCACATATTGTGATATATTATTATTTTTATGGAATAATATTTATCCATATTCTTCTCTAAAAAATGAGAAACAAATCCCTCGCTCGTGTGTACGATGGACTATACCAATGTATTTTTCTTCCATCACCAACTCACATGGATAGTCATAATGATAAAGAAAATGAATAAATATAATACATATGAAATAATATAAATTCTTCAAAATTAATATATCAGCTACTTACTTACCATTTCACCCAATAAGGTAATGATATCATCACTCGTGCATATGTACGACTTATCATCTTCATGAAGCGGTGTGATTCATTTTCCATGTAAAAATTTCAAGAATGGTTATCAAAATTTCTCTAATTAATAAATTTTATATTTATAACATTAATATAATTACTTATATGATCTATACATATTTTATTTACAATAATTTAATCATTCCTGACAAAACATGCATGAGAAAATGAAGAAGTTGACACCCGAAACAATTGTAATAATGAAATATTATTGACAAATGGGTGATAGAATGTAATAAGAAGATCGTATATGATATCATAAATATGAATAATGTTATGGTATATATTAATAAATTGTTTAAAACCATTATAAAATAGGCTAAATCATGTTCAACTAAATGTAAATGTTAGGTAAGGGACTTTACCTCATTTTCCGTTCATTGAGAAATATTTTAATATTATACACCATTTTCATTTATATATTGTATATACTATCCATTTTTCATGTTATGTCATCAATCCTTAATAATTAATCGTATTTTCTGTTTAAATTTTAATTATTTCATTCAAGGATATTTTAATTTAATGTTTCTAAGTAGTAAAGGATTTCATAACTCAATTTCTTTTCATTTGGTTATATTACTTATTCATTGTCTTTGATATTATAATATTTAATTTTAATTATTTTTAATTATTTTTTGACTTATTTACAATAATTTTATGTGTGTTTACATTTTATAAACATAATTAATTCATTTATTAATTCTCACTTCAATGGTATTGTCTTTGTTATAGATTTCATCCCAATTTTAACTCCAATAAGGCATATTTGGTATTATAAACCTATTTATTTTTAGGGCATGTATCTACTACCCATTTGATATTATATATAATTAATCACTTAGTATTCATGATATTTAATCATTTATTTGAATTTATCTCTTTCATGGGGGGTTATGATTCAATAGTTCCCAAAGTGTTAAGGTTTTATGATCCAATCAAATTTTAATTAGGGTTATTTATTCTTGAATCTCCATTAAAGTAATTTATTTTATCATAATGTAATAAACCCCTTAAATTTATCTTCATATATTTATTCATGTAATTTCCATGAAATAGTATCTTTTACACTCTTTAGTACATAATGTGATTGATAAAATGTTTTTAAGAAAAATTCAAATGTACTTCTCACATTGGATGAAATTTATTTTTCTTAAAAATCAATTTTTTATAAAACAAATTCATGAATGTTTTTAATATACACCTATAATTGATTAACATAATTTTTACCCATGATTGGATTCTAAAAAATTATTTAAAAGGAATATTCCTGTCATTTTCCAATATAGGTTCTTTTTTACTTTTATTATAAAAATATGAAAGGATCTTGGTTTTAGCGTACTCTGTATGAATGGAACTCTCTCGTGATCATGACCACAAATTTATTTGAATCTTACTTCTAAATATTCCATTATTATTTTTAAAGAAAATTTTTTCCTTAATATTCTATAAATGTTTTTTTAATGTTATTTTCCAATTATAAAATAAATTTTCCTCAAAAATGTTTTATGGTTTATTATGGTATTTCTATTCTTAAATGAAAAAAGTATTTCATTTTACTTATACTCTACTTGGTATATGTTGTGATGTTACCATCGTTATTATTTCTATAGAAGGAATATGATTAGTTTAACTAAATAATGTACTGGAATTCAATTTATTGATAAATTTACTAGAAATTAACATTCCATTGAAAAAATTAACTTTCCTATTATCTTTATGAATTACATATCCCTGAAATAACCAAATTATTTATCGTGGATATTCTTATTTTCTAAACCATATAACATGTCTACAAAAAAAATTACATTTAAAATTATTTGATTGACTATGGTAATATTGATTTCTTTATTCTTTATTCGATATAGACATTTATTAATAATTCATATTGGTCACGAATTAAATTGGTCATTCAATATACAAGGAATGTTTTGGACATATAGTGATGGGTGGGAATTAGAATTATATATTCATTAGAAACATCAATAGTTGTCCAGATACAAATCAATAATTTGGATTTAGATTTGTATTTACCCATAGTTTTAAACTATATTGTTGAAAGGTCTTGATGTTATAGATATCATGATGTCTGAAAACATGATTTCCAATATTAAAATATTTCTTCATTGATAATTCAATTATTATTACCAATTAGATTAATGTATTGATATTATCCATGTTTTAGCTTCTATATCATGTCATTATTTATATTTAATAATTATATCATCATTTATTCCTACCATATTATTCATTGGGATAATGTTATTGATTAAATGTAATGGGTTTCAGTTATTTATCTTACCATACTAATTATGATTTATGGATTTATGATTGTTTCCGTTGTACGTAACACTTATTGGGAATCTGTGATCACCCATTATTTATTATCCTTTCCCTAACATATGACGTAGGAATCTTTAAATGACTTCAAGGATGTATAATATTTTCTTTCACTTCATTTTAATTTGTGTTTTCAAATATATTAATATATTCATGTATAAATATGGTTTATCAAGAATACTAAATTGTTTGTTCATTTGGGATTTAATTTATTATATCCTATGTTAATGTAAAAAAGTAACAACCATATCTAGTCTATTAGTGTTATGTAATTTACATATTTCATTTCTGAACAGTATTAGGTCACCAACATATACTATCAAGAAAATTATTATCCTCCCACTAAAACACTTATAGATATAAGGTTCATATTCTCTCTTTTTGAAATCAAATTTCAGCATGGATTCATCAAATTAAATGTTTCATGAACTAGATTCTTTATTAAATTCATAAATGGATCTATGAAACATTGATACCTTATTGAAATTATCAAGAGTCACACACACTTCTGGTTATGTAGTATAGACATCTTTTTGATACTTATCATTGAGTAAATCCATTTTTATACTTAACTACCAAATATTATAGTCATGGTAAGCTACTATGGAATGTATAATTCTAAAATATTTCATAATTGAAAATAGACAAAATGATTAATCATACTCTTGGATTTGATGTTATTTAAACCCTTTGGAAACCATCCATATCTTGTAGTTACTGAATTATTCACATATGTATATTTTCTTATTAAATACCCATTTTGAACCAATAAGATTCTCGTCCTATGAAGGATCTACCAAAATCCGATAATTCCTTTTGAATAGAGAATCCATTTCAAAATTAATTTCCTCTTTCCATTTGTAAATATTTGTACAATTTACTTCTACTTTATATGATATAGAATCATTATTATCAATTACATGTGATTTTTTATCTTTTATTACTGTAAAAAACATAAATTTCAGGTTCTATAACCTCTCTTGTTCTTCCTCATGGTACTTATGTCATTATAATTTCCTCTTTAATAAGGCCTTCTATAATAAATTCATATATCAACTCATGTGTATCTTGATCCATGAATTCATCAAATTTTATCTAGATCCAACTATCTCTTTTATAGATGTGCAGCCTTTTAAAAAATATGGGATTTCTATTAACTATAACTTTCTTATATGAGGGTTTTTATAGGTAATATCCTTTATTTTCTTTAGGATATACTATAATGATACGCATATTGCATCAGGGAGAATGTTTATTTAAAAAAAATCCTTGAAAAATGTTTTCCAACCCCATTCTTGTATATGTGACAAAACATGGTTACTTTCCTACCAAATTTTATTTGGAATACCATTTTCCAATTTATTTATCACTCGGATTGGTATGTGTTTCAATCTATAAAATGTGTATCCCAAAATGGATAGTGGAAGAATTTCATAACTCATCTCTAATCTCACTAATTCCTAGAAATATGTTATTCTTATTTTCACTTACATCAGTCCTTTGGGGTGAATAAAGAGGAATGAGTTGAGATAGAATACTAAAATCTCATAGATAATAAACTAACACAAGCCTAAGATATTATGTAAGATGGTATGATAAAAGATTAATTATTTTTTTACCATTTTTATTCTACAATTCATTATATATTTCCTTGAGTTTTTCAAATGAATCTGAATTATACCACATTAATTATACATGTATATATCTACTAAACTCATTAGAAAAAGTTATGATTTATGAGTATAAACCAATTATTTCAACTAGAAAAGTACACAATCATCAGTAAAAACTAATTCAGGAAACTTTGTGGCCCTTTCACCTTTTTAGCTAAATATATATTTATAAATTTTTCTTTTTAAAAAACAATTACATATTCCAAGTGATTTTACTGAAAAAGAGTCTACATATCCATCTTGTTATAATTGTTCATGATATTTTTATTTTCATGACCTATGTATAGATTCCTTATTTAATAATGATAAGAGTCATGAAAAATATATTTTTTATCAATTTCAATTACTTGGTTTGTGAAATACAACACATAAAGATTGTTTCTATAAAGATATTTACCATAACATTTCCTATTTTTTTAAAATGGCCACAATTATTTATAAATATTAATATAAGTCCATATGTGTCAAGACTAGGCAGAGAAATAATATTTCTGGTAAATGAAGGAATATAATAATTGATCCATAGTAACAATATTATTCTATAAAATAATGTTATGTGGTAGCCTCCAATGGATACCATAGTGAGTCTAGATTTATTTTTGGATTGTATATACACCTCACCTCATATAACTCTTATAAATCTACATGGTTCCCATAATTTGATAAATATGTGAGAACCATAATTTTTATCCACTACCCAATGTTTAGAAATAGATAGATTACATTTGATAACAAATACTCATAAATATTTCCCTTGCATGTTTTTTGGGTTTCAATTCTTATTCCATTGACCCTTACTTCTAGTTTTATAATATAAGACATCTTGTTCCCTTAGTCTCCCCATGAACTTCCTTCTCTTGTATGGTAATTTCAATGAATTACTAGTGTTAGTGTGAATCTTGGTTCTTTTTGTTTTTCCCTTTATCATTTTCACCAAAATATTGACAGATTTTCTCTATTTAGGTCCTTATCAACCTAGTGGAACATAGTAAGGAGATCTCGGAGAAACTTCTCTATTTTGTTCATATTTAAATTTAAAATAATGATAAATAAGATCTCAGATTGTAAGGTAATAATGATATTGGTTCAAAATACAATAATCATTTTTAATATTATACTTTCTAGAAACTCAATGATTCCAATAATTTTGACTATATGAGTCCCAATTGATGCACTGTATACTTTTTTCCTAATAAATAATTCCTTGGAGATCTCAAAGTACATATATTTAGCTCTATCCTAATAAATATCATAGAGATTCTTGATCATGCTATAAATATATATTCTCTCATGAGATTACATGGTTTCATCAGACATAGATGAAAACATCAAACACTATACATCTGTAAAATAATCCAATTGTCTTTCATAGATAGTGATATCTTCATCACTCACCTCCTTATAAATAAAATCTGTAATTAGGGTTTCCGGAATGTAAAGCTTCCATTCATAGTGTGGAATAACGAATAAGCACCTATACTATTCATGGATGTTAATTCTAGTAAAGTGATTTTATGTCTCCAAAACTGATCATAGGGATAATATGGTTTATAGAATTTCAATTTTACTACAATAGTATAAAATTAGAAATAATTACTTTATCATGATTACAAAATATGTGGGATGAAATAATTTATTTTCATAAGTCACCTAATATTTTACCCAGTCCCAATATTCATCACCTTTGGACATAGATTTCTATTTTGTGTGGAAATTATAGTGTAAATGATCTATATTTCTATTCTCATAACCCATACAATGGCTATAAAAATCATAATAATATTTTAAGTAAGTGGTATTTCCAAATTTAAACTTGAAAATCCTCCATATATTTAGTGGACTCTACAATCTTGAATTTTTAACTCATATGCCCTAAACACATACATCTAAATTTTTATTGAATAGACTATGGACATTACACTCAATAAAATTTTTTTAACTCGAACAATCATTTTTTTAGGCTCTACATCATTTAAAATTTTCCTTGACTATAGCATGACAAACACTTTATGTATGGTTCTATCTTAACTCAAAAAATATTAGGCTTAATTTTAATTAATATTTTATTGATAGATTTTTTTTATTATATATAAACATATATTGTTACTATTATGTGTATTTTTTATAATTAATTAACCATGTCTTTTATAAAATCAAATTTCTCATAGAAAAATTAATATTAATTTCATATTTCATGTTTATTAATTCATTGATTTATATGATCCTGATAACGCATCAAAATATTTCACTATGCATTCAGTAAGAAATAAAATAAATAAAATTAACTTTATTAAGAGATTTAAAATGGTTCCTTTATTGAGTGGAAAATAAATAAATCTATAACCCTGGGAGAATAAATTTAGTGACCTAGTCTTGGCTATATTTTCCACATTCCACTAATAACATTTGTAACGTCTTGGTTTATTTCATCTTAGCTCAGGTCATAAAACGCCTCCTCTATTTGGATATCCATCCTTTAAATATATTTACTCACACACATGTGAGGTGAACCATTGGAATGGTTATAGGGTTTACATAAAATAATTCATAGACTTGAAATTCCTACATAATAGAGTTGGGAGGGTTGACATGAAGGGAATAATATAAATTTAATAATAATAATAATAACCCATGGAATTAATCAAATGGAAATACAACACAAAAATTAGTCAGTCAAGCTCATGATCATTCACATACATGAAACAAATACACATTTAAAACAATGAGCTAGCATTCATTTCAATTGTTATTTATTAAGATAAATTAGCTGAATTTATTATATTTTTAATTCATTATTTCATTTATATTATGTCTCTCTAAATATTCCTAGATATTCTCAGCCACGTGAATTTTAAGAAAATTAAATTAAATTAATTTTATTTAATAGTAGATAAATGCACAATAATTACTAGGACGAAACATGGAGTGTATATTTCTATCTTCCTTATATGGTACTTGTTATTAAAAGAAAACTCATAAGTCATTTATCATGCATGGTTTTTCATATAATTACCTAGTGTGAACTATAAATAAATTACATAGAAACAAGTGTAAAATTATACAGTGTGTACTGATTTTAATGCATGTAGAGTACACAATGTGTAAAGACCATACACAATGTGTAGTTCTAATTTTTATATGGATATTAATTAGGAATTTAATATTTTATAAAACTAGCTGCATAGTGTTATCATTCTATAAATGAAACATGGAAATTTGTTTATTAAGTTAAATGATATAATTAAATAATTTTCCCTTTCTATGTAAATAGGTATGGGATACCTGGAATATATAATTCAACTACACATTTTGTATTTCACTTTATTGTATGTCTAAAATACACACCTAGTAATGGGTTTTGTATTTTTTTCATGGACATTTATGAGGAACACGATGAGTAAAATCAAGCTACACATCATGTACCCTCTATATTTCAAAGATTTTGGTCCTATGTGGAATGTAATAAATATATGCCACATTTTTTACCATGTATTTTTATCTACAAAAAATCTACGTGACATTTATGACTGCTACACACTATTTAGTACAAAAATTTATGTTTCGGACTAGTCTAGTTAACAAATAGTTTGTAATGGCTCTGAATTCCATTTTATTTGAAAAATACATTTAAATTAATTCGAGGATCATCCTGTTGTAAAGAACCATGATAAATATCATGTACCTTTGAGCTACCTGTCATGTAGTTCCATATTATCTAGGTAGAATACTCTACAACTCTGGATGGGTTATTTAGATGTTATTTTTCTATTTCCAACCTATTCCGGATCATATAAAAATTAATAAAGAATAAATATCAACATTAAAATTAAATTAAAAAAACAGAAATGATAAAAAAATATAAAAAGGGTAAATAAATCAATATTTAATAAATAATTATAAATTTTTATGTGACTCCTTTGATATAGATTAAAGGTTTTGGGTGCAGTGGAAGTAGGTTGATCACATTCCTAATGATAAGTTTTCATTGAATCCAATGAATAAATCATAGGAACATGATGAAGACTGAAATTTCTCATATTAATATTAAAAGAACCATAATGAAAGTAACATATAACTCAAGATTAGATCATTTCATGTTAAATTTATAAAACATTTAATAGAAAAATTACTTCAACCTTGACATTATTTTCTCGAAGAAGATTTCAATTGAATGAAATTCTATTCAAGTTATAACATCATAACATCAAGAGTATCCAAAGTATAATCCCTCTAGTGGTGATCCACATGTGCTACCTTGATGTTTAAGTATTGTTGATGGTACTTTAGATGTTATAATGGTGGTACTAATTAGTTTTCATCACTTACATTGATCACCATATAATCCATAAAGATGAAATTATTGATTCTTAATCCCTCATTCTTGATCGGGGGATCAATTTGGAAGAAATTATATCAATCTTGAGAGAAAACCCTATAAAAGTTATTTGTTAGGAGAAAATTATCTTCAGAGGATAATGTTTTTCACAATGAATGACTCCCACAATTTTCATCAGACCCAAGGAAATAATATAAATAGTTATTTATAGAGTTCACCTATGGAAGAACTAATTGCACAAAGACCCTTAAAAATTCTCATAATACAAATAAAACCCAATCTCTATTATTATTATTATTATTATTATTATCATTTCCTTAATGTATATATGTCTCATTTATAAAATAAATATTATTCCTCAAATAAATAAATATTTATTTATTTAAATGATATTTAATATATAATTCCCACTAAACTCACGATATTGGTCGGCATTTCCTCCTCGGTTTTTACCAAACCTAAAATAATAAAAATTATTCATATGATAAATAAATATATATTTTAAATATTAATTATCTTGAGAATAAATATTCATTTAATATAATTCCCATAAAAAATGGTGATCAGATATATTTGATCAATAACCCTCAAATAAATATTATTCTCTAGTCTGGAGAATAATATTTATTCCAAATAATTAAATTCAAATAGAATTTAATATACATCAAAAGAAACACTAAGTGTGATATTCTCTAGGACTCATCCTCATCGGCATTAATAAGGTTTACTTAAAGTCCAATATCCATATCTAGAAACACATAACGGTACCCAATAAGAAGTATTTAATGTTGCAATGTCCAAAGAAATATATGAACACACACTGTGAAATATAATCCCATTTTATCAATATCTCATCAATCAAGTTTCATACTCATGACATAAACCTATATTATTTGAACATATTTCTTTAATTTCTTGAAATGAACCCATCCATACACCATATACATGGAATTTAATTTGATAGTTTCATTTCAATCAAAGCGATGAGATATCAACTTCCAAAAATGGAAGGGAAAACTCTTTTCTCGACATATTAGTTGATAATATATCACTCGTGATATACCCTATGTACACAACTTCACCATGACCATATGACATAATGGTTAATGAAAATACATCTAATTATTTCACTCATGATATTCATAAATAATAATCTTAATGTATGAGGATCATTCCACCAATTCAAATATAGAAATATCTAATGACTCGTAACATGCGTAATTAATTATAGAAGGTATATCCTAATAATCATCTATATTGGAGATTATTTTTTTCAAACATTAGGATATAAAGTCACATATTCATATGAGTACCCACACTTGATAATCTACATCATTTTTATCCTGTTAGATGACACTATTTGGAAATGAGATATATAGTTTAATAAAATCATCTTTTCATTTCAAGGTTCTCATAATAGTAAGGAGCTACTTTAACCTTTTCAATGTGATAGATACTCGGTGAAATTATATCATTAAAGTTATTTATAACAAAAAAAAGTACATGATAGTATATTTTTTATATTTAAGTCTATTAATAAATATGCAATCTAAAGATTAATATAGTTGGCTATAGCGCACCAACTCTAACACCTTCTATAGTCCACACCAAAAGTGCATTGTAAAATTGAAATCCCAATTAAAAATGATGCTCATTGGAATCTCAAAGAAACATAGTATCTCAAAAACATATAATTTTTCAAGATCAATGATAGAATATGTCTATTGGATCAGTAAAAAAGGTGATACCTTCCTCAATAAGTCCATAATAACCTATATTTCATTACTGGTATGAGATGACCTCGACAATAATATCATGAAATCCTTGATCACATCATCCAACTCCCACTTAGAAATGGTAATTGATTAAAGAAGATATATGGGTCACTGATGTAAGGACTTCACCTATTGATAGGTGAAGCATCATAAAGCAAAACCCTCTATGACTATATTTATCCCAGGCCTTGAATATCACCAACATATGTCCTGATGCATCATGTCAAGCCCCAGGTGAACAACCCATATCAAGGCATATAAATACAACATTAGCGCTTTTTGTGTGCTCTGAGGGACTAATACACAACACCCTACATAAAGAAACTCATTTGAATCCAGGGAAAAATCAAGTGGTGCATCCCCACAATATATATATTTTCCCTCAACAACAAGAAATCAATGTCAAATATCACACTCTAATTCACTCTCTCAAGTGAGGGTGTAATACTTATGTTCACCTGGGTCACTCTACCTTGATACTCCTAAAAATCAAGGTGTGACTTGATGAAAAGTATTATCACATATCACTCACGAGTAATCAATACATCATCCATGTAATTCCACTTCCCAAGGGTATATTCCATCTCAAAATGAAAATACTATAGGTACTTGACCCACATCATCTACTCAAGGTGTAGGTCCCTCTATAAGAATATTTACCTGAGTCTATTGTGGTTTTTATATTCCATGAACCTCTCACCCAAAATATAGAAATGCCAATATCTTAGGTATGGTCAGTATTAGTACAATCTTGAACTTCACTCCCATGTATAGAAGAATTAACCTAATATTGGAACTTAAAGCATCATAGCACAATATATACTACTAAAATAGCTCATGTATGGTAAGAATCATCACAAACATCAGTCTCCCTTTTAGATCCTGAATTGATCTATCATAAGATTCTGACCACATGAACTTCACTACCTTTTATTTAGGCCCATCATCAATAATTTTAAATAGGATAATTCATGTATAAACCTCCTATGGTAAATTTAAATTCAATAAAAAATTGGAATATTAAATAAATTCATGGTACACTACTAAGAAACCATACCCTTGACCATATTTGGGGGCATTGGTATTCCCACCTTAGAAATAAAATTCCCCAAGAAGTGCACCTTACTATTCTTGAACTACGAAATTGATTAAATGACATACAAGAAATCTTCTCGAAGTGTACTTAGAACAATATCTAGATTTTGAACATGGTTCTCCCAAGACAGGGAGTACACCATGGTGTATTTGATTAATATAATAGTAAAAAAGACCAAATATATATCTATGAAAAGTGTTATTAATCCTAGCCATTTAAGAGCCTTATCCCCACACTTGGATATCTAATGCTAGAATTAGAAACATTACATATTATTTGATACCAACTAAGGAGAACCAATAATCACATACATAAGTATTAAATCATTTTACCTAAATATTCATCACAAATAATAATAATTTTCACCCTATAACCAATAAGTGTTGGGTTATTGGAATTTATATAGTTTCATTAGACATAATTTTATAGATTGAGATCATTAGATGTAGATCGTTGAAGAGACAAGACAAAAAAATTCAGTTTTTGTGTTCCGGAACATTTGGAAAGAATTTTTTCACTAGATAGAACTTCCCTCGAATATTGTGCATCAGAAAGAGTTGAGAAGACATATAGTCATCAGACTAAGTTTTTCCATGATAATTTTTTGATAATCATATGGATATCATCATATGACACACTCACAGTTGATGGTCGATGAGACATATGACTCTTTTTATAGGCTATTTTATGGTTACATGTTATTAATGGTTTCCTTGGGTGTTGATATAATGTATCAGTAGTAACTTAGTTCAATGGTAGTTATTCCAAAAACCATGATGGTTGGTGGAACTTCTTTACCAGATAGAGATATCTATAAATTGGTTTTGGTGGTCCAACTCTAGAAATATAACTATATGGATGAATAGTGGGTGTTTCATAATTAATTTTCTATGACCCAATATTGGAGAAGAAGTGGGTGTGAGTTTTTTAATTTCTCCTATCTCCTAAAATGAACATGTTTATAGTGCTCTCCCGTTGATTTAATACTTTTTCTGAACCACATAATTCTAGTTTTTTCATTTCTTTTGTTTCATTTCTGTGATGTATGATCATGTTGTTTTGTGTGATGGTTAGGATCATTCTTATCCTAGTTCCGGTGCACATAACTCAGTAATTAGGGTTTATTGAACAAACTCTCTATCTGATAACACTATGGAGAATTTCCATTATGTTGGCCGGAGTGATCATACGGATGTCTCTACCTAGTGGAAATTGCCTTTCTAGGTTTTTATATTGCACAGAATGGATGGTGAAAGTGTTTTCTCACTTGGGTGGTTTCTTTCCACATATATTCTTAACAATTTTTATCAAATTTTCATTGGTTGGTTATACTACTCTCGCAATAATCAGAATAATTTTCTCCACTTTCCTAGAATGTTTGCTATTTCAGTTGGATAGCATTTATTAGAGTAATGAATTCAAAGGAAGGAAAATATTGTATTGATAATTTAAATGGAATAAATATTGAATTTTGGTTCATTAATATGGAATATCGTTTGATACAAAAAGATCTTGATTCTCATTTCTATAATAAGTTTACTAAAAAATGAACAAAGATTAGTTGTGGAAGTTGGATAGGAAAGCATTGCACTTAAGAATGATGTCTCTTTCATCAAATGTTTTGTTTAAAATTTGAGAGAATAATTCTACTATATAAGTTATGAAATAAATAGATGAAATCTATGATAATCCAACATCTCTTAGTAAAGTTTTCATAATGTGTATATTTTTCAAAATATTTTTTTCCGATGGTAGTCATTTTTTTGAATATGTCATTGAATTAAATATGATCTTAGAGAAGATCTGATCTATAAATGTAAAATATAGGGATGATTTTTCGGATTCTATTCATCTTTCCTCTCTTTTAGATATCTAGAATCTCATGGTGATAGTAGTGAGGAAATCCAGTGGGAGTGTGGATCCTATGTTTCATGATATTAGAAACTCGACATTGAATGAGAAGTTAAAGAAGAATGATGTTCAGAATCCATCTAAAAGTTCTCTCAAAATTATTTAATGAGGATGGTCATTTCATTTAAAAAACTATCATATGAAGAAATATTTAAAGGATATTTCCCAGAAAATAGTCTGGGATAAATCAATCGGTCCAGGTCCTACATGTTGGATTTGTGGGGAAATAGGAAATATTATATAAATTTGATATAGGATTCCATATTAAGATAGAAAAAAGTAGGTCATCATAATGGATGAAGGGTCCAACTTGATACTGGGAATGATAATTCATGAAGATCCATGGTTTATTAACTTAGGTACATATTTTCATTACACTGGTGAGTGAGTGTTCATGGTTTATTATGTACCAAGAATCCTGGGAAATGTACAAGTATTGGATGAAGAAGCTTTGGATATAGTTGGGAAGGGTGATGTGAACATTGTAATTATAAGTGGATGTGTCTTGAAATAGAAAGATATTAGACATATTCTATGTTTATATAAGAACCTCATATCAGTGGTATGTCATGATGATGTAGGTTTTGGAATAAAATTTTCAAATGTATTTTAGAATATCGATAGAGGTTCCATGGTGATTACTCGTAGAGTAAGGAATGATACCTTTTACCATACTGGATG
The DNA here is from genome assembly GCA_963277665.1 of Viscum album. Lineage (NCBI taxonomy): Eukaryota > Viridiplantae > Streptophyta > Magnoliopsida > Santalales > Viscaceae > Viscum > Viscum album. Next base: position 1,754,052,893 of record OY728159.1, on the reverse strand, counting down.
GAGTGATGAATTTTTAGTTATCAGAATGACTTCATCAGATGGTCTGATAATGTAGAGATAAATTTTTGGTCACCTAAATTAGAAATATATTATGGTTCTAGTATTAAAGGGCATACTCAAAATTGATCACATGAAATTGGAAGTTGATATAGTAATATCATAGGATAATTAAAGAAACCTAGAGTTTTTAAATGGTAGTTATTTCCTAAATAAATGTTTTTTATGTTATATTATATAGTATTATAAACATACAACACATATTGAAATCAATAACACTTTATTTCATTAATGAAAATAATTACATTATCCCATAACTCAACCAAATAAAATTCATAACAATGCAATTCAACAAAAAATATAAAATAGAAAAACTATAATGGGAAAATATGTATCACCCCAATCTACTTGAATCATCCCCCCATGAACAACATAATCAAAAAATATAATATTATTAAACCAATCCAAATTATAGAAAAAAATATTGGACATTTATAATAATGGAAGTGAATATTGAATGAAAGAATGATCTGTTATTTATAGGAGGTAATATGGGCATTTGATTATTAATGTGACTATCGTAAAATTAATATTACAAGTGGGATAGAAACCTGACTTTTAGTAATAGTAACCTTGCAATTGCAATAGTATTTCAACCTCAAAATAATATTTATCATGAGTAATTTAAGTAAATATAAATATTATAATGACACAGAATAAATATGAGGATTAAAAACAAAAATAAAATATATTAATATTTTTAATAAACTTTATTTTATGTTATTTTATAAAAATCACAATTTTTTTAATAACCTATGTTATAAAATTATTTAGATAAAATGAAATATTTTTTTAAATAAACACGTAGAATTTTTCTAGGGGTTATTTTTTGGTAACATTATGAACTATTTAAATTTTTACATGAATTGTAAAAAAGGTATTGTTTTTAAAATATTGTATGTCTATGACATAATAACGATGCAATAATGACTTAATAAATACTAAATTTGTTATTATAGGCCCAAAAAATTAATAAGATAATTAGGTAATTTAAAAATAATAAACCTAATTTTCAGACCTAAATAATATTTTCAAGACACTAAAGTTAAAAATGTTCGCATAAAATAATAATTTTTCATTTATTACATTTTTATTTTAAATAACTTAATGAATTTAGTTTATAAGGTAGTTTGAAGACCTAGGACAATTATATTTTAATCATAAATGATTCATAGTCTCAAAAAATCTCTAATACATGGTTTTCCTAAATATAGTATTTTATTCGATGTTTTATTCTAAAAATACCAATTTACACAAGTATAAATAACCCCTATCCATTCTATTTGAAAAACACACATCCCTCACATAAAAATTCTAAAACTCTTTACAAATACTCTATCTTAGTCCCCATAGAATACATATGGATGTTCATGGGAAAACAAAATCCAATAATGTAGGTATTTTAGTGTCGTGTAAGACAAGAAACACAAAGAAAATTGTACGTTTTTGTCAACTCCTCTCTCATATTCCTCTTATCTTATCCTCTTTCCCAATTCATTTCAAAAACAAATCTTATAATATTAATTAAGAAATATTTTAACCTTACATTAATGTTGTTATCCTACAATAAAATTTTGTTATATATTATTAAAATTCTATACTTCTCTTTCTTCTGGATTAAAAAATGATATGTTAACTGATGGTTAACTATCCACAAAGACACTAAACTTATACCTCGATCCAAAAATTCTCAAATACCCCTTATATAATGGAATATGTTGAGTTAGAGAAATTAGATATAAAAAACATAAATAAATTTTTAGGAAAGGTATTATTTTTTATATTGTTTATCCTTGGGAGCACTTATTCTCTTTTTACAAAAGTAGGATGGATCAATGTGGTTATGCATTGATTATAGAGAACGTAATGATATCATAGTTAAGAAAAAATATCCTCTTCTAAAGAATATTGATTTATTTTACCAGCTTCATGGGGCTAAATTATTTTCCAATATTAACTTTTAATTAGGTTTTAATCAGTTAAGGGTGAAGAGATAAGTCATCCCAAAGACTTCCTTGTAAAAAATATATAGGAATTCGGATTTTTTATTATTCCCTTATTGATTAATGATCCTTACATATTTATGGTTTTTTTAATGGAGTATTTAAATATTACATAGATAAATTTTTGGTGGTATTTATTGATCATATTCTGATATATTCCAATATTTGTGGGGGTAATGGGGACTATCTAAGATCCATATTTCAAAATTTGAGGATGGATAAGCTATTTGGTAAATTTACCAAATGTAAATTCTGGTTAAAATAAGTTACATTATTTGGGAGTTTCCTAGAAAGTGATGGAATCTCACATTGTCCTTCTAATACAAGGTCATAGAGGAGTGTTCCCATATTACTACATGAAATTATATTCATAGTTTCCTTGGTCAAGCAAGATACTATAGAAGGTTTTTGAAGAACTATTCTTGGGTTTATAATCCATTAACAAAGTTAACTTGAAAGTGATTTATGTTTTTCTTGGATGAAGGAGTATGAATAATGTTTCCATGAACTAAATAAGAGGTCGGTCAGTGCACCAATGCTAACTTTACCTTCTAATGGTGAATTAATTTTCATTTATAATGATACATCTTTAAAATTACATGGACGTGAAGTCATATAGAATGAAATATTTTTTATGTACTCATCATGACAGTTACAGAGCTATGAATATAACTACACTACTTATGACCTAAATTTAGCTATAGTTATCTTTTCTCAAAGATATAGAGAAATTACCAATATGGTGAAATGTTATATATACATAGACCACCAAATTTTTAAGTATATATTCACACATAAAGAGATAAACAAGAATCAGTGATGATGGTTAGATTTAATAAAGGACTTTGATTTATCTGTTCACTACCATCCTAAAAGGGTGAATACGGTAGTTGAGGCCCTTAGTAGAAAATAATTTGTTTCTATGTCCATGGTGTAGATTTAGAAAGACCATATCTTGTTGGTTACAAAGAGGATAAACTTGGAAATAATAATGGACAGTAATATATAATATCTCTCATAATTATTTCCCAACTATTTGTCCAAGACATGATCAAGGAGGAATAAAGGGATGATCTTGAGCTTAAAAAGAAGGTAAAAGAAATTAAGGAGGGGATGATTCAAGAATTCCACATTGATGAAGATGTTTTAATTAAGTTTAGATCAATAATTTTTATGCCTTTATATCAAAAGATAAATAAACATATATTTTATAATGTACATTCCACATCTTTCTCCATCGATCCTAGAAGAACCAAAATGTAATGTGATCTTCAAGAGAACGTCTAGGGGAAAACATAAAGAATGATATTGTTAAGTATACCTCAGATTTATTATTATTTTAACAATTTAAAGATGATAAATATAATTCCAAGGGGATAATACAGCCATTATATATACCCACATCGATATGGGATAATATCTCTATGGACTTTGTTATTGGTATCTTTAAGATATCCAAAGGAAAAATGTGATATGGGTTCTGGTGGGTCGACTCAACATGACTAACCAATTCATAATTATTTAGAAATACTTATCGCTTGACCAAATTTCCATGATATATGTAATGGGAGTGGTGAGGCTGAATGGACTTGCACATTCCATTATTTTTATCATGATCCAAGGTTTACTTCTAATGTTTTTAGAATTCGTTAACATTATCTGATTACTGAATTTAATTTCTATAATGACTTATGTTTTTTTATTGATATTTTTTTTCCTAATAATTGTGTGTTATAAATAATTTTATATTCATACAAAACATGAAGGAACCATAAAAATATACTCTTATTAAAAAATATCATTATATTAGTTAACTACAAAACCAATTAAAATTCCAAACATTACAATATGAAGGAAATATAAAATATAAAATCTAAAATGGAAAAATATGGATCTCCCCAATCTAATAGAATCATAACCCCACAAAAAATTCAATAGAAATAAAAAAAATATTATCAAACCAATCAACATCATTAGAAAATGATAATATAACATTAAGTGTAATTGTAGTGAATTTTTATAGAAAGATTAATGTGGCATTATAAGGTATAAAGGGAAATATGAGCATTGGTAAATATAGCTGTTATTCTATTGTGACTATGGGGAAATATACCAATTTGTGATAATTTTATCATTATAATTAGTTTTAACAAGTAGTAATGTAAAAATATAACTAATTTAGAAAGGATAAATGATGGTCTTAACCAGAAGATTCAAGTCAGTTGAAGCCCAATTTTCAAAACATGGGGACAGAGTAGAATCACTAGGGTTCATACTTGATTAATCCCAATAAAATCATTAACAAGTAAATATGTAATAACATATCTTATGGGATAAGTTCATGTTTGTGTAGATTACCACTTGGTCGATGCTAGCTAAGCTACCCTATAAAACTAGCACCATCACACACCTTACCCTAGGGCATAATAATGGGTTACATGTCTATCCCTATGTTTATTAATGAAAATTTTAAATTTTAAACATAAAATGTTTATTCTCTAAATTCCATTTTGAGGATAGTTTTTCATAATAAAATATATGTTTTATTGAGACAAATTTGAGGAATTGATTTTTGGACGCGAATAAAACATAATTGTAATTTTTTTATAAATGAAATAAATTTTTTTACAATGGTATTCTGAATAATATTTGGTTTAATTTAATATTATCTTAAAACACTGTTATTTAAATATAAATTATAAAATAATTTTATAATGTCCTAAATTTTTTTTAAAAGTGTCTTAAATTTGATTGTGTCCTAAAAACTACAATTTTTTAATACATAAGTAATTTTATATTAAAAAGTTAAATTTCACATATTTGTAGAGTTATTGTGATAAAATAAAAATTATATTTTAAATCATCATGTAAAAATTAGGTTATAGTAAAATTATGAGTCTTTTCTAAAATACATTTTTTCATGAATAGTAAAAATATAGTTTTGATTTTTTTCGTAGATTTATGACTTAATACTTATTTCCTAGTGATTTAATAACTAATTAAACACATTAAACGAACTAAAAAATGTTATATTATTAATATTAATTGTTTTAATGTTTTTTAATCAGTCTCCAAACCTATAAGTGACATTAAAAAGTCTAAAAAATAAAATTTGATTTTAAAAAGAAATATTTGGTTGAAAATTTACCTTTCCATGTCCAAAGAGGTATTAAAAATGATGTATGGTTCTAGTTGATAAAAATATTATAATGTTTGCCTCAAATTTCCAAATACCTATGCAAAAAACATGGGTAATCCAGTGGTTTATTATTTTCCACAACTAAGATTTCAAAGACCAATATTTGGAAATTATTAAACAAGTCAACAAATTTTGCTATAAATACCCACCCATTTCACCATTATCATTCAATAATAATATATCCGCCATGAATTTATAGTGATTCTTCCTCTCATGGATCCCCCAAGCTACCAATGTTCCATTCTACTAGATTTAGGGGTAACTCTTCAAGTTAAGGGAAATATTCACTTTTCTTTTCCATTCAAGTTCCCATTTAGTAAGTACGTATTATAATTAATAAAATAAGTTATTTACGACCACTATATATTATACCATTAGTAAAATACTTGTATTTATTCAATGGGGGAATTTTTTTTCCATCATTTTACCTTTTTCTAAAAAACACATTTTCTAATTGTCATGCTGTCAAATTTACTTCTCAAATTTCACTCTTTTACTTGAGAAATTAACATTTCTTTGCAAATAACCAAACCTCTTCTGATTCCAAGGGTATTTAACTAGTTTATAAATGATTTATTATTTCATTTATTTACATATATTAAACTCGCACTTGATTATTTGGTTGAAAATGACATAATGATCATGTATTTAATCACTTTTATATTCCATGACTTTGATAACAAACCCATTATTTATTCCCCATGGGTTATTTGTGAAATTATTTATTATGATATATGTGGATTCATTTTATTAATACATATGAATGTTTCACCCTTATATCACTCTACTGAATTGGGTAAATAATTTAATATCTAAATATAACGTGTTAGAAGATAAATTGTTGAATAACCTTGGTAATTTTCATTAATGAAAATTTTGTGATAAACCATGGTGATATGCTTAATATTCGCTCATTTAAATTTTGTATCCATATTTCCATCTTATGATTCATATTCTTATTATTATTATATTAATTTTATTTATTCTTTATTGTTATTCCTAATGTTTTTATTGATATGTCTTGTAGAGACCCAAAGCTTTACGTACATAGACATTACATTACTTTTGCGGAATACTTAGTAAATAACAAAAACAGACACACAAGGACTGTAATAGTTTAGTGTCTTTGGAAACATTGAATGTAATCTTCTAATCGTGGTGAAATATCTTCAACATCTCCCATAAAGATCTTCCCCTTTTTTCTTACCTAAAACCTTTCTTTATATCCTGGGGAAAAGAAAACATAAAAAGGGTGAGCTCAAATGCTCAGTAAGGGTAAGCATGGAGAAAATAAAACAAACCATATACATTTGAATATAAAAACATGAACATAATGTTTAAACATAGAAATCTTTATAAATGACATAAAACATGGCAGTACGTAAGGCATAGATCAAAATAAAACATCAATAATGATAATATAGCATGTAAATAAAACTTTTAATTGTGGAAAAATATTAAGAACATGATATGATTTCCATAGTAGCCAAGGAATTTCTACCAAGACCATCTTAGTGGACAAAGTCCCTTTCGGAATCGAGTTCACTCCTCATTCCAGTCTTGTATTACTGAACCGGATTAACTTACCATTCCAGCCATGTCTATCTCATGAGATATAAATCTTTACCCAATGCATTGGAGGGAGATATAGGTCCCATCCATCTCATAATGAAATCATTCTTACTTGTGCCACAAAATAAACATACATCATTCATAGTAACCCAATAAATAAAATGAGTTTCATAAACATCATCCCATCATCACATAATCCATATAAATGAAATGGATATCTTTTCATAATAAGAAAAGTGAAACCATGTAAATCATATTATACGTGAAACATACACATATGAAATAATTTCATCTTAGATGGGAAATTGTTTTGATAAAACACTTGAAATGAATTCTTGAGAAAATATCATTTCTTCTTCAAAATCATTTTCTTTTCACAAAATGCCATGAACTTTTAAAAGAAAAGGGTTTTGTTGAAAATAATCATGCAAACTTGTAGCGTAAGCTTTATGAAAATGAGGCGTTATGAAACCGTAAAAATACATTCACTCCGTATAAGTTAAAAATAACATTCTTCTCATACTTTTGTCGGAAAAGTCAAAAAGTACCTTGTATGGTAAACAAAAGAAAGATTCCTTCCAAACCTTGTGGTAAAAGACAAAAAAGGGTAAAAATGAATTTAAACAAACATGGAAGAATAATAAAATTTTATGAAAACATTTTTTTTAAAACATGGACATGGATGACAAACATAACCCCAGTAAATACTTACGAATAAACAATCTCAGATAAGAATGAGATTGGAATAATTATCCCTTACCTTAGGTCCGATATGTCTCGTATGTATCTGAACGTCCTTTATAATGATTTAAATAATTTCATTGACTTATTACATAATTATATTCATTGTTATGATATCATATATGTTTCACTTATGACTTTATATTACCTGTTCTTTTGTAAGTTTCATGTTAAAGCAGCGTTTTGGGTAAAATCGTTTTATTTATCGTACATATTTGGACTTGTTGTTCTTGATATTATTACTTATATAGTGATTTAATTAATTCCATTATGTAAAATATGATTTATATTTAATATATATTCAGCATATACATATATATATGATAGATCGATAAATGGAATGAAGTACACCATTCATGGAGACGGTAGGTCGTATGTACGCATGAACGCTATTTTCGTTTACTTATTGAATTGAATGGAATTAAGTAGATTCCATACATATATATATACATAAATCCAATGTCATTATTATGTAATAAATTTCATGATTACTTATTATATATACTTTATAATCATTCATGAATGGTTAACATGGAGAATGAATCGCATCGCGTCGTGGAGACGATAGTCCGTACGTACGCACGAGCGATGATATCATTCCCATGATCGTGGAATTGTATTGAAGAGTATGTATAATATTTCAGAATAAATATCACATTACAATAATAATATATAGTTATTTATTTACACCATTATACCCATCCAAGTAGGGTGGTGGTGGAAAATAGATTACACCACGGCGTGGAGACGGTATTCTGTACGTACGCACGCGCGGTGATTTCATTTTCTGTAGGATGGATAGATGGTAAAATAGGGTTGTTTCATAATTATAACAACATATAAGTATATGAGTGATACGGATGTTCTTACTTCATAATAAAACAACTAAAGAAGAAGAATTAAATGAATAAATAAAGTTGAAATAATCGGTAACGGAAATTACCTCTTCTTTGAAGCGCCTCTTCTTAACCTCCTCTTAGGGAACTAAATATGGTCTTTGAAGAAGACCAGGACCTCTAGGATGTTTCTAGGGAAGTTTAAAAGAGAAATTGGCAGGGTTTGGCCAAGCATGAAGGCTCAAAATGGTGTGAGGAAGAGAGGGAGGAGGTGCCCCTTTATAAGGGAGGAGTGGGGCACCTTAGGAAATCTTAAAATATTATTTTATTATAAAGTCATATTCGGTTTTTAATAGCTCCAAATTGATTTATTTCGAAGCTAAGGTGGGTATGGGTCGAAAGTATCTCATCCAATAGAATTTAGACATTTTAGGTTTCTATTTTAACCTTATCATTTAGATTTAACTTTAAGTTAAATAATTTTACTTTTACCGTGTCTTCTTGTTTTCTTACACTATAAGGTTAATAAACATACTATAACAAGCCAAAATGACCCCAAGTTGTTTATTATTAATATATATATATCTTTATCTAAGTTATTTGGCCGAACCATATATTTGTTGGAATAAAATAACAATTAATAATATAATATTTGTTTTAAAAACTATATTATGTCAATTTTGACACTATTTGGTAATTGATTTTTTGTGAAAATCTTAACAGAATTATTAGTTCAAACAAAGTTAATTAAATCAATAATAACATGTCATATTAACCTATAAAATTAGTTGAATTTATAAAAACTCTCAAATGACATTTATTTGGGTATTTATAACATCAATTATGTCAATATTTCATTAATGAGATAATTACTACATCATCATTGTGTCATAAATAAATTAAATTATTTAATGTCTAAAATTATAAATAAAATAAAATTATGTATGAAATATTTTTATCTTTATAATTAATATTTATAGTCGAATATATCTTATGTATAGCCCCATATTAAAAATGTTTTAGTTATTAAACTATGATTTTAACTATTTTAACTATTCTTTAAATAAAATAATATTAAATGTCCTAATCTAATACAAGTGGGACTAAATGGTAAAATTTTATTCGTAAGATTTTTTTTGGTATAATTACACTTATACAATAGAATTAGGACATGTTTTGGTGTAATATTAATATTATTTTTACCCTTAATTACCATATTTACTTTTAACCGTGGTAAATAAAAGTAAAAAGTTTCTATTCACCAAAAATTATTTTCATCTCATTGAACCACATTTTAGTCCTTGATATTAACCGTGTCTCTTGTATTTTCTAAATTTAATTTACAAAAGTGGTAAAATTTCATTTAAATGAAAAAGTCAGGTTTTTAACTACCACTAAGTGGTTTCACTATTCCTTGAAAATTGATGTTTTTCATAAAAATACCAAAAATTCAGCCTAAGAATTATTGGATATTACGAATTAAAAATTGATGTCTATTTTTCCAAATTCAAAACATATATGTGTCATTAATTAATTTTAAAATCAATTCCCGTTATCAAAACAAATAGCGTGGTTTTAAGAAACAAAAACTATCAAAAGATTGATACTTGTTTATATCCAATTTCAAAGTGAAATTGATTCCAATGAACAAAATTGAATTAAATTGTAAAAATATATTCTAATTATACTTTAAAACTAATTAAAAAGATAATATAACCATCTATATTATTGCAATGAAAAAAGTTGTTTTTAATTAAAATATAGCATTTTTTACTATTCATTAAAATATGAAAGTTATCAGAATAATATGAAAAATTTATCCAAAGTAAATTTTTATATCATGTTTCCAAATAAGAATTTTATTTTGTTAAATTCAACTTATAGAAATGTCAAAAACAAGATTGAAGGTGGGTGTGCCATCAAAATGCGGGAAAACCGCAATTTTTTAAAAATACATATTTTACAAGAAATATTTATTTTGTTCTCATACCATATTCTAGAAAATGTGTAAGAGGAATAATAATGTTATAAAATTAAAAATTTAGTTATTACTATTCATAACATCTAGTCCATAATAATATTATAACAATATATCTTTGTTTAGTGAAACCCGGTATTGCGTACTACACACGCTATCGAGGTAGGTCGCGATTGCGTGTAATGCAAGCCAAGAATAGTGTTCCGTATACTGCAAGCTAATGCGGTGTTGCGTATAGTACAAGATAATATTGGTGTAGTGTATAATAGAAGATCAAAGAAATTAAAAAAAATATATCTCATAAAATCTCAGGGTGTTACATTCTACACCCCTTAAAATGAATTTCGTCCTTGAAATTTGTCGGGGTTATAAGTCGTTTACTATTCATAGAAACCCACACCGTAAAAAGGAATACTAAAACGTAATTTTAAAAACTAAAGTATGAAATGTAATGATTACCCAAAGTAACTCATCACTAGGTTTCCATATAGGAGAACATAGGTGAAAATATTGAAGAAAAATATAACCATCAAGCTCTGATGGAGAGTGATAGAGAACATGGATATGAAAAACTCATCAATCACAAAGCCATAAATTTTTGATAATCTAAGTTACCATTTGATTCATCATATATAAGAGCACTATGACAACATTTTTGGTTTTCAATATCATTTCCCTATTGTTGAAGAATTTTTGAATTAAAAGAAATACTTACTTGATTTTGGTACAATCTCACTGTTGTTCGTGATTTGAACAATTTCCACTTCATCTCTTAAGGAAATGTTGTTGAATTTTTTATTTGTGAAGTGTTAACAGATCATTTGATAGAATGACGGGTCATTCCTTCTGTTTCAAACAAAAGGTTAGAAAAAGTTATCAAATATACATAAGTCCATCTATGGTGAGGTTAATCATATACGATTCCAAAAATGAACTTATACTTCATATATCATATCGCTTAATAAAATAAAACTAGTTCCTACTAACCAGGGACTTCCTGTATGCTAGTGGTATGCAATAAAGGCCAGTCGCACATCAGTTGTGGGTTTGATTCCCACAGCCCTGTCCAATGTGATGGGTTGTCACTCATCCTGCAGGTTTTCCTTTTTCTAAAATTACCTCATTAAGACATTCCATCGATAATATCAAAAACTGTTCTATCCTTAAACTAACCTATGTTCAACATAATCCATTTCAAATCTTTAGGCTTATCCAAAATACTTTTGTCCAAGCTTATAGTATAAAGAAAACACTTACTAGAAATTTCATCTACCGAGCATGTGAATACCATCATTTATCCCCAATATATCTTGTTGATAACATTCCAATCATGTGAATAACTTAATCATGTATTCTCTTGAAAAAAATGAATACCCAATTAACCTTACTGAAAACATGAATGCTGTCAAAAGCTAACTCTTTCCACATACCAAAATCCAAAAATTTCTATATACTCAAACCATGATATCACTTTGACCTTATTTTAGTCTTGAGCTCATGATTACTATCATATTATTTTCTCCTTATTCCTTCATTATTCGCATTTCATCTGCTTTACAAAAATATTTCAATCACTTTTTCATGGTTACTAGTACCATATAATTATTGAAAACAAATACATAAATATTCCAAAATTCCACAATACCATAAATGAGATTCCATGATACTATTTTGAAATCCCATTACATAAACACTTAATCATTACACAACATCATTTTCATACTCAACATCACAAATAGTGATCGCATGAGACTTCCCTTTATCCTTTTCCTTAATAGGTTGCTCACGTTGATCATCATTAACCCGTGGATTAGGGCATTTATTATCATAATGCCCCATTTCCTTGCACTTGAAGCATTGAAGTGTTGGTGCAGAGTAATCCATAGTCATTTCTCTATTCACATCATTAGAAACCTTTTTCCCATTACATAGATAATCAACTGCTCGATGACCTTATTTTCCACACTTAAAATATTTTCTAGTGCCTTTTAGGGAATCTCCACCATTCTTATTTCCACACTTTGATCATAAAGAAACATTCATCTTCTTTTCACCATTGTTCTGAGATTTATCCTTGAAATCCATCTTTCATTTCTTGTCAAAACCATGAGATGGATATGTTACACCAACTTCTAGTTCTACCTTGATAGCACAACGCACAATTTTTTCATAGCTACTGAAGTCTTTTATAGCTAATTCCCTTCGAAGGCTTGGTTTTAAGCCACTGAAAAATCGATCAACTTTACTTTCAGGTTGGATGATAAAGCCAGATACATACCTTTCAAGTCTTGTAAAATTCGCTCCGTATATACCAACAGATTCATAATCCTTCTGCTTAAGCTCAAGAAACATCTTTTCCATCATTGTTCGAAGCATATGAGGGAAGTACTTACTGAAAAACATGTTCCTGAACTTGTCCCATTCCATGGACTCAATTTCATCTCTTTTCCTCATATTCTTGAGAATATTCCACCATTTATCAGCATCACCTCCCAAATGATATACTGCTAAGATGAATTTATCATGCTCAGAACATTTTAGAATTGAAAATATCTTTTCAGTGGTATTGATCCGTTGTTCAGCCACTAAGGGACCAGAAGACCTGCTGAATGAAGGTGTACGCTGCCTCATGAAGGATTCAACAGAATGTTTCTCCTTTCTCTACTCATTTTGAAGTCCAGAATGATTCATAGCTTGTGTAAGTATAGAAATGAGATTGTGCACTCCATCACCCATGACATTGGTTTGGTCAAGAGGACAATCATTGTATTGTCCATTACATTGATCAACATGGTTCCTTCAGGTTCCAGCCATCGTCTTAAACCCAAAAATAATAGTGTGAGAGGCAAATACCGTGCTAGGGAAAACAACATAATACAGGGGGAGTACATTCAATATCTAACATCTTAGGTTTAATTCTACAATCGTTAGCACAATTCTAGGACTATAACCTATACGTACACTTAAACTTAGGGACATCCCTAGAAATACCTTAGAAATATCTCTAGGGATTTCACTAAAGATTTCGCATCCTAGTTTCCAAAGGTTAACTAAACCTTTCCTCTGATACCAACTATAGTGACCCAAATCTTGACATACATGGACATTACATTACTTTTTCAAAATACTTTGTACATAACAAAAACAGACACACAAGGACACTAATAGTTTAGTGTATTTGGAAACTTGGAACGTAATCTTCTAATCGTGGTGAAAGATCTTCAACATCTCCCATAAAGATCTTCCCCTTTATTTCATACCTAAAACCTTTCTTTATATCCTGGGGAAAAGAAAACATAAAAAGGGTGAGCTCAATGCTCAGTAAGGTTAAGCATGGAGAAAATAAATCAAACAATATACATTTGAATATAAAATCATGAACATAATGTTTAAACATCGAAATCTTGAGCAATGACATAAAACATTGCAGTACGTAAGGCGTAGATCAAAATAGAACATCAATCATTATAAAATAGCTTGTAAATAAAATTTATAATTTTGGAAAAACCTTAAGTACATGATATGATTTCCATAGTATCCAAGGAATTTCTGCCAAGCCCATCTTAGTGGACAAAGTCCCTTTCTAAATCGAGTTCACTCCTCATTCTAGTCTTGTATTACTGAACCGGATTGACTTACCATTCCAGCCATGTTTATCTCATGAGATATAAATCTTTACCCAATGAATTGGAGGGAGATATAGGTCCCACCCATCTCATAATGAAATAATTCTTACTTGTGCCACAAAATAAACACACATCAATCATAATAACCCAATAAATAAAATGGGATTCATAAACATCATCCCATCATCACATAATCCATATAAAAGAAATGAATATCATTTCATAACAAGAAAAGTGAAACCATGTAAATCATATTATACTTGAAACATACACATATGAAATAATTTCATCTTATATGGAAAATGGTTTTGATAAAACACTTGAAATGGATTCTTGAGGAAAATATCCTTTCTTCTTCAAAATCATTTTCTTTTCACAAAATGCCATCCACTTTTAAAAGAAAATGGTTTTTTGGAAAATATTCATGCAAACTTGTAGAGGAAGATTTATTAAAATGAGGCATTATGAAACAATAAAAATCCATTCACACCGTATAAGTTAAAAATAACATTCTTCTTGTACATTTTTCGGAAAAGTCAAAAAGTCCCTCGTATGGTAAACAAAAGAAAGATTCCTTCCAAACCATGTGGTAAAATTCAAAAAAGGGTAAAAATGAAATTAAACATACATGTAAGAATAATAAAATTTTATGAAAACATTTTTTAGAAAACATGGACCTGGATGATAAACATAACCCCAGTAAATACTTACGAATAAACAATGTCGGATAAGAATGAGATTGGAATAATTATCCCTTACCTTAGGTCTGATATGCTTCATACGTATCCAAACCTCCTGGATAATGATTTAAATAATGTCATTTACTTATTAAAGAATCAAATTCAATGTTAAGATATCATATATGTTTCATTTATGACTATATATTACCTATTCTTTTGTAAGTTCCATGTTAAAGCAGTGTTTTCGGTAAAATCGTTTTATTTATCGTACATGTTTGGAATTTTTTTCTTGATATTATTAATTAAATCCTTATTTACTTAATTTAAGAATGTAAAATATGATTTATATGTAATATATATTCAGAATATACATATATATATGATAGATCGATAAATGGAATGAAATACATTGTTCATGGAGACGGTAGGTCGTATGTACGCATGAACGCTGTTTTCGTTTCCTTATTGAATAGAATGGAATTAAGTAGATGACATACATATATATATACATTAATCTAGTATAATTATTATGTCATATATTTCATGATTACTTATTATATATACTTTATAATCATTCATGAATGGTTTACATGGACAATGAATCTCAGCGCTTCGTAGAGATGGTAGTCTGTACGTACGCACAAGCGATGATATCATTAACATGATCGTGGAATTGTATTGAAGAGTATGTATAATATTGAAGAATAAATATCAAATTACAAAAATCATATATAGTTATTTATTTACACCATTATACCCATCCAAGTAGGGTGGTGGTGGAAAACAGATTACACCACGGCGTGGAGACGGTATTCTGTACGTACGCACACGCGGTGATCTCATTTTTTCGTAGCATGGATAGATGGTGAAAAAAGAGTTGTTTCATACATATAATAACATATAAGTATATTAGTGATACTGATTTTATTATTTCATAATGAAAAAACTAAAGAAGAATAAGTAAAAGAAGAAATAAATTTGAAAGAATCGGTAACGGACATTACCTCTTCTTTGAAACGCCTCTTCTTAACCTCCTCTTAGGGCACTAAATATGGTCTTTGAAGAGAACAAGGACCTCTGGGATGTATCTAGGAAAGTGTAGAAGAGAAATTGGTAGGGTTTGGCCGAGAATGAAGGCTCAAAGTATTGTGACGAAGAGAGGGAGGAGGTTCTCTTTTATAAGGGAGGAGTGGGGCACCTTAAGAAAACATAAAATATTATTTTATTATAAAGTCATATTCGGTTTTTAATAGATCCAAATTGATTTATTTCGAATCTAAGGTGGGGATGGGTCGAAATACTCTCATCTAATAGAATTTAGAGAAGTTTAGGTTTCTATTTTAACCGTATCATTTAGATTTAACTTTAAGATAAATAATTTTACTTTTACCGTATCTTCTTGTTTTCTTACACTATAAGGTTAATAAACTTACTATAACAAGCCAAACTAACCCCAAGATGTTTATTATTAATATATATATGACATTATGTAAGTAATTTGGCCAAACCATATATTTTTAGGAATAAAATAACAATTATTAATATAATATTGGTTTTAAAAACTATATTACGCCAAATTTTGACACTATTTGGTAATTGATTTTTGTGAAAATATTAACAGAATTATTAGTTCAAAAAAAGTTTATTAAATCAATAATAACATGTCATATTAAGCTATAAAATTAGTGTAATTTATAAAAATCATCAAATTACATTTATTTGGGTATTTATAACATCAATTATGTTAATATTTCATTAATGAGATAATTACTGCATCATCATTGTGTCATAAATAAATTAAATTATTTAATGCCTAAAAATTATATCTAAAATACCATTATGTAGAAAATAGTTTTATATTTCTAATGATTATTTATACTCTAATTTATATTATATATAACCCTATATTAAAAATGTATTAGTTATTAAACTTTGATTTTAACTGTTTTAACTATTCTTTAAATAAAATAATATTAAATTTCCTAATCAAATCCAAGTGGGCCAAAATGGTCAAATGTTATTCCTAATGTAGTTTTTTGTCTAATTACACTTATCCAATAGAATTAGAACATGTGTTGGGCTAATATTAATATCATTTTTACCCTTAATTACCATATTTACTTTTAACCGAGGTAAATAAAAGTAAAAAGTTACCATTCACCAAAAATTATTTTCATCTCATTGAACCACATTTTAGTCCTTGATATTATCCGTGTCTCTCGGATTTTCTAAATTCAATTTTCAGTAGTAAAATTTCATTTAAATGAAAATTTTGGTTTTTTAACTACCACTAAGTGGTTTCACTATTCATCGAAAATTGAAGTTTTTCAGAAAAATATGAAAAAATCAGCCAAATAATTATTTGATATTCCGAATTCAAAATTGATGTCTATTTTTTCAAATTCAAAAAATAGAAGTGGAATTAATTAACTTTAAAATTAATTCCCATTATCAAAACAAATAGCGTGTTTTTAAGAAACAAAAACTATCAAAAGATTGATACTTTTTTATATCCAATTTCAAAGTGAAATTGATTCCAATGAAAAAAATTGAATTAAATGGTAAAAATATATTCTAATTACACTTTAAAACCAATTAAAAAGATAATCTAACCATATAAATTATTTTTATGAAAAAATTATTTTTTAATTAAAATATAGCGTGTTTTTGCTATTCATTAAAATAAAAAAGTTATCTAAAATAATATGACAAATTTATCCAAAGTAAATTTTTATATGCTGATTCCAAATAAGAATTTTATTTTGTCAAATTGAACTTATAGACATGTCAAAATAGGATTTAAGGTGGGTGCACCATCAAAAGGCGGGAAAACCGCAATTTTTAAAAAATACATATTTTACAAGAAAAATTTATTTTGTTCTCATACCATATTCTAGAAAATGTGTAAGATGAATAATAATGTTATAAAATTAAAAATGTAGTTAATAATATTCATAACGGTTAGACCATAATAATATTATAACAATATATCGTTGTTTAGTGAAACCCGGTATTGCGTACTACACGTGCTATCGAGTTAGGTCGCGATTGAGTGTAATACAAGCCAAGAATAGTGTTGCGTATACTGCAAGCTAATGTGGTGGGGCATATAGTACAAGATAATCTTGGTGTATTGTGTAATACAAGATCAAAGAAATTAAAAATAATGTATCTCATAAAATCTTGGGGTGTCACATGTCTCGTGATCACATGTTATATGTCTCTCTTACTTATTACCTTACTAGGATTCATGCTCACCCCTTTCCTTTATGTATGCCTAGAAAATATGTAATGTAGTACAAGTAACCAAGGGTAAACCCATGAATGTTTATTTTATGTGTATTAAAATAATTTTTTATGTTTTTTTTAATTATAAAATTAATTTTCAATAAATTAAACTTTAAAAGATCATGGGTTTTTTCCATGTAAAGAAAAGTTTATGTAATAAAAAGATAGGGAACCGTAGTTAGTATCAGATCATGGCTTACTTATTTATGGAAATTATGAGTTGAAACATTACAATGAACCCTAGGGACAAGTATAAATATAGAAAAATATATTTGTATTTTGGTAAGTATTAACTAAGTGGTTTCTAAGAAAATACCTCATTGTCCAGAAACTACAAGTGGATGTGGATCTGGAAGAGATATACCTTGAGGTAACAACTGAACATAATGCATTGATCTAGACTCGATTGGAAACTAATGTGTGACAATGGGCCTTGCTTCACACTTGTTTTGACACTCCTCGGGGATATTTTTAGTTATTCATAGGAATTTTATGAACCATTGTAAAGGATACATAGAAAAATTAATTATTATTAGAGGATATTAATGAATAATATGTTTAGGTGTCATGATTTAGGAAAAAAAATCCCTTTCGAATTATAAGGTTCCTAAAAGTAACACATTTCTTACTAGGACTTTCTTCTGTTAAACATTGGCGAGAAATATAAGGATTCACATAAATGAATAGTGAAATGGATGATGCACTAACTGCCCTCTAATAGAAGCTGTAACAGGAAACTTCATTAGGATGATGAACCAAATAATTAGAGTTATGAATAATAATTTGAATCAAGTCAAGATAATATATTCTCTTCGAAGGGAAAATTTTTTTATTGAGTTATTCATGTATTAAGGACCAACTTCTTTCAGTGGATATACCAACACATTTATTTCTTAAAAATTTATTGCTTTTATAGAAATGATATTTTCTTTACTGTGATGTTCATATCTAGAGAAAGTCACCCTAGAAGTATACCACATAGAATGAGAAGCTGATCAATCGTGGACACTAATTACAAACAAAAATTCAAGGAGGGGTATTGATTCTATGGAGTGGGAAGTGCTCAGGTGAATCTTTCTTAGTAAATATTTACCTCATTAATTCAAAAAAATGAGATAGAATTATTATAGCTAAAGAATATGGAAAATGAATCATTGTGAATATATGATATTAACTTCACAAGACTTGATCGATACAACACTAGATTTGTTATTTATCCTAATGGAAAGGTTGATAGATTCTTTTGTAGACTGAGACCCCATCTGTAGAGGAACATAAGAAATCAAGACTGTGAAAGCTATGAGGAGATAATGTGCAGTGTTATGAAGGATGAGTTAGATTTTGTAGAGATATAATGGTCACAATGGTTTAATTACTACAAGATATTTAACTTTTTCCAATAGGGATATATCTATTGGTATAAGTACTTTTTTTGTTGGTAAAACGTTTTACCAACACATATATCCCAATCACTAAACTATCAGTAAAAACTATTTCACTAAATGGTTTCGTGACAGATTGAATAGTTCTATTACAATTATAATTATACCAACAGATAATATATATGTTGGTTAACCTATTGGGAAATAGATTCTTATGAAAAAAATTTATGTGGGTAATAATATTTCCCACATAAAATATCTATTTATAAATTACATTTGAATGAAAATTATAACTTTTTATCTCTATTAATATTTTATATTATATTTAATAATTTATAATTTATAATTCATTTATTTTAATTATTTAACCAAAAACAATTTACAGAAATGTTAAAACATAGAAACAAAAAATAATTATATTAATAATGAAATTTAATGCAAAATTAATCAACACAAAAATGTTGGATCCAACCTCGAACAAGATTATCACCCTCCCCCCACCCCAAAGTACCAGAGACTCATCCATGTCTAGGACCCACCCATCACCCCGTACCAGTGAGTCAGCTCCATCATCAATGACCCATCCATATGCCTCAGGACTAGCGAGCTGGATCCAGCTATACCACAATCTTTAGCGCAACCGCATCAGGGACCCATCCATGCCCCAGGATTAGTGAGCCAACTCTAGAACCAGTGAGCCAAATCTAGTAGATACAATACCATATATTTTAGCACCATGATCTTCACCACACACAACTAAAGAGCATACTAAAAATGATTCAAATCTGTAATTAGTGAGAAAAAAATTGAGTCAACACCAATGCCAGCAAGAAACCTCAAGTCACTGTTATTCCACACCCTTCAGCTCAAATATCTATATCACGAAAAACAAAAATGCATACACAAAAATTAGTTCAAAATATTTTCATGAATTGAAACAAAATTGAAAATAAATATAAGTATAAAAATTTATTTCCATACTGATCTTTTTTCTTCACCCCTATCAACATCTCAAGAACATGAGAAAAGTATAGAACTCTCACAAATTGGTAATCCAATATTAAATTAGGTAGAGCTAATGCATGATATTCAATGATTCAAAAAAACCAAACAAGGGAAATCTCATAACTAAGATTAAAACACAAAAACTCACATTTTTTCTCAAAATTTATATGCATGATGTCCGTCTCTTGGAATCCTTAAATAATGGCCTTTAATCTCACCTATAGTGGGGTGAAGATGATGCTAAAACTTATAGATTTATCTTTGAATACCAATTATGTAGGGTAAAAAGGATTATCATGCAGCTATGAAGAGTGGGATGGAAGCTACTGAAAATCATAATGTATTTATGGTTAATATTTTTTATGAAGTGGTAATATTAGAATAAGTAAAAATTCTATGACTCTAAACCAATAAAAATAAACTAATTCCAAAATGGATTCCTAAATTCTAGGAATTTTAATTGAATGTAACAATAGTGAACAAATCAAAAACCAATGGAAAATTAAATTAACTAATGCTTTCATATTTCTCATAGAAATATAAACAAGAATCATCAAAGACTGATTCACCTAAAACCATGGTAAAAACCAATGAATATAATTCCAAAACATTGGAATTTACAAAGTTCATAATAAATATAAACCAATAAAGGTGAAATAATTCAGTAATAGATTCCTAAATTCCAATAATTCCAAATGATTATAATGACACTGGTGAAAAAATTACAAAACAATGGTAAATACAAGTAAACAATGCAAGAATAATTCTAATATAAATTGAAATAAGAATCTTTATAGGTTGATTTATCTAAATATAGGATGAAAATTGAGAATAATATTCTAAAACATTGAAATTAACAAAGAATATTTACACCTGTAATTTTAGAACCAATAATCATGTTCGGGACACAAATAATAATCTACAGTAATAAAAAAAATGAAGGCAACGGCAAACAGAGATTAAGAGAATCATAACAGAATTTATTTATAATAGTAAATAGAAAATAGGTTTTTGAATAAACTTTTTTTACATATTCAACATGGTCAGAGGGTTGAAGGTGATGCCCAAACTTCTATATTTCTCTTTGAACACCTAGTGTATAGAGTAAAAAGTATTATCGTCCATACACCATTGAAGTAAAGATTCTATGACTCTAAGCCTATAAACATTAACAAATTCCAAAATAAATTCTTAAATTATAGGAATTAAAAATGATTGTAATAGTGAAAAAATCTCAAACCAGGGAAAAATTAAAGTATGGAATGCTTGCATGATTCTCATATAACCATAAATAAGAATCTTCATAGACTGATTCACCTAAAATCGGTGTAAAATCATGATAATACAATTCTAAAACATAGGAATTTACCAAGTTTATAAGAAATATAAAATAATAATGGTGAACTAATTCAAAAATAGATTCCTAAATTCCTGGAATTCTAAATGATTATAATGACACCAGTGATCAAATCACAAAATAGTGGAAAATACAAGTAAAAAATGCAAGAATAATTATCATATAAATAGAAATAATAATCTTTACATATTGATTTATCTTAATCTATGATAAAAAACATGAGAATGAGATTCTAAAACATTTGAATTGACATAGTAGATTTACACCTGTCATTTCCAGAACCAATGATAAATTTCTTAACATAAATAATCATCTACAACAATAATGAAATGAGGGATTCATCAAGAAAGGATTAAATTAATCATAACAATTTTTTTATAACAACAAAAAAAATTTGTTTTAGAATAAAAAAATTGAGATATTCATCATGGTTTGAAATAGAAAATAGTTTCTATACAACCTACAGAATCAAAACATAACAAAAAAACAAAACATTCAGGGATTTTCAATTCATTAGTGTTTTCACACAAACCCTAAATATATGTTTAAAACATCATTTTGAAAAAAAAGGGTGTCATGGGAGAGTGAAGGGAACACACCTAATGGAAAAAAATAGATTGTTGCAAGTATCCTTGGTGATTTTCATGTTTTAAGATGATTGAAACCAGCATGAATAACACATTAAAAGTATCACATATTACTGATAAAAAAATAAGAGGAAACTTCTAAACCTTCAATTATTTATAAATAAACCCAAAAATAGTTTTTGTAAATAAAATTATGATTTTTATGCCTTGTGAGAGAAGTCTTGTTATTGATTCAACTCAAACCCATAAAATAAGTTCTTGCTCTAATATATATAAATAGTTAAAATATAAAATATGTAAGAAATTCCCAATATATGGAACCTAAGAAAGAGGTTGATCCAACTTAAAAAGGATATAATTGATTTTTTATATCCAAACATTCTTTCCAAGACATTATTTTCACTCTAGTATTGATTGAAATCTATACTAAAAAAAGTGATGTAAGCGAGGGGAAATAGTGAAAATACTGGAAACTATTCGGCTAATGGGATTGTGGAAACTATATCACTTGATTCTTGGTTCGGATAGCAGGTCACATGTATCAGACCACCTAGGACATACATCAAAATCCGAAAGATAATATTAGAGGTTAATAATCTATTTACATAATACAAACATGAAGGCCTAAATGAAATAATAAAAACATCATGGAATTCTCAATTATCTTTGATCCATCTATAATATTCTCATTAAACATTTTTTATATAACTATATGCATTCTATACCCCCTTATCCATATCTAGTTATAGAATGAAGCAAGAAATGGTTATCGTTTCACACATCACAAGTGAAGAAAAATTGAAAAAAGAAGTATGGACATGGTTTACTGAATTTAATTATACATGTAAAAAATTGTATACAATTTACTAATTACGAGAAGAGAATCTATACAAATGTTTCTAGATTGATTGTTAAAAAACTGACATAGATATAAGTGTTAAAATATAAAGGTAAAACAGACATCACTTATTTTTTTTAAACATCTAACGGAAGTAATATAAACATATTTCAATATGTATCATCCAACGCAATATAAAAAAAATTCTTAGAAAGCGCCAAAAATTTACTCTGAAAAGTCCAAGAAATGAAAACTGTGAAAAGAAATAATGACTTAG
The DNA here is from genome assembly GCA_963277665.1 of Viscum album. Taxonomy (NCBI): domain Eukaryota; kingdom Viridiplantae; phylum Streptophyta; class Magnoliopsida; order Santalales; family Viscaceae; genus Viscum; species Viscum album. The sequence continues at coordinate 1,754,029,467 of OY728159.1, read as the reverse complement.
TTTCATCATTGGTTAAGAAATTCATACATAAGTTTATTACAAAATCACAATGCTTACTTGATTTTTACCTACTAGTAACTAATTAGAGGATTATAACTATTGATAGAATCAGAGGCTTTCAACCAATATAATGAAAATAGATCTAAACAGACCATAAAACATTTTATATAAAATAGAAAAGAGCTAAAATTTCAAGAGATATGTTCAAAATTCCATGAAATTTCGAAATATTTAGCTATAATATAAATTCCAAGTAAATGTTAACACAATGAAACTTAGGAAACTAAGCCTCCTAAAATTCCTAAGTAGGGGATTGAATCACAATGAATATAGATTACTCTATATTATAGTCTACAGACCCATTTAATGCCATAGATAAAAGTAAAAAAAATTATACAAAGGAAAAAGAGTAGACTCAACCATTACAAATTCCAGGCACATTAATAGTACCTGGGTATTAGATCCTAAAAAAATGACAACATAAATAAGAAAATTATTAAATAAAACAAAGAATACCTTAATAACCATGACATTGTGTTTTCCATATATCCCTTCTAGATGGGATGTCAATATGGTGATTCAAAAAACAAAGGAACATACCCCAAACATCAAAAATTATCTAATAGAAGTTATCTTGGTAATAAATCATTAACATATTATTGATTGAAATAGTGAATTTCCTAGTGAATTCAATGTACATAACTATAGATTTAAGAGATGTGTTTAAAAAAATAAAGAAAGTGATGGATTCCAAAATAACACTAACCATCCAAACCCATCCCCACCCCTCTTCCACATGCATAAACAAGTATGTAAATATGAGAAAAGAGAAAAACCTCATGAAAAATATGGAAGCAGAATGAAACTCTCATGCCACCTTTCAATAAAAGAAGGATGCATTCAAGAGGTAATGTAAGTAGATCATTGATATTTTCTTCTATGAATACGTTATTGTAATTTTGAAAACAATATTTCCATAATTAAAAGTAAACAATACATAGAAAGTAGTAAATTAACAAGAGCAGTTAAGCTATTTGGAAAATTGTCTATATGCATGTGGTAGGATCATCATAGGATTTACAATGAAAGAATAAAATTACAAGCAGTGTGAAAGAATAATATAATCATAACAAAACAACACAAAGTATCTATAGGACACATTATCACTGAACAAATATCCCACAATAATCCCAATATTGAGGGGGTATTGAATATGATCCGGCCTTCCATATGAAAAACATCAAGAAAATTAAGAAGGTACAAAAATAAATAACTAACGAAGAAGAATAAATAATAGATCAAGACCCCTTTACTAGGGATTGGTCTAACCATCATCACTACCACATAGCCTATGGACTAACGGTGATTAATTTCACCTCGATTTAATCCTTCCCTCCATAAGAGTATTTTGTGTGAGGATGTCGGTCGGGAATAGGGAGGGAGTTCACATGATGATGTTTGAGGGTGACGTCAGTCAAAACAAGGAGGTGTTATTCATCGAGGAGGTTTGCACGATAAATTCTGAGTGTGATGTCAGTGATTTAGGTCAGAAATAGGGAGGGGCTCACTCGATGACGTCTTAGGTTGATGTCGTTTGAGAATAGGGAGGGGGTATTCATCAAGGAGGTCTGCGCGATGAAGTCTGAGCATGACGTCAGCCGAGAACAGGGAGGGGGTATTCATAGAGGAAGTTTGTGAGGAACATAGGTCGCAAGGAATGACAGTCAGGAATAGATAGGTAGGGTTCGGGGAGGGGGTTGTGGGGAATAGTGCGGGAATATTAGGGTTTTTTTATTTTTTTCATATATATATATATCCCATAGAAATAGATAAACAACCAAACTATATAAGACCATATATATATAAATAAAAATGTTATGAATTTATATATATATATATACTATTATATTATTATTAATTATATTTTAATTAATTACAAAATTATAGATATTTTAATTAATTATATGTTTTTCTTATCAAAAAGATATGATTATAATGGGTAATATATATATATATATATTCAATTTTTTTAAAAAATATTTTATGTTATTGAATAATTTATTGGTATTTATTTTTTTAATGGTAAAATATTTTTTTGGTAATAATAACTAATAACAAAAAAAATATCATTAAATAAATTATTGTTATTATCATGATAAGGAAACATATTTAAATTTCAGTCAAGTATTTTTTGGTATTGAACTACTAATATAAATAAATATATTTCTTGGTAAAACCAATTTTTTGTATCTATAGCTAATATCAACAGAATTGAATATTTTTTGGAATTAATCATTTTTACAAATGGATATATTATCTATCAGTAATTTTCTATTGGTATAGGTCACTTTAGTTGTAGTGAATGAAAATAAGAGATCAACAGGGCCAAAAATTAGGGAGGAAATTTGATCGTGGAAGATGAGGAATGAAAGTTAATCTTCCCACTTCAAAACAATGTTGGAAGAATCATTTTAGGAACTAATTTTTTGGGAGTTTAAGGTGATAAAAATAATTAGAGATGGGAATACATATCATAACATTCATCGTGAGGTGAATCCTCAACTTCACAAAACTAATGACAAAGGGAAGATATCATAGGCCTAGACATATGTTCAGTGCTTCAAGTTTGTATAGCTTGTGAACTTTTCCCATCAATGTCCAAATCTAAAAATGATGGGGGGAAACCACCATCAACCTCAATATAGGCCAAAGGAGTAAGGTTAAAAAATTTCTATCATGATGGCTGATGTGGAGGCTCAAAATGATGTGGAGGTAGGTACACTCTTTGTACTCTCAAAGCTATAAAATATTTTTTTTTGATTATGGTTCTACACATTCCTTTATTTCATTCAATATTTCAATGAATATTGAATAAATCCCTATGCAATTAGAAGTAGAGAAATTATTCAACACTTCTGGAGGGACTATCCTATAATCAACAGTGTCTAGAAACTATAGTATTAACATTGGTGAGTAAAATCCCATTGAAAATTTTGTAGTCATTCCCATGGTAGAATTTGACATTGTACTAGGGATTGACTGGCTCACTAATTTTGATGCTAAGATAAGCTGCGGATGTAAGGATATTTCAAGGGTGTTGAATAAAAAACGTAAATTAATTCCTAAAGGAGAGATATCCTAGTCTGATATTTTCCTAGAATGACCTCCCATATCCTTATTTATAGAGAATATCAGTGAAGAGAGAGAAGGAAATGAAAGTATTAAATGGAGAATGTCCCCATCATTTAGTAATACATTAACCTAATTCCCAATAATTTACTAATAAATCCATAAGAAAGAGAGGTAGATTTATTTATTGAACTCATACATAGCTCTAAGATGATATTGAAGACCCCGTATCATGATTTCAGTTTAACAACACTAAGGTTCATTTATTGAAATATAAGTTCAATAAATAACTCTACCTCTCTTTCTTGGTGAGTTATAGGTAAATCATTAGGAAATAAGTTAATTTATTCCTGAACGACAGAGATACTCTCCATATTTATAATTTCATTTATTTCTCCCTCTTCACCGAGAATATCTATAAAGTAACCCCTAGTTGGAATCAAGATATCCACCTAAGTGTTGGATGAATCTCATAGTTCTAAATTCTCTATAAATCCTGGTAGCACTAAAATGTATAGGTACCTTTCTGATTATTATTGGTGGGATAATATGAAAATATAGATTGTCAACTAAACTGTAAGGTGTTTGGTGTGTCAATAAGTGAAGGAAGATTGAAAAATTCTTAAAGGGGTATGGAAACCACTACCCATAAAAATAAATAAGTGCTACAATATCACTACGGACTTTATCACTGGTCTCCTAAGAACATCCAAAGAAAAAAATCAATATGGGTTGTAGTGGATTGAATCACCAAAACCTCCAATTTCATCACTATCTGGGAAGCATTCTCTCCTGAACAACATTCCAAGATAAATGTAAAGGAAGTGGTGAGGTTGTATGGGATTCCACTTTATATAATTTGTTATCATGATCGAAGGTTTATATCTAAATTATAGAGAATTCTTCAACATTATCTAAATAATTTACTGAATTTTACTATGGAATATCATCCCCAAACTAATGGCCAGTCTGAAAGGATTATTAATACACTTAGTGACATGATGGGAACATGTTCAATAGAATTTAAAGGTGGATTTGATCGACACCTCCCACTATCAAAGTTCTCATACAACAATAACTTCAAATCAATTATTCCAATAAAACTATATAAAGATATATATGGAAATAAATATAGAACTTGTTCTTATTGGGATGAATTTTGTGATAAGAAACTACTTGGGACTGATATTGTACAAAAGATGATAGAAAATATTCATGACATCCAACAATATATAAATGATTATCATATTCAAAAAAAATATCTATGCTCAAAACAATCAAAAGTACATAGAGTTTTATGTTGTAGAAACCGTTTCTATTAAAATATAACCTTGTATGAGAGTGATGTGATTCATAAATAATGGTAATCTTAGCCCTAGGTAAATTGGACACTTTGAAATCCTTGATCACAAAAGAACGGTGGCCTATCAGCTAGGAATTCCACCCTATATGGATCAGGTTTTTGATGTATTTCACATATCTCTCTTGATTAATTACATACATAATCCCTCACATGTATTGAATCCATATGTTGTACAACTGCAACATGATCTCTCTTATGAGGATCATCCAGTGGAGATCCTGTCCAGTATAGAAAAATTTCTATGAAACAATATTACCCACCTTTTCAAAGTGTTGTGTAGGAACCATAAATAGAAATAATTGATGTGGTAACTAAGGGATATAATGAGATATAAGTACCCTCACCTTTTCACAACTGAGAGAATGAGTAGAAATTTCAGGGATAAAATTTCATAAGGGGGATGAATGTAAGGACCAAGGAATTTTTTGAATAATATTTATTTCAAGAATAAATGTGTGTTTAATATATTGATATACACATACAAAACATATTGGAACAAACAAAACCTTATCTCATTAATTATTATCATTACATTATTCATCTATAAAACCAATTAAAATGATAAACATTACAATTGGAAAAATATATAAAATAGAAAATCTAAGATGGGAAAATATAGATCACCCTAATCAGTCAAAATCATCACCCCATAGTAAAATATATTGATATAAAACAAAATACTAGTAAACAAATCAATATATTAAAAGAATAAAATATAACATTAAGTGTAATTATAGTGAACTTTTGTGGAAATAATTATGTGATAATTATAAGTTATAAAGGGAAATATGAATGTTGGTCAATATAATTGTAGGTCAATTTGGCTATTGGGAACTATATCCATTGGTGAAAATTTTACCATTATAATTAGTAATGTAAAAGGATAATTGATGGAGAAAGGAGAAACGACGAACAAATCTAGTAGAGTCAAACTGTTTAAAGACTATTTTCTAAAACCTAGAGGGTAGTTATGTCACTGGTGTTCACCCTTGATGAATCCCAAGCCAAATATCAATAAGTAAAACATTCATAAAATTTTTTGTAGGAAAATTTTAAGTTAGTAGAGATTACCACTCATTCAATACAAGCTAAACCACACTTTGAAAACACCACCATCACCCACCATTCCCTTAGGGTGTATATAGGGGTGATAATGGGTTACACATCTAGAACTTAGATTCTTAATTTTTAATTTCCATTCCATAAATAAAATTTTTATTTTATCAACAACATTTTAATAATAGTTTTTTATAATAATATATATGTTTTATTTATACGAATTTGATAAATTTATTTCTATACAGAAATAAAACATAATTGTATTTTTTAGTAATTATATAAATTTGATAACTAAGGTATTATAATAAATTTTTATTTTTAATGAAATAATATTTTTAAATGATATTATTTAAATATAAGTGATAAAATAATTTTACAATTTTTTACGAAATTTTTATAAGTGTCAAAAACATGATTATATAATAAAATTATATTTTTAATAAATATGGGTTTTTATATTTAAAAGATAAAGTTATTATATTTAGATAGTTAAATGTTATATTTGAAATCAACATGTCAAAATTAGGTTGGGGTGAATTTATAATAAGTTTCTAAAATACTTTATTTTTTATGAATAGTAATAATAAATTTTTGGGTTCTCAATATATTTATAAAGTCATATTTATTTCACAATTATGTAATAATTAATTAAACACAATAAATGACCTAAAAAAATTTATTTTATTAATATTAAGTATTTTAAAAGATTTTAAAAAATTTAATAACCTATAAGTGACTTTCCAAAGTCTAAAAATGTAAATTTGATTTTAAAATCATTATTTTGGGGAAGATTTAACATTCCATGTCCAAAGGGGTATTAAAATCTATTTTTAGTTTTGGTGGATTAAAATATAATAAATGTATACTCAGATTTCAAGAACCATGGTTAAAAACATGGGTAATCCAATGGTTTTTCATTTTCCACAACTTAGATTTTGAGGACCTATATTTTCATATTATTAGACAATTCCTTCACTTTTTCTATAAATACCCACCCATTTCACAATTTTTATTCACTAAAAATCCATCCTTCATGAATTTTACATGATTATTCCTCCCAAGAAGTCCCCCACAATGTGTCCTCAAGCTCCCAAGGTTCCAATCCTCAAGATTTAGGAGTAACTCTTCAAGGTAAGGTCAATATCCACTTATATTTCCCATTCAAGTTCCATTTTTTGGTGTGTTTTCTAATATCCAAAATAAATTATTTATGTTCACTTTATATTATCACATTACTGTAATAAAAATATTTTATCATTGGGGGGAATTTTTTCTCCATCATTATACCCTTTTCTAAAATAGAATTTTATAATCACCTTGCTGTCTAATCTACTTCTCAAATTTCTTTCTTTTACTTGAGAAATTCCCTTTTTTTAATACAAAAACCTCTTTATTTTCCATGGGTATTCGCCTATTTGAAAAATAATTTATTTATTTGGGTATTTAAGTATAGTAAACCAAAATTTCCTTTTCTTGTGTTAAAAATAATGCAATGATCATGTCTTTGAGAGCTTTTTTATTCCATGATTTTGATAACAAACTCATTCTTTATTATACAAAGTTTATTACAGAATTGATTTATTATGGTCTTTGTATCTCACAATAATTAAGATATATAAAGGGTTTTCCTTGATATCACTCCAATGAATTGGGTAAATAATTTAATCTTCGTATATTACATGTTTTACAATACCTTGGTGAATAAATTTGGTAAATTTTATTTATGAAACCTTAGTGATAAACCTCGGGGATATTATTAAGAATTTATTGTTTAATTTTTGTTGCCAAATTTCCATATTATGGTTCATGTTCTTATTTTGATGATATTCCTATTATTCAGGCCTTATTGTTATACCTCATTTTCTTTTTGATATGTTTTATGATCATATGCTATATATATATGTATCTCTTACTTATTACCTTACTTGGATTTATGCTTACCCATTTTCTTGATGTATGTCCCCAATATTTAAGATATAATAAACATAACAAATGGTGAACCCCTGAAGATTTATTTCTAGTGTATTTTAATAATGTTTAATGTTTTCATGCATTATGTATATAATTTAAAAAAAACATAATATTAAAATAACTTGTATTTTGTTCCATGTAATAAAATTAATATGTAACAAAAAGGTAGGATTCCATAATTTCAGTACAACTTATCACCCCCAAACTGATGGAAAAATATAAAAGGGCTATTCAGACAATTGAATTCATGATTAGAGCTTTCTCAATATAATTTAAAGGTGTATGGTATCAACATATCCCATTAGTTGAGTTCTCATACAACAAAAACTTCCACTTGACTATTCAAATGACTCCAAATGAAGAACTTTATGGGAAGTGATGTGGAACTACATAAAGTTGGTGAAAAAAAGAAACATGGACCTAATATTGTATAATATATGAAATAATATTCACAATTAATCCAAGATAATATTAAAATACATAGAGTCAAGAGAATATTTATGTTGAAATTTTTCAAAGGAACTTAGAGTTTGAATTTAGAGGAAACAATTTCCTTCTAATATCACCATGGAAGAGAGTCATGTGATTTCGAAGAAAATGGAAGGTTATCCTGGGGTACATTGTCCTCTTTTATATCTTTTATCACATAAGATAAGTGGCTCATTGGATAGGACATCCACTAAACATGGTTCCATTTTAGGATGTGTTCCACATATCTCTCCCATGTAAGTACATACTGGTTCCCTCACATATAATAAATCTGGATGTGGTAAAACAAGAGAATTACCTCTGTTATGAGGAGAAGCGAGTGAAGATGTTATATTGTAGAGAAAAATTTCTATTCAACAAGACAAATCACCTTTTCAAATTATTGTGGCAGAGCCATAAATACAAAGAGGTGATGTGGGAATCAGAAGAAATGATGTAACTGAAGTAACCTCATTTATTCTCAACTAATAATATGAGTTTAAATTTAAGGGATGAAATTTATAAAGGGGGAAGAATGTAACTACCAAAATTTTTGAAATGATATTTTTCCCTGAATAAATTGGTGTTATATTATATTATAGAGTATTATATGCATACATCACATAGTGAAATCAAGACAAATTTATTAAATTAATGAAAATCATTACAATAGTCTAAAACTAAACCCATGAAAATTTCAAATATTTCAATGGAAAAAAATATAAAATAGAAAAACAATAATGGGGAAATTTGGATCACCCCAATATTATAGAATCATCACCCCCATGAACAACAATGCAGATAAGAAACTAAATATTAGTAAACAAAATGAAACTATCAAAAATCGAAATGTATAACCCTTATATGAATTTTGGTGAATAATGAATTAAGGAACAAAGTGGTGTTTATAAGAGATAATGTGATCATTGGAATAGTAATGCAACTGTAGGAATAGTAATGTGATTTTTGAAATAGTAACATGGCCATTGGGAATTGTAATTTGACCTCAAAATAATATTTATCATGAGTAATCTCAGTAATTAAAAATATTATAATTCCATAGAATAATTATAAAGATTTAAAAGTTAAGCAAAATATAATCACATTTTTAATAAGTTATATTTTAAAGTGTTTTGTAAAAATAAAAATCTTTTATAAAATAACCTAAGATATAAATTTTATTTATAAAATGAATATAGATTTTTAAATCATAATTTCGAAACTATCCAAGGGTTTTATTTTGGTAATTTTCTGAAATACTTCAATTTTTATTTAAATAGAAAAAAGTACTGTTTTTTAAATACTGCATGTTTATATAATAATGTTGATGAAATAATAAATTAAAAATAATAAATTAGTTATTTTGGACCAAAAAATTAATAAGTTAAGTTTTTCATTTAAAAACAATAAACATAATTTCCAAACCTATAAATTATTTTGCAATGTCTAAAGTCAAAAGTGTTCCTTCAAAATAAAAATTTTTTATTTTTCCACTTTCCTTTTTAATAAAATCATGAATTCAGTTTATAAAGTGGTTTAAAGTATTAATACAGTTACATTTTCTTGATATATGATTCATTTTTTTAAAAACACTATTACAAATTTTACCTTGGATATAGTATCTTATTCAATATTTTATTCTAAAAAAATCAATCTCCTCATGTATAAATAACCCATCTCCCTCCCATATAAAGACCACTCCTCCCTCATTTCAAAAATAATAACCTTTTTTAGAATCCCCCCTCTCAAGCCCCTTAGAATAAATAAGGATTTTCTGGATAAAACCAACTCCATGAATTGATGGATTTTACTGTGGTACAAGAGATGCAAGTCTGAGAAATGAATATTTTTATCCATTCTTCTCTCATCTTCCTATTTTATTCTACTTTGTCTCAATTCCTTTCAAAACAAAATATTATCATATTAATTAATAAATATTTTAAAATTATATTAATGATGTTAACATACTATTTAATTTATATTTTTGAAGTATTTATATTCCATACTTCTCTTTCTTCTTTATTCGACAATGTTCTATAAATGGACAGTTAACCACCCAAGGGGACGTTGCATATTATTTTTTTATCACCACCCAAACAGATGATTATAATAAATTATTTAAAATATATAAAATTATAAATATAATTATTTATAATATTTTTGAATTAATCTTAATAATTTATAAATATAATTTAGGAAATATCAGAAAATCAAATAAAGATAAGAAATTTTAATGAATGTATTATATCAAAATGTTTCTCCTTTAATGAAGGAAATTAAGAAATATAATCCAATGATTATAATTGATAAATAGATATAAAAAAATTTATAATTCACTCCATGTTCCATGTTTTAATAAACCTATGAATATTATTCATGAGGTAGAAAAGAGATGAAATAAAGCATGGCTTGTGGTAAGGTAATTATCATCCTCTTCATTTTTCCATTCATGTGACTATTTGTAGTATGTTTTCTAAATTTTGAATTACTTTATTTCCATAAAATTTTATTTGTATAATTACTGTCAAAATAATTTTCTCTCAAGGGTATAACTTATTTCCCTCTCATTATTCACTTTCATTCATCCTTGTTGAATATTGTCATGCTGCTAAAATCAATTTCATGAATTTCCTTCTTTTTTGAGTAATATTATTTTATTTTGAATACCCAATCCCCTTTTTTATCTATGGTTATTTACTAAGATGTAAAATTTTTTATTTGATTGTTTTGATATATGAATCCCCCATTCACTTTTTTGGGTTAAGAATGATGTAACATTAAATCCTTTAAGAACTTATATACTCAATTATTTTATATAAAACCTATTATTTTTTCCATGGGTTATTGATGAAATGTTTTGTTATAATATTTATGAACGCATGAATCAATACATAGGAAGGGTTAATCCTGATTTTACTCTAATGTATTTGGTAAATAGTAAATTTTTAGATATGGCATGTTTTTTTATACCTTGTTGAATAACCTTCATAATAATGATTTATGACACCTTGGTGATAATCCATAATGATATGTTTATGAATGTCTAAATATTATATTGTACCCACATTTCCATTTTATGTATCATGTACTTATGATTATTCTCTCATTTTATGCCTCTTATATTATCCATGATGATATTTCATGTTCTATTTCCTTTGTTTACAACTTATAGGGAATTATAAAAATCTGTTTTTTGATGTATGTCCACAGGATATGATATGCAGTAAAAGTAAATTAGGTTGAACCTCTGAATAATTCATCTAATTTGGTTAGAATATTGTTTATGTTTTAATATATTTGGTATATAATTTACAAGAAACTAAACCTTAAATTTTCTTCTGTGATGTTAAGTGTGGTACAACATAATCAATGATTTATGTACTAAAAATACAGAATTCCATAAAAAATACTCCTTCAACATGGATGGAAGAAACAAAAGGAAGAAAAAGTTATAACTTTTTCATTAAAATGTCTTTATACCATCCCATATTTACTCATATGGAGTATTATTGTAATTTTTAACCTTCATTGATGGTGCTACACATGAGGTCCGATTTTACTTTATAAAAAAATAAATCTGATGTGATTCATGAATTTATTCAGTGGAATTTTTTGTCTAGGAAATATTATAAAAAATATATATGAAATATATCTAGATAAGAAATGGTGGGGAATACATTGGACACAACATTTATAACTTCTATTATAAGAAATTAAATGGGAATGAGAAGAATATTCCAGGTACACAAAAAATAGAATATTTTAGAGAATGAATAGATCTATTATAATGAAATATTAGAGTATGAGGCTTCACTATGGAATTACTAAGGTAATTTAGGAAGATTCCATAAATACTGCGGCTTACTCAGTAAAAATAATTCTATCATCAACTATGGGATAGATACTTCCTTTGAAAATTTGGTCTCGTAAGAGACTAGTGATCAACCATCAAAAAATATTTTCATGTGTCACATATGTTCATATTAATGCTAAAGATATACATACATTTGGTGAAAATATAAAGTGTGTCTTATTTTCAAATATCATGATAGGAAATTTTGTTATCACCAATGAGAGAATGAAAAAAAGTCATCTGGAGTTGATATAATTTATTTTAAATGAAGAACTTTTGTCGAAATATCAAAATATGGCTGAGAGAGAAGTAGTGGATAGTCCAATTATCATATTTTAGGGTGATCGAACATAAGATACTAGAAAAACTTTTAGTCCAGAATGTTTAGGGGATACATTTTTGGTTGGAACTGCATTAGTCAGGGTACTGAATAGAGGTATATCAAACCAAATGTTTATAGAGAGTGATATTTTGGAAAGTCAAGTACTAGATAGAGAACAATTAGACAAACTTTTACTTGAAAAAGAAATATTGAATAGAGTGGTTTTGGATAGAAAAATCAAATGTTTTTTTAAGGTGATCTACTCATATCTGAAAAACTATTTATAGGTTTGGATCTAATATGAATTTCTAACTTAAAACATATGATAGAGAACTATTCAGTCTAGAGGAAGCATCTACTCTAAAAAACTCAAAAAAAATGTGGGTCATCCTTGGAAGAAGAAATGGGTTCATTAAATCTCAATAAAACATGGGGTGGGTGAGATTCTAGAAGGAAATATAGGTATGGAAAATAAATGGGTGTTCCATTTAAAGTGGAAACTGGTGAAAGTTGGAGATATAAATCAAGGTTAGTGGTGAATAGTTTTTTTTTATCAAAATAAGGATTTTATTTTTCTAAAATTTTCTCCCCAGTGGTAAAACACACAACCATTGGGATAGTGCTTTTCATTATTGTATATGATGATATATACTTATAGAATATGGATGTAATGAAAACATATATTCATGGGGAAATGGAGGATAAAATTTATGTGGTTCATCCCAAATGGATATGAATTTCACCAGAAGCGATATTTGGTTTGTAAGTTGAAATTAAGTATTCATGCCTTGATGAAAATATCCAAGATATTATAACAGAAAGTTTTTAACATTAAAGTTTAGAAAACATTTCAATCGATGTGATAATAATCATTGTTTTAAAAATGAATGGGAATATGTAACATATCTTTTATTATTGTGGTATGTGAAATTAATGTTTATTGATGGTCCATAGTTCTAATGGATTGAGGAACCTAAGATGAATTTGTCATGAAGATTCGAGATAAATAATACTATGAAAGCTTGAAATATCTTGGTTATAAAAATTAAGAGGGATATGAAATAAGGTTTTTTGGTTTTATCATAGGAGGAAGACATTAATAAATTCATCAATAAAATTGGAATGACTATTTTTTAACTTGTATCATCTCCCATTTCTGTATACTTTAAAATTAGTAAAATTCAGGTACGATCAATGGAAGGAGAAGTTAGCTACCTAGATAATGTTACCATTATTTGGTTGTAGGAAGTTTAATTTAAACAATGACTTGTACTTCAATATATAATTATTTTTAGTAGAAATTATTATATGTTAATGTTAAATCATGGAAGAAAAAATTGTGATAATTTTAAATGGATCCGACAATACTTAAAATGGTCAAAGGATATAGATTTTTGTTTAAGTGATGATGATTAGTTGAAAGGTTTTATATATTAATATTTTCCTAGAGACGTAGACATATGGAAAACATTTATAGGTTTTTTACAAAATTTAAGTTTAATAAAACTTAGGTAGATATCTGGATTCCAATCAGGGGTTACATTATCTACAACAAAAGTAGTGTATGTTAATACTTCTAAATAAGTAAATAAATGGATTTGGTTGGTGTGATTTTTGAAGGATATTTGAAAGGGATGAGGTTTATGAATGTTATTTTTTGTTAGTTATATTTTCTTTCATCTTTATAACATCCTAGTTTTTCATGAAATTATAAAACACATTAACTTGAAATAACACATAATACAAAGTATATTGGATGATAATGTGTTGGATATTCATAAGGTTTCTAGGAAGAAAAATCATTCAGATATATTTACAAAGGCCATAGTCAAAGAAGGTTTGTAGAAACATTGTTCTTAAGTGGGACTTAACAGATTAAACAGAGTGGAGGGAGCTTCATGCAATAGGTAGAGGAATATCTCAGGTGAATTGAAAATATTAATTCTAAAATCCTGAATAAGTGTATATCATGTAGATTGTTTGGTTTGTGAAAGTTTCTTCAGGTTCATTGGATTATGTTTTCTATATAGTGATGATTATACAGAGACCATTAGACATAATGGATGTATGTTTCTTATTGTGATGTTTTAGAAAATTTTATAAAATTATTTTCTCTAGATAGAACATCCATAGAATAGTGTGTAGCAGACAGAGTTGGGATGATGCAGATTCATTGGACTAAAGTTGTATACAGTAAGGTTTTTATATTGGATATAAATCATTGATGAAACACTTTTAGTTGTTGTTCACCAGGAAAAGTTACTGTTTGTATAGTTTTTTTCATACTGACTGTTCTTTTGCAGTTTCATCAGGTTTTTTAATAGTGTATCAGTACTCACTCAAGTCAATGAGAGGTCAAAAGTAAAATTCAGAGTTCAGTGAATATTTTTTACAAGGAATAGACCTTTATAAAGAGGTGTGGTGGCCTATCCTTAGTGATATAACTGTTTGTATAAAAAGTGGGTTTTTCTGACATAATTTTTGAAGACCTGATTATGGTGAGGAATTGAGTGAGAGTTTTGTAATCACTTGTATCTCCTTAAATGAGAAATATTTTTAGTTTTCTCCCATATATGTGGGAAATTATTCAAACAATATATGTATTTTCTATTCATTTTTTGTTTATTTTATATAAATTTTTGTGATGGATTTTTTTGTGGTGATTAGGTTTATTATCATCCTAATTCAAGTTCTTATAACTTGGAAATTAGAGGTTATCTGAAAAACTCTTCATTTAATAAAATTGTGGAAAATTTTTGCTACATATATTTGAGTGATCAGATAAACATCTCCATTTGGTGGAAATTTTCACACTAGGTTTTTCCATTTTATAGAACTGATATTGAAATCACATATTCACTGGGGTGGTTTCTTTACCCCTCCTTTCCCACTAGTACGTTTTGTGTCTTTGGAGGATAGATACATAACCAACTTATTTTAAAAACTTCCTTAAACATATCTCACAAATACTCTTTATTTATGGTACCCTTCTAGACATGTCATACTTAATATTATTTTTCATAACCTGTTGAATATAAACATAAGAATGGGTGAGGCCAAATTCTCAATAATTGTAAACATGAATGTTATCAACTGAAGATCATTAGTGGTTATACAATAAGCATTGGGGTATGAGAGCATAATCAAAATACATGAACCTTCCAAAATAGATATCATAACTAATTAAAAATGAATCATAAATCATTTATCTTGACATAATGATATATTCATAACATAAAAAATGGGTCATGAGTCAATAATATTTGATAATGACATAGGCACAATGCATAATATAAGAATATGGCATGAATATGAGCATGGAACAAATAACATGTTTCAAGGTAAACCAAATGGAAATTCATCTCATAAAGGAAAAGTCTGTCCACCTATTTATAATATAGCTGGGTTAGGATAATCATCCATATACCTTATTGGGCTTGGGATGAATACATGTGTACCCTTGGTATTGGGATGACCACTTGTGTACCTTTGGGCTTAGGCTCACCACATGTATACCATTAGGCTTGGCCTAACCAACCATGTACCCTTTTAATCTAATAACGTATAATATAACACATAATTCATTAGAGTTACATAATATACTAACCTTTCATATAATTATATACCGTACATATGTGTTTCAATAACATATAAGCATTAATAAATCTACTATAGCTTAATTAACCCTTGAGAAGGAAATGGATTTCATGAGTATTTCTACAGAAAAAAATCATAATCCATCTAGAGAAAGATTACTTATGGAAACATTAAAGAATACCCCCCCAGTTAATAATAAGAAACATTATAGAATGTTGACATAGATGAAAACACCTTTTATAAGACTATTATAAAAGTGTCTTGAAAAATTAAAAAATAATATATAGATAAATTTTACAATAAAATTAAAAATACACAAAACAATTGGAATATATTTTTCTTATCAAACCCATTAACACATATATAGGCGGAATAATTTTGAAAAATGGTTACAAAATTGGTAAAAGGAATCCATGCAGAAAATGTTAAATCCTTTCACACTTTTGTAAAGAGAGTAAAAGTTGGCATAAAAATTGTACCAAAAATGTTAAAAAATATTCCTTTTTGTAAATAAATTAAATTAAATTGAAAAAAAACATAATAAATAATTTAATTTGAGATAATTAAATCCATGTAAAAAACAATATGAACATTGAGTATAGATATTCTTCACAAAAGGAAGAGATGATTTCATTTTACTCTTACAAGCACCACATCAGGTAAATTATAAAAAAATGTAAAATGTTAAGAATAAATATAAAACTCATGAATAACTAGAGCATAATAAAAATATATAGTTTTTAAGTGCTAAATATCAAAAAAAAAATCCACATATTTAAATTCATTCCTACGAAATCTTTATTTGAAAATGATATCGAAACAGAAAACCCATGTGTTTTCTAGTAAATTCCAAGAAAGCACTTTAACCACCTATATAATAAAAATAAAATTCTTTATCACACATTTAATAACATATTTTATATATATTTACTTTTCACACATCAATTAAAACCATTCATTACACATATATTAGCTAGTTATCATTTATTTTTATCATGGATGTTTAGTGATATTCCTTATTTCATACAATTTTCATAATAGAGATGTCAATCCTCATTCTTTGATAAAAAGTTCATCATTGCCCAATTATTATAGTTATTAGAATCATTTTATTACAATGATTTATTTATTCCAAAATTCATTTGATATAAAGTATATGTTTAGTTTAGGAGAATCTAATTCATGGAGAATATTTTTATGTAACTTACCGATAAAAGAAAGTTACAAAATATAGATCATTAATTTTTATTTCATCCTTATATAACCATGTTTATGAAATATATTACTGATTGATATCATATATTACCATTATTAATTTCATTATACATATTCACATTGATGAATGGAAATTTTGTTATATAATTGCTCATGTAAGTGGTTGAACTGACCTATAAAAGAACATGTTATACTAGTGGATGAGTAAATGTTTAGAGATATATAATAGTAATATCATTTTATCTTAAGAATATTGATGTCATTATAACATTTACATAGTCCAAAAATGTAATGACCATTACCCTGATAGCTTAAAGATTGTAATTACTTATTACATTGTAGAATACATAAGGGATCGCATCCCAAAAAACTAACTAGATTAGTAGTCTTGGAAAACTATATTCATACTTGAAATTAAAATTAAAAATAAAAACTAGAAAATTCACAAATTTTTTCTCTGAGAATTCCATTATTACACATTGTATATCCCTATATATCAACCACAAAATAAATCCTGGTATCCTCAATATAATAAAGCATAAGAAATGGGAGGTCTCAGATGCTTAGTGAGGGTAAGCATACAGTGAAAGATATCATAAATAAATAAAAATAATCAATATCTCAAGGTAAATAAATGAAATATATTCCATTTAATCAATAAATTGAGCATAATATTGTAGAAATAAATGATGATCCAATAAGGTCGTATAAATAATAACATAAGCTAGAAATTTACCCATAGATATTCTAAATAATGAAATAATCAAATGGACATTAATAACTGATGTCATAATGAGGGAATGCATAATTTTTTATATCTAAGACATATCATCAAGATCTTTCATATTATATTTTAAATCATTATGTAGAAACTTATTTAATTTGGACAACTGAGTTGTCTCATTTTTCCCGTCGATGCGTCGAGGGGATATCTATAAATGGGTCACACCTATCACTTACTAAGTAAAATGCATTCCTTATATTAAAGGGGTGAAACATATAAAACCTCATATTTAAAAACTATAATGTGAAATTTTAATATTTTCACCATTCAAACCAACACAATCCTAAATTATCCATAATAATATATTGAACGGTAATAAATTTGTACATCCTCAGTTAAACTGATAATAACCCATCCAAATAATGAATATTAATGATAAAAATAAAATATATCCCAAATTTATCATAATAACAATTATGTTTTGATGTCATTGATGAATATAAATACAATAAAATAGTATTGAAAATATTTTTGAGGAAAACACAATTTTAACTTTGAAAATATTTTTTGAAAAAAAGATCAAAAAGTAGTTTTAAAATACCTATTTCTTTGATAATAACATTTCAAAACAATTAAAATAATATTTAAAACATTCATTGGTCATGAAATTAGAAAATTTCGTAATTTTTTTACATGTTAAACAATGATTTCTTTCACATTTTCTGTAAAAGACAAATATTTGTTCTTTTGAAAATAACATGAAGATTCCTTTCAAAATATTTTGAAAATAATAAAAATCGTTAAAACCAATATTAATTATATCATTTTTAAATGTTTAAAAAAAATTAAAACGTTTTTAGAAAACATGGATTTTGATGTAAATGGATTTTTGATCGAAGAGATAAATAAAGTTGAATTTTCTTTAAAGAATTTTCATAGTCATTTTAAGTACCAAAGAGAGGAAAAATTGTATTATTACATTGAGAAGTTATTAAATAACAATATTATAATAATTTATGTTTTTAAAATATATAAATATCAAATAATCCCCCTAAGGGAGATTTAAACATAAACAATCATAAATAATGATTAGATTGTGAAACAAACCTTTACCAATTTGGGAGAATTTGAATCATAAGCTCCATGAATTAAATAACATAAAATAAAACATTAAATACCATGAAGAGAAATATTTTCATGATATAACTTATAAAAAGATTCATTCTATACCATAAACAAAATATTAAGTGGTGAATATTGTGTATGTCTTCCGAAAGTAAAAGTTAGACGAAAAACCCTTACCTCAGGTTCAAATTCATTTATATGTGTTTGAACCTCTAGAATAATAAATACATATTTTTTATAAATATATTATATTACCATACTCATATATATAATACTATATATTATTTACTTAAAGTCTTTTATCACTATTTTATTATAAATTCATTGTTTATATCACTATTTCGTGTGATAATTTCATTTTTCATGTATGTTTTGTTGGGTAATTCTGGTCCTTCTAATATAAAAATGGTTAAATAATATCCATAATTTTATCCATGATATTAATATCATATATATTCATTATATAATTATTTATAGTAATCTGTTAAATTAGATATAGAAAATGGATTGCACCATTCATGGAGACAGTAGACTGTATAAACTCATGAAGGTTGGTTCCATTTTTCTCAATTAATGGAATGAAAGGAAAATATATATTAATTAATATTTATATAATAATAATTATTTCATATATATAATTTATATTAATTAAAAATATACTTATTACCATCCATGTGAAAACAAAATGAAAACATTTCATATCGCTTTGTGAGGTGGTAGTTTGTTGAACACATGAGAAACATTATCATATCCCCATATGAATGGAATGAAAGAATGTATATGTGATATCATAATTATATAAGTATAAAAATTTTATAAATATCATATATATATATATATATTTGTGTTTGTGTTTGGGTTAAATACCTCTTTAAATTCATCATTTAAATGTAGTGATGGAAAACAAATTAAATTGGTTTGGAGGCGGTTGTCTGCCATACACAAGATCAACGGTTTCGTTTCCTATCTGATTGATGTGGAGATGGATCTAAATTATTTCATAAAGATAATAGAATATAATTATAAATTATATACTTGTGTTATTATATTATCACAATTTAAGAATGTTTTAGGGAGTTTTAAGAATAAATAAAACAAATATGCACATTTAAGAATTTTACCTCTTCTTTAGAGAGCCTCTTTATGTCTATATCTAAACCATTTCTAGAAAGGAATCCTAATAAAACAAATGTCTATAGGATGTAGGGAGTGAATTAAGGAATGTATTTTTGTAGATTTAGTATAAAATAAATGGTTTTGGAAGTCTGAATATTGGGATGATAGGGGTGGCCTTTTATAAGTGTGGAAGAGGATACGTATGGAATTTCTGACAAGATAAAGTGATTCCCACATTTTTTCCATGCCACATGCCACCAAGATTGGTAATTATCAAACATTAGAGGTTATAACATCTAAATATTTCGAAAAAATTGGTTTTGAACATGTTTTATATCATTTTTTAAATTTATCACCTTAGTTTAACCCCCTTTCCCTCCCCAGTGCATGCATCTCGGTAAACCCATTTTTACCTCAACTATGGTAATTAATTTTTACTATTTTCAAGATTCAATTTGGTAAAAAAATAAATAAATATTATTATAAAATATAAATTATTTGGATTCCAAATATGGAATCTATTTTACCAAATTCAATTCATAGAATCAATATAATACAATTTAAAATTAAACCACTGATGAGACAAAAGAGTGGTCTTCAAAAGATAAAATTCACATACGTATAGAATGTTTTAATATCCAAATTCAAAATAAAATTGGTTAAAATATCATAAATTAGTTAAATTTTAATATAATTTAACTAATTTTACGTTAAAATAAATTTAAAATATAATTTTACTTAATAAATAATATAAATTAAAATGAATTATCAATAAAAATAGGGATTTTTACTATAAAATCAAAAATTTATTCTTTTTAGAGAATTATAAAAAATCCACCAAAACATAATTTTGACATGAATATTTTAAAAAAGAATTTTATTTTTTCAAATAAATTTTCTAAAATTGGTAAAAATGACTTAAATTATCTCCACAAAGTGGGACTAATCCTCCTTTTAGTGAAATAGAATTTTTTAGAAAATGATTATTTCTCCTACAAATGGTTCTAATTTTGGTTATAATTAATAGATAACCATTTAATTTAATTTATACATTTTTAAACTATATAATTTTCTTTTCATTATTTATTACTACTCATACTCACCATCTTAATGGCTTGGTTATAATGGCAATGATTAAATAATAATATTTTAAAAGAATTAACATGTTTCTTTTAAACATGATGTTGCATGCATCAGAATTTAGTGAAGAGATTGAATTTAAATAAATATATCATAAAATATCTAGGTTTTATATTCTCTTATAATCATGGTGTTTTGTGTTGTATACTCTATTGGACATGATGTTCCACTTTTAAAATATTGGGGTGTTACATTCTACCCCTTTTAAATAAATTGCGTCCCCTAAATTTAATATTGTTCCCAATGATCAATGGTTTGAAATTTTGAAATAACTTTCTTGGAAACCCACATAATAAAACGGGTTAATAAAACTAATATTGATAATAGATAAAGGGATTTACAAAGGCCATCCAGAATAATGCATTTCTAGGTTTCCAAGTAAGAGAACATTGGTGGGAAATGAGAACATAGAAATGAAATAGAATAATGATGCCTAAGGATTAATAAATTGATATGTAAAATTTTCATGAGAATTGTTACTACCACAAAACCAAAAATATGTGATGATTTGAAAATCATTGATGCAATATAAATGAATGTATTATGACTACATTTTTGTCTCATCATATTTTTCGGGGAGTTGATGAATTCCTTCAACATATAGACTGATAGCATATAAAAATACAATTAATTGATATCATTCTATTCCACAGGAAAATTTTCATCATTTTTATATGCTTCAGTTAAATATTAATTCATATATTACTCCAAAAAATGAATATCCATTAGGTATTTTTATGCTTGAAGCATTGAAATTAACATTTCTCAGATCATTGGATCTATAAAAGAATAACAAGTCCTTCCACCTACATCCAAATATTTTCCAAAACAAAAATTGTAATTAAACATTATCCAATATAATACATTAGTATATAATACATCAATAGTAACTCCAAAAAATTAACTTAATCCATTTAATAAATGTTTAATATTAATACTCTTCCAAAATATGTCTCACCAAATTCAATGTCCAGAAAATTAGAATGGGTGACTAAATCAATATTATGTTCCCCATACAATAAAAATTGTCTCTTAATGTAACATTAAAAATATTTTAATACCTTTATAACTCTGAAAACTTAATTAAAACATGCATTCTTATAATAACAAAACCACTTATTGTCTAATATATTCCATAAATCCAAACATGCAGTAAACTCCATCCAAAATAACATAAACCATCAAATCACTAACATATATCATGGTCACTAATATTATCCCATAAATATATTTGTATCATTAATATTTCAAAATAAATCTCATTTTAAGGGTTATATTCTCTCAATCATTTCTTTTCCAAAAATATCAACTTTCCACTGAATCACTTTTCCTAGTCATTGGTATCATTCAACATATGCTCTCAAATACTTAGAGAAAAGTATTACAGTACAATACCTATACATTTCATAATTATTATATCCAAAACTTAATTGATAAAATACTCTTATAACATAATTCTTGTATCCAAATTCACAAGAACTTTAATCATTCCACTTTGGTAGTAGTAATATCATAATCTTAACCTTGATCCCTTAGCTTCTTTTGAGGTATTTTCCCTTGATGCTTATAGAATTCATTTTTGTAGTATTGTATATACTTAAAGATGAAACACTAAACATATAAGGTTTTTTAATACCCTTTAATTCACTCACCTGATGTCCTTTCACTCCACACATGAAACAAACTCTAATTCCCTTGAAGAAAGTACTGGTGTGTTTATTTTCACATTTATCACTTGTGGGAAAATTCATCATTACCTTCTTCACTATATTTTTTATTTTTTATAATATTTTTCTATTTCTTCCCTTTAAAGACATTATATTTAGATAATTATTTATATAAATTCATATAACATTATATTATGTCCTCATATGATGAGAATTTTTGGGATACTAGTCCCTTTCAATGTATAAGGTTAATCTAATAAAAATTGATGATTCATACTCTTTGGATTGTGTGCATTGATATGGTTCCCATTCATTATGATAGGTTCCATTTATAAAAAATTTAATACATTATATTAGATCATAACATTTTTCACCATAATTTATTATCACAAAAATTGAAAAACTTGACTTAAATTGGAAATTTATGCATGGATAATCTCATAATCATAAACATGGTTTCTTTAGGGATATTTTTAAAATCATAAAAATATTTTCATATCCATCGTAATAGATTGTGATGAAAATGTGAATTGAACATTGAATATCCCACAATAGTGTGAAACCAGGTGCTCAGTAAGGGAAATTTACTTGTACCAGGAGATGATCGAGACAAATCCCAACACACCTTTTTAAGAGTTATTACCTACAGGTAAAATTGTTCTAGAACCAAATCTACTTGTAGTATGTAGTCATGAATTTATATCTAAGAAAAATTACATAATATATTTCTATACCTAACATTAGGATGATATTCAATAATTATCCTCAAATTCCTTTATATTTTTATGTTCCCAAATCTATGTTTTCTTTAACCTAGTTCCCAAGGATTATACTAAAGTTCCACTGATACCGACTATAAGAACCCCAACCCAAACAGCATGGAGATAGTGGTTACATTATTACATTAGTATAAGATACAAGGAATAAAATCATGAATGGATTAATTCATTATTAATATTGGTAAACTATATATGTACCTGAAATTCACATTACAATTGAGAACATAAAATAAAAAAAGTGTTTTCTTTGACAACAACATTATTCCTCATAGCTTATCACTTCATATCAATCACAAAACACCTCTTGATATCCCAGGTAATATAAAACATAAGAAAGCGGTGAGATAATATACTAATAAAGGGTAAGAATATAGTGTAATATATAGGGAATAAATAATAATAGTCAATATGGAAAGTTAATCAACAAAAACACATGTCATTTAATCAATAAATTGAGCATAATATGGTAGAAATAAATTATGATCAATTAAATAAAGATAAATAATTACATAAGCATGAAATTTATCCATGGATAATCTAACTAATTTAATATTCACGTAGACATAAATAACTAATCTCATAATTTAATAATTCATAATTATGAAAATCCAAAACATAATATCATGAAATTTAACAACACATTTTAATTCTGTGGGTAGAAATGTGATTAATTTGGAAAACTAATTTGTCTCATGAGACATGTTGATAAATTGAGGGGATATATATAATCAGGATGAACCCATCACTTACTAAGACTATAAAATTTCTTATATGAAAGTGTTGAAACATAATTAATATAAACATCTATATTGGAAACCTGGAATATGAAATTTTAATACTTACCCTAATCAAATAAACATAATTATTAACCATCAATTGTAATATGGTGAATGGAAATAAAATTTTACATACTTAGTCAAACTGATCATAAAAAAATTGATTAAATAATAAGGATGATATAAATACATCATATTCTTATCGGATTATATGTACACTAAAGGGTTCATGTCATCGATGAGTACAAATTCCATTAAAATTCCATTTAAAAATTTAGAGAAAAAACCTATTCACTATGAAAATCTTTTAAAAAAACATTTAAAAAATACTTTTAAAATACTTTTACGTAAAAATAACCTTTGAAAATTTTTAAAATATGATTTTAATCATTTAGTGGTCATGATGGAAAAAAATTGCATTCATGTGGTACATGTTAAAATAAATATTCTTTTCGCATTTTTGGTAAAATCCAAATAACACTTGTTTTGAAAATGACATGATGATTCCTTAAAAACATTTAAAATTGGTGAAATTTTCTTTAATAAATCATTTTTATAAATTTAAAATAATTTTTAAAACCTTTTTAGTAAATATATGTTTTTCTGAAAACTAGATTTTCAACTAAAGAGAGAAATAAAGTCGTATTTTGTTAAAAACATTTTATCAATAATTTGAAGTAAAAAAGAGAGGGAAATGGTACTATTAATTAAAAAAGTTCATGAATAACCAGTTTATAATAAATTATTTAGATTTTAAGATATGTATATCAAATAATTTCCCCAAATTTGACTAAAACATAAACAATCCTAAATAATGGTGAGATTGTGAAATAAACCCCTACCACATTGGTAGCTTTTGAATTATAAGCCCAATAAATGGAATAAAATCAAATGAAATATTAAATACCATGAATATAAATGGTTTCAAGATATAATATATCAAAATTGTAATTATATACCCCACAAAAAAGAAATAAGTGGTGAATAGCTCATATGTCTCACATAAGTAAAAGGGAGATGAGAAACATATACCTCAGGTTTGACTTCCTTTGTATGTGTATGAACCTCCTGTATAATATATATAGGATTATTATACATATATTATAAAACCATTTTCATATATATTGTACCATATATTATTTACTTATATTCTTTTAAAATCTATTTATTATCAGTTCTTTATTAAAATCATTGTTTTGGGTAATAATTGCATCATATTTCTTGTATGTTTTATATCGATAATTTTGGTCATTTTAATTTGATCAGGTTTCAATAATCTATATAATATTAAAAATGTAATAAATATAACATTTATTTACTATAAATGTATATATAATAATCTATTAAAGTTTAATATAGAAAATAGATTACACCATTTATAGAGACGGTAGCTCGTACATATGCATGAACATTGTTTCAATTATTCTCCATGGATAGTACGAAAGGAAAATAAATATTAATTAATATTTAAAAAGGAATTATTGTTTCATATATATCATTTATATTAATAAAATAAATCATTATTACCATCCATGTAAAATTAAAATTAAAAACATTTCACATCACTTTGCGAGTTGGGTGTACTCCGTACACATGAGTGACACTATCGTATCCCCCACATAATGGAGATTAAGAATGAATATGTGATATAATAATTATATAAGTAAAAAAATATTATAAATATCATACAAATATGTAAAATACAACATATTATTCAGCCTATAAAGTACATTATAGAAAAAAAAATTACCTCAGTTCACGTGGCAGTACTTCGTTGTACACATGACTGATGATTTCATTTACAATTTGATGGAATTAGAAATGAATATGAGTTATTTAATTAAAAAAATTAAGTATATATGACATAATATTTTTATTATATTATCATATTTTAATAAGGTTTTATTTAGGTGGAAGATTAAGAAAACAGATATACACATTTAAGGATTTTACCTCATCTTCAGAGAGTCTATTTATATTTACAACTAAAGCCTTATTATAATTGATTTAGAATCCTTGTAATGACACTATGATATAGGTACATAATTAAGGAAGGAATTTTGGTAGTTATTTTCTGATCCAAAGGGTTTTGGAAGTGTGAATAGTGGATGAGAGGGGAGGCCTTTTATAAGTGGATGAGAGGATATACATGGAATTTTTTAAAATATTAAGTGATGACCAAGATTTAATCTTGACACATGCCTCAAAAATGGATAATTATCATATATTTTAGGTGATAAAGTCTAAATATTTCAATATAATGGGTTTGTAAAAACAATTTGGTAATATTTAACTCTAATCTTCTTAGTTTAAACCCCCAAGTAAACTCTTTTTTACCATAACCACAGTAATTAATTTTTGTTTCTTTCATGACTCATTATTGTCAAAAATTAAGTTTAAATTATTAAATAATATAAATTATTTGTATTACAAATATATAATTCATGTTTCAAAATTTATTAACTAGAAGTGGTAGAATTCAATTAAAAATTAAATCCTAGATGCGAGCAAAGAGAAGTTTTCCAAATAGAAACTTCTCATAATTATAGAATTTATAAACAGAAAAAATCAGTATGGAATTAATTAAAATTAAAATAATTAGATAAATTTCAATATAATTTATAAAAAATTACCTTAAACTAAATTTAAAATATAATATAACATTATAAATAGTTTAAACAAAATTGAATGTTTCATATTAAAATAAGTGTTCTTCACTATTAATTAAAAAAACCAATCTTTTCTGAAAATTATAAAAAACTCACACAAAGATAATTTTAACATTTATATTTCAAAAATTAATTTTATTTAGTAAAATAAATTTTATAATATTTTTAAAAATTAACTTCAAATTATTTTTTCAATGTGTGACTAATCTGCATTTACGAAAAATATATTCCTTCAAAAAAAATCTTTCAAAAAAATTATTTCTCTTCTAAATTGTTCTTATTTTATTTAAATCAATATTTAACCAATTATTTTATTTTACACATGTGTAAAACATATTATTTCTATAATTTAGTTGTTACTATTCATACTTATCATCTTAATGGCTAGGTTATAATGTTATTGTTTAAAGAAAAATATTTTAATAGAGTATCATGTTTCATTTAAACCTAACATTGTATGCATTGAATGTTATGAAGATTGGATTTAAATAAAAATATTATAAAGTACTGGGGTGTTGTATTATCTTATAAGATTGGTGTTTTATTCTATACTTGATTTCGGACATGATGTTCTTCTTTTAAAATCATAGGGTATTACAATAAATTAATGAATTTTGGTGATATTTGATTTATTTTATTCCCTTAGAGTTATTTATTCTTTATGTTCTAAAGAGTTTTGTAATAAATTTAAAAATTCATTAAATCTTGTGAATATTTGTTAAATTTGTTGAATTGTGGAGATAAATAACTTATTTTATTATTAAAAAACAAAATTAATGGGTATATACTGGTTATTATTTTTATTTTTATTGTGAATGAATAATTTATTTGAGGATTCTCAGGAATGATGAAATGATATCCATTAGATATGTATAAACATGGATTTCATGTAAGGATGGTTGGCTTATAATCATTTATTCCCCATAATTATGGAATGCCTATATTTATGATTTCTAGTAAGCATGGCATGTCGAAAAGTTTGACTACTGTTATAAGCATGAATTTTATAAGGATCATCCCAACCTATAAGCATGGATCTCTATAAGGATATATCCATCTCATAAGAATAAATTTTGGGGATCCTAGATTCCTCTATAATAATTATTATTAAATTTCTATAAGGATAATCTGGCCAATATATGCATGAGTTCCCCAACAAGGTTGAATCGCAATAAGCATCTTGGCATTGTAGATTTTATAAAATGATGGTTTTTAAATATCATCATGATTTTAAGAAAATGATTTTTAGAACCACATAAGTATTCATGAAGCCAACAACATTCATATACAATGATATTGTTGAATAACATAAATCCCATCTATGGAAATAAGAAACATATTAAAAAACTAAACATTTTATTTATATCTATATAATATTGGAAAGATGGGAAGATTGAAGAATTTAAAAGGAGAAAGGATCTAAGAGGTTTGACCATGAACCAAAGAAGAATGAAACTGAGGATATATAAAATGTATATGAGTCTTCACAAAGGAGTGAATCTTACACCAATGTTTATACTACTATTTCATGTTACCATTGTTTTTATTTTTCTAATTTTCATTATGTTGTAATGATTTCCTCTTATCCTAACATCTCGATTATCATTTGAATATAGGGGTAAAATCAAGAGTGACTATGGAATAGAAGGTAGTTCATTTTAATGCTTTAGATTTTTAATTTTTATCAATAAAACTCATTATTCTTATTAATTGGTTTCAGTATTCAGTGAAATTTTATAATATTGAATATAATTTTATTTGAATTATTATTTATTTATTTTTAGTTCCTTGGACAGGGTTCATTAATCTCCCTTCACTCAAAATAATAAATATATGATTTAATATATGAGGATAAGAAGTATAGATGTTGGTGACTTTTCCCTCATGTGTGGAGGGTAGTATAACACTCTAAGGTGAATTATAAAACACAAAACCTGATTGGGTTTTTCCCAAGTGCATTAATAGAGGGTAGTTGCATCACTTTTCATATATGGAAGGATAGTATACTGGGTATTGATTAGTTTTAAGTTTATTCTCAAAATTTTATTCAATATAGGGTAGAAGTTTAAATGATTATGAAACCTTCTATTATTATATTAATTTAGAGAAGACTAAAATCCTATAATTCTATGATATAATTAAAAGTGCATTACTAATACTGACCGAATAAATTTTTCATCATATTTATTTTGATATCTTGATTCTCATACTCAGGATTTTTTCCCAAGACAATAAAACAAAACACCACTTTCTATAACAGAAAACTAAAAACTTATTTTAATCAATCATATCTAGATACAAACTTAGGATATCTTTAATACTACATTTAACATGGGAATATATTATCTTTTTCTCACCCAATGATAAGTATCATGTTAAAACATGGAATCCTTTTTAGGGAGGAATTTTCAAAAAAATATTAATTTTAAAATAGCATAACCCAATATTTAAATCACAAACTCATTTAGTTAACCTATGAATTGAAATAACTTTTCTAACTAATCTATGTAACCTACACATATGACCTTAATTTGAGAAATATTTCTTGAAAAGGATTAGTGAAACTTCCATTGTTCACCATGAGCCTTCCACCATTATATATAACCCTAACCAAACCCTAAAAGATCATTGTACCGCTCAGTTTATGAATCATAACAATCACATTTCCATTCCTACCATGAAATTTTTTTTTTAATTGAAAATTAGAATGATTTAATTGCTACAAATTTTTCAATATTTGGAATGTGAAGATCCCAAAAAATACATCAAGGATTTTTCCCTTGTTTTCTCAACTTTGAATCCCATAGGAGTGACATAAGAACAAGTAAAGTGGAGGGAATTCTCCTTTTCACTTGATGGAGTAGCTAAAGTGTGTTTTTAAAACATAAAAACATTACATGTAAATTATTTCTATGAACATAATTGGTTATTACTATAAATATAATTCCCTATATATGGAATTAAAACCATTGGGAATGATATATATTCCATCAAATAGGCTTCGGGAGAGGCTCATTCTAAGTATTGGCAGGGGATCAAGAAAATGTCTTCCATCATACCACATAAATAAATTTAAGAAAATCATTTCCCTAAATTATTTTATCAATTAGTTATTGAAAATGTTATAAAACTATGGTATGCCTCTACCTATGGATCATAAAAAAGAAAAAATAGGATCATAATCCAAGGGACACAATGATAAGATCTCAAAAAAATAGAGTGGTTTGGTACATGAACTCTTGGAACAAGAGGTTTACATGATGTGAGGTATTTGGAATCATCAACATTATAAGAATCAAAACTAGAGGAATTCAGAAGCCTTTCTATAAAAATGGACCTGAAGAGATTAAATTAACAATAGGCACCACTGTAGGTATATGGTTTGTGTGTATATTCTAACCATTATACTGATTAGTGTATAAATATTTAGGAAACAAAAATTTTTGGTCTTTATTACTAGTAAATGTAATACCCACCTGAATATTAAATATGGAGAGATAATTTCCAATTCCATTATAGATTTGAGAATAAACAAAACTAGGCTAAAACACCCTACCAAAATCAATTGTAGCAACAATCCCCATTCCAATTGAAAAATAAACATTTTTAGAAACCACCACCCTTCCAACATCAATAAAAAATCCTACAACAAACCATCCTATCATACACCCCTTTATAGAAAAATACACCCACTTATATACCCTCAATAGAGGATAAATCACATGCACAGTAGTAATAAGGACCTGAAGTTAATAATTTTATGTATGAAGTGGAAGAGTTAAGAAACCAAGGGGACATATTTCGTATATTTTATCCAAAAAAGAATCAACATTCCACCCCAATTAGTCTCAAATTCAAAGGTAAATCTAAAAATGGTAACTAAAATAAGTGGAAAATAAATCATTTCACTATCTACACCAAAAACGGAGAAAAAAACTAAAACCTCGGGAAAGTGAATCAAAAAAATTTGGACATATTTCCCAGAACCTACCAAGGTAATAAGATTAAAAATAAGAATAATAGAGAGTGGGTCCAAGAATAAAGAAATAAGATATAGTCGTATAGATGTATCAATGGGAGAAGAAGGACCTTTCAATCCTATTTCCATCCAAAATTATTCGATCTATGAGGATCTCGGAAGAAGAACTCTAAAATAAATACAAGAAGCATTCTAGAAATTTTTATTCAACACGCCAGTAAAATATCTAAATTATTTCATCATGTATGAAAAGTTAAGTATGGAACATTTCATTAAGAAAAGGAGACTTCAAGGGAATGAGAAGATTAATCTGGGAAGAAGTTTATTAGCTCTGATAACACTATAATTACATATACAATTTCAGGATCTCGGGATATGTTATATCCTTCTCACAATTGTTTCATTTAATATTTTGTATTTTTATGTGACTTCATTTTCTCTATTAAATTTATAACACCCTTAGTTTTTACTTCTGTTAATATGGAATAATTGAATCCTATAAGAGTGATGGTACAAGTTACAAACTAACCCACTAAATTTCTAATAGTAGTATTGGAGCATGTAATTATTAGAGTTGATAATTTAGTATTTATATAAGACTTTTATGTGATAAATTTGAAAAAATATAGAACCCTAGAACACTAACCCATAATTTTTGGGTAGAACACTCTTGAATACATCTAATCCTATCATCAATTTTCATTAAAGAAACCTCTCTATAGATCTTTGAGAAATCATAGTACACATCAATAATTTTAGATCTATAAGGAACCCATCAAAGAATAATTCCCTTCTTACACTTTCCCATAATGAATAGGCTTATCTCAATGAATATCCTAGTATGTTTCATAAACTTTTATCTTTAGAGAAATACATGATGATTGAAAATTCAATAGAGAATGATTCTATTCATAAATCTAGAAAATATATTTTTTAAATTGGAGGAAGTGGTTACTCCAAAATTATTTGATGTATTTTAATATTTTTTTATGATGAAGAATATCGTTTTTAATATTTTGTATAGTAAATATATTATTTGTAGTTATGAAGTTCTTGTCAGATTTTATCTTTATATTCGCCCACAAATTTGGAGTTAAAAATTTTTCAAACTAACATCAAGTATGTTTAATTAATGGAAGGAAAAACATTCTTCTAATAAATTATAATATAAATCCCTCTAACTAAGAAAAAAATTTATTTAAATTTTAATGCAATATGTGAAAGAAATATGTTGAATTTTATAAGACATTCAATACATCACACATAATCTTGTTTGAGGGAAATTAGACACTGATTAGGCATTCCCAAAGAAGACTGAATCTAAACAAGATAGAGTTAGTGAAGATGGATATAGTTTATTTGTTAGTAGTCGGAATAATCTACCATATCTATGACTCACAATGGATTGTCCCCATTGATGTAGTACCTAAAATACTAGACATACCATAATGATTAATAAAAAAAATTAACTGATTCTTATAAGAATTTTGAATAATTGGAGAGTTTTTATAGACTATAGGAAATTGAGTTTGGTTATAAGAAAATATTACCTTAAAATTACCTTTATTAGTTAAATATCAAAAAGGTTAGTGGGGAGATCTCAAAATTACTTCTTACATGGATTTTAAATTTACTTTTAGGTTCCTGTTACACCCAAGGATTGAAAGAAAGCCACCTTTACCTACTCCTTTGTGCATTTTCAAACAAGAGGATTTCATTTGGATTAGGTAATTATCCAGTTAAATTTTAGAATTTTATGTTAATTTTCTCTTTGGATATCATTGAGAACTTCCAGGTACTATTTTTAGATGAATTTACTATTTCATGAGACTCATTTGATCATTTAATAAAAAGTTTGGAAATTGTTTCGAAAAAATTCAGTGAAAATCCCTTGATATTAAATTTTAAAAGATTCATTTCATGTTGGAATGTGGTAAATTCCTTAGTAATGTGATTTAAACAAATAATAGAAGTGGATAATTTAAAAATTTATGTTCTAAATTCCCTGGCCCCTCAAAATTGTGTAAAAAGTGTAAAATATTTTCTAGAACATGCATTATTTTATTGGATGTTCATCAAGGATTTATATAAGATTTCTCTTCCCCTTTACATGTATCTTCTAAAATATACTTATTTATATTTGATGTTTAATGTGAGTAAGCTTTTGATGAATAGAAAATTATACTTTCCACACCATTGGGGATGAATCTACCAAGTTAGGAACACTAATTTAAATTACTTTGAGATACATCCAACCATGTTGTGAGAGAATTTTTTTACCAAAGAGTTAAACCCAGATACAAATTATTTATATATGAACCAAGAATTTTGGGTTCTATCCAGCTACACATCAACTGAAAATGTGTTTCTAGAATTCATTTTTCCTTGTAAGAATTTAGATCATATTTTTTGGGAACTATAGTTATTATTTTGTATGATCAGGTAACCCTTATATATTTGATAAATAAAGTTGATTAAAAACAAGGATTTTCAAATGGATGATGATACATCATGATTTAAATAAATTGATCATAGATAATAAAAGATATGAGAACTTGGTGTAAAATATACTAATCAGGATACTAAATACTTGTAATGTATAAATTACATATAAAAAACCATTGAATGGCATCATTCTAGGAGATAAGTTATACTTAGTTCAAGGAGAGGTTCCCAGGTACAATAATATATTCAAATATATGGTAAATTATTATGTGCAATCCCTTATCAATCCCAAATAAATTATTAGACTCATATTTGATTCAAAATTTTAAATTTTGGAAGACCCATATCTTTGGAAAATATATAATGAAAAAAATTTAAGGAGATATTTTTAGAGAAGTGAGATTAAATATTTTCCTGAGTTTTGTCACGTACTAGATTGTGGATACCACTTTGGACCTTAGAGGGATACTATAAAAAAAATTTAATCCAAATTATATTAGCCTACTTTATTTATATATTAACAAGATTTTCTATAAGGTGTGGAAATGTGAATTCACTAGTAGAATCTATAAAATAAAATAAACTCCCTAATGACCCATAAGTTTTTGTGAAATCTTTAATTTATGGGGAAACATCATGGGACCATTTCCCATGTCATTCGGTAACTCTTCCATCTTGATTGAATTTTATTATGTTTCAAAATGGTGGTATAGAAGGAAACAAAAAAATTATGCAAATTTTGGGTGTGACTTTATTAGGTTTAACAATTTTGTTGGTTTGGAGTTCCATGATCCATAATTAGTGATCAAGAGACTTGCTTCTATAACAATAGCATGGATGATTTGACAATGAAGTATGTTATGAACCAAAAGACATCCTCACCTTACCATACTCAAACAAGTAGTTAAAATAAATCATCTAATATAGAGATCAAAATAATTTTAGGGATAACAATCCAACGAAACTAAAAATATTACATACAAAGGTTGGAAGGCACGTTATGGTCTTATAGGATAACCTACGAAAAATCCATTTGAATGATCCCATATATAATAATTTATGTATAAAACTATTATTTATCAATGGAATTAGAGAAAAAGGAATACTAGGAAGTATGATACATAAACCTAAATCTAGATAGGGGTGTGATTGAGATAAAACAAAAGTTATAGTAGTTAGAGGAAATCATAATAGATTCTTTTTCAAAATTATAAATTTACAAAGAAATAACTAGAGTGGATCATTAAAATATCCTTCAGTAAAAACACATCTTTCGTGGGGACCATGTATTTGTTTAAAATTCATGAATTGAGTGGATTTCATATAAAATGTTATTTTAAAAGACTTATTTTTTTACTTCCAATTCCTTTTTTGGGAAATCAAAAACTATCTTTTCAAATGAATTCATATTTTGTTTTATCGTACTTTGTTTAAGGATTTTGTTTTACCTTCCATCATTATGATTTTTTCATTATATTACGATAATAATCGTACTCATGAGTTTTGTATAAATAATCTATTTAGTGATTAACATAACAAGCCCAGATATAATTTTTATCGTACACATCGAATACAATTTTTTATCATACACACTATTTGGTTTTTGAACTAACAATATTATCATAATGGTAAAAAATAATACTAACTCTCATAATGAGAATAATTGGATCCATCCAAACTCATTTTATCATGACTATAAAATTGTATCATAATAATTGGAAACCTTTAATCAAAATAATGACAGGTATTCTATTTTGATATTCTTATTAATCGATGTCAATGGTTTGGTTATAAGATGACCATTGCAGTGTTAGGTTTCCAAGTACCTCTACATTTTTAAAATAAAATCCAATTGTTGGCTCCAAGATGATCATTGGTGTTTTGGACTATAAATACTAGGTCATTTAAATGAGATCAAAACTTTTTTAACGAATTCGAGACACTGTGTGAGAGCTATGTCAAATTGATGCATTGTGTGAAAGACTTTAAAGATTTAATTTTTCAAACTTTTTGTTCTACATACTTTTTACATCCATGAGTTGGTCTTTTCTTAGTGCAACACTGATCATTGGTAATTACTATTGAGGTATTCCATGGATAAGAAGACAGTTGTGCCAATCGTTTTTGGACTGAGGGCTTCCAAGGATTGGAAGACAGAGTTGTTGATCACTTTCTTGATTAAGGGATTGCGGGGATAGAATGACAGAACACGATTGTTGTATTGAGGGCTTACCCTGGTGTGGGTAAGATATACTTGCGTGAATGTATAAATCAAGGCACCTTTATCCAAGGTTATTAGATACCTTTATATTTTGGTTAACAGAAATGAATTATTTTAACTGTTTACATTTTTTACTTCTTTATAATTGAAATTGAATCATTTAATATATTCATCTTTCCCTTATCTATTTAGTGACTAAAATCTTTGTAATTATGATTTTATTGATTACGATCAATTAATTTACTCAATACTATTCTATACAGTTTATGAAATAATAATTAATTGTTCCACTATGTTTATCGTACCCATTGTAATTACGATCTATATTGATTACTCTGATTAAATAATTTACATATTTTGATTATGATTAATTTAAAATATGACCTGTGGAATACTTATTATAACATACTGATTAAAATAATTTTTCCATCAGACCTAAGGACCTATCTGAATATTGTTTAAACACAAATAGTTTTTTGAATATGATTAGTTTAAATCAATTAAAATAAGTTTTATCTGACTATAAAAATAAAATTTTTTAAACATACAACTCACCCCCATCCTGTATTTTTTCATCAACATATAAATTTTGATCCAAAAAATTGTTATCAAGGTAGGTTTCTACTGCTCATATAGTTTCTTACAGTAGTTTTGAAAAATAGTTTTATTTCTTTTATAAAATTTTGTTTATAAATATTTGTTACACTAACGTGTATTATGGGAAAATAATTCTTGTACTATATTAAAGATGGAAGGACTTAATTTTGGTTAAATTTAAAATCTCAATACTATAATACTACAAATTTTTTATATAAATGATTATGAATACTGTAGATACAGAATGAATATATTTATGATCAACATTGGATTTGATAATTTTGTTTTTCTGACTAGAGGGTATACAATTCTTTACAATAATGTTAGAACCTTTACCAATCAAGAGAAACATGAATATCAATTGAATTATAAGGTACTGAATACTTTAATTTGTTCTATGACTAGAAATATATATAGAAAGATTTTATCTTGTGAATAAACTAACAGTATCTGTAAAAAGCTTGAGATTACTCATTTTGGTTATTCTAAAGATGTTGAAACAAGAAGATCCATGTTAATGGAAGATTGTCAAGATATCTAATTTCTTTATGGAGAAGCAGTTGTTAAGGTTCAATAAATATTCATGATTATTATGAATAGTCTATAGGACATGGGTGAAATAGTACTAGATGATGAAATCCTAGTAGAAAATCTCTTATATATCATGCCAAATAAATGGAAATAAAAAAGGAATGTTTTTGATGGATAAAGAAAAGTCAAAAATGTAACTCTTGATGAGTTATTTGGAACTCTATTTTAATATGAGAACATATTGAAAAGATATTGAGACAAAATAAAAAAGAAGAATTGTAGAGTTTCATTTACTTCAAATTCAAATAAAATGAAGGCTAAGACTCCTGAAAACATAGTAATATCAACTAAGAAGAAATTTATAATTCAATCAGACTCAAGTGAATCAGAAAATTCAGAGAATGAATTGGCCAATCTTTCTCTAATAATGACAAATATTTTCAGAAAGAAGGACTTTCAGTATAAATAAATGAAAAAAATCACAATAAATAAAACAAGGATATAGAAGTTACATTCTATAAATGTACAAAATAATTACACATTAGACCTGATTGTCTAAGTTAAAAAAGAAAGACAGAAAAGAAAGAAATTCTGAGAGGAATTAGAAAATGTACTAAAAGTAAAAATTAAAGAGAGTATTGAAATATAATGACTCGTAGAGTTTTAGGGGAAGAGATTCTTTTAATGAATTTTCAGATGATGAATGATCAAATAAGAAAAAATATGGGTCTATATGTAATAATACCTTATGAAAGTAAATATCTCATTTCTAAGATGTGTACTGCATAATCTCAGACTTATATGTCATTAAGTTAAAATTTTACAGATGAAAATAATTCTATATTTTTAAATGAAGAATCCTATTCACCTCGTGGTAGCTATACATTTCCTTCATATGGAGAAGTTTCTAGATTTTAAAAATTTCTTGATAATGAAAATTGAAAAGATATTAAGAAACATGATAAACCAAATTCTAGAATAAATATTTTGAAAAAACAAGTATTATAACATTATAAAGACCTTTATAAAAATGTTTTTTAAATTTTTTCTATTTCTGAAAAACCATGAGGAAGTAAATATTAATAAGGATAATCATTCTAAATATTTTTAAAATAAATTTTTGAGAAAAATGTTTTAGAAACAAATGTCGCTTTTGAAACCAATACAAATATGGATAAGAATTATGTTTTAAAACTAAAGTCTAAAATTTTCTCCTTAATTAATTATTTGAACATGTTTACAACTAAAAGATAAAGTTTTGATAAAAATGTAAAAACAACTTCATCCGCATGTTAATAGTTGAGGAATTGGATATACTAATTCAAAAAAAAATTAGTAACAATTAATTTTTTCATGAAAATTCCCCCTTTTTCACAAAATATCAAAGTATGGGTCATTAGAATAAACAATTTTCCTTAAATAAAATTAAATCTTTGGGATTCCACAAAGACCATTTTTCAAAACAAATATGGGTTCCCAAAATTTTTCTTTCTAACATTTTTGGATCCAATGGTTGTTAGAAATGGATTTTTTTTTTTTTGAAATGATTATTTAAAATCAATGGTGGAAGAGTTATATTTGTATACAATGTTCAATGAACGATCGTTAAAAAAGGTAATATTGTTCTTCAAAAAAAATATTTTATTTCAAATTTTTTATTGGTAAAAGGTCTTAATCACAACCTTATAAGCATAATTTAATTATTTGATCAAGGTTACCATGTGAATTTTAGTAATGATAAATTTGTGTTACATAATTCCAAGGATAAATACATTCTTTCTAACTATCGGCATGATAATGTTTACACATTAAACATAGAAGATCTTTGGATCCAATACATATATTTCCTTAGTGAAATGGAAGATAAATCATGGTTATGGGATAGAAATCAAGAAAATTTATTCATAGAAGGTTTCATAATTTATCTAAGAAAATAATTTTTACGTATTTATCAGAATATAGATTTGATTCTCTAAATGTATGGATATTTATTGAAAGACCTAAAGAAACCTCTATAATTTGAGTAAAATGGGCCTTTAGAAACAAATGCGATGAAAATAGAATAATCATTAAAAATAAAGAATGACTAGTTTCTAAATGTTTTAATCAATAAGAAGAAATATATTATGAAGAAACCTATTCACTAGTAGCTAGACTAGAATCTATTCATATTCTATTAGCCTCTACAGTATTCTTTAATTTCAAACATTCTCAAACGGATGTGAAGTGTGATTTCCTTAATAGATATGTAAAAGAAGAAGTCTTTTTTGATAAAACTCTTACTTTTGAATATAAAAAACATCCTGAATATGTTTTTAAACTGACAAAAGCTTTATATGGCCTCAAACAAGTTCCTAGAGCCTGGTATGATAGATTAACAATAATTTTGGAAGAAAAATTTTTTTTAAGGAACTCTTGATATGAATATTTTTATAAATAAACAAAAAAGAAATGTTTTAATTCTTCCAATTTTTTTTGTTGAAATTATATACATATCAAATAATTAATCTTTAATATTTTTAAAAAAATTTATGAAATCTGAGTTTGAGATGAGTATGATAGGTGAGTTACCATTCCTTCTGTGTTTTCAAATTTCTCAAAAACTATATGGGACTTATATATCCAATCATAATTATATTAATGACAATATTAAAAATTATGGAAATTAAAATACTAAAAGTATTAGTACTCCAATAGAAACCTCAAATTCTCTTGAAATTGATGAAGCTGGACAACCAGTAAATCAAACATCTTTTAGAGGGAATATAGGAAGTTTATAATACATAACATTTATTAGTCTAGAATTAATGTTTTCAATATTCTTATGTACAAGGTATCAATTAAATCCAAATGAATACCATTTAAAACCTGTAAAAATAAATTTTCATTACATAAAAGGAACTATGGATTTAGGAATTTTTTATTCTTCTAGAAATTATTTTCAATTAAAAAGTTTTTCGGATGCTGACTTTGGTGGTTTTAGAATATATAGGAAAAGTACATACTGAACTTTTCATTTCTTAGGTGATTATTTAGTTTCTTGGTCTAGTAAGAAACACCACTCAATTGAACTTTCCAGTACTAAAGCCGAATATGTGGTAGCTAGAAATGTTGTCCTCAAGTGTTGTGGATGAAACAAACACTCACTAATTATGGAATGAGTCTTACTATCACTCAAATACTATGTGATAACACTAGTGGCAGAGATCTAATTAAAAACCATTCACATCACTCATGTGAAAAACACATATATATTAGTCATCATTTTCATAGGAATCGCACACTTAATGAAGATATTATTTTACAATTCATCAAAATGTAAGAACAACTTGTTGATATCTTTGAAAAACCATTACCTTCTAATAGATTTCAATACATAAAACATAATCTATGAATGATTACTATAAAGTAATCATTCAAATATACTTATTTTTTATAAAATATCATTAAATTAATTTACTTTTTTAAAGGGGGAGTACATATGATTGAAATTTTTCCCCTTTATCTAGTTTTCTATCTATATAAATTTTTATACTCAAAGTTTTTTTATCTTTAATTTTTTTTCACTTAGAAATTTTCAGATTCATAAATTTTTCATATTTATAAATTTTCATACTCATAAATTTTTGTATTAATAAATTTTCATACAATAATTTTTCATACTCAAAAACATTCATACTGAATTTATTTTCATACTCCAATTTTTTCTTGAAGAATAAAATATTTGAAACCAATAAATCTTGTATGAGACTCTGAAAGATATTATTTCATGTCTTACACTTTTTAATTTTTTTTTATTTCATTTAATTTTAAAACCCATTATCAAATTTATTTTGAATATGATAATTTCTTTTTTGAAACTTTATCAGATTCATGATGAATATGATAAAAGTTTTTAAAAAAACCTAAAGAGTTCCAAAACTTTTAACCACTGGATCCTTTTTTATCTAATCTAAACCATATAATCTCAATGT
This sequence comes from Viscum album, assembly GCA_963277665.1. NCBI lineage: Eukaryota > Viridiplantae > Streptophyta > Magnoliopsida > Santalales > Viscaceae > Viscum > Viscum album. The sequence goes on along the minus strand of OY728159.1, from coordinate 1,753,988,747 downwards.
TTGTATTTTATTCATCTATATAAAGTTACCCAATATACCATGTCCTACATCGGTTGTCTTCAACCTTATACCAAACCTCTATCGCCCCTCAAGTAGTTGCATCTAATAAGTTTTATTGATTATATTTTTCATCATAATCTTGTTCGAATCCACATCTTCATCCCCCAATACTATTCCAATGAAATATTTTTCATAAATGAAGTTTTTCAGGGAAATTTTAGTAACTGGAGAACTTTATGATAAGTATTATTCGAATTTGAAAAGAATCATTAAATTTCAGGGATGGGAATTGTTTTATATAGAGAAACCAAATACTCATAAAGATTAAATTATTGTTTTCAATGTTAGAAAATTTTATATATCTATGATTATTGATGATGATTTAAAAGTATATCTTTTCTTTATATGATAGAGAGATTAGTTTGTTTGAAAAACCAGATGCTAACTTGTTAGGTGTTCCATCTGAAGGTGATACAGTTTTTACTTCCCAAAAACTATCAAAAGAGAAAGGAACCTTCAATAAAGAAAGGTTTTAACAATATCTTTTTGAATTTCATGAATGAAAAATAAAAACCACACATCTTTTGTCAGACAGTCATTTGATATCTTTATGGATGAAATGTTTTTTAATTCCTCCGAAAAGAGATATAGAAACCCTCAATGTCTCAGATAATTTAATTATTGACCATTTTTCCAATATGAGGAAGATAAATCTAATGGGTTATATCTTCTTAACAATCAAAAACTTGAAGTCCAGTGCAATCAAGTCGCATTTGATCATGTTTCCAACAATTCATAGGAAATTCATTTTTTAATTCTTGATATTTTTCAATATCACACTCATATCAGTGTAGATAAATTTTAATGTTCATTAGACTATTGAAGATATGATAAAGAGATTAAAATTTCGTTTTGATTCAGATTCAAATAAATATTTTAAGGATATTGGAGATAAAACTCCAAAATAGGAAGTTGGATAAACTCAAGGAATTCCAAAACAATCAGTGCTGATTGTTTTGGAGAATTAATTTAAATCCATATATGATTATATTTTAAAACAAAATAAGAGAAGTGTTTATAGTGTAGAAACATCTTCAAAGTAGAGAAATGAGAACGATGGAAGAAAATATGGTGACTCGTAGTTTGGTCTAAATCTAGCAGAATCTCTTACTAAAAATATCATGGATCAAGAAATTGTTAGAGAAGATGATAAGAAAAATAAGTTGAAAATGGATAAAGGATTACATTATTGATATTGGAAGTTTGTTGAAAAGTTATGGAAATTATAGTTTTGGAAAAATTATCTGGGAACCCTTCTAAAAAAACAATCCCTCTGACGAAGTTAAGGGAAAGAAAAAGATAAGTGAAGATGAAGAATTGAATCCCCAATTTTATTCTCAATAAAATATTTTAGAATATAACAAATATATTGAAATAAGAGAAATAGATATTTATTTTTGTGGATATGATAAAAGAAATAAAGGTTAAGAGTCAAAAGAAAAATAATACAAAGAAGAAAATTAGGAAAGTGCAAATGAAAAAGAATTCGGTCAAGAACAAAAGTCTCAGCCTGACAAAATTTAGTGATATCTTCTCAAGAAACATCATGCAATATACCATCACTGGGAGTAGAATATTCAAAGAAGGATACATATAGAACTCAAGATAGTAAAGTTATTTATATCTCAGATAAAGATGAAGAGACCACATAAGATAAATTTTAGAATTAGAATTCAAATGATGATGTTGGGATTCATTGTAGAGAAATTCCTAATTATGAGGAAGAAATTGACTCAAAAAATATAATTTCTTTGAAAAAAGTCCATTAGATTGTTCATTCCCTTAGAAAAATTGAAAGGTCAATTCCTTATTTACCAAGTATTGAAGGGAGTATTTCTTTTCTTACATCCATTCAAAACAAAATATTAGACTCTACCAAACTTCTTTGAAAAAGTATGTTCAAGTTCAAGGCCAATTTCTAAAGTGTGGGAAGAAAGTAAAAAATAGAAAATATAAAGGCTTTAAATAAGGTTTTGAAATGGTCTCAAAAGTCTGAGGAATGTATCAAGCTTCATGAGTATTGAATTGAAGATATCATAAATCTATTGAATGAACTATCTTTTGAATTCAACATATTAGTCAGTGATACCACTTAAAGGATGAAAGATTTCAAAATTCAAAATTTTATCCCATATTATGGATCCAAATTGTGTGATAATAAGAATAATTCTATTCAATATCCAATGGAAAAGATGATGTTTTACAAAAATGGGATAATTTTTTTGAAAAATCAAATTTTTTTATGACTGATAGAGTTTTAGTTTAGGATCGTATGACCGAATCTTAGGGAGAAAAAATGTGTACTCTAGAAGAAAAGGTATAATATATGGAAGAAAAACATTGTACCTAGGACCATTTGTTTGAAGAAAAAGAAGAATTGTTTTAATCATAGAAATAATCTCTTAATAATATGATGGGAAATTGAAAAGAATTCATGAAAATGAAGGCAATTATCCTAGACCACTTCAAGAAGGAAAAGAAAAATGAAAAGGATATGAAATAATTTTTCAAACACTTAATGTTTTTTTTGAAACATCGATAAAATAATTTTACATCTATAAACATTTTGATTGAATTTTTACCATCACTTTTTAGATGAACGTTCCATCATTAATTTTACATGAACAAAATATTTATTTATTTATAGATTATTTTTATATAACTATTTTCATGTGCTATAAGACCTTACCTATTCCTTTTATTAAATCATAAAGGGGGGAATGATTTATAAAGGGGGGTAATTTATTTTAAAGAGGGAGATATTCTCATAAAATGGGAAAAGGGAGAATAAAAATTATAAAAGGAGAATGCCTTTAGTAAGGGCGGTATTTCTTTTGAAGGAAATAGAATATGATACATAGGAATTTTCAATCCTAAGGGGGAGTTCTTTGTATTAATCAATATATTCAGAAGATTTTTTAAAACTAAAAGAGAGATAAGTATAAGTGTTCTCTTTTGAATACAAATGTTTTTCCATATGTAATATTTTATCTGTTTTAACATGTGGTTTGTGACTTCCAAAAAGGGGGATATTGTTAAGTCAAAATCCTTATTTTTAATTTTTTATTACTTTTATTTTTGAAATAAAAAAAGTCCCCTTCCAAATGAATTCTTAATTGGTTTATTCATGCTTTATTTAAGTATTTTGGTTTACCTTTTATCATTACGATTTTCTCATATACGTATGATAAAAATTGTACTCATCTATTTTATCAAAATAATTCATTCCAGTATTATCATAATAATTGTGGATACGATTCTTATCATACACATGGAATAATATTATTTATCATACACACTATTTGGTATTTGGGCTGAAAATATTATTGTAATGATAAAATTCATATTGACTCTTATAACGTGAATCATTATATCTATTCAACTCATTTTATTGTAACCATAAAACTGTAACGTAATCCTTGAAAACCTTTTAATTCAAGTGATTTTGTGTATTATATTTCAATATGATTTATTAAACAGTTTAATTTTTTTAGTTATAAGATAATTGTTGGAGTTCCATGTGTCCAAGTCCTTCCACATTTTTTGGATAAAATCTGACCATTGGAATCCAAGATGACTGTTGGGATATTTTCCTATATATACCAGGTCATTTGAATTATCTTAGAACATTTTGAAGAATTTGATACATTATGTGTGAGCTATTTCAAATTATACTTTGTGTGAAAGAAATTGATGAGTTAATGATATGAAATTCTCATTCTACATACTTGTTACTTTTAAGAGTATTTCTTTTCTTAGTGTGACATAAAATGTTGCTAATTAAGATTGATGTCTTCCATGTATTGGAAGATATTTATGTCGATCATTTTTGGATCTAGGTCTTCCACGGCTAAAAATAAAGTGGTGTCGATCACCTTCTTGATCGAGGGATTTTAGGGATAACTAGATAGAAGTCGATCATCATATCAAGGGATTACGCTAGAGTGGGTTAGATAGACTTTATTGAAAGTAAAAATCAAGGGACCTCTATTCAAGGATATTAGATTATCTTCTCTTTGGGTTAAAATAATTTTTTTTCTTTAATTTTTTACATTTTCATTGATTTTTAATTGAAATTGAATCATTTTAGACATTAATTATTCAATTATCTATTTAGTTATTATGATCTTTGTAATTATGATTTTAGTGATTAAGATCAATTTATTTACTCAATATGATTCGATAAACCCTATATATAATCATTAATTATGTCACTCTATTAATAATAACCACTGTGATTACGATCTATATTGAATACTCTGATTAAATCATTTTCTTATTGTGAGTAGAGTTACTTTCAAATTCAACATGTGGAATAATTATCATAACCTACTGATTATGATACATTGTTCATTGGACGTAGGTATTTATCTGATTATTATTTAAATATAAAAGAGGTTTTTGAATATTATTTGTTTAATTTTATTAATATATTTTTTCTCTACGTTGAAAAATGAATTTTTTTAAACTTATAATTCACCCCCACCACTACCGTTTATATTTTTTCATCTTCATAAACATTTCGATCCAACAGAATATTGGTCCAAGATGGGAGGGCCCATTTATAGTCACTCAGGTCAATCCTTTTGGTCTTATTCATGTTTTCAAATAAGGATAGTGAAACCCATTTACTATTTATGGGAACATATTGAAGAAATTATATGGAAATATATTCCAAGAACCATTATAGGAGATCACACTCCTCTAACCTCTCTGTTAAAATAAATCATTTGGTTTTACCTTTCCTTAACACTTCATTGATTGTTGCGATTCAATTTAAAATCAACTTTACATGATAAATTTATTAAAATTCACTATGTAAACTAAATCATTTATGTTTTGATGATGTAACCATTGTATTTTATTATTTTTTTTGAGAATTTTCAAATATTGTGTTTTTATATTTTTGTGTCTTTTTCAAAATTATTGTTTTTTTCTTCTTTAATTTAATTACTTTTGAAACTAGTTGATCTAAATTTAAATATCCTTATAAATTTTAAACCCATTAAAATATTTTGAAATTGATTTGACCCATTTTCAAACATTATATAAATTCTAAAATGAACTAGTTTTCTAGGGAATTCATGCTAGGACCTATGATTTTTGAATCTCAAGCCTTGATATATTATCTTATATTTTAATCACTTACCTGATATGATTCTAAACCTATTTTGACATCCTATTAAAATTCCATCTTTACTAATAAAACAAACTAATGTTTGAATAACCATAATTTGATGAGTAATCTAGTCAGAACCTTAGATAATTGAGTACCTTATGATATAAATGATTTAGTAATTCATTTGGTTTTAAAATACCCTTTCTATAATGATATTACACTCTAAAATATCATAAAACTTAATCCTTTCAACCCTTAGTATCCATAAATCACCTAAATAGATAGGTATATTACAATCCGAAAAAACATTATCTCCCTTTGTCTAAAAGATGATTCATGATCTAGGTTGAATTCAAGTGTGAGGGAGTGAAAAAATGAGGTAGAAAATACTTTATTGAATACAATTATTGAGATGAATTTACTACATAATATTTGTTTCTATTTTTTGAGTAAAATAGTAAGGATAAGAAGATATCCTAAATACCAATTAAAGCTATGTATGAAATTCTATCACTATATTAAAGTGAAAGATACCTCTCTTATCTTTAAAATCAATAATATTGACTGAGTTCAAGATCAAAAACAATTGAATAGAACTGTTACAATGAAGATAATGGGAAATAAATTATCCCTCTCTACATTCCAGAGTATAAAAAATAATAATTAAAACCTAGTTATGGAATGATAGAGGAGAGATAACTCTACAATCAAAATGTAAAATGTTTGATATGTTCATTCAAAACGAAAATGTGTGGGGTTTTATTAATATAAGGGGTGATAATAGAGGATTCCATTGTGGAAGAAAACTAATTATAATTTATTTAACTACAAAAAATAGCAAAATTATCTAACATTAATCATAATACTTTCAATAAAACCCATCAACCCTTAATACATAGAACAAAAACAAAAAATTCCTCATGATATTCATAAATACTTTGCTAATTGGTTATAGATATATAAATTCATCCAACCTATAGTAAACTGTTAATGAACATGGATTTAGAAAATAATTACTTAAATTGAATAGTTTAGTGTTGAGTGAAATAACTCTTGTAAGGTATGTATAAATGATAATGTAAGGATAGAATAAGTGTAAAAAGAATTGAATTAACTTGATGAAGAACATGTAACTATCAAAATGAAGGAGGTATGATAAGAGTTGGAAACATGGTTTTAAAAAGTAGACTCACATTGGATTTTATTTGGCCTTTTCTTGAGAATAGTTTTGAAGGTCACTTTATTGGGAGTCTAAGGATTAACTATAATTTAATTAACATAGTCCATAAATTCATGAATTTTGGTTATATTCAATACATTTTATTCCCTCGTATTTTTTTATTTATAGATTTATTAAGAGTATTGGAATTAAAGTGGAAACATTATTAAATTCATCAAATATTGATTAAATGGAAATAATTTTGGACTTAGTTAAATTATTTCATTTTTTGTGGAATATAATCATTGAATAAATACTAATTATTCTTTGTATTGTTAATATTGAGGAACAGTTTGTTTGTTGTAGCTCATGAATGATGAAATCGAAAAGACATTGTCTATGGGTAATAATGGATTTCTCATAATGATGTTTTTCCTATAAACAAAGATTTCTTATATAGAAGGAATTATTATGAGGATGATTTCCTATAAACAGGCCTAGTTTAAAGGATGAACACATGTGTAAGAATTAGTTCCATAAGGATTAGTTCAACCTGTAAGAAAGGATCTCTATAAGGATCAATCCAACACCAAATCATGAATTCTCATAAGAATATATTGCACTGTAATCATAATTATTTTATTCTTATAAGGATCATCCAGCCACTATAATCTCAAATCCCTCCATAAGGATGAATCTATATAATCACTATACCATTACATATTTCAAAAAAATTAAGGTTCATAGGGATCATGTGGATTTCAATTCAAGACTTTTTAGCACCACATCAATATTCATGCAGCCATCCACGATCATCCATGGGGATCAGGTTGAATATCATAAACCACAACTATGTAGACATGAAACATCATAATAAATAATGGATTTCATGGATAACTAAAGATCATGGGAAATAAGATATGATAGAATAATTTTTATGGTAAATAGTTCTTGTAGGTTAGAATATGGTTTGAAAAAAAATGAATCTTATGATCTATAAAAAAAGTTAAGTTTGCACAATGGAGTGTATCTCACACCACTTCTACTACTATCGTTTTCCTGATTCTATTGTTTGTATTTTCCTACATATAATTAATCTTTAATTCTTTCCTATTCTTCTCTAATGATTTTTACCCTTTAAATTGAGGGGTAAACCCATGAGTGATTGGGGAAGCGAGGGAATCCCATATTTAATGCATTAGATTCTAAATTACAATGAATAAAACTCATTAATATTATTAATTTGTTTCATTATTTAGTGACATTTAATAATATTGAATGTGGTTTTGAATGATTTATCTATGATTTTTGTTTATTACCTTGGTCAAGTATCATTGATCTACCTCCACTCGACTAAACATATATACAATGGAACAGATGAGGTTGAGTGGTTACAATCTTTGTGATTTTTGTATCATGTGTGAAGGGAATTAGAACACTCTTGGGTGAATTAGGAAACAAAAAACCTAATTAGGTATTCTTTAATTACACTAAGAGTGGATTATAGAATAACTTTTCAAAAAATAAAGGATGTTAGTCTAGGAAGTGATTTTTATTATTTATAATCACAATATTTTATTTAATAAAATGATAGAAGGTGAAATGATTTTAGAACCTTATATTATCTAGTTAATATATTGGTGATTAAAATATTATAAGTTTATAGAAGTATTACAATTCAATAACCAACCCTAACCCAATAAATTTTTCATAAAATTTATCTTCATTTCTTGATTATCCTCCTCTTACTTTTTTCATAACCAATCAAACCAAAATACCCTTTTTTAAGAAAAAGTGACATTTGATTTTGATCACTCATTCTTGGATGCAACCTAAAGTTGCAGTAAAATTGTATTTAAACAAATAATTAATTATAATTTTCCAACATTATGACAAGGTGAAAGTAAAAAATTATTATAGTAGAAGATATTGTTTAGAAATAGTGGATATCACAACGTAATAGAAAAATTTATAGAATAACATAGATACTTTATGAATTCTCCCCTTCTTAATATAGGGTCCTTCAAAATGAATGATTTAGGCTTCCATATTGGATCTAGAAGCCACCAAATGTATAAGAAGGATTAAAGAGAGGGTAAATTGCTAGACATTTAATATAAAATCTTATTTATTATGTGGTTTTGAAGGGATAAATGATGGGTTCTTTTATAGATTAGTTTTGAGGGGAATTTTCATAAATGTTCATTCCTTAATGTATAAGGTCGTCATTTTAAAAGGAGAGTTGAAACCAAGTTAAAAATAATGGATATGGTATATTTTTTGGGTTATAAATCCCTTATTTACAAATTTCTAGAAATATTTTATGATATTTTATTCCTTGTTCACTTTCTTTAACCCTTTTTCCCATATTTTACCTTTACCAAGGAAACTCAATTTTTACCTCTCTAACTTATTTTTATTCTTAAAAATTAAATTGAACTTATTAATTAATTTTGGCCTATTAATTATATATTTTATCTATATTTAATATAATTCATTTTTTAAATAAGTTATATTTATCTTTTAATATCGAAAATAAAATATATAAAAAACTCTTTTTATTGAAAAATAATTTTTTAAACATTATGTTTTCATAATTCTATTTCATATCAAATACCTATTGAAGGAATGTATATCAATTTGTTATAGATTGAAACATTAAATTAGATTCATCGTTTAAGAGTGAAAAAATTAATTTTATTAAGATTAAAATAAACAATAATAAAAAATAGTTCATTGGAAAGAATATATTTTTTTAACAATAAATGATTTAAACAGCATCTTATTAAAATAATTATTCATCTTTTCTAATTTTTAATTTTATCAATCTATTAGTATTAAATCAATTTTTAAATAATAATAATAATACTTAACTAATTATCTTTTTATTTCATTCCAAAACTATAATATTTTAAATTTCATATCTTACCTATTGTATATACCCAATAACCACAAATTCAATGACCGTTTTTCCAGTGGACATATATACAGTCACCATATTCCCTATAAAAATATATATATTAGTCATATTTTAATCTATATATTTCCTCATTGACATTATTAGAATCATCCATCCTATTCATTTAATTCTCTATCAACATGCCAATTATATTTCTAATTATTTTCCTTAATTTCGTAGTTATAATTAGAGGTATGATATTCAATGAAAATAGCAAGGAAAATTATTACATATTCATGTTATTCTTATTTACATGTGGTTTTATCAATCTTGTAATTTTATTAATAAGGTTTCATATTTCATTCTTACAGTGTATTGATTTTTATCTTATATTTTAATGTTTTGTCTCATTAACAAATCACAGTGTTTTAGTTTAGTGTTATGTGTGAATCATTCTATTAAATATAATGTTAATTTAATGGAAAAGAGCATAGTAGAATCATAGTGAGTTACATGCATGAATTTATTTTGAATTTTCTTCAACTCAAATGGCATCACAAGGTACTCATACCAGTCACACCTACGAATATAAATTATACATAAAATGTTAGATGTTTATATTCATAATTGTTGATAACCTAAACTCAGGTTGATTTTAGAGAACCAATTAGCTTTTCCTAACTAATTGAATAGGTTGTTAATGTAAGGAAGAGGATGTATGTTCTTAACAATCACCTAGTTTATCCTCTAGTAATCCACACATAACTATAAAAAATAATATGCCTTCTTGGCTGAAAAAATAGGAGAACCCTAAGGGGATGTTCTCAGGTGAATAAACCCATTCACTTCCAGACAATTTAATATATATATATTAGGTTTGTGAGGGTATAATTACAATAAATACACAGACAGGCCTGAAAGGAAGGTAATAACCCATCCCCCATAGGGATAACCCACACAACTAGATACATTATTACATTATATATATTTTGGCCTGACGGCCTAGTGGGTCTGAATCCCATTACATGGCTCATAGGTCTGAAATTTTGGACCAATGATCATTTTGTGAATAGTACTACTACAGCACCTTGGCTACTATAGTACCCTCTTTAGATCATTAAACTATTTTATCTCATAAAGACCCATACTTTAAATTGGAATAGATGTAGTATCCATATCATGCACAAGGTAAATCATAAACTCAATATCATGATCAAGTGAAAGCCCAATGAGAAACTTGAGAAACACATATTGCGACTAGTCGATGATAGGAGGAAAAACTGCCTAGTATGCCTCTTCAGACTTCAAAATAAATTATATCTAACTGGGTCCAGATCTCCCCTTGCTACCGATGGTTAGGTCTCAAATGTCCTACCTACAAATACCACTTTTGGATATAGGTATTATAATCACCCTCTATAGAGGTCAAAGATACCCATAAGTGAAAGAAATCATTTTATTCTAGATACCATGTAAACCAATCCAATCCAATGATCACATCAAAATTGTAAATCTACAATATGAATAAATACTAGAGAATCCTACATTTACTAATCAATATAGAACACTCTATACATCTATGGATACCCTCTGATCACACCCCTAAGGGAACATCACCCCATATTCATACTCTCCAGAAATCCCTAAAGCACCAACTATCTAAGAAGATATGAATGAGTGTGATGTACTTGTATCAAATAAAGCATAAAATATGATAAATAAAAAAATAACCATACATCTAAATAGTGATAGATCTATACCCTTCACATTATAATTCTTCTCAATGGTGTCAAATTGGACTGAACCATGCCCTTATGCTCCCGTCACCTGACTCTTGTAAGTAAAATCTCCCTACTAGAATTGCTACCCCTTCCCATGGCCCCCATAACCTACTACACAACCACATAGAATCCCTATACACCTAAATTATATTGTTATCCTAGCCTTACTCTTTACTCCCATGTCTAACCAATTATATTTTCAACAGTCGAACCGGGTTTGATGCTACAGTACCTATTTAGGTGCCATAACACCCCCAGATGTGGCACTCCTTAAGTTATTTGTCACAATATGTATGAATATTCCCCTACTGGCCACACTGATAACACATGACCTTAGATCACACTCCCAATATAAGTGTGGAAACCCTTCCCTGGTTACTCAGTTTGACTCCACCATAGTGAGACTTCTCAAACCTTCATATTGTATAGCCTGATGACCCAATTGTAGCCTAAAAAGCATAAGTATGTTTCCTGGATGTTCTACCCACCATCTGGTTCTAATATAAAATCATAGCTCGGTTCATGATCTCTAAAAAGGATATCAATTGAAATATATTCAACTATGACTATATAGAATGACTTTTTCCATACTCAAAACATAAGAACCTCAAAGTTTCGCGACCCACTAGTGAAATTTAAAACTATAACATGTTGGTAAAACATGTACTATAATCCATCACTCACATCCCCCTTATAAAAAATTTAAGAACTCCATGGACCTTTCATCCCTTAAGGTAACTAAAAATAAATTAGAGAAAAATAATGACTAAAAGTACTTCTAGTATATCCCTACATGTGGGACTCCTATAATATAATATACCATTGGTTATTCAATGGTATCCGAAGGGTAGTAAGGTTTACCCTCCTCTCAGGGGTGTCTCAAGGTAATTGATTTGAGTTTTTGTAGACTCTATCCAGAACTCAGGAGCCTGTGTTATGCCCTCACCTATAAAGATACATTGATTATATAAGTGGAAATCATGATTCATGTCTAACAATATCATCCTAACCTCGATTTCCCCATCTTCCATAGATAGTAATAGCTAGAGAATACTCTCTTTGTCTTACTTATTAATAGGATGAATAGGAGCAACAGATCGCTTCAACTCTATATACGATAGAGAATACTCATCCCAACCTGCCTATCACTAAATGAGAGGTATATTAGATTGAATTTATCTATAATTCCAAGTGAATGACTCAAATCAAAACACTATTATTGGTTTAGTTGTCAAATTTTAGGTTAGGAAAAAAAAAGGCACATGATGTTCTACACTAAATACACACCCTATGATATAAAGGGATTTCATATCTCAAATCATGTAGATCTGAACCTACTCATTTTTAGTTTAGGTAAAAATATCACACTAGATCACATATCAGTTGTAGTATATCACATCAACAGTTAGAAATTATATTCTGTTTAATTAGGGATCTACTAAGATGTTATAAGAAAACACTATATAAATTATTATTGAAACGTTAAATTACCCAACCATATATCCTAACTAAAGTATCATTCATAATAAATAATTTTAATGTTATGTGAGACCTATGTTCCAAAAATAAGGTATGAATTCTTTCCCTATTACCCCCATGGCCAAGAGTAAAATAAATAAATCAAAAATTAATACCCAAAGAATCATTTCCTTTAAAAAATAAATGAACTCTTAAATAAAAATCCAAGAAAAGCAGTCTCATCCCTAGTAACTTGGAATGTCGTCATCTATGGGTCGGTTACTTCTATAAACAAGATTTTTACCAATACATGACAATACCAAATCTCTTGTATACTATATCCCATATAACATGTCAAAAGGAAAAAAATGTATTTAATACCATTTTACAATGTCCCTAGTCTAGTTCACCTCCATCATTACCAAATTGGATACCTCAAGCACACATCCCCATATTCTAGATTTCATCAACTAGTGACTTGGTTTGACAAAAAATAGTTAGTGAGATTATACCCTCAAGTATAGGTATCCATGAAAACATTGTGGTATTAGTAGCAATAAATATTCATCACAATATAAGAGCAACATTAAAATATACATCATTTCTAATTTTTATCCAATAGTAAATTAAACATCATGATATGTCAAATAATTAATTATACATGTCTTATGATTTATATATCATAAAAAATATATTTCATGTTAAAATAATATAATATAGGTTATGAATGTAATGAAATTAAGGGAGAACTCCGTTTAACTGGTCATGAGACTTGGCCTGATCTAATCTCCCAACACTAACTCCACATCTCAGCTTAACCGTAAAAAAACAAGTCCATTTAATTTACCTGGGTTGTTAAACATAAGGTCTACTTGGGTACCATGGTGCTCGAGTAGGGTGAAAGAAATTTTCATAACCTTAATACCTATATTGTACTGAGATCTCATCATTATAACACATTTGGAACACATCCTAGTCATTAGTGGTTAGAATAAACATTGACAGTTCAACAAATCATATGTGGGAGGATATTCCCCCTTTAATAAAACGGATAAACGTAAAATACGGTTAGAAAAAATCATACATAACATTAGGGGTCATCAAATATATCTACCTAAGAATCATCATCCACTCATTCCATACCTTTTAAATAGACCACAAGGAATATACATGATGAAATCACTTTATGATATAGGCATTAATATCAAACCAGTTCATAATCTCACATAAATCTTTGAAGGATAGAAAAACAAACCACAACCCACTAAACAAAAATATTAAAAACCAAACATGGACTTAAGAGTCAAAAATAGATGGTTCCATGTGTGTATAACTCGTTTTAATAATTTAGGTAATCCCCTAATATCCACTATACACGTACATCGATAACTCTAAATGAATCCACCCAGGCCCTGGTCTTTTTAAGGGTCTAACTCCTATGATACCTAAGACTAGTATAGTCAAGAACACCCCAAAAAAATTAGTTACCTGTAAAATAGAAAAAAAAGAGATTCATGTTAAATATAGTTTCCATTCAGTGTGTGAGAAATTATATACTCAATATGGTGACACTAACATGCATCAACTCATTAGCGAATAATTAGGTGTCTACATGAACATGCCTACTTATTTACATAAAAATATAATATAATAGTTTAATAGTAAAACCACAAACATAAAATGAAAATGGAAGTGAATTAGAGCTTGAAGAATATATTAAAATTTAAACTAACATCTTATAACTACAGGGTCCTCGCCTAATTTTTCTTAATTCATGAAAGCTCAGTACAGATGTTAGTCTAGAGCTTGGGAAATTTTATAACCCATCCCATATAGGCAAGAGTTAAGGAAATATTACAGATAATCCCATCTAGGTATATCACTAATGGAGTTATGTAATTATCATTTCCCATGGGAAGAGGAAGGTATATACAAGATTTAGGGCCTCATACAATCCCATGCAATAGGGGAATGGGTGTACATAGTCAGGGAATTGCAAGACAATACCAACACCAAACTCTGATTTAAGTATTACCTACTTAATAGTTTGTATAAAAAGAATACATATACATATACATAACCCTACAAGAATATTTTTAAAATATAAAAATAAGTTACCATGCTCAAGAATAATTCATTCATATTAACTATCATTCTCAATAAACTAAAAGGAGAAAGAAAATCTCCAACACTAAAATTCTATACCTTAATAAAAAAAATTGGATTTAAATTACCCCTGACTATGGCGTAAATCATATGTGAGATTATGGTGAACAAAATATGATAAAAATAACCTTATAAGTACAATACCAAAAATGTCACACGTTATGGTGTAAAATTTTCTTTATGATACCTTATCTGTATGGCACATCACATATTGAAGATAAAGTGAGTGAAAAAATTTATTTCACAAAGTATCTAAGAAACTAAGTTCAAAAATTATATGGGTAACATATGGATACTTACTTTTTACATCTATAAAGATAATATGTTAAGTCATAACTATTGAGTTTAAAATTATAATTTACATGGTAAGGCATACATTGAAATAAGTTCTTATTATTTAGAACAAGTTTAAGAAAAAAAATCTTTGGAAATATGAAACATCAAATTAATTAAATGTATTATAATCAATTTCTTCTATTTAAAAATAAATACATTTTTTTAAAGACACATCAAACGTTTTACTTCATAATCAATACTTTTCTAATAATAGTAGAATTTATGTTTTTTATTGGAAAAGAGGTTGTAAAAAATCAATGTATAAGTTAAAACCAAACTAATCAAAAAAATACCTCATATAGGAAAAAACAAGTTAGATGTTAAAGAAACATTATTTATTTAGAAAATATTCTTGTAGAAAATTATAATTTCATATAAGAGTCTCCACTTCATTCCACCCAATTAACCCCATATCAGCTAGCCACCAATACAACTCTTAAACGAGGTCAATATTGGATCATCAGATTGTTACTCAATCATTGTTATAATAGAACTAATGTTATGTATTATTGTCAAATAGTAAATATTAAAGAAAAATTGTGCTTAAAAGTCGTGGAAACATTACATAAACTATAATCTTAGAGATTTTAATAAATAGAATAAAGAAATTTACAAGGTCAAATCACATAAACAGACTATAATTTTTATTATGGTTATCCAACTAAGAAATAACAATATTACATTTCAAATTTTTGATTCCATACAAGAATAAGAGAATATATTAGATCATACAGTTTAACCACTATATTCAAGTCATGCTTCACTTTATGTGCTCCAAATATATACTAATATGACATGAAAATCATTTTTATATGGTTTTATAGTATGGGTTTTAAAAAAATAAACACCAACCCACTACATAGATTAATAGAAAAAATTATTTCTAAAGAATCTATTTGATATGTAAAAAAATTTGAAAACTATTCCACTATAATTTTATAAAATATTTGATCACTTTTACTTATAATTTTAGGAAAAAAATGGTGGGAATATTCCAATAATTTCCTAATTATTCACTTATCGATATCTCCTACCTTGATCATTATCAAGCTTAATAAAACCCAAAAATCATCAAAATATACTCCAAAATCCTGTAATTAAATCATAAGGCACATTACATAAAAAATCCATAGGTGATAAAATCCAATAAAGTAACCAATATATGTAAAAGGGATTATCCACAATAATCCCATAGGTGGAAAACTCCTAATTTACACCCAATGATATTACAACATAAACTCCCATGTAATTCAACCCATAAATCCCTAAATTACAACATAAAATCATGATAACTCTAAATAGACCACACCTCAAATGATTTTAATAAAAATAATGATAAATAAAAGATTGGAAACTAAATGGGGGAACCTTGATATAAAAATATCTGAATACTTAAGGATTTGGATTAATTCCATTAGTTATCGATGTAATTAAGTCTCAATTCCCAATTCATTTATGAGAAATTGGGAGAAAATATAAGAAATATGGGAGAATAATATATTTTTTACCTTATATTTAATGGAAGATTCATGATTTAATCAACTATGAAGTATGAAAGATGATGAGGTGAATAATATGGACATGGAAATATATATGAGAGACTTTTGGATGGATAGATAGCAATGTAATAAAACAAGGGGAAATTGGGGATAAATGTGTTGAGGAAGAAGGATAAAATTTCCCATTTTAATAAAAAATTATGTGTGGGCCAACTAGGTTTTTTGTATGGTTTCCTTAGGTTCCAGATGCAACCCCCATGTGCATACCTACTCTGCTAGGGCCACCATGTTCTTGGTGAGTCACAACTAGTTACTTGGTGGCACTATAGTCTTAGGGCAATAAGTTCTACCTCCCCAATTATCTTATAAAACCCAAATATTTCCTACGAAATGCTAAAAAATACCCAAAAGCACCTAAAATTTCATGCTCAACACTTTAAATTATTAACTAAATCTATAAATTAAAAAAACACCCTAACAAAACTGAAATTCAAAGTAATCACACCCTTCCTTTATTTTAAATCCTAAAAATCTACCAGATGGTCATATGACTAGGGTGCTAGTCATTACACCCTTCCCACTATATAACATATCGTTCTTGAGAAGTATGAGGAGATTTTCACCCTAAGGCTCAAAACATCATATGCACCTTGATCCACCATAAGGTCCCTGATACCTAACCCAATACATCCACTTAATCATCTAGAAATAATCATAAAAACACCAATCCAAGATTACTCATCATACTACCAATACATAATTACTCAAAAATAATACAAACTTTTTCAACCAAAAATCAAATTCTCATCCCACAATCTAAACTATCTCTAACAATAAATCCCCAAATAAAGACGTTATTACTTTTCCCAATGAATCTATTATATTTTCAATGAAAAGATAACAAAATCCTTATAATTATATAATAAAAAAATATCCCAATACCCAAAATAAACTCTATCATATCTTACTTCCTGAAAAACCAACCAAAAAATTATTTATATTTCTATGGTACTCTCCATTATAAGTATAACCTAGGGTCTCTTATTCATTCCCTAAATCATAATCTCAGTTAATCTAAACACTTTCTTCTTAAAATGGTTTTATATAGAAAAATATTCCATATTTAAATAATTGGACAAATATATTTTTAAAACGCTATATTTTACAAATTCATATCATTTAGAAAATCAATTTTTTTTTAAAACATTCTCATTATCACTTTATAATGGATGTATATTTTTCTTATACCACCAATTTGGAAATTCATCTCCCATTTTAAATATGATGTGTGAATACCATTTATATTTTTTTTTATGTTATAAACCATTTTGGTTACTCCAGAAAACATTATATACCCTTATATAATTATTGATATGGAGGATGATCGTAGAATAAGTTAACTTAATTATAGTTAAAAGAAAAGATTTTATTTAAACCACCATATCAATACATTACCAGCAAGTAAAATATATAATTATCAGAAATATTACCCATAACAGTATCTACTATATAAAATAACTAGGAAACCAGATATAGCATGCTTTGAAATAAAACGTTAATCATGTATATATTTCTTAGTCATTAATGAACCATGACAAGGAATGTAGATCATTAATTAAGAATATGATCATAATAGAATTTATACATATCATCAATAGTATATAAAATGTTTCATGCTAAAATTTAAAAGTTATTTAACAAAAAATAATATATGAGAAGGAATGAATTATATATTCAATTGAGTGCATAAATAAAAATCAGCTGATATGCTAAAAATAAAATGTGAGGGTGACTAAATTTAATTAATCAGATAAAACCTAATAAGGTATACTAGAGAACATTGTTTAGTTTATTATTTTCCATTTAATTAATTATGTACAAACACCTATTTCAATTACAATATCAAAGAGACGCATCTTTCCTAAATTTACACTAGACTATATGATGTATGATTCCCTAAATTTCCTAACTCCAATTGAACCCTAGACACTTATCTAGTTTCACCACATTATACCTATGATATCCCAATGTGAAACTCACCGAGAACTAGGGTGTCTACTAACTTATTTTACATCCTTTGAAAACATAAGATTCCTCTTTAAAGAGGTTGATTGGGCTTATTTTTAGGTTACTTCTCAAGTCCAATAAGTCTTATCTCCTATATATGAATAATGAAAACCCAAATAATCCAATATCTCTTTAATACCACTTTTCAATGTCCATGAAATGAATATCCAAACCATATTTGGATTAAATCATCACAACACTTTGGGTACACCTACCAATCACAGTAAGATGGTCTAAATGTTAGGGGTTTAATAAATCAAAAGTAGGATGAGGTCCCCCCCCCCTCCTTAGATTCAAAAGATAAATTAAACATAAGGTCAGTCAAAAATATAACATGATATTAGGGGTCATCAAACATATGAACTAAAACATTATCATTCACCCTTAGCATATCGTTTAAATTTACCATAAGGAATATAAACAACATAAAAGTTATATTATAAGGTAATTTACATCAATACATTGAAGAATCTTACATAAAGTATAAAATGGATCAGAAATATACCTAAAACCCACTAAATGAAAATATTAAAAAAACCAAATATGTCCTTAAGACTTAATCATTGGTAACACCAAAAGAATCCACTTTATCCCCAAAAATGTTTAGGATATAAATCCTATGATACTTGGGAAAAGTAGATCCATGAACACATTACTTGAAATGAGTAACTAAAAAATAGAACATAAATAGATGAATGTCCACTAAAGTGTGCATGCATGGTCTAAGAATATACTTACTTAGTATGGAGCCACCAAAATGCCTCAACTTAGTATTGAATAATCAGTTGTATGCATAAACATGTTTATAAATTTACATACATATATAACAAAACATTTTTATAGGTAAATAAAAATCATAACATATAAATAGAAGTAAATTATTACTTGATGAATATATTAAAATATATGAAAAGTAATTTAATATATTAATATAGTCTTTTCTAGAGATTACCTACTTTGAGAAAGCATGATATAAAAGTTAGGTCAACGTTAAAAAAAACTTGTAGCCCATAACATCTAGGTATAGCACTACTACAGTAAGGGACCCATCCCATCCCATAAGAAGGGGAATGTGTAGTCAATATTCAAGGCATTATCTTGTCCCATGTAATAGTTAAAGGGTTGTATATTGTCATGGAATTATAACCACATCCCAATACCAATATCTTATTTAAGTGGTACCTAATTAATAATTTTTATATTAAGAATACAAATATATATATACATAACCCTATTTGTATGTTGATCAACTATCAAAAGATATATCCATGCTCAATAAAAATTCAATAAATATTAATTATCATGACCAATAAACAAAAAGGGAAAATGCATATTTAATACATAAATTATCACCTATAAATAGCCTAATGAGATTCAAATTACACACAATCATGGCATAAAAACTATAAGGTTTCATGGTGACCAAACTTAGATAACACTCAAGTAATAAATTAAATTACAAATAATTCTCAATCCATGGTATGGAAGGTCCTTTATGATACTCTACTACTACATCACATCACATTTAAGTGATAAAGTGAGTGAAAACTCGTGTTTTACCAAGGGTCTAAGAAACAAACTTCAAATGATTATATTGCTAAAATTTAAGGTTAAACTTGGTAATATATTAAGTATAGTATTAGTCGTGACCAATACTTGTTGGAACCCAATATACAATGATGTAATAGACAAATATTTAGTTTGAAACTATAATTCATAAGGTAATATTTTATTTTAAAAAAAAGTTATTATTATTTAGAACTTGTTTAATAAAACAATTCTTTAGAAGGGTGAAACTTCACAATAAGGAAAGGTTTTACACCAAATTTATACTATTTAAAATTAATTACATTTTAAATAAAATTTTAATATTTTAACTATAAAATATTCACATTTCCAAGAATAATAAAATTTATGTTTCTTAATGGAGTGGTGGATTTACAAAATCATTGTATGAGTAAAAACCCAACAAAAACAATAATGCATATAGGGAAAAAAAGCGTTTCAAACAAACATACTTTATTTATAATATTTTAATAGAGAAAATTGAAATCAAATATAAGAGATATCATTTCATTCCACTCAACTAACCCCATAATCACCTCACCAATAATACAACTCTTAACTCGGTTTAAGATTAGATGATTGGATTATTACTCAGTTTGGATATAATGGATGAAATGAACTCTCTTAGTGTCACATTTCAATGTTTAAAGGAAAAGTGTACTTGATAGGTCATAGTCACATTACATGGACTCTAATACTATATATTACATCATATTTTAATAAACCAACAAAAATAACACTCTAGGATATCTCACACAAGTAATCAAGAATGTTTTTTATTATTATCCATCTAAGTAAAAATAATAATACATTTAATGTTCTGATATCCTTACAATAACAAGAGAGTATATAAGGGAAGTCAATAAAATCACCCTATTAAAGTCATGCATAATTTTATAAACTCAAATGGTAAATGAACATGACATAAAAATACTTTTCATAAGGTTTGATAAAAAATGTTATAAGAACTATACACCAATTGAATACAAAGCTCAATAGAAACCTCAATTTTAGAGTACTTTATTTGTTAGACAAAATTAACATCAAAAAACACTCCTTTTATAATTTTTGTAAATATATAATAATTATTAATTATAAATTTAGGAAAAAAAAGTTTGAATATTCCAAGCATACCTTGAGAATTTACTTAAAGAGTCAAGACCGCCTACCATAATAATTAATGATATTTATTCATACTAATGATTGATGAGGAATACTCCAAATACTATTGAACATCTCCTATGGCTTATTAGATAAAAATTAAATAAGAGACCAACTCTACTAAACTAACCACTATTGGTCAAGAGGGACAATTCCCAAAAAAAACATAAATGAAACACTCCTAATTTAAACCCAAGAACATATTATCCTAAATCCTTTTGTAATTTACCCCAACCATCACTTGATTACAACCTAAAATCATGAAAACCCTGGAAGTAATGCACCTCAAATTTATCTAATAAAAATAGTGATATATTGAAAATGAACAAATAAAAGTGTCTCCCTTGAGAGATGGCGGAGTAAAGTGGGGAGGTGGGTGATAACCCTTGATCAAGAGAACACCGAATTCATGACTGAGGGAAGAAAATTGTGAATGATTCAACTGATGAGAATATGGATCTTATTGGTAACAATGAACTATTTCATCTATTCACAAAGAACGAAGTTTTTGGATCAAATCCTATGATCAGTGAAAGATCTTTACTCAAAAACAAATTCTAATGTCGTCAAGGTTGCGAGCACCACATCAATCATGGATTGTAATTTTCCCCCTCTGTGAAGAATTATAAAGAATGTAAGAATTGAAAATGTCTTATAATATTAAAATGAGGGGGAATAACATGCCAATTTATGCAAGTTTTCTATTATTACACATGTTCTGATTCCCAAAGGGATGAAACCTTTGAGATTCAATGAGCTAATTTGGAAAAGTACTTAGATCTAGGGTTTTGAAGAGTAGAAGATGAAAGAAATGGTTTATGGATTTTATTAAAATTTATTTCATTCAAATGACTTCATGAATTGTGCCTGATGTTTAGGATCCATTTAACTAAAACCCAATTTTCCCCAGGTCCATGAATGGGATCTAAACTTTGACCCCGGCAAGGCCACGAATACACATGATCATGTTTGGATTCGAGTATTCAAAATGAATTGGATTTAATAGAATCCTAAATTCATTTCAGATATTTCCTCCTAGATTGTAAATCTTATAATGTTGGATAGTAAAATGGATAATACAGGTTTCATACATTATGTAATGATTCTTGTTGAAGTGGATATTTCTACAAGTATTGTTGAAGATGTTTTTTATCCACCATGGATGATAGCATTAATGTTGAAATATTCTATGAGAGGAATACTAAATTTTTGTTCAACTATCATTTATTTGGAAATATAGTTTCTTATTGTAACAGGAAACAATATATTTACATGTTTTGGTGCAAATTTTTACTCTTAAGAATGTTGGTTATACCCCCCCCCCCAGCATGAATTCTTTTACTGTCTTCATTAGATTATAATGGAATGGGAAATAACTGGTTCTACACCCCATTAATCTTTCCTCCTATTAACCCAAGTTATACCCCCTTCCCAATAATCAACTATTGTGACATATTTGGTTATACCCCCAACCGTCCTAAGTTCTTCTTATTTATTCACATCTGGTTATACCCGCATATAAGAAGTATTTTTTAGTAATTGGTTATACCCACAACTATAAGCTTTTTCCTTCTTCTTTTTTGATCTACTTTAAAAATAAATTATCTTCCACCACAAGAAATGATCACCTTTTTCTAGGTAAAAACATAAAGATATTCAAAACTCTCTTAATTGTTTGTTTGACTTGAAATGTCATCCCAATATTTGTGTGACCTTGATGTGCTCAATCTTAACCTTTCAAGAACTTTTTCCAAAAACTTCCTTAACAAATTTTCATCCAATAACTCTACCAATATTGCCAATTTCTAATTGATGCATCCATTATATATCTATATAATCATCCTCAATTCATTGTTGTTTCTTCTACTTTTTCTGATTAAACTCAATTTTTGGTCTTGGTCGGATACTTATTCTTATAATTATATATACTTTTCCCAATAAACTTCCTACTTCAATAGAGTAAAAACTAAATCAACTTCTCACTATGAGTCTTCTCCATTTTATGGAATGTGGTCTGTTATATCTTCTTCAGCCTTAAATTTAACTTGATTTTAAACTCGGTTTAACATAAAAACCATAGTGTTTCTACATTTTTTAATTGGTGAATGGTTTTTTTCCTATAGTATGAACTCCATTTTTTTTAGGAAACCCTTTGGAAGAAAAGTGAAGGGACCTGAAATATTTTCCCTCTCAATTGAAATTCATTGGATGACACTCAATAATTATGGAATATTATTTAACATTCAAGGAAAGTATAGTATCTACAAACTTCCTCAACTTTCCATAAACATAGTGTTATGGAATTTTTGTAAACCTCATTAACCTCATAAAGATCAAAAAACATTGAAGATCTGAACATCATTATGTTAAAGACTTTACATAATTTGTGTAAATATTCTTAGAATTCCTTTTTCTGGTGTAAGTTTTTTTTAATAAAAATTATCTATATAATGTTTCACTTTTATCATTATTTATATGATGGACCTCCATTCGATTTCCATCCTTATTAAAAATCTATTTATTCAGCTCATCATAAATGTCTTTTTTGAAATCTCATATCTCTATCTAGTGTTCTTCCATCTGATTTTCATCCATCATATGTCATTAAAATTAATCTCAAAATTCATACCCACTTTTTTTCATAGATCACCTTCACATTTATCTATTTTTTTAACTGGAAAATAGTTGTTTGTTGGCTATTTTTTGTGTTTGTTAAACGATACTCACACCATTATGTCCTCATTAACATCCTCATTTTGTACTCTTCTTATATTTCCTTAGTATAGTACTATAATTACCCAATATTAATGTAAATATATATGTCAAAAAAATTATAATACTTAATAAATTAAAAAACTGACACCTAAAGATTGTGTTAGATTAGTGCCTTTGGAAACATGGAAAATATAAATGTTGGTACATGAGTGAGACAAATTATCTCCCATGAGGTTTTTTAAGACTATAACCCCTCTTAGAAATATCATGAATGAAATATAACTTCATAACTTGGGGAATGAAACAATAAAATGGGTGAGTTTAGATGCTCAGTAATGGTAAATAAGGGAGATATGTAAACATAAACGTGAGAATAAGGTTATGAGAACATTATAGTAATATTATAATATCATACCATGAATGCCAAAGATCATAAACATGAATCATGGAAAAACTATTAGCATTAGTAAGACATTAATCATAAGAGAAACAAAATCATAACCCATTAAATCATAACATTGGAATAAGACATGGAATTTGTGGTATACACATAAGCAAAGAAAATCTTATGTCAAGGATACCTACCAAGACTTTCATAACATGTTAGGCTTGGGATAATCACCTAAGAACCTAATTTGGGTGTGTCCTAACAACATGTGTACCATATTATTTTCAGACATGGGCTACCACCCATGTGCCCTTTTACTTTCAGTCTTGGGATACAACCCGTGTACCTTCTTATTTTTAGGCTTCTCCTAGAACCTTTGTACTTATTATTTATGTTCTTGGTCTACTACACATGGGCCCATTGAGCTCTTATACAATTTATCATTACCCAAATAATTGGAGGAATATATAGGTCTCACCCATTTTATAATGAAATTATACACATGTGTTTAACAAGATCATAAACAATCATATCATAACCCAAGAAATGAAATGGGTATCATAAACATTTCATCATATCATTACCTATAAAACATATATAGGTATTATAAATATTTCATCAAACCAAAACCATTAAAACGAATTGGGTTTAAAAATCATATAACCCATGGAAGAGAAACGAGTTTCATAAGAACTTATCATGGTATAATCTGTTGAAGATAAACGGGTTTCATAAACATCAAAACATCAAAACATAAACCATTTAGAGAAATAATATGAATGGTGACCTTCGATCATATCCCCACTAAATAATATCTATAACCAAGGATCTCATCTTATATGGAGAAGGATTTTGAAGGATCACTTGGAATATCACTTTTTAAAACATATAAGATTTTCAAAATCTTTTTTTTAAACAACTTTTAAAATATATCAAGAAAAATCATTTAAAATATTTATTTAATAAAGTATACATTCTTCTTTGAAAAACACACTTTAAAACATAAATAATTTTAAAAACCATTTTCATTTAAATCTTATAAAAGCTTCTTTAAAATAATTTTGAAAACATTTTTCCTTGAAATATTATAAAATAATCTTGAAAATAATTTTGAAAACCTTTTTCCTTAAAAACATATAAAAAAAGCTCAAAAATTATTTTAAAAACTCTTTTTCTTTAAAAACTTATAAAGGAAGATTGAAAATCATTTTGAAGACCTTTTTCTATAAAAATAATTTAAAAAATTATAAATAAATCTTTAAAACATTTAAAACACTTTTTAAACTTAAAATATTTTTTAAAATCTTTTTTAGAAAACATGGTTTTAAAAGAACAAATATTTCCGACCAAAGAGATAGATAAACTCGGATTTCCCTAAAACACTATTAAATATATTATGTACCAAATAGTGGAAAATGGTACAAATACATGAATATATCATGAATAACCATATGAGAATAAAATTCAGGAGTGTTATTTATATATGTTTCATAATATTTTATCAATGGAAGCATAATCATAAACAATCCCAATAAATTATGAGATTGAAGTAATAAACTATTACCACTTTGGTAACATTAAATCTTGATCCCCATAAGAGAAAAATATTAAATTAATCTTATAATGTCATTAAAATAATAAAACTCATGATATAAAATTTCAAATGAATTAAATATTCCTTATAAAAAAATATTGAATCACAACATGGCATGTGTTTCAAAAAAGGAAAATTGACACAATACTACTTTACCGATTTTGAAAGTTTTAAAACATAAACCCCATGAAATATAGATCATAAAATAGATATTTAAATACCCAAAAATTTAAT
Source organism: Viscum album (assembly GCA_963277665.1). NCBI lineage: Eukaryota > Viridiplantae > Streptophyta > Magnoliopsida > Santalales > Viscaceae > Viscum > Viscum album. The sequence continues at coordinate 1,753,962,545 of OY728159.1, read as the reverse complement.
TAAAAGTATCATATAATACATTCATGTGATGTATATACACCACACAAAATAAATCAGTGGTGAATAAGGCATAAATCTCACATAATTAAAAATGAGATGAGAAAAAACCATTACCATAATTCTTGAATCTCTTAATACTCATTCAAAAATAATTTATAATAAATATAATTTAATTAAAAATCCACCAAATAACCATAATATTATATCTAATATTTATTAGTTTATTGTGACATTATATTTCCCATTTATTAACAACTCAATGTTAATATTATTTTTTGGGTAATAATCCTTTTGTTTTTCTCTTGTGTGTTGATTCCCTATATTTTTTGTCATAATAGTTATATCATGATATCAATAATGTAAAACATAATATAAATACCATATATATTTAGTGAATAATTATTTATATTCATCTATAAAAGATACAAATATTAAATGAAGTACATCGTTCATGGAGACGATGGGTCATATGTACTCATGAATGTACTTTCCATTTTATAGTCATGTTGAAAGAAATAAAGTAAATAACATATATTAAAATATATATATATATATAATAGAATTATTATTTCATATATGTAATGTAACACCCCAGGTAAATAAAGAATATTACATTTTCATATTTATCCATATTTGTGAATAAAATATTAATATGACTTTAAAGGGGATTCAATGCTCGATGGCGTACCCAACACGCAACAACGAGTTTCTTGGGAATCTTACATTGCACTCTAATAATAAAATAATATTATTTCAAATGGTAGTTAACATGTAGCTGCTGTATTGGAGGGAATGGATAGAAATAACTAAAATATGATTATTTATGTTTTTTAATGTTTTTACATTTATCCAATAAAAGCTAAAGGCTTAAAATACGGAAAAAAGTCAATTTTAGGCGTATATGCCCTAGTTTTCACTAAAGGTTCACTTATCGCCTTTTAATGGAGAATTGTCATTAAATATAGTTTTGATCACTCTTATACATTCTTTTGGACCAAATAAAACTCCTATTAAGAATCGGGACATAAAATTTTACTTTGTGTAATTTTTTGGTATTTTTTCGATAAAGTTCTTTTTTTAAATGAATAGTGTAAAATGTTGTGTTTTAATTCAAAACCTATTTTTAATATAATTTATTTATATGATTAGATTATATTTTGAATTGGTTTTAAAGTGAAATTAGAAAATATTTTTACCATTAAATCTAATAGTGGTCGTTGGAATCAATTTCACTTTGAAATCAGACTTAAACTAGTGTCAATCTTTTGATACTTATTGTTTCAAAAAACACGCTATTTGTCATGACAGCAGGAATTAATTATTAAATTAATTAATGTGACTTCTATGTTTTGAATTTTGTAAAACGGGCTTCATTTTTGAATTCAGAATATCAAATATAGCTTAGGGTGAATTTTTGGGATTTTTCTGAAAAACTTCAATTTTTGATGAATAGTGAAACCACTAAGTGGTACTTATAAAACTGATTTTCCGTTTAAATGAAATTTCGCCATCATTGTGTTTTGATTTTCAAAAATCCGACATACATGGTTGTCATTAAGAATTAAAATGTGGTTCAATGGGATGAAAATAATTTTTTGGGTGAATAGTAACTTATTAAGTTTTTAATCGCGATTAGTGGTAATTAGTGTAGTTTAAGGTAAAAATAATGCTTTAATAAAATGAGATGAGCTTGACACATGTCTTACCCTCATTGGTTGTATCATTTCCGACCAAGACAAGCCATGGGTCAACTTGGGGACCCCATGGATCCACATTGGTTGGGAAATGACATAAATAACATTTTATTTAATGTAAAAGTAAAATTGACACAAACATGATATGTTTTACTAAAACAATTTTTAAGTGGGGTTATACAAGTCATCTCTTTTATTATAAATATTCATTGGAAAGATAAAAAGATTTCCTACATCATAGTATTTTTTTTATAATTTTTAGACATTAAATAAATTAAATTATTTATGACATAATAATGATGCAGCGATGACATCATTATTTGACGATTTAAATAAAACGGAAAGATAATGTAAAATCTATGAACTACACATGTCCAAAACTTATTGGATGAGTTGATTTCGAAGCCTTATCACCTTATCCACGAATTATATCAATGTGGGACCTTTTGAAACCGAAACACATTTTCAAATAAAGTAATATTTCTTTACTTTCCAAAAGTACCCCTCCTCTCCTCTTATAAAAGGCCCCCACCTCTACCTCATTTAACACACTCCTCAAGCCTTTGTCTCGGCCAAACCCTGCCCATTTACTCTCTCCACATCCCTCTCCTCATCCTAGAGGATTCCCTTTGGGCAGAATCCTTTCAAAGTAATCCTTTAGGCTCAAATCAAAAGGAGTTACACTTTTAAAGGTAATTCATTCTCTCATGTTCATTTGTTTTATTTTGCTTCTCCAACCCCCTAAACTCTTTTTATTTACTTATTTTGTAACAACACCAGTATCTTAAATATACTAGGATGTTGTTATAATATGTATTCTAGCTAAATTCTCACACAACTACATCAAATGGTTAAAGAACATACGGTTTCCGTGGATGGTGAAATTCTGCCTCCCGAAACGATGATTGTTCAATACTCATTTAACACCTTCAAAGGTGGCCATTATGATGTCACTATTTTTATATATGATATATAATATGTTTATGTTTTATTTATGCTTCTGTATTTTTCATTTTTGTCTTACCTTTATGGCTTCCATTATGGGTATACGCGATATCTTCATTTAAGGAAGTGCGGACTACCGCCCCCTCAAAGTGATTTGATTCGTTAAATACCATATGTAGAATGTATAAAGGATGGAAATATGATATTATATATGATATTATACTTGAATTATAATATACCTTTATATCATTATTATTCCATTCTATAAAATACGAAATAGAAATGAAAGTAGCGTTCATGCGTACGTACGGCTTACCGTCTCCATGAACGGTGCATTTCATTTCTTACCTCTAAATGATTATGTAATGTTATAAATGAATGCATGTACTGGATATATATTAAATATATTATATCTACATAATTAATACAATTCTGGATATAATAAACATTTGGCCACACGAACAACATGTAATTGTAAGAAGTCCACTTTCGACTTAAGAACCAAATATCGGCAAAACAAATATTATTAACTTAAATGATTACATAATGTTTATGACATGGTAATAAGTGGTATAAAAGTAATAATGAACTTGAAAAATGTTCTTAAGGAATTAGAAATTAACTCAAGTTTATTATTCAGGAGATTAAAGAACGATCGAGTCATGTCGGACCTGAGGTAAGGGATCCTACACCTCTCTTTCTTTTTAAGTACACTCTTTTATGTCATTCCTTTTAAGATCATATTTCTTATGATTGGGATGTTCTTTTATATTACTCCTACTGTAATTATTATGTTCATATGATGAGAGACCCTATTTCCTCTCATCAATCCATTTTGAAAGTTTTGAGTGGCGCTGTTAGGCTGCCGAATTTTCGTAAGGGATTTTTCATCTCACTTTTATTCCCGTCAGATTTACGCTACATTTGCCACAAATTCCATTGAGTGGTGTATGTACTGCCCATTATTCTACTATTTGTGTAATATAATTTTGTTTATGAGTATTTACATCAATTACCTATTGCCTTTCTTTCATGGGGTGTATGTTTTGAAGGATACCCAAGTCGGTAAGGGAACCTTTCACCCTCCTCTTTTTTTAAAAGACTTCTTTTATTGGGTCTTTTAATTTACATATTTTTATGTTGGGATATGTTCTCATACATCCTTATTGATGTAAATTTTATGTCCATGTGATTAGATACACTTTTTATCTCTCATCAACTCATTTTGATGTGATGTCGTTAGGCTGTCAAGGGAACTTTTTAACCCAATTTCGATTTCTTTGGGTTCAACTTGTAGTCATTGAATATATCATCCATTGAATATGTGTGAATGACCTTTTATTGTTTTACACTTAATATCCACTTATATTGGGTGTATATATATTTTTCACACATATTTTTGAGATTGATTTGTCCTTAATTTAAGGATACCTTCTTTATAAGAGATTTCATCACATTTGACATTTCTATTGAGGGTTCATTGTTGTTATGCCCCAATTCACTCTTATATGGTGTGTATACTGTCCTTTGGAGTATTATATCATGAATCCATTTATTCTCATGATATTATAAAGTTCTGACTAAATGTTATTCCTCAATTATTGTATTCAAGTGTCTCTAATTTTGTAAAACCCCTTTAACCAAAATATCGTTTTAAATGTTTTAATTATTTGTTCTTATTAATATCCATGTTTTCAAAATGGTTTTAAGGATTTATTTATATGGATATTAATGGTTTAAAATTTTAAGCTTCAAGGTGGTATGGGACACTTTGATTCAAAAATATCTTTATTAAATATTTTAAATGGTTTTGGAAATGGTTTCTTTTTGAATGGATTCATTATTTCAATATACTAAAATGTTATATTGTGATTGAAATGTGGAAATGTTATGTTTCCTTTATTCATGTTTTATGCGATACATTTATGTTATGGTTCTTGGGCATTGTTATGAAAACGGGTGGTTCCGGGATAATCTAAGGGTGGGTGAGCCCGATATAGCTCTCCAATGCATTGGGTAACGCGAAGGAGTGAAACGTTAAGGTTTCTCCGAAGAGATTTAGGGAATATATTGTGATGGGTATTCCAAATGTAACCAAGAGGGTTACTCCCTATGTAAGAATGTTATGAATGCCTCAAGTTACCTTTATGTCTTATGTTTTCTATGATTTATTCATGATTTTATATGCCTATGTTTTATGGGTAAAGTATGATTTCATTCTTATGAATATATGAACTCATGTTTCCTTTCCATATTTTTATAACCCTTACTGAGCTTTTTATGCTCATCCCATGTTTTTGAAATGTTTTTCACAGGTCAAGGGAAAGGTACATGATGTGATGATAGTGTCAAGGATGTGTCAAGAAAGAATCCATGTTTTATTTTCAATATGTTTCCGTTGATGGGAAGAATGAATACTGTCTTTTTGTAACCACTTTGTTTAAATGTGGAATGTAATGCAAGTTTCATGATCTAATTCTCTAAAACTCTAAACCTGAAAAGATCCTCAATGTGTAATCTTGTAATAACTCAAGATTAAGTAAGGTTTAAGGCTGGGGCCTTATAGTTGGTATCAAAGGTCGGTTTAGATAACTTTAGAGGTTAGGGTATTCTTTAAGCATAAGTGACATTACCACAATGGTTAGGATTTCAGAAAGAGTCCTAGTTTTAGATAAAGTGAATGAGTAAGTGTATCTTAGTGTTTACCTTCCTCATTAGTACATGATGGTTTTGTTGATATACTCACACTGACATTTCTATTTTTAGTGAATGGATGGATCTAGCAGGCACCAAAGAGACAACAGGTTTGAAGGAAACTGTGGTGGTTCTCTGATTAAGATACTAGATAAACTGGAGGATTCAATGAGGAAACTTGTGGTTGTTCTAAACCAAATATCAAGGAGTCATGGTCAACCACTTCAACTTTGGTGAGTTCTCTAATGCATCATGTATGAGATGGCCAACTCGATGTGGAAATTTAGGTAATAATTATTAAGGTAACCATTAGGGTTTATATGATACTTAATTTTTAGGTAATTATGGGTTACTCTATGATATGATGGAAAATGAAAGGAATGAGATAAACTTGAGGTTAAAATATGTTATGATTATTCTTGAAGATTTTTTCTCATTTTGGGGAATGTTTTATGAATTATATAGTTTTGGAAAAAGGACAACACGTAGACCGTGTGACATCCCATCGCGTCGGACAAAGCTGTGGGAATCGAACCCACAACCAAAGTGCGACTGGTATTTATCACCTACCACTGAACTACGTGAAGTCCCTGGTTATTTTGACCGATTCATTCTAGTTATGTGATTTTATGAATTAAGAGTAAGTTGATTTTGGGTTATTTATGAAAATGATTAACCTATCATGGAGGATATGTGATTAGGTTAATTACTTTTCAAAACGAGACTTTAGGAGCAACTGATATTGTTTGGAGATAAATGTTACGATTTATCTTGGAAGACAATGTGACTAAATCCTTCAAATATTTGGGTTTCAATCTTATATTAGTTTACTTTGAATAATTTTATGGACAAATTGATTATAGAATGGTCCTCTTTGAACTTTGGGTTTTGTTGGACAAATTTTGGAGATTAAGAATAGATTTTCTTTTTATTAAGGGTTATCCTTTTCTGGATTATCTGATCTTGTACTAGCCTTTTTGGTTTTGGTTTTGGTTAAAGACATGGGAAGTATATAGTTCTATTTTGTGGATTAGGTGGTTCTCTAGAAGTTGATTATAGTACTCTTAATGTGAACACGTCTTCCTAAATACTCGTCTTTTAGAGAAAATATGAGTTTGTGTAAAGAATCTAATAAAAGATGAAAGTCAATATGATATAAGATTATGTTTCCTTATGAATAAATTCCTCAATAAAGAGTAACTTAAAACAAAAATGTTGTCTATTAACTTTTCCTACTGGGGAATCGAATACCGTTTAACCCATCACAAGTTTGTGATTTTCTCATTGTTAACTTTCTCCTAGACATGTTTTCTATCACTCTCCATCAGAACATGACCCTTTGTTTTTTCCTCCATGTCCATATTTTCATACTTGTAATCCTAGTATGGGTTAACTTGGGTGACCCTTGTAATTATCTTTCTTTATTTTAATGTGTTTGTTTTACCAACTTTTGTTCCGATGTGGGACTTTCAAAGATGTTTCCAAGCTCAATTTTAAAAATTGTGAGGACGCAATTCCCAAAAGGGGGGAAGGATGTAACACCCCAGGTAAATAAAGAATATGACATTTTTATATTTATCTATATTTTTGAATAAAATATTAATATGACTTTAAAGGGGATGCTATGCTCGATGGCGTACCCAACACGCAACAACGAGTTTCTTGGGAATCTTACATTGCACTCTAATAATAAAATAATATTATTTCAAATGGTAGTTAACATGTAGCTGTTGTATTGGCGGGAATGGATAGAAATAACTAAAATATGATTATTTATGTTTTTTAATGTTTTTACATTTATCCAATAAAAGCTAAAGGCTTAAAATACGGAAAAAAGTCAATTTTAGGCGTATATGCCCTAGTTTTCACTAAAGGTTCACTTATCGCCTTTTAATGGAGAATTGTCATTAAATATAGTTTTGATCACTCTTATACATTCTTTTGGACCAAATAAAACTCTTATTAAGAATCGGGACATCAAATTTTACTTTGTGTAATTTTTTGGTATTTTTCCGATAAAGTTCTTTTTTTTAATGAATAGTGTAAAATGTTGTGTTTTAATTCAAAACCTATTTTTAATATAATTTATTTATATGATTAGATTATATTTTGAATTGGTTTTAAAGTGAAATTAGAAAATATTTTTACCATTAAATCCAATAGTGGTCGTTGGAATCAATTTCACTTTGAAATCAGACTTAAACTAGTGTCAATCTTTTGATACTTATTGTTTCATAAAACACGCTATTTGTCTTGACAGCGGGAATTAATTATTAAATTAATTAATGTGACTTATATGTTTTTAATTTTGTAAAACGGACTTCATTTTTGAATTCAGAATATCAAATATAGCTTAGGGTGAATTTTTGGGATTTTTCTGAAAAACTTCAATTTTTGATGAATAGTGAAACCACTAAGTGGTACTTATAAAACTGATTTTCCGTTTAAATGAAATTTTGCCATCATTTTATTTTGATTTTCAAAAATCCGACATACATGGTTGTCATTAAGAAGTAAAATGTGGTTCAATGGGATGAAAATAATTTTTTGGTGAATAGTAACTTATTAAGTTTTTAATCGCGATTAGTGGTAATTAGTGTAGTTTAAGGTAAAAATAATGCTTTAATAAAATGAGATGAGCTTGACACATGTCTTACCCTAATTGGTTGTATCATGGCCGACCAAGACAAGCCATGGGTAAACTTGGGGACCCCATGGATCCACTTTGGTTGGGAAATGACATAAATAACATTTTATTTAATGTAAAAGTAAAATTGACACAAACATGATGTGTTTTACTAAAACAATTTTTAAGTAGGGTTATACAAGTCATATTTTTGATTATAAATATTAATTGGAAATATAAAAAGATTTCCTACATCATAGTAGTTTTTTTATAATTTTTAGACATTAAATAAATTAAATTATTTATGACATAACAATGATGCAGCGATGACATCATTATTTGACGATTTAAATAAAACGGAAAGATAATGTAAAATCTATGAACTACACATGTCCAAAACTTATTGGATGAGTGGATTTAGAAGCCTTATCACCTTATCCATGAATTATATCAATGTGGTACCTTTTGAAACCGAAACACATTTTCAAATAAATTAATATTTCTTTACTTTCCAAAAGTACCCCTCCTCTCCTCTTATAAAAGGCCCCCACCTCTACCTCATTTAACACACTCCTCAAGCCTTTGGATCGGCCAACCCCTGCCCATTTACTATCTCCACATCCCTCTCCTAATCCTAGAGGATTCCCTTTGGGAAGAATCCTTTCAAAGGAAGCCTTTAGGCTAAAATCAAAAGGAGTTACACTTTTAAAGGTAATTCATTCTCTCATGTTCATTTGTTTTATTTTGCTTCTCCAACCCCCTAAACTCTTTTTATTTACTTATTTTGTAACAAAACCAGTATCTTCAATATAATAGGATGTTTTTATAAGATTTATTCGAGCTACACTCTCACACAACTACATCAAATGGTTAAAGAACATACGGTTTCCGTGGATGGTGAAATTCTGCCTCCCGAAATGATGATTGTTCAATACTCATTTAACACCTTCAAAGGTGGCCATTATGATGTCACTATTTTTATATATGATATATAATATGTTTATGTTTTATTTATGCTTCTGTATTTTTCATTTTTGTCTTACCTTTATGGCTTCCATTATGGGTATACGCGATATCTTCATTTAAGGAAGTGTGGACTACCGCCCCCTCAAAGTGATTTGATTCGTTAAATACCATATGTGGGATGTATAAAGGATGGAAATATGATATTATATATGATATTATACTGGAATTATAATATACCTTTATATCATTATTATTCCATTCTATAAAATACGAAATAGAAATGAAAGTAGCGTTCATGCGTACGTACGGCTTACCGTCTCCATGAACGGTGCATTTCATTTCTTACCTCTAAATGATTATGTAATGTTATAAATGCATGCATGTACTGGATATATATGACATATATGATATCTACATAATTAATAAAATTCTGGATATAATAAACATTTGGCCACATGAACAACATGTAATTGTAAGAAGTCCACTTTCGACTTAAGAACCAAATATCGGCAAAACAAATATTATTAACTTAAATGATTACATAATGTTTATTACATGGTAATAAGTGGTATAAAAGTAATAATGAACTTGAAAAATGTTCTTAAGGAATTAGAAATTAACTCAAGTTTATTATTCAGGAGATTAAAGAACCATCGAGTCAAGTCAGACCCGAGGTAAGGGATCTTACACCTCTCTTTCTTTTTAAGTACACTCTTTTATGTCATTCCTTTTAAGCTCATATTTCTTATGATTGGGATGTTCTTTTATATTACACCTACTGTAATTATTATGTTCATATTATGAGAGACCCTATTTCCTCTCATCAATCCATTTTTGAAGTTTTGAGTGGCACCGTTAGGCTGCCGAATTTTCGTAAGGGATTTTTCATCTCACATTTATTCCCGTGAGATTTATGCTACATTTGCCACAAATTCCATTGAGTGGTGTATGTACTTCCCATTATTCTACTCTTTGTGTAATATACTTTCGTTTATGAGTATTTACATCAATGACCTATTGTCTTTCTTTCATGGGGTGTATGTTTTGAATGATACCCAAGTCGGTAAGGGAACCTTTCACCCTCCTCTTTTTTTAAAAGACTTCTTTAATTGGGTCTTTTAATTTACATATTTTTATGTTGGGATATGTTATCATACATACTTATTGATGTAAATTTTATGTCCAAGTGATGAGATACACTTTTTATCTCTCATCAACTCATTTTGATGTGATGCCGTTAGGCTGTCAAGGGAACTTTTTAACCCAATTTGGATTTCTTTGGGTTCAACTTGTAGTCATTGAATATGTCATCCATTGAATATGTGTGAATGACCTTTTATTGTTTTACACTTAATATCCACTTATATTGGGTGTATATATATTTGTCACACATATTTTTGAGATTGATTTGTCCTTAATTTAAGGATACCTTCTTTATAAGAGATTTCATCACATTTGACATTTCTATTGAGGGTTCATTGTTGTTATGCACCAATTCACTCTTATATGGTGTATATACTGTCCTTTGGAGTATTATATCATGAATCCATTTATTCTCATGATATTATAAAGTTCTGACTAAATGTTATTCCTCAATTACTGTATTCAAGTGTCTTTAATTTTGTAAAACCCCTTTAACCAAAATATTGTTTTAAATGTTTTAATTATTTGTTCTTATTAATATCCATGTTTTCAAAATGGTTTTAAGGATTTATTTATATGGATATTAATGGTTTAAAATTTTAAGCTTCAAGGTGGTATGGGACACTTTGATTCAAAAATCTCTTTATTAAATGTTTTAAATGGTTTTGGAAATGGTTTCTTTTTGAATGGATTCATTATTTCAATATACTAAAATGTTATATTGTGATTGAAAGGTGGAAATGTTATCTTTCCTTTATTCATGTTTTATGCAATACATTTATGTTATGGTTCTTGGGCATTGTTATTAAAACGGGTGGTTCCGTGATAAACTAAGGGCGGGTGAGCCCGATATAGCTCTCCAATGCATTGGGTAACACGAAGGAGTGAAACGTTAAGGTTTCTCCGAAGAGATTTAGGGAATATACTGTGATGGGTATTCCAAACATAACCAAGAGGGTTACTCCCTACGTAAGAATGTTATGAATGCCTCAAGTTACCTTTATGTCTTATGTTTTCTATGATTTATTCATGATTTGATATGCCTATGTTTTATGGGTAAAGTATGATTTCATTCTTATGTATATATGAACTCATGTTTCCTTTCCATATTTTTATAACCCTTACTGAGCTTTTTATGCTCATCCCAAGTTTTTGAAATGTTTTTCACAGGTCAAGGGAAAGGTACATGATGTGATGATAGTGTCAAGGATGTGTCAAGAAAGAATCCATGTTTTATTTTCAATATGTTTCCGTTGATGGGAAGAATGAATACTGTCTTTTTGTAACCACTTTGTTTAAATGTGGAATGTAATGCAAGTTTCATGATCTAATTCTCTAAAACTCTAAACCTGAAAAGATCCTCAATGTGTAATCTTGTAATAACTCAAGATTAAGTAAGGTTTAAGTCTGGGGCCTTATATGTAATATACATTTAATAAACCCATCTTTAATACATTCCATGTAAAGAGTGAACGAATCACATTGCTTTGAGGAAGCAGTAGTCCACACTTCACCAAATGAGATTATTGTAATTACACAAAATGGAAAGCATAAAAGTATGTGTTATATAATAATTCCAGAAGAAAAAATAAATCATAAAAATATTATATATTATATATCATAAAAAAGAGTTTCCTTCCTAATTACCAACCATGATAGGTGGTAAATAAAAAATGTACAACATCATTTCGTGAGGCAGTAGTTCGCCATACACAATAATGGTATATTCATTACCCATTAGATAGAAGTGTGTATAAATATTGGTGTAACACTTATAATTAAAAAATATAATTATATTTATTATACTGATGTTATTATATAAGCATGTAATAAGAACAATTAATGGGGTAGAGAATGATATTAAAACAAAAGGGCTTGAGGAAGGATGTTACATTTTCTTTGGGTAACTCTTTTTTTCACCAAAGGGATTACTTGGATGGATTTCTACCCTAATTTAGGATTATATAATGAATGTAGGGATGTTGGGAGACTATTTGGATATATTTTGGACGATCAAATGTGGCTCAAGAGGTGCAAGGAAAGGGAAGAGTGGATGCCTTTTTATAGTGGAGGAGGAGTAGAATTCCTATAAATACCAAAAGGTAAGCACTAATGGGTGGTATTCCTTACCTCATGTGGTTCAAAAATAAAAAAATAATGGATTAAAGTAAAATTATGTTCTAATAAAATCTCCACCACATAAAAAGAAATGAATTTCTATAATTTTTTTCCTCATTCTTTATGCTTCCTTATATTTTTCATTTTGGTTTTACATCTTGGTTACTAGTTTTACAACCTTTGTAATTAAACCATTAAAACTAAATTAAGGTGTGATTTATTAAAAAAAATATAAGAATAATGAATTATAAATATTATATCTAATTTAAAAAAATAAAATCCTTATGTGTGTTGGAAATTAATTTTAAAAAACAAAGCGCATTTAATACACAAAACAATTGCTCTAACCCAAACCATGGTAACAATGTTTTAACTATTTAGGGGTCTATATGTTCATTATAAAATATCATTTGGTCCGTTAATAGACCATATTGAATATTTATTAATTCTTTAGATCACTTATAAAAAGTTAGGTTTTTATTAATTTTAACCCTTTTAATAAGATATAAGTTATTTTAAAATAATATTATTTTTACTTTTGATATTATTTATTTAATTTTTATTTAAAAAATATCAAAACATTATTATAATTCAAATATATTGTTCTCAAATATGTGTAACATGATATATTCATTTATAAAAATAATTTAATATTATAATTCCTTAAATTTACAATATCTTTATTGTTTTTATCATCATTTTTTTATTTAACTATTAACTAAATAATTCATGCATTAGCATTTTTTTAAGTTTCTAATGAAACTAATTCATCTATAAAAATTAATGATAAATAATTATGATAAAAATAACTCATTTATCTTTAAAAATGATATGTATTACTAAAAATATGTTTTTTCATGTCTCATAGATTTATAAGTTTTAAAGGTAAGGAAAGTTCATTTTTTCTATTTTCCCTTTACTTTTGAAATAGGGAACTTCCATTCAATAGTATCCAAATAAATCATAAAATTAGAACCATGAATGGATATTGTCGAAATATGGGCAGCCAATGTATTTTATACAAGTTTTAGGTCATCATTTCCATTAATTTTACGGTTCAGTACATTTCTATGCTAATTTATAATTAATTTAAAATTAATCCCAATGAAGGGGTGACAATGAGGGTTTTTAAAGTTATTATTTTCAAAAGTTTTTCGAGATTTTATATCAAATTTAAAAGTGAAATAAATACCAATGAACAAAAATTGGATTAATTTATGTATAATTTATATAATTAGACTTTAAAACCAATTATAAATATAACTTAACCTTATAAAAAATTATACCAAAATTAATTTTTGAATTAAAATTCAGTACTTTTCACTAATCATCAAAAAATGAAACTTCACAAAAAAACCAAAAAAAACCAAAAACATAATTTTTATGTCTTTATTTCAATATTTTGACATATAATGTTTATAAAAGTGCTAAAAATTATTTATAAAATATTTTCTTCATTAAAAGGAATAAAAACTACTTTTATAATATTTTGGTTTTTATTTGGAATATTAGGTATATTTCTATATTAGGCATATAAAATATATTTGATGAATGTAAAAATATTTTATTGAGTATATAAAATATATATTTCATTAATATATTTCACTAATATTAATTATTTTAATATATTATGATAAAATTTCTTTTTTGAGCATAAAATTAATGTTTATTAAAACATTCCCTTTATATTCAATTGGTTCTTATATACATTTCTGATTAATTTGTAACCAATGAATTAAACTATGTATTTTTATAAGTTAGTTAATCATATTCATAACTACAAACATAATGGATAGGTTATATATTAATAAATTAAATAATAATAATTTTAATAATATGTTATCATTTGGTAAAACTTTGTCTTATGTGTTACGCAAGCCATTGAGGAAACTCAGTCTTGCATGTAACATAATATAACCTCAATATTCTATGTAGAGTAAGCTAAACTTAATATTTCATGTAATGTATTATTGACATGGTGTTTCATATAATAGAAGAAAAACTTAGTGCTTTAATAAAAAAAATACTTTCAACGTTTTCTAAAATGAAAAATATCAAAAATATCAAATTAATTTAAAAAAAAATATTTCAAAATATATCTGGTTATAACATTCTACCCCCATAAAATGAATTTTACCCTCATATTTATTCTGGGTTATCAATGGTTCAAGACTTGAAATTTCCTTTCATATAAACCCACATCGTAAAAATTTATACGAGAACTTAATTTAAAAAGTGAATGTTGGAAACATAACGATTACCAAAAGTAACATATAACTATATTTCCACATAGGAGAACAAAGGTGGGAAGTCAAAACATGGAGATGGAAGAGAAATATAATTAACAAGTACTAATATAGAGTAATATAGAACTATGTTTTGATAAATTTAACAATCACAAAGCCATAAATCTGCAATGATCTAAGGGGTAATTTTATTTATCAAAAATAATGGTTCTAGGATAGCATTTATAGTTTCTAAATCCTTTTTCATAAAGTTTAATAACATTAAAAATAATATATAATTACTTTATTTCATTCCATTCCATATTCACAATCTCTCCCTTTGGCTATTCCATGATCAATTCCCGCTTCATATCTTTCTTTAGGGAATAAAGGTGAATCTATCATTCCTAAAGAACTGATATATCATCAGAAATATAAATAGAATGATAGGTCATTACATCTGTCTTTATCACAAAAAAAAGGTTATCATGAGTTATCCAACATATATAAATCCTCATTTTGTGGGATAATATTTTAATCTCACAAACTTCATCAGAATTTTCACTTAAAATTTCCAAAAATGCTTAACCTTATAACCCTTTCAAATGATAAAAAACTAAAACATCATTAATAAGGTCATGAAATCAACTTAAAATTGGTCCCCCATATATCACAAAGTAGATATTTGTTGTCACGGTCCAAACATGTGAATAACTTCATTTTATATTCTTTTGAAACCTAGTAATAATCTAAATTTCCATAAATCCTTTTGGAAAACATACATGATTCTTTATTTCAGAGATTACTAGATATATTTTGAAAATCCAAGAAGTTGTATACTTAATCAATGATGACATAGAACACATTTTCAACTTGTAAATAATTAGTTAAATTTTAATCAGTACTATCCAATTTACATTATTAATGTCAATAATATCTTTATCCAAGTTAAACATAATTTTCTCAACATCAGGGACACATTAAGGGTTACCTTCCCCTTATTCAAAATATAACCTTTTTATTTAATAAATTTTCTAATTCTTCATCAGAATTAATTATATTCTTTTCAATCCTTAATGAAAAACTTATACTAAAAATAATTATATATTTCACGATTCATATAACATAATATTTGAATTCCAAAACATATACACTTCAATTATACAACTTTATTCTTAAACCATTACTTAGCCCCCATCATATTATCCCTTAATAACCCATTCCTAGAATATATAATTTGAATAATTTCTTAAGGTTCCTCAACCTCAATCCAATCATGCTTCTTATTTTTAATGTAAACAATATTGTAGGAACATCACACAATTTTCACATGTTTTTCGCGATCTCATTATCTACATAAGTATAACCAATACTCATAGTACATTTTTGTTTCCCATCATTGGATTTCAACTTAGGATATAGATTTGAATAATTCAAATAATATTCACATCTAAAACATTAAATGTTAACCTAATTCCTTCTAGATCCCTATTCTATCTAAAACCAAAAATCATAGTATGAGAAACATTTTTCATATTAGAAAACCTCATAATCATGAAAAATCACTTATCGGATGTCAAAATCATGAAAAATACTCCTTCAATATATGAAAACTATGATTTATAATATTTTATTCACAATATTAATTTATTTAAATCCTTTATGATAGTTCTTAAAGTGTTTTTGTATTCCCCAAGAATATCCCCCAGGAGTGTCAAATCAGGTGCATAGTAAAGCCCATTATTGTGTACCAGGTTATGCCAGAGTCAGGCCTGATGCACCTTGCCAGAGTGGTTACTTCTATGTATATCTATGCCCAAACCACACCAACTTGTAGTATCTAGAGTGGTATGTATTTATATGAAACCACTAACTCTATCCTTTACCAAAATTATTGGATGTTTTCTTAAACATTAACTCATCCTTGTACATTTCCTTAGAGACATCCCTAGACATATCCTTAAAAATATACCTATGGATATCACTAATGTTTTTTCCTCCTAGGTTCCAAAGGATGACTAAACCTTCACTCTAATACCAACTATAATAACCCAAGATTTAGGTACATAGATATTTCATCATTTTTTAATACTACCTAATATATTACAGAACATATGGCCAAATATAGAATTAGTTTATTGCCTTTAGAAATAAGGAAACATAAACGCTGGTACATGAGTGAGATAAATCATGTCCCACTAGGTTCCTAAGACTAGAACCCTTATTAGGAATTTCATACATGAAATATATTCTCATAACCTTATGAAGGAAAGAATAAAATGGGTGAGATCATATTCTCTGTAAGAATAAACAAGGGAGGTATGTAAGCATAAATGTGAGCATAATGGTATGAGAATATGATCATAACATTAAAAGATCATACCATGAAAATCAAACATCATAAACATAAATCTTGGAATAATTATTATCAGTTAAAAAGACATGAATCATAAGGGAAACAAGAGAATAATTCATAAAATGATGAAATTTAAATAAGACATGGAATTTGTGGAATATACATAAGAATAAGAAATCTTATGTCAAGGATAACTACCAAGACCTTCATAACATGTTATCCTTGGTTTAATCACTCATGTACCTTATTCCGAGATGGAATAATAACCCATGTACCCTCTTATTTCAATCTTGGACTACCACCTGTGTACCCTCTTACTTTTAGGTTGGGGCTAAAATCTATATACATACTTCTTTCCCATCTTAGGTTAAAACCACTATACCTTATTTCATTCCATCTTGGGCTAAAACATGTGTACTTTTTGAGCACATATACTATTTATAATTACCCAATGCATTGTAGGGATATATAATTCCAACCCATCTCATAATGAAATCATATATACATGTGCTACAAGATCATAAAGAATAATATCATAACCCAATAAATGGAATGGTTATCATAAAAATTTCAAAATATCAATACCTGTGAAAATATATTGGTATCATAATAGTTTCATCAAATCGTAACCCATGAAAAAGAAGTGGAATTAAAAATCATATAATCCACCAAAGTGAAAAGATGTCATAAGAATTTATCATGGTATAACCCATTGAAGAGAAACGGGTTTTATAAACATCAAGCCATCAAAACATAAACCATTCATAGAAATAATATGAATGGTTTCCTTGAATCATATATCTAGTAAATCATAACTGTAACCAAGGATTCTATATTAAAGGGAGAATTATTCTGAAATATCACTTTTAAAATCACATTTTAAAACATACAACAATTTAAAAATCCAATTCTTTTAAACCACATTGAAAAAAAATAATGAAAAATCATTTAAAACATTTCTTTAGGAAAATACCTTCTCCACTTTGGAAAATTATATTTAATAAGAAAATAATTTTGAAAACCATTTTCTATGAAAATATATAAAAAACATTTAAAATCATTATGAAAACATTTTTCCTTGAAAACTTAGAAACTAAGATTTAAATTTTTTTGAATTCTGTTTCCTTTATAACTTAGAAAAGAAACTTGAAAATTATTTTTAAAACCTTTTTCCTTGAAAACTTATAAAAGAAGTTGAAAATAATTTTGAGAAAAACATTCACTGAAAATAATTTTAAAAATTATAAATAAAGATTTAAAATTTTTAAAACACTTTTTGAACATAATTTTTTTTTAAAACCCTTTTTATAAATCTTGATTTTAAAATAACATAGATTTCAACCCAAATAGAAAGATAAAGTTGGATTTCCATAAAAACAATTTCTTAATTATATAAAATATCAAAGAGTGGGAAAATGGTACCAATACATGAATATGTCATGAATTACCATATAAGAATAAAATTCATAAGTTTTCTTGAGATATGGATCATATATTTCATCAATGTATGCATAGTCATAAACCATCCCAATAAACGACGAGATTGTAGTAATAAAATATTACCACTTTGGTAACTTTAAATCATTATCCATATAAGAGAAGAAAATTACATAAAGATTATAATTACATTAAAAGAATAAAATCCGAGATATAAAATTTATAAGGAAGTAAATACACCTCATCTAAAAATATAGGTGCATAACATGACATGTGTCTCAAAGAAGGAAATTGAGACAAAACAAATTTATCAATTTGGTAACTTTTGAAACATAAACCCCATGAAATATAGATCATAAAATGGATATGTAAATACCCATAAATTTAATTGCAAGTATCATATAATTCATTAATTTGAATTATATAAACCACATAAGATAAACATGTGGTAAATTAGGTATAAATCTCACTGAATTAAAAGTAAGATGAGAAAACCCCTTTCTTTAAGTCTTGAATCTCTTCATAATCATTACAAAATCATGTATAATAAATATAAGTTTATTATAAATCCACCAAAAAATAATAATATTATATATAATACCATATATGAATTTATTATGAATTTTTATTACCTATTAATTAATAACTCAAGGTTATTATTATGTTTTGGGTAATAATCGCTTGGTTTTTCTCTTGTGTCTTGATTCGTTATATTTTTTTTCTCATAGTTATATCATGATGTCAAGAATATAAACCATGATATACATATCATATATATGTATTATATAATTATTTATATTAATCAATAAAATATAAAAATATTAAATCAAATGCATTGTTCATGGAGATGGTAGGTCGTATATATGCTTGAACATTGTTTTTGTTTTATTATAATGTTGAAATAAGTAAAGTAAATAACATATATATATATAATATATAATTATAATTATTATTTCATATATATCATATGTGTTTACTAAACTCATCCTTAATAAATTCCATGTAAAGTGTGAATGAACCACATCACTTTAAGGAGGCGGTAATCCACACTTCCCCAAACGAAATAATTGTATTTACACCAAAATTAAAGCATTAAGTTATGTGCTTTATAATAATTATAGAATCATAAATAAGACATAAATATTATATATATATAATATGAAAACACAATTTCTATCATAATTCCCAACCATGAGAGGTGGTAATGGAAAAACGAACAACATCATTTTGTGAGGCGGTAGTTCATTGTATACAAGAACGGTAAGTTTGCTACCCATTACATTGAAGTGTTCTTAAGTGTAGGTAAGAAAATTTGAATAATAAAATATATGTGTATTTAGGATACTCTGGTTTTTATATAAACATGGAATAATAATATTTTAGGGGGTGGAGAATGAAAATAAAACAAAATATCTTGAGGAACGATGTTACATCTTCTTTGGGTAACTCATTTTGGTTTGCAAGAAAAGGCTTCCTGGGATGGATTTATGCCCAAATTAAGGATTATATGAAGATATTAGGGATTTTGGGAGACTATTTTGGTATATTTGGGACGATCCAAAGTGTCTTGAGAGGTGTGAGAAATGGAAATAGTGGATGGATTTTTATAGTGGAGGAGTGGTATTCTTGTAAATAAGAAAAGGTAAGCACGAATGGAAGGTCTCCCTTACCGAATATGATTAAAAAATGGAAAAATTATGGACTAAAGTGATTTTTTGGTCAAACCAAGTATAAATTATATACAAATAAGTGCATTTTTAAAATTTTGTTCCCTGGTCTTTAAGTTTACTTATATTTTTCATTTGGGTTTTAAATTTAGGCAATTTGTTTTCCAATCTATGTAATTTAACCATTAAGACTAAATTAATGTGTGATTTATTATAAAATATATTCAAAATAAATTATAAATATGATATATAATATAAAAATAAAAACTATTTGTTCTTTGTAAATTAATTTTAAAACAAGCTTATGTAACACACAACAACTAAACTTTAACCCGAACTGAGATAACAATGTGTTTTACTGTTTAGGGATATATATTCTCTTTATAAAAGATCATTTGGTCCATTAATATACCATATTTTATATTTATTAACACTTAAAAATAACTTGGAAGAATGTATGATTTTTAATGATTTTAAATATTTTAATAAAATATTATTTATTGGAAAATAATACTTATTTCATTTTTAACATTATTTATTTAATTTAAATTTAGAAAATATCAAAAAACATTATTGTAATTAAAATATATTAAGTTAATATCTACATAACATGATATATTCCAAAAAAATTTAACACAATAATTCATTAAATTTACTTTACTTTTAATGTTTCTGGCATCATTTATTTTATTTAATTATTAACTAAATATTTCATGTGTTAAAAATTGTTAAGTGTTTAATGTTACTAATTCATATATAATAATTATTAATAAATCATTATTATAAAAATAACTAAATTATCTTTCAAATGGATATGTATAACCTAAAATATGTCATTTTTGCATATCTCAAAGTTTTATAAATGTTAAATGTAAAGATATATCATTTCTTGTCTTTTTTCTAACATAACTTATGAAATAAATAAATTCTATTGAATAGTATCCCAATAACTCAACACATTATAAATAATTAGTTATATAGCCGAAATAGGGTCATCCAATGGCTTCTAGATAAGTTTCTTCGTCATTTTGGCCCTTAAATT
Organism: Viscum album; assembly: GCA_963277665.1. Taxonomy (NCBI): domain Eukaryota; kingdom Viridiplantae; phylum Streptophyta; class Magnoliopsida; order Santalales; family Viscaceae; genus Viscum; species Viscum album. Next base: position 1,753,941,632 of record OY728159.1, on the reverse strand, counting down.
TAATGTTTAGTCTCTTGTTATACTAATTTTCCTCTTAATCATTGTAATTAATTTTAATTATATTAACTAATATTTTTTGAAAAACACTAAGTTGACCTTATTGTAAATTATAAATTATAATTATTCCAAATATTTAATCAATTTTTCTATATTGCAAACATATAAGTGTTAATAATTAATTTAAAATTAATCTCACAGACGGGATAACAATGTGTGTTTGTAAAGATAAAATATTCAAAAGTTTGCTATGTTTTTATATTTAATTTCAAAGTGAGATTGATCCCAATAAACTGAATTTTATTAATTATTTATAATTTATATAATTATAAATTCAAACCAATTATAAATATAATTTATGCTTATGAATAAATTAGATAAAAAGGTGTTTTGAATTAAAATTTAGTATTTTTCACTATTAATTATAAAATAAATCTTCATAGGAAAAATAAAAAAAATACACCTAACCTAATTTTAATATTTTTATTTTTCAAATCAAGTTTATTTTGGAATATAAAATTTATAAAAGGGCCAAAATTTATATTTTAAATAGGTTCTCTATTAAAAGATAATAAAATTGCTTTTATAAAATTATAGGTTTTGTGTTTAATATTGGGTATATTCTTATCTTATTCCTATAAAATATATTCAATTCTGTAAAAATATTTTATTGAATATATAAAATATATATTTCATCAATATCATTCAACAATAATAATTAATTTAATTTATTAAAATAAAATTCCTTTGTGATCATAAAATTAGTTTTTATAAAAAAAAATACATTTATATTCTGTTAGTTATTATATTCATTTCTAATTGATTTTTATCCAATGAATTAAACCATTTATTTTCTTAAGTTATGAAATACTATTCATATTCACCAACTTAATGTCTAGGTTATATCTTATTATATTAAATAATAATATTTTTAATAATATATTATTGTTCCATAAAACTCGGTCTTGCGTGTTACACAAGCCATCGAGGAAATTTAGTCTTGTGTGAAAATTAAGCTTACCTCGGTGTTCCGTGTAGAGAAAGATGAAATTTATATTGCATGTAGTGCACAGTTAACATAGTTTTTCATATAACGCAAGCCAAAAATAGTTCTTTAATATAAAATAACTATTTTCAATGTTGTGTGAAATGAAAATTATTAAGAATATTAAATTAATTCAAAAAACAATATTTCACAAAAACCCATGGTGTTAAAAATAGCATTGAAAATTTATCATCATTTTGATTAAATTTTTACTCTACCATTTTTTATCTAATTCATCTTTATTCCATTCCTTCATCTGATCAGAACTTCTCCAATTTCTCAATTTGATAATTTTGTATCAGAACTTTGTATCTCAGTAGTTGTAATACCACAACAATAGATATTAGTAAATATATAGACACTTTTCAATATTCATAACTCATATTTATTTCTGATAGGGACTTATTCAATAGGTTTGTCTAGTGACATTTCTCTCTCCATCTTATCACTTTATGCAACATCATACAAATATTCTATCTAATACCTCAATCTTGATCTTTGTATTGTCACTTGATCTTGGAATCATGTCACTTTATATACCTCCAAATAAAATTATTTACCTTATATCACCATGGAATTTCTATAGCTTCATCTTCATTTAATAGAATTTATTCATTGATATTTTCTCAATGACCTATGTTCAGAAACATTCAGTCTATTACTTTTAATCTGATAGCCTCAATCTCCCCCTTTGGTCTTATGATTGAGTCATGATAAACTTCATGATTTTAGGAAATTAAGTAATATAATTGAATTTTTTGAATTCATAAGGAAACATTCCTAACAAATTTAAGTAAAATTTCTTAAAATATTTAATAAATGTTTCTTTAACTCTCTTATCACAAACTTATACAGGTTTATTAAGTAACTTTAACTTTAAACACATATTTATAAATTGAAAAAATATTTAAACACAATTTGGAACAAAAAAAATAAATCCTAAAAACTACCTAGAACTTGTGATATTGTGTGACCACTCTGGTCACAACACAGTTCCCCTTTCAAGGTCACCCTTTCAACACCACCCCTTCATTTGTAGTGCAACACCCTACTCTGTGGAAGAACAAAAACCACAACCCCCTAGGTTCTCATGGTGTGGCCTCCCCCTTTATGTTGAATCACTACCCCATTGGCTCAGACTCACATCACAGACCTCCCTTGTTGTGGAAAGACACCTCCCCTTCTTTAAGGGATTTATAGAGCAACACATGTGTTTCACATAACAAGATTACTATAAATAATTAATCTAACATAACATGATGATTACTCACACATAATCCAAATGATTAATCTTACACATCCATAATCATGATATAACACAAATTATTTATGGAATAATGATCCAACCATAGTTTAAATTTAATCCTATGAATCTTTCATCATGGTGAAACCTGTCTATGTTAACACATGATGAGATTTCAACTCTGAAAGGTTTAATATTATATAGGCTCTCCCATGGATTTCATCTACATCATTATAACGTTACATCCCATTGTTCATCCCTCATCATGGCGCAACCCTCATTCATTCCAATGTAACGATCCACTAGTAGTATATTTTTAGCATTAACCATGGTCTAACCCTTGAAATAGGCCATTGGGTTCCCCATGAACACCTTTAATATCTCAAAAACACCAAAACACACATGGTCTAGTAAATATTAAACTGAACGCATAACTTGTGTAAATGTAGGGTGTTACACCAATAACATTAACCATGTAAAAATAATATTCAACACTTATCTCATAAAAAATATCCCTTAATTAAATAATTGAACACTTTTAAAGTTAAATTTCATTTTGATTTGAAAAAAATATAAATATATAATATCATAATTTTCTCTATATCAATTGATTAAACTTTAATATATTAGATGTCATAAAGGACCAATGGATCTCTCACCAAGGTGATTTAGGGTTTCACCAGTTGTACGATCCCTCATCCATCAATAAGATCTCCTTTCCATGAATGCTTCTAGCTAGAGAATTCCTATCACATTGGATCCTTATTTCATTTGTGGTGTTGTTTGATTCATCATTGTTCATCATGATTTTTTGGGTTTCTCATGTATATTTTTATGTTATCAGCATCTCTGATCATTGTTAAAGATCATCACCCCACTATTGTTCTATGATGTGAGGTATCTCTACACTCCATGATGAGCTCTGGATTGATAATTGTAATTTTTGTCTCCTTTGAATCCTTTTCATCTAATCTGTAATGAATCTCAAAAAAAATCTATAGGAGATTCGGAATCATATAGGGAAGATTCTACACTAGAAAAGGTTTAGATGTGGTTTTTTTTCTACTATCAGTGGTTTAAAATTTCACTATATTTTTTAGAAATGGTTATTTAAACTATCATGTATTTCGAGGTCAAAAATCATTTAGAAGTGATTTTTATACTTTAGTATTTTTTATTATATGTGCCATTTTTCTGGATCATATCATTGGTTCTATATTCAATTTATGGGTTTTTTTTGGGAAAAAACATAGATAAATGAACAAAATCACTGCTAAATTATTTATTTATGATTTAACTTCTTGGAGAAAAATATAACTAAAACCGCTATAGCTACCGCTATAACAATTAGTGGTGATTATGTTTAGTGGTGGTTTCTAATAACTGACACTAAACATTTCAAATAAAAAATTTAAAAAAATATATTCATTGAAAAATATCCTTCATACAATATAATAAACTATAAGTATAAAATAAACTCATCATACATCAATACATCGAGAAATCCATAGTCATAAATACAAAATCATCGGTCAATAATAAGTTGATTTTTCGAATATATAAGCATAGGATATGTCCAACATCCACCAAACCATGACAAAAACATTTATCCCAACAACTCCACTACATCTAACTACCTACATAGCTAGAGTCACCATATACAAAATTAACTATATTAGGTCATCAACTAAAACAAAAAAAAAGATAGAAATAAAAATTGAACATAATAAATAGTAATTACAATAGAGTAATGGTAATATGTAACTGTACCAGAAAAACTATGTCCCATCATGAATTTTTTATAAAGAGTTTCATGGATCATAATGGTCAACCTCTAAGCTACTGTAGACATCTATAACCTATAATACAAACCAGAATATTTACGAAATGAAATATAAAACATAATACGCACATGATATATTCATAATTTTACAATAAACATTTTTTATTTTTTCAATCAAATAAATGAAATTAATATTAAAATAAAATTAACATATACTAAAAAATATAAATCATAAACATACATATTTAAGATATGATTCAATACATGGAACTCAAAAGGGAAAATTATATAAAAACTATGAAATTTTAAAACTAATTTGCGGTGTTTTTGAAATTATTCAATAAAAAAAATTAAAATAATTTTATATAGAAGTTTTCTCTATATTAAAAATATAATTCAACATTTACTATCTCATGATTCCAGGTCAATATGAGGTCATTTTCAATGGGTTTGACCATTACACACATGTTTTCTTGTTTTAAAATAGTAAATATGTGTTTATGGGAATCACGGGAGAACATTAACATGAATTTAAATTCTATGAGTTCCTACATTTCAAAAATTAAAATATGGTCATTGTATTATTATTTGATGACCATATGATGTCATCTTATTGGTTTTGACACTCTGACACATGTTTTTAAAGACTTTGATATCTTTTAAAACATTATATTGAGTCATTATAAGCACATTGCATATTGAATAGACATGTTTTCTAGTCGTACACATATAAAATAATTCAACAGTTTCTACCTCATGATTTTATTTCAATATGAGCTCATTTACTATGGTTTTTTCCTTTACACACACATTTTAGTGATTTAAAACAATAAAAAATGGGTTTATAGGCATCCTGGGAAAATTATAACTCAGATTGATGTTCCAGCAGTCCCTACATTTCACCAATAAATCATAGACCATTTTCATATGATTTCATAGTCGTATAATATTATTTTCTTGATTTTAATCCCTTGATGCATCTTTTTGAATACTTTGATATCTTTTAAAACTGCTTATTGAGACACTCTGAGCACACTGCATATTTGATGGATTTGTTGTATGCTCGTAAATGTCAAAAATAATTCAATAGTGGTTTTTTCTTGATTTCGTTTCAATATGTGATATTTTTCTATGATTGTTTTCAATTACATGAACATTTTTTTATTTTAAAACAATATAAATGTATTTATTGGCATCCCAGCCAAACCATAACTCATATTTATGTGATATTAGTTCCTATATTTCAAAAATAAATTTATTGTCATCTTATTATTATTTTATGGTTTTTTGATAATATTTACCAGGTTTTGACCCCATGATTCATGTTATTAAAGACATTAGTGTCTTTTAAAACTGTTTATTAAGTCATTCTCAGCACAACAGACATCAAATGGACCTTGTGTTTACTCATACATGTAAAAAATAATTTAAACAATTTTTTTCCCTGATTTAACTCTAATATGAGGTTTTTTCCTATGGTTTTAATCATTGAACACATGTTTTAGTGTTTTAAAACACTAAATGGTGTTTACAAAATTCCAGAGAGAACTATAACTCGGATTGATATGGCATTGGTTCCTATATTTTAGAAATAAAAATATGTTCATTTTTATAGGATTTTAAGGCCATATAAAACAATTGTTTTGGCATTAACCCAAAAATACATGTTTTTAAAGACTAATATTTCTTTTAAAACTACTTGTTGAGTTATTATGAGGACACCACATGTCAAATAGAAATTTTTGTTTCTCAAAAACATCAAAAATAATTCAACAGAGTTTGTATAAGACCCCAGCCTTAAACCTTACTTAATCTTGAGTTATTACAAGATTGCACATTGAGGATCTTTTCAGGTTTAGAGTTTTAGAGAATTAGATCATAAAACTTGCAATACATTCCACATTTAAACAAAGTGGTTACATAAAAGATAGTATTCATTTTTCCCATCAACGGAAACATATTTAAAATAAAAGATGGATTCTTTCTTGACACTTCCTTGACACTATCATCATATCATGTACCTTTCCCTTGACCTATGAGAAACATTTCAAAGAAAACCTGGGATGAGCATAAAAATCTCAGTAAGGGTTATAAAAATATGGAAAGGAAACATGAGTTAATATATACATAAGAATGAAATAATACTTTACCCATAAAACATAGTCACTTTAACATACCTCATCAAATCATGAATTAATCATAGAAATCATAAGACATAAAAGGTAACTTGAGGCATTCATAACATTCTTACGTAGGGAGTAACCCTCTTGGTTAAATTCTGAATACCCACCACAGTATATTCCCTAAATCTCTTCATAGAAACCTTAACGTTTCACTCCTTCATGTTACCCAATGCATTGGAGAGCTATATCCGGCTCACCCACCCTTAGTTTATCACATAACCACCTGTCTTCATAACAATTCCCAAGAACCATAACATAATCGTATCACATAAAACATACATAAAGTAAACATAACATTTCCACATTTCAATCACAAGATATCAATAAAACACATTGATATAAAAAACCTTATGAAAATTATTTTCAATGCCAAAATAAAATAAAATTAAAACATGGTATTTATTTTTCTTTTAAAAAGAAGGTATGGCTTTTAGAGGAAGCCGAAACTCAAATAATGGTCACGGCGGCGAAGAAGTCATTGTCGCCGCATACGTATGACAAAAACATTCCCTTTTTTAGTTTTGTAAAATGCGTCCTATAACAAAGATTCCTTTTGGATAAACATAAAAGTCAAAGTGGTTTATACACCATATAAAATAAGGTTGTTTATAAAAAAAAATATGCCTCAATGAAAGGAGATTGAGACGAAATCCCTTACAAAGACGGTATCCTTGGTTTAAGGACAAATCAATTACATAATTATGTGTGACAAACGAATACACCAAATATAAGTGGATATTAAGTGTAAAACAATCGGATGTTATTCACACATATTCATAGAACGACATATTCAAGGAGTACATGTTTATCCCAAAGAATCAAATTTGGGTTAAGAAGTTCCCTTGCAAAAAATTTGACAGCCTAACGGCGTCACTACAAAATTCAGAAAATGAGTTGATGAGAGATAAAAAGGGTATCTCATCACTTGGACATAAAATTTAAATCACAAAGGATATAGAAGAAAATATCCCAACATAATGTTATGTGAATTAAAATACATAACAAAATAAGTCTTTTAAAAAGAGGAGGGTGAAAGGTTCCCTTACCGACATGGGTATCTTTCGAAACATACGCCCCGTGAAAGAAGGACAATACAACATTGATGTAAATACTCATAAATGAAATTATATTAAATAATGAGTAAAATAATGGGCAGTACATACACCACTCAATGGAAATTGTGGCAAATGCATCATAAATCTCACAGGAATAAAAGTGAGATGAAAAATCTCATACGAAGACTCGGCAGCCTAACGGCGCCACTTAAAACTTCCAAAATGGATTGATGAGAGGAAATAGGGTCTCTCATCATATCAACATAAAGTTTACAGAAAGAGTAATATAAAATAACATCCCCCAACATAACAAATAGGAGATTAAAATAAGTGACATAAAGGAGAGTACTTAAAAAGAAATAGAGATGTTAGATTTCTTATGAAAATTCGGCAGCCTCACGGCGCCACTCAAAACATCCAAAATGGATTGATGAGAGAGAATAGGGTCTCTCATCATATTAACATAAAAATTATAGTAAGTTTAATATAAAATAACATCCCAATCACATGAAATATGAGCTTAAAAGGAATGACATAAAAAGTGTACTTAAAAAGAAAGAGAGGAGTAGGATCCCTTACCTCAAGTCCAACTTGTCTTGTTTGTTTCTTTATATTCCTAAATAATAAACTTTAGTCAATTTATAATTGCCTGAGGACCTATTTTAAAGATTATTATTCAGTTAATATCACATATTATAATGTTATAATAACTTTTTAATAATGTTAGTTCATATTAGAGGTTTTTGCTGATGTTTGGTACATGAGTCAAAAATGAACTTGTTTGAAAAAATGATTTTCCGTGTAGTTATAAGTAAATAATTTCCAGAATAGTATTAATGATTAAAATATCATATATATCCAGTACATATTCATTTTATACTATTCCATATCATTTGGAGATAAAAAACGAAAAGCACCATTCATGGAGACGGTAGGCCGTACGTACGCATGAATGCTACTTTCATTTTTTCTTTGTCATATTAACGGAATTAAAAATAAATGATATATATATATATTATAATTACAGTATAATATATATGTTATATAGGTCAAATATTTTCATTAATTTCATTCTTTATACGTTCCATGTATTTCATGTACGAGTCACATCACTTGAGGGGGCGGTAGTCCACACTTCCTCATATGAAATTATCGCATTTACACAACATGAAAATAATAAAGGTATGGTTTAAATATAAAATAAATAAGCATATAGTAAACATAAATACCATATATATCATATATAAAATACAGTTACATCATAATGGCCACCTTTAAAGGTGTTAAAATAATATTGAACAATCATCATTTCGTGAGGCAGAAAATCGCCAACCACAAGAACAGTATGTTCTTTAACCATTAGACGAAGGTGTGTGTAAGTGTAGCTAGAATCCGTCTTATAACAACATCCTATTATATTGAAGATACTGGAGTTGTTACAAAAGAAAATAATAAAAAGAGTTTAGGGGTTGGAGAAGCAAAATAAAACAAAAGGACACAAGTGAAGACATTGCCTTAAAATCGGGTAACTCCCTTTGGTTTGAGCTCAAAGGCTTCCTTGGGAAGACTTATGCCCAAAGTGAGGCTTCAAGGAGTTAGATAGAGATGTGAAGAGACAAAATGGGCAGGTTTTGGCCGAGACAAAGGCTTTGGACGTGTGGGTAAGGAGGTAGAGTTGGGGGCCTTTTATAAGAGGAGAGGAGGGACACTCTTGGAATGTAAAGAAATGTTACATTATTGTAGAATGATTTTTGGATTTTAATGGTCCTACATTGATTCGTTTCGAGGATAAGGTGATAAGGGCTCTAAATCCACTCATCCAATAGGTTTTGGACATGTATAGGTCTTAGATTTTACATTATCTTTCCATTTTATTTAAATCATTAAATAATGAGGTCATCGCTGCATCATCATGATGTCATAAATAATTTAATTTATTTGATGTTTAAAAATTATAAAAAAAATACTATGATGTAGGAAATATTTTGGGATTCCCAATTAATATTTATAGTCAAAATTCTCACTTGTATAACCCCATTTAAAAATTGTTTTAGTAAAACATTTCATGTTTGTCTCATTTTTACTTTAACATTAAATAAAAATGTATTTATGTCATTTTCCAACCAAAGTGGCTCCATGGGGTCCTCAAGTTGACCCATGGATTTTCTTTGTCGGCCATGACACATACCATGAGGGTAGGACATGTTTCTAGGTCATTTAATTTTATTGAAACATTATTCTTTCCTTAAACTACACTAATTACCTCTAATCGTGATTAAAAACTTAATAAGTTACTATTCACCAAAAAATTATTTTAATCCCATTGAACCACATTTTACTTCTTAATGACAACCATGTATGTCGGATTTTTGAAATTCAAAACACAGATATGGCATATTTTTATTTAAACGGAAAAATCAGTTTTTATAAGTACCACTTAGTGGTTTCACTATTCATCAAAAATTGATGTTTTTCAGAAAATTGCCAAAAGTTCACCCTGAGCTATATTTGATATTCAGAATTCAAAAATGATATCTATTTTAAAAAATTCAAAACATATAAGTTGCATTAATTAATTTAATAATTAATTCCCGCTCTCAAAACAAATAGCGTGTTTTTATGAAACAAAATGTTTCAAAAGATTGACACTAGTTTAAGACCGATTTCAATGTGAAATTAATTCCAATGACCACTATTGGATTAAATGGTAAAAATATATTCTAATTTCACTTTAAAACAAATTCAAAAGATAATCTAATCATATAAATATATTAGATTAAAAGAGGTTTTGAATAAAAATACAACATTTTTCACCATTCATTAAAAATTGAACTTTTTCGGAAAAATACCAAAAATTTACACAAAGTAAATTTTGATGTCCCGATTCTAAAGAAGAATTTTATTTTTTCAAATATAACACATAAAATTTTCAAAAAGTGGATTTAAAAGAGGTTCGCCATCAAAAGGCGGTTAATCGACCTTTTAAAGAATATTAGAATGTTTACGCTTAAAATTGGATTCATTTGCATTTTTAATTCTCTAACATTTATTGTAAAAAGTAAAAATATTTGACAAACATATATAATCATTTTGTAGTTAGTTTTGTTCATTCCCGCCATTACAAAGGCTAGGCGTTAACTACTATTTAAAATAATATTATTTTATTATTAGAGTGCAACGTAAGATTCCCAAGAAACGCGTTGTTGTGTGTTGGGTATGCCATCGAGCATAGAATCCCCTTTAAAGTAATATTAATATTTTATTCAGAAATATGGATAATTATAAAAATTTCATATTCTTTATTTACCTGGGTTGTTACATCCTTCCCCCCTTTTGGTAATTGCGTCCTCGCAATTTTAAAATTGATCTTGGAAACATCCTTGGAAGTCCCACATTGGAACAAGAGTTGGTAAAACAATCACTTTAAAATAAAGAAAGATAAGTACAGAGGTCACTCGAGTTAACCCATACTAGGATTCCATGTAGGAAAACATGGACATGGAGGAGAAAACATAGGGTCATGTTCTGATGGAGAGTGATAGAAAACATGTTTAGGAGAAATTTAACCACAAGAAAATCATAAACTTGTGATGGTTTAAACGGTATTCGATTCCCCAGTAGGAAAAGTTAATAGACAACATTTTTTTAAGTTACTTTTTATTAAGGAATTTATTCATAAGGAAACATAATCACTTATCATGTTGACTTTCAACTTTTATTATATTCCTTACACAAACTCATATTTTCTCCAAAAGACGACTATTTAGGAAGACTTGTTCACATTAAGAGTACTATAATAATCTTCTAGAGAATCACCTAATCCAAAAAAGAGAACTATATATGTCCCGTGTCGTTAGACTTTAACCAAAACCGAAACCAAAAAGGTTAGTACAAGATCAGATAATCCAGAAAAGGATAACCTTTTATAAAAAGAAAATCTATTCTTAATCTCCAAAATTTGTCCAACAAAACCCAAAGTTCAATGAGGACCATTCGATAAACAATTTGCCCATAAAATTATTCAAAGTAAACCAAACTAGGATTGAAACACAAATATTTGAAGGATTTAATCACAATGTCTTCCAAGGTACAAATTAACTTTTATCTCCAAATAACATCAGTTGCTCTTAAATTATCATATTGAAAAATAATTAACCTAATCACATATCCTCCATGATAGGTTAATCATTTCCATAGATAACCCAAAATTAACTTACTATTCATTCCTAAAATCATCTAACTAAAAACAAATTAGTCAAACTAACCAGGGACTTCATGTAGTCCAGTGGTAGGCGATAAATACCAGTCGCACTTTGGTTGTGGGTTCGATTCCCGCAGCTTTGTCTGACGCGATGGGTTGTCACATGGTCTGTGTGTTGTCCTTTTTCCAAAACTATATAATTCTCAAATCATTCCTCAAAAAGAGATAAAATCATCAAAAATAACCATAACATAATTTAACCTTAATTTTATCTCATGCATTTCAATTCCATCATAACATATAGTAACCCATAATTACCTCAATAGTAAGGATCATATAAACCCAAATGGTTCTTTATAACAATTTCCACAAAAAAACAGATAACTATTCCTTGAATAAAATTTTCAAATATTAAACATCAAGGTTACACATACTATGAAAAGTCTTCTAATGTAACCCCATCATCAAAAGAGACTTAATAATTTTAAGAATTTCACCATAACTCTTGAAGCCCTTATATGTTCACTTCTTACTCACTCAACATTCTTCATGATCTGTTAACCATTCCATTCCAACTTATTCTGAAATACCTCTTTCCTACAAACAAAATAATGAATCATATCCTAAGATTCCAAAATAGGAAAACAAAAGTTATGAAATAATACATACCTTTGATTGGTCATTGTCAGTTTCTTCATCCTCAATCGGAATGGCATTAGGTATTGGTAAACGAATATTTGTACGATCTTGGTGATCCAATTCACGAAACTTCTTCATAAGACATGTGTTTGCATAATTACCATGCACACCACATTTAAAACATTCAATTGATCCCTCAGAAAGAACTTCTTTCCCTTTCCTCGAGTCAACTGGATGCTTCCTTTTTCCAGGGAAGGTTATTGCTTTATGACCTTCATTTCCACATCTATAGCATATTTCTGTCCCTTTGGAACATTTTCCTAGGTGTTTCTTTCCACATCTTTGACACATAGGTTTTTGAACACACTAACCTTTATGATTATTACTTGTAGTTCCATAGGGATTTTTTTCACGCATATATGATGCCTTAGATAAATCACCAAGGTTTAGGTGGTCAATCATGACTCCAGATAGTTGGTTGAGGATAAACACAAGATTTCTCATTGCAGCTCCCATATCATTCAGTTGCTTTCTCAAAAAACTGTCAAAGTTTCCTTCACATCCACTGTTACTTTGGTTCCTGCTAGATCCAGCCATTTACTAAAACCAAAAAGGTCAGTGTGAGTATATCAACAAAACTATCATGTACTAATGAGGAAGATAAACGCTATGATATACTTACTCATTCACTTTATCTAAAACTAGGACTCTTTCTGAAATCCTAACCATTATGGTAATGTCACTTATGCTTAAAGAGTACCCTAACCTCTAAAGTTATCTAAACCGACCTTTGATGCCAACTATAAGGCCCCAGCCTTAAACCTTACTTAATCTTGAGTTATTACAAGATTACACATTGAGGATCTTTTCACCTTTATAGTTTTAGAGAATTAGATCACTAAACTTGCATTACATTCCACATTTAAACAAAGTGGTTACATAAAAGATAGTATTCATTTTTCCCATCAACGGAAACATATTTAAAATAAAATATGGATTCTTTATTGACACTTCCTTGACACTATCATCATATCATGTACCTTTCCCTTGACCTATGAAAAACATTTCAAAAAAAACATGGGATGACCATAAAAATCTCAGTAAGGGTTATAAAAATATGGAAAGGAAACATGAGTTCATATATACATAAGAATGAAATCATAATTTACCCATAAAACATAGGCACTTTAACATACCTCATCAAATCATCAATAAATCACTGAAATCATAAGACATAAAAGGTAACTTGAGGCATTCATAACATTCTTACGTAGGGAGTAACCCTCTTGGTTACGTTTGGAATACCCACCATAGTATATTCCCTAAATCTCTTCGGAGAAACCTTAAGATTTCACTCCTTCGCGTTACCCAATGCATTGGAGAGCTATATCGGGCTCACCCGCCCTTAGTTTATCACGGAACCACCCGTCTTCATGACAATTCCCAAGAACCATAACATAATTGTATCACATAAAACATTCATAAAGGAAACATAAAATTTCCACATTTCAACCACAAGATATCAATAAAACACATTGATATAAAAAACCTTATGAAAACCATTTTCAATACCAAAATAAAAGAAAAGTAAAACATGGTATTTATTTTTCTTTTAAAAAGAAGGTATGTCTTGTAGGGGAAGCCGAAACTCAAATAATGGTCATGGCAGCAGAGAAGTCATTGTCGCCGCATACGTATGACAAAAACATTCCCTTTTGTCGTTTTGTAAAATGGTTCCTATAACAAAGATTCCTTTTGGATAAACGTAAAAGTCAAAGGGGTTTATACACCATATAAAAGAAGGTTGTGTATAAAACAAAATATGCCTCAATGAAAGGAGATTGAGATGAAGTCCCTTACAAAGACGGTATCCTTGGTTTAAGGACAAATAAATTACATAATTATGTGTGACAAACGAATACACCAAATATAAGTGGATATTAAGTGTAAAACAATCGGAGGTTATTCACATATATTCATATAACGACATATTCAAGGAGTGCATGTTTATGCCAAAGAATCAAATTTGGGTTAAGAAGTTCCCTTGCAAAACATTTGACAGCCTAACGGCGTCACTACAAATTCAGAAAATGAGTTGATCAGAGATAAAAAGGGTATCTCATCACTTGGACATAAAATTTAAATCATTAAGGATATAGAAGAAAATGTCCCAACATAATGTTATGTGAATTAAAAGACATAACAAAAGAATTCTTTTAAAAAGAGGAGGGTGAAAGGTTTCCTTACCGACATGGGTATCTTTCGAAACATACGCCATGTGAAAGAAGGACAATACAAAATTGATGTAAATACTAATAAATGAAATTATATTACACAATGAGTAAAATAATGGGAAGTACATACAACACTCAAAGGAAATTGTGGAAAATGTAGCATAAATCTCAGGGGAATAAAAGTGAGATGAAAAATCTCTTACAAAGACTCGGCAGCCTAACGGCGCCACTTAAAACTTCAAAAATGGATTGATGAGAGGAAATAGGGTCTCTAATCATATAAACATAATTTTTACAGAAAGAGTAATATAAAAGAACATCCCCCAACATAACAAATAGGATATTAAAATAAGTGACATAAAGGAGAGTACTTAAAAAGAAAGAGAGAGGTTAGATTTCTTATGAAAATTCGGCAGCCTCACGGCGCCACTCAAAACTTCCAAAATGGATTGATGAGAGAGAATATGGTCTCTCATCATATGAACATAAAAATTATAGTAATTGTAATATAAAATAACATCCCAATCACATTAAATATGAGCTTAAATGGAATGACATAAAAGAGTGTACTTAAAAAGAAAGAGAGGAGTAGGATCCCTTACCTCAAGTCCAACTTGTCTTGTTCGTTTCATTATATTCCTGAATAATAAACATTGGTCAATTTATAAATTCCTAATTACCTCCTTTAAATATTATTATTCATTTCATATCACATATTATAATGTTATAATAATTGTTTAATAATGTTAGTTCTTATCAGACATTTTTGCCGATGTTTGGTACATGAGTCAAAAATGAACTTCTTTGAAAAAATGATTGTCCATGTAGTTATAAGTAAAAAATTTCCAGAATAGTATTAATGATTAAAATATAATATATATCCAGTACATATTCATTTTATACTCTTCCATATCATTTGGAGATAAAAAACAAAAAGTACCGTTCATGGAGACGGTAGGCCGTACGTATGCATGAACGCTACTTTCATTTTTTCTTTGTCATATTAACGGAATTAAAAATAAATGATATATATATATATATATATATTATAATTACAGTATAATATATATGTTATATAGGTCACATATGTTCATAAATTTTATTCTTTATACGTTCCATGTATTTCATGTACGAGTCACATCACTTGAGGGGGAGGTAGTCCACACTTCCTCATATGAAATTATCGCATTTACACAACATGAAAAGAATGAAGGTATGGTTTAAATATAAAATACAGAAGCATATAGTAAACATAAATACCATATATATCATATATAAAATACAGTGACATCATAATGGCCACCTTTATAGGTGTTAAATGAATATTGAACAATCATCGTTTCGTGAGGCAGAAAATCACCAACCACAGAAACAGTATGTTCTTTAACCATTAGATGAAGTTGTGTGTAAGTGTAGCTCAAATACTTTTTATAACAATATCCTAGTATATTTAAAATACTTTATTTGTTACAAAATAAAATAATAAAAAGATTTTAGGGGGTTGGAGAAGCAAAATAAAACAAAAGGACACAAGTGAAGACATTACCTTAAAATCGGGTAACTCCCTTTGGTTTGAGCTCAAAGGATTCCTTGGGAAGACTCCTGCCCAAAGTGAGGATTCAAGGAGTTATAGAAGGATGTGTAGAGACAAAATGGTCAGTTTTTGGCCGAGCCAAAGTCTTTTTAAGTGTGGGTAAGGAGGTAGAGGTGGGGTCCTTTTATAAGAGGATAGGAGGGGCACTCTTGGAAAGTAAAGAAATGTTACTTTATTTTAGAATGATTTTCGGATTTTAATGGTCCCACATTGATGTGTTTCAAGGATAAGGATATAAGGGTTCTAAATAAACTCATACAATAGGTTTTGGACATGTTTAGGTCTTAGATTTTAGATTATATTTCCATTTTATTTAAATCGTTAAATAATGAAGTCATCGTTGCATCATCATGATGTCATAAATAATTTAATTTATTTAATGTCTAAAAATTATAAGAAATATACTATGATGTAGGAAATCTTTTCATATATCCAATGAATATTTATAGTCAAAATTATGACTTGTATAAACCCATGTAAAAATTTGTTTAGTAAAACATTTCATGTTTGGCTCATTTTTAATTTAACATTAAATAAAAAGGTATTTATGTCATTTTCCAACCAAAGTGGCTCCATGGGGTCCCCAAGTTCACCCATGGATTGTCCTGATCGGACATGACACATCCAATTAGGGTAGGACATGTGTCTAGTTCATTTCATTTTATTAAGACATTTTTCATACCATAAACTACACTAATTACCTCTAATCGCGATTAAAAACTTAATAAGTTATTATTCACCAAAAAATTATATTAATCCCATTGAACCAAATTTTACTTCTTAATGACAACCATGTATGTAGGATTTTTGAAATTCAAAACACAAAGATTTCAAAATATCATTTAAATGGAAAAATCAGTTTTTATAAGTACCACTTAGTGGTTTCACTATTCATCAAAAATTGATGTTTTTCAGAAAATTACCAAAAGGTCACCCTAAGCTATATTTGATATTCAGAATTCAAAAATGATGTCTATTTTAAAAAATTCAATACATATAAGTTTCATTAATTAATTTAATAATTAATTCCCGCTGTCAAAAAAAATAGCGTGTTTTTATGAAACAAAATGTATCAAAAGATTAACACTACTTTAAGTCTGATTTCAAAGTGAAATTAATTCCAACGACCACTATTGGATTAAATGGTAAAAATATATTCTAATTTCACTTTAAAACCAATTCAAAAGATAATATAATCATATAAATAAATTAGATTAAAAGAGGTTTTGAATTAAAATTCAACATTTTTCACTATTCATTAAAAATTGAACTTTTTAGGAAAAATACCAAAAATTTACACAAAGTAAATTTTGATGTCCCGATTCTAAAGAAGAATTTTATTTTGTCAAATATAACACATAAAATTTTCAAAAAGTGGATTTAAAAGAGGTTCTCCATCAAAAGGGGGTTAATAGACCTTTTAAAGAATATTAGAATGTTTACGCTTAAAATTGGATTCATTTGCATTTTTAATCCTCTAACATTTATTGTAAAAACTACGAATATTTTACAAACATATATAATAATTTTGTAGTTAGTTCTATTCATTCCCTCCATTAAAACGGCTAGGCCTTAACTACTATTTAAAATAATATTATTTTATTATTAGAGTGCAACGTAAGATTCCCAAGAAACTCGTTGTTGCGTGTTGGGTACGCCATCGAGCATAGAATCCCCTTTAAAGTGATATTACTATTTTATTCACAAATATGGATAAATATAAAAATGTCATATTCTTTATTTACCTGGGGTGTTACAGTTTGTCTTGTGATTTGACATCAATCTAAGGTTTTTTTATATAGTTTTGATTGTTAAACATAAATTTTAATGTTTTTAAGCAATAAAAATATGTTTATGGACATCTAGGGAACATCATAACTCAAATTGAAATTTTATATGTTCCTACAGTTAATAAATAAATATATGGTCATTTTTCTATGATTTCACAGCCATCCAACATCATTTTCTAGGTTTTCCCCCTAGGTTATGTTTTTAAAGATTTTGATATCCTTTAAAACATATTATTGAGTCATAATGATAACACTATATATCGTATGGATATTTTTTCTACTCATACATGGAAAAAATAATTCAATGGTGGTTGTCTCATGGTTTCACATCAATATGATGTTATTTTATATGGTAGTGACTATTACATGCACATTTTAGTGTTGTAAAACACTAAAAACATCTACATGAATCCTGACCAAATTGTAACAATAATTGATGTGGTGTTGATTCATAAATTTAAATAATAAATTTATTACCATTTTCCCATGATTTCACAGCCATCAAACACACTTTTATTGGTTTTAACCCCTTAGGACACATTTTTGAAGACTTTGGTATCTTTTAAAATTGATTATTGATTCATTATGATCGTACCACACATTGGATGGACATGTTGTCCACTCATACATTTCATAAATAATTAAAAGGTTGTATCATGATTTTACATCATTAAATGGTCGTTTCCTAGGGTTTTCACCATCATAATCATGTTTTAGTGTTTTAAAAGACTAATTTTTTTTTACAGAAATCCTAGAAAAACCATAACTTGGATTGATGTGAAATTAGGTTGTATATCCTAAAAATAAATTTTGGATAATTTTTCATTGATTTCATTACGATATGAAATAATTTTTCTTAGTTTTGACCCCATAATGCATGTTTTTAAAGATTAATATCTTTTAAAACAACTTATTGAGTCATTCTGAGCACACCATAAATCGGATGGATTTCTTATATGATTTTATACATTGATAATAATTAAAAGGTGGTTTTCTCATGGTTTTATATCAATATATGGTCATTTTATATGGTTTTTACTGTTACATGCATGTTTTAGTGTTTTAAAACACTAAAAATGTGTTTATGGGAATTCCAACCAAATATTAAACCAGGTTGACATGGAGTTAGTTCCTACATCTAAAAAACAAATCTATGTTAATTTTATCATGATTTCATATTCATCTAATGGTTTTTTATTAGTTTTGAGCCCCCCCCAATGAATATTTTAAAGAATTTGATATCATTTAAAATTTCTTATTGGTTCATTATGAGCACACCACACATGTGATGGATTTTGTTTCTACTCAAACATGTCAAAATTAATTAATTGGTGGTTCTCTCATGATTTCATGTTAAAAGAAGGAAATTTTATATGGTTTTCACCATTACACACATGTTTTTGTGTTTTAAAAAATAAAAATAGTTTATAGGCATCTTAAGAAAACTGTAACTCTGATTGAAATGTCAATAGTTTATAAATTTTAAAAATAAATCAATGGTAATTTTCCAATAATATCATGGTCATTTGACATCATTTTTTTTGTTTATCTCCCCCCCCCCCCCTTGATGCATGTTTCTGAAGACTTTGATATGTTTTAAACCTATTTATTGATCCATTCTGAGAACAGTGCATGTTGGTTGGACCTGTTTTCTACTCATACACATCATGAATAATTAAAAAATGATTTTTTCATGATTTCATGTAAATATGAGGTATTTTTCTATGGTTCCCACTATTACACACACATTTTAGTGTTTAAAAAACTAAAACCATGTTTATGATATTATCGGCACAACTATAACTTAGAATTGATGTGGATTCAGTTCCTACATTTTATAAATCAATTTTTACTTTCTATCCTATTATTTTAGGGCCAGTTGACATAATTTTCTTGGATTTGAACCCATGATACATGTTTTTAAAGAATTTTGTATCTTTAAAACCTATTTTTTGAGTCATTCTGATCACACTGCTTGTCATATGGACATGTTTTCTATTTTTACACATCAAAAATAATTCAATGGTGGTTATTTCATGATTTCACATCAATTTGAGGTTATTTTATATGTGTTTTATTTTTAAATGAATGTTTTAGTGTTTTAAAACTCTAAGAATTACTTTATGGTAGTCCTGGGAAAACCATAACTCGTATTGATGTCATGTTAGTTCCTACATATCAAAAATAAATATACATTCATTATTCTATGATTTTACAGTCATGTGATATTTTTTCTTAGTTTTTACCCTCTGACACATGTTTTTAAATAATTTTGTATCTTTTAAAACTACTTATTGTGTCATTCTGAGCATAACACACATCAAATGGTTGTGTTGTATACTTTTAAACATCACAAATAACTCAATAGTGGTTTTACCATGATTTAATTTCAATATGAGTTTGTTTTGTATTTATTGACTCTTACAGGATTATTTTAGTGTTTTAAAAACTGAAAACAATTTTATGGACATATTGAGGAAATAATATCTCAGATAGATATGGCATTAGTTCTAACATTTTACATGTAAATATGCAGTCATTGTTTTATTAAATGGCTATCCAAAACCATTTTTTGGTCTTTACCCTTGATTTATGTTTTTAAAAACATTGATAAATTTTAAACCTATTTATTGAGTCTTGGATTGTGTTTAGAATTTAAATTGGTAGGATGATATATAATACATGTTCTTTCATTATAGATAATGTCTGTTATCCTTTGAATTAAAAAAATCTAAGGTATTTCCCATTACTGACTTCCATGGATCCTGTGTCTGACTATAGGATTCATGTTCTTTCACATTTTCTTCCAACCTTTAAATTTCTATATGTGCTTCCTGATCAATGATTCTAAACAAACCGCCACTATGAGAATTAGATAATGATGAGGATTCCTTACCAAAGATAGATGGTGGAGTAGGCCTAGAACTCATCCCCCATGCAAGCCCAAGACTCTCCTTCCCTAAAACTATTTCAAATACAATGTTCTGGGATACTAATGATGATTATGGAGGGTTTCTATCCTATTCTTCCTTAATTAAAACATGTTAATACAAAAATATTAAAAATTGTTTTCAAAATTATATAAACTTTATAATATTATCAAATTAATAAATTTTTCATTACAATTTAAAGTTATTTCCTCAGTATAAAAACATAATAATGGAAAATAAAATATAGCAACAAAAAATATTAAAACCTAATTAATTACGGTCAGCTATATGGATCAAATGGAACTTATATAGCTGATTGAAACCATTCGATCCATGTAAACTGCCCCATTTAATCGAGTTTAAGGATTCATTTATTGTTATAATTAATTTTTCATAAATATGTTTTTATATTAATGAAATAACATTAAATAGTAATGAAAAGTATCTTATCCAACTTCTCTGGTAGGTTATTTTACAAAACTATCCTTGGGTTTCTTAAGAACATTAAGCAATGTATCTATTTGACTAACCGAGTGACATAATTCATTATCCATTACAAAAAATATAGAACTTAGAAGAAAACATTTAGTTATAATAAAATAATATAAATAATAATGGATAAAATAAAACCCATATTTTTTTTATATAAAGACTATGTGACCCAAGGAAATGAGTAATGACTTGAATTTCAAAATTCGTAGCATTTATTTTGATAATTCCAATAAAATATAGAAAAACTAATTAAAAGTATTTTTTTTAATGTTATTAAGATACTGAAAAATATTCAATTGCCTCATGGAATTCTTGTCTGACATTGTTGAAAAATATCTTCCACTCCTCATGATACAAACCTTCAAACTCTTTCTAATACATTTATCAAAACCTTATAGATGTTATATTAAAATCATTCCATAGTCTCCATTTCAATTTACTCAATTTTTTCACAAAAATTTCAGGGTCCATGGGTGTGAAATAAAGTCAAGGACATAAAAATGAAGAAAAATATTGAAAAAAAGATAACACATTATAATTATATTAATAATTTTACTCATTTGTTTTAAATTATAAATTAATTTGTATTAAATATATATTACCTTTACATGGTTATCAAACATATCATTTTTTAAGTTGTGGTAATATGCCTCTAGTCTTTATAATTAATGGTAAACATTTCCATCACACAAGCAAGATGCCAAAGAATCTATCCATATATTCTTGAAACATGACAATATAAACCATGAACTCCTCAAATATAATGAAAATGTTGATGTATTTCTGGTCCCATATATCTATTATGTTCAAATTTATATTTCTTCTATGGTTATCTTTATTTATTTGAAAAATTCATTAAAAATTTAATAAAATATATAGTTTATTGTATAATGAAATACATACCAGTAAGGGTAACTCACAAATATCCCCTATATGAAGGGGTGACCAAGTTATCTATTTATAAAGGTGCATCAAACGGTGGGCCACTAACGTCGTTTTGGGAAGATTATGGCTTTTTAAAAGTCATTAGCATAGTACAATCACTCAGATCCACTAATGATGATGGTAGTGGTGGTGTGCTTCGAGGTTTTTATTGTCTAGGATCTAAAAATATTTTTTTCTTGGTATTCCTATAATTTAAATTGTTTAGAAGATATTCAATGTATAAATAAAAGTAGAAGTAATTTTTATACAAAAATGGAACAAAAAATATATATGTGCGTGAAACACTTATAAATGATAGATTATAATATAACATCATTATCAATTTCAACATTCAATTGTCTTCATATTCACTTACTTCATTGATATAAACCTACATTGTGATGATATTATCATTTTTACCCTCTCTCATAGGTTCTATTATTTCTGTATTTTCAGGTTAAAACTATTAATTTTTTTATGGTTTATGAGGCTCACTATCACAAAGTACCAATTTCCCTTCATCACCCATATCATACAACTCTCTTTATTTTTAAGTGTATAATGACACTCTAACCTTTATGTATTTCATCATCCACCTAATAAATCGTCTTCTATTTTGAATCCAAGATAAATGGATCATGCTATGCATTCTTACTAATATGGATAAAGTGAGATAAGTTGAATGAAGTAAAATGCAATGAATCTTTCATTATAACCCTAACAATGTTGACCCACTTTTATTTGAATAAGATATATAAAAATTGAACATGATTGTTTAATTAGATTATATAAATCATTATTCCATATTACCCATGTAGCACCCCAATCATTTTATGGTATGTTTCTCTAAATACACTATATTCATTAGGTAGCCCATATTTCATGAATAACTGAGCCCCTATGGAAGAAAACT
The DNA here is from genome assembly GCA_963277665.1 of Viscum album. NCBI lineage: Eukaryota > Viridiplantae > Streptophyta > Magnoliopsida > Santalales > Viscaceae > Viscum > Viscum album. The sequence goes on along the minus strand of OY728159.1, from coordinate 1,753,918,609 downwards.
AAGGTTACTTATAGGAGATAGCCATAACTTAGCCACTAAAATTAAATTTACCAGCTCTGTGATTTGAATTTTAAAAATCTGATATACACAGTTGTGTTCAAGATGATATTTAGAGTCTGATAGAATTAACTTAATTTTCGGTGAATAGTAACCGACCCTTACGAATATTAACCTACCCTTATGAATAGTAACTTACCCTTGTGAATAGAAATATGAATCTTAAGAATGGTATCAGTACCCTTGAATGTATAAATGAATATCGACACCTTAAAAATGAAGATGAATATTTTAAGTGTTTATATATTTCAATTAAATAATAATTTAATTAAATATTTAATTAATCGTATTTAGAAAAAAATTGAAAAATGGACTTCATTTTTGGATTCTAAAAGTCAAAAAATGGTTAGGGTGATTTTTTGGGATTTTTCTTAAATACTTGAATTTTGGGTAAAAAGTAAAATACATTAATTTACCTAATAAATACATTATAATTTAAATTAACTATTCCAAGAATCATGAGTGATGTAAGAACCCAAAATAGCTAAATCACATGCATGTATTACTATTATTGGTCATGGAATACTCACTATTTCTTTTCTTGAGAAGAAATAATAAATTAATGAGTTTTATATTAAGAAATCCCCTCTCTCATCAACTATAAAAACCCCCTCTCACCCCCCTTACATTCACTCCTCTCAAGCCTTGTGACTTATCCAAATTCTATCCAAATACTTTTAAAACCTCCTCCTCCACGTCCATAAAGCTTTGGTCTCCTAAAAAGACCAAAACCTCTCCCATTAAGAGGTTCTCAAAGGAGGAAGTCTCAAGCGGTAAATTTCTCTTTCAAATCCCTTCTTTTCTTTTAAGTTCTTTTATTTTTGTTTCTTTTCTCACCTCCCTTCACAAAAATAGTACGATAAATCTAGTAACATACATGTACTAGAATTATTTAATTCTAATGGTATATATTCCATTATCTTCTCTCCTTTCCCCCTTTTATTTGAAAGAAATGAAAGCACCGTTTGACATGTGCTAATTTAGCACATTCAAGGACAACGGTTTATTGATTTCTATTATAATCTTTAATTCTGGTCAGGAAAAAATATGTGTTACGGTTGAACTATATTATTATTTCACATATCCTATTTTTATTTCTTTAATACATTTTTACACGTGGTATTAAGTTATAAAGCAAAAACGTGTTCATCGTAATCAAACCCACCGATTAGCCAAAACAGTTATCACTAAGGTTATATATATAAAAATTCGACTTCAATCTCAGTAACCCAAATTAAATATAAAACCATGTAATCTCATGGACGTTCACTAATAGAGTATAACTTCATTTCTGAACAACCAAATCCATCTTATATATTTATCCGAACTTCATTATAAGTGAACCAATCATTTAAAACCAAGTAAACAAACAAGCCCGAACAATGAAATTGAACATTATAACCAATCAAAAAGTCCTATAATTAATTAAAAAGTATTATAATAAATAATTTAAATATAAAATAGGTTCTTTAATAATGAATTAATAATCCTAATTTGTTTATTCAGGTCTTTAATAACAAGTCAAGAACACCTTCAAGCATAAGCTAAGGGATCTTCTCTCTCACTTTTATTCAAGAATCCACCCAATATTGTGTGCTTTTGTTTTTAATTTCTAATGATGGGGTTTGTTTTCTCATCTCCCCTATACTTCCCTTATGATATATAAATTATGGGATAACCTTTTATCTCCCATTAAGCCCTTTCAAGGACCTTCATTACCATGCCTAGATGTTTGTAAGGGGTTTTTCTCCTCTCACTTTCAATTCTGTGGGATCTCCATTGTTCACCTATTATTTCTTATATGTGGTATAGGTGTACTTACATTTGACATATGTTATCTTTTTTCTCATTATATTCATTGTATTATGTGACCCTTTTGGAGGTTATTAACTCTTTGTCATACGACTCAATTGAATACAACACAGTAACGAGCTTTTTCTCAATTTTCACTTCGTTGTGACTTTCTTAGTAATTGTGCACCTACTATATCTTATATGGTGTACCTACTTCCCATTTGATATCACTTTTCAATTGAAATTATATTCCTTTTAAATATCCATATTATCATATCATGGATATTATTATTTTCTAAGTCGTATACCATTTTACATGCGGTATTTATTTTGAATGTTGTTTTGACTATAGAAATGTTAATGAATCTATATCCTCTATTCTATATAGATAATGTAAATAAATATTGATCTTGTGTTGAATATATTTATAAATAATTCTTGTATGTATAGGTGGTTGGGGCCCACTACAACCCGTCTATGCATCGGTAGGTCTCATGAGACAAAACAGTTTGGTGACAGACCCTTTGAGTTTGTTTCCAAAAATCTGATGGGTTTCTACCCATAGAACTAAACTATTTTTATGGTATTATGGTTCACGTTCCAGATAAATGATGTCCAATTAATAAGAATTATCTTTATTCATTATCAGTTATTATTACTATCCATTAGGTTTTCACTATGACGAAATCTATGGATGCAGTTTTATTCTCAGTTTATTAATGGTATTATCTGTTCATTTATTCACTATGCCATTATGATTATGTCAAATTGAATATGATTCACTTATTATTGTACCCATGCTTCTGCTATTTGTAACCGTTACTGATCATTTGAGCACACCCCTTTCATTGTTTACCTTCAACAGGTTATGAAGAGGAGGTCATTTATTGAGTGCTTGTGGATGCAGTTTTTGTTTTTCATTATGTATTGTATCTTATAACCTTATCCAATGTAATTTATGGTAAATATATGTATCTAGTTTCTTCAAGACTATTAAACCGATTTTTCCTTCAGGATTTACATTCCTTATAACCATTCCAATATCTCAGGTAATACACTGGCTCCATCCTAGTGTGGTCAGGGTGTTATAGTTGGTATCAGAGAAAGTTTAGTAGGAAACATAGAAACTAGATTAGGAAATATATAGTAGGGAACAAATCCCTATGGTAGTATTAGAGGATAAACTTACAAGAACATCCTGGTATTTTGGTAAGGAATAGATTATGTGGATCTTTGAAACAATACATCCCGGTCTAGATACAAGCAGGTAGAGATGGCTCTGGCACAGATGTATCTAGGGGTAAAACCCGAAAACACTACTTTGAGCTAGACTCAAATGGGAACTAGTACACGAAAACAAGCCTTGTTTCACTCTTGGTTATGACACTCCTAGGGGATGTATCATTGCAACAAAGGTATGTCTACTAGTCCCCCTCCAGTCACCAAAATGTGCTTTAGTTTCTAACCTTATCATCATATCAATGACTGAATTTGATATAATTTTCATCATGGATTCGATGTCAAATTATGATGTGAATATTTATTGTAAGAAGAAGGAAGTTAAAAATTTTGAAAATGGTGTAGAATCCCTTGTCTTTAGGGTACAAACATCGCCAACAGATTCTTTTCGAGAACCAGCCCCAGTAGCTCTACTGAATTCAATACTTGGAGAGGAAGATAAACCAACATCTGTGGGAGAGGAAAGAAATATTCAAATTGAATACGTGCATATAGTGAAAGAGTACATTGATGTATTTCTATAGGATTTACCTGGACATCCTCTATAGAGGGAAGTTGAGTTCTCTGTTGATTTAATTCCTGGTGCGAGACCTATATCAAAGACACCCTATAGAATGGCCACTGTGGAGTTAGTGGAGCTAAATAAACAACTATAGGATTTGAGTGACAAAGGATTTATTCAACCCAGTGTTTCTCCATGGGGAGCCCCAGTCCTGTTTTTCAGGAAGAAAGATAGATCCATGAGGCTATGCATTGATTATAGGGAAATAAATGCTATTAAAATAAATAATATGTATCCTCTGCCTTATATTGATGATTTATTTGATCAACTCAATGGAGCCCAATACTTTTTGAAGATTGACCTTCGGTCCGGATATCAACAGCTGCGTGTGAGGAAGGAAGATATTCCTAAGACAACATTTCGAACCAGGTATGGGAATTACGAGTTTACGGTGATTCCATTTGGACTGACTAATGCAACCTATATTTTCATGGATTTAATGAATAGAGTTTTCAAGGAATATCTTGATAACTTTGTTTTGGTGTTCATCCATGATAACCTGGTATACTCAAAAATCTATGAAGACCGTGAGAATCACTTATGGATTATTCTATAAACTCTTTGAATAAATGAATTATATGGGAAGCTTAGCAAGTGAAAATTCTAGCTTCAATCAGTTTCATTTCTAGGACATATTGTCTCTAAGGATGGAATCCTAGTTGATCCTGTGAAGACAAAGGAAATCCAAGATTGTCCCACACCGACAAACATGATCGAGGTACGCAATTTTATTCGCTTAGCAGGTTACTATCGGTGTTTCATTCAGAATTTTTCCCGACTAGCTAACCCTATAACCAAGCTCACACATAAAGGATTTAAGTTTGGGTGGACAAAATATTGTACATAATGCTTCGAAGAATTGAAAAGAAGATTGTTCAATGCTCCAATTTTAAATCTTCCATCTGGAAGTGATGGGTTTGTGATATACAACAATGCATCAAAGAATGAGCTGGGTTGCGTCCTTATGCAAAATGATAAAGTTATTACTTATGCATCAAGACAGTTGAAGACTCATGAGAAAAATTATCCAACTCATGATCTTGAGCTAGAATCCGTAATCATTTCTCTGAAAATATGGATGTTTTATCTCTGCAGAGAGAGATGTGAGATCTATACGGACCACAAGAGTTTGAAATACATTTCCACAAAAAAAATAACTCACCATGAGGCAAATAAGATGGATTGAGTTACTAAAAGATTATGATTGTTCAATACACTACCACCCAAGAAAGGCGAATAAGGTGGAAAATGCATTAAGCAGAAAAGATCATGGCCTTCTGACTCAAATGAGGATCGAAAGAGATCCAATATTCATGGATCTACTAAAGATGGATATGGGAATTGCTAAAGAAGGGGAAACATCTTTTCCCTTTCAAATGATTTCTAAACTATCTTTATTAGAGAAAATAAAAAGCTCTCAATCTGATGATGAGAATCTGCACAAGAAAATTAATGCTGTCAAGGATGGAAGACTGGCTGACTTCATGTATGAAGAATGAGTTCTAAAATTTGAGAAGAGGTTATGCGTTTCATCAGTACCTGAGCTAAAAAAGGGAACTATTAGATGATGCCCATATCTCAACTTTCTTTATACACCTGGGTAGAACCAAGATGTACAATGATCTGAGGGAATATTTCTTGTGGGATAATATGAAGTAGGAAATTGCTGACTATGTGTCAAGGTGTCTAGTTTGTCAACAAGTGGAGGAAGAGAGACAAAATCACAAAGGAGTGATGCAACCTATACTTATTCCTATATGGATGTGTGATAAAATTACGATGGATTTTATCACCGGGCTACTGAGGACACCTAGAAGGAACAATTTAATATGGGTAATTGTTGATCGTTTCACAAAATCAGCACATTTCCTTTCTATACAAGAGGCTTTTCTACTCAAGCGCCTGGAAATACTGTATATTAATGAAGTTTCAAGACTTCATGGTGTGCCTATATCAATTGTATCTAGTCAAGATACCCATTTTACATCAATGTTCTGGAAAAGTCTCCAGAAAGCTTTGAATATTGAGCTTTGTATGAGTACTGTTTATCACCCCCAAACCGATGAACAGTCTGAAAGGACTATTCAAACTTTAGAAGACATGTTGAGGTCATTCTCTCTTGACTTCCATGGTATATGGAATCAATACTTACCTTTGGTGTAATTTTCCTACAATAACAGTTTCCATTCTAGTATTCAAATGGCTCAAAATGAAGCATTATATGGAAAGAGGTGTTGAACTCTAACTTGTTAGGATGAATTTGGGGAGAGGAAACTTATAGGCCCGGAACTTATTGAAGAGACCATAGAAAAGGTGAAGAAAATTCAATCCCATATTAAGGTATCCCAAAGTAGGAAGAAGAGTTATGCTGACAATCGGAGAAAGGATTTGGAATTCCAGGTGGGAGATCATGCCTTTCTAAAAGTATCTCCATGGAAGGGTGTCCTAAAGTTCGGTAAGAAAGGGAAACTGAGCCCCAGGTACATCGGGCCATTTGAAATTATGTAAAGAATTGGAGTTGTAGATTACCGTCTAAAGATGCCACCAAATCTCTCTAGAGTTCATGATGTGTTCCATGGGTCATTGTTAAAGAAATACATTCCAGACCCAATGCATGTTCTCACATATGATGAAATTGAACTGGAACCTGATTTGTCATATTGTGAAAAGCCTATTGGGATTCTTGACACAAGGGAGCAGATATTGAGAAATCAGAAAACATGCCTAGTAAAGGTTCTTTGGAGAAACCATCATATGGAGGAAGCAACATGGGAACCTGAGGATGTTATAAAGAAGAAATACTCACATCTCTTTGGTTTTCTTTATACATAACATTTCGAGGACGAAATTTCTGAAAGAGGGAAAAATGTAGCACCCCAATAATTTTATTGAATGTTTCTCAGATACATTGTATTCATTAGGTAGCATATATTACATGAATCATTAAGCCCCTATGGAACAAAACATGGTTACTTATAGGATATAGCCATAACTTAGCCACTAAACATAAATTTACCCGCTCTATGATTTGAAATTTAAAAATCTGATATACACAGTTGTCTTCAAGATGATATTTAGAGTCTGGTAGAATTAACTTAATTTTCAGTGAATAGTAACCGGCCCTTATGAATAGTAACCTACCCTTATGAATAGCAAATTTCCCTTATGAATAGAAATATGACTCTTAAGAATGGTATCAATACCCTTTAACGTATAAATGAATTTTGACACCTTAAAAATGAAGATGAATATTTAATGTTTTTATATATTTCAATTAAATAATAATTTAATTTAATATTTAATTAATCATATTTATAAAATTATTTTTGAAAAATGGAATTCATTTTTGGATTCTACACGTCAAAAAATGGTTCAATTGAATTTTAGGTATTTTTCTGAAATACTTGAATTTTGGGTGAATAGTAAAATACATTAATTTACCGAATAAATACATTATAATTTAAATTAACTAATCCTTGAATCATGAGTGATGTAAGCACCCAAAATATTTAAATCACATGCATATATTACTATTATTTTTCATGCAATACTCACTATTCCTTGTCTTGAGGAGAAATAATAAATTAATGAGTTTTATATTAAGAAATCCCCTCTCTCCTCCACTATAAAAACCCCCTCTCACCCCCTTCCTTTCACTCCTCCCAAGCCTTGTGCCTTCTCCAAATTCTGTCCAAATACCTTCCCAACCTCCTCCACCACGTCCATCAAGATTATTTCTCATAAAAATACCAAAACCTCTCCCCTTAAGAGGTTCTCAAAGGAGGAAGTCTCAAGATGTAAATTCCTCTTTCAAATCCCTTCTTTTCTTTTAAGTCCTTTTATTTTTGTTTGTTTTCTCACCTCCCTTCACCAAAATAGTATGATAAGTCTAGTAACATACATGTACTGGAATTTTTCATGATAATGGTATATATTACATTATCTTCTCTCCTTTCCCCACTTTTATTTGAAAGAAATGAAAGCACCGTTTGGGATCTGCTAATTTAGCACATTCAAGGACAATAGTTTTTCGATTTCTATTATAATCCTTAATTCTGTTCATGAAACCATTTTATGGTTGAACCAGATTATTATGTAATATATCCTATTTTTAGTTCTATAATACTTTTTTACACATGTTATTGAGTTATAAAGAAAAAAAAATTCATCGTTATCAAACCCACCGATTAGCCAAAATGGTTATCACTAAAGTTATATATATATAAATCCGACTTCAATCTAAGTAACCTAAATTAAATTTAAAACCAATTAATCTCATGTACGTTCACTAATAGAGTATAACTTTATTTCTGGACAACCACCTCCATTTTATATATTTATCTGAACATTAATATAAGTGAACCAATCATTTAAAACCAAGTAAACAAACAAGCCTAAACTATGAAATTGAACCTTATAACCAATTAAAAAGGCCTATAATGAACTAAAAAGGATTATAATAAATAATTTAAATATAAAAGAGGTTATCGAATTATGAATTAATAATCATAATTTTTTTATTCAGGTAATTAATAACAAGTCAAGAACACCTTCAAGCATAAGGTAAGGGATGCTCTCTCTCACTTTAATTCAAGAATCCGCCCTATCTTGTGTGCTTTTGTATTTAATTTCTAATGATGGGTTATGTTTTTTCATCTCTCCTATACTTACCTTATATTATATAAATCATGGGATAGCCTTTTATATCTCATTAATCCCTCGCAATAACACACGTTACCATGCCGAAATGTTTGTAAGGGGTTTTTCTCATCTCACTTTCAATTCTGTGGGATATCCATTTTTCACCTCTTATTTCTTATATTTGGTATACGTGTACTGCCATTTAACATATGTTATCATGTTTATCATTTTATTCATTGTATTCAGTGACTCTTTTGGTGGTTATTAACTCTTTTTCATACGACTCAATTGAATACAACACGGTAACGAGCTTTGTCTCAATTTTTACTTTGTTGTTACTTGCTTAGTAATTGTGCACCTACTCTTTCTTATGTGGTGTACCTACTACCCATTTGATATTACTTTTCAATTGAACGTATATTACTTTTAAATATCCATATTCTCATATCATGGATATTATTATTGTCTAATCCATATACTATTTTACATATGGTATTTATTTTGAATGTAGTTTTGACTGTGGAAATGTTGATGAATCTTTATCCTCTATTCTATACGGATAATGTAATTACATATTGATCTTATGTTGAATATATTTATAAATAATTATTTGATGTAGAGGTGGGTGGTTCCCACTAAAGCCCCTCAATGCATTGGTAGGTCTCATGAGACAAAATAGTTTGGCAACAGACCCTTCGAGTTTGTTTCCAAAAGTCATATGGGTTTCTACCCATAGAACTAAACCATTTTTATGGTATTATGGTTCATGTTCCAGATATATGAAGTCCAAATAATAATTATTATCTTTATTCATTATCAGTTATTATTACTATACCTGAGGTTTTCACTATGAAAAAATATATGGATATAGTTTCATTCTAAGTTTATTAATGGCATTAGTTGTTTATTTATTCACTATGCCATTTTGATTATGTCAAATTGACTTTGATTAACTTATTATTGTACTCATGCATCCGCTATTTGTAACCCTTACTGAGCGTTTGAGCTCACCCCTTTCATTGTTTACCTTCAACATGTTATGAAGAGGAGGTCATTTATTGAGTGCTTGTCGATGTAGTTTTTGTTTTACATTATGTATTGTATCTTCTAACTTTATCCAATGTAATTTATGTTAAATCTATGTATCTAGTTTCTTCAAGACTACTAAACTGATCGTTCCTTCGGGATTTAAATTCTTTCTAACCATGAAAATATCACAAGTAATGAATCGGCTCCAGCCTAGTGTGGTCGAGGTGTTACAACCCACCTCTTAAAGTATAAATATATCATTATTTTTACTTTTCAAGACTTCTTCATGATAAATTATAAACAACATGAATCCCTGAATATTATAGGCATTAAATATTTTATCCTATCTTAGAGGACCTAAAACCAATAAATTATTATAATTTGACATTTAAGATTGATTCTTAACATAAATTTTCTAGATAATAATATATAATGTGTTACTTTTAACTAAGACAAAATAAAGATATGTCAATGATATGAATATGAGTATATACTAACTCGATGGGAAAACCATTTTACACCATTATTATTAAAACCCATTATTAATTACAACTCATTTTAAGATCGACCCCTTAGTCATCTATTTTTTTGAAATCTCAATTATTCAATAAAAGTACCTTCAATAAGACTATTGAGTATCACATATTTATGTTCTTATAGTAACTCTAATTCAATCAGTATAAAATTCTACCCATTTATAACTGGTCATCCAAAAGTTGGAAATACCGATGACTGGTTTTTAGAATGATAATTAGTTGATGTATATTATAGGGGATCGAATCAACTAGACATATGATATCATTATTCCTTAAAGTACCAAATGGGTTAAAACCATTAAAATATAATCCCAAACATACATTCACTAGATCCAAATAAAAATATGGATATAGTGAATCAAATTCCCTCCATGATGTTGAATATTTTGGATTTATCATCAATCCATTATTTTTACTATCAAAGGAATTCTAATTCATGTCATATGTTGTATTAGAAAACATGAATTATCTTTTCAAGTGTGGTATAGAGGAATGTAATGCAATACCTTTATGGGAGATTTATTCTTTTTTTATAGGTGTTTCTTGATTTTTACTCTCATTTTTTCTCATTGAATTCCATATACTTATATGACAACTTATTAATTTTTCTTTATCAGACTCTTCTCCCCAATAAATCATGAAATTATTAGTGATTTCATGTATCGTTGTATAATCATTTCCACGTTTGTGGATGATTTTTTTCATTTTATAGAATGATACATGAATATTATCTTCACTAAATAAATCATAAAGAAACTCTAAAATCATACATGCTTTTTTCTAGTAATTCGACAAAGACACTTCGCATCATAAGATTTATGTTGAAAAGAAATCTTGGAATACTTGGTACACCCTTCAAATAGTTCTTGTTTTCCATTTTCAAATAATTCATAGAACTCATTTTTTTATTCACTAAAGTTATGTGAAATATTAAACTATACATGATCAATAAAAGTTATATTGTTTTATTAAAATTTTATACATTGTATCCTACAAATCTAAATGCATCGTTTATCAAGTTTCAAATATAATTATATTTTAGGGGGTCACTTTGTGTTTAATTTAAAGGATAGACATTGTTTTAAATTTCCATAACATTCTTTTCAACATGAAAAATTCAATATACATATCTATCAGGAAGTTGGTTTAATATTAATTTCCCAAATACTTCATTTTTCTTCAACCATCGATTGAATTTACAATTAGGACATTGAAATTTTATTCAACCATATAATGATTTGTTTTTAATTGCATAATCTAAAAAATATTTCAATCTTTTGCCATACCAAGGTATTTTTTAAGGTAAATTAATTAAAATTATATTCATAGGTATTGTATTTTTACTCTTGTCATTATAGATTAAAATAAAAATATATAAATGTTTAATAGAAAAAGTATAATCAATTTTAACATCACCCAAATTATTTATTGACAATGGTAGGGTCTTGATTCAACATAACATAATTTCTACATATAAATGAATCAATCTAACATGAAAAACATAAAAAACATAAATAAATAAATATTACCCCTCTAAATAAAATATTTAGATGTTGTAGAAGAAGGTTGTTGAGGTGAGGAGAAGGAAATGAACAACTTGGAGGTCCAAGATGTGAGGTTGGTGAAGTCCAAATCATGTAAGGGTAAAGGAAATTAGGTCAAGGTAGAGGGATAGGAGGACATGTTCATTGGGAGAAGGGGGTTGGGATAGTTCTTCCTTGGGGGTCGTATTTGTAGGGAAAAGGAGAAGAATGGCTTCCATTATGGGTCATTTTCATGGGGAGAAAGGTCTTCAGGGGGGTCTCTATAGTTGGTGTCAAGTGATCTAGGGGGTTCAAGGCCACTAGTAATAGGGGTTGATTGTGGTTTTTTAAATATTAAATGGCATTTTTAATAAAACTACTTCAAAATTAAAAAATATAAAAAAATAGTGGTGGTTATATCAAACCACCACTATATTTTAATTATTTATTAATACGCTTTGATTAACATCGGTTTGTAGACCCACCACTAATAAACCACCAATAAGCCCTCTTTTTGTAGTGTTATTTAAATCATCAGTGTTCCCTTCTATTATATCCTAGACATCATTTCATCATATTAAAGGACTACAGGATTGTTGAGAATTCCATAATGGTATTTTTCCTTCTTCCTAATCAGAAACATGATGCATTGACCATCCTATTCTTCAACCTTAAAGATATTATTTGTGTCCTCTTTGGGTGGGTTCTTTTTCATGGTTCATGTTCCTTGGCTTCCCCTTCTCCATGTTTATATGTGTTCTAGTTTGATGGTTCCAATATCAATGATCATGTTATGGGTTATGAGGGATGTACATAATGATTCTTCAATAGAACTAGATTTGGTGGAGTTATTACAGGTGGTAGTCTACTGGGTTCTAATGTTCATCTGCACTATGAGTAATTGTTTTCGGGGTGTTCCTCAAGGGTAAAGAAGCTTCTCATGTGTCATGCCTTTATGGGTTCCCAATGTAGTGACTGATTAAGGTGGATCACAGTGATACTAGGTGATGGTCCCCAATAATGTGTGGTGATGACATTCATGGTTTATTTTTCTATTTTCTTAGGTCCCTCATCTATGGGATCCCATTTACATTGCATTATTTATTTGAAAATACAAAATAAATTGAGGATAATAGTTATTTAAATGAAAATGGGTGAGTCCCCCTAACCCCACCATCAATCGACCAAGGGTTGCAAATAGTACCAATATTATAGAATATACACATGTTGGAGTAATTTCCCTAAAATTCAAAATAAATGATGAAACAATTCACTAAAAAACTCCATAAATAGAATAAACCAATCCTGTTACATGTAATTTCATATAAAGAAAAACTAAAATCAGGAAAAAAAACAATGAGAATCCCATAAGTGACTTACACACAAACATTAGAAACCTCATATAACCTTTATAGAACTGTAACATCCATCCGGACCAACAATGTTACACCCCAATATTTTATGAATTATTTATTTTTAAAGAAATTTAGTTTCTTTCATGGATTTAAATACACACAACATTGAGTTTAAATTAACAGGGATATACTATTAAAATATTATTATTTCATGTGATAGTTATAACATAACCATTGGATTTGTGGGTATGAGTTGGAATAACTAAACTATCAAAAATTTATGTTTTTAATATGCATAAATTGAATTAATTGGTTATAAATTAATTATAAATCAAGATAAAAAGTATTTATAAATAAAGGAAAGTTTTTCGAAAAAACTATTTTTATGCATGCAATGTATTTTTATCTAAATAAATTAAATTATTCTATATTGGTGAATGATTTTAATTAAATTTATATATTATATATTCAATCAACTATTTCAAAATTCATATAATGTTTTTTCTATTGATGGGATAGAAATAAATTCAGTTCTTTACTTAAAAATGTATTTTTCTAGAAAATGGTTTTTGTCATGTTTTAAGCACTTATTTTAAAATGAATTTCTATGAATTATAGATATTAAATTTTGATAAATGGATATAAAATTTTGAATCCAGTGGTTCAAATTTGTTAAATATGTCCCTTTTATTTTTGGATAATATGAATAGTAACCAAAGTAAAAAAATCACCCATGTGAGGGTAAAACATGTAAAATAGGGTCAAAACGTTGGAATGAGTATTTAAAATTTATCTAAAACGTGAAATTATTGAATTATATGAGTGTATTTTGGGCATGTTCTCTCAAATATATGGTCACTCGGTGAAATATTTTCTTATTATAAACTTTATATTAATATAAAAAAAATACCAAACTTCACTCTGTTAATTTTAATCTCTAAAGTTTTTATATAAAGTTATAAAGAGGATAAGTTCGGTTATAAAAATTTAATAAGTATAGACTAATTAGTTTTCATTTTAATTTATTTCTAATTTTTATCAATATAAAAATTACTTTAAATGCATATGCAATGTCGATAAAGTATTTATTCAATTAATAGAAAAATAAAATATATGTTTGTAAAATTGTTAAAAGTATTGAAATGTAAGTGAATTATTATGTTCCATGAATTTTTTAGATGAATATAAAAAATAATTTTTGTTTAAAATGATTATATTTGAATTTTAACTTTTCCTTTGTGTATTTAAATTCAAAGTAAATTAATACTATAAAATGTGAAATTATTTATATTTTATAATAAATAATATTTTATTAAATGATTTAAAATTCATAAAAATGTTATATTCAGAAAAGTTTGTGGGATATGGTTGAATATATTTACCACATTATATTTATGAGTGAAGTTTATATTTATTGTAGTATTATTAACCCTTTAATATTGAAATAGTTTTTATTGCAATAAAGATTAAAAATGGTTAACAAAGAGGTTAATAAAAAAGATAAGTTCTAAAATGACAAAAAACATATATAAATTTAATTTTATGGTGTTATTGTGACCCTATAATATTTTTATTTTTATTAATATCCATCTAGAATCATTTTTCTTCATAATTACATTATTATATTTTAAAATTTTAGGAAATTCTATGTGTGTCATGTCCCTCCCTTATAAAAGAAAACCCCTCCTTTCTCTTTTATAAACTACTTTTAGACCAATACCTTTACCATACCCTAAACAAATATCTTATAATATTACTTAAAAACATTATTGGGGTTCTTTTTATCCCAAAATACTTACCATATGATCTTTAAGAGGATATCTAATGGAGTTCTTTCAATGAAGTGGTAATCGCCTTAACTGGTCACTTTCTTTTTACTTCTTATTTTACCTTCTCTAAATCTATGTAATTTATCATAAAATAATAACATCAGTATCATAAATATATTTAAATATTATATTTATTTTAATACCACCAATATCCACCCTCATTCATATCAAATGGGAAGTGAAAGTATCACTCATGTGATGTATGACTTATCATCTTTACACAACAATGTAGTTCATTTTTCATCACAATATTTTATTTATAGGTATTATAATGGGTTAATTTATTATATATGATATTTATAACATAATTATTATTTTTTAATAAATATATCATGTCATACTCCTTACCTTCCAATCTGTTAGAAAATGATAACCTTTCTCGTTCGTACATGTGGACTACTATCTCCACAATGTGATGTGATTTTTTTCAATTTCTTCTATACATGGATGGTAATAATAATGTATTTCATGTTTATATATTCAATATATGATATAATAATTATTATATAAATTAAACTATTATTTACCATTCATTTTTATTATATGTAAAAAAGTGAAAACATCTTCATGAATATGCATGGCCCACCATCTTTATAAACAGTGTAATTCATTTTTATATATATAATTTTATGTATAATAGTATATATATATATAATATGAAATATATATCATTATTTATATTTTTATATGATTAAACCATGAAAAAAATTTATGGACCAAGACATACATGAAAAATGAAGCAGATTTCATCTAGAACAGTTATTTCAATAAAGATTTATTAATTAATGGGTGATAAAATGTTATAAGTAATAACATGTGGTATTATATATATGAGTATGATTATATAATAGATATATAATAAATTTATATTAATTATAAAATATTTTTGAACATTTATGAATGAATTTGGACTAGAGGAAAGTGTTTAGTGTTAACAATCTCATTATTTTATCAGGATTGTTTCCGATTATGGTTTCGATGATAAACATTTATAATGTCCCTATCAAAAAACTCATGAGTTTTCTTATAATCAATTTATTTATTTAGAATAAATTTTTTACTTTCATTCTCTTCACTTTAAGTACTGAGGAGACTGGAATAATGTTTTTAAGGAAAATCTACTTTATTTCTCTCTTCGATTGAAAAAATATTTTCTTCCATATACATTTTTTCAAAAAATATATTCAATAATGTTTTTAATATTATCCTATTATTGTTTAAATTCATTATCTACCCATTATTTAATTTTCTAAAAAAATTAAAATTAATCTTTATATCATTTTCAAAATGAGGTACTTTTTGACCTTTTTACAAAAGTATTAAAGGAATGTATTATTTTAACTTATACTACATGAATGAAATTTACAATCATCCTGAAAACTAAATTATTTTATGATTAATTTAAATTTTTAAAATTTTATTTTAAAATAATTTTTTCCCCTGATATTTGGGTAATTTTTTGGTTTTTTATTTTAAAGGGGGAAGTGTATTTTCCTCAGGAAATGTTCCAAGTAATGTTTTAATGAATTTTTTGGTTTATGAAAACATACTTTAATGTTATTTATGATTTAATAGGGATTTTATCCAAGGATTCTCTCCTTATTATTAATCTATACAGTTTTTTATTATGATGATATGATTTTTACGAAACTCATTCTTTTCCACATGTTATTCTATGAATAAATCTTTATAAAACCTATTTATTTTTCACAAGTAATGATATGGTGAATGTTTTATGATCATGTGTCACACGTATGTATGGGTGTCATTATGTGATTGGTCATACCATAATTATATTTTCCTCCAATTAATAGGGTAATTATTTTTATATCATGAGATAAATATGAATGAAATAGGGAGTGAATTCAGTTCAGTAAGGGACTCTATCCACTATGATAGTATTGATAGTGAACATTGAGTACTATGATGGTTTTTAGAGTGAACCCATTCAACTATGATAGTATTTTAAGTGATCCTTGACTAATAAATAAATTATTTTCTTATTCTTTTCTGTATTCTACAAACATATATTGATGTTGATGTAATTCCCTCATATCTCATTTTTATTGATTCCTTTATAATTCATTTTTTATGAACATGCATGACTCAAAATTATAACCTATGATATTAAGAATATGGTTTTTCAAATGTGGTTCTCATGTTCTCAACCATCACTCTTATGTTATATTGATATCTATTTATTTACCCTTACTTGGAATCTAATCTCACTCTTTCTTATGTTTCCTTTCACCATGTTATGAATAATTGTATTATGTATGATATGTCTAATAAGGTATTTATTAATGTGTAACTTAGTGGGAGATAATGTATTTGAATTATGAAAATATTTTTTATGTATCCATGTTTCTAAATAAACTAGATCTATATGACTTTGGTTTTGGATTGTTATGTTA
This sequence comes from Viscum album, assembly GCA_963277665.1. Taxonomy (NCBI): domain Eukaryota; kingdom Viridiplantae; phylum Streptophyta; class Magnoliopsida; order Santalales; family Viscaceae; genus Viscum; species Viscum album. Next base: position 1,753,901,631 of record OY728159.1, on the reverse strand, counting down.
TGTTATGTAATTAATATTCATCTAATATATATCTATGAATGGAATTTATTGGTTTCTATAGTTGGTATTAGACTAAGATTTAGTTACCTTTGGAAACTAGGATGAGAAAAATTTAGTGAGAACATTAGGGATGAATATATGCATAAGATAATATCCTAATGTTTTGTTAATGATCATGAATGACCTCATTTAAACATAAGGTTTTGGAGAATGAAAAGGGTGTCTGGATTTGGGCATCGTATAAATGGTTTCACATGATTTTATAGTTTCCCACTATTATTATTTTTTCTCATAATATGTTTTTGGTTTTATTCAATGGATATAACCCAACGGAATCATATTAATATTGAATTTGGAAGATAATGAAATGATTTTCCTCCTAAGAAACCAAATTTTATGGGAGGTAGAATTAAAAATATGTTTGTAATTATTATGAAAAAAACTCAATAAATGAATCATTTTGAGCTCCCAAATGAGAAAAGGAGGGAGAAACATTCTATTGAGCCCTTCATGATGAAACACCCACCTTATTTTAGTGGATTTTTTGATCCACTAATTATTGAGAAATGGAAAAGTACCACTAAAAAGATATTTTGTATTCTCAATTGTTTGGAATAAGAAAAAGTTATTTTTTCTTTTTATCATTTGGAAGGACAAGTAGATAAATTTGGTAATCTTATCAAGAACACAGGAAAATAGGAATAAATTGACTCCTTGGTGTGGGATGGTTTTAAGAGATTAATTTTTAATAAGTACCTTACTCATATTATTTTTAAAAAAATGGATAATTCTTGTGAGGTATGCTTCTAGTATTATCATCCAACCTAAAAGTGAGGTTAATATATTATTTAGTGGCTTAAAATAGAGCCTCTGAAGGGTAGTAATCATAAGATACTGTAGTAGATATGAATTAATAGTTTTATATGCTATCAATGTGTAAATAGAGATTGGAGTTACCTATCTATATCAAAGTTTCGATAAGAAAATAAATATGGAATTCAATAGAAATTCTAAAAAAACTTAAGAGAGAAGAAGATGATTTTTCCTTTATGCTAAGTGTGGAAATAAACAAGGTGGAAATTATCTTAAGGGGACTGGTAAATTTTCAAGTGTGTAAAATAAGTTCATTGGTCTATAAAATTACAAAATGATGTGAATAGACCCGAAAATTAAAGGAATAATGAAATATCTCAATATAATACACCACATAGGATCCATAATTTTAAATTCAAGGAGTATGGGCAGTATGATAACCAATGCTCAAAACATAAGGTTAATGATGATGATCGACATCAAAAAACTCTTAATACCAGTGGTAAAGTGAATTCACAAGAAATTACTATGGATGATTTGAAGTGTTATAATTAAGTGGTCAAAGGTACACTTACCATTCACTATAGAATTACTAATTTATTATTTGATTATCAATATTCCCACCATTTTATAAATGAATAATTTTATAAGGGTATCATAATACCTCCTCAATGATTATAAGTTTAATTAGCAGTGAAAATACATAGTGGTATTATGATCACATCTCAATTTTATGACTCATATCTGATTGATTTTTATGGGAATTTTCTTCTTTAAAATCATGTTATTACCCCTCTTGTTAGATTTGACGTTATTTTAGGAATGGATTTTCTTTATTTAAATATATACCAAATTAATTTCTAAGGGAATTCATGTTTTATATTCTAAACCAATATATGATATTTAATTTATGTGATAATAAATATGAACTTCTGATGGACATTTCAACCATTGTATGGGTATTGATTCTTAGTCAAAATTCTTTTCATCTCATATGGTTGGGAATAAACTCAACATTAAAGATATTCCTATTGTATGGGAGTTTTTTGATATCTTCTAGAAGAGTATACTAGTCTCAAACTAAATAAATATGTGTATTTCTCAGTAAAACTCATTCCTGGTGAAACGCATATTTCAAATACTCCATATGGAATGGCCCTGCTTGAGTTGTAGGAATTAAAGAATAAAATCCCTAAGAATCATGAAAAGTTATTTATTCATCCATTTTTGTCACCTTATGGTGCACCGGTTCTTTTTGTTAAGAAGAAATATGGACCAATTTTTCATTGTATTGATTATATATAACTTAGCAAGATCAAAATCAAGAATAAGTATCCTCTTCCTCAAATTGATGACTTGTTTGACCAACTACGTGGGGATCAATAATTTTACAATAATAACATTCATTGTGGATATCATCAATTGAGAGTAAAGGTGGAAATACCCAATACATAATTTTGTACATGGTATGGACACTATGAATATAATTTGATTCAATATGGTCTTACTAATTCCCCTACTGTCTTCATTTATTTAAGGAATAGAGTCTTTATAGATTACCTTGATCAGTTTCTGGTAGTATTTATAAATGATATTGTTATATATTTAAAGAGTAAATAGAAACCTTAAGATCACATTATAATTGTACTAAGGACCCTAAATAAGGATATTCTATATGAAAAATTTAATAGGTTTGGATTTTGGATACAAAAAGCTTCATTTCTGGGTCACATAATCTCAAGATAGGGTAAATATATAGATCCATTAAAGATAAAAGTTCTTAAAAATTGGACCAAACCAACCATTTTGGCTAAGATTCATAGTTTTCATTGTTTTGATGCATATTATCAATTCTTTTTTGAGAATTTATCATGACTATATAATCTACTCACCAATTGAACACATAAGGGAGCCACATTTCTTTTGATAGATGAATGTGAAGAAAAATTTTAGGAACTAAAGAGAAGGTTAGTGAGTGATCCAATGCTAACGTTACCCTATAGTATAAAAGGGTTTTTAATATATTGTGATGCATAAAAGAAGGTGGTGGGATGTTTTATCATCTAGAATATATAGTTATAGCTTATGTTGCATGCTAATTGAAGGTTCATGAGAAAAATTACCCAACTCATGATTTAGAGTCAGCTGTGGTAATTCTTCCATTAAAGATATTGATGATTTATATTTGTAGATAAAGGTGTGATATATATTATGATAATAAAATTTTAACGTATATATTCACTAAAAAATAGTTGAATATGCACAATAGAAGATGGTTGAAGCAGATTATGGATTATATATGCTCAATTCATTACCTCTATAGGAAAGTAAATAAGGTGGAAGATGCTCTGAGTCGAAAGGATTATGTTAGTTTATCTATGATGAAGATCACAAAAGATATAAAATTTCTATATTTATAAAGGATAGATCTGTAAATGTTTAAGGAAGTTGAGAAATCATATCTTTCTCAATTGAGTGTTCACCTATCTATCCATGTGAAGATTAAAGAGGAATAAAAAGAAGATATGGAGTTGTATAAGAAGGTAAAAAATATATTATTGAGTTCAATATCTATTATAATGTAATTATAATGTTTAATAATTGTTCATTTCTTCCATACATACAATATTTGAAAATGGATCTGTAGGATAAGTCTAATAGTTCATCATTCTCTATTTATCTTGAAGTAAGAAGATATATAAAGATATAAAAGAGTATTTTTTTTGTATATATATGATTGGTATATTGTAAAGTAAAGGCTAAGATATAGAAGTCTAAGGGGATATTATAACCATTACCCTTAACTGATTGGAAATGGGAAAATGTCTCCATGGATTTCATTGTCAGACTCCCCAAAACTTCTATTGAGAATAATTCTATTTGGTTTGTAGTCAATATCTTTATGAACTTAGCACATTTCATTTCTGTTATACAATATTTTTCTCTTAATAATTATTCTAAAATATACATTAAGGAAGTGGTAAAGTTTCATGGAGTACTATACTCTATTCTATATGATCAGGATTCAAGGTTTACCTTGAAGGTCTAGTGAATTCCTCAATAGGATCTGGATATGGAGTTCAGTTTTTGTACATTATATCATCCTCATGAAGATGGTCATTCTAATGGAACCATTAAAACCCTAGAGGATAATATGATACCTTGTTTTATGTATTTTAAATATAGTGAGGACCAAAACCTTCCTAAAGTTTAATTTTCTTACAACAATAACTTTCACTGAAGCATGTATATGGATCCTTATGAAGCCATTTATAGAAAGGAGTGTAGAACTCCAACATAATGGAATGAAGCTGGAAAACTAAATCTATTGGAACCTCAGCTAGATAATAAAATGGTAGAGAAATTTATATCTATTAACCAACACATCAAGGTAGCTCAAAGTCGAAAGAAATGTTATGCTGATAATTTTCTGTAAGATTTGTAGTTTGAAGATGGTGAGAATGTGTTTATGTGAATTTCTACATGGAAGAACGTTATGATATTCAGAATTAAATAGAAAATAATACATTGGTATATTTTCCCCTTTGATATTATTTATTTATTAGAGACAATATCATATCACATGGAACTTCCAGTAATGATCTCTCAAGTTTATGATATGTTCCATATATCTCTCCTAAGGAAGTAAATACGTAATTCATTACATGTACTAAACTTATAGTTCATACCAATAGAACATGACATTTCTTACAAACAACAAGTCATAATATTTTGGATCATATATATAAAAGGATATATAATAGGGCTTCTCACCTGGTTAATGTTTTTTGGAGGAATAAAAAGATTCAAAAATGCTACTTACGAACCCATGGATGTAATGAAATCGAGATATCCTCATTTTTGTATCGGAGTGATAGAATTTCAATGGTGAAATTAATTTTAATTGGTATATATTGTCACACACTGTTATTTTATGATATACTTTCTTTTAAATAAATTTAATTTCTCTGATATCTTGCGATACATGCAACATCAAGTTTAAATAATCTATGATATACTATTAAAACATTATTATTTAATGTGATGGTTATCACCTTCCCATTGGACTGGTAGGTATGAATTATACTAAGTAAATTATGAAACATTTATGGTTTATATATGTATAAAATTAATTAATTTTTTATCAATAAATTTTAAATGAAAATAAAAAAGGTTTAAATAATAGAGATATTTTAATGAAAAAACAGTTTTTATAAGAACAATATATTTTTATCTTAATAAAATAAATTAGTAACTATATTTGAATTATTTTATTAAAATTTATGAATAATATGTTTAATCTAATTTTTTATTATTCATTAATATTTTTTATAGTCATGGAATAGGAATAAATTCTATTTTATGTTTAAGAATATATTTTTCTTAAAAAAGTTCTTTATCTCATTTTTCACACTTATATTAAAATGAATTTCTACCTCTTATAGAAATTGGATTATAAAAATTGGATTTAATATTTGGAATCAGGAGGTCCAAATTTGGTAAATAGGTCTAATTTATTTTTTCAAAATTAATAGTAACTACAATAAATTTTTATCACCCATGTAAGGGTAAAACGAGTAAAATCGGTTTAAAAATCGGGATAAGACTTTAGAGTTTATCTTACATTTTTATTTATCTTATAGGATGAGTGAAGTTCAAAAATTTCCATCCAATTATCCAATATTTTTTAACTTGGTGCCATATTTCTATGGTTATAACCTTTATATTAATTTAAGAAAAGAATAAATAAAAAATGTCACTCTCTCAACTTTAATATATCTAAAATTTTATATAAGTATAAGAAGAGGATATTTTTGGTTAAAAAAGTTATTTTAAAGATAAATTAATTTTTATATCATATTAATTTATTTTTAATTTTTTAAAATTTAATAATTACCATAAATACCAAAACAACACCAATACAATAGTTATTCAGTTAATGTAAAAATAAAAGAAAAGATTTTAAAAATATTAAAAGTAAAACAATTTAAGTAAATTATTATGTTCCAATAATTTGGTAGATAAATATAACATATTATTTATGTATAAAAACTTAATAGGCAAATTCCATATTTAAATTTGAGTCTTTAAATTAAAATTAAATCAATAGTTCCAAAATTGACATTAATGATATTTTATTGGATTTAATATTTTATTAAATTATTTAAAATTAATAAAAAAACTTATCATTAGCTGAGTAAATTGAATATGGTTTAACATATCAAGAATGGTCCATTTATGGGTAAATTTTCTATTTAAGGTAACATTCTTAACCCTTTAATATTGAAATAGTTTTAACTATTGTTAAGGTCAAATTGGTTAACAAAGTGGTTAATAAAAAAGATAAGTTTTAAAATGACACAAAAAACCTATATAAACCTAATTTTATAATGTTATTTTGACCATGTGCTCTTTTTATTCTAATTAATATCCATTTTGAAACATTTTTATTAATAATCACTTTATTATATTTAAATATTTTAAGAAATTTCAAGTGTGTCCTCTCCCTACCTTATAAACGGACACCACTCATTTCCCTTCTTTACACCACTTTAAGCCTTACATATTGAAATATCCATTCTAAAATTCCATAAACACATACTATAGGTTATTTTATTCCAAAAATACGAACATTGAGATCCTTAAAGGAGGATATAAATGAGTTCTTTTAAAGAATAGGTAATTGTCTTAACCAATCACTTTATTTTTACTTATTATTTTACCTACTCAAAATATGTTGTTTGTGAATACCCAAACCCACAATTCTAGATTCAGTTAATAAAAATGATGTGAATATTTTTTATAAAATAAAAAAGAAAAATACGCAAAACATTTATATTCTAGGAGCTTTTATGGTCTAGGTTTTGGAGAATTAGATACATTCAATTAAAATTTAACAAATCTATAAAAATAAAATTTAAATAAATAGAAAGTATACATGTGAATTACCTTAGCAAAGAAAAAAACATCATAATAAAAATCTTCCAAACCTATGAAAAATAAATTTAAAACATATGGTGAGAATTTAATTTTCCCAATAAGGGGTTTTAAAATCAATATAAATAATTTTAAAATATTTATTTTGAATAAATAAATACTTAAAATATATTTTCAAAGAATTGAAATAAAATAAGATCATATAATTTTAAAAACCATTAATTTACAAAGTAATAATATTTTCAAGGAATTTTGTGGATTTTTCTATTTCAAAATAATAATTTTTGATGATTAATTAGGTTACTCAGCAGGACATAAGAAAACTATAAGGCCACTTAGTCATATCACATGTGGGATAGAATCCCCTTAGGTCTTAGGTTACCTCTCCATACCATATTAAATCATTCAATACACTAGTGCCATAATTTTTAGAAAAAAAATTTATGATCCTTCATTTCTAACTCATAACCCATAACAATTTAAAATTCATAAAAAAATATTTTCATTGAAAACAATAATCAAACCAAAGCATTATAATTTTATTAAAACATTTCTAAGAGATCCATACCTTCATAGTTCACATTAATTTTAAATAAAATAAACATAATTTAATAGAAATTTAGTACAATTGTATTCAATAAATTCATAAAACGTCAATGATATATTTAGATAATGGCTGTATCTAAATTATGAGTGGAATACAATGAGGTGGATAGACATTTTTTTCAAATAAAATGACAAAACGTTTTTATAATTATCATATAAAATTATAACAATTATCATTGTAAATAAATGGTACACATAAAATGATAACCATAAAATGATATCTTCCCTCATGTATTTTTTATTAATAAAAGAAATAGTGTTTACTTATCAATAAAAAAACAAAGTTTTGTTAGTTTTTAAAAATATATGATAAAATAATTTTTTAAAAAATTAATTTTTTGTATGAAATTCATTAATCCTAAGAGTGGTTTTGTTTTATAAACAACGTTTAGAAATAAAATAGAATTTTTTTCTAAATAGGATTAATAAAATTATGAAATTATTTCACTCTTTTAAATAATTTAAAAGCATGAATACACTTAACCATATATAGATATACTTATATTAAATTTTAAAATATAAATATCCCATACAAAATCCATAAATTGAGATATTTATAAGAAATCCACTACAAACCATAAATTAAAAATAAGAATAAAAATTTTAAAAAAAAATTAATCTCTTATATTGTAAATTCTAAAAAAAAATATAGATAGATATAAATTTTTAAATCAATATAAATTGATAAATTAAAAATAAAATCAAACCCTTACTGGTAAGTGAGGTAAAATAGAATGTGTTGGATTTTGAAAATAGGGAAGAAGAAATAGAAGTGGTTTTGGGAAGATAATTGGATATTTTTGGGTGTTTAAAATAGTTATACATTATATATATATATATATTAAGATTTAAATATATATATCAATCATTCATGGATGTAAGTGTAAAACCGGGTATTTGTAAAAGAAAACAAAGGTTGGTTTATTTAGTCAATCATTCGGTTTTTTATATAGATGTGTGAGTGTGTGTGTGTGTGTTTGTGTGTGTGTGTGTATTACTACTCATTTGAAATTATAAAAAGTGGTTCAAAAAAATTCCAAGGATTATTGAATCAATAGTTCTTATTTTGATTTTAAAATTCACATAGACTCAATCCTTTTGATTATATATGTTAAATAGTAATATATATATATATATATATCTGTGTGTGTCTATCTTATTTTGGAAACCTTGGAAAAAGAAAATATTTCAAGGGGTTTGGTTTAATTTAAAATCATTTATGTCATTTTTAGAAGGAAAATAATTTGAGATGGTTCATAGATGAAGGTGACTTTGACAATGTAGGAGGGTTTGGGGGATTGACCTACTAGTTTGAGGTATGTATGGGCATCTAGTGAAGAAGATGATTGGGTATGTCTTGAATAGTTTAGATGAGTTTGGTCTTTATCGGATGGTTTAGATCGTATCCCCCAAATAAAAACCCATCCCACATCGAAACCTAGATAGTTCGATCACCCCTTTAAAATTCTAGATGTGTGTACTTCTATTTAGATGAAACAAACACACACATGTAATGGGATCCTTATAGACAAGTTCTTTCCACTAGCTTCTTTACACACTATTCAGGAGTATATTCCTAACTCATAGCCCCATATATGTTTGGCCTCTTTTTTGATCATGTTTGGATTTCATGTGAGTACCTATGCACTCATCAAGGGCTTGGCCTTAGTACCCACAGGTTTCCCTTGGTGTTATTAGGTACATAGAAAATTTTTATTTTAGTAAAATATTTACAATACATTAGAGAATATTAAAGTATTATATTTATATATATATATACAGATTTAACACTTCCACTACATCATTTACACCATTTTTAGAAAGCTAATTTGTTTTATTTATATAGAATTAGTTTTTCATTAAATTCTCCTGTTATAATATAAAACATTAAAAGTTTAAATTATAATTAAATCATTTTAATTAAATTTTATTATCTATATATTTTCAATTATCAATTTAAATCCATTTAAAATTTTAAAATGTGTAACGGCTATTAAAAATCCAACATTTAAATTTTTTCCAATGGTAAAATATAATTCTTATAAATACTCATATCATAAGGATATTCAAAAAAACACCCCAAAATTCTTTAACATTCATTTATTTCTTATAATAATGGCTCTCTATATCCCTTTAGTTTTTAGTTTTATCGTTATTCTGCTCATGATTTCTTTTCAACTTATGGAAAATTCAGGGCAGGTGGGCTACACATTTTTCCTCCCAGTGTTACACAGCGGTGATTCAGTTATTTTTCTAGGGATTGTAATAATTTTTCAAGATTAGGTGTGATATTTTGTTTAATAAGGTTGTAATTTAATGTAATTGTTGTTTTATCGATAATAGTATTCTTTTTTTGTTCTTAATTTTTTAATTCTATATTTGATAGTATTTATTAAAAATTTAATAATAATAATACAGGTATATCACAGATTCAGGATGTGACATTGTATTTATAAAAAAATAATAACTTAAGTATCAAATATCTATTAAGATATTATTATTATTATGAAAACACCATTATCAACCCTCTTTTAAATCAAATAAGAAGTAAAATGTTTTCTCATTCATACGTACGGCTTATTATCTCCAACTAGAGATATAATTCATTTCCCATAACCATATTTTATAAATGGTTATTATGGTGGGTTTAATGTTTATATATGATATTTATAACATAATTATGCTTAATTAATGATAATATCATATCATCCCTATTACCTTTCAATCTGTTTGAAAACAATAACCTCACTCATGCATATGTGTGGACTACCACCTCTACGAACCGATATGATTCATTTTTCATTTTTTCTTTTCATGGATGATAATAAGGATGGATTTTATGTATATATATTATTTATATGATATAATTATTATTATTTATACGTGAATTATTTTTTACTTTTCTTTTTTTTCGTCTTTCAAAAAGATAAAACATCATTCATTCATACGTACAACTTACCATTTCCATGAATGGTGTAGTTAATTTTTCTATATCTAATTTTAAGGATGACTATATATATTTAATATTTATTAAATTTATTTCATGATTAAAATTTTGGAGATTATGGATCCATGATCAAAGTATAAGGAAAAAAACTATAGAACCAAAACAAACATGAAAAACTAAGCAGTTATCAACTAGAATAATGATTTTAATAAAGAATTTTTCATAAAAATGTTATAAAAGATTATAAGTAAATAATATATGGTATGATATATATTAATATGATTCTGGAATATATTTATAATAAATCTATATTTATATAGAAGTTTCCAACACATATGAATGAATTCAGACCTTGGGTAAGGGTTTTATATTAACAATCTCATTATTTTATCAGGATTCTTTATGATTAAGTTTATGATGATGAAATATTATGATATAACTATCATGGAAATCATTAATTTTCATCTTCTATAGTAATTTCTTGAGAATACATATTTTTCATTCATTTTCCTCACTTTATGTAATCAATAGGCCAAAAGGAAAATTTTAAAGAAACCTGGCTTTATTTTACTCATTAGTTAAAAAACATTTTTCTTCCACATACATATTTTTTAAAAATGTTTTCAAGAATGATTTTATTACTATACTATGATTGTTTCAATTTATTTTAACCTATGATTTATATTTTACAAAATGGTTTAATATTAATCTTCTTATCATTTTCCAAATGAGGTAATTTTTGACTTTTTTTACAAAAGTATAAAAGGAATGTTTTCTTTTAACTTATACCGCATGAAAGGAACTTTCCAAGGTTACTTTCAAAAGAAATTCCTTAATATTTGGGATTTTTTTAGATTTTAAATAAGTGATTTCAAAGGGAAAAGTGTATTTTCCTCAGGAAGTGTTATAAATAATATTTTAAATTAATTTTTCATTGATAATAACATCATTTTATGTTACTTATTTTTTCTATGGATATGATCCAAGGATACCATCCTTATTAATTATCTTTATTTTTTCTGATTATGATTATAAGATGTTTAGGAAACCCCTTATTTTCCATAGGTTATTCTATGATGAATTTTTAATGAAATCCATTTATTTGTCATGGGTTATGATATGATGAATGTTTTTTGATCTTGTAACAGACATATGTATAGTTATTATTATGTGATGGGTGGGAAAGAATTATATATCCCTCTAATGCATTAGGTAAATATGGATATCTCATGAGATAGATATGACTGGAATCAGGAGAGAACCCAATTTATTAAGGGATTATACCCACTATGATAGTCTTGGGAGTGAACATTTACTATTAATATGGGTTGTGGAGTGAACCCAATCCACTATAATAATATTAGAAGTGAACCATTACTACTAAATAAATTATTTCATATTCTTATATATATGACAAAAACTTATGTCTTATGCCAATTTTATGCCATCATGGATCGTGTTCTTTGATTTCATTATGATTAATGTCTTATGAACTACCAAAAATTATTCTATGATTAAAGATTCTGATCTATGATATACAGGTTGTGGTTTTCCAAATTTTATGCTCATGTTATGTTGATATCTCTCTTATTTTCCCTTATTAAGAATCTGATGTCACCCTTTATTATGTTTCCTTTCCCCCAATTTATGAAGAAAGGTATTAAGTATGATAATTCTTAGAAGGGTGCTAGATATGAATAACTTAGTGAGAGATGATATAGTTCACTTATGAAATAGTTGTTTATTTATCCAAATTTCCAAATATACTTGAGATATATGATTATGGCATGGATTATTATGTTATTTAATGAATGTTAATCTAATAATATGTAATATCTATGTATGTAAAGTATTGGTTGTTATAACCAATTCCATCCTATGGATATAAAAAAAACAAATTTATATATATATAATGGTGAGCACATAGGTATTATCAGTATGATACTACAAAAAACCTCTTATAAAAATATGGAAGAAGCATACTAAAGCCCCAAGGAATAAATAGAAAAATAAATTCATTACCTAAATAGACCATCTATGTTTACAAAATCATAATGGATAAATCACCAAATAATTCATTGAATAAACTTTTCATTGAAACATATATAAGGAAATGTACCGTTCTACTACTTCCCTACTAAACCAGTCACATTATACATCGATTTCAGATTTCATGGCTCTCTTATCCCCCCCCCCATAAGTAATACATACATCTATATAATCATATCATAGTGGTATCCATTTAAACTTAGTCATTACCACCCATCACAACCGAATTACTATCACATCCCCATGACCATATAGAATAACTCGTAGTCATTATAACCCAAGTAAATTCACACAACACATTAATATTTTATAGATAATGCATATATACACATTTAATAACCATATTACATTATATCTTGCATATAAATGTGTTATAATAACTCAAATATCATCACATATTTATTACATTATTTTTAACATAATGATCCATAAAACACAGACCATGGATCTAGAGGTCTAGTGCCTTTAGAATATTTGATTATAAAATGCAAAAAAATACATCATATTTATTTAAAATACATCACTTTATATTATATCTAATTGATATTATAATAATTTGTTGGTTACCCTTATGAATGCATAATAAAAAGTGGTGAAACATAAATCCCCGTAAGGGGACAATCAAAGTAAGCCTAATACATATGATACAAAAGGTGTATCATGATAAAATAAAAGAGAATAATAAAATGGAATAATGAAATGATAATACGATATCATAAGATCATGGAATAAAATTAATGTGAAAAAACATAAAACATGAAAATATTAGAAATATTTGAGGCCCACTTCCATGACATTTTAACCTAATGAAATATGTTAAATGATTTTGAATAATACATAGTAACTCATGAGATGAAAACGTTACCCAATGAATTAGTGAAGTATTAGGGTGCACCCTTCATATGTATAAATTTATGTGTACCACATATATCATATAAGAAATAATTTCAACAATAACATATGGAGATTGAAAATGGGTTTGATACAATCATCGAGTTCATAAGAACATAAAATCACAAGACATTAAACATTTTAAACCCAGAAGAATATATTGTGGGTTTAGACATGTAAATACCAAAAAATGAAGTGAAATTACATTTATATATTACCCTTATAATAAAATTGGATTGGGTATTCATAATAAAAAATGGGTGTCATGGAAATCAAAGAATTATTTTGACACCATAATAGGTATAAAAATGGTTAATGGTATGGGGTTAATGAGATAGAATTGAAGTATATAATTGATATAACATCATTATGATTGTAATGGAATGATTTTATGTGTATAAAAGCATACCGACGAGAAAAATAGAAATATTACTGCAAAAATAATTACATGAATGAAAATGAAGAGGAATATAATTACTTACCTTAAATATTGCTTCATAATCTTAGATGGGAGATGTCACGACCCGTCCTCGGGGCTCATGCCGTGACTACCCCATGCCCACCTTCCATAGGCCAGGGGCTGGCGATTAGCACCAAAGGCGTAAATCCCGATAACTGGGAAGGAATTTCCTTTATAAAAGTAAACAAAACACTACAGAGTACAAGCGGAAGTAAAATACTAAGTACAAAGAGAAGTGTTGATAGGTAAAAGTGCCAGAATACAAACCCAAATGAAATTACAACTACAACTGAACAAAGTATAACAGAAAAAGGCAATAGCTGGAAGAAAGGAAGTAGCTCCTGGGTCATCCTCCTCCGATCCTACCTGAAGGGTAGGTACAGATGGCGCAGCTCCTAGATCATCCACCACGGATCCTACCTGAAGGGTAGGTACAGATGGCGCAGCTCCTAGATCGTCCACCACGGATCCTACCTGAAGGGTAGGTACAGATAGCCTCCTCAACGCTCTCGCCCGTCAACCTCCTCCGTGTGTCGTCTCGTCGTGTAGTCCACCTCCGGGTACTGACTCATCGTGCAGTCTACCTCCGGGTATAGTCCAGTCCTCGAACACTCGGCCTCCGTCAGCACTGCCCGTTGTCTGCAACCAACACAACGAGATGCGAGCATAGCCCGTGCAGGGGTGAGTATAACGATACTCAGTAGGGACCCCAAGACCCTCAAGGTCTCACTAAAACCAACATGTATATCCACAAAGAAGATCTCAATAGATAACCTCTACTTAGGTATATTCCCAAACAAATATCTAAGTTATCAAGTAACCCATCTCAATCATGAGGAAACACAAAGATCATGAAATCAACGGATAACCACTACCCAGGTATATGCCCATACATATACCTAGGTTATTAAGTGACCCATCTCAATCAAGAGGTAAACACAAAGGTCAAAAGTCTCAGCTCAAACTAGGATTTTCATTATTGAAAACGTAATTGCTGAAGAGCCCCATCTCTGGAGTGTACAGTTGTCCTGTCACGACTCTGAGGTACTTCTCACTAACCTAAGACTGTTGAGGTACTCCTCCTGTCGAGTACTGTGGGTCTGCGGCCTACTGCCGAGCGCTCTGTCCGCTGTGGGTCTGTCGCCAAATATCGGGTGCTTCCCCTAATATCCCACAGAGGTACTCCTCCTGTCGAGTACCGCGGGTCTGTGGCCAACTACCGGGAACTCCGTCCGTCGTGGGTCTGTCGCCAAATATTGGGTGCTCCGTCCACTGGGCTAGTCGACTCACTCCAAGTCGAGTCGGTCAAGCAGTCGTCAGGTCTCAGCCGGCTACACGGTCTCCGTACTCCGTACACTCATCTCCGGAAGGGTCTGATCCATGAGCTACAGGTCGATACTCCATTTATCAAAAAGTCCCACGAAGAAGTATCTCAAAGGACCGCCTCGTTATATGGGTCACAACGCAACAGTCGGCGTGTCAATCGAACGCCCAGTCTGTTGCGTTACCAGCCTTTTCATCCCCGGGGCCCGGTTAGTTTCATGAGCGAACCATCCCGGCCGTATCTCAACTGTACCCCGAACTCTCATAGGGTATACTAAAAGGGACTGTTTCTCAACGTGATCACCAACGCCGCTGACGGTTCGTCAAACGGACGTCTGGTCTGAAATATATCATCTTTTCCGTTCCAGGGGCCTAGTTGGATTTCGGGTACAATCTAACCCGGACACTAACCAAAAGAAACCAAAACACGGGCGAAGTATTCCAAAAGTCCCGTCTCATCAAAAGGAAAACAACGAGACAGACGGCGCGTCAATCGGACGCCCGGTCTGTGAGTTATTGGCTTTTTCGTTCCAGGGGCCCGGTTGGTTTCGTGAGCGAACCAACCCGACCGCACTCTGACGGCATCCAAACCTCGAGCGGAGTAAGCCAAAAGATCCTTCTCACTAAGAGGAATCCAAAAAAGTCGACGGCACGTCAATCGGATGTCCGGAGCTCACGTTACGAGCGTTTCCGCTCCGAGGTCCAGGTTGGTTTCGTATCCGAACCAACCCGGCTGAACACAAAGTATTCCGAAACCTTGAGTGCGATATACCGAAACGGCCGTTTCGTTCCAAGGATCTCTACGCAACTGATGGTGCGTCGATCGGAGGTCCGTAGCCCAAGATATGGGCAAAAACTCAAAGAGGGTCTGAAAATGGGGGGTCTGGGCCCGGACCGACCCGGCCCGACCCCCCCCCCCCCCCCGGGTCGGCCCGAACCGGGTCGACCCGACCCGGGTCTGCCCGGCCGGAGCGGCCCGGCCCGGCCGGCTCGGTCCGGCTCAGCCAGTGCGGCCGGGCGGAAGCCGCGGACGGGGGTGTGCGCGGCCCGCCCTCGCCGTTGATTGAGGCTGGCGACGGATCTGCTGCCGCCATTCTTCCGGAGGTGCACTCGGGCGCCGCTGCCTCCTCGCGGCCGGACGGCTCCGGCCGCTGCCCCCGGTCGCCGACGGCGCCACGCCGGCGACCCGCGCCTCCGGGCGTTTCCGCGGGCCACCGGAGTTGCTCCGGTGGTCTGTTTTCAAAACCGTCTGAGCATGTGTTCATCTCGGGTCTCGAACTTTACTACGCAAGCTTCAAAAATAAATTGTGGCCCCGTTTGTCGTCACCCATCATTTCGCACGTCAATTAACAAAACGTATCGTCTTTGTGGTTTTCCGGCGTGACACGATGGCACTGCGCCCCTTCCCCGCGGCCCGACTCTGGTCGCGGTTCTTTTGCGGTTCTTCGGCAAGGCGCGACGGCGCCGCAGAATTGGTTCAAAAATTTGAATGTGCGGCGTGACGACGTCGCGCATTTCTTGCCGCTCAAACCCACGCGGTGCGACGGTACCGCGTTACTTTCATTCGATCTGCAATAACAAGGAAAACAATAAGGGAGTGGGTGGCCGTGCTTGTGTGGTCCGGCCTCCTCCCGTTAACTGATATCATGCAGTCCAAAAAGACTCGGATAAAAGACGGAAGAGAAAACACGTATAGAAAATACGTAAACCCCCTACCTCGTGCGAGCTTGTACAGAGGTTCGTCGAATGAGGATTCGTTGTCGAAAGAGACATCGCGGAAGAACCGTCGCGGTAAAATGCGTCGCGTAGTCGGTCTCCGAGGATTCAGCATTCATTGACGGAGTTCGATGCGTTCTTCACATTCTTCGTGTTATTCGACGAAGAAGATGAATAACTCTAGCTTTTCTCCCCAAAGCTTTCAAGCAACAAAGGTTCCAACCCCAAAATAAAATATGCTTACCTCTTATTTTATTAACATAACAAATATTTGAATTTCAAGAGTTTAAAATTCAAATAACCACACTTAACTCACTTAATTAATAACATAATTTATTAAACTTAAGTTGTCAAATATTAAATGTGAGTTGAGGGGGGTTAAAGAAAGTGAAGAGTTATGGAAGGTGAAGGGGTAGGGTTCATGTGGGCCCCACCACCTTCATAACCTCCCTTGGGAAGTTGGTTAGTAACCCAACTTCCACCCAAAGCCTAATCCACTTAGTTAAAATAAAAATTGTAGAATAATTATAAAATAAATTTCCACAATTTTTATCATCAACTCTCGTGAAAACGCAACTCCGGAACAGGTGTTCCTAAGAAATTACCGGCGTTTCGGTTCCATCGGTGCCCTCGGAATTCGATTCTGAGCACCGATTCAAAGGATAGGAATTCCCGCTCGTTCGTTCACTGAACGTACCCGAGCTAAAATTTGGAAAATGATTCCGGGCACACCGGGCCTCGGAATCAGGCGCCGTCCGAAACTGTGTTCTTGTAAAATTCCAAAAAAAAATTAAGAAAAAATTTTCCTTGAAATTTCTAGGTCTTTACATTACTCCCACCTCAGTGATTTATGTCCCCATAAAGCTTCAACACAAACTAGGGTTACAAAAGCGGTATTGAGCACGCACCTGATCCTTCTGCTCCCATGTGCTCCCCTAGAGGTTCCCGTACTACCAGAGAAAGTGTACCCGAGGAATCGATCGTCCTCGTAGGATCTGCTCCTGTCGATCCTCGATCCCCACTGGAACCTCCGTGAAAGACACCCCATATCCATCGTCCAGCTCTTCATGGTCGATGATATGCGACGGGTCGAGCACGTATCTCCTTAGTTGAGATACATGGAAGTCGTCGTGCACCTGGTGCAACTACGGTGGATGGGTCAAGCGGTAAACCACCCCGCCTACCCAGATGAGGACCTAGAAAGGTCCGTTGAACCTCGGAGAAAACTTGTCGCCTTGGCCACATCTCTGTAAACCTCGTCAATGTGAGACCTGTATAAGGACATGATCGTCATCCTCGAACTCTAGACGCCTCCAAGTCCTGTCAGCATAAGGCTTCTGTCGGCCCGGTGCTGTCCTCATCCGCTCTTAGATGACCTGGACCTTCTCTAGTATCACAAGAGCTGCTATGATTTCTTCTCTGACGATAAGAGAAATTCGGTCCCATCCCCTGGATGAACAACATTCACTGCCTAATACAGTCAATCCTGACATGAATGATGCATTCATGCCATGGATGATGTCGTAAGGCCTCGACGTAACTACCAAGAGATCCAACTGTCACTCTCACCTCCAAGGATCGAGTCACACTGTCGGCATCAGTGTGAGGTCACTAGGTCTCCCCCAGTAGAAATCTCAAAAGTGAGGGTCAAGTCAACAGTTTTTAACCTGGACCACTCAGTATCAACCAAACAAAAGGACATGAAAGCAAACATAACAAAGATAAGTGTCTTTTTATTATTGCAGCTCATAGTACAAAGACACGAAGCAACTATAGACAAACATCAACAAAACTAGAAGCAACAGGATCAATAGCCTCTAGGTCTGGAGCTAGTCCCGCTCATGTCCATCTGCTTCTAAAGCTCCATGACCATAGGCCTCAGCTTCCTGAAGCTGAGCTCTCCCATGTCCTCATAGCCCCTACGGTCGGGGTTGGCCTCCTGGTGGTGGGGGTGGCAACACTCCGAAGCGTCGTCCACCTCCAGCTGCACGACCAGCTCCTCTTCCATGGACGCCTGCTCCTTGCGGTCTTCCCTGATCGAACCTCTGCCTCTGGCTGGGAGGTTCTTCATTTAACTACTGGTCATCTGCACGGCAGGTCGGACAATCATGTTCCATGTGACCAATTCCGCCGCAAGAGTAACACTGTCCACTCTCGGCACGTCTGGCTCTGACTCCACCCCAGTTTCCCCGCACAACTGAACCTGAGTCGTGCAATCGGCCACCGGTAGGTCTGGTCCTCTAGGACCTCTACGTCATCTGTCTAATGCCTACTGCAGAAGACTCTGCCGCAAGTCGGCTAGTGGTGGGTCCTGCTGCTGGAGACTGCTCAGCAAGGAAACTCTTCACTAAGAGGGATCTCTCCAACACCCCTGTCTCCGTCGGAATGCTGTGAGAAACAACAGAAGCTCTAATCTCTCGCTTGAGCCCCTGCTCGAAGGTTCGGGCCCTGAAGAACGGGTCCCGTACCATATATGTGGAGTAGCGCGAGAGGTCTGTGAACCTCACTGAATACTGTTCCACTGTCATGCTGCCCTGCCGTAGCTGAAGTAGCTCCTGTATATGCACCGCTCGAAGGGTGGCTGGTACAAACTCTGCCCGGAACAGGCTCTCGAAGACTTCCCAAAGAAGTGTCGCCTCGTCATGCATCTGGAGCATCAGGCTCCACCATCTGCCTGTTGCTTCCTAAAGAAGGCTACCAGCAAGGATCACCATGAAGTCTGTCGGCGTCCCCACTAGCCTGAAGACTCTCACCACGGCCTCCAGCCAATCCTCAGCCGCCTGTGGGTCCGTCTCTCCCCGGATCCTGGGTGGCCTCTGGCGCTGGAAATCATGCAGTGCGCTCAAGCGACGTGCACCATCTGCTACTGGAGCTGGTGGAATCGGTGGCCCAACGGGTAGTAGTACCGCTGGTGCCTCCGCCGGTGCCTCAACTAGAATAGAGCCATGTACTGAGGCCACGTCACTCGGCGGGCTGTCAGTACGAACAACTCTCGGGGCTCTAGATGGTCGTCCGTGGGGAGGCATCCTGAAAGAAACAAACATTACACAGTCAAAAGACTTATACCTGGTGAGCTGACCTGGTTTGAGCTGATATTTAAATAAAACTTCTAGAAATACACACACAATCATTGTTTTCGTGCACAAAGTCGGAAATCAGTTGTCAGGGTCCTGGTGTATGGATACGTCGGACGCCCGCACCAACACTGGACTCCCTGAACTGAAAACCACACTCGGTAATCTTAACACTATTTCTTCACAGAAAGAAAATATCAGAGTTATAAGTTCTGCGGTAGAACCGACGCCTCTGATACCAATTTGTCATGACCTGTCCTCGGGGCTCGTGTTGTGACTACCCCAAGCCCTCCTTCCATAGGCCAGGGGATGGCTACTAGCACCAAAGGTGTAAATCCCGATAACTGGGAAGGCATTACCTTTATAAAAGTAAACAAAACACTACAGAGTATAAGCGGAAGTAAAACACTAAATACAAAGAGAAGTGCTGATAGGTAAAAGGGCCAGAATACAAACCCAAATGAAAGTACAACTACAACTGAACCAAGTACAACAGAAAAAGACAACAGCTGGAAGAAAGGAATCAGCTCCTGGGTCATCCTCCTCGTATCCTACCTGAAGGGTAGGTACAGATGGCGTAGCTCCTGGATCATCCACCACGGATCCTACCTGAAGGGTAGGTACAGATGGCGCAGCTCCTGGATCGTCCACCACGGATCCTACCTGAAGGGGAGGTACAGATAGCCTCCTCAATGCTCTCGCCCATCAACCTCCTCCGTGTGTCATCTCGTCGTATAGTCCACCTCCGGGTACTGACTCGTCGTGCAGTCCACCTCTGGGTACTGTCCAGTCCTTGAACACTCAGCCTCCGTCAGCACTGCCCGTCGTCTGCAACCAACACAACGAGATGCGGGCATAGCCCGTGCAGGGGTGAGTATAATGATACTCAGTAGGGACCCCGATACCCTCAAGGTCTCACTAAAACCAACATGGATATCCACAAAGAAGATATCAAAAGATAACCTCTACTTAGGTATATGCCCAAACATATATCTAAGTTATCAAGTAACCCATCTCAATCATGAGGAATCACAAAGATCATGAAATCAACGGATAACCACTACCCAGGTATATGCCCATACATATACCTAATTTATTAAGTGAACCATCTCAATCAAGAGGTAAACACAAAGGTCAAAAGTCTCAGCTCAAACCATGATTTTCATTATCGAAAATGTAACTGCTGAAGAGCCCCGTCTCTGGAGTGTACAGTGGTCATGTCACAACTCTGCGGTACTTCTCACTAACCTAAAACTGCTAAGGTACTCCTCCTGTCGAGTACTGCGGGTCTGCGGCCTACTACCAGGTGCTCCGTCCGCTGTGGGTATGTCGCCAAATACCGGGCTCTTCCCCTAATAGCCTTCAGAGGTACTCCTCCTATCGAGTACCGCGGGTCTACGACCAACTACCGGGTGCTCCTTCCACCGTCGGTCTGTCGCCAAATATCGGGCGCTCCATCCACTGGGCTAGTCGACTCACTCCAAGTCGAGTCGGTCAAGCAGTCGTCAGGTCTCAGTAGGCTACACGGTCTCCGTACTCCGTGAGCTCATCTTCGGGAGGGTCCGCTCCCCGAGGTACAGGTCGATACTCCAAGTATCACAAAGTCCCACGAAGATGTATCTCAAAGGACCGCCTCGTCATAGGGGTCACAACGCAACAGTCGGCGCGTCAATCGGACGCCCGTTCTGTTGCGTTACTAGCCTTTTCGTCCCCGGGGCCCGGTTGGTTTCGTGAGCGAACCAACCCAGTCGTATCTCAACTGTACCCCAAATTTTCATAGGGTATACTGAAATGGACTGTTTCTCAACGTGATCACCAACGCCGCTGACGGTTCTTCAAACGGACGTCTGGTCTGAAAGATATCAGCTTCTCCGTTCCAGGGGCCCGGTTGGATTTCGGGTACAATCCAACCCGACCACTAACCAACAGAAACCAAAGCTCGGGCGAAGTATGCCAAAAGTTCCATCTCATCAAGAGGAAAACAACGAGATAGACGGCGCGTCAATCGGATGCATGGTCTGTGAGTTATTGGCTTTTTCGTTCCAGGGGCCCGTTTGGTTTCGTGAACGAACCAACCCGACCGCACTCCGACGGAATCCAAACCTCAAGCACAGTAAGCCAAAAGATCCTTCTCGCTAAGAGGAATCCAACAAAGTTGACATCACGTCAATCGGACGTCCTGAGCTCAAGTAACGAGCGTTTCTGCTCCGAGGGCCCAGTTGGTTTCGTATCCGAACCAACTCGGACGAACCCAAAGTATTCCAAAACATTGAGTGCGATATACCAAAACGATCGTTTCATTCCAAGGATCTCTACGCCACTGACGGTGCGTCGATCGGAGGTCTGTAGCCCATGATATGGGCAAAAAACCAAAGAGGGTCTGAAAACAGGGGGTCTGGGCCCGGACCGACCCGGCCCGACCGCCCCCCCCCCCCCCTGGGTCGACCCGACCCGGGTCCGACCTAGCTGGGGCCGGCCCGGCCTGGCCGGCTCGGTCCGGCTCGGCCAGAGCGGCCGAGCGGAAGCCGCAGGCGGGGGTGTGCACGGCCCGCCCTCGCCGTTGATTGAGGCCTGTGGCGGATCCGCCGCCGGCAATCTTCCGGCGGCGCGCTCGGGTGCCACCGCCTCCTGGCGGCCGGACGGCTCCAGCCGCCACCCCCGGTCACCGGCGGCGCCGCACCGGCGACCTGCGCCTCCGGGTGTTTCCCCGGGCCACCGGAGTTACTCCGGTGGTCCGTTTTCAAAACCGTCTGAGCCGGTGTTCATCTCGGGTCTCGAATATTACTGTGCAAGCTTCAAAAATACATTGCGGCCCCGTTTGTCGTCTCCCGTCATTCTGCACGTCAATTAACAAAACGTACCATCTTTTTTGGTTTTCCGGTGCGACGCGATGGCGCCGCGCCCCATCGCCCCGGCCCGACTCCAGCCGCGGTTCTTTTGCGGTTCTTTGGCAAGGTGCGATGGCACCGCGGAATTGGTTCAAAAATTTGAATGTGCGGCGGGACGACGTCGCGCATTTCTTGCCGCTCAAACCCACGTGGTGCGACGGCACTGCGTTACTTTCATTCGATCCGCATTAACAAGGAAAACAATAAGGGAGGGGGCGGCCGTGTTTGTGCGGTCCAGCCTCCTCCCGTTAACTGATATCATGCGGTCCAAAAAGACGCGGATAAAAGACGGAAGAGAAAACACGTATAGAAAATACGTAAACCCCCTACCTCGTGCGAGCTTGAACGGAGGTTCATCGAACGAGGATTCATCGCGGAAAGAGACGTCGCGGAAGAACCATCGCGGTAAAAGGCGTCGTGTAGTCGGTCTCCGAGGACTCGGCATTCTTCGACGGAGTTCGATGCGTTCTTCGCGTTCTTCGTGTTCTTCGACGAAGAAGATGAAGAACTCTAGCTTTCCTTAGCATTTCTCCCCAAACCTTTCAAGCAACAAAGGTTCCAACCCCAAAATAAAATAAGCTTACCTCTTATTTTATTAACATAACAAATATTTTAATTTCAGGAGTTTAAAATTCAAATAACCACACTTAACTCACTTAATTAATAACATAAGTTATTAAACTTAAGTTGTCAAATATTAAATGTGAGTTGAGGGGGATTAAATAAGGTGAAGAGTTATGGAAGGTTAGGGAAGGTGAAGGGGTAGGGTTCGTGTGGGACCCACCACCTTCATAACCTCCCTTGGGAAGTTGGGTAGTAACCCAACTTCCACCCAAAGCCTAATCCACTTAGTTAAAATACAAATTGTAGAATAATTATAAAATAAACTTCCACAATTTTTATCATCAACTCTCGTGAAAACGCAACTCTGGAACAGTTGTTCCTAAGCAATTACCGGTGTTTTGGTTCCATCGGTGCCCTCAGAATTCGATTCCGAGCACCGATTCAAAAGATAGGAATTCTTGCTCGTTCGTTCACTGAACGTACCCGAGCTAAATTTCAGAAAATGATTCCGGGCACACCGGGCCTCGGAATCAGGCACCGTCAGAAACTGCGTTCTTGTAAAATTCCAAAGAAAATTAAGAAAAAAATTTCCTTGAAATTTCCGTGTCTTTACAGGAGATTCATTTAGAGATTAGTGGATTTTCAAAATTAATTTAAAAGAGAATAATAGAGGGTGGAAAATTCTAATGAGCTTGGGATTTAATGAAATTTTGTGTAAAGTTTTGTATTTATAGTAAAATGAGGATAATATTTTATTACTTTCTATATATAGGGCTTGGAATTATAGGTTATGAAAAATGGAAAACCATTGGATTACCCATGATTTTAGTAAATGGTTTTGGGGATTTAAGGAAAAAGATTTACTTTTATTTATGAGAGAACTAAAACAAATTTTTTAATATTACTCTGGGCATATAAATGTAATTTTTCCAGGATATATTGTTTTTAAAAACCTTAATTCCCATTTTAGACTTTAGAAAGTCATTTATAGGTTTTAAAAATAATTTTAGTTTATTAAAATAAATTATTTTAATAAAATAATCTTTTTTTATTCACTTATAATAATTATTACATATTTATTACATATTTATGATTTAAAAAAATATATCAAGAACACAAAATAGTATTTTTAACTATTCACTAAAAAATAAAGTATTTCATAAAATTATCTAAATTTCACCCTAACCTAATTTCAACATGTTAATTTAAAATATAATTTTTATTTTATCAAAATAAATTACTCATTATGAGAAATAATTATTTTCAATAAAAAATACATATTTGATATAAAATATTATTTTTATAGAGAAACACATTATTTATTCACTTTGTAAAATTCTTAATTTTATCATATCATGCATATTAATTCATAGAGTATATAGATATATAATAACATATTTAAAATATAATTATTATACTTTTGAATTTACTTTTAAACTAGTATTTTACTATTCTATTTGGTATTTTTACTATTTCAATAGTCATATAATAGTCACATATCAATGGTCGTGCAACAGTTAGATCCCAGTGGTCTCATTGCCTTTTACACCCAATATATTATTCATTATTATCACATTTCACAATTCAATACTTAACATAAAAAGGTTATACACTTCCCTTGATAATGTATATCGTATTCATAATGCTTCTGTTTTTTTTATTGTCTTTATGGTAGGAGTTCTCCTCATAGGATAATTCAAACCTATGGGGTTTAAATTAGTGTTTTAATTGTTCTTTTTCATTTATCTTCTTGTATTATTCCTTACTATTATAGTGAAAATTATTTCAGGATGTGTAATGTTCCTATGAAATGTAATAGTCATTATATGTGCTTCAATTATAAAACATAATTAAATAGTCATTGTGATATATGATTTATTTTACTAATAGATTGAATTTTTAGTCTATATCATACACACTATTTCCTTAATACAATATCGTTACCATAAAATTTTTGACATGAACTTTACTATAGATGCCTTTACGTGGTATCATTTTGACATTAATAGTCATCTTCAGGATGAAAAGTAGATTTTTAGGTGAAGAAAGTGTAAATGGGATCTCCATGTGTTGAATGATTTCTTACACTAAGGGATTGATATTCTTCAAAAACATTTCATATTCTGGTGATTTGTTTTTGATAACCTCTCATTAGGAGTAGGCCATGTCTTTCAATCGTTATTGGAAAAAAGGGTATTGAAACCATAAAACCCATTTCTAAGGGTTTTCTAGGAACTTTTTGGCCTTTTAAAACACTTTCTTTGGGATAACTGTATATCCTAGTATGTCGTTCATTTCATAGGTTTTGATTTAACTATTGGTAGAGACAAAATGATCACCCAGATCAAAATTTATGACCATTAAAAGTTAGGATTTTATCATGGAAGAAGTCCAATCTTGCACTTAACTCTACAAACTCATCCTTGAGAACCCTTCTTAGGCACTCAGCCTTATTCTTCCTACTCTATCACTCATCTTTATACACCCTACTCAAGAACTCAACTCTATAGTCTCATATCCACACACCTGGACTTTTGCACCCTATTTTCACACCCTTCCACCATGTTCCTTTCCTTCCTAGTTGAAATTACATCAACACTCTTGTGTCACAGTCCTAGTCCCCCTTCATTAACCACTAAAACTCACTATGTAATGGCAGATGGTTATAGATTTTTATCCCTCCATAGTCCCCCTTGGTCTATAAATAGACCCTAATTTCACCATTTTGAAGAATATTTCAAAAAAGGAGGCGACCTCTAAAGCACTGAACACCCAGGACATCCCTCCATCAAGTGAAAGTCCAATCCTAAGGAAAAAAATAACTCATGTTCCATGAACCCTATATATTTTATAGGAACTACTGTAGGGAAACATATTCCTTAACTACTTTGGGATACTATAATAGAGCATCATATTCCCTAATAATCTATAAGAATAAATACTAGGGTGTCATTCACCCTAACTGTCTCAAAGTTACCCAACTAGGAAGAAACATCTACCTAATCTCATATTATGGAACCAAATCTTCCTTCACTCGTATTAGGGTGAGCCTGTTCCAAAATACACCACTACGAAGATACTTCTCCCAACCCATTATATTATGGAATCACTTATCCCTACCATACACTAATAAAATAATTATCTCTAGTTTCATAACTAAATGTACCCTCTACCATGTCCCTATACTTATTCACCCGCTGACCCTAGTCCAATACATGGTCACCAATTCACTCAGGTTCTTATACCTAGGTTCCATCATTTCTCAAGTCCTCATATCTGGGCACCACTTCACCCAAGTCCCATATAAGGGAATCCCTTGTACATATGTAACAAACTGGGATGCCACTTTTCCTAGGCATCTATACTAGGGAATCCACTACACCCAAGTCCAATGGAAAGGTTTTTTATTCACCCAAATATCTTACTTTGGTGTTATTTATTGATAGATTCATACTATGTGTAAGCCCTAAATTCTTCAGTATTTCCTCTTTATGTAGTTACTAATAGACTGAACAATAGACATCCACATATGGTCCTCCTACTTGGTTTAATCCCCAACCTTTCAAGTCTATCCTTCTTACTAGGTTACCAATAGATAAGAAGTGGACATCTATATATGTGACTCCTACTATATATAACCCCTAACCTTTCTAGCCACGTTTCCTCGTCTATTTTCCAACAAAAAGGTTGTAGAAATCCATATATGGGACTCATACTAGATTTAAGCCCCATGATTTCTAGTATTTTCTCTTTATCCAGTTACCAATAAATAGGAGGTGGAAATTCATACATGGGTCTCCTGCTAGGTGTAATCCCTAACCCTTCCAATCTATTTTCCTTGCCTAGATATCAACAGATAGAGGGTAAAAATCCATATATGGGCATCTTCCTAAGTGTAATACCCAACATCTCCAACCTCCCTTATATATATAGTTACCAATAAATAGGTTTTATACATCCCTATATGGGATACCCAACCAAATATTCTTTTTTTGTTACCAACTGAAAGGTGAAATATGAGTTCTTTTACTCATAGATAGAATTTTTTGGTTGTAAAATATACATTATAGCCATAATCCACTATCATTAACATAAAATGTGTCTCATGAACTTAACTACAAATTCCATTATGGGTTCATCATTTAGACAATGCATGTCAGTTGTGGGATGAAAAGTACCATTCTATACGAAGGAAGTGTAAATGGGATCTCCATGTGCCAAAAGATATCTTACTTAAGGGGATAGATATTCTTCAAAAATATATATTATTCTAGTGATGTGGTTATGATAACCTCACACCTTAAGTAGGCCACGTATTTCACTCATTACTGGGAAAATGGGGTATTTAAATCATAAGACCCATTTCTAAGGGTTTTTAGGAAATATTTGGCCTTTAAAACACTTTCTTTGGGATAACCCAGTATCCAATGGTGTAGTTCATCTCAGAAGTTTTTATTTAACTACTTGTGGATCCAAAACGATCACCCATATCAAAATTTATAACCATTAAAAGTTGGGATTTTGTCATGGAAGAAGTCCAATCTTGTTATTAACTCTGCACACTCATCCTTGAGCACCCTTCTTAGGCACTCAACCTCATGCTCCCCACTCTTCCACTCATCCTTATACACCATACTCAAGAACTCAAATCTATAGTCTCATATCCACATGCCTATCCTTGTACACCCTATTCTACACACCATTCCACTATGTTCCCTTACTTCCTAGTGCACAATACATTAGAACTCTTATGTCACAAGCCTAGTCCACCTCCATGAACTACTCAACCTCACTTGGGAAATAGATATGGTTATAGATTATCATCATTACCTGGTCCCCCTTGGTCTATAAATAGACCCCATGCCACCGTTTTGAAGAAAATTATAGAAAAGGAGGTGACATCTGAAACACCTCACACACAAGCCTTCCCTCCATCACGTGACTTTTAAGTCCAATCCTAAGGAAGAAAATAACTCAGGTTCCATGAACCTTATCTATCCTAGAGGCTATATACTTGGGAACCATATTCCTAAACTACCTGGGGATACTATACTAGAGTTCTATATTCCCTAATAATCTATAAGATTAAACAGTAGGTTGTCATTTAACCTAACCATCTTAAAGGTACCCCACTAGGGAGAAACTTCTCCCTAATAACATATTAGGGAACCAATTCATCTATCCCTCATATTAGGGTGAGCCTTTTCCAAATTAACCCACTAGGTAGATACTTATACCAACCAATTATATCAGGGAAACACTTATCTCGACCCTACACTAAGGAAATAATTCCCTCTAGTTACATAACTAAGTGTACCATCACCTAGGTCTCTATACTTAGGCACCCACTCACAATAGTCCAATACATTGGCACAAATTCACTCAGGTTCTTATACCTAGGTTCCATCATTTCATAATTTATCATATTTGGGCACCACTTCACCTAGGTCCCATATAGGGGAACCCCTTGTACATATGAAACAAACATGGTTTCCACTTTTCATATGAATTTATAGTAGGTAATCCACTTCACCCAAGTCCCATAGAAAGGTTTTTTATTCTCACAAGTATATTACTTGGGTGTTATTTCTTGATTGATTCCCATTATGTGTAAGCCCCATCCTCTCCAAAATTTTCTCCTTATCTAGTTAAAAATATACTAGAGGATAGTCATCCATATATGGTCTTCTTACTTTGTGTAATCCCCAACCATTCCAGTCTATACTCCTTATCGGGTTAATAATAGATATAAAATATACATCGATATATATTCCCTCTAATATGTATAAGACACAACCTTTCTAGCCTCATTTCCTCATCTAGTTTCCAACAAATAGGGGGTATAAATCCATATATTGTCCTACTAGTAGGTGTAAGCCCCATGATTTCTATAATTTCCTCTTTATACAATAACCAACAAACAAGAGGTGGAAATCCATATATGGGCCTCCTACTAGTTGTAATACCCAGCCTTTACAATGTCTTTTTTTACTAGTGACCAATATAAATGGGGTAGAAATCCATATATGGGACTCATACTAAGTGTAAGAACCAACCTTTCAAGTCTCCCTTGCATATCTAGTTACAAATAAATTGGGGGTATACATCCAGATATGGGACACCTAATAGGTGTAATACTCAACCATATATTCTCTCTTTTGGTTACCAACTGACATGATGACCCATAAAGGGTCTCTCCTGCATAATCCCCATGCCTACCATTTCTAGGAACCTTCCACCTAGAATTCATAGATAGATTAATTTAAACTATATAGAATAAAACCTTACCACGTGATGTTAAAATACATGGATAGGTCCTTATATTTGACTTTAAACTCTAAAAAATAAATTATGTGGGCTTTAATTCCTACTAATCATGATACATAGGATGCCTATTTGGGGTTCAATCCCAAAACCCCATAGGTTTTAGAATCATTACCTTAAGAGGTATTTCATTTTGACATAGTTTCATAACCATAAAAGGCACCACATTAGTCCTTTTCACCTGAAATTAATGCTAAAACATGTCTTGTTAAGTGTCACTAAACTATGTGGGTTATAACTACATTCATAGGGATATATAGGAATCCTCTTTTGGGGGATCAATCCTGAAACCACAACACTTGTCACCTCCATAGATGGTTATAAATTCTAGATTGCCCATATTTGTAACATTAAATGATATCATCACAAACCAATAAGATCAATATAATGAACCTATGGTATATACATATGTTCACCTCAATGCATGGTTTTTATCAATAGCTTATATAGTGGTAATTAAACCTATATTGGTATTTTGGAAGGATTCACATTCATATTTTTAATCTTTAAAAGAGTGACAAAGTAGGAAATAATTCCCCTCAAAAGGGTGAGGTGAGTCTAACCTCCCATCCTATCAACCAATGAGAATTCCAAGGAATCATTGGTATGTCCCAGTAACCATATACCTTTGGAAAGTAGGTCTATTACTTATATGAAACACTTTAAAGTCATAAATATATCAGAAATGTCCACCACAAACATTATATTCACACATGTAAAAACTTTGATCCACTAAATCTCATATGTGCACTCATCCTATAATTGTAATACATTATATCTAGGATATTATCACATGTCATAGTATGTCTAGAATAGAGTGATAGGGAAGTATTTATTCATTCATATCCTTAATAAACTAGATGTTGGGAAAACACTTGAAACCCAAGGGCAAATATGGACATCGGTCGAATTATCTGACTTGGGTGGTTGGTCATAATAAATAACATAACATAATGATTATATAATAACAAACAATCATTAATAAAGAAATTATCCAACCTAAGACTAAAACTATAATCAATTTAAAACATGATAACTCGTCTACTAATACTAATAACTAGGAAGCTAATATTATTCTATGTACATAACAATCATCTCAGTTAACCCCCAAAAATTCTTATAAATCCTTTAATAATTATTAGATAACATAATGTTACCAAAACTAAGTTGAAATTCACATTATTAATCTAATTCCAAATGTTTTCCCTTTAATCATTATAATCCTAGTTACTATAATCGGATTTTTTACTTCTTAAGTTAATATCATTACCTTTAAACCCAACATTCTCCCAAATCATGATTAAAACATCCCGCATATTATCTTTCCTTAACACCCATACTAAATCATTTATGTTATATTTCCTACTATAATATTACTATATATTTTTAGTAAATCGTCCTAAACCATTCACAATAATTAGTGCATTAATTAATTAGCATTTTATAATTCTCCTCACTAATACAAAACTGCACCCACTTAAAGGAAATAAAATTCCCCAAATGAAATAAGTAGTTTTAGTAGCTTAAATTAGAAAATAGTAGCAGTGCTATAGATATTCAGTTTCTATAGAACACTTCCGACTTAAACCAACTTCTATGACATCATCCCCAAAAAATATCCACACCTTCTATATAACCTCACCATAAACCACATAAAGTTTTCATCACAATAAAATTATGAATAGATAAACCCTCATTATACTAAACAATCGTAGTAGGTTTAAATTTAAATCAGAATAAGAGTTCTAATATTTAAAAATATGTGGAAAAATATAGTATAAACTTAAGTTAATAAACAATAAAAATTTCTATAGCAATTGCATATAATATTAAAGAAAAAAATATCTGACATATTTAATCACTGGTGTTAATTCTACCATACATCATGATATGTTAACATATTAATTAATTAAATTCATTATTTTTACTTTTTAACAAGTAATTAAACCCAATATAGTAGCAACTAATAGCATAAATAAACTTCAAATAAATATATTCAAGAAATGTTTTGTCATATTAAGTATTTATAAAAGGGAATGAAAACTTATATGAGTGCCTTGTTCAATTATCCTTATATTATTATCTTTAAGTTGTTTAAAAAGAATTATGTGTGATAAAAAAGTAAATAAATAATTAAAACCATAGTATCAAGCTATCACACTACCTATAAAATATCATTATCCAATAATATGAATAAAATTATAGTCACATGTGAAACAAAACTCCCATATGATTCTATTTATTTCACAATATTATATTATTTAGTTAAGTCTAAACTTTTTACCCTTTGAAATCCAAAGCATCATAATCCCATATTTATATAAATAAAATAAGAGAAGTTCTGAATCCCTTACCTCAATGTAAAGTTTCAATGATCTCTAAATAAGGAAAAATGATGGATTATGAACTTCAATAAAAAACCTCATCATGAACCCATGAACCATATGGATTTCATCCATCATGAAACCTCAATCAATTATTTATAAATAATCAACCAAAATAAGAAGAATATATACTTCAATGTCTTGGAGAGAGGAAGTGAGAGAATGATGAAAATAATAAAAGGTGGAGAAAGGTTATCTTGAATCAAAGGTAGTTGATGAACAAGTAAAAGTCCCAAGGATAAATAAATTAGGCATAAGTTCATCTAAAATGATCCAATATTTTTCAAGGGTTCGATAGAAAAAGTGTAAAATTGAATGAATTTGAGAGGCACCCCATATTTATAGTGAAACTTGGAAGATATTATGTTACAACATGGAAAGGATTTTTCACCTTGTAACTAGACCATATCCCAATATCACAACATGATCTTCCCATGAAGCACTCCCATTCCCTAATGTTTAATGAACATTTGTTTTATGTGAATAATGAGGTTCACGGTGTGGATAAGGGTGTCACTCCACAATGTTCAAACCCTGGTAAATCATGGAAATAATATACATCCTTATACATCAACCCATTTAATCAGTTTGGCTCATAAACCATGAAACAATGACTCCAATATAGATATAACCAAGAAACTCATCCATTGAGACTATACAACATGGTTCTTGTAATCTTTGTTCATGAGAATCATAAGGTATGAGGCAAGTTATATCACTAATTATGATTTACCTATATATAAGGGTCTTTCTATGACATGTGATTGATATGTATGAGTTACTCTATAATATAGTAGATATGTAAGGATTACTCTCTAACAAGGGTTATACATAAGGGTTACTTACATAATTTTTAATCTAAACATTTCCAAAAATTCCAGACTACATAAATACCCTCTTTCAACCAACTCTTCCTGAAGAAACACACATGTCCACACTATGACCATCACCCCTTACGATGAAACACAAACAATAGAAACATAGTTAATAAAGCCTCTCTTAAATAGAGAATATCCTAACTCTCTTTAAATAACCCTCATTCCATGACACAACTCTCCATTCCAAAATACTATCCTCACATCACAATCAAATCCTCACTACATGAAATATCAAAAAACAATCCAAACTCTTTACCTAACCCTCCGGATTACAACTAAACATCCCCTAACTCCCACGGAACGCAAAAAATGAACATTTAATGTCTCAAAAAACATATATGTACTTATATTAGATACCTATGAAATTATTCTCATCTTAAAAAATAAAAACCAACACTGGGAAGGAAGAATAAAGGTTTTATAAACAAGAACCCTATGATATACCTCTCAAATATGGATATCACTATAACACAAACAAAAATAACTTATCATAAAGGAGGGAACAAAATGAAAATTTGGCATTGACATCGAATAAAAAATTATAAGGTAATATATATCATTATGATAAAAATAAAACATTAAAAACTAAAGATATTTATCACACATTTATGACTCACATTCCCAATTATAATCTTCTAAGACACCATGTACCCATAGGAATTAAACTAAGGAAATAGTATGCCTACGTGATACCTTATCCTAATGGACCTGAATCTCAATAAGTAATTACTTAAACATTCAATCATCCTCAAAATAAAACTCTCCCTAGTATATGACATGGGATTCATCATGAAGATACTAGAGAGTCTAAGATATATGGA
Source organism: Viscum album (assembly GCA_963277665.1). Taxonomy (NCBI): domain Eukaryota; kingdom Viridiplantae; phylum Streptophyta; class Magnoliopsida; order Santalales; family Viscaceae; genus Viscum; species Viscum album. The sequence continues at coordinate 1,753,867,956 of OY728159.1, read as the reverse complement.
AAACATCATGTATCCATCCCATCTATAGAGGAAGTTTCAATTGATATGAAACATCGCAAATATACTTCAACATATAGAAAGGACTAACAAAATTGGGGAGAAGACTTAGTCTCATGAATGAACCTTTACTACCCATGATTAGTATATCCCTTTAATAATACATGATCTCTAAGGTCAAACTCTAGATTCATCCTCCTATGACTAACGTAGGACTTCTAATGATCTCAGGATTCCTTCATCATCTCTCGAATCACTTGTAGCTTCTCTGTCAAGTTCTATACAAATTTTGGTCATAGAATCATTTATAATCAAACCTCATTCAAACATAATAGTGATAGGAATGGTCATACCTACATTTATCATACAATAACATACTAATGGTGGAGTGGTAACTATAATTATAATAAAAATAAACCAAGGGAAGGTGCTTTACACATGAACCCTCAAAATACAGATTGCTTTCCTGAAACATGTTTTCTAATGTCTAGATAGTTTCTTCCATCTACAGATGAAATTATGTTATAAGAAATAGTTGGGAGACAAAATTATGGTGGAGGAATTTCCATACCCAGGAGGTAAAATGAGGAACACTGTCAAAGATTTCCATTATCAGAATCCAATGGACTCTTTCAATCTATTCCAAATACTACTTTGAAAACACACCCAACATTATTGACTCCTTAATCACTAATAATTAATAAAAATTCATCAAATTATCCATGAACACCCATATAAAATCATATCCACTATGTTTTTGAGGTATACTAGTTAAAAAATCCTTTCAAATGTCCTTACAAATCCATTGAGGAACATATATAAGAGAAAAACCCCACTAGGAAGATGATGTTTGGAATTCACCCTCTGGAAGACCAAACACCATGATATGAACTCTAGGACTGCCATCTTTATCATTGGACAGCAAAACTAAATCCTCAAGGGACAATGCTTCTTAGTCACAATAGGATACATTGTCAAGGTTGGGCTATGGAACTCATGAAGAACCACCTCATGCATGGTTTAGGGAATGAAGAGACTCTCCCAAAACACACTTGATGTTAACCATACCATATGAGAATCCTCAAAAACCACAAAACCCCACAAAACATCCACCTTAAAATCCTCCAACTGATATTTTTACACCTATTTCACCAAATATTACTACACTATCATTTAGTCAACACAACCTCTCCCATATACTTATCCTATGTCAAGATGCATCAATAAAATCCCCTCTATCACTCTGTAAGTATACCAATATTCTTGAACAATATCACTATGTGTCTTCATGGTTAGTTATTCATAAAAAAATTCTATTTCCTCAATTTATATAAAATCTTAAATTCATAATCCTACAATAATTCCAACCACTCCCATTTTCACAATATCAAATCACACTGGGAGAAGATATATATTAAACTTTTATAATTCATAAAGACAAAAAACGGTCACTGATAATGTAGTGTCTTCAACACATCAAATAAAACATGACTGAAGAAATCTCAAGATCATGGGTAGTGTGGTTATGTTCATGGGATAATAACTGTCAAGACCCATAGGATGTTATTTTCCTCAATTTCATCATCACAAAACTCAATATAAGTAATTAATCATCATAGAAAATATTTAAAATAACTCCTTCCCCTAGAAAATAGGGACTATAGAAATCAAACAACATCTCATTTAGATACTCAAAATAAGACTAACATTGTTTAGTCCACACAAAATCCTGATCATTATTAGTCATGGCTATTATATGAGTCATAATCAGGTAAAAATCAAGAATAGTCCTCCTGTAATAACCTATAATACCATGGAAACTCTGAACCTATAAAACATTCTTAAGGTCTATACAAGAAACAATTTACATGACCTTTTAAGGACTTATATATACTCTCTACTAAGAGATTTCATTCCCTAATAAATACACATCATGTGCCAAAATCATATACTTAGATAGCTTCTCAAATAGATGATGACATAGAAGAACATCCAAAATGGCTCAAATATGATCTACAGTATCTTCCTTAGACTCGGAATACAGAAGGATTTTTTCAATGAGAACAACCAAAAACTAGTCAAGAAACTCATAGATCATAGAGTTCATAGATACCATGAACATTTTTTATGTTTTTGTGAAACCGAAATGAATTAACAAGAACTAATAGTTTCCATAATTTCACGTGAAGGAAGACATTATAATATCTTTATCTTTCACCCACATCGGATGATACCCTTATCACAATTTGATCTTTGATAACCAAATATATCCCTTCAAATAATCTAATAGATCATCAATCTATAAAAGGGGAGAGTGGTTCTTCACTATCACTAGATTCATGTGATGATAATTCCTACACAGTCATAGACTATCTTCTGCCTTCTTCATAAACAAGACTGGAGCCCCCCAAGGTTGTTCACTAGGCCAAATAAAATGCCTCTACAAAAAATATTCATTCTAAATTCATAGATTAATAAACCCATAAGGCTTAATCCTATATAGGTAAATTAAAAATTAAGATAAAACATGCTTAAAATATATCCCAAAATTGATTTTATTTCTAGTCGGTAGTTCTAAACCCTATTTAGTGAAAACATTTGGGTACTCTTCCATAATCATCAAAAACACCATCAGTTGAACCTCTTCATAACTCAACATCATCTCATCCATTATAGAAGATAGGGTTTAAGAATGTCACTGACCCATTTGATGGTCCCTCTCATCAGTGACCATAACATTCTCTCTATCAACATCAAATAATATAACTCTCATCCTGATGAAATCAATGATGGCCTACACTAAATACAACCAATCCATGTCAAGGAAGGAATCACATGTTTATATCTAAAAACATAGGAAATATTCTAAAGACCAATTCTTCAAAAACATCATCTTGAAATATTTGCATACATCATAAAATCTTACTCAACCTTCAACTAGTTTAGTCAACACCAATGGAATTCGAATCCTCCCCACCTCAAATCCGAGATTCTAGACCAATGCGTTTTTTAATGAAGGAGTGTGTAGCTCTTAATTTAAACAAATAATAAATCCATTTAGAAAATAGATAGATGGTACCATGCATGATGTCTTGATTTCCTCTCACTAGAAACTCTATCACATGTATCTAATCATGGCCTAATCCTCAACCTCTCAGGCCCTGATTCCGAAAACCTCCACAATCATGCTCTTCCATGTGTCCCTAAGGAAGGGTTGTTGGATTTCCTAATATTGGTCCAAAATATCTCAAAATCTCATATGTTTTTATTCTCATAAAATCAGAATTTTATTTACAAATAAATCCCACTTAAGTGATTTCAAGCTATTGCACATTTTCTCTAAGTAATATTACATGTTGATATGTTTTGGTTAAACTTGTGTTTTGAAAGACCAAAGAATTTTTATAAGGAAAATATCATATGGAGTGATAAATTCTCATGCAATGTGATAATTTATCATAAAAAATAATATTTTTTATACATCATAGAGTTCTATTTTCTATAATATGAAATCATTTTATGAGAATTTAGACATATTTGTACTGTATTTATATTTCCATTCTATGTAAATTATCCTTTAAAATACTTATATATGAGATTTATCATTCAAATCATAAAAATATCTTATGAGTTTTTCTTTTGTAGAAGAAAGTTATTGTATAAATTTTATTTTATTAGACAAAGATCAAAATTTCAGTACATGCTCATAAAGTCATAATATTGCTACTTGAAAAGGGAATTTATCACACAAAGTAAGGATTTATCTTATTAAAATCAAAACGTCATATAAGGATAAAATTTATCTTACATAACATTGTTTCTAGTTCGATTATCCAATGAATATAATATTATCTTATAAAAGTATAAATATCATGTGAATCATATTATCTTATGAAGTTGAAGTTTATCTCAATCTAAAAGTATTATTTGATGTCTAATTTTGTTCATTTTGAAAATTCTCATAGTGTTTTGAATATAGAAAATACCTATGAAGAAGATAATACCATCTGGTGATAATGTTATTCAAATAGAGTATTTTAAGAGTATTTATTCACTCTTTCTAGGTATTTATTACTATTGTAGAAACATGATAAAAGTCCATGAATAATTTCCATTTTGTTATAAATTTTGATGGATAGATAATGAAATATGAATTAAATAATATATATATTTTCAAAAATTCATATAGTTCCGATATATACAGTAGTTATAATCAATAAAAATATTGATGTTTATTATTTTGAAAATAGAAGGTCACGTGTAGGAATAGAAATTTAATTTTAGGATTATTATATATATTATTAACCATTTGAGTATATGTGAAGTTTCAAATTCAAAATTTTAGAGCAAATAGAAAAGAGAAAAACAAATATGAAGTGATAACACTCATGAAAAAAATAGTGTTATCTGAAGAATGAATATGATACTTTTCTTTCATGTATATATAATTAATTTGGTGTTCTCTATGAATAATAAACAATTTATGGTGATATTATTTGACTAACTTGTCATATACTATTGAGAAACCTTCTAGATATAATCATTGATGATCTTTTGTTTATGGAAGATTCTCCTATATTTTTTCAATTACATCTTAAAATTGTGAGTTGAATATGAATAAATTTTTTTAAAAAAATATATTTTGTAAAGAACATAATAGGTATTATAAAAACGGAGATCCCCTTAAAATATCTTTTCACTTTTGTGAAACAGGTTTTAGTTTCTTTCACTCAACTATTGAGGTCCCCATGAAAATGATATGAAAAGTGAAAATCATCAAGATCACAGAGAGAGCATTGTTTGAGTGTACTGGGGATTCTTATAAATTCATTATGTCATATTGTTCTCTTTACAATTTATATTTTCCAATATATTTTTAAAAATGAATTAAGATCATTTTGAGCAATGATTTTATTGGGGTAAAAATTTTAATAATTCAATTCACGCCCACTTAATTCATTTTGTAACACCATCAATTTAATGAATGGTATTAGTGGAAGAGATTCTTGAGTTCTCAAATCTAAAAGGCTTAACTCATGAATATCATTTCAAATGTATGTAATGGATAAAAATAGATAGGGGATGTATATAATCAGGGGTCTCTTTTTTAGTAAAGAAAACTATGGGTTTTGGAAGGCTTAGATGATTATATATTTCAAAAATATTAGTTTAGAGATTTATTTTAAATCCATCATACCTGAAAAAGATCCTGAAGGGGATCTAGGAAAATGGGGTTCTACTAAAAAAGGAAAATATGATCTGAAATCTAAATTTTTGAATAATATTATATGTGTAATTGGTTCAGATGAGCTCAATAGGGTGTCTCAATCTGCTACAAAATATGAAATGTGGAAAACTATATCAGTAGATTGTGGAGTTACTAATAATGTATGAAAACTCATGTAAAATACTATAAATATAAAGTTTGATACATTTATTTTTATTAATGGTGAGAGAATCACTTATATGAATATAAGGATAACTAAAGTCATTAATAATGTGGTTTATTTAGGAACATGTATTCATAAACATGATCAAGATCTAAAAGTTATCAATGTTATACCACCCAAATATTGTGGAATTTTAGCTACCATTTGGAAACATAATTCTATGAAATAACACAAAATAAAATATCTCATTATCACACTCATGATGTATTAATTATATATAGAAGCTATGGTAAGAGAGAATAAGATAAAAAATGAGATAATTCTACTTTAAAGTCATCTCCATCAAAAAAACGTAAATAAAAACAAAGAGACATCATTTTCATGCTCATATGATGAAGATACTTTAAGAAATTAAGAGTAAAGGGATGAGATTGCTCAATTTTCCAAGACTTTTAAAAATAATTATAATAACATAATAAGATTCCAAAAATACTTTAACAAGTACATAGAATTGGATAGAAATTCCAAATAAATAATATTTTCTGAGCGAAATAAGATTGAGCGTATCAAGTTTGATTACCCCAATATTAAGGATAAAAATAATTATGAAAGAAGATTAAAAAGATACCAAACTATAAAAAGGATAATAAATCTATTAAGGATGCATTGAATGCATCAAAGAACACTAGTAATGACTCCACTTCTAATTCTAAAGTTGAAGTATATAATTAGAAGAAAAATATGTGTTTCATGGCACAAAATAATGAGGTAGATTCTAAAAATTATTATTCTTATAAATATAAATTTCAGAATTTATCTTATGAAAAAATAAAAGAGTATTTTTATATATTATAAGAAAAATATGAGTCTTTAAAGAAAAATTAAAAGACTCTAAAGAAGTCATATGATATTGTTGTCTATGAAAAAGAAGTTTAAAAAACAGATTACAAAACTCAAAACTAAAATACTTGAGTTTGATTTTAGTTTATATATCTATGAAATAAAAATTAAATAATTAGAGGTTAAATTAAAAAATTTAAATGAATTCTTTGGTGTTTTTACTAAGGTCGTATATATAAAAAAAATTTGGTAATAACAAAGAAATTAAGGGAAAATATTTCATAGGTAGTAAGGGAGAAAAAACCAATATTTATAAAAATTATTTTATCCCTAGTTCTAATATTAAAAAATATGTATAATATCAGCTATTTTCAATAGTTCAAAAATAGTCATTTTATAAATTATTATTTCCTAATTAACTCACTCATATATAGAATAATTAAGTAATTTCTTTTTATAATGTTATCTGATTATAATACTAAAAATTATATAAAATGTAAGTAGATTTGGATTCCTAACTCTTTTATAGCAAATGCTACAGGAGCCAAGAAGATTTGGGTATCAAAACATATTTTTTATTATTTTTTAAGGAATAATCCACAGGAATAGAAATGTAAAATATTTTATGTATGGTGTATCTTCAAGAAAAATGAGTGGATATTTTTCCATTTTCCTCTCTCAATCAAAAACAGATGGAGGACACATCACATTTAGTGACAACGCCAAAGTAAATATTGATGGTATTTGATGTATTGGATATCCTCATTAAATTATCATAATCTAATTACCTTATATTAAAGTATTAATTCACAACCTGATAAGTATTTATCAACATTTTGATGATGGGTATTCAATTTATTTTTCTAATAATTTCTATTTTGTTTTTAAGAATAAGTTACTGAAATTTAGGGCCCCAATAACTAAAAATGTATATACACTTGGTCATTATTTTTTTTAAACTGAGTGTGAATTGTTTGAACAGTGAAATTGATGAATAATAGATTTGGAATATAGGGCATAGACATTATAATGTCTATTCTATAAAAAAATTTCTAAGAGAAATCTAACTTTAGGTTTTCCTTAACTAAAATTGGGTAAAAAAATTATGTGGTTCATAACAAATGGGAAAGCAAAAAAATCATATTTCAAGTAAATTATGGAATTTACCTCATCTATAACACTTGAACATTCATGTGGATCTTTTTATACCTTTTAAAACTGAATACTTGGGTAGTATGTTTTTTTTATGTTTCGGATGATGAATTTTAAATATTTTCATGGGTCTATTTCTTGAGACTTAAAAGTGATGTTTCCATTTATATTATTAATTTAAATATTATTATTCAAAATGAAAAAGGATCTAAAATTATGACTTTAAGAAGTGGTTATTAGGGAGAATTTCTATATCCATAATTTAATTCATTTTACTCTAACCATGGAATTAAATATACCTTATTTACTCCTGGAAAACCTCTACTAAATGGGGTTTCTAAAATAAGGAATAGGACCATGTGAGAAATTATTGTAATAATGTTTTGTAAACATAGCATACTGACTCATTTTTTGGATTAATTTTTTATCACATCTTCTTACATCATCTAAAGAGTTATAATAAGTTCTATCTGAAAGAAAACACCCCATGATTCATGGAATATTGAAAATAGAAGGTTGGATACTTTATTTTTTTTTATGAAAATTTTATATCTTGAACACTAAAGATAATCATGGTAAGTTTTATCCTAATGTTGATTTATTAATATTCATAGGTTATCTACAACTTCTAAATCCAATATATTTTTCAATAAAAGACAAGGATATTTGAGGAATCAACTCATGTAAAATTTAATAAAATTTATCCTTATAATCAAAAACAAAATCCATTTGATGACTTGATTGATTCAATTGATAAATTTAGACTTTATCCACTCTTTGATAAAAAAACAATGATGATTTAGTACTTGATTATGAACAATCTAGTCCTAAAATGGATGAAACTAATAAACCTAAAATTGTACTACCTAGATATTCTATAACCCTTAAAATCCATCATATAGAATCTATTATAAGAACATAGATGAAGGATTTAGGACTACAAAAATTGTAGTCAATCATATTGAGTTTTTATTAATTTTTTCCCAACTAGAACCTGAAACTATAGAATAAGCCTTAGGCAATAAGATTTGGTTGGTTTCTATGTAAGAAGAGTTAAACTAGTTCAAAAGAAATAAGGTATGTGAATTAGTTGGTAGACCTAGAGATTATCTTATTATTAGAACTGAGTGGGTGTTAAGAAATAATCATGATGGTCAAGGTGTAATCACTAGAAATAATTCTATATTAGTTTCTGAGTTTTTAATCATAATGAAGAATAAATTATGAGGAAAACATTTCTTCAATTACTATGTTAGAAGAAATTATAACTATTTTAGACTATATATTCTATGTGGATTTTAACTTATATCAGATGGATGTAAAATCATCTTTTCTAAATTGATTTTTAATAGAGGAAGTATATGTTGAACAAACTATTGGTTTTTAAGTTACTCATTTTCAAAATTTTATTTTTAAACATACCAAGGCTTTGTTTGGTCCTAAACATGCACCTAAAACTCGGTATAAAAGATTTAGTTCATTTATTTTATCAAATTGTTTTACCATGGGTTTTTAATACCTTGATTTTTTTAGGAAAAAATATTTTAAATATATCTTAATTATGAAAATATATGTTCCTGGTTTTAGTTTTGGTTCAACAAGTCAGAAAATTTTATTTAATTTTCAAAACTCATGCAAAAAATAATCTCACCTTAAAACATGAAAAATAATTTTATGATATTTAAAAGGAATAATTTCTTTATATTTACTTTTTCCATAAACTTTGGAATTTGATTTTACATTATATTCTGTTGCTTATTTCGGTGTTTATAGGCTAGATATAAAAATAACTTTTGGAACCTATCACATTTTAGGGAAGTCTCTAGTTTCTTGGTCAAATAAAAAAGAAATATCATGTTTCATTATCAACTACTAAATATTTTTACATTGTAACAATTATTTTTTATACTCGGGTGTTGTGTATGAAACACACATTAATAGAATTTATATTTAATTTCATTCACATCCTAATAAAATGTGATAACACTAGTGATGTCAGTGTTTTTATAAATATGATAAATCATTTTAGGACTAGACATATTGATTTCAGACATCACTTATAAAGTGATCACTCACAAAATAGTTATATTTCTCTGGAATTTATTTGTACTAAAAATCATTTATAAGACATATTAACTAAACCATTATCTACTTACCAATTTTAATTTATTAAAATTGAATTAAGATTATTTAATTTTAAGTAATTTTATTTCAATAATAATCTTAATTCTATGTTTGGATATGTACTTATTTAATATCATAAGATATGTGTTCAATTTCAAAATTTATTATCAAATTGAATTAATTATCTGATTAATAATAAATTTACATGTCATTTATCTTGTTTTTATTTTATCTTTTTATGTCACATATGTAAGGTAGATCTATATATTCTAAAAGTAGGTAATCAGTCATTCAAAACCAATAAACCTTTTCAAAAACTCTAAAATTCATCCTTTTAATCTCAAACCCTTCATACCCAATCAAACTATTCAAACCTCAAGCCATTTTCACTTCTAATAAAAATAGGAAAATCAAATATAGTTTCCTAGAGTGTTTCTAAATTCCCAAAGAATAATAAAGTTCTATGATATGTTTTAAGTGGAAATCCTTAGGTTTCGTCTGGTTGGATCCTACAAATTTTTTACCAAAGAAATTTCTAAACTTATAATAATGGGAGTTTATTTTTTCTGAAAGGATGACTAATTTATTTCATGATAATTAAGTTAATGAGTTTTATAAAAATTATGAATTCATCTTTCAATATAATAAAGATATAGTCATATCATAAGTTATTAGGAAGATATTCTTGATATAATCAGTTGAATTATATGAATCCCTTCAATATAATTATGAAGGATGTTTTGAGTTAATTTAATACTAGTTAATTTTGATTATATAATACATACTGAGATTATAAGATATATATTTGGTTTTCCAATTGTATATATGATGTATTTCAAGGATTTAGATGTTAGTCGGAAGATCATAGTAAAGGTTATTCAAACTGTAATAATTCAGCCAAATTGTGATTTTTTTTTGAAAATTATACAATTGTATATTCATATCCTCTATATGTTTTTAGCTGAGAAGAAAATAAATATTCCAAGGTAAATTTTTAGGTATATGTTCTTTACCTACTAGAAATCAAGGATTTTTTATACATATGAAATAATTTTAACCCTGTTATTTGAAAAATATAGAGTATAGATGAGTTTGGTTACAATAGCCACGTGTCATGGCCTAAATACTCTTAGTTTTGGTTTAGTTAAGAAAATTGGATTTTTATAGATCTAATACTTGAGAATTATACTCTCTATTAGTGTAAATAAAATAGAATACAACCCTTATAAGTTTTATGGGGAGACTATTATTGCATATTCCCCTACCGAATTTTAAAAACCTTCATTGGAATCTCTAGTTAATAAGCCTCTATTAGTGAGACACGTGTTGAAGATAATTTCATATGAATAAATTCATTTGGTGATTGTTACTAAAGTTAGGATTGAGGAACAATATATTTTTAATGTAAGTGTTTCTAAGGAATTTTCATCTAAATAAGAAAATGATTTTGTTGATACTCAGTCTTCTCATTAATAAATTGTTGTTAAAGTTATTTCACCTCCAAATGTTTTAAATGAAACTCATATTATTTAAAAGCTGAGTTATGTAGAAATCGAGCTAAGTATGTGCATGGTTATTCCTTTAGAAGATTCATTTCTATAGAAGTTAGTGAGTCAAGGACTATCTCCTTTCATAGTTATGTTTACTCGAACATTCATAGTTATGTTTCAGAGTCAATGAGCTATGTTGATGAACTTACATTTGATCATTCTCCTAGAGTTGTTAAGATTGAGAGTGGAGGAGTACTTAATATTTTATAATATGTTTTCATATAATAGGAATAAGAAGAATTTTATCAAGAACATTCTCATGTTATGAAAACTATAAGAATAAGACTACCAGAGGAACCTACTCCACTTTTGGTGTATATAAGAATATTTACATATCATATCAAATAATAACCTAAGAGCTCCGATTTAGTTTAAGATATAGAAAAAAATTATATATTATTCTTTATATGTCTCACTATATGAAATCTAAAGTTTATGATCTAATAACTCATATAACTGATCTGAAAGAAAATTTAGTTTTTAATTCAGACTTCAATGAGTTGAAATATTTGCTAAAAGATTAGTTAGAGATGATGAATAATCTTCCAGTTATTCAATCATACATCTCCTCTTCAATTTAGGAATAAGTTCAATCTATTAAGGAAGACATTGAATATTTGAATAAATTCATCATTTATAAAATCAAATTATTTAAGACAATCCCTTATATAAATTCCTCCCCATCCTATGATCTTTATCAGTGCTAGAAAAAAACATTGATAAAGGTCACCTTTGTCGGTGCTAAAAAAGAGTACTGATAAAGTGTATCCTTTATCAGTGCTTTTATGTAATACTGAAAAAGGTTACCCTTTATCAGTGCGTTATTTTTAGTAATGATAAAGGGTACCCTTTATCAGTGCTTTATTTTTATCAATAATAATTGGTAACTTTATTAGTTCTTTTTAGTGTTGATAAAAGTCTAGAATTGTAACATCCTAGCCCGAGTACCACTCACCGGTGCCCCGAACAAGACAACCACATGACCTCAGGTGCGCCTCCTCATACACGAGAGGCTACTCACTATCAGTGAAGGTCTGATACATAGATCATTAGAAGATTATACCCTCCTTTATTAGATTAATACACCAATGATAATAAATAAACTATAGAGAAAGAATATATAACCATAAGCAATAACAACATATCCAGACAATCAATGAAGGAAATGCAATATTGAACTAAAGTAGAAAACATGCCATACTAATGTACATTCCAATTTCCTAAAATGAAACTTTAATATAAATACACTGATGACTACTAAGTGGGTCCCAAACCATGTCGTGTTCCCTCAACCATGCTCCATCCTAACTCATCCATCTTACACCGGGCATTTTCCCTTAACCTGTTCTTCATCCATGAAATCTATTCAGGTATCAATCCAGATGTCTGAGTATAGTGTGATTTCAACATAGTAGGCCACCAGCAATTGTGTAAAAAATAATATTCAGTCAATAATAGTGTATGCAGTTGAATAAAGAATAAATAAAATAAATAAAGTAAACATATTACATTTATTCAATTACTCTTTATTTAACTACACAACCCCCAGGTTCCCGAGGAAACCCAAACCTCAATACCTACTTCAACCTATTTCAGAGTCTAAACCACTTCACATTATCAATTAACAATTCATTTAACAATTGGGATTTCATTATCAATTTCATTTTAGTTCATGATATATCTAATTAGAACCATAATTCAATTCCACTATATTAGTTGTAGATCATCAAGTCTAGCACCCCGTGAGAATTTCGAGCATTTTTTCCTATCTCACACATCATGGGTATTTAGAGCATCAATCCATATCCATTACAATTTTCTTGCAAACCTTGGATATAGAACACCATGTCTAAAACTCTGTGAGTATTTGGAGCATCAATCCATGTCCCACACCCTATTTTCTCAATCAATCACATGTATCGCATATATACCATTAATTTATTCAACAATTAATTAATCCTAACAACTCAATTAATTAATTTAATAATTAAATAATCATAACAACTCTATTAATTAATTAAACAATAAATTAGTCCTCACAAACCCTTCAATCAATACATCAATTAATTGTTCATAATAATTCCATTAATTAATTTACCAATTAATTAATATCATTAATTCCATTAAATTTTCTACCAATTAATTCAACAATTAATTATCCTGGTTTAATAATTAGAAAAATATCAATATCTGATTGCACAATTAATTATCCTGAAATAGAAATTTCACAATTCAATAATTCTCAAAAATTAATTCAACAAATGATTTATAAAATTAAATAATCTCAATATGACATAATTAATTCAATAATTAACTATTCCTAAAATAACACAATTTCAATATTTCAATAATCAATTCAATAGTTAATTATTAAATCCTCTATTTTGAAATCTTCACAATTCTCATAAATTTATTCAAAAATTAATTTATACAATTCATGTTCGCTTAATTAATTAATTTACCAAATTAATTAATTCAATTAGAAAATCTAATTGCTAAAAAACTCTATAAATACTTAAATTTCATACATATAATTAAAATCATGACTATGGGATTTCAATAATATAAAACCTACCTTGAAAGCTGAGGAATTAGCGACCAAAACTCTCCATATTTGGTAGCAATCAGCTTCAGGACTCCATTAAACAAGAACCAGATAATATGTTAGTAATGGGTCAAGAAAAAGATGAATCACCTAAAGGAATACCTTAAAAATCTAGGTTTAGATATCCAAGATATGATCTGAGATCACTTTCAGATCTAATTAGACTCCTAGAAATCAACAAAATAATACATGTAGTGAAGAGGGAGGTGTGTGGAGGGTCTTTGATCAAAGACAGTGGTGCATGGAGGAGTTTCAGTCCAAGGAGGAGGTGTATGGGGCATCTTTGGAAAATAATAGATGGTTCCAAATATTTATAGTGGATAAGAGAGGTTACTGGAGCTTTACGTGATGTTGGATACATCATTTTAATGTATTGGATTTAAAAATTACACAATCTGAATTTCATTTAACGACATGTAAAAGCTCGTAAATTATTTCCCATTTTCCAAAAGAAATCCCATCATGCACTTTCAAAAAAAAACTTGTGGTATAATCTGGTTTCATGACATGTTGACACATGGGGAAAACTACTTTCATGACATATCTAAATGTTGTGAAAAATAATTTCATGACATATCGACATGTGGGGGAAAAATTATATGGGGTGTAAATTTTTTAGGCTCTGAATTAATTCAATCCATGAGTTAAATTTACATGGTTTGGAATAAATAATTCACTTATTCCTATTTAACCCCTACAATAATTTACCCAATCAAATCCTAGGATCATCAAACCTTGTTTAAAAGAAATACAACCCATCTTGACCAAAAATTTAAAACAAGTTGTACCTAAAAAATGATGGGATCTTATAATATCCCCACCTTATAACATCTCGTCCTTGAACATCACTCCCAAGAATCTCTAAGATTCTGAGTCAAAAATATCAGGCCACTAAGCCCTCATATCTGCTTCCCTCTCCCATGTTTCCTCCGGCACATGCCTATGTTTCCACAATATTCAAACTATCATCATAGCCTTTCCCCACAACACATTCTCACTATGATCCAACACATGTATCTGATGATCCTCAAAGGACACATCTATATCAAGCTCAAAATAATCTACCTTGATCACATGAGAAGGGTCGGGTTGATACCGCCAATGTTCTGATATATGGAAAGCATCAATCACAGTAATGTATTTTTGTGGAAGATCCAATCTGTTTGACACTGGCCTGATTCTCTCCATGATTTCAAACAGTCTAACAAACATGGGGGCCAGCTTGAACAGTCTCTATATCCTGTAGTGACCCAACCTAGGAGACACTAAAAGGAATGCACTATTACCCTCTATAAACTCTTAGGGTCCTCAACATCGATTATAATAGGACTTAGGTCTACTCTATGTCATGGTCATATGTTTCTCAATCAGCTGAACTAATTCTGATCTCTCCTGAATGAGTATTGGTCCCAATAATTCTGACTCACCTACCTCCATCAAGCATAGAGGTGATCTGCATGGCCTACCATAAATTACATCATATGGTTCCATCTGAATATTTTTCTGATAACTGATGTTATAGGAAAACTCTGCCAAAGCTAGGTGCTTCTCCCAAGAATCACTTAAGTCAAGAACTCATGCTCACATTATATCCTCAAGCACCTATGTAGTACTCTCTGGATTCTCATCTCTCTATGGGTGAAAATTCATACTCAATTAAACATGTATACCAAGATCCTTATGTAATACATTTTATAATTGATAAGTAAAGTGTGAATTGTGATTTGAAACTATAGTCTCAGGAACTCTTTGCAGGTGGAATATCTCCGGAACATATAGTTCTCCCAACTATTCTACTGAGAAATTCTCCTGTATAAGAAAGAAATGTGCTACTTTTATCCGCCTTTCCACAAAAACCTGATTATTGATGTAGATGATCTCATCCTCATCTATACTTCAGTATGAAAGTGAATCCCCGCCTTCAAGGCTTTCCCTCAAGTCCAAAAACTTAGGATTTTCATACTTAGTGTCTCTAATCCAGCTAAAAAGTATAGAATCCACAAGAACTGATAATAGAATCATCTTCTCCTAACTCTCCTTAACCACAACATGCATCTCATCCAGTAAGGTCATCATCTTCCACTCATCACTAGACTCATGACCTTTCTGAGTATAATGTTTCCTTCCCAAAGTGTCTACAACATTGTTTCCTTTCTCGAGCATATAAGCTAGCTCAAAACTAAACGACTACATATACTCTACCCATATGTGATTTTTAAGATTAAAATCTCTCTACGAAAATATATCTTCAAGCTCTTGTGGCTTCTATACATATTAATCTTTCTCCCAATAGGTAATTCTGCTAACACTTTAAATCATAAACCAAATATTTCAACTTGGGGTTGTGCGTAGGATAGTCGTGTTCATGTGGCCTCAAATAATGAGACCCATATTCCACAACTCAATATCCCTACATCAGCACAGTTCCAAGTATGATCCCAAAAGTGTCATAATACATTGTATACTCCTCACCGAGCTTAAGTAGGATCAAGATTTGTGTTGATTTTAAACACCTCTTCATCTCCTTAAATGAATTCTCATATTTTTCTGACCAATCAAACTTTATCCCCTTCGTTTTCAAGGCCAAAAATGGTTCTTCTAAATGGTTAAATTCATGTATGAATCTCTAATAATATCCAGCTAACCCCAGAAAGCTACGAATATCAAAAAAATTATTAGGCTGCTCCCAAGATACAATTGCCTAAACATTATATGGTTCCACAGAAACACCTTCCTCTAAGATGATGTGACCCTTGAAGTATACATGATTGATCAAAAAATGACACTTATATATCTTGTTGTATAGCCTATTCTCTCTCAGTATACTCAGGACAATTTCAATATGTTGGGCATGATTTCAATGAGTCTTGGATTACACCAATATTTCATCAACAAACACTATAACAACTTGATCTAGGTACGGATGAAATATCTTGCTCATCAAATAAATAAACACATATAGTACATTCTTCAAACCAAAAGTCATAAAAACTAACTCATATAGTCCATACCTACTTTTGAAAGCAGTCCTTAGTATATTAGAAGTCCTAACTCTCAACTAATGATACCCTGATCTGAAGTCGGTCTTGGAAAAGACACAAGATCCCCTCATCTAGTCAAATAGATAGTTGATACATGGAATAGGATACCTATTCTTCACTATCATCTAGTTCAATTTTTGGTATTTGACACACAAGCATGGAGTCTTATCTACCTTCTTTGCAAACAATACAGGTGAACCCCAAAGTGACATACTCAGATGGATATACCCCTTATCCTTCAACTCCTCTAGCCGGGTCTTGAGCTCTTGTAGCTCTATTGATACCATACAATATAGTGGAATATAAATCAGCTCATCTATAGGAATTATCTCAATAGTAAACTCCATGTCTCTCTTAGGTGGAATCCCTAGGAAATATTCAGAATACACATCTTGAAACCTAACCACTATGAGTGGAAAGACCTCATGTTTCATATCCCCATCATCCAATAATAGACTTTCAACCTGGGTTGCGAGCACTTCTAGTTGCTAAGTAATTGTCCCTTCTCAGCTTTCTTGGATATCCTAATCTCCACATTGAATGTAATGGTCACCCTTAGGAGACATAAAAGTCACTCTCTTGTGGTAACAATCAATGTAATCTTGGTATGTGACTAACAATTACATACCTATAATTATGTCAAATATAGACATGACAAGGATATAAATTTCCCATAGAAAATGATACTCTCTGATATCGAGAGAACACCCCTTACACATTCAGATGTATTTAGAACATACTCCCTACTGTGTATCTATCGTCATTATCCTGCTCACAAAATCCACTACTAAGCTCAAACCACTAACGATTTTTTTTATATAAAGTAATGAGAGGAACTAGTATCAAATAAATCACTATATAATGTATAATATACAATAATAGTACCTCTCTCTATTGATGGTCTAGCCCCACTGTCCACTTGTGTGGGCTGCATCACATGAAACTGTCATGCCCCTCTTCCCTATTATGTAGTATCACTCCCTTGAGCTACACAACTTTGATAATATGGGAACTACTTCCTAGAATTACCATGGCCACTGCCTCTACCACCTCATCTAGTACAATTCCAGCTGCCAGACTGATATGGTGTCGAATATCTCCTCCATGCACTCTTGTTCTATTTATCTCTTTTGTCACTAACCATCTTCCATGGGTTCCTAAAGAGACTTTGTAGATGTCCCATATTTCTGCAATATTATCACTCCACTAGTGGTTGGGGACAATTTTTACAAAAGTGTCTCAGCCTACCGCACTAGTGGAATATCAATCGAGTAATATTTTGAGTAATTGATCCCCCTAACTGGCCACTTAGCTTCCCACTGCTCTGGCTAGAGTTATCATAACAATCCTTCCTGCACTCATAAGTTATACCTTTATGTCATCTAGAAGAAACCACATGTACACCAATGGAAGCCACCTTTAGGTTTCCCTTTTATATGAGAGCCTGATTTTCCAATTCTAAAAACATCTTCAGTCTGAAGATGTTCACCTATGAATTAATATCACACTTAATACCATCCTGAAACCTCTTTGTTGTTAAAGCCTCACATTCTTCCAACATTAGAGAAAAGAACATAAAATCTGTAAAGTGTCCAGCATATTCCATCATGGTCAAATTCTCTTGAGTCAACCTCATGAACTAAGCTTCTCTCTCTTATCTCATTGTGTCTGGGTATAAGTTTTCTAGGAACTTCATTTGAATGTCCTACTATTCCATAGTTTCCAGCTATCCATCCCAAGTCTGGATGTCCCACTATTTTTATTCCTAACCACATAACATAGAGGCATTAAATTTGACTCTCTTATCAGTAAGAGTCTCTATATGTTCAAGTATATTCTGGATATACTAAATCCCAAACTCATATCTCTTAGGTCCAACTTCTCTAGTAAAAGTTGTAGGGTGATGCAACTAGATCTGCCTCATCATATTAGACATTCTCTTTACAACCCACCCTAGGTCTCTTTCCTTTAATTTCATGAAGCAGGCGAAGTTCTCTCGAAACTGCTACCCAAATTCTTCAACTGGCACTATCGGTGACCCAAGTCCCACTACTGGTGGAGCATCTCCATCCATATCCTCATGTCATCTTCTCAATGGTAATCATCATGGAGGCATATCTCTACAATGTTAAACAAAATTCTTAGGAATTATAACACATTTCATTCACAATTACATAAGAGGAAAATCACAACAAGCTAAAAAAATCTTTTCCCCAAACTACACCATCCTTTCAAAACTGAGGGGATATCACCACCCTTAACCATTTTACACCTAAGTCCTGGTTAAAAAGGGTAAACACATTCTCATTATTCATATTTCATTATAAACATAATTTTTCAAAATTTTTCATCATATTACCATTTTCAATTTTTTAAGAAAGGAAAAATAGTTCAATTTCAAAAACATACCCAATAACTATTTCTTCATGCATGCCTAAAATGATGTATGTTATAATAATATTATGTTTCTAGAATTATGAATGCAACTCAAATCTTATCCCTCACAGGGCCATGAGTCCATTTTCAAAAAAAATCATAAATAATAATCTTTCCACACATTAAGTGTGTCACTCATGGTGAAATAATATTCAACTATAACAATAAACAACAATAAAAACAATCCCACCATGGGTACTTAGGTTTTATCTTGTACATGGGTTTGAAAATACCATGCACGATCTCATTATCAAGTCCCAACTCTTCCTAGTCTCCTTTATACATTTCCCAAATAGTAATACAAAAGAAGAAAAGGAAATAAAATAGCTATGAAACAACTTTGTAACATGTCGTCCTAGGTACCACTCACGGGTGCCCCGAACTAGACCGCCACATGACCTTTGGCATGTGTACTAGGAGTGAGGGTATGATAAGTCAATCATTGGAAGACTATACACTCTTTAATTATAGTAATACACTATATAAAATAAAAAAATTAATAGCAGAAGCATATATAACCATAAAAAATACCAATATCTCAAGATAATAAATACAGGAAATATAATATCCAACTAATGGAAAACACATGACATGCTAATGTAACTGCCAAGTGTCTAAAATGAAACTAAAAAATAAATACATCAATGAATCCCAAGTAAGTCTTGATCAACATCTGGTTCCCTTAACCATGCTCTATCCTGACTCAACCATCTAACACTGGGCCTTTTCCCTTAACCTATCCAGCATCTATGAAATCTATTTAGGTACCAATTAGATAGCCTAAGTAGGGTGTGCGTACAACTCATTAGGCCACCACAAATAGTGTCTAAGATAATATCCAGTCAATAACAGTGTATACACCTATATAAGGAATAAATAAAATCAATAAAGGAAATATATTACATTTATTAAGTTACTCTTTATTAAACTACATAACCCTTGGGTTCTTGAGGAAATCCAAACCTCAATACCTGCTTCGTCCCATTCCAAAGTTTGAACCACTTCACATTATCAATTAAAAATTCATTTAACAAATTGAATTTAATTATCCATTTCATTTCAATTCATTATATAGATAATTAGAACCATAGTCTAATGCCACTATTTTAGGCATATATTGTCAATTCTACCACCTCGTGATTATTTGGAGAATCATTTTCTACCTCAAACAACACGGGTATTTGGAGCATCAGTCCATGTCCTATATAATTTTAAGTCATGCCTTGTGTCTAGAATGCCATGTCTAAGACCTCGTGGGTCTTTGGAGTGTCAGTCCATGTCCCACACCATGTTTTCTCAATCAATCACATGTATCATATATATGACATTAATTAATTAAATAATTAATTAATCCTATCAACACCATTAATTATTTCAATAATTAATTAATTAAAATAACTCCATTAATTAATTCAAAAATTAATTAATCATGAAAAATCCTTCAATTAATTAATCAATTAATTGGTCTCAACAATTCCATTAATTAATTTACCACTTAATTAATCCCATTACTTCCGTTCAATATTCTACCAATTAATTCAACAATTAATTATCCATGTTTAATAAATAAAAAATATCAATAATTGATTCTATAATTAATTATCCGAAAATGCGAATTTCCCAATTTAAAATTTGCATAAATTAATTCAACAATTAATTTATACAATTAAATAATATCAATATGCCAAAATTAATTTAATAATTAATTATTCCTCAAATCCCAAAATTTCTATATTTTAATAATCAATTCAACAAATAATTTTTAAATCTCTAATTTCAAAATCTCAAAAATTATCATAAGTTATTTCAAAAATTAATTTATACAATTTGCATTCAATTAATTAATTAATTAAAAAATTCTAGAAATATTAAAATACCATTAACATAATTAAAATTATGACTATAAGATTTGAATAATAGACCACCCGACATTAAAGTAGAGGAAGCGGAGAAAAAACCCAACGTCTGCATTAGCAATCAGCTTTAGGAATCCTTTCAACAAGAACCGGATAATATGTTTGCAACATATCAAAAAGAAAATGAATCACTAGAAGGAATGCCTTAAAAATCTAGGATTAGATATCCAATATCTGACGTGAGATCACTTATGGATCGAGAGGACTTCGAAAAATCAACAGAAGAAGACTTGAAACAACGAGGGAGGTGTGTGGATAATCTTCAGTCAAAGACTGCGGTGTGTGGAGGAGTTTCAGTCCAAGTTGGAGGTGTGTGGGGCCTCTACGGCAATGAAGAGAGGGTTCCAATCTGTATTGGAGAAGAGAGGTGTTTGGAGGGTTATGTGACACTAGAGATGTCATTTTAATGTGATGGTAATAAAAATTACACGACGTTAATTTCATTTCACATCATATAAAAAGTCGTAAGTTATTTCCCATTTTCCCAAAGAAATCCCATCACACCCTTTAAAAAAATACACACGGTGTAATCGGGTTTTGTGACATGTAGACACATGGTGAAAACCACTTTCATGACATGTCGACACATGGGGAAAACTAATTTTTTAACATCTCAACAAGTGGTGAAAAACATTTACAAGGGGTGTAAATTTTGGAGGTAGTGAATTAATTCAAGTCATTAATTAAATTTTCATGGTATGCAACAAAAAATTCACTTATTCCTATTTCACCCCTGCAACACTTTACCTAACCGGAACATAGGCTCGGAAAACCAGGTTTAAAAGAAATACAACCCATCATGACCAAAAATTTAAAAATTTGAACCTAGAAAAAATGGGATCTTATAAGAATAAAATGAAATAACTAAACAAATAAAAAATATTAAAAAAAGAATATTAACAATTTTATTAATTAAACAATTACTGATAAAAAATAATAAATTGAATATACACATATATATTATAAAAATTAATAAATAGTATATATTAAATTTGTATATATGAAAAATGAATAAAATGAAATAAACCAATAAAAAATTAAAAAGAATAAATTTAAAAAAATATTAAACATTTTAATAATTAAATAATTGTAGATAAAAATGAATAAATTTAATATACATATATATATTATAAATATTAATAAATATTATATATTAAATATAGATATATAAAATTAATAAATTTTAATAATTGAACAAAAAAATTAAAAATGAATAAATTGTAATAATTAAACCATAAATTAATAAATTAATAAATTAAAAAATGATTTAAAAATTTATTAATAAAATAATTATTAATAAAAATTAATATACATAATATATATATATATCTTAATTATAAATATTAACAAATAATATATATTAAATATCAATATATATAAAATGAATAAAATTTAATAATTAAATACATATTAATGTCTTATTCATTTTTAATGTTGTTTGATTTTTCAATTTAATAGATATCATATATTTATTACATTTTTTTTCATATATATACTTACTTAATGTATTTTTAAACACAACGCACACACAAAAATATTTATGTAATTAATGACATCTTATATAGAAATACATACACCTAATATTTAGGTAATTTATTCAGTTTTTAGAATATTTTATACTTTCATTATAATATAATACATTTTACATAACATTTTTTTAATAGGAAAATGTTATATATTTACTTTTAATATTATTATTGTTAGGTTATAGTTATTTATTTTTTTAATATTTTTTATTTTTTATTTTTTATTTTATTTTCGAATTTAATCATCTTCTATTATTTATTTATATATATTAATTTACAATGTTTTAGTATTATTAAAATATATTCAAATTTAATTCAATATATATATATACATATTTTTTAGTAATTTATATTTATTTTATAAAACTTGTCCATTTTTTTAATATTTTTGAAGAGTACTCAGGTTTAATTATTCAATTTCACTCATTTTTAAAATGAATGTATTAAAGATTATATATTCATTAACAATGTTAAAAATATATTTATAAATATATATATTTATAAATGTTGGTTTTCTATATTTATAAATTTATATATTTATAATTATTATAAATAAGTAAATATTATTTTTTTAAAATGAATTTATTTAATTATAAATAATTATATATATATTTCAATAATTATAAAATTAAAATAAATTTATTTATATAATGAATATAATATATTTATATTTATATTTATATTTATAAGATATATATATAAGTTAAGGTCGAAGCCTGGGTTTATTCGGGAAAAGGGGCTATATAAAAAAAGAAAAGCATGCAACACACAGTGCAGGGACATACTCAGCGAGACTCGAACTTGTGACCTCGCTGAGAACTATAGGGGAAGCTACCACTGAGATGTACCTTGGGGCTGTATATATAATTATAAAAATATATAAATACATAAATACAATTTTTTAACAAATTATTATTCATATATTTATAAATAAATAATTACATATTTAAATAATTATGAAATTATAATTAAAAATTTTAAATAATGAATATATTTATATTTATATATATTTATTATATATATATATATAATCATATAAATATATTTATCATTATAAAATTGTAATCAATATATTTAAATAATCAATATATTTACTATAATTATATTTATATATATTTATTAAATATATATATATATATATATATTATAAATATATATAATCTTATAAATATATTTATAATTGTAAATAAAAAATTATAAATATATTTATAAATATATAATTACTATATTTATAAAATTATATATTTATAATTTTAAATAAAAAAAATACAATTTTTTTAAAAATAGTGTTAAAGTAATTATAAATAAATATTTATATATTTAAAATAATTATAAAATTATAATAAAAAATATATAATTATATAAACAAATTAAAAATATTTTTATTTGCAATTATAATTATAAATCATTTGGAAGCAATAAAGCTTTAGCATTGATAAAGGTTCATTTTGTCAACATTTTTTTAGTGTTGATAAAGATCAACCTTTATCAGTGCTTGTCAATTTAGCACGGATAAAAAGGTTCTTTATGAGTTATTTTTTAAAAGTGCTGATAAAAGTATCCCTGGTATATTTAAAAGAACCCTAATCGCGGCTCATTCAGTCATGATTCTCAAGCTCTCATGGAACTCCCCTCCTGTCGGTGCTACTCCTCTACGTTCTCTCAAATGAATCTAGGATAGAATCCAATGTATGTTATTTTCTTCATTTTCTCTCTCATTGTTTGATTTTTTGGGTTCTATGGTTTGTATTGTTTATGTTGTTCTTAACCATGAAGAACCCTAAATCTTATCTGTCTCTGTCTCTCTCTCTCTCACTTACCTATGCATACACAATGCCACATATACTCTGTAAACTCATTCCATCTTCATACTAGACCACTGCGAACTACATCTTTGTCCGCTATTACAACTGATGTTGATTTTCTTGATGTTTCTATTATATTATTTTTTCATTAACTTTTAGATAGTTTGGATTATCTTTGTTTGAACCTTGTTTCCACATTATTACATGCACATGAAGATGAAAAAAATTAAGATAATAAAAAGAATTATGAATATATGTATCTATTGGGCAAATCATCTTCATAAAATTTCATAGAATGATAGGTGTGTATTTTTTATTAATTAATATTGGATGATTAGTGTTGTATATATGATCTAGTAGAATGAATAAATGAAATTTGATCATATGTCAAAAATGATAAAATTTTATGGTGGTTCCAATATATTTTCTTTCATTTTATTATTATTTTTGTTCATAAACTGTTTGAATATAATTCTTAGTATAATTTCACATGCTAAATATATTATAGAATAATGAGATGATGGCATACCGTATGCAAGAATTATTTAAGGTGTTAAGTTAAACTTGTGTAATATATTAAAAAATTTAGTACCGCTTAGCACTATTATATTATATTTATGATTGCGGTAATTTTTACTATAAATTAATTGATAAATTCAAACTGGTTAAATGGAAAAGTGTTTTCTAGGATTAAATTAGGGTGGGTGGTATGTTGTGATAGAAATTGAAATCTATTTTCGATTGAGGTTATACAATATTTTCAATGTGAGTAACAGTGATGTGTTGTTATATATTGTTACTTAATTATGATTATGTATTAAGGATTCATAATCATTGTTAATTCTATAAAGGAAAACATGTATCACAAATAAGGTTGTGTAAATAAGGATTCATCTTGGTATGATATATATAAAATACAATACAATTCCAACATTAGTCCACATTTTCATTCATCATGCAACACTACCACAATACAGGCTTTTATCTGCGCTAAAAAGGCTTTTATTAGTGCTAAAAAAGCACTGTTAATTGAAGTGCTGATAAAAGGGGGTCCCTTTTATTAGTGCTAAGAAAAGCGCTGATAAAGACCCCTTTTACCATCACTTTTTTAAAATGGATGATAAAAGTTAAAAAAAACATAAAAAAATCTCTAAATTATTTAGGGACTTCAACTATGCTTGAACCATGCCTTCAACAGTGCACCACCCAGCCGCCCCACCCCTGAGGCTGCACGCCCAAGCCACCACCCCACCCACTCTTTAACAGTGCTAGCTCTTATTCTACCTGCATGTGTGCCCTGCATCCCCATGGATTCGAACTCGGGACCTCTTTCCAGCTCACCTAAGCCTTTACCACTCCATCATATTGCTTTGCTCTTCATTTATTAATATATCTATATATTAATATATATATATATATTTAGTAATATTAATATATATATATATATATATATTAATATATTTATATATATATATAGATAGATAAATAGTTATATTTATATATTTATTCGTATATTAATATATATTTATATCTATTTATATTTTTTTATCCGTATATTTATTTGTATATTAATATATATTTATAAGATCAGTTTTAAATAAATTTCTAAAATATGATTTTTTGTGTGTGTTTATAAATAAATAAATACATATATACAACACACACACATATATTATATGTGTATTTTTAAGTATAATTATACATATTTATATATATTTACAAATATTATATATAAATATGTATATACATATGTTTAGAATGTATAGATAATATATATCAGTTTGTATATACAGACACACACAAATATATATACACACACACAAACAACATATAGGTATATAAATATTAATATAATTGTATTTTAAATAAAATGGATATTATATTTTTATTTAGTTAAGCCTTATATATTGAGAAATATACTTTATATGTAAATATGTTTAGTTATTTATTTTTAAAATTAATTTTTTATTGTTGAATATATAAAAAAATATGTATATATTGTTATATAATTGATTATAAATAATATTACATTGTGAAAAATAATATAATTTCAAAGCAATATTATCAATATAAATAGAACCCCTCTGAATAAATTCATTCCCCAGTGAAAAACGTCAAAAACACCTCGTAAAACAGGGCTGAAATTACATCAAATGTTTAAAAAATTGGGTATCTAGACTAAAAACTCAGTTTTGGAGGCCTTTTGTGCCTTTTTGGCCACGAAAAATAGGACATAAGGTTTCCTTTTATTGTCCATCTCAAAGAGATCATCACATAATTTGATTTGATATGCCATAAATCTCAAATGGACACCCAGATCAATAATTATTGTCATTGGAAGTTTGAGTTACGTTTTGAACTTATTTTAGATATTTTATTAATTTTTTAATTTTGGGTGTCTTCAAATTGTTATGAAATTATTATTAGTCAATTATCATTAGAAAATTATTAATTAATAATTTTTTAAGATATTTTATAATCTATTCTCACTACATATCTTATATATTAAGTGAAAATATTTATTTATACATATCTCAAAAATATTTAAAAAATATATATTATATTTATATCAATATAAATATACTTATATATTAATATATTAGTATATTATTTTTTATGAAATATAATTTTTTTTTTGAAATATATACATTATCAGCGCTCGGAAGAAAAAGCACTGATAAAGCCCCCATCCCACCTATCAGTGCTACTAAAAAAAGTGCTAATAAAGGGGGCCCCTTTAACAGCACTAAAAAAGTGCTGATAAAGTGGGTTCCTTTATCAGTGCTAAAAAAATGCAGCTAAAGGTGCAGTTTTAACATCTCTTTTTTTGCACTGTTAAAAGTTCCCTTTATCAATACTTTTTTTGGATTTGATAAAGACACCCCCTTTATTAGTGCTTTTTTATCGTTGTTAAAGGGTGGCGCTGCAGAAACCCGGTTTTGTGGTCGTGCAAGAAAATTATTAGTGTCTTGAATAGAGATTTAATAATTCAATACTCTATTACAACTAACCTTCAATAACATTATTTAATCCTTCTTCGGATTCTTGATTGCCTTCCATATCTTGATGATGGATTGGACTCCCTCTTTCAAATTAACCTTCCTCCCATCACTATAGTTCCAAAGTTACCTATTGATATACCTCCTCCTTGTATTATATTCATTAATCTCCATCAAAGTCAATATTATGGATTTGAATACCACATATCCCAACCCATTTGTTAAATCTTTTATCCTTTCATCCTCCTCATTTACACTTCCTGAGAACACCAAAAATGACACCTAAAAATTAATCAAGACATAATAAATAATATTTTTTGGTTTCTTAATATGAATATTCTTATACAACACACTCGGTTACTTATGACAACACTTCACCAAAAATTACATTTAATTTTGATGTAGTCACATTGGATCCTATTAGAACTCTATTGTTAAGCATACTTGGATGAGAATACTACTACGATGGGTGGCATCTTGAAAATACTTGTATTACACATTTTTTGTGAAAAAAACATGCCAGACACACCTTTTGATTCCCTTCCCCTTCAACCTTGATAAATTTCAAAGGATTCTGATCTAAATCATGAAGGTATTCCGCCAACAATGAGAGGATCTCTCTAGCCCTGCTTTTGGATTCATGTTCCGGATACTTTCTCTTAGAAGATTGGAGAAATGGCTAGTTTTCAATCTCTGGTATCTTCCTCACACCAATACCACCACAAGTTTTTATCTCCTCTAAGCCCTGTATAGCATAAATCCATCACAAGTGACCTTAATTATATTTTTCAATAATAAATATAAAAAAACATATTAATAAACACTTATCATAGGTGTTATAAGCATGTATCAATAAGTGATGCCAAATGGAGCCTAACTTCTTTAAGAAGTTTTGAATATATGATGTCAAATGGAGCCAAAGGAACTTCAAAAAAAGTAAAAAACTTAGTAGATATAAGGGTAATATAAAATAGAAAAAGGTAAAAGGTAAATACAATTACATTTATAAATACTTAAGTAATGAATATATATTTAAATTACATGTTTGAATGGTTTTAATGGGATTTGATTTCGGTCAATAGAGGTTTTGTAAGAAACAATTCAACATGTTTCATTTTGATAATTTGTTAAGGAATTATTCACTGTGATTGTAATCTTTATATAAAAATAAATATGATGAAAATGTATTCTAATTATCTAAATATATAAAGTTTATATGGTATTTTTTTCTTTCAAGTTTCAATTTTTTGAATTTCTTTGATAAAATTTTACCCTTGTATATTTTTTTCAAAGGGAAAACGAGAGGCTTCTCCACATAATAATTCAACTAGAAACACATCTTAACAGACATAGGGAATTGGAATTGGAAATTGAGGGGTTAAATGGGACATTAAAATTAATAAAGCACATGGAAGATTAAGGTGACATATAAGTTATATAAAATATAGACGGAATCCTAGAGCTGTTGATAAGAAAAAGAAGTTTTAATGGCCTAAAATCATTGTACAAGAATTTATATATTTAACAATTATTCAATTATATGTAAATATAGTGGATGATTGATAGACCGAGTTTAATAAAGTGTATTTACAAATCCTTCAATAAGGACTATATATTTAATGTTTGGTTCAATTATTCTAGGTCATAAAGGGCTTCCTTATTTTATCTCAATGTATCTATGATTCCCTGTATATTTTTTTATAACTTCCATGTAACCTACATCTTCCATGTGCTTCATGACTTTTAAGGTCTCGTTTAACCCCCCCAATTTCCAACTCCAATGCCTATTTTCTATCAAGTTGTCTTTCTAGTTGAATTGTTCTATATAGAATCATCTTTATTTCCCTCTAGAAATAATATACAATGGTAAAATTAAAGGACCCCAAAACACCCTAAGAGGAGAGGGATGAATCTGGGTGTTAAATTTTCCATTTAGACTGAAGGATCTTGTTCCCATGTTGGTAGGAACCAGTTAAACGTGTCTGATGAGAAAGTGAAAAAAACAAACAATAACATATAAAGAAAAGAAATAAGAATTTTACTTGGTCACCACAAAGGGATACATACAAGGATCATATGATACATGTTTTCAGTCGTACCAAATTCCACTAATCTTCACTAGTTGTGGAGTAAAAATTTTAGCATAGTCACTCTGTTCTAGGCACACTATCTTTACAGGTTTTTAGGGATAGAACATTATATACCCCATATCACTTCCATTGACTCCCCCTTACTCACTATTTTGGAAAGAATATGAACTCATTTTATCAACTTGAAGGTCTCTTCAATGGGTTGGCATTAAATCATGCATCCTCAACTGTAGATAGATGCTCTATTGAAGTCCCACTTTTACCCATAGATGAAGTTCACTTTTCCTCATACTGATAGTTCAGGAACTGACCTTTTTCTTTTGCGTACTTTACTACACCATGTACTACATGTGCACCGCATACCAAATTAGTATCCTACCTTTTTTAACCACCTCTATGATCCATTTTCACGTTCTACCTTCATAATCTACCTTCCATGAACATCCCCAACTCCACGTACTGCCTCCACTCCACAAACCGTCTCCACTCCATGGCTTATCTCTGCTTACTCTCCATATACTGCAAGAAATACGCGGACTGAGTTCTTCCTCCAGATACTATATCTCTTATGTGGACATGTATTCCTAAAAACTGGCCTCTTTCCACCATGTACTATCTTCTGTGAACTATTCAAGACTTCACTGAATTCCTTTTTGATTTTTAATTAAAGTCTTTGTGGTGTTTTCTTCCCATGAACTAATTCTAGATTTCTTTGAATTACTCTCAAATTTTTAATATCAGAGTTATTCCCTAATGAAGTGATTAGTTATCCTTATATTGGAAAATAAATCTTCATAATATGATAATCTGAGATTTACCAAAACATTATTGCAACACTACCTTCACCATATACCGCACATCACCTGTGAACCATTTTCCTTATAAGGTCTATATACCGCCATTCTCCCTGAGCGGAAGCACAAATCACCACCTCATTTCTGCAAATGACCCCCTTTATGATTTCTCAAAACTCTTCCTTTATTTAGTGAATGACACACCATCTAATGAACCTTCATTCTTTATCTGTGAATTGAGCCTTCCCACTAACCACAATTCTTCACCATGAACCTCCTTCACTCCATGAATTGTTCCTGATATGTGGTCCTCATATTGTTCATACTTTGTGGTTCGATATTTTCCATTCCACCTTCCAAAATTCATGATCTACAAACTATTCCTAGAACATGGTTTGTAAGGCCTGATTCTTTTTTCAAAACTCTTCCTTTTCCAAACAAAAAAAATCCCAATTTTGAGGCCCAAAAATTTTGGAAACATTTGGAAACTATGAAACCATTAATACTACTTTTAGCCTAAATCTTATGACCACATTTCTTGCAAACTCCTTGATCAACCCAAAGTGGATTGACAACAAACACAAACCATACAATATTTCTAGAAACGAACAACCATAGTCGCAACAAAAATTTTATCAATGAAATACAAAAAATGGACACTCGAAAAGAAAAAAAATCTATCTAACCTTTTGATCTTCAGTATATTTCAGTACATTTCCATCAACTTTATTTTGCTCTAAATTTTCAATTGTAGTGAACAATTTCCTAAAATATTTTGAAAAGGAAACACATTTCATTTTTCTTAAGAAATACCTATTTATAGAAATAAAATTCCACTAAAATAGTTCAAACATGTTTAAACTCTTTAATATGAAGGAAGTGATAGAAAAAAAACATTTCAGAGGAAGTGGAAAATAGTAAATTCTTATAATGGTGATGTGACATTTGTTTGTTTGTTTGTTCTTATTTGATTTTTTTTTCTGAAGTTTGGTTTAACTAATGTATTTTGGAACTAATTGTGTGGTTCTTTCATAAGGGAACCAATTATGTTAATACTTTCCTATATTTCAAATTTGCTACCTCAGAAAAAATTCTATGTTATACCTATTTCATGATTTCGATGCAATAAGTACATTTGATAGTTATCCTTGAGGGATATTCTTGGATGTTAGGGGTCTGAGGTCAAATATCACAGTACCTATGATAAAGTTATTTTAAGAGGGAGATAAATAATTTTTTCTCCTCCTATTATTTAAATTTTATCCTCTAGTGAAATTTTTTTAATGGTGTGGAAAAAACATGGTATAAACTTATGCAATGATTGTTTTAATTCACTAGTATGAAATGAAGCCAGTACATTTATTTATCATGGTTTCCTAGTTGGTACACAATGACTTGACTTACATGTGTATTTTTAGTGTCACTAATTAGATAATATAATCAAATATATTCATTGAATATTTTAGGGGCTCTGACGGTATTTACTTATTTATTTTTATAATCACACCCTATACATGAACCTTAATGGATATAGGGATCTTATATTTGAGATAAAAGGGAGGGAAAATTTCTAGTAACATATGTTAAAGTCAGTGAAGATCAGTGGGAATGATTCGATGTTCTCATGGTAGTGTTAGGGACCTTTTATAATTTTGTGTTGATATTTAAAATTTTAAATTAAGATGTGGTAATTTAAAAAATCTAAACAGACAACTATCATCCTCACCATCTTCATCTCCCGAATAGTAATTATTTTGTTTTTTTCTTATGACTCATCCCACATATCTTCTAGTTTCTTTAACTACTCTAATCATTAGTCACCCAAAATGATCACTAGTTCCTGTAATGGGATGACTTTTGGTCAGAGTAGTTCAAGAAAAATAGGTTGATGCCCACAAGAGATGGGGGTATCAAGGGATAAAATGCAATAATAACTATTTGAGAGATGAAACTGATGAGGATGTATGTTGTCTATAACATTCACCATTGGATGAATTTAGAGGATAACACCTACCATAGTGGGTAAATTATTTTCTTAAATTCAATTACCCATTTCCTTCAAAATGGATTCACAATAATCATTTGAAAAAAGATTATGAATATGGAGTTAAAGAGTTCATCAAGTTTGTAATGGAGCATGCATGTGAGCCTTCAAAAATCCTTTCTGTTTGTTTATGTTCTTGTTATTCAAGTGAAATTAAATGTTTGACTACTCATGGAGAAAATGTATTTTACACATGATGATATTACCAATCCTAAGGAAGAATAGACTATTGATGATGAAACTACTGCATTATTTAGGTATCAATGCCATGTTGATGAAAAAAACAATAGCACAACATCATAGTGTTGAATAAAATTATCAAGGAAAGAATTCATGGTATAAAATTTGAGGTTTGTTGGAATCAATTCGGCCAACCTATTGACCCCAAAAAAGTAAGTGTTCATAAGTTAACTTGGAGTCACAATGGGGATGAATTTTATTATTGATATTTATTTATGGTGCCATGTATAACCTATAATGAAGGAAATCCTTTGAAAATATATAATGGTAATGTTATGATATACTTTATCTATGTTACTAAAAAATTATATAATGAAACATTGATTCCTCTAATGGACCTAAGGTCTTCATTTTTTATTGATTTTGATAATCCACCTTTCAAGGGGTGAGGTGAAACCCTTACAAGGCCCATAGGTGTAAGTATTACATGGCCCATAGGCCATAGAGGAATTCATTTCCCGTAGGATTCAAACATTACATACAACCCAGACTAACTACTTAGAACTTCTCCTCCCCAGCATCTTCATCGTGAAATCAGCTCTCTACCTTCACATGGCTGTTCGGCTAGGCATTCCCATGCATGCATAGGATTGTCCTGATGGTAGGTGCCATACCCTCTCATTCTTGCAATCTGTTTAGCTTCTGATGTGGTGAAAGATCCTTGCTCATCCTCCTTGCTCATCCTCCTTGTAGAGTTCATTTATTTTAGAACATTTCTGTAATAAAATTTTATTAATGGCCACTAGAAATTCTCATAGAGGATTCCAGACTCTTCTTATAAAGTTAAATCTTAGGGATGTTGAGCAGAAAGTAAAGTTCCACCCACCATTTAATTATTCACACATTATAAAGATGGAAATATGGACTGATTTCATTAATCATCGTAATGAGAAATAATTTTAAGTGCATTGTAGTTGATAATATATTATTTGAAAACATTTATTTTATCCAAATTAATTCAAAACTATTTATTTATGAAACAAAAAAATAGTGCTAAAAATAAAGAATGTGTATCAAAACCAATGTACCCTTATCGCAAAGCAAGGATGAGTTACGCTTCATTAGAGAACAAATTGGTAGGTATTTTAAATTATAAATAAAATTATAATTATATGATATGAAACAAAATATGTTCATTTGTTTATATGAATATTGATTAATCATAATCTGAATCCAATACCATCCTATATCATGCGTTATGGAAGGAGTCTCATGTAAATTAGTAGGGTAAACTAGTTTATGAAAACAAAAAAAATAGTATTGGAAACATGTGTAAGTATGAAATAATTATAATTACTTATTCTTTATAATATTATTACAGAAAAATATAAATTTATGTACATATTTGATTTATATGGTTTAGACACAAGAATCAGCAGCGACCATACCGGAAGAAAATCTACTTCCAGTAGCTTTGAAGTAGAAAAAAACCATGGTCATGTCAGAGGATTAGGTTTTAGAGTCTCTCCTCAAACATATTTTAAGAAGATAAAACCAAAATAAGATACATATAATATGGTGAGATGATTTTAGACACAAATAGACTCCCTGTAAGATATTTTTATTTAGTCTAGTTTGGCATACCTATGTATGAGAAAGGGACAAAGTGAACCGGTGGTGGAACAAAGATCCACACATGAATCAAATGATCCCACTAGATTTGAGGCTAGTATTAACCCCCAACAGCATACCTTACTGAGGGTCATTAATTTTGTAATTACTCTTTCTCCTAAATGTGAATTGAAAAATTTACGATAACGTTATATTACTAAAATTCAATAGGTTACAATTGTATATGATTTTTATTTTTCAACACCCACACAACTCCTTTTTGCGAGGGATATAGTGTATAATATCCCATTAGACTAGATATATCATAAATACCTCCCAAAATATCACATGAGATTGGGGATTGAGGTATCTCATGAGTTGACTACTAAGTTTCATGTTCCACTTAATGATCTAGATGATACAATGGTCAATGATACTGTTGAATATTTCATATCATGGTCAAATGATCTTATAAAGATACATAAGGTATGTCTTTAACAAATTTTTTCAAATGAAAAACTTGTAACAGATGAAGATAAAAGGTCTGAAGCAAGGCATTATATTATAGATGGATAAATTAGCAGGGAAATTGAAGTTCGGATCAAGAAAATCTTGGGAATCAACCATGAAAAAAAAACAACATTTGGAGAGTACCTTCTCCCATCTAGTTCCAGAGCGACATTTATTATAATTACAACTACATGAAGAGACAAAATTTAAGGATGAAAATATTTATTACATTTCATGTGAAAAATAAATATATTGAGCTTTCATGATAGATGTAATTAGTCTTGAGACTATAAATGAGATTCAGCAGCATGAATGGTTGGGTATCTCAGTTGTGAATACATACATAAGGTAAATTTTCATTATAAATCTATCTAGATAGTGAGATAATATGTTTATTAAAGTAAATAACTATTAATATTTTATATAGGATTTTATATTACTATTATATAATTGGAAAATTTTGGGAAGCACAATTGGGATTGATTAATCCATGTATCATTTCTACCGAAAAAATTACTTTAGATAATAAATAAATCGAGAACAAAGGAAATGAGTTACGAAAAGCATTTGATCAAAAAACATCATATGACCAAATATTTTATATGCCTTCAATTCATAAGTAAAACATTACACTCTAATCACATTAAATATATTTTTAATTTTTCTATTTGTTATTTTTTTTGGAAACACTGGATGTCGATCACTATCAATATGGATTCCCTAAATAATCATTATTTTGATCCAATTCCTGAATATCAAACCACCCAACCACACATGATGTTTATTGTGAATTTTTAATACATTGAAATAAAATTCTATAGATAAACATTGAATTAAATTTTTCAGTCTATGTTGTAATAATAATTTTATAATGATAGGGGAGTAGCTAAATATAGGCTAAATCATGGTATGAAGTTGGTTTCTAGAGAGTTAATGCCAGTGGATTACTATAAATGGAAAAAATAGGGTATATAAATAAATATTTAACTACAAAAACATTTCAAAAATAAATACTTATTATTTTAATGTTTCTAGTGTCCAAAGAATGATAATGGAATCGATTTTGGATATTATGTTTGAAAATTTATGACAGAGGTCATGATGCAAGAAAATACTATCACCCCCCAACAATTAATTTCCAATTCTAATTAACATTTCATTAAATATATTTTATAGTCATTTTTTCTCTATATTTTCTCATTATGATCATGATTTTTGACAACCTTCATACTCAAAATAAAAATAAATTTATTTAGAGATGAGTGGGCAACGCACATGTTGTCATAATGTATTCTAACTAATATTTTAGGGATTACCTACTATTTTTATGATCTAGTATGATTTATGACCTTATAAATATATTTCGTGCATGAAACATTAGTGTCAGAATGCTAAAATATTATTTTTTTATCTATTTCTAAAGGAGAAGTATAATGAAGCAAATAAATTTTTTTAGAATCACTCACCTACAAAAAAAATAAAATTTTCAGGCAATGGAGGAGGTGGAGGTGGAGTTGGAGGTAAAGGAAGAGGTAGAGGCGGTGGTGGAGGCAGAGGTGGTGGCAGATTCAGGGTCAGATACTGAGGTGGAAGAGGCGGTAGAGGTAGAGACTAAGGCAGAGACCAAGGTGGAGGAGGAGACAAAGTGTTTCCTTACAAAAAATAAAATTATTAGAAAATGGAGTAGAATGAGGATCATACCAATATTTTTTTTGATAAAAATTGTTGAAAAGTACACAGAACACTTTTCACTTAAGATAAGAACCATTGTGAAAGTGTGAAAGAAACCCCTCACCAATAAATAACTGAATAACAAAAAAATAGATATAGTTTCTTTCCCATGATTTCTCGACACTGTAAAGAATTTCTCTTAGTAGTGGAGTCTATAATCCCTTGAGAGTCATAAAAAACCAATCCAATCATCAAAAAATTATATAATACAACTTAATTGTTTAAATAAATTTATGTGTAATAAACCACTGAAACCAGTAGGTGTATGAGAGAACTATTAGAGGAAAAATAACATTGAGAGATCGTGGTCATTGAGGATGGATGATGACAAAGGAAACATGACATAAAATTAAATGAAACAACCTTATCAAAAATTCTCTATAAATTAAAACTTAAATCAAATGAAATCATGATTCATAGAATATCCAAATGAACACCCCTTTGATAAATAATCTTGTATCTTGATCCAAAACCACTGAAAAATATAGAAATAAAACTTTTCATCGACTGAATCATGAATTTTTATAAAAGAAGAATATAGTGGTTTAACTTTTGTGGGTAGTGAAATTATTTGGGCTATTTTTTTCTTAATTGGATGCATGATATAATATCACAAATTATTGTTAAATCCCCAGAGGTAATGTTAATTATGAATGTTCACATTCATTATATAAAATAATCCATGTTCTCAAGCTCATTAATAAAAAACTAATCATAATTATAACTAAAAAATACATAAGAATAAGAATATTACTATTTTTATGAACAAATAATTATTATTTTATGTTATATTTTATCCTCACCTAAAAAACACATTCATATTTTTTTGAAATTGACATTAATTTTAGTAAAAAATAAAAATAAAATAATCAAACCAATAAAACGAATTAAAATTGTTTTTTTACTTTAATAAAATGATCCCTAAGTTATTTTTAATGTGTATGAATCATAAAAACCTCAATTAGATACACAATGTTCCTGGTATGACTCAAAGTGTCAGTTATCAGTTTAAAATTCACATTTTAATACAAAAAAGTGTCACTCACTAAAAACCAAGAAAAAGTGCTCATATTGTCTTGATGGTTTATGAAAATGATTTATAATTCATTTGAGATTTGTAGGTATCTTTATCATGTCAAACCTACACACAATGTGACCAATATGACTCAAAGATCATGTTTTAGTTTAAAATGAAATTTTAGTAAAAAAAAGTGGCATACTCAAAACCAACGAAACACATTCATATTTTTTTGATACTTTCTAAAAATAATATGTAAGTCATTTAGGACATGTATGTATTATACTCACCATAATCCGATTAATGGTGTGATCAGTATGACTTCAATTGCTTCTTGTTATTCAAGATTGATATTAATTTTAGTAAAAAGGACAACCGACATACTCAAAACCAAGAAAATGCAGTTGGATTGTTTTGGTAATTTAGGAAAATGATGCATAAGTCATTTTTGGCATTTAAGAATCATCCAAAACTCAATCTGATACATGATGTTCCTAGTATAACTTAAATTTTCCATTATCAGTTCAAAATTGACATTTAAATAAAAAAAGTGCCACTCACTGGAAACCAAGAAAATGCACTAAAATTATCTTTCTAATTTGTGAAAATACTTAATAATTAATTTGTGGAGTATAAGAATATGTATCATGTAAAACAAACACATGATATGACCTATATGACTCAAAGTGTGTAGTTCCAATTTAAAATGACATTTTAGTAAAAAAACCCAAGTGGCGTACTCAAAACTGAGGAAATGCATTTGGATATTTTAATACTTAAGTAAAATGATCCATAATTCATTTGGTATGTGTAGGAATCATCCACACCTCAATAAAATTCATGGTGTGACTGGTATGACTCTAAGTTCATCTTTTCAATATATAAGTGTCATTTTAGTTTAAAACATGCATCACATCGCCAAAACCGAGAGAAAAAGCCTATAGTGTTTTCTCATCATTTTATTTTCTATTACTTAATTAATTTCCTTATAATTTTTATCTTATAATTATTTAGCTAATTTCTATATAGATAATTATTAAATATGAATAATAAATGGAATGTGACGTGAGAAAAACAACTACAACGCAATGTGGTACACAGTGTTCTTGGTATGATTCAATGTTTAGTTTAAAATTAACACTGACTATTTAATTTATTTATTTATATTATTACTAACATAAAAACTATTTTTTATATAGTTGTTCTCCTTTTATCAAGTAGGGATGGCTTGTTATTTTCTATAGGTGTGTTCTATTACTCTATAATAGTGTTTTTCTCTTATATTTGTGTTAGAAAGTTTATTTTATTTAAATTCTATATTTGTATCTTCTTTTTCTAATTTAATGTTTTTTTCTAGTGATTCAGTGTTCTTTAAAATTACACTATAGTGTGAACTATTTCTGATGTTATAGTGTGTTTTAATATCACACTGTAGTATTCCCCTCTATCAGTGCTACTAAATATGCTGATAAAGGGTCCCCTTATCAGGGCTTTTCCAGGCACTAATAAAGGATCACTTTATTCATGATAAATAAATGAACTAATAAATGGAATATTTTATTAATGTTTTTTTAGTTCTGATAAAGAATCCATTTATCAGTGCTCTTCTAGAATTGATAAAAGTCTTTTCTAGCATTTTTAAAGGCCACTTTTGTAGTAGTTCCATTTAAGCTAATGGTCTTCAAGTGCTAAATAATTTGTTCAAGATTTTATAATTTACCGATCAAGGAATTAAAGCACTAAATGATAACCTGAATGATAAGAACAGAGTATCCAAAGATGATCTTTGACATCGTCAAAAGAATTTTGGAGCTGAGATATAATACATTATTGCCTTTTGATAGGTATGTTAAAAACCTAGTCTTGGTTTTCCTTTTTCAATGTTTGAGTAGGGTTGGGAAGGAATTGGTTGGATACATATAATGTTGAATTCGTGGATTTTTTATAATTTTTAGCATAAAACATACAGTTTTTACAGTATTTAGGGGATTTACATGTCGTGTAGTGGGAACACATGATGTGTAATCATCACCTAGAATATGTCACAAATTAGGTACATAATGTGAAAGGTTACATACCATTCATAGATTTCACACTGTGTAAATATTAAAAATTGGATTTTTAATAAAACATTGTGTGTTTTCTTAACACAACATGTAATTAGGTTCTACACTGTGTAAAATACAAAGTGTCGGTTTTAAGTGGGTGGTTCAGGTGAAAACATTATTTCAATACTCTAAGTTTTATTTCACTCAACCTACAGAATATTTCTTGGTGATTTCGGAAATCTCCATTCTATCCAGATCATCCATTCAGATATTGATGGTCATGTTAGTTTCATTTCATCTATCTCGGTAAGCAGTCTCCTTGTCTCTTTCATCTCACTCTCTTTATCTACTTGGGATTTGATAGATCATCTACAAATTTATGGATCTTAGATCTCTTTTGTTTAATCATGATTCTAGGTTGAGTTCCTAGTTCTTGTGTGCCTTTGTTTTTTGTTGGTGAGTCCCATTTCGGGCGTTGTTATTCTGTGTGAAAGGTACGTGGTTCCATTTAATATTTCCCAATTAAATAAACCTTTAATTTCTTGTGGTTTCAAATTGGTTTCAATTGATTTGTAAAAAAACTAATTTGATGTTAATTTTTATTGAAATTGATATGGTATAGATTTTTGGAACCCCCCCCCCCTCCCCCAATTCCACTGGAATTGGAGATTGGGGTGTATTTTGAAATTGATAGAAATTGTGAAATGATTTTTGAAATGATTTTGAGAAAAAATGTCTTAAATTAAAATGATAAAAACCTACAACATGTTTTTGTTTTAAAAGGCATAAAATTATAAAAAAAAATTCGTTTTTGGAATGAAATTGGTATCTTAAAATTATAAAAGGGTCAATTGTATTTTCAACTAGTTTGAAATAATTTTCTCATTGTTGATTGATTGATTGAGCATATGTGGGCCTGGGTACCTAGTGGGTTATTTTGGAAAATCATGCTAGAATGGTAATTCCCTTTCAATGTATTAAAGATTACAACTCTAACAAAAACCTAGTTTAGAATATCTTATCCTCAATGGTATATTGATGAGTAATATTTAGCATGATCCTAAGGGAAGTGTGTACATATATTTCCCATTATCACTGATATGAGATGTGTGAGGATACAATAACAAGAAACTATCATGTTGTAGGGCAGATGACCATGATTCCTATTGTGATAATTTGATTAAATGTCATTGTTTTTGAAAATTATGTACTCATGACTAGTTATTTATATAAACTCTTTTATGAAAAAAATTATTTAATCCATGTAGGAAGTGTTTTCCATCATTTGAAATGAAAATAATGTTTTTTATAAAATATGAAACTGTATTACCATGCCTATTTTGATTAAAATTGAAAGCATGATTTGTTAATTATAATGTAATATTATTATGAAATGATTTTTAATACCCTACTAGGATTTTTATCTCACAACATACCTTTTTCTTCGGTCATTTATAGATTTTTGGCTGCTATGTCCAAGTTAAAGGAAATCACCTTTTGGAGGAGGTGGTGATCTTGATCCCTTAAGGATTGCATTGATGTGTCCTTTGGGACTTTGATCTTGTATTTTCATACTTTGAGTACCTTTATTATGTAAAATTTGGTTTTTTCATATACCTTTTTGGTTTCAGGTACTATCTCCCTTTGGAGTTTTAAGCATACTAAAATGTATCAATTTTCATCCCTTGTTCTTGTGGAAAATTTGTTCCCTCTTTATTTTTGTCTGATGTCAGGTGATAGTCACCAACCAGTGGGTATTGGTAAATTCCTTTTGTATATTTCATTATCAGCTTAATTATTATGGTACTAAGGTATCCAAGCTAGTTTGTGACAAAGTGGTATCAAAGGTGTAGGTTAAGAGACTTGCCTTGATGTCAATATATAGTTGAAATATATTATTGGGACATAAGAGGTGGTTGGGATTTATTTAATGGCCATATCTCATTATAATGATCCTTAAATAACTATGGTTAGTTAAGGAAATACATCTTGATGATTAGTTATGGTTTTTTCCCTACATTATATTTGGATAGGTAGAAATCCAAATATTGTTTTCTTATTTGACAAGATTAATTTCCATGTTTCTCTTGTTTGAATGCCGATATGAGTAATATTATTTTATCTTCAATGTTTTTATTGGTGTTTTGTAACATCATGCCTCTTATAAGACATGTGAATAGGTTACTGGAGGAAGCTTCTAATGAACCACAGTGAGTGAATCCTCTTATGGACCATAATCTGGTTGAGGTTTTTGTGTTTTTTGTCCAAGATCTATGATAGGCACCTGCACCAATTTTAGTTCAGTCTATATCTATGGAACCTCATAGGGATGAATCTCAAAGGTGTGCTCAAGATTTCCTTTTCTTGAAGACACCTACTTACTATGGTTCCAAGGATCCTCAAGAGGTAAAGGATTGGTTGAGAAATATTGAGCTTGTGGTTGATTTCTTGGAAACTCTAGAATCAATTAAGGTAAAGTGTGATAAATTTAAGCATGAGGGACCTATAAGGAGTTGGTGAGATTCCATGTTTATAGAAAAGCAGCATGAGTATTTATATTGGAAGGAATATAAAGTAATTTTCACCAACCAGTTCTATCTAGAGTCTATGGTGTTGGCTAAGGATATTGAGTTTTCCAAACTCGAGCATTCTAAGATGAGCATGATAGAATATATAAACCAATTCACTGAGGTTATGTAGTTTTCACCTAAGATTATATATAATGATAAGATAAAGACACCATGGTTTGAGAAGGTACTTTGATCTGATATTGATTGTCATATTTTCTTATTGAATCTCTCTTCTTATGTTGACGTACTGGATAAGACATTGATGGTCTAACTTGATCTAGTTGGTAAGTCAGGTTTGAAAGGATTTCCATTTTCTACTAGTGGTTGTTTTGTGAGTTACCCAAAAGTTAAGAGAAATATTGATGATTCTCATGGTTTATCTCAACAATAGGGTTCTTTCAGACCTCTTGTAGTGCCTTTTAGAGGCCCTTTGACTTTTTTCTCGTGTGGGAAGACTAGGAATTCAAAATGGGTTTTCACTGAGGCACCCAAGATATGTGGTTCTTATGGTTGTTTAGGGAACTTTCAGAAGTTATATAATATCTATTATACTCTATATAGTGAAATGATCTAATCATCACAAAAATGTACTATTGTACAATCAGATACTTCAATATCTAAGTGGTTTCAGCCACAAGCATCCGGAACAAAGCTTCTTCATGTAGTGGAATAGTCTCTAGGGGAAGAAGATATGGGTTTGATGAGTGTGAGCGATACCATCACTATAACTCCATATTTTGTGACTTTATTTGATATTGGTTCATCTTATTTGGTCATTTTGACTCGTATTGTGAATCTTAAAAATATTCCTATGGAGATGTTACTCTTTTTGATGGATATTACTACACCCCTTGTAACGAAGATATATTAGAGTCTCATTTGTCCTTATTATGTTTTCTCTATATTAGATATTGATATTTATTGATATTTTCGGGTTCTCGATATGAAATCTATTGACATTATTTTCAAGATAAATTAGATCACTACTAATAAATCTTAAATTAATTGTTACCCTTAACGGGTCTCCTATACTACACCCGATGAGGTTTTCCATATCTTTTAGTGAGAATGGGACCTGAGTTAGAGAAGAGATGGACCTTCATATCCAGAGTTGGGGAAAGTAATATCAATTTTTTCTTTTTCTTTTGAGAGAGAATATTTGGGTGATGATCTCCCTCTAGTTATTATCAAGTTTCCTGATGTTTTTCCTTCTGACTTCTCTGGTTTTCTACAAGTAATGGAGGTATATTTTTCTATTGATTCAGTTACTAATACTCAACCATTATTTATAACTTCTTATTATATAGAACCATATGAAATAAAAGAGTTTAAGTCTTAGTTGGATGATCTATTAGAGAAACTATTTATATGCATGAGTATGTCACCATGGGTGGCACCTGTTCTCTATTATAAGAAAGTTGTTGGAACACTTTGCATATGTATTGATTAATGGAAACTCAATCAATTCACGGTAATGAATAAGTATCTATTATGAAATATTGATGATCTATTTGACTAGTTAAAAGGGTATAATTGGTTCTCAAAGTTTGATCTTTGATCTGGTTATCACCAGTTCAGAATAAAAGAATATGACTTTCAGAAAACCATTTTTCAGAGCATGTATAGACATTATGAGGACCTTGTCATGCCTTTTGGTCTACCCAATGCTCATAAAGTCTTTATGAATTTGATGACTAGGATATTCCATGAGTAACTTGATACTTTCATGGTGGTATTTTTTTGGATGACATCTTCTTTTACTATATGTTTAAGGAGGATCATGTGAATCATCTAAGAGTAGTTATTGAATTGTTGTGGAATCACTGACTCTATGAAAAGCTATAGAAATGTGACTTCTAGATTTGAGAAGTGAATTTCATAGGAAATTTGGTGTCAGAATACGGAATATAATTTTATTCTATGAAGGTTAAAGTTTTTATTTCATGGGAGGATCCATGTAATGTTTTTAGATTTGGAGATTCTTGGGTTTAGCTGGATATTATTTCCAGTTTCTAAATGATTTATCATAGTTGGCTTCTCCAATGACCTATCTAACTCAGAATGAGGTAAATATCATTTGGGATGAGAAATTTTAGAGTTATTTTGTTTATAATAAACATATTTTCACTTCTATGCCAATTTTGACTCTTCTAGAGACCGGTTAGGGAAATGGGGTATTTTGTGATGCCTCAGGTTCCAGCTTGGGTGGAATTCTTATGTAGGGTGATCAAATGGTA
Source organism: Viscum album (assembly GCA_963277665.1). Classification (NCBI taxonomy): domain Eukaryota; kingdom Viridiplantae; phylum Streptophyta; class Magnoliopsida; order Santalales; family Viscaceae; genus Viscum; species Viscum album. Next base: position 1,753,823,742 of record OY728159.1, on the reverse strand, counting down.
TTGAATGGATCATAGAAGCTTAGGCCACACATGAAGAATTAACCAACTCATGACCTTGAACTTGTATTTGTGATACATATGCTTAAGATTTGGTAGAATTAACTTTTCCAAGAATGGTTTACCATATATTCTGGCCACAAAATCTTGAGTTATATATTTTCTCAAAAACATTATAATCTCCACCAGAGGAATTGGGTAGAGTACCTGAAGTATTTTGATATCTACATTAACTATAACTTATGGAAAGTGTATAATGATCCAAGATTCTCGTACATGGATATTACATCATCTTAGTTGAATATTCATCTCATTAAAAATTTACATTCTTGAGGAATGTAATAGTTTAATATCTTTGGAGAATTATAACGTAATCTTCTAACTTGGTGAGTGATATTAAAAGTTTCCCAAAAATATCTTCTCATTTATTACTCATACTTAAAACCTCTATTCATAACATGGGGAAAGAAAACATAAGAAAGGGTGACCTGAGATGTTTATTAATGGTAAACAAAGGATATATGTAAGCATAACATGATAATAAGGGTATAATAACATGATAATAAAATTTTAAGATCATACTCTACATATCAAAGATCATATACATGACTCATGTAAAAAATTCTGGATGATCAAAAGACATGAATCAAATGGTAATAAAAGGACATATCCTATGAGATAATAATATAGTAATAATACATAAATTTATGGTATAAACACAAACATATAAAATCTTATGTTGGGGATAGCCACTGAGAGCTTTATAACATGTTTGGCCTGGGATGAACACCCATTTACTTACTTTGGTATTTGTCTAACCACCCATGTACCCTTGTTTATAGGCTTGGGGCGACCACCCATTTACCTACTTTGGGATTAATCTTACCACCCATGTAACATCATTTACAATCTTGGGTTGACCACCCATGTACCCTCCATTACAAGATTAGGTTGAAAACCCATGTACCCTTATATATATTCTTGGGATGACTACATGTGCACCCTCCTTTATGGGCTTGGTCTAACCACCTTTTTACCCTTATTTATAGGCTTAGGATGACCACCTATATACCCTCCTTTATAGGCATGGGATAACCAAATATGTACCCTCTGAGATCATATAACATTTATCATTACCTAATGCATTAGATATAGATATAGGTCTCACCCATCACCTAATAAAATCATATATATGTGTTCTACAAGATAATAAAAAATTCATCATATCACGACCCATAAAAAGAGATAGGTTTCACAAACATCATATCATAACCCATGAAATTAAATGGGTATCATAAACATTTCATCGTATCATAACCTTTTGAAAAGACACAGGTTTCATAAGAATTTAATCATAGAATAAACCATGAAAGGAAGTGGTTTTCATAAGCATATTATTGTGGTATAATTGGTGGAAGAGAAATAGGTTCCATAAATAACTTGTCATCTTAAACAAAAACCATTCAACAAAAGAATAATAATGATGTCCTTATATTATACCCAAGTAAATCATAAAATATAAAAAATTATGTCATATTATATGTAAATTAATTTTAAAATATCATTTAAAACCAATTATTGAGGAAAATATCATTTCCTCTTTGAAAAAATCTTTGTTAAAACATTAAAAAAATTGAAATCATTTTTCTTTGAAAACACCCTTGAAAAATTATAAAGAAAGATTTGAAAACCATTTTAAACACTTTTTAAAACATAAAATATTTTTAAAATTATTTTACATGAGAATGGTATTGAAATAACTTTTGAAAACAATTTAAAAAACATTTATATAAAACAACATTTTTGAATAAAATGTATTTGTAACTGAAGAGAGAAATAAGGTTGGATTTTCTTAAAAACACTTTATAGATTGTCTTTAAGTAACAAAGAGTGGAAAATGGTACCAATGCTTGAATATATAATTAATAACCATAGAATAATAAAAATCATTATACTTACTAATATATTTATCATAATATTTCATCAATGGAAGCACAATCATGAACAATTCTGATAAACAATGAGATTGTTGCAATAAACACTTACAACTTTGGTAACTTTAAATCATAATCACCCTGAAATAATTAAATTAAAATAAAAATATAATTAAAATAAGGATATTAATTATATTACATGTAAAAGGATAATTATATACATATCGTAAAATAATATAGGGCACAATCATAACATGTGTCTCAAAGAAGAAAAATTCAGACAAAATCCCATTGCCAATTTGGTAACTTTTGAATTTTAAAAACCATTGAAAAGAGATACTCAAATGGATGTTTAAATCAAAATAATGTTAATTATAAAAATAATAAAATACATAAATTTTAATTACATAAAACACATAAAAGTAATTGGTGTCGAATATGACAAGTGTCTTACGGAAGTAAAAAGTGAGAAAAAAATATCTTACAAATTGAGTATCTTTTGAATCATAAGACTTATGAAAGAATAGAATAAATTAAAACTTTAAATATCATTAAATAAATTAAATTCATGGAATAAAATTTCATATGTGAGTATACACACCATGAAAAATTAATGAGCCATGAATATGGTGTAAGTCTCACAGAAATTAAAGTGAGACTAGAAATCCACAAACCTTAAGTCTTGACTTTCTCCGTACATGTTAAAACCTCATGTATAATAAATATAATTTGATTATATATTTACAAAATAAAAATATTAATATAAATAATACCATATATGATTCAATTATGGCTTTATATTACCTATTTATTAACAATCCTCTGATAAAGTAAATTTTCTGGTAATAACCACTTTGTTTTCCATATAAGTTTTGATTTTTTATTTTTGGTCCTCTTACTTTGATCATGATTTTATAATTTCTAGAATTTAAACCATGATATAATTATTATTTAAATTCATTATATATGTGTTTCAAATTATCAATAAAATATATAAATAATAAATAAAATACATCTTTCTTCGAGATGGTAACTCATACGTACATATGAATGTTCTTTCCATTTTATTGTCGTATTGAAAGAAGTAAAGTAAATTATATATATATATATTATCATTAAAATATAATTTTTATTTTATATACATAAAATATTTATATTCAACACATCCTTAATACATTCCATGTAAAGCGTGAAGGAATCACATAATTTCGCGAGAGAGTAGTCTTTCGTACACATGAATGATGATATCGTATTCTCACAAAATGGAAAGAAAGATGTTTTTTGTTACATAATAATTACATAATCATAATAAAATCATAAATATCATAAATATAGTATATAAACTATAAATCTATCATTATTTACAACTTTTAATGGTGGTAATGGGAGAACGAACAATATCAATTCCCAAGGTGGTTTTCCGCCATACAAACAAACGATGATTTTGTATCTCATTTGATGGAAATGTGTGGAAGTTTTTTAAAAAGGTGACATGGATTGGTTTACCAATCCATGATAGAAGGAGATTATTAAATTAAAAGTTTACAATGAGGTCTCTAGGTGTAATGACCTTACTCCATATGAAAACAAGAAAACAACCAAACAGAATTGCATATTTAAAGAACCTTGTATACAACATCAGAAGGCTCTAAGAAATTAAAATTGTAGATTCATCCATCAGCTTCCAAGTGTGTGCAAACACAGAGGTTCCAAATCAGAAATATCAGAGAGGGAGGAGAGATAAAATTAGCATGTTGCGATAGAGAAGAAGATCATTCTAAGCATCCAAACAGTATCATCATGCCAAATTGCAGCAAAACAAAAATTCACATTGATGAATGTTATGTCTTCTTATTGTAACTCCTTTTGGTTTGCACAAAAGGACTTCCATGGTTGGATTTATGTCTAAATTGAGGATTATATGTTGAGATGATATAATTTGGGAATATATTTGGACAGTTATTATATGATAAAAATGGTTTTATAGTTGTCAATAAGTGGGGAGAGTGAATTCCTTTTTATAGTGGATGAGGAGTGACATTCTGGTAAATACAAAAAATAATGTAAACACTATTGGGAGGTATCCCTTATATATTGTGACTCCAATAATTAACCATTTTTCATAAAAGATGATATATGGTCAAAATATTTCTAGGAAATGGATTTTGAAAAATATTCTAGGTCATTTTCCTCTTTATGTTTAAATCTTATTCCCTTTATAAACTCATTTTTCTCTTAAACGCTATGATTAAATTTAACTATTTTCATGAATAATTTACGTAAAAATTTAAGTTGAAATTATTAGAAGTTATAAATTATTATAATTCAAAATATGGAATAAATTTGTTAAATTCAAATCACAAAATTTTTAGAAATTAATTTAAAATGAATCCTACAGATGGGATGAGACAACGGGTTTTTAAAGTGAAAATGTTCAAATTTTTGAAATGTTTTTATATCAAATTTCAATGTTAAATTTATTAAAATTAGCTAAATTGGTTTAATATATTTATAATTTTACTAAATATACTATAAAACGAAATGAAAATATAATTTACCTATATAAATAAATTAAATGAAAAAACAGTTTTCAATTAAAAGTCTCTATTTTTTACAATTATCCAAAAGTAAAATATTTCATAAAAATACAAAAAATTCACCCTAAACTAATTTTTATGTTACTATTTCGAAAATAAATCTTCTTTTATCAAATATAATTTATAAAATACTAAAAATATTATTTTAAAATAATTGTTCCATGAAAATTCAAAAAAACATCACGTTAGAAAAATACATCTTTTTATATGTAAAATTGGATTTATTCTTATTTATTGTCTAGAAAACACATAAGATAAATTTAAATAGTTTATTTAATACATTAAAAATATATATTTAATTGAAATCATTCATAAAAAGTTTTTTGTTTAATTTATTAAGATAAAATGTGTTTTTTTATAGAAAGATAGTTTTTCAAAAAAGGAATTTCTTTATTTTCAAACAGTTATTATGTTAATTTATAATTAATTGGTTGCCAAAGAATTAATTTTATAAACATAAATAAACCATATTTTCAAAATTTTAGTTAATACTTTTCATACCTCTCATTCCAATGGAAACGCGACAATTATCATATTAGATAATAATATATCATGTTTCATTTAAACTCGATTTTTGCGTATAACTCAAGCTAAACATAGTATTGTGTGTAACTTAGGAAAATATAATGTTATTTGTAGCACAATATTAACATTATGTTGTGTGAAGTTAAATATTAACATGGTGTTTCATGTAATGTGATCCAAATATAGTGCTTTCATGTAACACAATCTATATTCAGTGTTGCATGAAATAAAAAATATCAAAAATATTAAATTAAATAAAAATATATATTTCAAAAAATTACAGGGCATTATATTATACAACCATTAAAAGGAATTTTTCACTCTAAATTTATATAATTCATCAATGGTTTAACATTTGATAATCCTATCATAGAAACCCACATCGTAAAGAGGTTTAATGAAATATCCTCTTGAAAAGGAGAAAGGGATGTGTGTAAGTCATCTAGAATAACACATACTAGGTTTCTAACTGGTAGAACATAGGTTTAAAGTGCAAATATAGACATAGAAAAGAAAATGAGCACCCAAATACTAATGGGGAGTCATAGAGAACATTGATTACAATAAATTGTGTGATCAATGGAAAGTAAAGGGCCTTTAAACCATAAATCTATGATGATTTATAACAACTTCAGTTTAACATAAATAAAGGTATTAGGGTCAAATTTTGTTTTAATATCCTTTTACTTGATTTTAGGAATGCTTTAACTATATAAAAAATATAAGGAAATATACTTACTTGATTTTTTTCTATTTCATAAGCAAAATATCGCCCTTTGGTTGTGCCTTGATCAACTTTTACTTCATATCCTACTCCAAGAAATTATGCTGAATTTGTTATTCTTGAAGCACTAATGGATCATACGGTCCATATATATAATGATAAGTCATTCAATTTATATTTATTTATCAATAAAACAAAAAGTTTAGCATAGGTTATCCAATATTTATAAATATTTATATGGTAAAACAATACATTAATATCCAAAACCAAATTCAAATTTAGGCATAAACCATTTAATAAATGGTTTTCCATATAACCCTTTAAAAATATTAAAAAACACAAAAATTGAGAAATAAGGTGAATAAATTTCTCAAAATTAACTTAACATTAATCCCACATATATCATAAAATTTCGCTTGGTTGTCACATTCCAAACATGTGAATACATTCATTATGTATTCTCTTGAAACATGGTAATAATATGAAATTACATGAAACCATATTGGAAACTTACATGATTCTTCATTCTATACATAGAACACAGATTGTTGGATATATTCCTTAAATCCGAAAATGATGTAAACTTCATAAATGATATCATAAACTACTTTTTCAAAAAAATCCTTTTTATTTATGAGATCATTGATATTATAAAATTTAATTTATCCCAAACAATCATATATTTATCCAAAATAAACAATATTTTCTCTACTTCTGGAATATATTAAGGTTTAACTTCCATTAATTATTTTTTTCATAAATAATGAAATTGACATTAAATCAATTTTTATATTCCAACAGTACCATTTAACAAATTCTTGAAAATAGTAAATAAAAAACTTTTACAAACAATCCTCATATACTTTATGATTCATAAAATATATTACTTGAATTCAAATACTTTAATAATTCAATCATTCCACCTCTTCCTTAATCTGTTAACTGGGCTTAATTATCTTATTCTTTAATACCTATTTCCTTTTATTTTTCATTCATTGTCTCTATATTTTCAGTAGTATAACCTTTATTGGTACCACCTTGTTGACTCTCTTCCAAAGCATTCCACTTAGGAAATCAATTTTTATAATTTAAATACTTTCTATATCTAATGAACGTAATAGTATATGATATACTAGGGATACCATTATTATCATCCATTTCATTAACCGAACTTTTGGTTTTCCCTATGTAGTTATTTTCTTTGTGTCCTTATTTTCATTAGTCAAAACATCTTTCTATTTCTCTAATACATTCACTTTGGTGTTTCTTTCCACATTCTCAACACAAATAAAACTGATTCTTCTTTCCTCTATGGTCTCTATTACTTAAATTCTTAGTGAAATCTCTCCTTCTCTTCTTTGGTGATTCTGAGAGTTTATTAAGGTTCACATTTTTAACCATGTTCCATGAAAACTGATTAGTCATAATCACAAAATCTTTTAATCTAGTTACCGTACAATTTTTCTTATGAATAGAATATTTTCCATCAAATTCAATGTAAACATAGTTCTTTCTAGTTCCCTCTGTTGACTAAAACCAAGAAGCATAGTGTGAGAAACACCAATTGTAGTGGGAAACAAAATAATCATGAAAAAACACTTATAATATTTCTAAATCAAGACACCTTCGTTAATATATGACACCTTAAGTTAATTTAAGGTTATTAAAAGTCATCATATTTTTAAATCCTTTGTTATGGTTTGTAAAGAGTTTTTAAATTTCCAAATCATATCCCTTGGGATGGTCAAATAGGTGTACAACAAGTCTGATTGTCATGCACCAATTCTCAATAAAGTCTAGATCAATATAGGGGTTTTATGTTTATTACCCCTATGTACATATGTTCCATAGACACATACACTTGTAGTATCTATACATGTTTGTATTTCTATGAATCCACTTTCCCTATCCTTTACCAAAATTCCAGAACATTTTCTTATAATATGACCCATCCTTAGACTTTTCCTTAGAGACACGCCTAAACATATCCTTAGAAACATCTCTAGGAATTTCACTAAAATTTCACATCCTCGTTTCCAAATGTTGAATAAAAATTTCCTTTTATAACAATAATAATGACATAGGATTATTAAACATTGATATTATAGCATTTCAGATAAATATTCAGCACATTAACAAATATATGCCCGAGGACCATAATAGTTTAGTTTCTTTGGAAACTTATAACACAATATTCTAACTTTGGGAATAATCTTTAAAGTTTCCCACAAAGATCTTATCATTTTGTACTTCTACATAAAACCTCCCTTCATAACCTGGGGAAAGGAAACATAAGATAGGTTGATCTCATATGCTCAGTAAGGGTAAAAAAATAAGATACATAATAATAAAATGAGATTAAGAGTATGAAAACATGATAATAACATTTAAATATCATATGTTTCATATCAAAGATCATACACATGATTCATGGCATAAATTTAGAAGATGATAATATATAAATAATAAGTTAATAAAAGGACATGTTCCATGATAGAATAAAATAGGAATAAGACATAGATTTTTGGTATACACAAAATTGAAGAAATTATTATGTCAAGGTTATCCATCAAGACCTTCATAACATGTTTGGATTGGACTCAGCACCTATGTTCCTACTTTGGGATTGAGATGAAAAATTATGTACCCTCATTTACAGGATTGGGTTGAACACCCATGTACCCTCTTTTAAAGGCTTGGTTTGACCACTTATGTACCCTTATTTACAGTCTTGGGCTGACAACCCATGTACCCTCCTTTACAGGCTTGGGTTGACAACCCATGTACTCTCTTTTATAAGATTGGAATGACCACCTGTATACCCACTTTTGTAGGTTTGGTCTGACCACTCGTGTACCCTCTTAGATAATATAACATTTATCATTACCCAATTCGTTGGAGTGGAATATAGGTCCCACCCGTCACCTAATAAAATCAAACATCTTTGTAGCACAAGATAATAAAACATTCATCATATCATGACACATAAAAAGAGATGGGTTTCATAAACATCATATCATAACCCATGAAATAAAATTGGTATCATAAACATTTCATCAAATCATAACCTATGGAAAATAGATAGGTTTTATAATCATTAATTTATATAATTACCCATGAAATAAATTGGGTTTAATAATCATTTTATCATGGTATAACCCATGGAAGAGAAATAGGTTTCATAAACAACTTATCATCTTAAGCATAAACCATTAAAAGATAGAATAAGAATGGTGTATATGGATTATACCCTTAGTAATTAATAAACTATATCAAAGGATATCATATTAGATAGAAAATAATCTTTAAATACCATTTAAAAACATTTCTTGAGGTAAATATCCTTTCCCCTTTGAAAAAAGTCTTTTTAAAACATAAAACCTTTTGAAAACCTTTTTCATTGAAAACAACCTTGAAAACGTATAAAGGAAGATTTTAATACCATTTTATAAACTTTTAAAAACGTAAAATATTTTTAAAATCCATTCCCTTGAAAATTAGAATAAAATAAAATTTTAAAAAAATGAAAAATGTTTTAGAAAACATGGTTTTTTAATAAAACATATTTCTGACCAAAGACATTAATAAGGTCGTATTTTCCTAAAAACATTTTCTTAATTATCTTAAGTACCAAAGAGTAATAAAATGGTATAATTAATTGAATATAACATTAATAATCATAGGATAAAAAAATTCAAGATAATTTTTGGTATATTGATCATAATATTTTATTAATGGAATCATAATCATAAACAATCCCAATAAATGATGAGATTGTAACAATAAACAATTACAACTTTGGTAAATTTGAATCATAATCCCCTTGAAATAACTACATGAATCTTAAAATATCTTCAAAATAAGGATATTCATGATATAACATTCCAATAGGGAATTAAATACACCTTGTAAAGGAATATAGGGGTATGATCATGACATGTGTCTCAAAGAAGGCAAATTGATATAAAATCCCCTTATCGATTTGGTAAATTTGGAACCGTAAACCCCATGAAAGAGAGATCATAAAATTTATTTTTAAATACCAATAATTATAATTATAATAATCATAACATACATTCATTTAAATTATAAATACCACATAAAATAAATAGGTGGTGAATATGACATGGGTCTCACATGAGTAAAAAGTGAGATGAAAATCCCTTACTACTTGAGTTACTTTTGAATCATGAGATATATGAAAGAAAAGAATCAATTGAAACTTTAAATATCATAAAATAAATTAAATTCATTATATAACATTTATTATGGTATTATATACTCCAAAAAAAGAAACTTTTGGTGAATATGGTGTAAGTATTACAGAAATAAAAGTGAGGCTAGAAATCCACTTACCTTAAGTCTTAACTTCCTCCGTACACATTAAAATCTCCTATATAATAAATATAGTTTTATTATAAATCTTACAGATAAACATATTCATATAAATAATTCCATATATTATTCTATTATGACTTTATATTACCCATTTATTAACAATTTCAGGTTAAAGTTATATTTCAGGTAATAACCGCTTTATTTTTTGTATAAATTTTGATTTGTTATTTTCGGTCCTCTTATATTGATCATGATATCCTAATTTATCGAATTTATACCATTATATAGTTATCATATATATTAATTATATATTTAATTATAATAATATATAAAATTTATAAATAAGAAATTATATACACCGTTCATGGAGATGGTAGGTCATACGTACACATACAAATTGTTTCCATTTTATTCTCATATTGAAAGAAAGATATTAAATGACATATATATAATTATGTTATAATTATATTATATTTTTTATGTTATATATATATATATATATCACATATATATATTTAAACCATCCTTAATACATTCCATTTAGATATTGAATGAATCACATCGCTTCGTGAGGCGGTAGTCCTCCGTACACACGAAAATCGTTATCATGTTATCACAAAATGGGAAGCATGAAGGTATATGTTATATAATAATTAAATAATAATAATAAAATCATAAACATCATAAATATCATATATTAATGATAAACCTATCATTATTCCCAACTTTTAAAGGTTGTAATGGAAGAAGGAACGACATCAGTTCATGAGGAGGTAATCCATCGTACACATGAACGATGATTCCATATCCCACTTGATGGAAGTGTATGAATTTATAGTTTTTAACCTTAAAATAAAAAAAATATAATTATATTTAGGATAACGAGGATATTATTTAAGAATTTTATAAGAATGATTTATGGTTTTGGACAAGTAAAAAAAATTCATGTTGATGAGTTTTACCTCTTCTTTGGGTAACTTATTTTGGTTTGAACAAAATTAATTTATTGATTAGATTTAAGAAACATTTCAGGCTTATAAGTTTATAGGATATAATTTGGGAATAAATTTGGATAGGTATTATATGATCAAAATCACTTGAGAGGTGTGATGAAGTGGGCAGAGTGAATACCCTTTTATAGTGGAGGATGTGTGGAAATCTTGTAAAAACAAAAACAAAAGTAAAAACTATTGGGTGGTATCCCTTACATAGGTTTCCTAAAATAACGAACCATTTTCTATCCAAGAGGTAATATGGTAAAAATATTTCTATCCAATGGATTCTTTAAAAGTATCTAGGTAATCTTTTCTTTTAATTTTAATGGTTAGTCCCTTGGTAAACTCGTTTTCCTCTTAATCGTTGTGATTAATTTTAAGTGTTTTCACAAATCATTTTGGTCAAAAAGTAAGTTATAATTATTATATATGATAAGTTATTATTATTCAAAATATGGAATCCATTTTTTCCAAATTTTAATCACATAAGTGGAAGAAATTAATTTAAAATTAATCCTATAGAAGGGACAAGGTAACAGGTTTTTGAAGTGTACATGTTTAAAATTTTGAAATTTTTTTATATCCAAATTCAAATGTTAAATTAATTAAAATGAAATAAATTGGTTTATTATATGTATAATTTAACTAAATATATTTTAAAACTGTAACGCCCTGACCCCAAAAGCCCAGAGTTGGTGCATTATTACGTATCATTGGCATGATCACAAAAGATCAAGTCTTGAAAGACCGATTAGTTTAGTAGCCTTGGAAGTTCTAGATACATTCATAAGGTTTACATTACATAATATAGTGGAAAACTACAACAACATTATTTCCATGTACCACACTAAGATCCCATAGACTATCCCTACAGGTCAGTCATAATATACTTTTTTGTATCCTGTAAAAAATAAAACATGGAAAGGGGTGAGCTCAGATGCTCAGTAAGGATAACAATATAGAGGAAACTTTTATAAATAAGCATAAACATTTAAGGAAATTTATAAAACCAAAAAAAATCCATTTAAACTTGAAATTAATCATAATATGTCAAATATAAAATCAAATAATTCCATTTACTTAATTACATAGATATTCTACTAATCGTATAATCACATGCAATATCAATAGCCATTTTCATAATGATGGAATGCATAATACCAAACTTTCATAACCACATATTCAAGGCCTTGTTCCAATACTACAAATTAGATTTTGTCAAGTCCTTATACCAAGACACTATTTTTTATCATGAGACCTACCGATGCATCGAGGAGCTATAGCGGGCTCCACCCGTCACATACTAAGTCTAATACATTCCTCATATGAAAAGTTTTAAACATAACATAAACATTCGTATTAAAACTATCATACGAAATGTCAATAATTTATCCATAAACCATTAATGGTATAAAAATAACACATCCATAGTCAAAAATATCAGAAAATATTCTATACAATATGGAAGTTTTGTATCATAATATATCAACTTCAAATAAGCTTAAAATCCATCAAAGGATGTTGACAGAGATGAAATAAAAACCTTTTTTTAGAGAAATATCTCTTACTATTTTGAAATAATTTAAAAATCATATAATTATAAAATAAAACGTTTATTTTTAAAATATTCTTACAAGCTTCTAAGGGAATCTTCGACGTTGTTATAATGGCGGAAAATATCCGTACCCACCATATAAGTTAAAAAAACATTCTTACCTTAATTTTGTTGAAAATGTTATAAAGTACCTTGTTTGGAAAATGACAAAAATATTCCTTTCAAACAATTTTATCAAAATTCAAATAAGGGTATAAATTACTTCAACCCATAGTTTAGTAAATAGTAAAAAAATTGAAATACATTTTTAAAAAACATAGATGTGGATGATAAAGATGTCCCATTAGATACTTACGTAAAACAACCTTGGATAATAAAGAGATTGTGAAATTAACACTTAACTTGTACTTTTCCTTGGTCTAGGGTAGGTTAACCTCCTATATAATGATAAAATAATTTTTATTAAATTATTAAATAATCATATACATTAATATGATATCATATATGATCTTTTAACATTGCTTTGTTAATAATATCTTAGTATTATCGTCGTTTCGAGTGTTAACTGTTACGTTTTTTTTCATATTATTTTTTATGTAAGTAATGTTTGTTATGGATATAATGTATATTATTCATATTCAGAATGATATTAAGTCTTTAAACATTATTTTTAGTCATATAATTAATATTAGTTTTGAATGGATACGATGGGGAATGAATCTCATTATGTTCGTTGAGACGGTAATCCGTACGTACGTACGAGCGACAATATCATTATTTTTATATTAAAATAATTTATAATTGGATGTTAGATCATATATAAAAAATAATTATCATGATATATTTATTGTTTAAATCAATTAAAAATCCTTATTATACCCATCCAAATAATAATGTATTGAATAACAATTACACCACGATGTGGAGACGGTAAGTCGTACATACGCACGTATGGTGACATGTCATTCAAAGGATGAATAGAATAATGAATTTGGTTGTACCATATTTTTAATAACATAACAGTATATAGAATATATTGAAGTTATTATTTTAAAATGCAAACACCAAAGAAAGATTAAGTGGAAGAAAAAAGGAACTTGAAAGAGGTGATGAAATATTTACCTCTTTTCGGGTTATTCCTTTTAATTTGATCAAAAGGGATATTTAGGATGGCTTTCTGACTGAAATAAGGCCTCTATGATGAAGGGATGATACTTGAGAGGGTATTTGGGTAGATTTTGGCTGAGCCAAATTGCTTTGATGTTGCGTATTATAGAGAAGGGGGAGTTCCCTTTTATAAGAGGGGTGAGGGGCACCTTAGGAAAAACTAGAAATATTATTTTATAATAAAATCATTTTCGGTTCCTAATGGATCCAAAATGGATTATTTAAATTATATGGTGTGTATGAGTCTCAAAACACTCAATAAATAGGTTTTATACAGGTTTAGGTCACTATATTAACCTTATCTTTTAGATTTAACTCTTAGTTAAATAGTTTGACATTTACCATGTCTATTTGTATTTTTATATTATATGGTTAATAAACTTACTATATACATTCAAAATAATCCCATGTGGTTCATTAATGATACACCTATCATTATATAAGTCTTCGGGATGAACCTTATATTTTTATGAATAGAATATCAATTAATAATATAATATTTGTTTTAAAAACTCTTTTACGTCAATTTTGAAAATATTTGGTATTTTGTTTTTTCTAAATTCATAACAGCATTATTACTTCGAAAAAAAATCATGTAACAATCCCTAATATGTCATATTAACCTATAAAATAATTTTAATTCATAAAAAGTCTCAAATTACATTTATTTGAATATTTATAATACCAATAATTTTAATCATTCATTAAAATGGTAATTAATGCATCATTATTGTGTCATAAATAAATTAAATCATTTAGTGTCTAAAAAATATAAATAAAATACCAATATGTATGAAATATTTTTATATTTCTAGTTAATATTTATAGTCGGATTTATCTAATGTGTAACCCTATATTAAAAATTGTTTAGTGATTAAATTTTCAATTTAACACTTTTAACTCTTCTTTGAATTAAATAATAATAAATGTCCTAATCTAATCCATGTGGACCTAAAGGATCATATTTTATTTCTAAGGTTTTTTTTGGTCGAATAACACTTATCCAATTGAATTAGTACATGTGTTAGTGTAATAATATTATTATTTTACCCTTAATTACCCTATTTACATTTAACCGTGGTAAATAAAAGTAAAAAGTTATTATTCACCAAAAATTATTTTCATCTTATTGAACCACATTTTACTTACTTATATCAACTGTGTCTCTTATATTTTTGAAATTAAACTCACAGAAGTGGTAAAATTATGTTTTATGTAAATTTGCAAATGCTCCTAGGAGATGGGTAAAAGATGGTAAAAAGTTCAATAAAATTTTTATATATCTAAAATTATTATAAACTGACTCCAATGAATTACATTGAATTTATGTAGGTATTATGTTTCTATTTTGACCTAAAATAAATTTAAATAAAATAAATAATTATTTAAATAAAATTTCGGCTTTAAACAATAACTCAGTGTTTTTCACTATTCATCAAAAATTGAAAGTTTTCAGAAAAATACCAAAAATTCACCCTATGCTAATTTTGATATTCTGAATCTAAAAATGAAGTCCATTTTTAAAGATAAAATTTATAAAATTTCAAAAAGTTGGTATTACTGTTTATAATTTCGAGTTTGATTGGTTTTGGTGTGTTACAACTCGAAGTTGCGTACAACACACGCTCTTGTATTATTCAAAGAGAAGTGTACCGTGGAAGCTTGGGGTGTTAAATTTCCCCTCCTTCAAATAATTTCCTCCTCAAAATTTCAAGAATATTACTAAATTAAAATACTCAGGTTGTTCTTCGTCATAAGTTCCTCGGGATCCCACGTTGCCTCTTCCATCTTATGGTTTCTCCGTAGAACTTTTACCAGACGAGTCGTCCAGTTTCTCAGCACTTGTTCTCTTGTATAAAGAATCTTGACAGGATCTTCGCAATAAGACAGATCGGGATCCGGTTCTAATTCCTCATAGGTGAGTACATGAGTTGGGTCAGGCATGTATTTTCTCAATAGTGATACGTGGAGCACATCATGAACTTTGGAGAGACTTGGCGGCATTTCCAAACGATAAGCTCCAGCCCCAATTCGTTCTAGAATTTCGAAAGGTCTGATGTACCTGGGACTTAATTTTCCCTTCTTACTGAAACGTATAACACACTTCCATGGAGATATCTTCAAGAAAACATGATCTCCTACCTGAAATTCCAAATCCTTCCTTTGGTTATCAGCATATCTCTTCTGCCTACTTTGAGCTGCTTTGATCTGGGTTCAGATTACCTTCACCTTTTCCATCATTTCCTCCACCAGTTTTGGGCCTACGAGTTTTCTTTTACTAACATCATCCCAACAGGTTTGTGTGCAACATCTCTTTTCATATAATGCTTCATATGGTTCCATCTGAATTCTACCCGAGGTAAATATTGATCCACAAACCTTGAAAGTCAATTGATCATGATATCAACATGTCTTCTAAGGTTTGAATAGTCTGTTCTGATTGTCCATCCGTTTAGGGGTGGTAGGCAGTTCTTAGACGAAGTTCAGTATCTAGGTATTTCTAAAGACTTTTCCAGAATCTTGACGTAAAACGTGGATCACAATCAGAAATAATCGATAGGGGTACTCCATGAAGTCTCACAACTTCATTAATATATATAGTCTCGCTAGACGTTCAAGTGGTAAATCTTCTCTTATAGAAATAAAATGTGCTGACTTGGTAAAACAATCAATAATGACCCATATTGCACCATTTCTTCAAGGAGTCTTTGGTAGTCCCATGAAAAATTCTATCGTAATATTATCCCATTTCCACTCAGGTATGGGAAGAGGTTGAAGGACTCTTCCAGGCTGTTGCCTTCCATCTTTCAGTTGCTAAAAAACCATATATCTTGACACAAAATCAGCAATTTCCCTCTTCATGTGGTCCCACCAAAAATGTTCCTTCAAATATCTATACATTTTGGTGCTCCCAGGGTGTACAGAGAAATTATAACTATGAGATTCTTCCAACAATTTCCTTTTTAGATCAGGTATATCGGGAACACAATGTCTCTTCCAAAATTTCAAAATTCCATCTTCATACACAAAGTCACTCAATCTCTCATCAATCACAGCATTAATCTTCTTTTGAAACTCTTCATCATCGGTCTGAGAACTCTTTATCCTTTCCAGTAAATATGGTTTGGAAACCATTTGAAAAATTATTGATGTTTCACCTTCCATGGTAATTCCCATATCCATCTTTACTAGATCCATGTATATAGGATCCTTTTCAACTCTTATCTTGTTTAAAACTCCACGATCCTTTCTACTCAAAACATCTGCCACCTTATTTTCCTTCCTCGAGTGGTAGTGTATAGTGCATTCATAATCCTTGAGTAGTTCAAGACATCTCCTTTTCCTCATGTTGAGTTCTTTTTGTGAGAAAATATACTTCAAATGCTTTTGATCAGTATATATCTCACATTTTTCACCATAGATATACTGTCTCCAAATTTTCAATGAAAAGATTACAGCTTCTAACTCAAGATCATGAGTAGGATAGTTTTTCTCATGAATTTTTAGCTGTCTTGATGCATAGTAAATAACCCTATCATTCTACATAAGGACACAACCAAGTCCTTTCTTCGATCCATCATTATAAATAAAAAACCCATCATTCTCCAATGGTAGAGTCAAGATAGGAGCATTGACTAATCTTCTCTTCAATTATTTAGAACATTCTTCACACTCTTTTGTCCGAACAAATTTAAACCCTTTACATGTGAGCTTGGTTAATGGGTTAGCAAATCGGGAAAAATTCTGGACAAAATGCCGATGATAACCTATTGAACCAATAAAATTGCGTACCTCAATTATACTCATAAGTGCTAGCCATTATTTTATTTCCTTGGTCATAGAAGGATCAATATAGATTACATCCTTGGAGACAATATGGCCAAGAAAATAAATCTCTTGAATCCAAAATTCACACTTGCTAAACTTCTCATATAATTCATGTCTCTTAAGAGACTTCAGGATAATGCGCAAGTGATTTTCATGATCTTCGTAGATTTTGGATTATACCATTATATCATCAATAAATACCACTAAAAAGTCATCAAGATATTCCTTGAAAACTCTGTTCATTAGATCCATGAAAATAGAGGGTGCATTAGTCAGCCCAAAAGGAATTATTGTAAACTCGTAATACCCGTACCTGGTTTAAAATGCTGTTTTCGGAATGTCTTCCTTATTCACACACAACTGATGATATCCAGATCGAAGTTCAATCTTTAAAAAGTATTGAGCTCCATGAAGTTGGTCGAATAAATCATCAATTCATGGTAGGGGATCCCTGTTCTTTATTGTTATAGCATTGATCTCCCTGTAGTCAATGCACAACCTCATAGATCCATCTTTCTTCTTAACAAAAAGGATAGGGGCTCCCTATGGAGAAACACTTGGGCGAATAAATCCCTTATTACTCAATTCCTATAGTTGATTATTTAGTTCTGTTATTCCATATTGTCCATTCCATAAGGGGTCTTTGATTTGTCCCTTGATCCAGGAATTAAATCTATAGAAAACTCAATTTCTCATTCTGGAGGATGTCCGGGAAAATCTTATGGAAATACATCAACATATTCTTTCACAATAGGTGCATCCTCTATTTGAACATTCTTTTCCTCACCCAAAGTTATTTCATTATCTTCCTCCCCAATAATTGAATTTAGTTGAGCTAATGGGGGTGGATCTAGATAAGAATCAGGTGGTGGTGATTCGGCTCTAATGTTAATGTGTTCTTTATCATCATCATCAAAAACTATAACCTCCTTCTTCTTACAATAAATTTTCACATCATGGTCCAAAATCTAGTCCATACCGAGGATTATATAAAATTCAATCATGGTTATGATGATGAGATCAGCAGATAAAGAGCATTTATACGCCCTAATGGGAACTGATTCACAAAACTTTGTTGCGATGATACTTCCCTTAGGAGTTTTTACTGAAAACTCCCTTGTTAAATCAAATTAGAAATATCTAATTTTCTTAGAAAACTGGGAAGATATAAAACAATTCGATGATCTAGAATCAAATAAATCATTTTCTAATCTTGAGGAAACCATTAAATTACCTGCCACCACGTCTTTTAGAGCTTCAACCTCAGTTGTAATGATATAATATGCTTGGCCTCGATCCCTTTGCCTTTTTAGAGGTAAGTTCCCTTGAATATTAGGATATTCAATTGCATAATGCCCCTTTTCTCTACAATTTTATAATTCAACATCGACAACCTCTTTCTTCCCCTTACAATCATGAGCATGGTGGCCTTTTCCACCACACTTATAACAGACTCTCATTCCCTTCAGGCAAGTACCGGGGTGTTTCTTCCCACATTGACTGTAGGAAAGATATTCAAATTTTCCCTTATTTACCTTATTTATATTTCTAGAGTTTTCAGTAGATCTCTTCTTCTCTTTCTTTACTTTAAAGTCATTAGACTTATAGAATTATTTTTCTGTCTTGATAGCACATGAGACAATATCTTCATACGACGAGAAGGATTGTGAGACTTATGATCGATGGAGAAATGGTTTTAACCCATCAAAGAAATGATCAATATTACTTCTTGTGTTACGTATATAATCTATAGCATGCCTCACTAACCATGTAAAGTTATCCTCATACTTTTGGAAATTCTCATCCTCCTTTTGCCTGAGACTCAAAAATTTCCTATCTATATCTGCTCGATGGTCACGAGGAAAGTTTTTTTCTAAGAAAATATCTTTAAAATCCATCCATTCCATATTTTATACTTCATCATATTCCTTTGTGTTTTGAATCAACTACCACCATTGATCAGCATCTCCAGTGAGGCGGTAAACTTCCATGAAAACTTTTTCCCTTTCACTACTTCCCAAGGCATGGAATATTTTCTCCAAGGAATGTATCCATTGCTCAGACACTAATGGATTTTTACTCCCATTGAATGTTGGTGGTTGTTTCCTCATGAAGCGGTCTAACATTGATCCTCTGTATTGTGGATCGGGGTGCTCCATACGTTTATGTTTATTATTCATAACCTAAGTGAGTTTTCCTAGAATGGTGATTAACTGATCTGCACTAGTTGCATCACTAGCTCCACAATAATTATCTTGAGCAGGAGGTCAATCCCTACATGGAGTGTGTGCATTGATACAGTTTACATTCCTTCCACCAAGTGTCATTTCTAAATAATGTCATAAACTAGATTAGTTTATAAATCGAAATACATAATTTCAAAATTGTAAAACACTTAACATAAATTGAACAGTTTATGGATATAATCAATAATCATAAAAAATGTTTTCTTTGAGGATTTATATACTTATAAACCCTTCATAATGGTTTGTAAAGAAAATGAGAATTATCCTAAGCATATCCCCCAGGAGTGTCGTAACCAAGAGTGAATCAAGGCCCATTGTCGTGCACCAGTTCCCGTTCGAGTCTTTCTCAAAGTGGTGTTTTTAGGTTTTACCCCTAGGTACATCTGTGCCAGAGCCACCTCTACCTGCTTGTATCTAGACAGGGATTTATTTCTTGTAAAACTCACAAAATCTATACAATACCAAAATTCTAGGAAGTTCTTCTATACTAATCCTCAAAGTATATCTCATGGTAATGTTCTCTAATCATATTTTATCTAAATCTAGTTTCCAAGGTTTGTACTAAACTTCCTCTAATACCAACTGTAACGCCCCAACCACAGAAGCCCAGAGATGGTGCATTATTATGTATCATTGGCATGATCAAAAAAGATCAATTCTTGAAAGACCGATTAGTTTAGTAGCCTTTGAAGTAGTGGATACATTTATAAGGTTTATATTACATCATAAAGTGGAAAAATACAACAACATTGTTTCCATGGACCACACTAAGATCCCATAGAATATCCCTGCAGGTCAGTCATAATATACTTCTTCGCATCCTAGGAAAAATAAAACATAGAAAGGGGTGAGCTCAGATGCTCAGTAAGGATAACAATATAGCGGAAACTTTCACAAATAAGAATAAACATTTAAGGAAATGTATAAAACTAAAACAAAAGGATTTTAAACATGAACTTCAGCATAATATGGAAATGATAAAATCAAATAATTCCATTTACTTATTCACATGGATATTCTACTAATCGAATAATCACATTCAATATCAATAGCCACTTTCATAATGATGGAATTCAAAATGCCAGACTTTTATAACCACATAGTCAAGGCCTTGTGCGAAGACTAAAATAAGATTTTTTCAAGACCTTATGCCAAGACACTATTTTATCTCATGAGACCTACTGATGCATCGAGGAGCTATAGTAGGCTCCACCCATTATATATTAAGTCCAATGCATTCCACATATTAAAGTGTTTAAACATAACATAAACATTCGTATTAAAACTATCATACGTAATGTAAATAATTTATCCATAAACAATGAATGGTATAAAAATAACACATCCACATTCAAACATATCACAAAACCTTCAATAAAATATGGAATTTTTTTATCATAATAAATCAAATTCAAATAATCTTAAAATCCATCAAATGATGTTGACATAATTGAAATCAAAATCTTTTTTTAGGGAAATATATCTAACTATTTTGAAATCATTTAAAAGTCATGTAATTATAAAAGAAAACATTTATTTTTAAAATATTCTTAGAAACTTTTAAGGGAAGCTTCGATGTTTTTATAATGGCGGAAAATAGTCGCACCCTCCGTATAAGTTAAAAAAACATTCTTACCTTAATTTTGTCGAAAAGGTCCGAAAGTACCTTGTTTGGAAAATGACGTAAATATTCCTTTCAAACCATTTTTTAAAATTTCAAATAACGGTATAAATTACTTTAACCCATATTATAGTAAATAGTAAAAATATTTTCAAGTACATTTTTATGAAACATGGATGTGGATGATAAATATGTCCCAGTATATACTTACATAAAACAACCTCGGATAATAAAGAGATTGTGAAATTAACCATTACCTTGTAATTTTCCTTGGTCGAGGGTAGGTTAACTTCCTTTATAATGGATAAATAATTGTTATTAAATTATACAAGAATCATGTACATTAATATGATATCATATATGATCTTTTAACATTGCTTTGTTAATAATATCTTAGTATTATCGTCATTTCGTGTGTTAACTGATTCATTTCCCTTTATATAATTTGTTATGTAAGTAATGTTTTTTATGGATAGGATGTATATTATTCATATTAAGAATTATATTATGTTTTTAAACATTATTTTTAATCATCTAATGAAAATTAGTTTTGAATGGATATGATGGGGAATGAATCTCATCGCGTTCGTGGAGACGTTAAGCCGTACGTAGGCACGAGCGACAATATCATTCTTTTGATATTAAAATAATTTATAATTGGATGTTATATAATATATACATAATAATTATAATGTTATATTTATTATTTACATCAATTACAAATAATTATTATACCCATCCAAATAATAATGTATTAAATAACAATTACACCACGACGTGGAGACGGTAAGCCGTACGTACGCACGTATGGTGACATGTCATTCAAAGGATGAATAGAATAATGAATTTGGTTTTACCATATTTATAATAAAATCAAAGTACATAGAAGATACTGGATTTATTATTTTAAAATGGAAACAACAAACAAAGAGGATGTGGGAGAAGAAAGGAACTTGAAAGAGGTGATGAAATATTTACCTCTTCTTCGGGTTCTTCCTTTTGATTTGATCAAAAGGGATCCTTAGGTTGGATTTCTGACTAAAGGAAGGCCTCTAGGATGAAGGGAGGACAGTTGAGAGGGTATTTTGGTAGATTTTGGCCCATCCAAATGTCTTGGAAGGTGTTAATTGGAGAGAAGGGGGAGTGCCCTTTTATAAGAGGGGTGAGGGGCACCTTAGGAAAAGCTAGAAATATTATTTTATAATAAAATCATTTTAGGTTTATAATGGTTCCAAAATTATTTATTTAATGTATAATGTGGGTATGAGTTGAAAAACACTAAACCAATAGGTTTTATACAAGTTTGGGTCACTATATTAACCTTATCTTTTAGATTTAACTCTTTGTTAAATAGTTTGACATTTACCATGTCTCTTTGTATTTTTATATTATATGGTTAATAAACTTACTATATACATCCAACAGAACCCAAAGTGGTTAATTAATGATACACCTATAATTATTTAAGTCTTTTGTCTGAACATTATATTTTTAGGAATATAATATCAATTAATAATATGATATTTGTTTTAAAAACACTTTTATGTCAATTTTGACACTATTTGTTATTTTGTTTTTTCTAAATTTATAACACCATTATTACTTCGAAAAAAAATCATCTAACCAACCCTAATATGTCATATTTACCTTCAAAATTAGTTTCATTCATAAAAATTTTTAAATTACATTTATTTGGATATTTATAATAGCAATTATTTTCATCTTTCATTAATACGATAATTACTACATCATCATTGTGTCATAAATAAATTAAATTATTTAATGTATAAAAAATATAAATAAAATACCATTATGTAGGAAAAATTCTTATATTTCTAATGATTATTTGTAGTCGAATTTATCTAATGTGTAACCTTATATTAAAAATGGTTTAGTTATTAAACCTTGAATTTAACACTTTTAACTCTTCTTTGAAATAAATAATAATAAATGTCCTAATCTAATCCATGTGGGCCTAAAGGATCATATCTTCATACTAGTGTTGTTTTTGGTCGAATTACACTTATCCAATAGAATTAGGACATGTTTTAGGGTAATAATAATATCATTTTTACCCTTAATTACCATATTTACTTTTAACCATGATAAATAAAAGTAAAAAGTTACTATTCACCAAAAATTATTTTCATCTTTTTGAACCACATTTTACTTAATTATATCAACTGTTTCTCTCAATGTTTTGAAATTAAACTCACAAAAGCGGTGAAATTATGTTTTAGGTAAATTTGCAAATGCTCCTAGGAGATGGGTAAAAGACGATAAAAAGTTCAATAAAATTTTTATATATCTAAAATTATTATAAACTGACTCCAATGAATTACATTGAACTTATATAGGTATTATGTATCTATTTTGACCTAAAATAAATTTTAATAAAATAAATAATTATTTAAATAAAAATATGGTTTTAAACAATAACTCATTGTTTTCACTTTTCATCAAAAATAGAAAGTTTTCAGAAGAATACCAAAAATTAACCCTAAGCTAATTTTGATATTACGAATCCAAAAATGAAGTCCGTTTTGAATGATAAAATTTTTAAAATTTCAAAAAGTGGGTATTACTATTCATAACAGCTAGTTTGATTGGTTGTGGTGTGTTAGAACTCAAAGTTGCGTACAACACACGCTATTGTATTATTCAAAAAGAATCGTACCGTGGAAGCTTGGGGTGTTACAAAAACCAAATAAAAATATAATTTAACAATATAAATAAATTAAATGAAAAATATTTTTCTATTAAAATTCATTATTTTTCAAGATTTCTCCAGAAAAAAACATATTTCTGAAAAATGAAAAAAACACCCTACGAGGATTTTGGTATTAAAATTTCAAAAAATATTTTTTTTAAATATAGTTTATAAAATTTTCAAAATAAAGTTTTAAAATAAGTGTGTCATTAAATGGTAGTAAAACCTAACTGAGTATAGCTATATTTTCCCTTTGTGAATAAGATGTATAGTGGCCATTAAGGGTTGGTACAGGTATTGGATGCATTTGTGATGGACTCTTCATGGTTTGGTTCTAGAATTGAATTCCTCGATACCTATTGTAAACAAAATAAATGGGTTTGGTTACTTGATGTGTTAATAACAACCTATATGGTGTATTCCTATATTTCTTCTTGATGAAATTCTATATAACTAAAAAGTATGACTATGGTTTTACTCGATAAAAATCGTATAGTGACCTACGATTAACGTACATGGATATTACATCATTTTAGATTAATATTCGTCACATTAAAAAATTACATGCCCTAGGAGTATAATAGTTTAGTGTCTTTGGAAAATTGGAACACAATCTTCTAAATTGGTGAAAGATCTTCAATGTTTCCCACAAAGATATTTTCATTTACTACTTGTACTTAAAACCTTTATTCATAACATATGGAAAGGAAACATAGGAAAGGGTGATATCATATGATCAGTAAGGGTAAATAAAGTAGATATGTAAGCATAACATGAGCATAAGTGTATGAGAACATGAGAATAACATTTGAAAATCATAACCAACATATCAAAGATCATATACATGAGTTATGGAATAAATATTGAAATTTCATAGGACATGAATCAAAATGGAATCAAGAGCATAATCCATGATAGAATAACAGATGAATAAGATATATAAATTTTTTCATACACGTAAGCATATAAAATCATTCCCTATAAGTCAAGGCTCATTATTCAAACCTACCACGGAACATCATTGGGGATACACTTACTCGGTGTCACACACCACCATACATAGTCACATGCCATTCCTTATATCAGAATGGGTTCTCTCTCCAAACCATCTTAGTAGCTAAGTTTCACTCCCATAACCATCTTAGTAGTCAAGATTTACTCCCAATACCATCTTAGGAGTCAAGGTTTACTTCTAAGAGCATCTTAGTGGATAAATTTATTTACTAAACTGAGTTTACTTCCTATTCAATCTATGTATATCCAATGAGATATAAATCATTACCTAATGTATTGGAGGGAGATATAGGTCCCATCTGTATCATAATTAAATCATACATACGTGTGCAACACGATAATAAAATATTCAACGCATCATGGCCCATAAAAATATATGGGTTTAATAAATGTCATATTATAAACCATGAAATAAAATGTGTATCATAAACATTTTATCATATCATAGCATGTAGAAAATTTCTGGGTTTCATAATCATTTCATTATAGAATAACCCATGAAAGGACGTAGGTTTCATAATCATTTTATCATGGTATAACCCATGTAATGGAAACGGGTTTCATAAAAAATCTTCTTAAACATAAACCATTTAAAAAAATTAACAGGAATGTTGACCTTAGATCATATCCTGAGTAAATAATAAACTATATCAATGGATTACGTCCTATATGGAGAAGTATTTTGAAAGATCACTTGAAAATTTTCTTAAGGAAAAAAACATTTCCTTGAAAATCATTTTCAAAAGTATAAAACATTTTCAAAATCCTTTTCTTTGGAAAACACTTTGAAAAACTTATAAAGGAATATTTTAAAATCATTTAAAACACTTTTTAAACATAAATCACTTTTTTAAACCTTATTCTTTGAAAACATACAAAGGTATATTTCAAAATTATTTAAAACACTTTCTAAACATGAAAAAGTTTGAAAACATTTTCCATTGAAAACTTATAAAGGAATATTTTAAAATCATTTAAAACACATTATAAACATAAAAAAAATTGAAAAGATTTTTCCCTTGAAAAATTATAAATCAATATTTTAAAATAATTTAAACACATATTAAATATAAATAAAATTGAAAAAAATTATTAAAAACTTAAAGGAAGCTTTGAAAATCATTTAAAACGCTTTTTAAACATAAAAAAATTAAAAAAAATTCCCTTGAAAACTTATAAAGGATTATTTGAAAATAATTTTAAAAAATAAACATAAAACTTTTTTGAAAACTTTTTTCCTTTAAAATAGATAAAGGAATCTTCGAAAATCATTTTAAGAAGACATTTTCTTGAAAAATAACTTAGAAAAACTTATAAATGAGTCTTGAAAAAAACATAAAACCTTTTATAAAAACATAACACACTTTAAAACAAATCCATGAAAATTAACTTAAAATATCATTTAAAATCATTTCTAAAAAGAATTTAGGAAACATTGTTTTTTGAATAAAACAGATTTCTGACTGAAGAGGGAAATAAAGTAATATTTTCATAAAACAAATTCTCAATTATCTCACGTACCAAATAGTGTAAAAATGGTAAAATTAATATTATATATCATGAATAAAAAAATTAAAATAAAATTATTGATAATTATTGAGATATAGATTATAATATTTCATCAATGGGAGTATAAACCTAAAAAGTCCAAGTTAATGATGAGATTGTAGCAATAAACTCTTACCACTTTGGTAACTTGGAATCCAAACCCACAAGAAATAATAAAATTAAATGAATATTAAAAAATAATTAAAATAATTTTATTTATGATATAACGTGTCAAAGGGAAGCATATACACAATCTAAAATAATATAGGTGCACAATATAACATGTGTCTGAAAGAAGGAAAATTGAGAAATAATTACCTTACTAATTTGGTAACTTCTAAACTGTAAACACCATGAAATATATATTATCAAATGGATATTTATATAAACACAAATTTAAGGATAATAATCATAAAATACATTCATGGGCATTATATACACCATAAAAAAAGAAACGAGTGGTGAGTAAAGAATAAGTCTCATAGAAATAAAAGTGAGATAAGAAATCCCCTTACTACTTGAGTAACTTTTGAAACTTGAAATATATGAAAAAATAGAATCAATTGAAACTTTTAATGTCATAAAATAAATTAAAGTCATGATATAACATTTCATAGTTAATTTTATACACCACATAAAATAAATTAATGTTGAATATGGAATATATCTCATGTATATAAAAAGTGAGATGAGAAAACCCTTACCTTAAGTCTTGAATTTCATCACACATGTTCAGAACTACTGTATAATGAATACAAGTTTATTATAAATATACCAAAAAACCATATTATTATATCTAATACCATATATGATTTTATTATGACTTTATATTACTCATTTATTAACAATTCCATCATAATGATACATTTTGGATAATATCTGCTTTGTTTTTCATAAATGTTTTTACTTGTTATTCTTGATCCTCTTTCATAGATCATGATTTAATTATTTAAATAACGTAAAAATTTATATAAATATCATATATATTTAGTATATAGTTATTTATTGTAATCTATAAAATATATAATTATGAAATTAAATGCACCGTTCATGGAGATGGTAAGTCGTCCATAAGCAAAAATGTTGTTTCCTTTTTCTTGTTGTATTGAAAGAAATAGAGGAAATGAAATATATATGTGTGTGTTTGTATATATATTATCATTCCAGTATAATAATTATTATATATATATATCATATATGTTTACTAAACCAATCCTTAATACATTACATGTAAAT
Organism: Viscum album; assembly: GCA_963277665.1. Classification (NCBI taxonomy): domain Eukaryota; kingdom Viridiplantae; phylum Streptophyta; class Magnoliopsida; order Santalales; family Viscaceae; genus Viscum; species Viscum album. Next base: position 1,753,795,707 of record OY728159.1, on the reverse strand, counting down.
TTTGAATGAATCACATCTCTTTGAGGAGGTGGTAGTCCACACATCCACAAATGAAGTTATCATATTTCTAAAGAAATGTAAATCATGATGTTATGTTCTATATAATAATTACATAAGAATAAAAACATCATAAATATCTTATATATCATATAAAAATATAAATAAAATTATTTTTCTCAACCTTTAAAGGTCTCAATGGAAGAACGAATAGCATCGGTTCGTGAGGCGGTAGTTCGTCGTACACTCAAATGATGATTGCATATATCATTTGATGAAAGTTTGTGAAGGTGTTGGTTGTACCCTTATCATAATAAAATCTCATTATATTTATTATAATAAGTTTATTCTATAATATTGATATAATAATATTTGAATTGGTGGATAAAGAAATAAAACTAAAGTGTTTGTGGAAGGGTGTTACCTCGTATTTGGGTAACTACTTTTTGTTTACACCAAAGGGATTTCTTGGTTGGATTTCTACCCAAATTGAGACTTCTATGATAAAGGAGGTAATTTTGTAGGATATTTTGATAGGTTTTTCTGGTCCAAATGTTTTGAGATGTGTGAAGAGAGGGGAAGAGGCGGTGGTCTTTTATAAGTGGGGAAAATGACACACTTGGTATTTTTGAAACAAATTGTGTTCTCCCATGTTTTACTTGCCCCATAAGGGTGAAAAATAGACCATTATAGATCCTTATACATGTAATGGTATAAATATGGCCATAAAATAGTTTTTATACAATTGTAGGGTCATTTTTATAGCTTATATTCTATGTTTAGTCATTAATTAAACTCTTTTTTAACTTAATCACTATAATTAATATTAATTACATTCACTAATATTTTTGATCAAAAACTAATTTTTCCTTGATAGAAATTATAAATTAATCTAATTTCTAATATTGAATCCATTTTTACAAATTATAAACTTATAAGTGGTATAAATTAATTTAAAATCAATATCACGGGCGGGATGAGACAATTGGTTTTTTAACATGAAAAGCTTAAAAGTTTGAAATGTTTTTATATCCAATTTCAATGTGAAATTATTTTTAGTAGACTAAATTGGATTAATTATTTTCAAATTGAACTAATTATACTTTAAAACTAATTTATAATATAATTTAACTATATAAATAAAATATATAAAAAATAGTTATCAATTAAAATTTTGTGTTTTCACTATTCAAATGAGAGGTCGTTGATCCTCCTACTTTGGAGCTCCTGGTGATGCCCTTGGTAGTGATGTTGGTCATTTCAGTCCCTAATAAAATCCAATGAGGGACTCCCTATGCCTTCTACTGATTTTCTCCTTCCTCCTTTCATCCATTTCTCCAACCCAGAGTCCCTCCTTCCATTCCCCAACATCAAACTTTTCCCTAAAGTGGTAAGTCTCTTCAACGCTTTTCTGTAGCTTTGGATCTTGACTACAGAGTTCATGGAGGCCTCTTCCCTATTAACCTAAACTTGGTGGGTAATTTTACATTAAATCCACCATTTTTGGATTATTTTGACAGATTCGTGCTTAGTTCTTAGAGATTATAAGATGTAGTAATTGTTCTCCTTCTCGACAAGCAGCACAATATGATTTGGTTTTCTTTGGAGGAGGATTTGATTACTTCCAGGACCAAAGCTCCTTACTTTTGAAATAGATACAATTTATTTATATTTCTATGGTCATGTGATTTACAATTGAATCAAGACTCTCCAACAATGGCTCTATAGGTTAGTCTCCCTAAAAGTTCCTCTTCCTTTTCAAAATTCATCAATCATTTGTATGTTGGGGAATATGGTTAGTCATTTCATGTTCTTAGATCGTAGAACAAAATCAGTTTTCCATTCTATTTTTCTATGCTTCTGGATTGAGTTTGATGTCTCAAAACCACCAATTTAATGGGTATAGATTACTGTTGGATAATAATTTCAATGCAAGTATAAGGTGGTCTTAGAATCCCAGATAGAGTTCTATTCTTTATAAAATCATTTGGGTCATTACACTTTATCTTGTTAATAGGGAAATAGGGATTCCCATGGGGTGGATAACCCCAACTAGTCAATTGAGCCAGCTCCCGCTGATCTCTATACTATTTCTTTATATCATTATCATGCTCTTAATTTGGATCCTCTTCTAGTTAAGCCAAAGGTTTTGAATTTAGACCCAAGAGTTGAGGACTTATTTTCATTACTGAAACATGATTTGGGTATTTTCAAGTTGATAGAGCCATACCTGAGATAACCTAGATCCATGAAGTTCCCCTCCTTTTCTAGTATAGTTAAGGCCAAAGGTATTGTTAATGGATTTTATATCGATCAATCTACTACTAAGAGTGGTGATAGAATCCATGTTGATGAAAGGGTGATTTTTGAGAAACATGAAACTCTTGATCTAAATGTTGCATTGTCTCTAAGTTGAGGGTTTCTAGACTACTGAGAAACATCAAATACAATTAACATCCAAAATTGTTCCTCTACCTTTAATGGAGATGTCTAGTAAATGTGGATCCTGGAGAATGGTAAGCATATATTCCAAGATGGAAATAAAAAAAGGTTGGGTAAAGGTATTTGGAAGATGAGAAGCCAGGTGATAATGATTTGGACTCCCAAAAATGACAGATTATAAGAAAGACTCTCAAGGGACCATAATGGTTAGGTTTGGCTTGAGGAAGGGTAGGAAAGGAAATATTCCTTCAGCGAATTTCCTATTCCACAATGGGGGAAGAAAGACCTCATAATGATTACTTGAACACTCTAAAAACAACAGTAACTAGATATTCAATTAAGGTAAGGAAAAATGGGATAGATGAAAAATCATGGTAAGAAAAAATGGTTCAAGGTGTTAATATTTTTTCTAGTTATATAGAAAAGTAGGGTTCAATTAAGTACATCAAATCACCTGAAGGTGGAACCAAGTTGCGGGATTGGGATATAGTGCTTGTAGAAGCCTCAAATAGGAAGGGAGGATAGGTGGGAGTGGATAATAACAAATACTTGTAGCTTGTTCTTCACTCCAAGGAGGAAATGTTAGGATAGTCCTTTTGTGCCAATGATTTTAATGAGGTAGTCAATAAAATATATGAGAGAATGACTTAGGTTACCATTAATGAGGAGAAAAATAAGTGGATCAACAAAAAAGATCACATTTTGTGTGGGGTTTCAACAAAAGAAATATAATGTTAGAGGAATATATTTAATATTGGGACAAACAAGTTGATCAGATTGAATCTCGTTTAAAGGATGATCTGGATATGTTGGTAACTGCATTTCATTATGCGTTATATAGGTTGGTTGACTCTAATATCCTTACATTTATTTTCAACAATTTTTTGATCAATTTTTGTGGTTATCTTTTGTTTTCAGGACTTGTTTTGTTTCTCACATTTTACTCAAAATTGTCTTGAAATAAAAATTTACTTTTCAGTTAGTGTTTTTCACTATTCTTCAAAATATGAAACTCCTCATAAAAATTCCAAAAATTCACCCAAAGTAAATTTTGATATTAGGATTTCAAAAATGAATTTTATTTTTTCAAATAAAAATTATAGATGTCTCAATAGTTATAATTAAAATAGGTATTCCATTAAAATGTGGTAAAAATGCCTTTTAGAAATATAAATATTTTTATTCATAAAATTGGATTTATTCTTATCTTATGTCTATCAAATCTATTTTATGAGTTTAAATAATTTTGATTGAATATATAATATATAAATTTTGTTAAAAACATTCATCAAAATTAATTTTTTTAATTTATTAAGATAAAATGTGTTTGTACATAGAAAAATTATTTTCTTAGAAAATTTATTTATTTTTTTTTAAAATAGTTCTTACTTTCATTTATAACTAATTTATAACCAAATTATTAATTTTATATGAATTTATAAAACATATTTTCACAATTTAATTAATCTTATTCATAACCTACACTCCAATAGATAGGTGAAAACTATTATAATATTTTAATAGTACATTTTAGTTTGGTAAAAATAGGTCATGCATGTCATGCAAGTTATCGAAAGAACTAGACAGTGTATATAACACAATCCAAACATAGTTTTGTGTGTACCACAAGCTAATCTAAATGTTTCATGTACCACAAGCCCAAATTTTTGTTTCATACAAATCAAGAATAAATTATTGATTTCTTATAAGACAATATATATTCATTGGTGCATAAAATGAAAAAAAAAATTGAAAATATTAAATTAATTCTAAAAAATCACAAAATATTAGGTTGTTACATTTTACTCCCACCCCCCCATAAAATGAATTTATCCCTCAAAATTCATCTCGTTTATCAAAGGTTTAAAAATTTAAAGTTCCTTTCATAGAAACCCACATCATAAAAATGAATACTAAAACTTCCTTTAATAAGGGAGATTTTGAACCCAAACAGTTACCCAAAGTAACTCGTAACTAGGTTTCCACATAGAAGAACATAGGTTGGAAATTGAAAGCATGTACATGGAAGATAACTCTAACTATCAAGTTCTAATGGAGAGTGATAGAGAACATGGTTAGTAGAAGGGTAATTATCACAAAGACGTAACCTAAAGAGAATTGAAAATGTTTATTTATATCATCAAAAATGATGATAATAGGATAAAATTTTATATCAATATCCTTTTTCCTAAATTTGAATAGTTTTCATGAGAATATATACTTACATGATTTTAATATAACCTCACCCTTTGTTGTGTCTTGATCAATTTCCACTTCATCTCTTATTCCATTAAATTAAGGTGAATTTTTCATTCCCAAAGCATTAGAAAATCATGATATCTATAAATAGAATGATATTCCATTACATCTATCTTTATCACAACAAAAAGGTTAGCACAAGTTATCCAATATTCCTAAATCCTCATATAGAGATATAATAATTTAATCTTTAAAACCTTATATAAATTTTAACATAAACCATTCCACAAATGGTTAACCTTATAACCCTTACAAAATATTAATGTCTAGAACTTTAGAAATAAGGTCACTAAATTTCTCAAAAACAGCTTAGCATTGATCCCCCGTATATCATAAAGTAGCTCTGGTTTGTCACATACCGAACATGTGAATACCTTTGTCATTTATTCTCTTGAAACATGGTAATTACCATAAATACTTATTTAAAACATGCATTCTTTCTTATTCCAAATATAATTGTATTTAATACATAAGTCCAAAAATGTTGTAAACACCATTTGTGATAACATAAACCACTTTTTCAAAAAAATCCTTAATCATTTTCAATGTAATCCATATCGTCTAATTTAATTATTCATATCCAACATATATTTACCCTAAAATCATAATATAACCATTATTAATATATTAATTTTTATTTATCACTTAATATTTTGTTTCCCATGAATATCATATTTCCATTAAATCGCGTCTCAAGTCCATTAGAACCATTCAACTTTTTCTTGCAAATCCTTAGTAAAAAAATAAAATGAATAATCCTTATGTATTTAATAGTTCATAATTCTAGAATCCAAATACATAAACACTTTGATTATACCACTTTACCCTTAATCCATTAATAAATATACCTTATATTATTACTGAATACCACTTTCCTTTCATATTTCACCTGTAATTTCATCATCAATAGCAATATAACCATTACTCATACCACCTTGTTGATTCTATACAGATATTTCTACTTAGGAAATTGATTTACATAATTCCCATAAATTATACATTTAAGGAATTAAAATATAGATGATTTATTAGGGAGTCCATTATTCTCATTTCTTGTGTTAACCAAACTTATAATTTTCCCTTTGTAGTTACTTACTTTTTGTTCTTCTTTTCCATAGTCAAAACATCTTCTCAATACTCTAATACATTCACTTGGGTGATTCTTTCCACATTCTAAACACAAATAAAACCTAATATTATTTCCTTTATGGTCTCCATTACCTGAACTCTCATTGAAACCCTTCCTTATCTTCTTTGTTGTGTCCAAGAGTTGGTTAAGGTACACATTGTTAATCATGTTCAGTGAAAACTGATTACGCATGATCACAACATCCTTATCTCTTGAAATCATCCCATTTGACTTCACATAATCAAATTTTATAACACATTCAATGGTAACTCAGTTTTTTTTTGCTTTCCACCATTGAATAAAACAAGAAATCATAGCATCAGCAAAAATTATCGTACAGGAAAAACACATAATCATGAAAAAATCACTTATTGGATGTCTAAATTATGAATTTCTTTTGAATCTATAACACCTTAGGATTATCCTTAGGGAAATCCCTATAAATATCCATAGAAATATCCCTAGTGATCTCACTAAATTTTTCTCATCCTAGTTTTCAAAGGTTGAATAAGCCTTTACTTTGATACCAACTATAGTGAATCAGGCTTAAAATACCTAGATATTAATTCATTTTAGATGAATATTCCTCATATTAAAAATTACATTCCCTAAGACTATAATAGTTTAGGGTCTTTGGAAACTTTGAGTGAAATATTCTAACTTGGTGAAATATATTCAATGTTTCCCTCAAAGATCTTCCCCTTCAGTACTTCTACTTAAAACCTTTCTTCATGACCTAGGGAAAGGAAACATGAGAAATGGTGCCCTCAGATGATCAGTAAGGGTAAATAAAGGAGATACATAATCATAACATGAGAATAAGGGTATGAGAACATGAGAATAACATTTGAAAACAAAACTCTATATATCCAAGATCATATACATCAGTCATAGAATAAAGATTCGCAATTTATAAGACATGAATTTTAAGGGAATAAATATCATAATATTTGTGGTCATAACATATGAATAATACATATAGTTTATGTCATACATGTGATCATTTAAAATCATTCCCTATAATTCAAGTTTCATTTCCAAAACCTACCTGAGAACTTCACGGGGTCTAAACCTACTAGGTGGGACACACCAATATACTTAGTCACAGATCATTCCTTATAGTGGAATGGGTTCACTCTCAAAACCATATTAGTAGTCAATTTTTACTCCCAATACCATATTTTTATTCATGTTTTACTCTCAATACCATGTTAGTAGTCAAGGTTCACTCCCAAGACCATCTTAGGGGACAAAGTCCTTTACTGAACCGAGTTTACTCCCTATTCAAATGATGTCTATCTCTTAAGATATAAGCCATTAACCAATTCATTAGAGGGATATATAGTTATCATCCATCTCATAATGAAATAATTCATATTTTTTCTATAATATAATTAAATATTAATCATATTTTGACCCATAAAAAGAGATGGGTTTCATAAACATCATATCATAAACCATGAAATGAAATGGGTATCATAAACATTTTATCATATCCTAACCTGTGGAAAAGGGACAGTTTTCATAATCAATAAATCATTGAATAACCCATGAATGGAAGTGATTTTAATATTCATTTTATCATGATATAAACCATAGAAGGTAAATGGATTTCATAAACAAATTTACATCTTAAACATAAACCATTCGAAGAAAAATTAACAACGATGTAATTTGATCATATCACTAGTAAATCAAAAACTATATCAAAGGATGAAATATTATTTGGAGAATTATTTTGAAGGATAACATTAAACCTATCTTAAGGAAAATAATTCTTTATTTGAAAATCACTTTTAAGAACATGAAATATTTTCGAAGTCATTTTATTTGAAACCCAATTTGAAAAACTTATAAAGGAATTTTTTAAAATAATTTAAAACCATTTTTAAGCATAAAACATTTTTTAAAACCTTTTTACTTGTAAACTTGTAAAGGAATCTTTGAAAATTTTTTAAAACAATTTTTAAACATAAAACATTTTTAAAAATATTTTTCCTTGAAACTGATAAAGGAACCTTTGAAAATAATTTAAAAATCATTTTAAATATAAAAAATAATTTAAAACATTTTTACCTTGAAAACTTATAATGTAATCTTTTAAAAATATTTAAAACACATTTTAAACAGAAAACATTTTTTCAAACCTTTTTTATCGAAAACATATAAAGCAATATTTGAAAATAATTTAAAACACTTTTTAAACATAAAACCATTTTGAAAACCATTTGTCCATGAAAACATATAAATTAATCTTTAAAAATAATTATAATAACTTTTTAAACATAATACATTTTTAAAAACATTTTTACTTGAAAAATGTTAAAGGAATATTTAAAAATCATTTTGAAAAACTTATTAATTGAAAATTTCTTTGAAAATTTATAAACGAATCTTGAAAAAAATAAAACAAATTATTAAAACATAACACATTTTTAAAATAAATTTCGTATTAAATTATATTAAAATATAATTTAAAAACATTTTTGAAAAAAATAGGATATATTTTTTTAAAAATAATGCAGCTTTCTGACAGAAGAGAGAAATAAAGTCGGATTTTCATAAAAAACATTTCATAATTATATTAAGTAAAAATAGAGTGGTAAAATTTATAATTAATTTAATATAACATTAAAAACCATAGGATAATAAAATTCATGATAATTATTGAGATATGGATCATATTATTTCATCAATGGAAGCATAATCCTAAATAATCTTCATAAATGAGGATATTGTATCCATTAACTATTACCACTTTGGTAACTTTGAATCCTAATCCCCATGAAAGAATAAAATTAAATGAATACTAAAATATCATTAAAATAATTATAGTCATGATATAACATTTTAAAAGGAATTATATACACCTTTTAAAATAATATAGGTGCATAACATGACATGTGTCTCAAAGAAATAAAATTGAGACAAAATTACATTATCGATTTTTTAACTTATGAACTGTAAACCCCATGAAAGATAGATTATGAAATTTATATTTTAACACCCATAAATTTGTTTATAATAATAATATAATATTTTACTGGGATTTATATACACTACATAAAATAAATTATTGGTTAATAAGGCATAAGTCTCGCAGAAATAAAAGTGAGACTAGAAATCCCCTTACTACTTCAGTAAATTTTGAATCATGAGATATATGAAATAATGAAATTAATTGAAACTTTTAATATCACAAAATAAATGAAATTAATTATATAACATTTCAAGGTTCAGTATATACACAACATAAAATATATTAGTGGTGAATATTCCATGTATCTCACAAATATAAAAAGTGAGATGAGAAAACTCTTACCTTATGTCTTGACTTTCTTCATACACTTTAAAAACTTCTATATAATAAATATAAGTTTATTATAAATCTAAAAAAGAACAATATTATTATATTTCATAATATATATGATTTTATTATTACTTTATATTACCCATTTATTAACAATTCTATGTTAATGCTACGTTTCATGTAATATCTGCTTGGTTTTTCACATATGTTTTGACTTTTTATTCTTGATCCTCTTAATGAGGTCATGATTTACTTATTTAAAGAATTTAAAACATGATATAAATATCATATATATTCTTTATATAATTATTTATAATAATCTATAAAATATAAAAGTATGAAATTGAATGCACCATTAATGGACACGATAGGTCGTACGTACGCATGAACATTGTTTCCATTTTCTTATCGTATTTAAAGAAAGAAAGTAAATGAAATATATGTGTATATATATAATATATTTAAATTATAATTATTATTTCATATATATCATATAATTTCACAAAATTAATCTTTAATATGTTCCATGTAAAGTGTGAACAAATCACATCATTTTGAGGAGGCGGTAGTCCACGCGTCCACAAACGATTTTATCGTATTTACACAAAATGGAATGCATGAATATATATGTAATATAATATTTAAATAAGAATAAATACATAATAAATATCTTATATTTAATATAAAAATATAAATTAAATAACTATTCCCTACCTATAAAGGTTTCAATGATGGAACAAACAACAACGGTTCACGAGGCGGTAGTCCTCCATACACACGAACGATTATTGTATATCCCATTTAGTGGATGTGTGTGAGGTTTTAGGTAATAAACATATAATAATAACATATAAATATATTTAGGATACTTATTTTGTTATATAGTTTTTACATAATAATAATTTAATGGGTTGAGGAAGAAATAAAACAAAACTGCTTGTGGAAGGATGCTACCTCATCTTTAGGTAACTCTTTTTTGTTCTCACCAAAGTAATTACTTGGTCATCATTCTACCCAAATTAAATATTATAGGATAAATTTATTGAATTTTTGGAGGATATTTGGATATTTTTTGGCTGATTCAAATTAATTTATAGGTGTGGATAGAGGGGAAGAGATGGGGTATTTTATAAGTGGGGAAAAATGACACTCTTGGTATTTTTGAAATTAATTGTGTGCTCTCCACATTTTACTTTCCCCACAAGGTTCAAAAATGGACCATTATAGATTATTATAGGTTTAGTGGTATACATATTTCTATAAAAAAAATTATACAAGTTTAGTGTCATTTTTACACCTCATATTCTAAGTTTAGTAATTAATTAAGCTTGTTTTTACCTTAATCACTGTAATTAATTTTAATTACTTTCACTAATATTTTTGCTCAAAAACTAATTTGACATTAATATAAATTATAAAGTAGTATGATTACAAATATTTAATTCATTTTTTCAAATACTATACACATTAGTGTTAGAAATTAATTTAAAATGAATCTCATAGATGGGATGAGAAAATGGGTTTTTTAAAGTGAAAATTTCAAAATTTTGAAATGTTTTTATATCAAATTTCAATGTGAAATTGATTAAAATGACCTAAATTTGATCTATTATATTATAAATTAAGTAATTATACTTTAAATATTATTTATAATATAATTTATTCATATAAATAAATTAGACGAAAATGTAGTTTTCAATTAAAATTCAGTGATTTTCACTATTCATCAAAAAAAAATTAAACTTCTCAAAAAAAATACCAAAAATGTACCCAAAGTAAATATTGATATTTTATTTCAAAAATATAGATTATTTTATCAAATAAAAATTATAAAATATTTAAAAAATATATTTAAAATAGGTGCACCATTCAAAGGCTATAAAATTACCTTTTAGAAAAATACACCTTTTTATTCATAAAAATGGATTTATTCTTATATTATGTCTATAAAATTTATTTAATGAGTGTAAAAAAATTTAATTAATATATAATATACAATTTTTTAAAAAAAATCATCAAAATTATTTTGTTAATATATTGAGATAAAATGTGTTTGTACATAGAAAAATAGTTTTCTCAAAAAATGAGGTTCTTTATTTTCAAATAGTTCTTACATTAATTTATAAAAAATTAATAACAAAAGGATTAATTTTTTATACATGTGTAAAAACTCTTTTCAAAATTTAATTAATATTACTCATAACCTCCATTTCAATGTCTTGGTGAAAACTACAATAATATTTTAATAGTACATTATAGTTTGGTAAAACTAGGTCTTGTGTGTCACACAAGTTATCTAAAGAACTCGAATTTGTATATAACACAATCCAAACATAGTTATTTGTGTACCATAAGATAATATAAGTGTTTCATGTAGTGAAATCTTGACATGGTATTGCATACAAATCAATAATAACTTGGCGCTTTCATATTGCACATGCTATATTCAGTGTTCTATGAAATAAAAAATACTGAAAATATTAAATTAATTCAAAAAATCAAAAAATATCAGGTTGTTACAAATATTCATAGGAAAATATCATTATATACACATGGATGTGACCTGGTCCTCAGGGGGTGGTCTGTTATGTAGATTCCTAGTGATGAAGGGTGTTAGAGGATGAATGGTTGACTTGGCATGTGATTCCTAATACGTATACTTGATAACCCTAGAGTGGGTGTATTAGAACATGGGTTTTATTTATATGTTATATCCCCTTATCATGGTAGAGTAAAGTTATGTGAGATGCCTTAGTCTTTGTGATGTAAAGTACTCTAACTGCATTGGTATTGAATTTGGGTTTTTAGGGATGGAAAAATTGCATTCTTCACTCTACTGATCTTGGGTTTGATTCCTATGAGGTAGTGGATTTTGATCTTTTTTGGTCAGTTATAGGATGAGTAAATCATGGGGAGAAATTAGTTTTTATGGAACGATGCCTAAGTGGTGGATGATCACACGAATATCCTTGGCATGATTGAGATGTCAAATTTTCTGTAAGGGGAGAACTGAGGTGATTCTAGCTTGATGATATTGAAATTTAGTGGGGTATGGATATTTTTTTTTAAGAAATTGAGCCTAGGATTTATGAAATTAAACCCATGGGATTGTGATTTAGGTTGTGGGATCAAGTGATATGGGATCATACACCTGTTGGGTTCAGATGAGATTGAGTTGGATGATGGGTAAAAACTTGAGAGTGGGTTATTTGGAGGTTTACTCTCCCTATAAATATGGGAGTAACTTTTGGTGTGTATTTTTAGGAAAATTATAGATACATAAGGGTAGGTGTGTGTTGTTTATGACGGTTCCAATTTTATTTGTGGATCAGTGAGTGAACGTTTGTCGGTTAAGAACCAATGTGATCGATGAAACACTTTCAATCATAGTGGCCTAAGGTTTTGATGATGGTAAGATTTATCAACTATATGATATATGGTAACATCATGGATGGATTGGGGTACCATGTATAGTCTATCTGATCTTTTACTTTGATACGGGTTGTTATGATGGGTGAGTGTGTCTTGAGGGGTGTGACACATGTGTGATGTTGTAATTTGTTCATAATTTCACTCAAGGAGTAGTGTAATGGAATCCATATAGTGGGGATCATAGCATTGTTCATGGAGAGTGTGATATTTATTATGTATGGAATTTTAGTGTATATTGAGGATGACGTTTCTAATGAGCTAATAATGGGTGGTGATAGGTTTATCTTGTTAGTTCTCAATTATGAGTGGGACATCTATGTCTAGTAATTATGTTTATTAATAGATATAGAGTAGGTTATTGAGATTTGTATTTTTTGTTAAGTGGATAGATGATAAGGATTCTCCTATGGTGGGGAGTATCTTATAGGTCATGATTTTAAAAACCTCATGTTATAAGGGTTGGGGATGTGGTATGGATGATTGGGGGAAAGTTGATATTGAACTGGGAGTTCAGTGAGTGGTTCCATCTAATTTGATTTGGTTCTTTTATGGCTACTAGATTTGGGATTCATATGTGATATTTTATGGAGTATATATGTTATCATTATTCTCCAAATGTATTTGATGTAATCCTAGAGTGATTTAGATCATAGATGAATCTCATGGGGAGATTATGATAGATCATTTTCTTGGTTGAGGATGAAAAGAATATAATTACACTGAGTTTTGTGTCTAGAATTTAATATGGGAATTTTAATGATTCTATAATTCCTTCAAGAATTAAATAATCGTGATTGGGTGATGTGACAACATATCGATGGGTGAAATCAAGTGATTTTATGAAAGATTGGTCAGATGAGTACTGACTATTATTTTTTCATGATATTGGGTGAGAGGATATGGAAACCAAAATGATTGTGTCAATGGTCCACTAAAATTACATTTTTGGTAGGTGAATCATATAGTGGGGAGCACCATGATCTGAAATCCACCTTTTTGAGAAAATAATTATAGTGGGGGAACAATAATCCTAGGGTATATATCAGTTGAAAAAATATAGGTGTTTAGGGATATATGGGTGTGTTTGATCATTGTCTCTATATTGAAGATGGTGATGAGTGGATAACTCTACTCTTGATGAATTATGTGCCTTGGTATTTAGAGTTTCATAGTGGAAGTTTTTTCAATGTTCCAAGATATGATGTAGTGGGTTAGTCATGAATCTATGACTGAGGTAAGTTATGATTGATGGATAGAGGACCACTAAGACCTATTCGGGGTGAGGAGTGTTGTGGTGGGGATTTTGTAACAACTCGTGTCATTACGAGTTATGACATTTTGGGAAAATTTGAGTTTTTGGTCTTGGAGTAGGGAACATTTTGGGAATAAATATGTTTATTCAAATTATAAAGGTTGTAACATCTCAAAAATAGGTATTTGGATGTGGTTCAAGGCTTAATATGTGTTTCAAGTGATCAGCTGAACATCAAATAAGGTTTTGGGAAACACCTTGACTAACATAGGTTGCAGGTTGCCCATCATGCTATAATGGGTGAGTATCACACCATGAAAATAACTGAGTGGGTGATGATCATACCATGGCCAAGGGATTTTCCAAATATAATAATTTCATGTGGGTTTTTAACAATATAAAATATATTATGTATGGATTTCATTCCATGACTATGGGCATTGTGTTGTGAAGATTCCACATGTGTAATAAATTCAGAAATATTATGTATTTCACAGTGACATCTTGGATGTAAAAAGGTTATACCATGACTCTTAGGTCAGATTATGATGGAATTATATGATTTTTATCATGACAGTAGTATAGAACACCACATCATAGGAAGAAAGTAGGCCATTCTATGAAGGCTTGTGCCTCACCGAGAAAAAGAGACATCATGTCACAATACAAAAGGGTCACACTGTAATGGTGTTTAGATTGGGTTCAATCCATAGGCCTGAGGTAGCTCCACCTTGACCCATAGGATTTATGTCATGATGTAGATAGAAAGGGGTTTCAATCCCTCTACGTGGAGGTGTTGATGTCATGACCTAGGCGGGTCACGCTATAACTAGTCATTTTTCCTATTTTTTTAACATGGGAAGAACTATAATTTCTAGATCACCCCCATTTGGTTTTTGTTCAAATATCCATGTGGGGAGATCTATTTAAACTAAATATCCACGTATTTCTTCCTTTTTTTGATTCCTCTGGAGGAGGGGAATTTTTATAACAATCTCATCATGTTTTAATGTGATTTCTTTACTCTGGTGTCCTTTATTCTTGTTTCCCTTCACGCCTCTAATTTGGTGTGAATTTGGATTATGGTTTTGATGTTTATTCTAGAGGATCAAGGTAGAATCAAGTGGTGATGATTGTTATTTTTTATAGATTGGAAATAAGATGTCCAAGGATAATGAAAACACATTATCCCTTGCCATTTATTCGGAGGTAAATCACCCTATGAATTTTTCTAGGCTATAAATCAAATTGGATAAAATTAGTGATTTCTTTGGTTCTATGTTATAGGACTTGATCATAGTCAAACTGGGAGCATTATATGGGATTTTTACATATAGTTTCCCAAGGTTTCAAAATATTTATTCCACTTTGTAACATTTATTCAATTATAAATCTTTCGTTTAAATTAAATAATAAATTATAAATTTTTATAATTAATTATTTGGTATGTTGTGGCTCAATATATGGGCTAAAAAGTTTATAAGAACTTGGATGAGGCTTGGATAAGTCTAGGTAAGGGTGTTTAAGTTTGATTAAAGGGAATAACTCTAAATGAGTTAGGTATTACATGAAAATCTCCATATGGTATGTGTTTTGTTTTTATATAGAATTTGATATATGGTCTTGCCACTTTCATGTGATTGACCTTGAATTTAAAAATTAATTGTTTCCTTTAAAAACTCCTATGGGTGAATGGAGTGTCTTCATCAATGGTAGACCCTTGACACTATTATGTTGCCTTAGCCTCTGATAGGTGAGTAATAAACTATAAATGTGTGTTGTGTGACATGTTGTCCCTAAAGAGGGGTATAAATCAAATTAGTTGTATGGGAAATAGTGGAATTATAAATATTATGTCCTTGATCCTCCTATACTTAGTGAATGTTCTCTAGAAAAGTTTGTAGGAAATAGAGTTTCCCAGTGACTATGACACCAAGTGGGTGAAGATGTCAATTGAGATCATGAGATACATGAGTTGGGGACTTGGTATTGAGATGATATCTACATGTCCTAGGTGATTTTACAAATTCTTTTGGGAAGTTAGGTAAGGATTGGTCTGGGTGTTATTGACTGAGATGATCATGTGTCGCCCACATGATGGGGAACACCATTTTGAGGGTGTATTTGAATCATTATGAGTGAAATGTGTGGGTTAAGCCCCCTAGGATTAGATGAGGTGTGAATATGAGGATTTCCTTTGGATTATGTACTTTATATCTCTCCTACGGGAGATGTGAGATGGTCATAAGTGAGGGTCATGGGAATTTCTAAAGGACATGGCATCGGGATGCCAGGACCATGTTATAAAAGTGATTTCCCTACACCCAAATTGACTAGTGATTTTTAATTACTATATCATGTATAAAAAATAGTTATGCATTTTTTATTCTTACTATAATAATGTTATTACTTCTATGTACACTATTTACATATAATTTCCTTGTATTACATGTATTATCAAAAGATTATTGCAATTCCAATGTACAATGAGAACATTATTATACTAAGGTAGTAATATTAAACATATATCATGTGGCCTAGATACTTCATATCAATGGGACACAAATGATGAATTAATATCAAGTGTTGAGGGACCATAATCATTGAGATGTCTTCTTATGAAGTTTTCACTTGGTGATATTTAGTAGAGAAGATCATGAGGACTGGCAGGCCAATAGGAACACCACATGATTTGTTTGTCATGGTATGTTCATATCTACAAACATGTGTATTGGTATCTAAAATTGATAGAATTATCAATCTGTGTCATTTGATTATGTACTTTTATTCATGATGAAACCCATGGTATTTATGTTTGTATAGAGTTAGCTTGTGATAATTGTTTCATTAGTGGTATGGAATTTATTGAATGATCAAGATAATATTTTTCAATTCTGAGTAGAGGAATATATATCTCAGACCAAGTTGACCAAGATGGTAGTTCCTTCATTAAATCCATGGCCATGGTAGAGGAAGTTAATTCAATCAAGTATGGTCATTAAAATGTAAATAAAGTATTAAAGGATGGTGACATAAAGTATGCATCCTGGTTTAAGAGATATTATGAGAAAAAGGTATTATCTTACATAGAAAGTTTCCATATGAGGTTATCATTGGTATAACTTATCCATATATCTTTAGGGTCCATGATTTGTTTATAGATATCACTCTTTGTCTATGATTATGACACACTATTTTATAGATAATGGCCTAGAGGGTCACACATGAAGTGTATCCATAACTTCCACTAATTTAGATGAATTGGACTTTAGGATGAACTAGGCCCCATGTATGGGGTATAGTATATCATTCAAGTTTCTAATAATGATAATTGAATTTATTTCTCAAGTTATTCAAAATTTATTTAATTATAAAAGTGAATGCTAGAAAAATATTATTTTTAGATGAATGTTAAATGTTCATGACTTGTTAAAAAATTATGGGAGGAATGGGTTGAGTTAATGGATATGTTTTATTTATGTGGAACCTCAAAGTATCAAAAATGTTTAATGAAAAAGTTGGTAAACTTATGACACATTAGGTGACTATTTCCCAAACGGTTTGGTTTTAAGTTCAACTCTTTTTAAGGATCCAAAGTGAAATTTTAAAGAATACAACCCTAAATATATAAACATATTTATTCCCAAAATGAGGGGAGGGTAGAGTTTTCTCAAATTATATCTTCTCCAAATCTCTCTCTCTCTCAATTTATAAAGAGATAAACCAAAAGGAAGAACAATAATGGTCTGATCCAAGTTCTAGGATTGATTTCATGATCTTCTAGTGATCGAATGAGCATGGTAAAGAACATCGATCTTCCATGATGGAACCTAGGAATTGAAGAATGATATTTGTGGGGTTATGTTGCACATGTGAATGATATAGAGGTTGTTCCACTTTTTTTATTTTAGATATGATTATCTTAAGTTGAATAGTGTATATCCGGAATTTATCATCCACAAAAGTAAAATTTTGATTTTTTTCATAATTAAAATTAATTTCACAAGATCTTGGAATGAATCAGGTATTTCCAAAATTAATCAATTGTATTAGGATATATTTGGTGTAAAAAAATTATTTTACCTGTTTTTATACTTATGTTCCATACCTAGTTTCTTCAGGGGCTTTGCGAAGGTTAGCTAGCGATGCTCCTTGGTTAGTGGGATTGGGTTGTGATGTAAGATTTTGATGAGGTTTGGATTGGCCCCTTTAAATTAGAATTAGGTGAATTATATGGGCTCTATGTACATCGTAGAGTGTTATAAATGGATTGGAGTTATTTATCAATGACTGAAGTGGGTTTGATGGACCCTATAGGATACCCATGTATGTGAGATGATCCTTCCAATACATTTAGTGTAATGTGATAGTGTTACCAAGATAGTCTTGAGTATATTTTCCTTAGTGGATATATGTACGATGAGGCATGACTTGAGATGAAAAGCTAGTTCCAAGTGACTATAACCCTGGTGGTGAGCTAGTGTGGTCATGGGGTAGGTTTTGATACCCTATTTCATCTATATATATAATTGTATTATGAGGTGAGAAATATTCCTCTCAATAAAATGTGAGGTATACATGGAGGGAGTTATTCCCCTTGATATGAAATATAGTAGTATTAAGAGGTGGGTGTTATTCTCCTCGATGATATATGAGGTATTATGGGGTAGTATCTATACACCCTGATATAATATATGAGGTATTACAAGGGGGAATTATACCCCCCCCCCAATATGATATATGATGGTATTATTGGGTGGGTGTAATTCCCCTAGATATGATATATGATGGGATTATGAGGTAGGCTTTATTATTGATGATATGTGGATATATCTGGGGTATGTCATTTTACCACTAAGTTTTATTTATAATATATGATTTGGGTGGGGTGCTCCCCCCCCCCTAAATGATTGTATATGTATGATATTTTAGTGTGGGATTTAATCCCCTTTGATGGGTATGTGTTATTTTTAAAAACATCTGACACTATCTGAAGTGGGTATAGTCAAACTCAAGAGACACCTTTATAACAAACCAAACTTTTTATACATAAATAATACATCTTATTAATATGTGTTCCACAGGATCATAAAAATATTTATCCAAACTTAACCCATGGAAAATGAAATGAGTTTTATCAATATTTCATCATTATAATCATATATCATCTATAGAAAGAATAAATATAATATAATCATATCATATACCTGTTAATATATAAGTATGTTCAAAGTATTTCATCATAGATGAAATTTGCTTTAAAAGATCACTGGAATATTTCTTGAGGAGAATACCATTTTCACATTGAAATCACTTATTTAAAAACTAATATTTTTGAGTGGGAGAGTTCATGAATCTTGGATATTAAATTAGAATAAAATGGTCATACGCGAGGGGGGGAGGCGCCCGTAAGGGGCTCTGAGTGGCGAGTTATCCTCCCATCTTTGCCTTCCTCTCCCTGTGGAGAGACGGCCTCGTTTTCCTTGTTTTCGCTCCTCCGCTGATAGGTCAGGCTTGGTCTCCTCCTCTAGGCCCCCGGATTCCGCGACGCTGTCGGATCGGTACCCAGGAGCTTAAGACCAGGTTGCGACGAGGTTGCTAGAAGTTCCGGCATACGCCACGAACGGGTTGGTGGGTTCGTGGTCCTCGTGCTGCGGAGCCGGCCATGAGTCGAGATTTCTTGGTTGTTTGGGGTTGCAGCTTTGATCTGGGGTGGATGTGTGTGATTTGGGGGTTTTCGGGGTCTTCTCTAGCGGGGCTGAAGGTGGCGACGGGCTCTGATTCCTTTTAGGTTTTTTTGTATTGTGTTTTTGTGGTTGGGTCTGGTGGTTTTTTTGCCGAGGGTTTCTACCTCGATGTTAACAGTGATGAGAGTTTCTACCTTGTTGTATTCGGTGAAGGGTTCCACCGGCGGTGATGTGTTGTTTCTCGTCGCCGGCACAGGTGAGTGCGTGATGATGGGCGTCGGTGAAGCTCACCGGCGTTCTAGTGTTGGGACGATTTTTGAATGGCGTTGATTTGTGGTTATTCGACGATGCTGATGGATGGTGATGGCCGGGTTCTCTCACCGGCGACATGATATCCGTCATTTTCGACGACGTTGATGGAGGCATATGGCCAGAATCTCTCTCCGGCGACATGGATGGAGGCGGTTGTATTTTCATCGACTCACTTCTCGAGGTGGTGTGCGGCTCGAGGTGACGCAAATCGAGGTGGCGTGCGGCTCGAAGAGGCGCGTGGTTCGATTAATGTTTGAATTTGAATTTGATTCGCTGTTTTGTGTTTCCCGCTTATGTTGTTTTGAAGCTGGAATGTTGAGAGGTTTCTAGTTTTCCTTAAACCGGGCTGCAAGGGAACCGGCTACCCTCAAACCGGCCATTAGAAAATAAAAAAAAATGATTTGAAAAAAAAAATAAAAATAATAGTTTTTTTAAAATATTAAATAAAACATTTTATTTTGAAATTAACCTTGGAAACCTATAAAGAAATCTTCAAATCACTTATTGTTCATGATTGTGGGAAATTATGTTCATTCCATGTACATTAAAACAAGTATTCCTTTCCAATTTTCGGTAAAAAGTTAAAAGTGCCTCATTTAGAGAATGATAATAAGATTACTTTAAAAAAATTATAAAAAATAAAACATGGGTTGAAATTAAATTAAAATTTCATCAGATAATTTTAAATTATTCTTGAAAACATATTTAATAAAGCATGTACGTGGAAGAAAATGATTCCCAACCGAATAATAAAACAAAGTCGATTTTCCTTAAAAATACTATTCCAGTCTCTTGAGTACTTAAAGATAGGAATATGAAAACTTATAATTTCCATAAATAATTATATTATAATAAAATTCATGATATTCTTGAGAGTTAGATCATGAAATTTCATCATCGTAAACTTAATCATAAATAATCCTAGTAAACAATGTGATTGTAACATAAAACGCGTACCTCGAGTTCAACTTGCTTTTAAAGAAATTTAAAATCCTATATAATAAATTTAAATTTATTATAACTCCCTATAAGATTATTTTTAATACTTGTAATATCATATATATATCCACTTATAACATTTCAAAATCCATTTATTAACAATTCCTTATTAAAATGGTCATTTATGGGTGTTAACTGTTTCGTTTTTCGTGAGGATATTGGTTCTGTGGTTTTGATACTTGTACTTTGATCATGGTTCCATGATCTACATAATTTTAATAATGATATAAATTTAATATATATTCATTATATATATAGATTAATACATAAAAAATATAGAGAGTGAAATTAATTACATCGTTCATGGAGATGGTAGGTCGTACATATGCATGAATGTTGTTTTCACTTTTTGAAAAATGGAATGAAATAAAGGTAAATAATAATAAGACTTTATATAATAATAATTATAACATATATATCATATATATTTATTAAATATATCCTAATTGCCATACATGTAAATAGGAAATGAAAAATGAATCACATCCCTTCATGGAGGTTGTAGTCCACACTTATGCATGAGCGACATTATCGTTTTTCAACAGATTAGAAGATGGTTAATGGTTGTATAATTAAAATAATAACAATTAATAATATTTAATATACATAATTATTTATTTTAGAATGGAAACCATTAATTTAATGAATGTATCAGAGGAAATAAAATTAAAAACTATTAGTTAAGAGTTATTCCTCTTTATTGAGAAACCTTTTTTGGCTTACACCTTAAGCCTTAAAGGGATTGTCTCTTGGTAAGACCAGAAGATATTGTATGTGGTGAGTTAATATAGGAAGATATTATGGTAGGTATTTTAAGATATATATAACCAACCAATGATTTTTTTAATTGAAGGAAAGGAAGAATACGGGAGAAAGAAGACACACCCGGGGGAGATGTCATGGGGGTCTAAAATAATAGAGACCAAGGGAATCCCCAATGACAAGAGCCATGATATCAGGAGGAAGTGAACCTGGGTTACAGTAACATGTGAGCTCGTTGCTGGGTCTCTCCATAGAAGCTAGGAAATCTGCGACTCTATTGCCCTCCCTCCATGTGTGGAGAATCTCCATCAGGGAGGAAAAGAAACAAAGACACTTACGGATAATATATACGATGCACCATGGCGTAATGCCACCGCTTTGGAGAGCACGGTGAATAGCAGTGGAATCGGTCTCAATGACCGAGAGGGTGATGTTCCTCTCACGGCATAGAATAATCTTGGTGAGCATTGCATTCTCTTCCGCCTGAAGGGGGTTGCCGCTCCCATAAAAGGCCGAGAAAGCAAGAATTGGGGTCCCATTTTGATCCCTAAAAATACCTCCGCAAAGTATGATCCCCATCCCACAGGCGCCGTCCGAATTGAGCATGTGGACAGTGCTAGGAGGTATCCAGCGCACCCAGTGTCCTTGCGGGGTTCTTGGAGTGGGAAATCTGGCCACTGAAAAGATCCTAAAAGAGGGTGCTTCTTCTCTATTCTTGAAGAGCCGAGAAAAATCCACAATCATAGACTTCGTTCTGCAAAGGATCGCTGCCCGCGAGGTGAATATAATTAATTGATCCTCAAGAAATATGCTTTAAATTCAATATATATTTCAATAAAAGTGTATGAGGTCAAAATATCATCATAAAATTAAATTTATACAGGTTTGGGTGCCATTCTAAATCTTATCTTTCGGTTTAACCCCTTGGTTGACAAATTTTAATTATAACTTTGGAAATGAATTTTTCACTCTTAAAGGGTTATAATTTTACTTATAAGATAACAATTAGCTAATAAATCAAAAATATAAGAAATTGTTTAACAATTCACATTATACTTGTCCTATTTAAATTTTTTTATGATTTTTAAGTAATTTAATATATTACTATTTGACATAAAATATCATTAATGATATTTTCGATACTTTTCATTTAATTTTACTTAAAGATGATTTGAAAGCAAACTAACTCGAATATAAACATTTCATACATTCCTAAAATGTTATATTCCTATAAAATCTATTTAATATAATAATTAACCTAAATTATTCTACATTTAATATTTTTAAAATCATTTATTTTATTTTATTATTAATTGAATAAATATTCTGTCGGAATTACGTATGAATATAAGGTAATTATTAAATCATTAAAAATTATAAATAAATTAATATGATAAAAAATTAATATATATTTAAAATATAAATTTAAATATAAATTTATCCTATTTTTAATATTATATAAAAAATGAGAGATATTAACATCAAGAGAGTGTCATTTTGTATTTATTATTTTCTTAAATTAATATAAAGGTCATAATAAAATAAATATGGTACCATATGGTCATATATCCTATAGTTTGATGTGAATTTCTGAAATAAACTCATAAAATATGATAAAAGCATTTTTTATTGAAATTTTAAAGCCTTGTCCCAAATTTTTAACCATTTTTACCCATTTTACCCTTACCTAGGTAACAAAAACTTACTATTGTTACTATTCATAATGACCAAAAAATAAAATAGGCCTATTTACCAAATTTGAATCTCCTAATTTTAAATTTCAAATCCATTTTTCAAGATTCATTTTCTATAAGTGTCAAAAATTAATTCTAAAATAAGTGCACAAAATTTAAAGAAAATCGTATTTTAGAAAAAGACATTTTTAAGCATAAAACTGGATTTATTCTAATCCCATGTCTAGAAAAAAAAATTAGATTAATATAAAAAATATTAAATATTAAATATATAAATTTCACTTAAATCATTCCCCAATAGTGAATAATTTAATTTATTAAGATAAAAACCCATTTCATGCACAGAAATGTTTTTCAGAAAAACAAAATCTCTTTTACTTTCAAATGATTTTTATTTTCATTTCCAATCAATTGATAACTAGTGAAATCATTTTATACATGCATAAAAAATAAAAAAAAATAGTTTATCTATTAATATTGTTACCCACATATCCAATGGTTTGGAGATAACTATCGCATTAAATAATAATAATGTAATAGTATATCGTGGTTGGTTTAAACTCAGTGTTGCGTATAAAGTAAGGTATCAAAGAAATAAAAATTATTTATAGAGATATATATCATAAAATATTAGGGTGTTTCATTATGCACTTTAAAATGATTTTTTTCCTCAAAATTCCATCACTCTAATACAAACAAATGAGGACATTTATGTTTCATCACATTCTCAAGTTCCCAAGTAGCTTATTTGAATTTTTGATTCCTCTAGAGAACTTTAACCAAGTGAGTAGTATTGTTCCATTGCACTTTATCTCTATGATAGAAGATTTATAACAGTTTTTATTCACAGAAAATATCACAATCTAGAGGTAGAACTTCTAGGTTCTTTATATCTGATGGATATGGTATGTACGACCTCAGGAGAGATACATGGAACACATCATGAACATGACAGACCTTCGGTGGAATCACCAGATGATAAGATACCATACCTACTTGATCAAGAATATCAAAGGGTCCAATATAACTAGGGATAAAGTTTCCTTTATTTATAAATATAACAACCTTCGTACATATATAAATCTATAGAAAAACCTTCCCACCAACTTTGAATTCTAGATTCCACCAATGATTGTCAGCATATATTTCGGTCGACTCTGATCTACCTTGATGTTCCCCTGAATGGATCTGAATTTATTTTCCATTTTCTATGCTATCTCAGGTCCCAAAATTTTTATTTCTATAAATTTATCACAATAAATTGGATTTCTACACTTCCTTCCATAGAGGTCTTCATAAAGAACCATCTCAATTATCTGGTGAATGTTATTATTGTAAGAAAACTCAACCAGAGGATGGTGTTGATCCCAATAACATTTTAAATTCATAGAATAAGATCTCAGTATATACTATAGGGTTTTAATGGTTCTCTCAAACTGACCATATTTATATGGTTGATAAGTAGTATTTAAATTCAACTATATATTAAAAGTTCTGTTGAAGACTTCACCAGAACATCTAGATAAACCTCAAATACTAAATTAATACAATATAATGTAGTAATATATAAAACCTTACCACTTATTTAATGTATATTCTGGTATGTTTATCAATATTGAAATATTCTATAATGGAAATGAATTATGATGACTTTATAATGTGATCGACTACAACCTAAATAGTATTATGAGATTTAGATGTTTTGGGGGGTCCAACGACAAAATCCATGGTGAAGTTTTACCATTTCCATTATGGTATGGTAATTATTGTAAAATCTTATTAGAATTATATATCTCATCCATAACTTGATAACATACCAAGCACTGATATACATACTTTTTAATAGCTATCTTAATTTCATACCACCAAAAATATTCTTTCAGATCTCTATACATCTTCATACTTCCAGGATGAATTTATAATGATAAACTAGAAGCCTCATCCAATAGTTAAATATCCAGATATGTTATAGATAGAAAAAAAATAGTGTTCTTAAACTTTATCATTCTATCAAAATCAATGTTGAATTCAGAAACATTTTTGACCTTCTTCAGTAGTTCCACACCACTCTTCTACTCCCCTTTAATCCTCGCGTGGATAGATGGTTGAACACTCATTCGAGCAAGATAAGATTTCTCCCCTTTCTTAAATATTTCTAGATTCATCCTTTTCAAATCCAAAAATATTAGATCATTTTTTATTCTCATCATAGATATGATAATATGATCCTTTTGACTTAGAGCATTTTTCACCTTTTTCTCTTTCCCAGGGCAGTAATATATTAAGCAGTCATAATCGTTAATAAAATCCAACCATCTTATATAGCACATATTCATCTCTTTTTGAGTGAATATATACATAAAAATTTTATAATCAGTATATATATATATATATCATACCTTTATTTGTAAAGATAATGGTGTTGTATCTTTAATTAAAAAAATATCACAACTAACTCTAAATCACGAGTTTGTTAATTTTTATCATCAACCTTAAATTGGTGTGAGGTATAAGATATCAATATATCATTTTTCATGAGGAATTATCCCAGACCCTTCCTTGATGCATCACTATATATTATAAATCCTTCTCTACTACAGGGTAATGTAATCATAGGTTCACTAACTAACATTCTCTAAATTTCCTTGAAATTTTAATCACATTCATATATCCAAAATAACATGTATCTTTTATAAGTTAACTTGGTGAATGGATTATATATTCATGATAAGTTCTACATAAATAGTTAATAATATACATAAAAAACAAGAAAACTAAATATCTCAATCATAGTGGTTGGTCTAGGTCATCGTTCAATAACTTTCATCTTTTTATGGATCCTACGATATACCCTCGTTTGAGATTATATGACCCAAAAATGAAACTTTGTGTATCTAAAATTCACACTTTGTAAATTTTATATATATAATATCCTTCCTCAAGGACTTTAGTACACTCCTCAAGTGATATTTATGATCTTTATTTCTCTTAAAATATATATGAATATTATCTATAAGGATTACCACAAACTGATCAAGGTAATATCTAAAGACTCTATTCAGTAAATCCATAAAGATATTGGGTAATTAGAAAGACCAGATGGTGTCACTATAAATCCAAAGTGTTTTTTGATGCTGAAATTGTGATTTTCTAGGAAGAAGTTTGTTTTTCCTTGAATTAAGTACATAAACATCCCTAAGGTACCATCTCAAATCCTCCCTGGAGGTTGCGCACAAATTCAGAATTTTGTGTGAAAAGTGTATGTTTGGAACGCAAAGGACTATTGTGAAAAATATGATAATGAACTGAGGTCTTTCAAACTCCTCTCCAAGTATAAAAGTCACAAGAGTCACACAACATATTTTACACAACCCATAGATAGTTTTTCACCAATTGCCTCCCATTTCGGCTATAAATAGAACATTCCCACACACTTCAAGGGATATTTCTAGAAGCTGAAGCACTTGATCTCGATCGTGCAACCCAGACATCCACGATGATCATTGAATTCCAAGCATCATAGAATACCAAAGGTGGAGAACTTTTGTAACCAACATAACATGGGACCTAGGTTATCTTGTATCATGTTTTAGTTATCCTCACAAAACTTCCCTTAAAGTCTAATGGGTGCACGCAAGATGACTTTCCTTCATGGAACCCCAGGACCCACCTAACTCCAGATGTTGTGTGCACCTATGCCCCTTGTATCCATGGAACATACCTATGTTAGAACCAAAATTTAACATAACTCTATTTGTTTAAAAAATAATATATTTGTTCACTATAACTTTCAGGTCCCCGACCTAATTCCTTGTATGCTTCAAGAGAATCCTAAACTATTTCTTTGCCTTTTTCTCTTAAGAATTATCACCCTCAAACATGTTTCTCCTAATAATAATAACCCTATCATCGAGACCCCTAATTTTTTCTCCTTCGTGATAGATTTTACATTATTCCCCTCCTAGAGGCTCATGAATAGTATACAAGTAATCCATGAAGGTGGAATAATCATAGAAAACTACTAACCTTTCGTGGTAGAGAGGAATTTTTTTGGAACTTACTATTCTACTAGGAAATGGAATCATTGGGTGTAGGCCCCACCGCATCTAAGTTTCATAATGTAAAACTTCCAAACCCCATGCCCTAGTTGTATGATGTTAAATGGCATGAAAACATCCTCATCACATGATGTTAAACTATTGTCTTACCCTGTGCGATGAACAAGGGATGCCCCATGTATGATCCTAATGGGATTCCACTCCTCCCGCTATGTGGGATATCACTGTTAATATCCGGAAATGATCAATGTATCACTTATAGGGGGAGAGAGGAATCAGTGATATCTTTTTCTTTTAAGTTTTCTTTCTTTTAAAACAACCTCTTCCTCCTATGAAAGATTTATCACTTTTCTAAAAACAAAAAATTCACTCATCAATAAGAACACAAGTATTTACATGGTTCACTACACAATAAGAGTACCTAAACCCTTAGAATAATATGAAAATAATCCAATACCACATAATATACTAGAAAAAATCCTTTTGTGTGGATACAAAAATTAACATATTCCCTTACACTTGTATAGCACTATGATATATACAATACTACATGTTATTTTTTTAGAATGAATGATGTAAAATATGTTTTTGTAATAAATAATGAAACCTTCAATAGTTTTTTAAAGACATGTTACTATGATTCCTTATCAAATTCCACAATGTACTTCTTTAAAAAACAAATCTTCACTTTCCTATACATTAACAGGTAAGAAATTCACTTTTGGACTTCGTAACAAAACTCAGTTCGATGGATTAGTCTGATTCCTCCATCTGATACCTCAACCCAAAAAATAAATAAGAAATAATATTATACAAAAAATTATGAACCACTTCAAAATTTCCCCAAAAAAATGTGTCTGATTTATCGGTCTTATTCCGTAACTATTTCTTCTTTTATTTTTTCCAGAAAACCTCCTAAGGAAAACTTTACCTAGAAACTTATTCTATATACAAAACATTAAATTATTTCTCTTTCTTCACATGTGAACAGTACTCCATCATCATAAAGTAAAATGTACATCTTTCTATTTATAGGTTTTCTACGAGAGGAACTGGTGAGAACTTACTTCTGTTTTCCCACTCAACCAAATTTAAATAAATTAAAATTTTATTTCAATTTTGACTACATATTTGAAACTTTAAATTCTTATCTACTATTATTGATTCTTATTAAAAATTCTCAAATCTTCTCACAACTTCAGCCAATTTTGGATTTTCAAAAAAATTCCAATATGATGCACATTTCATTTATATTTTATTAATTATGATGAAAACATATCAGAACTAAATACTTATCATTGTGATGCCCCATACCACTTGTAAGACATAAAACATTATAAAACTCTATACCATTTAAAAATAAACAAATTAATATTCATTTTGATTCTCCATACCAACTAAAAAACATACACCTTTGAAAATATTCTTCAATAAACATAGTTTCAACTTCTAAAGCATTTGAGAACCCCCTTTGTAAACACTTTGGAATTAAACGTCCATTTGATAACACATTTGAAATATCATCAAAGCATTTATCCTATTCTTCAATTCCTCGTACTAATGATCCTACGCCCGATGAAGTATAGAAACAAAATATTTATCAGTGTCAACATGTGTATGATGGATAGGCCTCTTCTTCATTCTAATGGATTAGTGTCAAGTATTTTCCAATGACTCTTTAACCACATAATTCAAATAAATAGCTTTTGTTCATTCTTAACCCAATTAAAGATAGACAAAAAAATTATTTTTCTCTTGACCCGCTACTAATAAAATCATAGATCTTTGAAAATGGTAGACTACATTATTGATTATCATCCGTTTGATTGGTCCCAACAATTCTCATTTCTCATTGGTCATAAAAACTACCCTTACTAGTCTTCTTTAATAAATCATTATTTTTTTGCCTCTAATAGATCGGTGGCATCCCAAGTACGATGGATAGGTGTCAACAGAAACCTCCTTCGTCTAGTTTCTATACAACTATATATTTATCCTTATTTTTTTCATCCGGTGAATTAGATATTTTTATGGTTCGGACAATCCAATGGATCATTTGATCAGTGTTTCAAAAAAAACATTGACTTCAACTGCTTTAAAATTCCCATCTTTTAAAATAATTCTACATCCAGTGATATTCACACTGATGAGATAAGACTGAAATACTTAGAATTTAAAAACTATATTATTCTAAATAATTCTTCTTGTATCATGACTTTGAAAAATTTAAGGATAGAAAATGATTGTCTGACTTAAGGGTCCAAACACATATTCTCCCCCTTTCCTTCATAAGGCTTTCATCATAAGTTTTGAAGACAAATTATGATATTTTAGAATTGATCGAATATAAAATAATCATTACTTTTAGTATGGATACATTAAGAATATGATATCACTTCTCATACTGATCAAAACTTTCATTCCAGACCCAAGTTGAGTCTGAAGACCACTTAACTCATAAAACTTCACCATAACATGATGGAATTTCTTAAACATTTTTTTCTGATCTTCAGAGTCTGGTACCTCCTGCATCTGATTACGAAAACTTAAAAAGTAAGGTGGTTTCTTATCTAGAAAAAAATACAAAAAAAATCAGCCCAAAATTTTTTTAGCATAACAAAAATACTTTTATCCAACTTAGTCCCAACAATATCTCCATTTTCATTTTGTTTTTAACCAAAGTTTGTAAATCACTGAACTTTGTAACATCAAGAAATGGATTACTTATCAAAAATTCTAAGCCTATGTGAGCTAACTCATTATAGGAATCAAGAGTCATTGACATAAAAATAATATTTTCTATAAGTTGTGACTTACAAAACTTATTCAACTTTCAAAACATTTTTTTCTTTCACCTTTAAAAAAATCATCCACATACCTATATAAAGTTTACTACAAACTTCAACAAACTTTTAGAATACTTCACACACTTACATACTGAGTTATCAAATTACCTACAACTCCCCCTATATATATTCTTCCTTTAGAGGTTTAGCACATATCAATGGATAAATTTATGAAAAAATTATCTCCCTTGAAAACACTATCCAAAGACTAGATGAGAGAGGGGAAAGAAACACAAACATCAACCTTGGAGAGAAAGAGGTTGGACATCCATATTCAACCTCATCTTGAAAAATTATTCATTTGTTAATAGTTTTTTTAATATTTCATAAAATTGTTCTTATGTCCAAACATACTCTAGATTGAGTTTATTATTCTCCACATGGTCTTTGATGGCTTGATATTTGGTATCAATATTTTTTGAATGAAAACTTTGTACTAGATTTCTTTTAAGGTTTATAGAACTCTAATTATCACAACCCAAGATCATAGGTAGATTCACTTCTACAAGTAATTCTTCCAATATAGTCCTTATCCACATAAATTGTGTAGTATATTGAGTAGAAGAAACATACTCAACTTTAGATATGATATGAGTTACTGAGTTTTGTTTCTTAGTAAACCAACTTAAACAAATTTTCCCTAGAAAGTATACTCTTCCAAATGTGGATCTTATATCATCAACACTTCCTACCCAATCTGCATCTGTATAACCAAAAAAAATTAATTCTTTCTGAGATATAATACCTTATTATAAAATTTTTTGTGCCTTTGATATATCTAATAATTCTTTTTCCATCCAATATATATGATTATTTTGGATCACTTTGGAATATTTCACATAATGTAACCGCATAAACAATGTTTGTCCTTAAGGTAGTAAGATATAAAAAACTTCCAATCAGTTTTCAAAAATCTTTAGAGTCAACTTCCTTAACTTCTATATCTTGATTCAACTTGGTTCCTAGTTAAATTAGTGTGGAAAAAAGTTTTTATTTTTCCACACCAAACTTCTTAGGAATTTATTAAGGACACTTTTCTAGAGAAATAAATATTTGTTTCTTCTTTTTTGTGATTTGTAGCCCAAGAAAGTATTTCATTTCAGCAAGCATGGACATTTCAGAAAGCTTCTTCATCTCTTCATAAAACATTTCACAATTTCTTTTATCATTCTCATAAAAGAGAATTTCATCAATAGATGTAATAAAAATAAGTGAAATATCATGACTTTGTTTTATGTATAGATTAATTTCAGCCCTTCTTTTCTTAAAGTTCAACTTCCTTAAGAAAGTATCCAATTTGGAATTCCAAGATAATAGATCTTTCTTCAGCCCATGAAATTATTTTTTAAAAATGAACACATAATTTTCATCCTACCCAATAATAAAACCACACAGTTGTTCAACATACACTTCTACATCAAGTTCCCCATTCCGAAAGTCTGACTTCTCATCCTATGAAAAAATTTATAACTTCATTGTGTCGTAATTGCAAGAAAGATTCTGATTTTTTCTTACCATTCCACCATAAGAAAAGGTCTCATAAAAATCACTACATTAAATCTGTAAGTGACCATTTCATACTACTATTTATTTTTTTATTATCACTTTACCATCTTCATTCAACTTATTCTATAACGCCCACATTGTACCTATAACATTTTTTTCATTTGGTTTAGGTAAGAGTTCCCAAGTATCATTCTTTTCTATCTAATCCAACTCTTCATTCGTAGCCTAAATCCATTATAGATGCTCAAAATATAAATTTACATATTTTATCTCAACATTTAAACCCAAAGAAGTATGTTTAATGACATTTTGTGTTCTTCTTGTTTGAACCTTTTGATTTTAATCACCAAATATGTTTTCAGAATCCACTTACATTATTATAATAGGATGAGATGTTTGAAACTCTTTTTCATCACTAGAAATCATTGAGTCTGATTCTTCCAACTATGTTTTATCATAATTATTTGTATCCTTCTCATGATAGTTAAAAAAATATCTCATCATCTTCATCTTCCTCATTTACATGTGATTGTGACACATCTCCTCTACTTTTTCAAGAACTTCCAAATCAATAAAATCAACTAATCTTGATGTATCTTTTTTGAAACCTATATAACATCTTACTTTCATAGCATAGCCATGAAATATTCCATATTCACCTATCTTATAAAAATTTTCAAGGTTTTACACCTTTTTTCTTTATGAGGGACTCCCAAATACTCTTAAGTGTTTCAAACTTGGAGTTTTGTCATAGAAAATTTCATAAGTATTCATATCAAAACTTATCATGTAGAAACATCATTTTTTTAATACAAACATATTTCCTCATAGTTTGCCTCAAAAAGTAATGATATAGACCATGTTCAAGTAACATAGTACATCCCATTTCAAGAAAACTTATATTATTCCTTTTAGTAACACCATTTTGTTGTGGTGTGTATGGTTTACTGAAATAATATCTAATTACATATTTTTCAAAATAAATTTTGAAATATTCATTCATTTATTCACTGACACTATCATTTCTCAAATTCTTCATAGAATACCCACATTCCTTCTCATCTCTTCTCTTAAAACTTCTGAACATCTCCAAAGCATCTGACTTATGTTTCAAATACATAATAGAAGTAATGAAAGTAAAATCATAAATAAAAGAAATGAAGTACTTATATATGAAAGATTATTGTTTTATAATTACCCCATAGATATTAGAATGAATAATTTATAGGGGTTTAGTTGAATGAATATTAACTTTCTTATATTTTTTGATCATTCCTTTCGTAAAAATTATACCACACCAATCTCTTCTTTTTAACATATTAGGTGCAATGCCCCAACCCCTCTAGACAGGAGTCGGTGCACTACTTGTTATATTAGAATGGTTAAAAGGAATGAAAATATGAAAGGAATGACCAGTTAAGTGGTCTTGAAGAAACTATACATATATATGTTACTCAAATTACATTGGAGAAGTGTACAAAATACAATACATAACGAAAACAAAAAACTGCATCCACAAAAACTCAATAAATGATATCCTCTTTGTCACCTTTTGAAAGTAAACAACAAAAGGGGTGATAGAAAATGCTCAGTAAGGGTTACAAATAGCAGAAGCATGAATACAATAATAATTGAATCATAATCAATCTGACATAATCAATATGGCATGGTGAATAGATGAAAAACTCACACCATTAATAAACTGAGAATTAAATTACATCCATAGATTTTGTCATAGTGAAAACCTCATGGATATTAATAACGGATAATGAATAAAGAAAATGATTATTATTTGGAAATCATGTATCTGGAACATGAAACCACAATACCATAAAAATGGTTTAGTTCTATGGGTAGAAACTCGTCTGATTTTTGGAAACAAACTCGAAGAGTTTGTCACCAACTGATTTGTCTCATGAGACATTCTGAGGCATCGAGGGGATATAGCGGGCCCCAACCACCACTTCATGTTCAAATAATTATTTATAAATTGATTCAATACAATAGAAATATTCCTTTTTAATATCCGTATAGGGTATAGTATACGGATTCATCAATATTTCCATAATTAAAATAACTTTCCAAATAAACACCGTATGTAAAATGGTATACGGTTTAGAAAACAAACATATCCATGATATAAGATTATGGATATTTAATATAAATATAATTTCAAATGAGAAATTATCTCAAATGGGCAGTAGTTACACCACATAAGGATTATTTGGTGCACAATACAAAGTTAGTCACAACAAAATAGTAGTTGAGACAAAGTCTCTTACCACAATGTAATCGGTCGAATCATATGACCAAAACTTAATAACCCTCAAATGAATAATTGAATAGAATTAATATAAATAGAATCATTTTATTATATATAAAATGGTAGTACACATATACCACATACAAGAAATAAGTGCTGAAAAATGAAAATCTCACAGAAATGAAAGTGAGATGAGAAACCCCTTACTAACATTTCGGCATGGTAACGAGTGTTATTAAGAGGTATTAATGCGATCCAAAGGGGTATTAAATTATTTATATGTCACAAGGGAATTATATAGGAGGTTATAAAACATACCCCATATTTAGGAATTAAAAATAAATGTTCACAACATAGGGGATACTCTTGAACAAAAGTGAGAGAGAGGATCGCTTACCTTACGCTCGAAGGTGTTCTTTTATATTCTTAATGACCTAAATAATTAAATTTAGATTCATTAATTAATATATAAAAAACCTCATAAACATGTAATTGATATGTTATAACCTTATTAAGTTCATTAATGGCCTTTTTGATGGGTTTAAGATATTCCATTTTATTGTTTTGGAGGCATTTTCTTACTTGGTTTCATGATTTGTTTACTTGTATTCATGAATGGAAGTTCATTTGAAATGTGGTTGAACATCCAGAATTGTTAATATACATTATTCTTCACATTAAAGATATATAAATGATCTTATAATGATTCTGGTTATATACCATGAGGATGAATCGTTGGATGAGTTAAAAATAAACGCTTGGATTTGGCATGGCGATTTTGTGCACAATAAACTTGTTTTGTATTATTATTCCATATTATGAATGTGTAAAGATTCCAGAACATTATTCAAGATAAAATACATATATTATGACCTTTTTAAACCATTTAAAAGGTTTCATGACCATTATTGAAGATAGTAATGCAAATTGAAAACCCGTCTTCCTTGAGTGTGATAAATTTACACATCTCATACGGTGTTTGAATTTATTGTATAAAAGGAGGGGGGAAAAGAGAGATTATGATGAAATATTACAATAGAACAATGAAAATCCAGTACATTTAAGGTACTGGAATTATCATGTAATTTAGATGAGGGGAGGTGAGAATGGAGAACAAAAGAATGGAACTTTGTAAAAGAAATTGAAAGAAAAGAGAAGGAAGGTTCACCTCTTGAGTACTCCTCCACGAGAATATCTTTAAGGCCTTTATTTTTGTATTTTTAGTGATACCAGAAGGTCTTGGACATGGGGAGAGATATTTGGGAGCTTATTTTTTAGAATTTAGTCAGGGATTGAAGTTTCAGTGGTGTGGCAGGAAGAGGGGTGAGGGGTGGTTTATATAGTGGAGGGGAGAGGAGTTTTCTTAATATTATAATCATTAATTTATTATATCCTCTCAAGACAACCAATAGTGAGTATTCCATGGACAAGAATAGTAATATATGCATGTGACTTCGAACCAATTGGGCTTACATCAGCAGGTCATCATTAATGACTCAATAAATTTCTTATTTAGCATTTATCATAAATTACCGCATTTTACTATTCATCAAAAATTTAAGTATTTCAGAAAACTCCCAAAAAAATCACCCTAAACATTTTTTGATGTTTATAATCCAAAAATGAAGTCCATTTTTCAAAAATAATTTTCTAAATATGATTAATGAAATTTTTAATTAAAATAATTATTTAATCAAAAAATATAAACACTTAAAATATTCATCTTCTTTTTTAAGGTGCCTAAATTAATTTATACATTCAAAGGCATGGTCACCATTCATAAGAGTAATATTACTATTCATAAGGGTAAGTTACTATTCATAAGGGTAGGTTACTATTCATAAGGTTAGGGTACTATTCACCAAAAATTATGTTAATTCAATCAGACTCTAATTGTCATCTTGATCACAACAGTGTATGTTAGATTTTTGAAATTCAAATCATAGAGCTGACAAATATAAGCTTTATGGATCGGTTATGGCTATCCCTTATAAGTAACCATGTTTTGTTCCATAGAGGCTCGGTGATTCATGAAATATAGGCAATAACTAGAATTTATTTAAGAGAAACATACCATAAAATTTTTGGGGTGCTATATTATTCCCCCCTTCGGAAATTTTTTCCTTGAAATTTTTTCATTTATAAATCCACCAAAACAGATGTGGGTGGTTCTTCTTCATAGCATCCTCAAGTTCCCATGTTACTTCTTTTATATTCTGGTTTTTTCAAAGAACCTTTACTAGACAAGTTGTCTGATTTCTCAATACCTTCTCCCGTGTGTCAAGAATCCCAATAGGCTCTTCATATTATGATAAATCAGGTTCCAGATCTATTTCTTCATATGTGAGTACATGCATTGGGTCTGGCATGTATTTCTTCAATAATGACACATGGAACATGTCATGAACTTTAGAGAGACTTGGTGGGATTGCTAAATGGTAAGTTGCAGCTCCGATTCTTTCCAGAATTTCAAATGGTCCGATATACCTGGGGCACAGTTTCCCCTTCTTACCAAACCTTAAGACACCCTTCCATAGAGATAATTTTAGAAAGACATTACCTCCCACTTGGAATTCCAAATCCTTTCTCTGGTTGTCAGCATAACTCTTCTGCATACTTTGGGCTTCTTTTATATGGGCTTGGATTTTCTTCACCTTTTCCATGGACTCTTAAATAATTTTTGGTCCTATAAGTTTTCTCTCAACAACTTCATCCCAACAAGTTGGAGTTCGAAATCTCTTTCCATATAATGCTTCATATGGAGCCATTTGAATACTAGAATGGAAACTATTGTTGTATGAAAATTCCACCAAAGGCAAGTATTGATCCCACATACCTTGAAAGTCTAGAGAGAATGATCTCAGCATGTCTTCTAGAGTTTGAATAGTCCTTTTAGACTATCCATTAGTTTAAAGGTGATAAGCAATACTCATATGAAGTTTAGTATTCAAAGCCTTCTGCTAACTTTTCCAGAATTTTGATGTAAACTGGGGATCTCAATTAGACACAATCGATAGAGGTGCACCATTAAGTGTTATAACTTCATTAATATAATGTCTTTCTAGGCACTCAAGTGGTAAATCCTCTCTTATTGGAAGGAAATGTGATGATTTTGTGAGACGGTCAAAAATTACCCATATTTCATCATTACTTCTTGATTTCCTCAGTAGTCTAGTGACAAAATCCATCGTAATGTTATCCCACATCCACATAAGAATAGGTAGAGGTTGCATCACTCCTTTGGGGAATTGTCTCTCTGCCTTCACTTGTTGACATACTAGACACCTTGACACGTTGTCAGAAATTTCCCGTATCATATTAACCCGCCAAAAATGTTCCTTCAGATATCTATACATATTTGTGCTACCCAGGTGTATAAAGAAATTTTAGCTATGATCATTGTTTAATAGTTCCATTTTTAGCTGAGGTACTGATGTAACACATAACCTCTTCCCAAATTTCATAACTCCTTCCTCATACACGAAGTCTGCCAATCTCCCATCCTTGACAGCATTAATTTTCTTTTGCAGACTCTCATCATTTGATTGAGAGCTTTTTATCTTACATATTAAAGATGGTTTAGAAATCATTTGAAAGAGGAAATATGTTTCCCCTTCCTTAATAATTCCCATGTCCATCTTTATTATATCCATGAATATAGGATCTCTCTCAATCCTCATTTGAGTTAGAAGTCCATGATTTTTCCTATTTAATGCATCTTCCACCTTTTCTACCTTTCCTTGGTGGTAGTGTATTGAAAAATTGTAATCTTTGAGTAACTCGAGCCATCTACATTGCATCATGTTGATTTCTTTTGGTGTGAAAATTTATTTCAAAATCTTTTGGTCCGTATAAATCTCGCATCTTTCTCCATAGAGATAATGTTTCCATATTTTCAAATCAAAGATTACTGCTTCTAACTCAAGATTGTGAGTTGGATAATTTTTCTCATGAGTCTTAAACTATCTTGATGCATAAGCAATAACTCTATCGTTTTGCATAAGGACGCAACCCAGTCCATTCTTTGATGCATCGATGTATATTACAAATCCATCACTTCCATATGGAAGTGTAAAAGTTTGAGCATTGACCAATATTCTTTTCAATTACTCAAATCATTCTGTAAATTCTTTTGTACACCCAAACTTAACTCCTTTACGTGTGAGCTTGGCTAGCGGGTTAGCCAATTGGGAAGAATTCTGAACGAAACGCCAATAGTAACCTACTAAACCAATAAAATTACATACCTCAGTTATTTTTGTTGGCATATTCCATTCCTGGATTACCTTCGTCTTTGAAAGATCAACTAGGATTCCATCCTTAGAGATAATATGGCCTAATAAAAAAACTGATTGAAGCCAGAATTCCCACTAGCTAAACTTCCCATAAAATTTGATTCTTCTAAGAGTTTTTAGAATAATCTGCAAGTGATTCTCATGGTCTTCATAGATTTTTTAGTATACCAGGATATCATTGATGAATACCACAAAAAAGTTATCAAGATATTCCTTGAGAAATATATTCATTAAATATATGAAAACAGAGTGTGAATTTGTCAATCCAAAAGGCATCATTGTAAACTCGTAATGTCCATACCTGGTTTGAAATGATGTCTTAGGAATATCTTCCTTCTTCACATGTAGCTAATGATATCTAGATTGAAGGTCGATCTTTGAAAAGTATTGATCTCCATGAAGTTGATCAAATAAATCATCAATTCGTTGTAGAGGATACTTATTCTTTATCGTAATATCATTGATTTCCCTATAATCAATACATAGACTCATGGATCCATCTTTTTCTTGACAATGAAGATAGGGTCTCCCCATGGAGAAACACTAGGTCGAATAAATCCCTTTTCACTCAATTCCTCTAGTTGTTTTTTTAGATCCACTAATTCCACAGTGGCCATTCTATAGGGAAACTTTGATATAGGTCTTGAACCAGGAATTAAATCAATATAGAACTAAACTTCCTGCTCTAGAGGATGTCCAGGTAAGTCCTCAGGAAATACATGAATGTATTCTTGCACTATTTTCACATCTTCAATTTGAATATTTCTTTCCTCACCTCAAGATATTGGGTTCTCTTCCTCTCGAAGAATTTCATTTAACAGAGCTACTGAGGGTGGGTCTAGATAAGAATCAGATGGAAAGGTCTCTACTCTAAAGATAAGAGATTCTACACCATTTTCAAAAATTGTAACTTCGTTTTTCTTGAAATATATCTTCACATCATAATTTGACTGCAAATTCATATAGAGAATTATATGAAATTTAGTCATTGTTATGAAGATAAGGTTAGCAACTAAAGAATGTTTTTGTGTCACGATGGGGGAAAGTCGACATACCTTTGTTACAATGATGCATCCCCTAAGAGTTTTGACTGATAACTCCTTTATAATGTAAAATTGGACATGTCTAATTTTCATGGAAAAATGAGAAGATATAAATGAATATGATGATCCAAAATCGAATAAAGTGTTGGATAAGTTTGAGGAAACAATTAAAGTACATGCCACCACATCATTAGGAACTTCAACTTCTCTAACTGTAAAAGCATAAGCTCTCCCTTGCTCTCTTGGATTTTTCTGAGGCATATTTCCTTGGTGCTTAGGACACTCATTTTCATAGTGTATCCTCTATCTAAAGTTGTATCATTGAACATATTCAAATTGTTTATTCCCCTTACATTCATGAGATAGATGACCCTTTTCTCTACACTCAAATTAGACTCCCATTCCTTTCAAGAATTTACCAAGATGATTATTTCAACAGTTCTTACATAATGGGAATTTCTTTATTCCCTTGTTCTTCTTTGGTGCTTCGCCTTTCCCATTGTTATCAGAGTACTGATTTTTATCTTAGTTTCCCTAAAACAAATTTTATCTAGAAAATTCCTTCTCTGTTTTTTATGGAACTTGTTATAATTTCATCATATGATGAAAATGCTTGAGAAGCTAGTGCCCTTCGAACACTTGGCTTAAGACCTTCAAAGAAATGATCAATCTTGTCTACCGAGTCACGTACATAATCTAAGTCATACTTGGTTGGCCTTGTGAAGGTAGACTCATACTCTACAACATTGTCTTCTTCCTTTTGATTTAAGCCAAGGAATTTCCTCTTTATTTTGGTTCGTTGCTCACGAGGGAAATATTTTTTGAAAAATAATTCCTTAAAATCCCTTCATTCCATATCTTTAATTTCTTCTTCCTCCATGGTATTTGGAATCAAGGACCACCATTGATCAGTGTCTCCCATGAGATAACATACTTCCAGTAATACCTTTTCATTTCCTTTTCATCTTAATGCCATGAATATCTTTTCAAGGGACTTGATCCATTGCTTAGTAACCACAAGATTAGTAGTCCCGCTGAAATATGGGGACTTCTTCCTCATGAAACGATCCAACACAGGTGTGGAATGGTTATTCATTACAACCTGAGTATGTTGTCCCAATATGGTCATGATCTGATCTGCTCCAACATTGACTGTGTTGACTTTCTCAGTGGGGAGATCCCTACCTTGCCCACGAGTATTGATTACCCTTCTTCCATTAGACGCCATTTCTAAATAGTGGCACACATTAGATTAGGGTATGATTCATAATGTATAATCATAACATAAAAAATAATTATCACACTACTAGAAATTAAAGCTATAGCCATGGACATATAGCCACGGTTTTATTGGTTTGTGGCTATATCTTTTTAATTTCCACCATTTAATTTAATAATTTTGGCTATACCGCGTGTTTTCTTATTTGGTATCAGGTTCCCCCGATTCTCTACTCTCGCGCTGCTCCCAACTTCTTCTCCTCACGGATTCTTCTCCTCCCAACGAGTTCTCCTCCCCGACCTTTCCTGACCACGGCGCCCTCCTCCCTGACCTCACCTGACCATGGATCCCTCCTTCCCTGATGACATCTCCTCCCCGACATTTTCTCCTCACTACGGTGCCCTCCTCCCTGAAGACTTCTCCTTCCCGACCTCTCCTCCTCGTCCTCTCCTCACCGCGGCACCCTCCTCTTTACGAACTCTCTCACCACGACACCCTCCTCCCGACGACCTCTCTCACAGCGGCACCCTCCTCCCTGGAGACCTCTCTCACCACGACGCCCTCCTCTCTGATGACCTATCACTATAGAGTCCTCCTCCTAGATTCCAATCAACGAAGGTATTTTATACCATATTATATCATCAATGTTCTGATTATAAGGTTGTACTGTGATTTGAATTTCATGTGATGGTTATTTAGATCTGCCTTCCTCTTGTATTTATAGAAGACATGGGTAAAGTATGCGTAGAAATTGAAGGCATATTGATGTGATGATGTTGAACATATAAGGAAACCATACACAGTGATGGTGATATAAGAATTATTGATAATAAAATATATTAGATTAGAGTCCTAGGATGGTTTATGATGTTTAATGTACTTATTCAATAATTTTTTGGATTTATAATAGGTTCAAGAAGGTTTGAAGATGTTTGGAGAAGGAAAAGACATGTATTGGAAGAATTTATTGTGTTTTTATGATTAAACTGCTATTTCAATAGGATGTGAATCATCAAAATGCATTTTCTACTATATATGTATGAGTAAATCATAATTCTAGTAGAAACATGGGATTAAAATTGTATAAAGGGGAAATATAAAATAATACCATGTTTCTATAGTCCTATGTATAAATAATGTAGCAGTGTTAGGAATAGAATGAAGATTGTGTCAGAATTCAATGAATATTTACATGAAATAATGGAATACCTAGAGATTTTAATAAAATAATAAAACTGTTTTATTGGGTCTTGTGAAGAACATGGTGGGTAAAGGATGTATTAAAAAATGGAGAATATGGGTAACACAACATATTAGTATATTTTATAGGATTATATATTCTATATACAAAGTGGAGTGACCTGAAACATGAGTATTAAAGGCTATTATGAACTGCATGTAAGAATAACTGAAATGGGAAATCAAAGAATCCCCACACCATGTAAGAATCAGTTTTGAGTGTTGTATTTTTTGGAGTTCAACAATAAACACATAGATAAGCATGGAGAAATCTGTTTTGTACTTTTTCATTGAATTTTTTTACTATTACATGATCAGTCTTAAAGTCTTGAAAAAGGATTTAGGGACTCAATTGAGATTTAAAACAACATTAAATCCATAGATTGATGGATAATTTGATAAGTCAATTCACATACTATAGGATATGATTTTTGATTTCACCCTAGACTATAGTGGATCTTGGGACGATATGTTATCCTAGGTTATTTTTTCACTCATCAATAGTTTTTAGGAATAAATTTGGATGGAAACTTATGAGGCTCATTATAGGAGTCCATGTCATTCACCGATCTATTGGAATGAGGCTAGGGAGGAAGTGAATGTGGGTCTGGTGTGCTACCAGAGACCTTTAAGAGAGATCATTTGACTCGGAAGAGGTTATTCTCAGCTAATAATTGGAATATGTCTTATGCTAACCATAGGACAGGACCATTGGAGTTTTTTGTAAGAGACTAGGTTTTATTGAGAGTGACTCCTAAGAAATGATATTATGTATGGTGATGAAAGGGATAGTAGAACCATTATATGTTATTCCCTATATTATCACCAAGTGGTTTAGGATAGTGCAATACCATTTGAATATTCCTTCTTCCTATTGGGGCATGAACAATGTGTTTCATGTGTCTCAACTTTGGAGGTACATACCATGATCCTATAAATGTTATCAATATTGGGGATCTTGAGTAGGATCCTAAAGCATCATACATGGAGCACCTAATGTAGATTGTATACTAGAGTGATAAAGTCCTTGGTGGTAAGATGGTACCACTATTCTAAATTATATAGCATCATGGAAAGATCCAGGCAGAGACCGGGGAGTGAGAGACTGATGTTTGGGATCAATGGACCGATTTGTTTGAGAAAAACCTTTGAATATATTTATTATGGATAAGAATTAATTATAGGGGGGATTATAACATACATACTTTGATAAATGAATTTTATGTTAAGTTCATCTCTGATATGGTTGAGAAAGAGGTTAATTTTATGTGGATATGGGTCCTAGTTATAGAGATGGAATAATTAAGGAAGGGTTGGGTCATGTGGTGGAACCTACCAGCCAGATGGTGGGTTTACAATAGTCCTAAAGGGATATGAAGACTTATATGTCCATCCAGTGGCATTAAAAGAATTTATATGGTTCTTCCAGGCACACTGGTCAGCGTATGGTTCATGTAGGTCACTTATGAGGCCCACCAGGTAGCTGGTAAACCCAGTCTAAGAGTTTAATTAATAAACCCCATGGGATTTTAATACCATGTGGTTTTGAACCCCTTTAATTCATAAATATGAAACCCATGTCCTTAGTTTATATTTTAATTCTCATCTCATTAATCTTGGAACTCCCATTCATATCCCATTTTCTCTCCTTCATTGGAACGATCTAACAATGAAAAATTGGTGAGTTTTATTTTGATTAATTCTAAATCAATATTCATACTTGAGAGATGTGCATAAATATATATTATATTTGTGTATTCTATGAATTTTTTATGATTAATTATTCCTTACATTTTATAATGGTGGAAGATCTAGAAATTTGACATCTTTCCTTGATCAAAATGAGATCTATCCCCCTCAACGGACATTCAACGGGTAAGTGTTTACGAATTATCATCCTATATCTCTTCTTTAAAGTGGATTTATGATATTAACTTAATACATTAAATGTTCCTTTGTAGATTCACAGAGTATTTAACATGTCAATGAAAACCTCTATTTACTGGATATAAAACTTT
The DNA here is from genome assembly GCA_963277665.1 of Viscum album. Lineage (NCBI taxonomy): Eukaryota > Viridiplantae > Streptophyta > Magnoliopsida > Santalales > Viscaceae > Viscum > Viscum album. Next base: position 1,753,751,945 of record OY728159.1, on the reverse strand, counting down.
CAAGAGAAATAAAATTTTTAGGTAATTCTTTTTAGAAGGATGATCATGAGACCTCATTCTTTCATGAATCTATTTTCCATTGATATATTGTTGATGGATTTATGATATTTGAAAAGACCCAAAGATTTATTCTATAATTAATAATTAATTCATGATCTAGTGTTCAATTGATAATGTATCTAGTTAATTATAATACCTTCCATTGATATATCTCATAATTTGATACATTGACGGAAACCACAAGGTATTTGATTATAGAATCAACTTCTTGACATGGTATCCCCTTAAGGTCTCATTATAAACCCCATTCTTGAAAAACAGAATCCTAATTTTGGAATCCTTGATGTGTTATCTCATTACCCATGGGTGTATAATGTGTTTTTCCTCAATCATTGTTGAAACTTGGAGTTATTCATTAATAACATTGAGTTAGTAAGTTCTTAACCATTTGGGGAACTTTTATACAGTTGTTTATATAGTATTATTAATGTGTCAACATTTATTTTTGTTCTTTATTGTTTGTCATTTATCGAGTATGTGTGTTTTTTCATGATACCCATATATGATCCTTGATTCCCTGGGAATTTATTGAGTGTAATTTTTACTATGCTTCATGTTGATCTTGTTCTGATGTATTATGCTACTATATTTCTCATGAATCCATGTTATGATTTTCTTAAAATGATCTACCTTTTTGTGTTATCTTTATTTTGGAGGTTTGTTCTTAGTATCTATAATAAGTAGAACATCATGGTATGTTTATGCTTACAGGGTTAGTGCACAAGGTGTGTGATGGTGACTACAATTGGCCCGTACAAGGGTCACGATCATGAAAACCTTGTAGACCAAACAGATCTTGATGCCTTAAGGATACTGAGTAACATGCCAGAAATCAAAACCTTTTGAATACGATGTTTAATTTCCATCTTAATTCTTTATAGATACTGAAAGATATTTCAAAATCCGTGTGGCTTGTTATTGATCATTTATGACGATCCGTGGGCATCTTTCTAACAGGGAGTTGAAGCAGGTATGTTGGAGGGTTTATGCTGGCTTGGATAGCACAAAACCACTCATTACAATATTATATTTGTTTAAGAATTTATTATTATAATTTAATACAACTTTTATATATGTAGACATCTTTTTAGGATGAATTAGTGGTGTCCTACTGGGTTTTATTACTCACACTCTTTAAAGACATCTTGATGCATGTGAAGACTTCATGTATATAGATCTAGGAAGGGTAAAGGTGCCTATAGTAGATTGTTGGGACAATGATCATGGATTTAGGAGTAGTAAAAGGAAAAAATTTAGAGGATTAATATGTGTATTTATTTATTTTCCTTCTTACATGTATACTTTGGTTTGACCTGCCACACTAGGAGCCTGATTTACTTCTTGTATGAATTGTATACCATTTACATAGTTTTATCCTAATTAATCTGATAATCCTATTTTGTTATATTATTTTATGTTTATTGTGTATGGATATGACATGATATTGATTTTATAGTCTCCCCATTGATGATATTCATACCCTCACTTCTAGTTGATAGCCTCTTGCATACAGGGAGGAATTTATGAGGTCTTGTGGATCATCATCTCAACCCCAGTGGTTTAGGTTGGGTAATTACACCTCTTGATCTAGGAATACATTGAAATTATGAAATAATTTGAATAATATTTATAACAAGTAATATAAGATAGTTTGATGTTTTTAATGACTATTCACTGAAAGAGCCTTCAATTCATACTTATTGAGTAGGAATTTCATATCCTTCTATGGAGATCAATTCATGGGGATAAAAAAGTAGTTTAAGTAATATACCATCTATTGGAACTATAAATTGGAAGGAATTATTAGAATAATAAATTATTCAATATGTAATTGATGTTGAAAAATCAAATTCTATCAATGTTATTGGTGTTTTATCATAAAAATATGAAGAACTGAATTTTAAACAAGAAAATAATGTTGTTCATGAAGAAAAATCTAATAGATCATCAAATTATAATTTAAGTTCCATAGTGTACATGATATATTATAATATTGGATCCTCATATAAATTTATAAAAAAAATGAATACAATAATATACATTATTCTGGAACTCAATGTAAGAGTGAAATTTATACAATATCAGTTTATCAACAATCAAATTTAAAAGTACCAAAAATAGTTGGATGATAACATTGATGAAGTGAATGGAAATATGAAAAATATTCACAAAGAGTTTAAATTTGATAATCATAATATTAAATACTTCTTGAATTATATGAAATCAAAATATAAATACGTCAATTTTATAGAAAATAAGTGTGCTCGGTTGCATGAAAATATTCATGTTTTATGTACGATATTAGAATGGATTGAATATTTTTATAAATGATATTAATAATAAAGTATAATATCTTTCTAAATGCATTGATAAATTAAAGAATAAGCATTTTTTATTTTAAGGAAAAAGTTATAAACCAAAAGTTCAAGAAAAGTTTCACTGAGAAAGACTAAAAAATAGCTTCTTAAGAAGAGATGATAGTTGTCCAAGAAGGAAAGTTGGCCACTCAAGAGGAGAAGTTGACTGGGAAACAAAATAAAATTAATAATATGAGTCATATTATAGATAAAATTCTTAAAAACTAATTTAAATTTTATTTTCTAATTGTATATATTCGTTAAATATATATTTAAATCATATTCTAATTTTATCAAATTCATATTGTCTATAAATTTTTAATTGAATGTATGTTTGGATTTTTTATTTTTAATTAATATTTTATTATCATCATATGCATGAATTTTTATCATTATGAATGATCCAAAAGTATATATTGATTCTTATTTTCAATTTTAGTATTTCATATTGAAAATATAAGCGATATAAGTTCATTAAATCTTAAAAGATATATTTCTTTAAAGTTAATTGTTTTTCTTTATAATCCCTATTTATAATTTTATTCATATTTATTTTCTATATTATATTTTTAAAAATTACATAGGGGAGAAATTTGAGAAAATTATATATAAATATGAAAATATAAAATGTTAATAATTATTTTTATTAACAAAGAGAACTATTTAGAAGTTATTTTTTGGGGGAATTTATTAAAATATTTATTTACTCTAAAATGGGGGTGGGAGGATTTTTATGAAAGGAATGTTTGTTTTTAAATTTTTCATTCTTGTCTGTTCTTTCTAAAAGGGGAATATTGTTGACTCATTTAATCACTTTATTCATAGTTTTAAAAATCACATAAAAATCGTGTTATAATTCTTTTTAACTTGAAGGTCTTTGATTTTAAGCGTTTTTTGTGCTAGATTGATAATCTGAAAACTATATTTCTAGATGTATTTAGAGTGAAAATATGGAGTAATGGATTTTTTAGCTATGTATTAGTTTAAAACTAATTTCAATGGGATATGTGAAGTGTTTATGAGTTTATTGGTTGATAATGAAGACGATTCTGAGGTAGTTACTACTAATCCTCAAGAATATTGAATTTAACATTAGATAATTTCCAATAAATAGGACCACAACATCAAGGATTGAAAGGATAAGATACATGATAATAATCATTTTAAAGTTTCTTATTACTTAATCTCATGAAACTTATTTTTTCTATGATAGCTCCATATTTGTGTAAATTTTATTTACAAGTGTTTTAACTAAGAGTTCGATTGGATGGTTTTCATTTAAGCACTCTTAGAATATTTTTGTAATCACTTAGTTTCGGATCCTTTGAGATATATAGATTTTGTGAGAATGAAATAGCCAAACTTCCAGTTTATAAATGTTAGAACTTTTTCTAATCTTGTTCATCAAGTGCTTTCACGAGGAATAAAAATTAGATCATACAGTTTATAGAAGTGAATTGATACATACTAATGGGTTAATTCAAAAGATTCCATGGTATTGAAAGGTAGAAATTCTATCATGTTAAACTCAAGGATACATTTTAATAGGTTAAAGTTTATTATACCTTGAAACATGTAAATGGTTCCCCTAATCCATTAAGTTAAAAGAGTTATTCATAATATCATTTTTGGGGGTACTTGATCTTTAAATTGGTACTATGTGTTTTGTTTATATTTTTGTTATGTTAACTTTTGGAGTTATTGTTTCTATTTCCACTCCAGGTATGATTTAGTCAGAGGTTCTTAAAATTTTTATACATTTAAATTTCACCGCTCTTATTTTTTTATACTCTGATATAGTGTGGGTTTAATATTTTTGTGTTTAATAGAAATTTTTGTTACCATTATTTTTAAAAATTGAGGTGGTTAAAAATTTCTTGTCATGTTTTAGATTATAATTCAGCCCCACATTTATTTTACCTATCATGTTAACCTGTGAAAAAAAGTGGAACACCCACTATCTAAAATCGATGGATTATCTCTTTTTTATGTTTTAAGTGATACTTCCACAACAAAATATTTATCATATACTTTTTTTTATTCTTTAGAGGATGTTGAGTATTTTAACTCTTATTTTTTGGGCTAGTAAACTAATAATTCTATCATTTTTATGGTGACTAGGCTAGCCACATATTATATAGACTTCTCTTAGAGATTCAATGTTCTTCTGGTACTTCTATCCATAATTTATAATCTATTTATGAACTTTTCACTTTTCATAATTCTAAATACCCCTAAATCCATGCATCTTATAACTACTAGGAACACAATAGTAATGATAATTAAAAGAAAATATTCTTTAAAGGTGCTTGAAGACTCCACTATTCCAATATTACACAATGATATCATAATCACTTCCATAGACAGACTATTTTCCAGCTATTACAACTTTTTTTACCTTCCTTATTTGATCTATCAATATTGGTTCCATTTTTCAAACCAAAATTATTATGTCACCCTAAAAAATTATTAATTAATATAGGATTATGCTTATCATTTTTGGAGTCACTAGTTAAATATGTGTTTTATTATAAGTTAGAGTGCCAAAAAATTTCCATATTTCTGAGATTCACTTGATTGTTCCAAAATCTTTTTCTTCTCCAATTTATACTTCTTCTCAAAATATCCAAAAAAATAAATATCTTTTATATGTTATGTATGTGATATTAATTTAATAAACTATTTCTTATCATATTTTGAAACATTATCAAACAATTTTTCTTTAGATCATTCTCAAACTTTCTATATAGTTTTTTTGAAGTTGAATCTAAAATTATTCACTTACTTTTTATCCTCTATAAAGATTTGTTGAAAAAATTCAAGATCCATTTTAATTATCTTCTAGTCTTTCTTCCATATTTATTTTTGAGGTCTTATCACCATCAATAAAACTCTTCAAATGATAAATATTATTCCTTAGTTTTTATTTTTCTTTTGTATGGATATATTCCTTATTGTGAGAATATTGGTTGGTTTCTTATGGGACATGATCACAATCCCTATAATTGTGTTTAATGAAAAAGATGCCTAATTTTATCCTTAATATAAATTCCATTTAACTTTATTCTTCTTAATTTATATAAATTTTATATTCATTACTAGTTAATTCTTTCTCATGTAACTTATAAATTATAAATTTCGCACATATATCAATAGATTCCTCAACTTCCTCGTCTTCACAACTATTTTAAGTATCTTAACATGTGGATAAGAAATTCATATTCTGGAATTTTGATAAATTATTTCCATTTCGCTTAAAATAAAACCATGACATGTCAGTATTTGTTTCCTTCTTCTTAAAATCCCTTGTTAGTCTTTATTCTTCATCTTCTTTATATTTGGATAGTTTTTATAAAAAAAAAATCTTGTTCCAAACTTAAAAATATTTTTGTGAAATATTTCTCTTGATCTTTCCATTACCACTTCTCACATTTCTAGAAATAAAATGAATAATTTTATCAAACCTTAGATCCACATATAAATATAAATCTGAATAGACTACTTAAACTTCATAAACCTTATTCTTATACTTCTCTAACATTAATGATTTAAAATATAATTACTTTTAATCCTTAACCTTATTCATGAAAGAATTGTCTTTTATTATCTAATAGGTAATTATACTGTTGTATAAGTCCTCAAAAGAGAGTGGTTTTATATCATTATTTTCCAAGGTGGATAGTTTTTCATCAAACTTGTCCAGTAAGATTCACAAGATCTTTTCTAAAACCATTGAATGTTTTAAATTATCATTAATGACTCTAATCATGCTCATCATCTCATTAATCTATTTGAATAACCTCTCTATATACTTATCAACATGCGTATTGAGGCCTTCATAATTCAACCTCTAAATTTTTATATTTTCCCACTTCACTTTAGTTTTATCTTCATAAAAATTCCCAATATTTTACAACATGACTTTTCCCATTTTTATTCCTTTAAATTTTAGAAATTTAGTATCTAAAAGGGAAGAAAAAGTAACATTCCTAGTATTCCCATCAATCTCTAAATTCTTATTATATGCTAATTTCATGACAAAACCTTCAATACAAGGTAGAAATACATTAATTGTAGCTTCTAAGACATCATAAATAATAGATAAACAGTATCAAAACATTTTTTTTACTTCAGAATATGAAAAAAAAATTACCCATAAAATATTTTAATCGCCTTATTATTCACTAAATTCAAATTATAAATTATAGAAAATGGAAATCAATAACTGAACATTAAACTAGTTGATCACAAATGAATGGAACCGTAGGTGATTAAACACTAAATGATTATAATATTAATTGTTAATATATATAATATTCATGTGCTTTATTATTCATAAACACCATTTTAGTTCAATTTACACTTTGAACATCATTTCACATTATGATTGTAATTCCTTTTTAAAATGAACTATTATGTGGTACATTTTTTGAACATCATTTAAAGTACCCAATGATCTTGATTTTATTTTCATATTTAATATTAAGGTTTATAATTATATTTGGAACAATTCATACTTGTGGAGTGTTGGAAGATCCACATTTTAAGACCCACAAAATGGGATTTCATGCAAACAATTCTGGAGAAGGAAGATTGGACACCAACCCACTAATGAGAATGTGGGGCCCAAAATACAGGCCCAATGAAGCCCAAATTTCATAGTATTATATAATTCATATACATTAAAAATAATTATTCAAAATCCAGTGCTAATTCGGCCTTCATAGTGGTTATTACGGCGTCCCAATTTAGAGATAAAATTCTGGGCCAGATTCTAAGGCCCATAAAATCATCCCACCAATTTAATCATATCTCGGAAACCATATATTATTTTGGGATAAAATTTTATAGAGAGCTAGGGGACATCAGGAGATTTATTTTTGGAATCTATGGACCACTGTAATTAGTCCATCTAGAAGGTATTACAAGCTCCTCTGTTCGGTGGAAGCAAGCAGGCTGACACCTCGGGTCAAGGGTGGAAAAGTCTACTCTCTCTTAACTTTCCACCCACCTAGGCCCACCACCATTAATTGAGGTAACTTACACTATTTTAGTGTCTACCTAAGGATTCAAAAGTTCCTATTTAAGGCAGTGGTGGTAGAGTATTTTAGGATCCTTGTAGCTTTGTTTTCATTGTAATGTTATTATGTCGATTTGGATTTGTAAGGTTCTTCTTTCTCATGTAATTTGTTCGAATCACCTTAGTTCTTAATAAAATTTCGTCCATTCCTATTATTATGTTTTTCTTCTTATCACTTTGATATATTTTCCTTAAGGTCTGAATTTATTCACACCATACCTTGTGATATTATTCACACAATGTTGGAGTGATTGCTACTTTTTAATGTTTTTTTACATATCCAATTCCTCCCGCATGAGTCTACTTTTCGCTTCCATTGAAACCATAGAATAAATGGACGGATAACTCTTTTATGGGTTGATACAAGGGAGTTGAAAGGGGCTGGTTTGGGTTTTATTTCTCACTCCATTAATTTCTAATCAATTCTTTTAATTGAGAATTTTGTTTGAAGATCTTTTAACTCCTTCATCCTTGTTGAATTTAAGGCTACACACTTCAAGTGTTAATACAAAACTTTACATTGAAGTGATCAAAACTTTGATCATTCAAGTGTATAGGTGATTAGTATTAAAGGGTGTAGGTATTAAACCAGTAAGTGATGATGTTGTTTTAACTTCTTAAATGAACCCATCTCAAATATAAGAAATTGAATTAATTAAAAAAGGAATTCATCCAATCCACCCCAAGTGATAAACTAGGATCAACTCATTATCTTAATTTGAATTAACTTAAATATGTTAGTGATACCTTAAACCCATATAAAATAAACCCATGTTGGACACTTCGTAGCCAAAAACAATCCATAGAATGTTCGTTTCGATAGGTTACTTCTTAGGTCTCTTAGGATTCGATAACCCAAGCTAAACTACAAGGACCATTCTACCTTCATCTCTTGGGTAAATTTGAGTGTGAATCAAGTTTTGGTGCCATTCATGGGGACCCAATTAAGTCCTATCAACACCCATTCTATTCTCCCCCATTTCTTATATTCTCACACAAGATCTCTTATCTTTTCCCTTTATTGTTTTTTTTCTTTTGGCACATGTTTGCCTACACTCGTGATCAATCAAACCGTCTAGTTAAGGTGGATAGCCCTAGGGTTGGGGAGTCAAGTACACCAAGGGAACTCTTTCCATTAGATCCTAATATTACTAATACTCCAGAGTCAAAAATTGATCACATTTCATTGGAAGGTCTTCAAATAAACCAACTCATAATCCCAGGTGGGAACAAAAATGGAAACCCAAATAAGGCAGCCCCAAACTTTGGGAATGCAGTCGATCAAACCATGAATGACTACCTCACACCTTCCTGGACCAATGCCCCCTCATGAATTAGACACAACTCCATAGGAGATTTCAACTAAATATGTAAAACCCATGTCTTAAACCACCTTCCCACATTCCATGGAATGGAGTCCGAGATGCCCTACCTTCACGTTAAGGAGTTCAATGACATTGTAGAAACCATGTGTCCCCCACATAAACTAGAATCAGCTAAGATGAGGATATATCCATTTTCTTTATAGTATCGAGATAAAAATTGGATAAACAATTTGATACCATCATCCATCAAATCTTGGGACCAACTACAAATAGAATTCTACAAAAAATACTTTCCCCACCACAAAACAGTTTCACTTAAAAAGAGTATCCAAAACTTTTTTGAAAAAGAGGGAGAGTCATTCAATGAAACATGGGAGAGGTTCAAAGATGCTCTAAACATGGTTCCAAACCATGGTTTTTCTATTCCTGAACAAGTGATAATTTTCTATGAAGGTTTGGGTCTAGGGAACAAATAATTCATTTACATGATGTGTAATGGAACCTTTAAAAACAAAGCCCCAAATGATGCTTACGAGTATCTGGAAAGACTTACTGAACAAAACCAAACAAGGGGAACTTCACCTTATTCTGAAAAGCCATAAAGAACTACTAGAATTCATACACTTATAGAGGTTTAAAGCCTTAGTGATAAACTCACAACACTCTCTTGGAAGGTTGAAGAGATTGACCTTAGGAATGTCCATGAAATCCAAACTGTAGACCCTATTTGCACTATTTGTGACAAGCATGACCATAAAACAGACAACTGTCCAACCATTCCATCCATCAAGGATGTTATTTTAAGTGGACCCCCAGTGGAAGTAAATTATTTGAACTTTCAAAACACTCAATACAAAAACCCCTTTATCCCAAGGTATAATGACCACCCAGGCTTCTGTTGGAAAGATAACCAGTAACCTAGCCAACTATAGGGAAAAAATCCTTACCCCCATCAGAACTACCAAACCCATAACTGGTTCCAAAATAAACCTATCCAATACCAATAGCCACTAGTCCATTTTAAATAAACCATCCCACCTCCAAAATATCCCCCTGGGATAAACCAATCTTCTCAAGCACCAACCCAAACTATTCCACAAAGCCTACTAGAACAATTGTGAAAACAAATGGAAAGGATGAACTCAGAAGTCACTTCCCTAAAACAAGAACTTAAAACCATCAAAACTGAAAAGACACCCATACCTAGTCAGGAAATACCATCCTCAAATTCAAGGGGAGAGTCAATTTGTACTCAAACAACTCATGAACAACTAAAGGCTGTGACTGTTTTAAGAAGTGGGAAATCAATTGACAAACCTGAACAAATAAGTAAGAAACCATGTAATGCTTCAAACTCTAATGAAAATTCAAATGAACCACAAGATAAAACTATGGAAACTGATATCAATGTGAAAGAAATAACTCTTCAAAAAACAATCCCACAACCTACACCATTTCCTCAATGCATTATGGGGAAAACCAAGCCTGAATTGAGTGAAACATTGAGGGAATTATTCTCACAAGTCAGGTTAAAAATTACCCTTCTCAATACAATCCAAACCATACCTACCTACTCATAGTACCTTAAGGACTTGTGCACTTTTAAAATAAAATTTTCACATAAATCCCAAGTCCTTTTGGCTGCAAATGTGAGTACCACCATTCAAGGGACCATTCCTCCTAAGTTGAAAGACCTGGGTTTCCCTTACATCAATGTTGAACTAGGAGAGAGAAAACTTGTCAAGGCCTTGTGTAACCTAGGTGATAGTTTCAATATCATCCCCTATGTTGTGTACTACTAGTTATGCCTAGAAGAGCTCCGACCCACATCTATCATACTTCAACTTGCTAATCGTAGCATTAGGGTTCCAAATGGGATTCTAAAGGATATTCTAGTAAATGTTGAAAACTTCATCTACCCTGCTGACTTCATTATCCTTGCAAACCATATAAACATAGGAAAAAAAGAACAAACCGCAATCATCATTGGCCGTCCTTTCCTTGAAATAATAAACTCTGTTATCAGAGTCCAAAATGGAAACATGGCCATCACCTTTGGAAACATGATTCTAGACTTGAACATCTATAATGCAATCTCACAAATAGGGGATGATGAGGACATTCATGAATTAAACATGATAGGAAGCATTTATAATGAATCCATAGAACATCAAGGAATATTTGATAAATATTTAATTCAGGGTGAGATTTACTTCCTTTGTTCACATGAAGGATGTTTATCTCGTTGGCTTGAATCATTTTCAAATTTATCTTATGATGAAGTCTTAGGTCCAACAATCAGTGAAACATTTCAGGACAACACTTTCATGGAGACCACTCCAACTTCCTTCCCTAAATCTGATCAAACCAATATAGTAGCTGAACCTTCTACATGTAAAGAACAAATCCTATCTAAAACTCTAGGAAACAAAATTGATCTTGATCCAATGTCCCAATATTCTGCTGAAATTCTGAACCAACCTAATCTTGAATTGAAGGAACTTCCCACTACACTCAAGTATGCCTTCTTAGGGGATAATAAAACACATCATATTGTCATTTCTTCTTCTCTTGAATCCAATCATGAGAGGATGCTTCTAGATTTACTTAGGAAACATAAGAAAGCCATTTGTTAGAACCTGTATGATATTCCTGGGATTATCCCACTTATCGGGACTCATAGGATTGTTCTAGAATATGATTCAAATCCATTTCATCAACCTCAACGGAAAATCAATCATAATCTCATGGAGGTAGTAAGGAAGGAACTTCTGAAATTGCTAAAAGTTGGTATCATATATCCCATAGCTGAGAGTGAGTCAGTCAGCCCAATCCAAGTGGTTCTCAAGAAGGCAGGAATCACAGTGATAACCAATAAGGATGGAGATATTATTCCAACTAGGGTGAGTAGTGGATGGAGAGTCTGCATCGACTATAGGAAGCTAAACTCATTTACCAAGAAGGACCATTTCCCCTTACCATTCATTGACCAAGTCCTTGAGAGAGTGGTGGGTCATACCTTCTACTGTTTCTTAGATGGGTACTCGTGGTACAATCAGATTGAGGTATCCATAGAGGATCAAGGGAAGACTACTTTCACCTGTCCATTTGGCACATTTTCCTTCAAACTCATGCCCTTCGGGTTATGAAATTCCCCTAGAACCTGGGTGCATGATGGGAATCTTCTAAGACATGGTAGGGGATTTTCTTGAGGTCTTAATGGATGAATTCTCTGTGTTTGGGGATACATTTAAGGGATGTCTAATTAATGTAGAAAGAGTCTTTTCAAGATGTGAAGAAAAGAATCTGGTCCTAAACTGGGAAAAATTCCATTTCATAGTTAAAGAGGGACTAGTTCTAGGATATCTGGTCTCAGGTAGGGGGATTGAAGTTCATAAAGCTAAGGTTGATATCATTCTTCACCTTCCATCGCCCAAAACTGTCAAGGAAGTGAGGCCTTTATTAGGACATGGTGGTTTCTATAGAAGATTCATCACAGACTTTAGTTAAATCTCTCATCCCCTTTGTGCTCTACTAGTAAAGGATGCTCCATTTTTTTGGACATAAAGCTGTGAGGGTCCATTCTCAACCCTCAAATCCTCTCTCACCTCTCCTCCCATTATGAAATATCTAAATTGGAAGCTTCCTTTAGAACTTATGTGTGATGCTAGTGACTTTTTTGTAGGATCTATTTTAGGAAAACGTTGTGATAAAACTTCTTATGTCATTTCTTATGCAAGAAAATCATTAAATGATGCCCAAATAAACTAAACCACCACTATAAAGGAGTTACTTGATATTTTCTTTTCCTTAGATAAGTTTAGGTCATACTTATTAGGATCCCCCATCACTATGTTCACTGACCATTCTGCACTAAAATACCTCTTCCAAAAACAATATATATAGTCTAGACTTATTAGGTGGGTCCTTCTCTTACAAGAATTTGACCTCACAATCAAGGACAAAAATGGTGTTGAAAATGTTGTATCTGATCACCTCTCTAAGATGGAATTCAAATACAACTAAAATCACCTTTCTGTGTCTGATTCATTTTCTGATGAACACCTATGCTCTATGATTGATTGCCCTTGGTATGTTGACATAGACAATTTCTTATTTACAGGAGTCATTCCAAAATTCTTAGGGACTCAAGCTCGAAGGAAATTTTTTTCTGATGTTAGACACTATTTATTTGATGATCCATACTTCTATGAGTTCTGCCCTAACCAAGTCATTAGGAGGTGTGTCCTAGAATCTGAATAAGAGTCCATCCTTAAATTCTGTCATAGTGAGGCATGTGGAGGTCACATTTACTCTAAGAAAACATCTGCTAAGATTCTTAAATGTGGTCTCTTCTGGCCCACCCTCTCAAGGGAATCCTACACGTTTTGTCAAAGATGTCCTAAATGTCAACAAGTAGGGTCAATCACAAAAAAGAATCAAATTCCACTCACTCTCATCTTAGTGATTGAAATCTTTGACTGCTCAGGAATCAATTTCATCGGCCCCATCCCAAACACTAGAGGATACCTCTACATCCTCTTAGTTATTTATTATGTCTCAAAATGGGTTGAAGCTATTCCCACAAAATCTAATGACCATCATGTTGTGATCCTATATCTTAAATAGCACATATTTTTCGATTTGGAATTCCTAGGGATATAATCAGTGACCGAGGAACCCATTTCTACAACCGTCCATTCTCTTCACTCGCGTCTAAGTATGGGATTTCTAATAACGTTTCCATTGCATACCATACTCAAAACAATGGTCAAGATGAGTTATAAAATAGGGAGATTAATAATATTCTTGAAAAAACCGTCAATCCTTCTAGGAAAGATTGGTCTGAGAAACTCTCGAATGCCCTTTGGGCATATCGTACAGCAAATAAAACCATCCTAGGAATGTCACTATATAGGTTGGTTTATGTAAAACCATACCATTTACCTGTTGAAATTTAGTATAAGGATTTTTTGGAAATTAAGAAAATAAATTATGACCTCTCATTGGCCGGAACAAAAAGTAAATTAGATCCCAATGAACTTGAGGAACTAAGGATGGAGGCTTATAATAATTCAAGGATCAATAAATATAGAGTTCAAGCCTACCAATATAGGAATATCAAAGTAATAAATTTTGAACCGGGAAAATTCTTTCTCTTGTATAGTTTAAAACTACATTTACTCCCAAGAAATTTAAGGTCTAGATGGTCAGGTCCTTTCATAGTGCATCATGTGTACCCCCATGGGGTAGTGGAGGTTCAAGATCCCACAAGTGGTTACATTTTCAAGTTCAATGGTCAAAGGTTAAAACCATTCTTTGAATCATTCAATAAACAAGAAACAGAGGTTGAGTTAATTGAGCCAACCTATGAACCAAAAAAATTGATAGATTTAGGATCCATGTCGGGCTAAGGACGTTAAACAAAGTACTGCATGGGAGGCAACCCATGGTTTTCATGTTTCCAATAATTTTTTGGTTTTAAAAAACATTATATTTTAAATAGTATTAATGAATCATTTTTATATTTAACAATAATAATAAAAAAGACTGTTGACATGTTATTTTATTATGAGTATGGATGGGTATGAAAGAAGAGCACCATATTCATATTTATCACGTGGTGTGATCCTTGAGTAATACCTTACCCAGAAATTTAAAAAGAAGACAATGTATCTTCAGTTAATTTTATTTTTATGTGTTTGTAGGTTAAGAAATATATATATAATAATAATAATAATAATAAAATTAAAACGCCAAATCGTAGGTCGTGGGGAAAACCCTGTCACAACCGGCGAAGCCGCGAGGACTCGAACCTGGGACCGAAGGGAGATAGGGGTGCGCGCTTACCACTGACCTATGGCTTATTGTGCTTCCTTATTATATAATTTTTATATATATACTTATATTTTAATTTCTTTATTATATATATATATATATATATATGTTTTGTTTGTTTTTCCTTTATTTCCACTAGGGAATTCTCAGAGTGACATCGAGATCAAGGTATTAAAAGGGAGCAGTAAGAATTTCAACTTCAACCACCAGGTGACTTCATTCCATGACCATTGTTTTCAATTTACTTTTTAAACTATCATTATATACCTCTACCCCCTTATAAATTTTCTTTTTTTTAACATTGGAGATAGTTTTATTTTATATTGGGGGAGAGATAAAATAAAAAAATTATTTTGCGTCAAAAAATTGAATGATTTGAAAAAAAAAGTGTGCCTCAATGGAAGGAAAAATTTATTTAACCATGAACATGATAATAGACATTGTACACTTTAAAACTAAATATAAAATAATTTAGCATGCCCTGATTTTGATTTTAATCCATGTATAATTTCATGAGCATAGATTTTGGAAAGTGTGGTTGTCTAATGTGATATTTCATGTTTTATATTTTCATCCAAATAAAAAAAATCACAACGCACGTCCTTCTGATAGTGGGGTATTAGTTTGAGTTCATGGGGTCCCCCAAATAAATAGAATAGTTTTGGTGATCATTTCAGTTTTAATATGAGTATTCAATAAAAAAAATTAAAAAAGAACAATAAATTTGTGCGTAGAGCAATGAAATGACCTAATGCATGGATTTCGACACTTGGGGATCGTGACTCCATAGTTGTCCGGCCCAGAGTTACTAATTTTATCTCTATTTTTGGTAATTTGAATTTTTTTTGACTGAGTTGACTCGAGATGATGGCCGATTTTGTGGGATTCACTTCGTTCCCTAAGGTATTTGAGCCTGGGAGTCATCAGCAATGTCTCGCTACAGGGGTTGACACTTCTGAGTGCAATTTCAATTACTGTGGAATAATTAAAAAAACAAAAAAAACATACAATAAAATAATTAGAATAATCATCTTAATATTGGAATGTGATTCCATCTATCTCTTCAATCATTTCCCTCTTGAATAAAGATGAGCCCCCATGTCTAATGTGATGCACAACACATCATCACTCTTAATTGATATTGGATGAAATATGGAGATGAATTTGAACAAAGGAATGGGCTTGGGAGTGGGATCTTCTTATGAAACTATCATGTATTAAAATATTTTTATGGATTTCATGATTTTTTTGTATAGGTTTTTTTGGTGATCATTGTGTATTAAAATGTTTTTGGAAAAAAGAATTCAAATTTCATATTGTTGAAATATATTTTTCTCGGGACTAGAAAAACTCAAGTTGGGGATGTGATTATCCACTAAATAAGGCTAATATTCATTTTTAATATATATATTATTCATGTTCTTTATTATTCATAAACAACATTTTAGTGCATTTTACACTTTGAACATCATTTCACATTATGATTGTAATTCCTTCTTAAAATGCACTATTATGTGGTACATTTTTTGAACATCATTTAAAGTAATCAATGATCTTGATTTTACTTTAATATTTAATTTTCAGGTTTCTATTTATATTGGGAACAATTCATACTTGTGTAGTGTTGGAAGATCCACATTGTAAGACCACCAAAATGGGATTTCATGCAAACAATTCTGAGAAGGTAGATTGGAAACCAGACCACTGATGAGAATGTGGGGACCAACATAGAAGCCCAATTAAGCCCAAATTTCATGTTATTATAGAATAAGTGTATAGTAACTAATCACTCTCCAGGATCCAGTGATAATTCATCCTTCATGGTGGATATTAAGGTGGCCCAATTGGGAGATAAAATTTAGGGCTAGATTTGGAGGCCCATAAAATCATCCCACCAATTTATTATTATCTCAGAAACCACATATTATTTTGGGCTGAAAATTTACAGAGAGCTAGGGGACATCAGGAGATTTATTTTTTTTATTCTATGTACTACTCCAATTCTTCCATATAGAAGTTCTTATAGGCGCCTCAGTTCGGTGGAAGCAAGCTGGCTGCCACCTCGGGTCAAGGGTGCAAAAGTCTACTCTCTCTTAACTTTCAACCCACCTAGGCCCACCATCATTAATTGAGGTGAGTTAAACTGTTGTATTACCTAAACAAGGATTCAAAATTTCCTATTTAAGGAGGTGGTGGTAGCGGAGTTGAGGATCCTTGGAGATTTGTTTTCATTGAAATGTTATTATGTCGATTTGGCTTTGTAACGTTCTTCATTCTCATGTAAGTTGTTCGAATAACCTTATATCTTAATAAAATTTATTCCTTTCCTCTTATTTTTTTCTTCTTATCACTTTGATATCGTTTCCTTAAGGTGTGAATTTATTCACACCATACCTTGTGATATTCTTCACACAACAGCGGAGTGATTGCTTCTTTTTATTGTTTTTTTACTTTCCCAATTCCTCCATCATGAGTCTACTTTCCGCTTCCATTTAAACCATAGAATCAGTGGAGGGATAAATTTTTTATGGGTTGATCCAAAGGAGTAAAAAGGGTATGCTGTGGATTTTATTTATCACTCCATTAATTTCTAATCACTTATTTTAATTGATAATTTTGTTTGAATATCTTTGAACTCCTTCATCCTTGTTGAATTTAAGGCTACACACTTCAAGTGCTAATACAAAACTTTACCTTGAAGTGCTCAAGACTTTGATCCTTCAAGTGTATAGTTGATTAGTATTAAAGGTTTTAGTTATTAAGTCATTAAGTGATGATGTTGTTTGATCTTCTTAAATGAACACATCTCAAATATAAGAAACTGAAGTCATTAAAAAAGGAATTAATCCAATCCACCCCATGAAATAACCTTGGATCAACTCATTATCTTAATTTGAATTAACTTAAATATGTTAGTGATAACTTAAACCCATCTAAAATCAACCTAAGTTGTCCAATTAATATCCAAAAACAATCCTTAGAATTTATGTGTCTGTAGGTTAATTCTTAGGTCTCTAAGGATTCAATAACCCAAGCTAAACTACATGGACTGTTCTACCTTCATCTCTTGGATAAATTTGAGTGTGAGTCAATAGCTCTGATACCAATTATTGATACACCTATAGGATTTATATGAGACTACTGAGTGGAGTGTAAAATCATTTATCTTAATTTAATTTTATATTTCTTTTGAAACAAACTTCATCACCTATTAAGATAACTAATGTTTGTTTTCCACACATATCCAACACACACTAATAGAAGGAGCATAATGATTTCAAAATTTCACCACTCAAAATGAGATGGGTAACCATTTTTGTGAATATGAAATCCCATGATCACATGAATAACTAGAATCACCTATGAGTTAAAATGGGCAATTATTATCTTAAAATCATGTTGCACATCTAGTACACAAGTGTATCACACACTATATAATGATAAAGAAAATTAGGAAACAACTGAAGCTCCTTCCTCCACTGTATTTTTTTCAAGTTGTAATGTGTGATTATTTCTTCTTATTATCCTCTTTTCACATAGTAATAAGATATATATTTAGTTTTAATTTTTTTAAAATCAACTAGGTTTCCATTTTTTTATGCTTATTCAATTTGCAACTTGTATACTGAATACTTTTAGTCGTTTTTTTCACCTTTTCATTTCAGGTATTTGAGGATGCCTATAAGTCACAATTAAGCATCATAATCCTTGATTACATTGAGAGGTAATTAAAATCAATTTCAATTCAATAATAATTTTGTCCCTTTTGTTCGATAACCATTGTGTTGTTCTTTTTAGTATTGGATTTCAGAGTACATTTCCATTGGCCCTCGTTTTTCCAATATTATTCCTCAAACACTGATGGTCCTTTTGAAACGGATTCCTCCCCATTCATTATTCACATCCCTTTTATTTGTATAAATCATTTCGAATATATCTTTATGAGGTTTTATTTGTCTCAATGTCTTCACAAGAACTGGATTTCTTGTGTGTATGATTTCTCATGATAGGCTATGTCTGTGGATAGGGATGAATGCTATGCAGAGAACCAGCAACAAAACATATTATGGTAGGGGGAAGGTGTGTGGGGTAGATCTGCAGGGTAGGGGCAGGGGGTAGGGGAGGTGTGCAGGGCAGGGGGGCAGGGGGGAGGGTGGAGGGGGCAGGGGAAGGGTGGAGGGTGGCAGGGGGGAGGGTGGAGGGGGTAGGGGCAGGGGGCATGGGGGGAGGTCTGCAGGGCAGGGGGCATGGGGTAGGGGTGGGTAGAGGGGGGAAGGGGTCAGGGGGAAGGGGGAAGGGGGTGGTCTGTAGGGGGTTCTCTAGGGTAGGGGAGGGGGTGGAAGGGGGTGGGGCAGTGGGGCAAGGGGTGTAGGTGCAGGCTGGGGGTGCAGGGGGGTGGTGCAGGCTCGGGGCTGGTTTAGGGGGAGATGGTGCAGGCTAGAAGGGTGGTGTAGTGGGGGTGGTGTAGGCTATGGGCTGGTTTGGGGGGAGGGGTGTAGGGGGTGCTGGTGCAAGCTAGGGGGTGGTGCGGGGGTGGGGGTTAGGGGATGGTTGTGGGGGAGGGGACTCATTTGGGGGGTGCAGGGGGGATAGTGCAAGCTAGGGGGCTGGGGGTGCGGGGGTGAGTGCAGGGGGGTGTGGGGAGGGGGTGCAGGCTAGGGGGCTGGTTTGGGGGTGTGCAGGGTGAGGGGGTTGTGCAGTGGGGAGGGGGTGTGCACCCTGGATTGTCCTGCCATTCACAAACCCATGTTGTTTATCTAAAATCCAATGATGTAGAAGCTGGGATAGATGCATGTTAACCACACTATCCAAAATAGAATTTTATATTTAATTTAATTATTTAGTTAATTTAAAAAAATGGGCATAAGAACATCAGGGTGTGACCCCTGGATAATGGCATGACTCTCCTTCTAAACACATCACGGTGTAACACCCTAGCCCGCAATGTATTTCTAAAAGAGATATATAACCTAAATCCAATTTTTATAAGATAAAAATGGGTGATCATATTTAATTATTAATGGAATCATAAAGGCATATAAATCATATCCTGTATGTGATAAATTTGTATATCATATCAAATGATTATGGTATATATAAAGGGGCAAGAAAATGTGATTTTCATACCACTTCCTTCACAATCATAAAGCATGATTGGGGTAGTCATAAAGTAGTCATATAAATTATATTTCATACCATTTCATTCTTCATCTAATGAAATCATAATTTATGGTTAGCTTAAGTAAAAAAGTAGTTGTTGCATGGAATTTTCCTGCCATTTGCTTTGAAAATTTTGGTAATCTATGATCTTCCACATTGTTTGTAGGGCAGGGGCAGGGGGCAGGGGCAAGGGGCAGGGGGAGGGGGGAAGGGGGCAGGGGATAGGGGCAAGGGGGAAAGGGGTAAGGGGAAGGGTGGAGGGGGTCAGGGGCAGTGGACAGGGGGCAGGGGGCAGGGGGAGGGGGCAGGGGGCAGGGGAGGGTGGAGGGGCGCAGGGGGCAGGGGTAGGGGCAGGGGGAAGGGGGGAGATCTGAAGGGAATGGGTAGGGGTGGAGGGGGTAGGGGGAGGGGGAGGGGGGGAGGTTTGCAGGGCAGGGGGCAGGGGGAAAGGGGCAGAGGGCTGGGGGCAGGGGGTAGGGGGCAGGGTGGAGGGGGGCAGGGGGTAGAGGGAAGGGGGCATGGGGGATGTCTGTAGGGCAGGGGGAGAGGGAGGGGGAGGTTTTCGGAGCAGGTGAGATGGGGAGAGGTCTGCAACGCAGGGGGGAGGGGAGGGGTGGGTGGATGGGGAAGGGTGGAGTCGGGAGGTCTGTAGGGCAGGGGTGGTCTGAAGGGGGTCTGTAGGGAAGGGGGAGGGGAGGGTGTTCAAGGAGTTGGGGCAGTGGGGTAGTGGGGCAGTAGGTCAAGGGGGTGGTGTAGGGGGTTTAGTTAGTCTCTATAGGATTCATTAATCTTAGATATGGTTTAATAACCATTACATAGCTAGATTCAATATGATATTTTAAATTACATTATATATATCCAAATACACCACATTGCATCAAGACTCTGTAAATAGATATTGCTTTCTTATACATTTAGGTAAACTATGAACAATAAACAACCACATTTTTTATTATAATTTTACTAAAAATAACATGATGTCATGTTTTCAATGTAGGAACAAGTTCCAAGAGAGCATATTGATCAAGAAAAGCGCATGAAATATTACAGTATCTTCAAACATTCAATGTTCCTAATTTTGTTTGTTATACAATAACTTTAATTTATTTCCAGATTTATGTTTCTATTGTACTATATGGTTGTCGATGTATCAACCAAGTATTTTTGTGCTAGGAAAGGATAAAAGTTTGGATCATTCATACATGAATGTCTCAACTCTCTATCCCTATAGAAATCTTATCGATAATGAAAATATTATAATACCATATAGTAGAATATGACTTAAAATTGACAAGACCATTCCCTAAAACCAAACCTCCTCATAGCTTTGACAATTTTTCCAGGAAGGAGGGGGCGTCTGTCCAGGGGGTGGGGGTTTGTCCAAGAAGGAGGGGAGGTATATCTAGGAGGGGGTGGGGGTTGTCCAGGAGGTTGGGGGATGTCCAAGGGGGTGTCCAGGAGGGGTGTGCAAGGTGGGTCTGTAGGTGGGGGGAGGGGCTGCAAGGGGGTCTGTAGGAAGGAGGGGGTCTATCTAGGGTGTGTGTGGGGGTCTATTCAGGAAGGAGGGGGTCTGTCCAGGAGGGAGGGTGGGGGTATACTATGGGGGTGTGCAAGGAGGGGGTGTGCAGGGGGGAGGGGGAAAGGGGGTGGGGGAAATGGGGGTCCAGCAGGGGGGTCCAGCAGGGGGTCCAGCGGGGGGTGTCCAGCAGGGGTGGTGTAAAGGGGGGTGTCCAGTAGGGGTGGTGCAAGGGGGGTCCAGTATGGGGGTAAGGGGTTTGAAAGGGATGTGTAAGGGGGGCTTGTTGTCTAGGGGGTCTAGCAGGGGGGCTGATGTCCAGGGGTGTCCAGCAGGAGGGGGCTTCTATCTAGGGGGTCCAACAGGGGGGGCTGCTGTCCAGGGGGGTCCAGCCTGGGGGGATGCTATCCAGGGGGTCCAACGGAGGGGAGGTGTTGTCCAGGGGGGTTTTGGCTGCTATCTAGGGGGTCCGGTAGGGGGTGGGGGGCTGCTGTCCATGGGGTCCAGTAGGGGGTCAAGGGGAGTGCAAGGGGTGTGTAAGGGGGGTTCAAGGGGGTGTGTGCAAGGGGTTCATGGGATGTGGGGTGGGGTGGTTGTTGTCCATGGGGCAAGGGGGTAAGGGGTGTGCAAGGGATGTGTAGGGGGTCCAGCAGGGGGGCTACTGGGGGTCCAGCAGGGGGGATTTTGTCCAGGGGGGTCCAGCAGGGGGGGTTGTTGTCCAGGGGGGTCCAGAAGGGGGGGCTGCTATCCAGGGGTTCTAGTAGGGGTGTTGTTGTCTAGGGGGTCCAGAAAGGGGGGCTGCTGCCCAGGGGGGTCGGGGCTGCTGTCCAGGGGGGTCCAGCAGGGGGGTGGGGGGGCTGCTGCTCAAGGGGGTCTAGCATGGGGGGAATGGGGTGTGAAAGGGGGTGTAAGGGGGTGAAATGGGGTGTGTGCAAGGGGTGAAAGGGATATGTTCTATGGGGTTATGAAATGGGAAGGTTTTTATCCATGGTTTCAAACCATCGCTAAAACCCTATAGCCACAGTTCATTGACACGTTGATAGTATTGTCATGGATATAGGGCCAAACCTAAATCCACGGTTCTAACCATGGATGTAGCCCTATAGCCAAACTTTAAAACTGTGGCTATAGGTCTATAGCCATAGTTCGAACTATGGCTATAGGGCTATAGCCACGGTTTGAAACTGTGGCTATAGATTTTTCCCTATAGCTAGGCCAATACTAGTCACAGTTCAATAAACCATGGCTATAACCTATATCTACTATTTTTCGGCTTATAGCCATGGTTCCAACCCGTGGATATAGCCTAATTTTCTAGTAGTGGCATAAATTGAGATCATATTCAAAGCTAATCCCATAATCAAAAAATGGTTTCTTTGAGGAATAATTTACATTTCAATCCTCCATAATGGCTTGTAAAGAAAACTTGAATTATCCTAAGCATATACCCTGGGAGTGTTGTAACCAAGAGTGCAGCAATTCCCATTATCGTGTACCCGGATACCCAAGGTCAAGCCCGAAACTCCTTGTCGTAGCTATCACTCCTAGGTACATCTGTTCCAGAGCCACCTCTACCTGCTTGTATCCAAAAAGGGATGTATTTCCTTGAAATATTCACATAATCTATTCCTTACCAAAATTCTAGGATGTTCTTGTATGTTTATCATCAAATAATACCTTAGGTATTTTTTCGTAATCTACGTTTTCTAATCTAGTTTCCAAGTTTACTACTAAACTTCCTTTAATACCAACTGTAATGCCCTGACCCCTCTAGACTAGAGCTGATGCACTACTTGTTATATTGGCATGGTTAGAAGGAATGAAAATACAAAAGTAATGATAAGTTTAGTAGTCTTGAAGATATGAGATACATATATGTTACTCAAATTACATTGTAGAAGTTTACAAAATACAATACATAACGAAAACTAAAAACTGCATCCACAAGAACTCAATAAATGATCTCCTCTTTGTCACATGTTGAAACTAAAAAATTAAAGGGGTGAGCTCAAACTCTCAATAAGGGTTACAAATAGTTGAAGAATGAATACAATAATAAGTGAATCATAATCAATCTGACATAATCAATATGGCATGGTGAATAAATTAAAAACTCACTCCATTAATAAACTGAGAATAAAACTACATCCATTTATTTTGTCATAGTGAAACCCTCATGGATAGTAATAACTGATAATGAATAAAGAAAATGTTATTATTTGGATGTCATGTATCTGGCACATGAAACCATAATACTATAAAAATGGTTTAGTTCTATGGGTAAGAACCCATTTGATTTTTGGAAACAAACTCAAAGGGTTTGTCGCCAACTGATTTGTCTCATGAGACCTACCGATGTATTAAGGGGCTATAGCGGGCCCCACCCACCACTGCATTTCCAAATAATTCTTTACATATTGATTCAATACAAGATAAATATTCCTTTTTAATATCCGTATAGAGTAGAGTATATAGATTCATCAATATTTCAATAATTAAAATAACTTTCCAAATAAACACCATATGTAAAATGGTATACGGTTTAGACAACAAACATATCCATGATATGAGATTATGTATATTTAATATAAATATAGTTTCAAATGAAAATTGATCTAAAATGGGTAGTAGGTACACCACATAAGGATTATTATGTGCACAATACGAAGTTAGTCACAAAAAAATAGTAGTTGAGACAAAGTATCTTACCACAATGTAATCAGTCGAATCATATGACCCAAACTTAATAACCCTCAAATGAATCATTGAATAACATGAATATAAAGATAATATTGTTTTTATATATCAAATGGCAGTAGACATATACCACATACAAGAAATAAGTGTTGAACAATGAAAATCTCACAAAAATGAAAGTGATATGAGAAACCCCTTAAAAACATTTCGGCATGGTAACAAGTGCTATTGCGAGGGCTTAATGAGAGGTAAAGGGGTATTACATTATTTATATGTCACAAGGGAAGTATAGATGAGGTGAGAAAACATACCCCATCATTAGGAATTAAAAATAAAAGTGCACAACATAGGGGAGATTCTTGAACAAAATTGAGAGAGAGGATCCCTTACCTTATGCTCGAAGGTGTTCTTATTTGTTCTTAATGACCTGAATAATCAAATTTAGCTTCATTAATTAATAATTCCAGAACCTCATAAACATTTAATTGATATGGTATAACCTTATTAAGTTCATTAATGGCCTTTTTAGGGGTTTAAGAGATTCAATTTTATTGTTTTGGAAGCATTTTCTTACTAGGTTTCATGATTTGTTTACTTGTATTCATGAATGGAAGTTCATTTGAAATGTGGTTGAAAATCCAGAATTGTTAATTTACATTATTAGTGAAATTGAAGAGATATAAATGATCTTATAATGATTCTGGTTATATACCATGATAATGACTCATTCGATGTGTTAAAAATAAACGCTTGGATTTGACTTGGTGATTTTGTGCACAATAAACTTGTTTTGTATTATTATTCCATATTATGAACATGTAAAGATTCCAGAACATTAATCAAGATATGATACATATATTATGACATGTTTCAACCATTGAAAAGGTTTCATGACTAGTATTGAAGATAGTAATTCAAATTGAAAACCCATCACTAAAAGAAAACCTCCGTTTAGCGGCGGTTTTTTTCGCGGCGGTTTTAGAAACCGCCACGAAATGCGTTTCGGGCAGGCATTTCGCGGCGATTTCTAAAACCGCCGCTAAACGGCAAAAAAAAATTATTTATTTTTTTTTAATTTTATTCGATGATTAGCGGCGGTTTTAGTAAAACCGCCGCGAAATGAAATGAAAAAATAAAAAAACACGAGAAACCCTGAAATCACTAAAACGACCATAACTTTTGATCCGGGCGTCCGTTGAAGCACCACGACCAGTCAAATCGAAGCTCATGAAGAGATATAGAGGCACATATAATCAAAACTGTGAGACGGTCTAAGGTGCCGAAGATATTAGAGTTATAAGAAAGTTGAAAAAAGTTCTCCAACTTCAAACGGTCATAACTTTCGCTCCGGGTGTCCGTTTGGGCTCTACCACATATCAAATCGAAGCCAGCGAAAAGAGCTACGCACCAAATTGATAAAAACATGTTTTTCGACCCCAAAAACCCCTCCGAAGGCCTCTAAAACCTCGTTTCCGTCACCGGTGTCCCGTCGAACTTGTCTTCAAACAGACCTAACTTTCGATCCGCGTGTCAGTTCGGCCTCCTCCACCTGCCAGATCATAGCTCGTTCCATGAGCTTCAGTTTGACTGGTCGCGGGGCCCACATGCACTCCTAGATCATATGTTATGTCATTTTTAGTGGGTATCGGGTTTGTTATGTTTTTCAATGCCTCGTTTCAAGCACCCGTTCCCCGTCAGCTTTTTTTTAAATGGTTGTAACTTCTGATCCGCCTGTCCATTCGGAAACTTTCACCTTTCAGGTCGAAGATCATTTTCGGATCTTTGATTTGACAGCCCGCGGATCTAAAACGGACTCTCAGATCATAAGTTATCTCCGTTAATGTGAGTCCAATGTTTTTGTCTCTTTATGACCGTTTTGATGGGTTTTAACGGTAGCTCCATTTATTACTGTTTATTTGGGTTTCCATGACTTGTTATCTTTATCAATGGTTTTTTGTGGGTTATTATGATGATTATGTTGAATTATTAAGGAGTTTTCCAGAGTTGTCACGAGTTTTCATGCGTTCTCATTCTTTCTAATGTCTCATTCTTCATATGCTTCTCCATCCCTTTTCATGCGTTTTCAGGATTTTTCATCCCTTACCACGTCTTTTCATACTTTTTCATGTGTTTCCTTTATTATTTATTATTTATTATTTATAATATACTTTAATTTATTTATTATCTATTATTTGTAACTGGTTATTTATTATTTATTCTTTATTCTTTATTCTTTATTCTTTATTCTTTATTCTTTATTCTTTATATTTATTAATTATTTATGTTTATTTATTATTTATTATTTATATTTATTTATTATTTATTATTTATTATTTATTATTTATTATTTATATTTATTTCTTATTTCTTATTTCTTATTTCTTATTTCTTATTTCTTATTTATTATTTATTATTTATATTTATTTATCATTTATATTTATTTATTATTTATTATTTATATTTATTTATTATTTATTATTTATATTTATTTATTATTTATTATGTATATTTATTTATTATTTATTATTTATTATTTATTATTTATTATTTATTATTTATTATTTATTATTTATTATTTATTATTTATATATATTTATTATTTATTATTTATTATTTATTATTTATTATTTATATTTATTTATTAGTTATTATTTATTAGTTATTATTTTTTATTTTTTATTTTTTATTTTTTACTTATATGTATTTATTATTTATTATTTATATTCAATTATTATTTATTATTTATTACTTATATTTATTTATTATTTATTATTTATATTTATTTATTATTTATTATTTATATTTATTTGTTATTTATATTTATTTATTATTTATTTTTTATTTTTTATTTTTTATTTTTTATATTTATATTTATTATTTATTCATTATTTATATTTATTTATTATTTATTATTTATTATTCATTATTGATTATTTATTATTGATTATTTATTATTTATTATTAATTATTTATATCTATTATTTATTATTTATTATTTATTATTTATATCTACTATATATTTATTAGTTATTAGTTATTATTTTTTATTTTTTATTTTTTATTTATATGTATTTATTATTTATTATTTATTATTTATATTTATTTATTATTTATTATTTGTTATTTATATTTATTTATTATTTATTATTTATATTTATTTATTATTTATTATTTATATTTATTTATTATTTATTATTTATATTTATTTGTTATTTAAATTTATTTATTATTTATTATTTAGTATTTAGTATTTATTTTTTATTTTTATTTTTTATTTTTTATTTTTTATTTATTATTTATTATTTTTATTTATTTATTTAATATTTATTATTCATTATTGATTATTTATTATTGATTATTGATTATTGATTATTAATTATTTATATCTATTATTTATTATTTATTATTTATTATTTATATCTACTATGTATTTATTATTTATTATTTATTATTTATTATTTATTATTTATTATTTATTATTTATTATTTATTATTTATTATTTATTATTTATTATTTATTATTTATTATTTATTATTTATTATTTATTATTTATTATTTATTATTTATTATTTATTATTTATTATTTATTATTTATTATTTATTATTTGTTATTTATTATTTATTATTTATTATTTATTATTTATTATTTATTATTTATTATTTATTATTTATTATTTATTATTTATCTTTATTTATTATTTATTATCTATCTTTATTTATTATTAACTTTTTCTTATTTATTATTTAGCTTTATTTATTATTTATTTTTTATTATTTATTATTTATATTTATTTATTATTTATATTTATTTATTATTTATTATTTATTTATTATTATTTATTTATTTAAAATTTATTATTTATTATTTATTATTTATTATTTATTATTTATTATTTATTATTCATTATTGATTATTGATTATTTATTATTTATTATTTATTATTTATTATTTATTATTTATTATTTATTATTTATTATTTATTATTTATTATTTATTATTTCTTATTTCTTATTTCTTATTTCTTATTTCTTATTTATTATTTATTATTTATTATTTATTATTTATTATTTATTATTTATTATTTATCTTTATTTATTATTTATTATTTATTATTTATTATTTATTATTTATTATTTATTATTTATATTTATTTATTATTTATTATTTATATTTATTTATTACTTATTATTTATATTTATTTATTATTTATTATTTATTATTTATTATTTATTATTTATATTTATTTATTATTTATTATTTATATTTATTTATTATTTATTATTTATATTTATTTATATAATATTTAATAATTAATATTTATTATTTATTATTTATTATTTATATTTATTTATTATTTGTTATTTATTATTTATTATTTATTTTTTATTAGTTATTATTTATTATTTATTATTTATTATTTATTATTTATTATTTATTATTTATTAATTTATTATTTATTATTAATATTTATTTATTATTTATATTTATTTATTATTTATTATTTATATTTATTTATTATTTATTATTTATATTTATTTATTATTTATTATTTATATTTATTTATTATTTATTATTTTTATTTATTTATTATTTATTATTTATATTTATTTATTATTTATTATTTATATTTATTTATATAATATTTATTATTTATTATTTATTATTTATTATTTATCTTTATTTATTTTTTATTTTTTATTTTTTATTTTTTATTTTTTATTTTTTATTTTTTATTATTTATTATTTATTATTTATATTTATTTATTATTTATTATTTATATTTATTTATTATTTATTATTTATATTTATTTATTATTTATTATTTATATTTATTTATTATTTATTATTTATATTTATATTTATTTATTATTTATTATTTATATTTATATTTATTTATTATTTATTATTTATTATTTATTATTTATTATTTATTATTTATTATTTATATCTATTATTTATTATTTATTATTTATTATTTATATCTATTATGTATTTATTATTTATTATTTTTTATTTTTTATTTTTTATTTTTTTATTTTTTATTTTTTATTTTTTATTTTTTATTTATTATTTATTATTCCTTATTCCTTATTTATTATTTATTATTTATTATTTATTATTTATTATTATCGAGTTTATATCTATTATTTATGTATTATTTGTTTTTTCAATTAATATATATATGTATATTAAATTCTATTTATTAACCACATGGCGAGCTTGTTGGAGTGGTAAAGTCTTTGAAAAATATGCATGAGGTTAGGGGTTCAAATCTCACCAAACACAGAATTTCTTTATATTGCATGGGCATGCATTGGCATGCATGTGCATGTGCATGCATGGATAAATAAAGTAAATAAAATAATACGAAATAAATAAATAAATAAATAAATAAAATATGAAATAAAATAAATAAATAAAATAAATACGAAATAAAATAAATAAATAAAATAATTAAGAAATAAAATAGATAAATAATAAATACGAAATAAAAAAAATAAATAATAAATACGAAATTAAATAATTAAATAAATAAATACGATAAATAAATAAATAAATAAAATAAATAAATAAATAAATAAATAAATAATGCCTTTTTTGTCATAGTGCATCTTCCTTGATTGTGATAAATTTACACATCTCAGACGGTGTTTGCATTTATAATATAAAAGGAGGGGAAAAGAGATTATGATGAAATATTCTATTAGAACAATGAAAATAAAGTACATTTAAGTTACTAGAATTATCATGGAATTTGGATGAGGGGAGGTGATGAGGGAGAACAAAAGAATGGAACTTTGTAAAAGAAATTGAATGAAAAGAGAAGGAAGGTTCACCTCTTGAGTACTCCTCCTTGAGAATCTCCTTAAGGCCTTTTTTTGGCCTTTTTATGAGACCATAAGGCCTTGGACGTGGGAAGAGGGCTTGGGGAGAGTATTTGGCAGAATTTAGGCAAGTCTTGAAGCTTGAGTGGTGTGGGAGGAAGAGGGGGTGAGGGTGGTTTATATAGTGGAGGGGAGATGAGTTTTCTTAATATTATAATCATTAATTTATTATTTCCTCTCAAGACAACCAATAGTGAGTATTCCATGACCAAGAACAGTAATATATGCATGTGACTTCGAACCAATTGGGCTTACATCAGTAGTTCTTTATCCATGACTCAATAAATTCCTTATTTAGCATTTATCGTAAGTTATCGCATTTTACTATTCATAAAAAATTTATGTATTTTAGAAAAATCCCAAAAATTCACCCTAACCATTTTTCAAAGTGTAGATTCGAAAAATGAAGTCTATTTTTTCAAAATAAATTTCTAAATATTATTAATTAAATATTTAATTAAAATAATTATTTAATCAAAAAATATAAACACTTAGAATATTCATCTTCATTTTTAAGGTGCCTAAATTCATTTATACATTCAAGAGCATGGATTCCATTCACAAGAGTCATATTACTATTCATAAGGGTAAGTTACTATTACTAAGGGTGGGTTACTATTCATAAGGGTAGGTTATTATTCACGGAAAATTAAGTTAATTCTATCATACTCTAATTGTCATCTTGATCACAACCGTGTATGTTAGATTTTTAAAATTCAAATCACATAGCTGACAAATATAAGTTTTATGGGTATGTTATTGCTATATCTTATAAGTAACCATGTTTTGTTCCATAGAGGATTTGTGATTCATGAAATATAGGCTATAACTAGAATTTATTTAAGAGAAACATACCATAAAATTTTTGGGGTGCTACATCAGGAATACCATGGACACTGTCTAACTTTGATAACTTGATCATGTTTCTCTAACACATATTTTCTAACCTTTTATTCCATAACTTATTTTCTTCCATCATTCTTAATTAAAAAGTTTTTTGAACTTCACTAACTTGAAATAAGTTTTCATTTATACATTTTCCTCTTGTAATAACTTTTACATATTCCTCTCTTTTCACAAAAAAAACCATATTTTCTAAGAAAACTTCATTAACTTCATCAAAAAGTTATAAGACACTCAACAAATTGTGTTTCAACCCATTAACAAAAAAATCCTTCTTAGATTTCAACTTTTCTTCCCCAATAACAGTGGTCTAACTCCTTTGATTTTGTAATATTCATCATTTAAAAACATCACTTTTCATTCTTTGAAATATTTCACATTCTTTAAAAAATCTAGTCCCATATTATATGAGAAGAACACCCACTATCCAATATATCGGGTCATTCTCATTTTATACTTTTGAGAGAAGTTTCAAAAACAATATCTTTTTCCATCCCTTTATTATTATTCACATACAACTTTTGATAATTGTTAAAAATAATTTGTTGGGATAGTAATAAAATAAAACAATATTTTTAAAGATTTCTAGGTTGTTCACATCATTCAAAAATAGTTTCCAAAGGTTGGAATATATTTTGAACTTTTATAAAATCGTTCTCAGATTTCTTCAAAACAACCTTCCCAGATTTCTTCCTTTGAGAGAATTTAATTCCCCTTTATCATTCCTTTCTATAAATCATGGAATAGTTGTAATGTTTTTATTAAATAAAAACATATTTTCCATATTATGAAATCCACCATAATACTAGTAGTAACCATGTAAATAATACTTTCCCCAATAACTTTTATACTATCCTGAATTGTGAACATGTTTCTCAACAACCCTCTTATTTTTAACATCATAAGTTTTTTTTCCCAAACTTTCTGTTATCACACAGAATCTTATTCTTTAGATCAAATTTATTTCCAACCTTATTTGAATCATAAGTGGTAGAAACTTTTGTTTCAGACTCAGAATTTTTTGAAACTTTTGAACTTCCAACATTGTTGGTTTTATGAAAATACATGATTTTCTAAAACTTCTTCTTTTTAGGAACATTTTAAACTTTCCTTCCAACCTTTGAAGGTAAATTTCAATCCTTCTCAGGTTGAACCTTCCTAGAACTTTCACCAACTTAAGATATAAAATTTTTTATACTTGTAAATCCCTGCTCAACTTTAGAAAGTTTTTGTTGAACAAGTTCCAACTCTTCTTTTTTTCTTCAATATTACTTCAGGATATTCATTCTGATTCATTTCCTTTTCAAGATACTTCTTCATAAAATCAAAATACTAAAGTAACTTATCTATATCTTTAGGAATACATTCTTGATTTTTGGTTATAAGACTACCCTTCTTCGACTTCTAGATTTATTTTTCATGTCACACAATCTTTCTGATACATTCTTTCAATTATATCTTCAGATAAAATTCAAGATTAGTCTCTTCTTCTTCAAAACTATTACTTTAAACCTCTTCATAGTTAATTATTGCAATAAAATTATTTTCTCTAGCAACCTCGGTGAAACTTTTGGATTTGACTTCATCGTATTCTTCTTTATCATATTTAGACAAAATTCTTCTCCTTTTAGATTTCGATAACTTCTTATCTTTTCCCTTGGAAGAATATTTTGACTTATCACCCTATTTCTTACAAGATCTTCTTGATATTATAACATATTCATCACTATCATATTAATTATATCTTTAAGAATAATTCACAACAAAGTGTCCAACAGCTCCATATTCAAAACATTTTATGGGAAGTTTCCCATTATAATATCCTATTTTCACATTTTAAGAAAATATGGATAAAAATTTAACAATATTGTTACATACCTGATTTTTCAGATTCAGAATCACGAAATTCTTCTTCTTTTTCAAGAATCGTCTTAGAATTTTCTTTCTTGAAATCCTTGAAAAACATTTATCGATCAACTTTTGTATTTTCCTTTCATAACATTATCCCTTATCATTTCATAAGTAATGATAGTATTATGAAGGTCATATAGAGATATATTTTTAGGATCTATATCCTTAAAAGATAAAACTTGGGCATCAAAATTATTAGGAATAATTCTTAAGATCTTTTCAACAATATTTAAATCCTACAAATTCTCACCAAGAGATCTTATGGTGTTAAAAATATCATTTACCCTTTTAAATAAATCACCAATAGATTCTTGATCACCCATTTTTAGATCTTCATACTCCAGCCTTTAGATTTGTATCTTTTCCTTATTCACATTTTTATTGCCTTCATAAATGTTTTTCAACGTTTCCAAAATACCATTAGTAGTTGCAACTCCCTTCACTCTTGGAAAATCACTTTTAGAAAGTGATGAGAGTAATGCATTCATATCTCTTCTATTATTCTCTAGATTCTTCTTATCCAAATATGTAAGAGGATTATTTTCAACATGGGGAGGAAATAAGTCTATAGAATCTTCCAAAACATTGTACCCAAGAGAAATAAGATATAGAAACATTCTATCTTTCCAGATGTGATAGTTCTTCCCCTGAAGACTAGAATCTCTTTACTATTAACACAATTAAAATTTACTATAACAACTTCTCTTCAAAAACATTAGTGAAGAGAAAACAAATGGAGCCTTCTCTCTGATAACAATTGATAATTCCCATCTAGTATCAATGTATCACTGAGAGGGTGATGGTTTAATCAGTGAAATATTTTTATTTTTATTTTCCTTTTTTTTAAACAAAATTCACCTCATGTTAAATATTTTTCACTTTGATAAAAACAAAACATTCACACATCCACAGGAATACATGTATTTACAAGGTTCACTACTCAATAAGAGTATCTACGTATATAGTATGGTTTGGAAACAATATAATACCACACAATCCACTAGAAAAAAATACATTTGTGTGGATAAAACAAGTAGGATATACCCTTACACTTGTATGGAACTATGATAAATACAACTGTATATAATTTTTCTAGTATGAATGATGTAAAATATGTTTTTGAAATAATTAATGAAACCTTCACTAGTTGGTTCAAGACATGTTACTATGCTACCTTATCAACTTCCACAATGTACTTCTTGAAAACAAAAAACTTCTCTTTCCAACCTAGAAGTAGGTAAGAATTTCACTTTTTTACTTCGTAAAAAAACTCAATCCAATGGCTTAGTATGATTCCTCTATTAGATACCTAATTGAGAAAAAAAGATAAGAAATAATACTCTATAAAAATCATGAACCACTTCAAATTTTCCTTAGAAAACTGCATCTAATTACTCAGTCTAATCCGGTAACCCGTTCTTCATCTTCTTCTTTCTGGAAAACTTTCATAGGAAAACACTATCTATAAACATCTTCTCTCTTAAAAATATTCATCATTTTATTTTTCTTCACATGTGAACACTGCTTAATTTTTATAAAGTTAAATTTACTTATTTCTATTTATAGGTGTTCCAAGAGAGGAATGGGTGGGAACTTACTTCTAATTTCCTACTTAACCAAATTTCCATAACTTAAAAATTCATTTTCATTTAGAATAAATCTTCAACTATTTTAGAGCTTATTGACTATTCTTCATTCTTCTTGAAACTTATCAAAACATTTTACAACCTTTTCCAGCTTCAAAATTTCTAACCTTTCTTTAGACCATTACACATGTCATTCCAATTTTCTTCATTATGAAGAAAACATATCATAACTGAAGACTTCACATTATGATGATCCATACCACCTATAAGATATAAAAAATTCTGAAGATCCATAACATTTATAAACAAACAAATGAATTCTCATTTTAATACTCTGTACTAATTAAAAAACATACAACTTTGAAAACATTCTTCCATAAACATAGTTTCAACTTCTAAAGAATTTAAAAAACCTATTCATCAATACTTTGGTAGAAAACAAACCTTTGATAACACATACAAAATATCTGCAAATTATTTCTCCTTTTCTTCAATTTTTTATACTGATGATCCTATATTTGATAATGTATAGTGACCAAAGATTTATCACCGTCATCATTCATCTAATGGATTGACCTCTACTGCATTCCTATATATTTGTGCCAAGAATTGTTCTATGACTCTTGACCCACTTGATATAAAATAAATAGCAGCTCTTTGTTATTGACCCAATTCAATAAAACCAACATTTTTTTTGTTTTTCACTTGACCCACTAAAAAATTATAGATCTTTTAAAATGGTTAACTACATTGTTGATTATCATCTGGTTGATTGGTCCCAACAATTCCCATTTCTCATTAGTCCCAACAACTCCCCTTACTGATCTTCATCAAGAAATCAATCTTATTCTACCTCTGATGGATCGGTGGTATCATGTGTCTGATGGACCAGTGTCAACAATGACCTCCTTCTTCTAGTTTCTCTATCATTGAAGATTGATCTTTTTTAGTTGTTTATCTAGTGAATCAGATAGTTTTATGGTTTGAACAATCTGATGTACTGATTGATCAGTGCTTTGAAAAAACTTTGACTCCAACAACATCGAAATTCCCATCCTTAAAACTATTTCTGTTTCCCGTGATACTCGCACCGATGAACTAAGACTGGGAGACTTTAAATTTAAAAACTTTATCCTTCTAAAAACTTCTTCTAGTATCGTGACTTTGAAAACTTTAAGGTTGGAAAATAATCCTATGAATTAAGGTTATAAACAAATCTAATCCCCCTTTCCTACATAAGGATTGCATAAAAAGTGTTATAGAAAAATATGATATTTTATAATTAATCGAATATAAAAGCATCATCAGTTTTAGTATGGATACATTCAAACTCTAATAAATCTTCTCATACTAGTAAAAAATTTCAGTCTAGACCCAAGATGAGTCTAAAGACCACTTAACTAACAAAAATTATCCAAAACCTAATGGACTTTCTTAAGCATTTGTGATCAATATTCTAAGTCTATTATCCCCTACATCAAATTACCAATAATTAAATTTAAGTTGATTTATTCTCTTGACAAAAAAACACAAAACAATCAGTACAAACTTTTTTCAGCATCCTAAAAACACTTTCATCTAACTTTGTCCCAACAATCACCCTATAGCTAGCACCCCCAAGCATCTTCCACAGATAATACCCACACCATCCATTATTGACATACCTTTTACAACTTGAGAATCCTAACCACACAACATTAAATTGCATGGACTGATCCTTTCATATGACCTTAAATAGTGGAATCTAACTACATGGGTTTTTATCTCTATTTAATGATAGGGTATGTAGGATGCCTCTGAGAGGTTCAATCTCGACAGCTCGATAAACTTGGAATAACTATATTAGGTTCAATACCATCACCCCCCCCCCCCACACAACATCACAACCAAATCCCAAGTGTTAAATACCCCACCACCCTCCCCCCGGGGACACACTTAACCAAATTCCGAGTTTGAAATCTTCCCCCTAGGGAAACACATTACCAAATCTCAACTGTGAAATGGTTCCCCTAAGTACACACTTAACCAAATCCCAAGTGTGAAATTTTCCCCCATGGGGACACACTTAACCAAATCCCAAGTATGAAATCTTCCCCCCTGGGGACACACTTAACCAAATTCCAAGTGTGAAATCTCCCTACCCACCTAGGGACACACTTAACCAAATACAAAGTATGAAATATTCCCCCTAGGGACACACTTAACCAAATTAAAATTTTAAAATATCCCCCTCCCCACATCACCCCCCACCCCCTAGGGGACACCCTTAACTAAATACCAGGTGTAAAATCTTCCCCCTGGGTCCTGGGGACACACTTAATCGAAAAAAATGACTCCACAATATGTTAAACATGTGACCCATACATATCCAAAAGATGTTAAAATTGTGAAATAAACCAAAACCATTACCCCATACCATAGACATGGGGTTTAATGAGGTAAAAAATACTCATATGACTTATTCCCATGGAGATAACTACCCTATTACTGAAACAGGATGCCTTGGGTTCCGCACAAGATATGTCTCGCACATGATATTTCCTTGATTTTAACATATGAATACTTTATAGGTTCCCAATATACACAATGTATATATATTCTTGGATATTTACAATTTTACTATCTACTCTAACCAAAGGTTTCTATACTATCAATATATAAGTAACATAACTAATTAGAATGCACCTTGAGATGGAATTGGGTATTAGTTTCATGAACATGAATTAAATTTTTGAGGGAGACCCATACTGGGAAATAATCTCCAAGAAAGAATAAATAGAATGAGTAACTAACATCCCATAATTTTATTTTGATCAAGAAACCAGTGTCACTGATTATGGTGATAGGATCCAACCACTATTGGAAATTAGGAATGTGGGGAAAATAGTGCACGATGTGAGGCCTTAATAAAAATCATCGAAAAAATGGTTAACCCTAAATGAATCTTCACCTTCAACCATAAGGACTAGTAAAATTGGTGAATTATTAGTTTTCATTAATATGAATGGTTTTTTTAGACCAGTAGATGACAAAAAAATATTGGAATCCATTTAGTTGAATTGGAATCCCTTAAGGAAAGTAGGCTTTAGTACTTGCACAACTTATAGATTCCACAGAATTGGGTATCGAGATAATTCAATAAGAAGTTCCACCTCAACTCTTTCCTTTAGGGTGACATGGTAATGGATATCATAAGTTCAATTATACCTAGAAAAAATCCACTGAAGTTGGAACCCAGGTGTTAAGGACCCTACATTATCCATAAGGTCTATTATAATGGAAAATTATTTTTTATTACCATGTACGGAGAGTTTGTCACACCTCCCAATAGTGAAAAGTTTCTCAAATAGTACTTCATGAACCTTATGGTCCAAACTAAATGACCTTAAACTACAACACATCATGGTAAAATTATTATGAACTTAAACTATATTCAGCCTCTCTTGTATAAGCATTATGGCCTTAAACTATTTTCAACCTCTATGGTCCAAGCATTATAACCATAAACTCTTTGAAACCCCATTTGGTCTGAACTCCATGGCCTTAAACTAGATGAAGCCTTAGTCCGAGATGTATGACTCTAAACTAAAAATCCCAAAATCCTTATCACATGAAATTAAATTGTATCCTTACCCTATGTGATGTACATATGACACCTCATATGATAAATATAATACGAAAAAAATGTCCTCATCATAAAACATTAAACTGTAGCCTTACCCTATGTGATGGACATAGGATGCCTCGTATGAAATGTATGATATGGAAAAAAACTTCATCAGTACACGATGCTAAATTATAGTCTTACTCTATGTGATGAACATAGGATGCCTCATTTGAAAAATATGAGATGATTCGATATCCTTTACAGAGCGTATGTCACCCTACCATCATTAGTCTCCTACCATGTCATGTTCTAAAACTATGTTTGACTTGATTACAATGTTTAACAGGATATGTAGGGACACTCGAATCCAACATCTTTGGCCGAGACTCAGTAGAAACATATTTTGGGATCTCCCACTGGTCTAAGATTCATGACTTTAAACTGTGTGAAAATAGTTTTAGGATTTTCTTTTGTGGTAAAGGTTCTCCTTGTCCCTTATTTCACATTGGGATTAAAATCTTTTTCATTACCCAAGAATCCTCAAGTTACATATACCCCTTAAAGTCCAAGTATTATGACCTTAAACTATGTGTACCAACCCCCTATAGCCCCTTATTCACATATTTTTCTTCAATCCTGGTGTTTTAATGAACCAATTCCCCCATCTCATTTTCATCACTTCTTTGCTCAAGAGGATATCCCCCTTCCAGTGTCTATCTCCCACTGCACCATGTTCCATAACTAAGTGTGGCTTGATTCACATTCATATGGGATATGTAGTGATGCCTAGATCTCTTATCTTGGTTATATACCCAAATATAAATTCATTATAGGGTATTTCCTCCCTCAACATCGTAACATAAACTTTTCGTGTAGTGTGCCTTGGAAGATTGTGTGAAAAAGGGTCTCATTGGCCCTCCTTTAATGTCATTTTATTACTCTTTCTTGCCACATGAGCCTCTTGAATACACCCAAGAACCCATTGTTCCAAGATCCATGACTCAAACTAGCAGCAACCATAGCCTGAGCTATATGACTCTAAACTAAAAATCCCAAATACCTCAACACGTGAAATTAAACTATATCCTTACCCTATGTTGTGAACATAGGATACCTCATATGAAAAAATATGGTATGAGAAAAACTAATTCCCTCACCACATGACTTTAAACTGTATCCTTACCTCGTATAAAACCGGGATACCTCATATGAAAAATATGATATTGACACAAAAAAACCAAAACCAGCATCCTCAACATGTGACATTAAACTTTAGTCTTACCCTATGTGATGATCATATGATTCCCCATATAAAAAATATGAGATAAATCGATGTCCTTTCCAAAGAGGACACCACCCTTCCAGCATTGGTCACCTATCACATCGTGTTCTAGAACTACATGTGAATTGATTCCCATTCCCATGGGATACATAATGATTCCTAGATCTCTTATACTGGGTATATTCTTACAAAAAACTCATATATTATTCTACCCCTCCCCTCTAAGATAGGATTTATCCTCGCTTACCAAAATTTTCATCCAACGCATTTGAATGCGTGGCGAGATGGCTCTCGGGGCAGTCAACATTCCCCTTAGGACATTTCCCACTTCCACTTCCACACTTATTGATTTCTTCAATTTGGATACTCATTATACTAATCTGAATAAGCCCCCTAATGGTAATGGTTTCTGGGAACACTAGACCACCTACCATCCTAGGCATGTTCCTCGGAGTATTTCTGATAACAAATAGCAGTTCCCAAATTTTGACTTTGATCAATGGTCAATCTCACATTCTTTCACCCCATTCTCAACCAATAAGGTTGTGGAACCTATGTTTCAAACATCATCAATAGTTTTTTCTTTCCTATTAGTCATTCCTCCTTTAGCATCCAGATCTTGGAATTCATGATTTATCATTTTAGGACTTCCACAATTGGGTCAATTTTTCCCCTTATTGTGCTTCCTCCTATAAATAGTGTTAAATTTATAATTATCTTTATTTATCACATCAATAATGGATCACATGGGCTGGGGATTTTGTAATTAATTTTTCTAAGCGAGGTTGAGATACACAGGTTCCTCTATGGTCTGAACTCTATGACCATAAATTAAAATCCAAGGTCCAAGCATCAAAACCTTAAAATTAGATTAATTTTTCTTAGATATTTTATGTGTACCATAGATTAGTCTCATCAGTACTTAATTCACATCAGGTAACATTTCTCCCATGTCACTCAAATTCCATCAAGACACCCCACTCCTAGTCCAAGCATTATGACCTTAAACTATTTGTGACTTCTTTTTCCGACTGTTATGACCTTAAACTACCCAAGGAAAGTGGAATATATGTATATAAGGTTGAAAATACATAGGTTAAACTTGATAAAAAATAATACACAGACCCTCTAGGTTTCTATCATGACTTGGGAAAAATTAAAGTTGCAAATAAAAAGGTTTTAAACTAGTGGGAACCACCTCAGGCCCTAGATGAAGCCTGGATGTGCTTGCTAAACCCATCAGTTCAGGAAAAAGTTAGAGACAAATTTCAGCTCCCTTTTCCTCATGATCTTCTTTATGATGGTCCACCCATTTTTATCATGTTCATGCATCCCACTGCCCTGAAAAAACATGATTAATCACATTAGTTCTCATTTCATGGTCACAAGATGCTAAATTGTTATACAAAAGTCCTAATCACATGAAATTAAACTATGGAATGCATCATCCTTACGATAAGATTCAAAACTGTGTGTTCAACATCCTTACCAAAAGACATTAAATTTCACACCCTTCATCCTCATAACATTATGTGAAACTATGAAACATTTTGGGCCTTTTCTTGAGAATCCCAATTCCACCCTTGATGTTGGTCACCTACTCGTTTGAGTTCTTTGACTATCACTTGGAAACCATGATGAGGAACTCCTTGGAATATGATTTTGGACTTCATTCATACTGACACACTTACCAAATGTTCTCAAAGCATTAGAGTCATAATTTTGATAGTTTTGAACTCTATCCAAACATTCCCCTAATTCATACCTATTATTTTCATCTCCTTAGATTTGGATCCTCATCATCTTTCATGACCAAATTATCCCCCTAATAGAAATGGTACCTAGATACATTACCTCACCTACTATTCTAGGAATATGATCTAAAATAATTCTAACGATGTTTTGAGACAGGTCTCATATTTTGAACATGGTCAATGGTTGACCCTCATTTTTTGGTACCCATACCTAACAGAACGATAGTGGAATCTGTGTTGCGAACATTGTCAACAATCATCTTCTATGACCATATCACCCACTTTATGTTCCAATCATGGGTGTATCAATTCAATATCTTCATTCCCTCCCTTTTTGTTCAATTGTAATTCAACACCCATGGTGTTACCCCATTCATTCAATGGATAACATTGAAAAATAAAATCATCTGTGCAAATATTCTTACTCTCCAGTCAAAATGTTTTAGGTTGGGAAACTCCCAGTGGTCAATAAACAAGTTCAAACCCCCATTTTATGACCCTTATCTAGAACTCTCATATAAATGAGAAATATTCTATTATTCCTTTTTTCCCACACTAAACATGACTCACGTGGGATTAGGTATTTATTGTTGGTTGTCTCATTAATATTATTGAGATGTATAAAAAAATGATAAATAACATATTTAAGTGTATGGGGAATTTTAAAATACATTTCCAAAATTTTAAGAGGTTTATTGACATGTCTAATCCTCTCCTTTATTCCAAACTAAGAAAAATATTCCTAAGGATTAGAACCATTGATGGAGCACTAAAGATCATCTAGCCTCTACTAATTAGTCTCCAAGGTCTGATATATTTCATCCAACCCAGTCACTTCCTCCTCGTTAGTGGAATGAACCTTGTCAACACTAATCTATGCCCAAAACTTCTCAATATGGTAT
This sequence comes from Viscum album, assembly GCA_963277665.1. NCBI lineage: Eukaryota > Viridiplantae > Streptophyta > Magnoliopsida > Santalales > Viscaceae > Viscum > Viscum album. Next base: position 1,753,710,080 of record OY728159.1, on the reverse strand, counting down.
TTATCTACCCAAGATGATGACCCCATTTTCCTATCCTCAACCACCACCACTTATTCCCTTAGCTGGTTGATAGTATCTATTTTAATGCTAACAGCGGCCTTGTGATTTTTCACTTGCTCCTCCACCCATTAATTTTCAACTTGGCTTTCTAAACCACCTTAGTACCTTCATAATTATCATTATACCATGTTACATCAATTTCTTGATGTTATACATGTACCTACTCAACAAGATAGTCTCAGGATAGCATATGGAGAGAATGGGCATCAACCCCCCCCCCCCCAATTCCAAGGTTTAGCAAATAGAGGTGGAGGGTCCCCATCTAGTTCATTAGATCTACCTCTATGGTGTGGGTGATTAAAGTCCAATTGATTCTCTAATACCTATATCATATAATTTGATTTTATTTAGTGATAAATAATCTGGATACTTCCATATCCTCAGTAGATGTAGGTTCATATTCAAAGAAATATTTGAGAACATCAACAGTGGGGTCCTCTTCAGGTATCCTCCTAGATGGGATTGGCTCCGTGTCAAGTGTAGTGACAACTTGACTCATCTCTCTACTAGATTCAGAATCTTAACCATCTGTGGACATGGCCTCCCCATAGCCGTATCCATTTTGGTAATAGATTTCTCTCTTTGGGTCAGGTTCATCTCACTCAGGGTTGGCTCACCCTGAGCAGATAGTTCCATGGGGGTTGTCTCGATCATTGAAGAAAGAACCCAAAAATCCTTATACATGCCCAATTGTAGAGGACACACTATATTGATCACTATTTCAGAAAAGGGAATGATATTTAGTTCAAACTATAACAACAGACAAGTTCAATATGACTTGTGAAAGAAAAGGAAACTTATGTGACGGGAAGGCTTCAATGATATCGACATCTAGGGTAAAAAATGGAAACTCCACCACCGTAGACCCTTCAAAAACTATTGGAGCCTAGATTATTACATCATAAACACTTATTATTATATAGATAGGATTTATATCATATAAATAAACATGTCAACGCAGTGAGATCAAATATCTTGAAAAGATCAAAATGGATGGAACATTGAGCCTTACTCTGTGGGGGTACCGATATATCAATGATGAGTCACTCCAGGAGACTCACCTTGTAACTATAGGGAGATATCATTGGGGTTATAGGTTGAGTCCCTCATAAATGATTGGGAGGGTTGGGGAATTAGGATCCTCTCTTCCAGCCTCTTCCATAGATGCCTCTCCTGTTGAGACCTTGGAAAAAAGTATGTATAAACAGACCCTAAGGTGGACTCTCTAGTACTCATTAAGAAACTTTCAACATTAGTAAGGACCCCATAGTTATTATTTTATTCCTACATGAGTCAAGATCATGGGTTAGAACCATTTTTTGTAAGGAAAGTGAAATTGTGTAAAAGGATTGATAGAACAAAAGCTTACCTCACTAGATAGGATCTCGATCACATCATCCCCCTTAGGGGTGACCTCTCCAAATTATTAAAGGATATCATGATTATAATTAGAGACCCAAGACTCATCACCACTAGATACATATGCTTCATCAATAGCAACTTCCCACTCCTAGGTTAGAACCTCGGCAAAAAACTCTTCATCAGGTCCCACACTAAACATTAATCGTACCCGGGAAGTAAAAGGATTATCCTACCCTTGACAGTGTGAGAAATTGTTTATATCATATAGGTAATAAACCATATCCTAAAATATCACCCAGGTTGTAATTATGGCATGATTGAAATCTGTAATATCAATCCCCTCCTGAGTAAGTTTCTTCCATAGGTACTCCACTATCCGGGACAACCATAATCACCCCCATTCCTTCCAAAAATTGGAGAAGTAAGCATCATCAGTTAGCTTCATCAGGTAGCATAAATACTTCCCCATATCATCCCTAGATCAGATCACCTATGCAGAGAGACTTTTTCTTCCTCCCACAGCCGCTTCTGTGGGAGTCCTTCCCCACCAGAGGATGGAGGCATGATAGGCCCATGAAATCTCATTGCTACTAGTTTACCATAGGTCCTCTATGAGTGTTGTGTTCCCAAAATTATATCATGTATGACACCCTGATTATCCAATGGAACACCCTCCAGTTTCATCCTTCTCACCCACTAGCATAAAATCGCGTTAGGATATGATGCCACCCAGTCACTAGCATAAGTGTGGGAAAGGTTGGCATTGGGAGTGTTTGGTGGAAACATGAATCTTTCCCTGATACCTTTAGCCTCAAACATCCCCTCGGTAAGAAAAAGGATATGGTTATTCCTCTTCTCATGCACCCCCATGTATAATTAATTATTAAATCTTAGGATTCATCTAAATTGCTAAGATAGTTGGGATGGGGTATACAGTTTGTAGTACATGTTCACATCAATCATTGTGACCAGTAATCCACCCTGGAAGGCCTAAAGGTAATATCCCTACTCTAGAGACCCCTCCAAGTTTTCAACCATCTCACCATATGGGGTGTGGAAAGGCCTAAAGTTTAAATTCCCAATATTTACCATCACCCCGGTCTTTTCAAGTGTAACTAATTTGAATCTAGAAATATTGAGGATGGAAGGGCACAAGATGGAATTTGGGGGAGTAATCATATTCGAGAATTGATACCCTCTAAAGTGTGTCTTGACCCAACCATGTAATAATTATAATTGCCTAAAAATGCACCTAAGAATGTTCATCCTCACAACATGTCATAGTTGGTGGTAGAGTCTAGCTGATACTAGGATTCCCAAGTTGACATGATTCCCCACTACCAGGATTTCTAACATTACCAATGTACCTGGTTGTAAACCCATATGTGTGCCCCTATCTAGGTGTATCCAAACACTAAGAAAAGTCCCAAGTAACACTATATACCAAATCTTTTTGTTCTAGTTCTTCATATTGTACCCCCACTCCTAGTATTTGCCTTCCTCCAGTATCATCTAGTATGATCCTAGCCTCATCATATTCCTTTCCACTAGAAACTAGTTTGGTCACCCTCGACATCTTCTCTACTGGAAAATTTAGGAACATTCCCAACCATTTCTTGAATGGGATTTTTTTTTGGAATATAGGTGGATAACCAAAAATTGCTTACAACCAATCCAGGAGGGTCACTACTATGGTTAGAATCTGATATATATTTTCCTAACATAATATGATGGATGAAATTAATCATAATGATAGCTTGTTAGGGGAATCTCTCCAATGAAGTGAAAATCCCATAAGATATTTCCCACCTCCCCATGATGGTGTTGGAAGGTATTTTTATCTGGATACCATCGACTACGAAGTTCTAGTAGTAATTATTCTTGATGATACCCATGGAATTGGGACATCTATACTACCTCATATATCCCCACATGGTGCAGTTAAGCCCTATACTCATTAAAAGTGAAGCATACCTAGTACATTAATTCCCACTCATCAGTGAAGTCTCCCCCATCTCACAAATCCCAATCTCCATCCTAACCCAGGCTGTTATTACAGAGGTTGGTCTGAATGATTCTTGAATAATGGGCAGGGGTCTCTTTAGATGTAGGTTGTTCAATATTCACCATTCTCATCCACTCACTTACAGAGTAAATATTGGAGACATCAAATTTCATTTTTACATGTCTTCTAGCATTAATATTCCAATGGTTAAGCTCATTGTGGCAAAAAAACTAGAATCTCAATGTGTTCACCACCATGGCTAGAATTGCCATGACATCCAACAGCCTAAAGTTATAAAGTAATAGTTTTTCACTTAAAATATTTCTCCTCTAGTCCTCCATCAATATCCCCAATATATTTTCAATTTCATAAAAAAAATTATCCTATCCAAGGAAATTTTAGGGTTTATGGCCATATTTTCTCTTTGAGCAGAAGCAACGGTAGTGGATGAAAGTTCAGCTTGTTCGGTTATATCTTTAGTGATTCCTGAAATCCAAAAAGTTTGGATCATGCAAACTCTGATGTTTCTCACAAGTATGGTTGTTTTTCACAAATTTATTATTTATTGTGAATCATCATGTGTTCACAAAGTACTTTCATGTGAATGTGACTTGAATGAATTTCATGACTAAAGATCTTGGGAGTTCACGCAAAGGGGTGGAGTTCCATGAACGATAGAATTCTTATCAAGTGTGAAAGTCTAGTGATTGTACATGGTCGCCCTCACCCTATGTATTGTCATGGGACCTCTATGGGTTCAAGCTTTTGCATCAAATTTTTATGACTCAATAGGAAAGTTGCATGACATAAAGAAAACTCACCATGTGCTTCGACAGTTTCCCTTGAAACTAGACCTTCTGGTCTCCGTCAACTCCAATTCCAAGGGGAGATATTTTTTTATAACAAAATTGAGATTTTTTACTCAAAATATTTTTATAATTAAATAAAATACATCTCATTCCCTATAGAACCATCTTGAAGCCTCTCTAAACGTCGTACACAACTTCATAGTTTTGCGCAAAAAGTGTATGTTTGGTGTGAAAGGGACTTACATGCAAAAGGAACTAATGAATGCCTTCTATGTCACTATCCTAATATAAAAGGAATGAGATCATATCAACGTGTTTTATGTAACCCGAATATAGTTTCACGCTAATGTCCACCCATTTTGGCTATAAATAGAACATCCTCCCACACTTCAGGGTACAGAACCATAAGTTTAAGCATTGGCTCTCAATTGTGAAACCCGGAATTCCACAAAAATCACCAACCCCAAACTCCAAGGAACACTGAAGTTATAAAATCTTCATGACTAACCTATCATGGACCCATCTTGTCATGGATCATGTTTGATATTTCCTCACGCAAATTTCCATAAATGGTAAATGGGTGCATGTAAGGTGAATTTCCTTCATGCATCCCTAGGCCCAACATAAATGCATAAGTTGAGCACACATGTGACCCTTGTATATATGGAACATACCTTTTCCAAGAACCACATTGTTTTAAACTCTATTTTAATGAAAAATATAAGATTTGTAAACAACAACTTTTGGGTCCCTGACCCAACGTCCCATATACTTCAAGTGAGGGATGAACCATTTCTTCACCTTCTTCTCTTAAACATTGGAACCCTAATTATTATTACTCCTATGAATAGGCACCCTAACATCAATACCCATAATTTAGACTCCCATGTGATAGTGTTTATTCCATTCCCCACCTATAGATAAAAAAAGTAGACAGGTAAGTCCTAAAGGTGGAATAACCATGGGAAATTATCCACCTTTCCCAATAGGGGGGCCTTTTCGTATCTTCCTCTTCTACATGGAATGGCCTCCCCAGGTATTGGCCCCACCAGATCTAAGATTCATGACATAAAACTACTTATCCCCACATCTTAGTCATACGATGTTAAACTACACAACAACATACTCATCACATGGTGTTAAAATTTAGTCTTACTCTATGTGATAAACATGGGATGCCCCATGTATGATCATAATGGGATACCACTCCTCCCCCTCCATGGGATGTCACCCTATAGCCATAACCCATAGGCATATTCCACACATAATCCCTACACCATCCCTCATTGTCTCTCCTTTCATGACACGAGCATCCTTATTGTGTGATGTCAAAATTCATGGATTGGTATTGTCACATGGGCTTAGATTTTGGCATCTAATTATATGGGTTTTGATCCCTATTTACAGATAGTGTACATTGAAAATATCCATGATCTTAAATCCCAACAACTCAATAAACCTATAATACTTCTATGAGGTTCAATCCCAACATCACAACCAAATCTCAAGTGTAAAATCCCCCCCAGGGACACACTTAACCAAATTCTAAGTGTGGAATCTTCCCCCCTAGGGACACACTTAACCAAATATCAAGTTTAAAATATTCCCCCAAGGGACACACTTAACTAAATCCCAAGTACAAAATCTTCCCCCTTGGGGACACACTTAACCAAAACTCAAGTGTGAAATCTTCCCCCTTGGATACATAATTAACCAAATTCCAAGTGTGAAATCCCCCCTAGGTATAAACTTAATCAAATCCCATGATTGAAATATTCTCCCCTGGGAAAAAACTTAACCAAATTCCAGGTGTGAAATCCCCCCTGGGGACACACTTAAACAAATATCAAATGTAAAATCTTCCCCCTGGGGAAACACTTAACTAAAAAAACCCATCTTCACAAGACATTAGACATGTGACCCATCTATATCCACAAGAGTTTGAACTTAGGACCTAACCCAAAACCAATACCATAAGCATGGGATGTCTGGGGTAAAAATTCTTAGATTCTTTATGACCGTGGAATCAACTACCCAATGGATGACACATGGTTCCTTGTGTTCCATGCATGAGATGCCTCACACATGGCATTCACTCGACTTTTAAAGAGGAATACTTTATAGGTTTCCAAAATACCCAATGTCCAAATATTCCCAAATATTCCCAATCTAATTATCTACTCTAACCAAAGTTTTTTCCCTATCGAGACAAAAGTAGCGTAATTAACTAGAATCTGCCTTGAGATGGAACTAGGAATGAGTTTCAAAAACATGAATTAAATATTTGAGGGAGACCCGAACTAGAAAATTATCTCTAAAGAGGAATCCATGGAAGGAAAAACTTTCATCTCATCATCCCATTTCGATCAAGGAGGAAACATCACCGATTATGGTGATGGAAATCGCCTTCCTTTGGAAATCAGGAATGTGGGTTGAATAGCATGTGATGTGTGGCCCTAGAAGAAATAATTGGAATTGAATGTTGTATTTGTTATATCCTCATTATTGACCATCAATTTTTTATATCTAGAATGAAGGTTAATCTGAGAAAAGTATTTAAATCTATGTAATTGATCAAATAATTCATCAATATATGTTATAATATACATGTTCTTAACAGTGATCTTATTCAGTTCCCAATAATTAATGTAGAGTCACATTGATCTATCATTATTCTTAACAAAAAGGATCGGTGTGCCCCAAGGTAATGCACTTGGCCAAATTAGTCCCTTGTAAATATTTTCCTAGAGTTACTTCTTTAATTCCAACAACTCAATTAGGGATATTATATATGGAGTTTAAAATAGCTGTAACACCAGGTATGAGTTCTACTGAAAATTCAACTTCATGATTTGGTGGAATACTTAGAAACTATTCTATAAAGATATCAACAAACTCCTACATGATAGGAATATCTTCGATGTTGAGTTTATCTGTAACCATTTGAGATAAACACCCCCTTTGAATAGGAATCAAGACCCATATAATGGATGTTATTTCCATTAGAAGCTCATATTTACCATCATACTAATAAGGGATCATAGGTGGGTTCGGGATATCAAATTTTACTTCCTTACCGTAGAAATCGATGTGGGATTTATATAAATAATTTCAATACATGCCTATGAAAACATCAAATTCAACTAGAGGGTGAATAAAAATATTTTAAGGAAGCCTATTCCCACAAACTTCTACTAGATAAGAATCATACACTTGAGATATGATCATCATACCATTAAGGGATTTCACTACTAATTAAATATCTAATCTTTGAGGTGGTATTTTGACACCCTTAGAAAATTATTTATATATAAAATAGTTGGTATACATAAAATAAAATAATACATTAGTAGTTCTAGGGTGGATGGTAAGTATACCTTTCCCCACTTCGTTACCATACCCCACATCATCAATAGTGATCATGTAAGATTTCCCTTTATCTCTAGGCTTAAAAGGTTATTGAGATAGATCATCTTCATTAACCATTAGGTTTAGTAAAAATTTATAATAATTTCCATACTCCTTTTATTTTAAACACTAGAGTGTGAGTGGTTCATTCTATGACCCTTTTCCACTATCATTGGTTAACTGTTTCCCATCAATTCAACATTTTATTACATTATAATCTTTCTTTACACACTTACTTCATTTACTAGTCCCCTTTAGATAATTATCTTTACGTATCATTCCACACTTAGAGCATAATGGAAGGCTATTCTTCTTCCATCCATGGATTTTTTTTATTATAATTCACTTTGAATTTTATCTTTCTTTTCTTATCAAAACCATGAGATTGATGAGTAACTACAATACCCATTTCTACATTAGTATCAAATCGAAAGGTTTATTCATAACTAATGAAGTCTCTTATGTTTAACTCCCTTTATAGACTTGGTTTTAATCCACTTAGTAATCGATCAATCATACTTTCTTTCTCAATGATAATACCTAAAGAGTACCTCATGAGTCTTGAAAATTTTTAATCATAGGTAAAAATGGATTGATCATCCTTATATCTTAGCTCATGGAATTTTTGATTCATTTTTATATTAATAATAAGAGGAAATTACTTATTGAAAAATAATATCTTAAACTCATACCACATCAGGGAGTTATTTTCTTCCCATTACCACATGTTCTTGATGATATTCCACCATTGATCAACTTTTCCTTCCAAATGATAAATATCCAAAATGAAATTTTCACGCTCTAAACACCAGAGAGTTGAGAATTCTTTTAAATTGTACTAATCTATTTCTTAAAAACTAGTGGATCAATAGATACACTAAAAAAAGTTGGATTTTTCATCATGCATTATTCAACAAAACATTTTTTCCTCCTTTTCTCATTTAGAATCTTAGCATGATTCATGGATTGAGAAATTGTTTTAAGCATGGAAATGAGATTTTGTATTCTATATCTTATAACATTATTTTCTTAGGAGTACAATAATTTTATTTTCCATCACATTCAATATTAACATGTTTCATTTAGGTTCTAACCATTCTAAAACCAAAAAACATAGTGTTAGAAATAATAATCATAGTGGAAAACCACATAATCCTAAAAAATTATTTATAGGATGTCAAAATCCTGACACAATATTTTCCATATAGGACATATTAGGTTTAACCTAGGTCATCCATGATCATAATCTATTAAAATACTTCATAATTTTTATAAATAAAATGTGAATAATTTTAATCATATCCCCCCATTAGTGTAAAACTAGGTTCATAGTAAGGTCACACTCACCATTCCCTATATAATGGCCAATATATACTTGACCAACTATTTTTAGGGTTATTACCCTGATATGAATATGTTCCAAAATCACATCTCCTTATAGTATCCATACAGTGATGTTTTTCTAGGAGACCCATACTTATTTTTTTACCATAACATATTAGGTTCTTCTATACATAGGATTGTCCTAAGGATTCTCACTAAAGTTTTATCAATCTAGTTTCAAAAGGTAACTAAACCTTCCTATGATACAAAATATAGCGACCCAAAAATTTTATACATAAATATAATATCTTATTAGATGAATATACATTACATTAAATTACAATCCATTCCAAAATCGTAGAGGTTTAGTATCTTTGGAAACTTGTATACATAAACAACTGGTTCATAAAATATTTACATCCTCTCCCACTTATTTCTTCACAACTATCACCCTTCTTAAATACATTATACTGAAAAAAATTCTTCATATCCTAGGGAAAATAAAACATAACATAGGGTGAGCTCTAAGGCTTAGTAAAGGTAAAAAAGAGATATATCAATGATCATTTAAACATAACATGAGCATAATGGGTATATTAACATGAGATTAACCTTTTAAAATAATACCCAATAATTATTAGATCAATAACATGATTAATGGAATAAATCTTTATATTTCATAAGACGTGAATCATAAAGGGATCATATAACATGATCCAAGATGACATAACATTAACATAAGATAATGTCATAAAATAGTTGAATAAAGTGTAGAATAATAATAATTATAGAAATATTATATCAATACTACCCCCCAAGACATTCATAAAATGTTAGGCTTAGTATAACCTATCATGTACCTACTTTGTGCTTCAGATAACCTCCCATGTACCCTCTTTTGTTGTCTTCAGATAACCTTCTATGTACACTATTTTTTGAGTTTAGTATAACCTCATGTGTACCCTCTTTTTTAGTCTTGGTATAGCCTATCATGTACCCTTTGATCTCATAAACATTAATATTTACCCAATGCATTATAGGGGTATATAATTTCAGGATCATTAGTCACATAATCATAAATCAATTCATATGTATTCCACAATATCATAAAAATATTTATCATAACTTAACCCATTGAAAAGAAAATGGGTTTCATCGATATTTCATCATCATAACCATAAACCATCTAGAGAAAAAATAAATATGGTATCATTGGTAGATATCCCTAGGAAATATAAGTACGATCAAATTATGTTATCATAATTGAAATTTACTTTAAAATATCACTAGAATATTTATTGAGGAAAATACCCTTTTCACTTCAAAATCACTTATTTGAAATCTAAAAATATCTAATATTATGGAAAAAAAATATTTAAAAATAACCTTGGAATCCTTTAAATTAAACATCAAATAATTTATTGATCATTATGGTGGGAAATTTTGTTAATGTAGTGTATGTTTAAACAAGGAATTCTTTCACATTTTCTTAAAACAAGTCAAAAGTACATTGTTTATAAAATGAAACAAAGATTCATTTGAAACATTTTTATAAAAATTAAAACATGGGTAAAAATTAATTTAAAATTTAATATGATGACATTAAAACATTCTTAAAAATATTTTAAGGAAAACATGGACATGGAATAAAAGGATTATTTACTAAATAGTAAAACATGGTCAGTTTTCTTTAAAACTATTCTTTCGGTCTCTGAGTACTTAAAGAGAGAAAAATTAAAGGAAAACATTTAATCTCTATAAATAACCATAATATAATAAAATTAATTATATTATTAATATTTATATCATGGAATTTCATTATTGTAAACTAAATTGTAAAAAATCCTAGTAAACAATGAGATTGTAACATAAACCCCTTACCTTGAGTTTGACTTGATTAGAAAGAACTTTAACCTCGTGTATAGTAAATTAAAATTTATTGTAATTATATAAAAGAGTAATTTACATAATTATAATATCATATATTTTTTAATTATAACATTTCAACACCCATTTATTAACAATTACTTATTAAAATAATAGTTTTCAGGTGTTAACCGTTTCATTTTTCATGGGGATTTCAGTTCAGAAGTTCTGGTCCTTATACTTTGATCATGGTTCCATAATATCTATAATTTTAATCATGATATAAATATCATATATAATCATTATATATTTACTTATATTCATCCATGAAATATATTTATAGAAAAATGAATTACATCATTCATGGACATGCTTGTTCATATGTACGCATGAACGTTGTTTTCACTTTTCGAAAGATGGAATGAAATGAAGGTAAATTATAATTAACATATATAGAATAATTATTATATCATAAATATCATATATATATTCATTAAATACATTCTTATTATCATCCTTGTACATTGGAAATGAAAATTGAATCGCATCGCTTCATGGAGGTGGTAGTCCACACATATGCACGAGCAACATTATCATTTTCTAATAGATTGGAAGAAGGTGGATAATGGTTTTTACATTATCATAATATAAATTAATAACATTTAAGATACTTAATTTATTATTTTATTATGGGTACCATGAATTTAAAGGATTTATAAGAGGAAATAAAATTAAAAATTCTTGGTCAAGAGTTATACCTCTTCGTGAGAAACCTCTTTTGGCTTAAAACTTATGCCTTGAAGGGATGGTATATTGGAAATATCATATGATCTGTGATGTGGTGAAATAATCTAGGAATATAATATGTTATGTATTTTCAAATATATATGGATCAAATTGGTGTAAATAAAATAAATGAGGAGTGCCCTTTTATAAGGGAGGGAAAGGACACACTTTGAATTACTAAAAAGATTAAAATATAATTGAGTTATTCTCAAAAAAAATTATTTAAAATGGATATAGATTCAAATATAAAGTTTATAAGTTTTAAATATCATCATTATATTAAATTTATATAGGTTTTGGTTCCATTTTAAACCTTATATTTTGGCTTAACCCCTTGTTTAACCAATTTTAATCTTAACTATGGTAATGATTTTTTCACTCTTAAAGGGATATAATTTTACTTATAAGGTAAAATTATCTCATAAATCTTCAAGGATTGAAAAATTATATTATTTTTCATCCTAATCATCCTATTTAAATGTTTTATTATTTTTAAATAATTTAATAAAATATTATTTAGTATAAAATGTCATTGATGTCATTTTTGACACTATTCATTTAATTTGACTTTAAAATCAGCATGGTATCAAATTAATTATAATATAAACCTTTTAAATATTCATAAAATGTTATATTTATCTATAAAATTAATTAGACACAATATTTCGCCCAAATTTTATTACTTTTAATATTTCTAAAATAATTTATTTTAATTTAATTTTTAATTGAAAAAATGTTGTGTCAGTGTTGTATAAGAATTTAAGGTAATCAATCAATAAATAAAAAAGTTAAATAAATTACTATGATAAAAAATAATTAATTTATATTTAAAATAAACATTTTTAAATAAACTTATACTCTTTTTTCCTTATGTTAAAAATTAAGTGATATTAAAGTCAAGAGAGTTACATTTTGTATTTATTCTTTTTAAAATTAATAAAAAGGTCATAATTAAATAAATAAGGCACCAAGTGGCCATATGATTTATAATTTGATACAAATTTTCAATATTAACTCATAAAAATGTAAAAATTAAGGTTATATTGAAATTTTAAATAATTATCTCAATGTATTAACCCTATTTTACCCAGATTACCCTTATTGAGGTGATAAAAATTTACTAAGATTTCTATTCATAATGACCAAAAATAAAATGGTCCTATTTAAAAAAATTGAATATCCTAATATAAATATGGAATCCATTTTTAAAGAGTTTATTTCTATAAGTTTTTAGAAATTTATTTTAAAATAAGTTCACAAAACACGATGAAAACTGTTGTTTTGAAAAATACATTTTTAAGAATAAAACTAGATTTATTCTTAACTCTGGACTATAAAAAAATTAGATGAATATAAAAAAAATTATTAAATATATGATATATAAATTTCATTAAAATAATTCACCAATAGTGATTAATTAAATTAATTCTGATAAAAACACTTTGCCCGCATAAAAACAGTTTTTAATAAGAATATCTCTTTTAATTTCAAATGATTTTTTTCCTCAATTTATAACCAATGAATTCATTTTATATATGTGTAAAAAATAAATTTTTTATAATTTAATTATTCATATCCATACCCTTGAATCCAATTTCTAGGTGATAACTATCACATTAAATAAGAATTTTTCATAGTATATTATGGCTCATTTAAACTCGATGTTTCATGTAAAGAAAACTATCAAATAAATCCAATTTATTTATAGAGAACTATATCATAAAATATTGAGTTGTTAAATCCATAAAACCTAAGTATTAATGGTCTTTATTTTATTATTCTCTTTCACTATATAATTTATTCTAATCGTATCACATGTGCATACACTACTTTACTGGTTATATTAGGGACACTATTTTTGGAGGCCTACTAAGTCTTACTCACTCCCTAATCAGGTGGCCCTAGTACTTTGTTATCTAATTAGACCTTTTGTTCATAGGACCAGGTTGGGAAGAGGCCTTGTTTTTCATAGTCAAGTTGGATAACTTAAATGGAGTCTAGAGATGAGGCCCGAGGATGGTTATACATCCTCCTTGTATTTTATTTATTTTATTTATTCTATATTTGTGATCATACTGGTAGGCAATAAATTGGGATGTATATTTATATAAAATAATCTCATTTAATATACCATGGATATGTTTTTCTTTTTCTGCATACTATGATTATTAATTATGGATGTTTTTTGGGTTTTTTTGGTTTTTTTTTGTTTTTTTGACTCTAATGTGAGGGTATAGTCTCCCCACAATAACATATTAGACCCTAATTTCTATTTGGTGGCCTCTAGAATATGAGAAGGCATGTCTAAGGTCACATAACACTCTATTCAGGACACTGATGATTGGTCTCATGATTAGGTAATTATAGATGTGGTTGCGATTCGCGAGAGTAGGAGAATTAAGAACTCCTTTACAATGTCGTATGGTTACCTCTCACATCACAAGACCTTTTATATGTGTTCCTAAAAAAACTATTAGGTCTATTGGGTCCCAAATAAAAAAAAGTATTTTGATCATGTTCCTAGACTATTATGAATGATATCAGAGTTATGCCCCAGTAGGTGTGCCAGTGGGGATTTTGGGGACCTTTGGGGGTGGGATGGTCTTAAGGGAGAATCCTAAATCAAAGGAGATGATAAAAAATAACTAATTTATAAGGTGATGTAGAAACTGATCCCATCATGAGGTTGTTTCTAGGAGCACCTGAGGAAAGAAAATTTTGAGGACCAGTGGGACCCAAAGTAGAAAATGTTGTGTTTAGGGTCTTGGGATGTTACAATATGAGATATGATTTTTATTCATAAAGTGTTTGTGTTTCATGGAAATAATATTTATGAGATATAGAGAGAGAGAGATAGAGAGTTTCTTAGAGACCAGTGAGAGTTAATATCAATCTTCTATAATTTCAAATTTTAAAAAAATTATAAAAATGTTGATTTTTCATATAAATAATTTTAATCCAGGTTAAAATCACTTAGAATATATCCTAAGTACTTGAGAATAATTTTTAGGTATATATATTGGTAAAATAAACACATAATGTTATAGTTACACAATTTATTATTACCAATGATCTCAAAGAATATGTTCATTTATTTGAATTGTTATCTATTTTTAGACAAAAGAAGTTATTTAATATAATGTTTCAATAAAAAAAGTTATTTATAAATAATAATGTTGGATATAATGAAGTAAATATGTTTTGATAGAATATTTAAATATTGAAAATGGGTATTAAGAAACTTAATTTAATTATTAACCAAATATTATTTATTTAAAGATATAATATCACTAAAGTGTTTAGTGGGGTGGTTAATTTTTTAAATGGATACATGTTTCTACATTAGGTGTTTCATGATGATGTAACATGTTTTTGATAAAACCAATAGTTACAAAAAACATAATCTTATTTAAATATCCTTTATATTAATATATAGTGGGGATAACACTTATGTTTATGATTTTTTATAATTTTCTTAAAATAATTTAATAATATACATCTATATCATTTTATACAAAAGTATTTACCACATTATCATTTATTCATGTGTGTTTTATAAATCATGAGAGTTGAATAACAATTTACCCCTTATAAATAAAAAAACTCTAAGTAATATCTAGATGATTATCATCATGTAAAGGCATGGGTTGTAATGATATGTTAATATCGGCATTAGTATGGGATCATATGAAGATATAGAGTACACACATGAGACACAATTGTGAATTATTTTCTGTAATGAACATTTGAGTATACCTGTAATATCTCAGCCCTTAATTTCCCATTAATTTTTGTTTTTAATTTTTTGGGGGATTCAAAAAGAGGTTATAGGAAGGTAGGTGGAGTTAGAGCATTGAATTTAGGTTGGAGGAGTGCATCATGATCTGTCCTTGGGTCTTCAGACTAAAAATCAGGAAGAGGTGGACAAGGATGAAGGCTCTTCGCAACAAGAAAGAACAAGAATAAGAAGTAGTAGAAAAGATGAAGAGAAAATGAAAAATGAAGAGAATCATGATGTACATGTAGAATCTGATGAAGATGTGGATACATTACTCCAACACGCCAGGGAGATTGAAGATCAATATGGCAGGGGACGAGTTCACGACTGCATCAAACTAGAACTCTGGAATGAATTATGAGAAAAGGAGCGGATAATTGGAGAAAATGTTAGGAAAAAACTCAGGCGCCCGGGAAGGGGGATTTGACAAATCTGTTTTTCTGTTGATGTACTTCCTATCTTCTTGAACCTTTTTTATCAATAAATTGGGGCTTCGTACCCCAACCCCAAAAAAAATCTGTCCTTGGGAATCATGGAATAAAGAGGTGGCTAGAGAAAAGGGTATTTTGGAGTTTATTATATCATTTCATGGAGAGTTGAGTCATGATGTTGGGGGTTTTCATCACAATGTTTTGGAGGGTCATAGATTTGGGGTGTAGTCCCTGGGAGTTAGGTGTTGTTTTATTCTTGTAATTGAAGTTTTCTCATGATGTGGCAAATTTGGTCATGGTGTGAAGGGGGTTTAATGGAATTTTGATAATGTGGAAAACCTTAAAATCAAGAGGAAAACCTTATTTATGGATTATAAAATCCTATGTATTTCTTTTTCTTCTTTTTCAATCATGTATTTATGGGTTATGGTTATGACATGAGACGGGTTTGGGGAGTTTTTTCAAATTTCCATGAATGTATTTCAATGAATGATCATAGGAATCACATCATGGAGCCCTGGTGGTCAATTTTTGGGGTTCTACCTTTTTGGTGTTTCCAAACCATAGTTATATTGTCATGGTGTGACCATTATTTTATAATATAAAATTATATGTTTGAATATTATTTAAATTGGGGGATATAATTGGATTTACTCTGTGATTTTTGGGGTTTAGATTAATTTATATCTGTTACATCATGAACATCATCTATCACACCATGATATCTTAAGTTTTTAGTGTAATTAAAAAACCATAATATTGTTTTAGTTTTAATTTATTCCTTTGTTTCCCTAAGCCTCGGGAAACTAGAGACACTTCTTTGGATACCCTTGATACACCTTTAGAAATTTTTGATTAGTTCCTTCATGAGATCAATAATTCATCCATATAAGGTGATATTTCTTCTTTTTCTACCTTTTTTCCTTTCATTCTTCACTCTTAATAGTTCTTATTAGTGGTGGTGGATTGGATTGGGTAATTTTTGGATTATTGGATGATTGGTGTTTTTTTTATCTTGGTTTTTTAGTCTTTCTTCAGCATTTTTTCCTTGTGAGCATCTCTTGCTTACATTATTATTACACAATAGTTATAAAGTTTTGGTTGAGGTAGCAGATTTTATAATTCTCCCTTTTATTTATGTGAAAATTATTTAAGTAACCTGATTTTTCCCTTAGATTTATGGAAAGAAATAACTTAATAATGATAAATAATTGGGTTAAAGGGGAGTTGAAGGGGAGGGGTGATTTGTATGATTTTTACATAATTCTTAATACTGTTGAAATTATTGTTGTTATTGTTGTGATAAATATGTGTTTTTTCTATGAATGAATTAATGGAATCACCTTTCATAAAAGGTTAATCATTTAAATATGGTAAAAAACTGGTTTTGTGAAATATGTATTGGAAATTACACTGCTTAAGAATGATATTTTGAATTAATGTGAAGGCATGTTTGTAAGGGGAAGTAATAATGTGCTTATTATTAAAATTGTTTTTTTTACTAATATTCCTTGTCATATTTTCGTAATTTTTTTGGTATCAATGGTGTGTATTTGTATTTATAATTAATGCATCGATATGGTGATTCTGGGATGGTGAAAATTAAAGGGATGATGTTTTATTTTTTTGGTTTGATTCCCAAGTAAGAATAGAAAATATATGGTTGTTGATGTGGTAGAGGTGAATGTGATATTGTGTGGTTCAGTAGGGTGGCATGTCTAGTTATATAGAAAGGAAGTGTTATAATGGTTTCTTTAATGAGATGTGTATAGGTTGATGTGATGGTTTTTTGTTTATTTTGGGGGTGTATTATAATTACCTTGTGGTATAAAATGTTATTGGTGATGTTGAACATGGTAATGAGTGTGGGATAGAATTGAATAAGTTTTGGTTTCTTAATTATATGTTAATTACTAAGATGAATGGGTAATGGATTGACATTAAATATGAAAATGAATGGAATAATGAATGTAATTTGGATGGTAAAGCGGTTAGTAGTAAATGGTAAAAGTCATTAGTGAAATGGGAAATTGTGATTGTTTTGTGGATATTTTGTGTGGAAAGTAGGTCTAGTTTGTGTTGTGGAAATAATAGTGATTGATAGTGAATAATGGTGGTCATGTGGTGAGATTTATGGGTCTTGGTGGTGTAGTTATAGTGTAAACCTTCAATTTGGGTTATATGTGTGGATATATTATATGTTATATCATCATTGTGATTTTATATACACTATACTTGAGTTATATCACCTTAACAACTCCCAAATGTTTTAGTTTCTAGATATTTTCCCCAACATCCCAGTTTGTGAGGGAATAAATGGTTGACTACTCCCTCTTACTCACTCTCCCTTTAGAAGTATTATTGGTTTTGATGGCCTAATGTTATGATTCATGGGTTGTGATGGTTGTAAGTTAGAGCATAATGATGATATGTTTTTTATGATGAGATAAAGGATTCAGTACATGGTGGGGGTCATGTATAGTAGGAGGAGGGCATGTGGTTGATTTCGTTTATGTTCATGACACCCAGTTCTAATGAGGATGTTATGTGTGGTTATATGTGTAGATGGTAAGAGGTATGATGTGGTATGAAGTATGATGGGATATGATGTGGGATGGGGTATGTGGTGAAGATGATAATGTGGATATTATTGTGATGTGAGATGTGGATATATGGTTATATAGAAGGGATGGGATAACCAAGATATATATTATTGGGTTATGAGAGTGAAACACCAGTGGGGAAGTAGTTTTAGGGTGTCTTATTGATATATTATATTGAAATTATATTATTACACTTGGATATGATGTTGTGTGAGTGAGCCTTTATGAGTTTGGGTGATAGTTGATCTATTGTTGGTGTATACCGATTCTACTTTTTTGTTCCCTGAGAAATTAATATTTTTATTTAACATTTTCATGAGAGTAATTGAGGAGGATATTATTTAGTATACATGTATGACCATCCCAATATATATAAATCTATTTTACATGTTTTTGGGAGGGATTTATTGATCAAGTTGGAAATTACTAGCTTGGAGTTGTGGTTGGGATTTCTAATTTTTTATTTTTATGTCATTAAATTCATTATGTAATATTAGTTTTATTTTATATTTTTTTATTAGTGTTTTTATTTATATGTTCATGGGATGTATTATGTTAATACCACCCTTTTTTTTATAACCTCACTACGAGTTAAAAACTCATGGACTATTAGAGGTAGGATTCAAGAGTCCTTGTCTCTTTTAATGCTAGTCCAAGATGGGTTCATAGTTGGGGAAAGTCATGAATAAGTAGTATCAAATCTATCAATTATATTTATGATGGAGTTTTGAGTTAGGAACTAATGAATATTTCATAATAAAGGGAGATGTTGTTATCCAAACTTAGTGTGTTATGTAGAAAGGGAGGTCAACTAGAACACATACGATTAGGTCCCCCTATGATCTAATGAAAGAACCTTAATATTATTAAACACTCTGGGTGAGATAATGTTGATTTCAAGGTAGAGTCCTATGAGAGGTGTATCCATCATACTTGTTTGTTCTTTTGTGTTAATTGGGGTGATCTTGGGTAAATTAAAATAAATATAATTAAATGATATTTACTGAATTCCATGATACTGATCTTAGGATTGTCTTCTTCTTATTTATAGAGATATATGATGGTCACCATTCATGTGTGATTTAGGTAAGTGAGGTGTAGTAGGATGACCAGGTTGACCATTGGAGGTTTGACCTTGATGATTAGGATGAGTCTTGGAGGAAGACGTTGTGTGATTTCCAATATTTGGGCTTTTCAAAATATAAGGGGAGTATCTATGATTTATAGATAGATCTCTGGTAAGACGATCTCAAGATCACCTTAAATTTGATCTGTGACAAGGCAGAATATTATGACCCACTATTTGTTAGTTAGATGAGAAGTATTGTGCACCAATTATAGATTCTATTTCTTGGAGATATTAAGGAGGTAGAGGAATCATGGGATGATTTCCAAAAATATTTTCATGTGGAGTTCCTTTCATCAATGATGAGATAAGAAAAAGGAAGGAGTTTCTACAATTTCAGTAGGGGATTGTGAGCATACCGGATCTCAAGATCAATGAAACACCATGACCTAGAATCCACTTTACATGTAATCTGATCCAGAGGTCCATTTGGCCTTAGTAATGCCTCCCCATATGCCAAATTCTACCGACTAGTAGCCAGGGTCTATTTAGTGATAGTTGGGAGACTATACCCTCTAGTGAAAATAATAAAAAAATCATAATATAACCACACTATAAAGTCACTCAAAAAACTCAATGGAATCATATAAAACAACAGTAATAATGATCCCAAAGTATCTAAACATCCAAGTGATGTATATACATGTCATGATAGTTATAAAAAACATTCATGATAGCCCATGGGCTGATCATATAAGTACATACACAAAACCCCAAAATAAAATCCATCTCATCACAGAGGAACCACCTAGTCCAACAGCCAAAAACCCATCAATCCTATGCACCTTAGCACATCCCATCTCATTAAGGTTCATTCCATAAGCTTTATCTCTTTCCTAAACATAGATCCATATAGACTTCATGCATCTTAAGGGGCCCATGTAGGGTGTGAGTATGAACTGAACAGGTCACACCAACATGTTCTTGTATTACATCCATATTTATTCTATTGTATGAAAAATATAAATAAACTGAAACTACTCACACACCACATAACCTACTTCTCTTATTCTCAACAACTGCAAGGTAACATTTACTTACTTCAACCAGTATCGGAGTGGAATGATGTATCCACAGTTAGTCATACCATAATATCCCTCAATCTTCCTCCCATTTCCATGCCACTCATCACCACATGATAAACAAATCCATATAAGCTACCTATCATGACATCTAGAATTTCATCATCATGCCCATGTATGTGTATATATATATATATATATCACAAGTCCATTGGACTTCCATCATTTAAATCATTGTTGGATAAATATCCCAACATCCCAATTCACAATGATATATATCCTTCTAATGTCTCATCTCATTGGACTCAATATCATGGAGAGCCTTAGCCCCCATCTATTGGTCTCTCACGCCATCAATTGTGGATTTATACTATGAGTTCCTCCTCCATTCTGATTGTCATTTCCATCCCCAATGTCATTATATATATGGAGGCATCTTCCTACATCGAGTGGTCAAACCCATGTCACTAGGTCTTGATCCTATGTGAACATGATCCCACCAGTGATCTCGTCCAACAACAGTGAGTGGAATTTCACCAACCAACCTAAGAAACAACTCTAAAAACCTTCTTTTCCACATGTGAAGCATGTCACCCAACCGTATCATGGGTTATCACTATCCTCCTCACCCTGATGAACCACATTGACTCAATTTTAGTGATAAACATCAAGCCAAATCGCATGGTCCATTCCCAACATGTTCCAATGGAAATCACATATCCATATACACAATTCAATTCAATTAGACAGCTAACACAAACTTCCAAAACAACTCAAAAACTCACTTCTTATAATCCATACCATACCGGGCTCAAATTCATTTAAATATACAAGAGATTGACCTCCGACATCTCCCAATAATAACAGAAAAACAAATAGTAAATAAATTGTCACACCTAAACCACCTCACTTGTGCCTATTTACTATACATTCTACAACACATGTATAAATTAGGGCAAATCTAGGCACCGCCTACCATATACCCATAGATGTTCACTCATTTAATATCAGACACTTATTCAAGTTGAAATGAGAGAAAATTGAGAATCAGAAAAGTGACCTAGAAATAAGGTATATTAGCCCACATATAATTATAATTCAAAACATAAATAGAAAAGAATAAAAGAGGCTATTAGACTAGTATCATTACCTCTAACTATCCAACATGATGAACGATGATCAAAATGGGTGTCGTATAAAAGTGTTTCTAAGAAACCTAGGTGAGGGAGGAGGATAGATCCATGGCTAGAGGGGCTATGTGAAATGGGAGAAGAAAAAAGGGGAGAAGGGGTAAAGGAGGAAATATAAAATTGATAATCTTACCATTTTTAAAGAGACACATGGTTTGGATGCACATTTTGGATAACTGTGTGTTAATTGTGTTGTGTCCCTACACAAAGAGACACCCACCTCGCAGGTTTATAGTGAACGGTTAAAAAACTATGCACCCAATTGTGCGGGTCTCTCTACCTCTATACACCAAATAACATGGTCATGTACTCCCTCGCAAGGTTTGAACTAACAATGTCCTCGTACAAATAGTTTACATGGTTTGGGTCATATGGTTATCACTAACCATGATCCAACTGTGCACCTAGTATTGTGTCTCCTGAAGTTGGTTTTTCAAATATCGATGTTTTCAAAACCAAACTGAAACCCCGAGGCATTTACGAGGACTTAAACCTGATACAAAAACAATAAATTTGGACATTATAACTCCATAAATTACATTATAAATCACAAATTGAAATTTATCTCATCCACCAACTAAAAGTTCAAACTCCCTTTAAATTTTTCAACACGCACAAAATCTCAGGACATTACAACATCTATACCTTACAATATCTCATCCTTGATCTATTTAGACACACACTGAGATGATACCAAACATACCCATCTCATAATAAACACCTTGGAAAACCATGATTATTCACTCATAGGATAATTCCTTTTATGTAACTCCCCACCTTAGGAATCACCTACCCAGTTGCTTCCCAACCCAAAATTCAAACATTTTGATGGTCCCACACTGACCATCCATGGATAAACATGTCCCAACATCACATACTAGTAAATATGAATCTCATTAGATGATCATCCCATACCCAAATCACATATGATTCCCATAAGTTCATTAATCATAGCTGATTCCCAAAAGGATCTTAAATTATATACATAATACCCACAAAATTTCCCAAATTTTTATGAATCTAATAAAAGTCACAAACCATTACTGATTCTGACATATTAACCAGCACCTAGTTAATTCACCTTCCATACATACACCTCATGCACCAGTGTCTATCATGCCAAGAATAAAATAACACAACTACAAAAAAATTCATACCTTTAACTGTGGTCGAATCTTTAGCCTACTCTGAATCTATCAGATCAACTGCATTCATCTGGGATAAATCCCAACTACTATAAACTTATCCTCCATGTGAAGTTATAACAAAAACCATTAATTTCCCCTATTATTGGGTATCTCTCTCTCTTCCATGACCAAAACGTGCATTTGTATCCTAGCTACCCGCTCCTGGTACCACTCTTGGTCCTACCCCATATCCCTGAGTCAAGCATTATCCCTGACTCCCAGCTGTCTGGGGAGTCTTTCAAAAGAACATCTATATGTGTCATATCTATTTTCATGCCTAGAACTCTTTTGGGCACTTCCCACAATGATTCTGAACGTCACTTGGTTTCTTAAACGAAAAGAACACTATCAATGATCCACTCCTTAGTGGCTTGTCCGAGTCTCTAACCCGACTTCCAAACTGAGACTCCCCATAGCCTCGCTTCCAGATACCAAAATCACCACTCCATGTATCGCCTAATGTCATCACTTGGATTGTATAAGTCATTTATATTATGTTCCCTTCAGCTATCAGTGCGTGGTTCACTTCCTCCTAGAATGAGGAAAACCTGAAGAAATTAACATATACCCAAATGGAATGTTGTAAACCATCCTTGAACCATCTCACCCTCATGATGTCATCCCCTACCATAAAGGGTGAAAATGGGATAGTTATGTGAACCTCCCAAAAAAATCCATGACTGACATGTCTCCCTAATACAAGTTCATGAACTCACGGGATCAATCTACCCTCAATATCTCTAGGAAGAAGTGCTAAAAAAACCTGGTATTAAAATCCTTCCATGTCAAACCCTCATGCCTACCTACATATACCTATAAATCCCACCATCACTTTACTAGTACCCTAACCATATATGTGTCCAACACCACCCTCCACCCTAGGGGTGTCTCGATGTGGTAAAAAAAATATTCACACACTCCACCCATCAATCCACTACCTATGGTCCACCCTCACCCTAGATCAAGGGGTACTATAATAGTAATTCCAACATCATATATTTCAAGGATGTATTAGCTCCCTAAGCTCCACAGTCAATACTCTGAATAACTCACACCAAGATTACCCTAAGTTTTTCATCTAACCACAACCCAAACTTCACTATCTATTGTAAATTTCCCACCTAACTTGGATCCTCTACCTATGGATCATGATCATCCCAGACCTTAGGGACCTCTCCTTGTACATTCTCTAGTGTCACCAAATCTCTTCCCTCCTGTCGCTCCATTGGAATCCTTCTAGGTGGCATCGCACTTAAGAAAAAATAACATGATCAGTACCAATAATAACACTACATAGATCACAAATAAGAAAATATGTAACAAGAAGAGCATATCACTACCCTTTCACTTCCCTACCATACCCATATCACATGTCATATAGCCTCATGTCCCATTGCCTACCCATATCAGAGTCAGGAATCATATACCACTCATACCAGAAACCACCAGTCTGGGATGGCTAAGTAGAATACACCAAGAGGCTATACAACAAAACATTATTTATCCTATTGTTGAAATTTAAATAGCCCAACCCCCTTTAATTTATTTTAAGTTCAAAGTAACATTCACAAGAATAGACACATTTAATGTGAGACTATGTACATATCATGATGCATGAATGATATTCCCTTTACATATTTTTCTAAGATAAAAAAACCTCATAAACTAGTAAAATCACACCCAACTATTTCAATGAAGGTAGGAAATTAGTAAACAGTAAAAGAAAAAAGAAATAAAATAAATTTTCCACCAATGGAAACTTGATTTAACCCCCGTGAATGGGGTTATAAGAACCCAAGAACAAGATCTTTAACAATATCTGACAAGATCCAAGTCTCAATTCGACCATATCCCAAATAGAATGACAAAAGTAAAACCCTCTAATACCACTTGTAACACCCCAACCTAGGATTTGTTTTCTATGCTCTGGTCCGAAGATCCCCTTGGCCATAGGTTCACCTCCCCATACTTCAAAGGCTACCAACTAGTAGTGATAGTCTATTTGGTGATAGTGGGGAGACTTAACCTTCGATGATAATAATAAAAATGACTATAATATAATGTAAGTTATTGAAAAAAAATTGGAATCATATGAAACAATATAAATAATGAACCCAAAGTAAATAGATAAAAAATTAGGTGATGTATATAAATGTCATGACAGTTATACAAGAACATGCATGATCACCTGTGGGATAATCATATAAGTATGTATGTAAAAACATAAAAGAAACTCTAGATTATCATAGAGGAACCACCTGGTCCTTCTTCCAAAAAACCATCCATATTGTGCACCTTGGAACATACCGTCTCTCTAAGGCTGGGTCCATGAGTCTAATCCCTTTCCTGGACTTAGATCCATAAATTATGCATGTGTCACGAGGATCTTATGTATAGTGTGAGTATGGACTCAATAGGAAATTGCCAATGTGTCCCTGTATTACATCCACATTTATATAAATTTATACAAAAAGTAACTAAACAAAAACTACTCACGCATCATATAATCCACTTCACTTGTGCTAAACAACCACAATGGAGTGTTTACCTTCTTCGGACAATGCTGGAGTGGAATGATTTATCCATAGTCAGTCATACCAAAAGATTCCTCGATCTTCCACCCATTTCTATGTCACTCATTACCACATTTCAACTAAATACACATAATCTACTTGTGGGTTCAACTTACATCACATCGACATGACCATGTATATATATAAATAACAAGCCCATTATACTTTCATTATTTAAATCATCATCATGTCAAATGCCTAAAATCCTAAGGCATGGTGATATCCTTCCTTCTATAGTCCCGTCCCATTAGCCACAATATCATGGAGATCCTCAACCCCCATCTATTGATCTCTCACACCATCAATCATGGCTTTCTTTGGTGAGTACCCCCCTCCATTTTGATGGTCATCACCATCCTCTATGCCAGTATATATACAGAGGCCTCTAACCATATTGATTGTTAAATCCCACCTTACTGTATCCTAATCCTATGTGCACATGACCTCAATAGTGCTTTCGGTCAGCAATAGTGAGCATAAATTCACTAACCAACCTAATAAACAACTCTAGAAACCCATGTTTCCACTTGAAAACTACATCTCCCAATCGTGTCTTGGATCATCTCCATTTTTCTCAACCAGATGAACTATGTATCCTTAATTCTAGTGATTTACATCACCCAAAATCTCACAAGACATTCCCAAAAAATTCCCATAGAACTCACATAGCCATGGGCATAATTCAATTTAATTAAACAATTGGATCAACCTTCCAAACCAACTTAGAAAACCATTTCACACATTCCATGACATACCTCGCTCAAATGAAATTAAATAGACTAGATACTTCCCTTTGGTATCTCCCAATAATAATATAAAATAAAATCATAAAATAAATGGTCCCACCTAGACCACCCCACTCATATCTATTTACAACTCATTCTATAACACACATATAAATTAGAATAAATCGAGGCACTGGCTACCTTATACTTGTAAATTTCCACTCATCAAATATTGACCTCTGATTTGAGATGAAATAGAAGAAATCTGGGATTCATGAAAACTCCCAATAAATTGGGAATATTTAACCACATGGAAATAACATTCTAATGGAAAGATAAATTAAGAAAAGAGGGGAGATTACTAGTATCCTTACCTATATCTCTTCAACGTAATGAATGATGATCAAAATAAACGTTGTATGAAAGAGTTTTAAAGAAACCTAGGTGAGGGAGGAGGATGGAACCATGGAAGGAGTGGTTGTGAGAAATGGGAAATGAATTAAAGGGGATAATGGTTAAAGTAGGAATGGTAAAATTGGTAATTTTACCCTTTCTAAAGAGCCACACGGTTTGTCCACATGGTTTGGATAACAGTGCATCAATCGTGTGGTGTCACTACCGAAAGAGACACCCACCTTGCATAGTTATAGAAAAATATTAAAAATCATGTGCCAAACCATGAGGGTATCTCTACCCCTCTGTACCAAATTGTATGGTCATGAACCCCTTCACATGGTTTGAAGTAACTATGTATTAGTATAAAGTGGTTACACAGATTTGGATGCATTGTTATCATTAACCATGTGCCAACTATGTTCCCAATGTTGTGTCTCCCAAAGTTGGGTTTTTGAAGCCTGATGCATTTTAAAATTAAATCAACCTTATAAAAACTTAATTATCCTTAACCCCATCCAAAAACAACACATTTTAACATTTTAACTCTCATAATTTCATTTAAAATCTCAAATTGGAAGTTGGATCATCCACCAACTAAAAGTTCAAATTCCCTTGAAATTTTTCAACCTGATCAAAATTCTAGGACATTATAATTAGGTTTAAGTATATTATTTTATTTTTCCCTAATATTTTTCCATATTATAATTCTAAATCATAACATTTATAGTGGGTCTTATTTCTTACAATTTGAAATGTGGTTACCCAATTTATGTTGCCTATGTATCTGGACGAGTTGAAAAAGGAAGAGGTGATCAAGAGGATGCATGTATATCCAAGATTATCTCAATTGGGGATTCATCAAAGACTTTTGGGTAGAAGAGATATATATGGAGGATATCATAAGTTGGTTCATTAGTTTATTGACTGTTAGGGGTACTACCTGAGTAGTTTTCTTCCCAATTCTCTAGAGATGGTATTTCTCATGCATCAATTGGGGACTTTGTACCTATGTAATTTTATTATGAAGTTCATGATCACCACTAGTTTTAATTCTTGACCATTCTTGGAGGAAAACATAGAGTGGGTGGTCAGTTTCCATTACATCCTCAATAGATATTTCCTCAGATGTTTTATCAGTAGTTGGGATATCAGGTCTTTATTCTTCCAAGGGGTGATATAGAAGGCAGAGGACAGCCCCATGATACTTCCCTTCCTTAGAGAAATAATGGTTAGTGTGTCTATAGAGTTGGTTTTAATTAGTGTGAAAGAGGATCTGGGCATGTTCAGTTTCACACCATAGAAATATTATCTCCATATAGGTCTTAGGATGAGGTACCATCTGTTTATTTTCTACCCAATTAATTGATTTATTTTATTATAGATCTTCTCAATTATTTATTACACATGCCTTATTCTGGGAATTAGAACTCAAGGTGGAGAAGATTCCAATTCCCCTAGTTTGGACTATTTTAGTGAGAGGTTATAAAAGTTTTTTTGATGTGTTTTGGGTATGTGATATGATGATGGGGTAGAATTAGTCATTGGGAGATTTCTTCTTACTAAAAATACAACTACACAATGTCATCCTTGAAAAGATTGGATGCATTACATGTGTGTGGTCATTTATTTATTCTAGATGATAGTTTTTTTCTGTGATGTGGAAGTCTAGTGAATGGTTTTAATTATTGAGATAGATCAGTATATGGGTTGTAGGCCTTTAGAACCTCACTTTTCTCAATTAGCATATTTTCCATTGATTTTGGCGTATGTTAAGGTGGTCGAATTGTCTAGTGTTATTGAGGAATTTATGGATGTTTTCCCTAAATAGGTTTTGATTTTTCCCCCTCGATAGGATATCATGTTCAAGGTAGAGGTGTAAACTAGTGCTTCATTGATTTAAATGTCACCTTATTGGATGTAATCCTTCAATATATGGTATTTCAGGATTAAAATTCATTATTTTATGCTGAAGGGTTTCGTACAGCCTAGTGAGTTTTCATGGGATGATTCGGTGTCATTATCAAAGAAGTAAAATGTTGGTTTGAGGTTTTATATACACTAGATACAATTAAATTAGGCGATGGTCAAGAACCATTATCCACTTCTGAGGATAGACCATTTGTTTGATCAGATGAAGGGAGCTATATGGTTTTAAAGATCGATATGTGGTTTGGGTATAGCCAAATGAGGTTGAACGTGGATGATATCCAAAATACTTATTTTAGATATTTTTATAGGCACTTAAAGTTCATAGTAATGTAGTTTGGTGTCATGAATGACCTAGATATTTTTTTGGGACTCATGAACTCCATGTTTTGTGATTTCTTGGATCAGTTTGTGGTAGTGTTCGTCAATGAAATCCTCATATACTAAAAGTAAGATAAGGTTCATACTGAGTATCTTAGGGATGTTTTATAATTTTTTCATCACCATAATATCTATGGGTTTTAAAAGTAAAATTTTAGGAAGCATTAGGTGAATTTTCTTGGGCATGTGGTGTCTCAAAAGGGAGTGGAAGTCAATCCTTCAAAGTTTAGGGCGGTTGTTTTTTGGTCAGAACCCAATAATTTTGTAGAGGTATATAGTTTCCTTGGTCTCAAAGGATATTATCTGAGGTTCATACATGATTTATCTTGAATTAAAACCCCATTATCATCTTTGACTTGGAAATACTAGGCTTTCATATAGGCTAATCAGTGTCGATTGAATTTTGACTACTTAGAGGGGAAGTTAATTAGTGCTCATGTTCTTTGGTTACTAGAGTAAGTGATTATGTTCAAGTTTTTTAATAATTCTTTCCATATTTGGTTGGGTTACATGTTGATATATCCAAGGGTAGTGATCTCATTTGTTTCTAGGCAGTTATACCCCCATTATCATAACTATTCCACTCATTATCTCTATTTAGAAGTAGTAGTGTTTTCTCTGAAACTGTGGTAACATTAACTCATCAGTGAATGTTTTATGGTCTTCAAAAATCACAAGTACTTGAGGTATATTTTCACTCAACGTTATATGAATCTATATCAAAAAAATTTATGGAGTTATTATAGAAAAATGAATCTGATATCTCTTATACCATGGGTAAAGGAAATTTAGTTCCTGATGCGCTAAGTAGTAATTCACAAGGAGATGTTGTTTGGTAGTCTGGAGATGCTTGCAGATTTATGGGGGAGATTTCAATGATGCAAATTGATAAAGAGGAGGTCGGTAATGGAGGTTTTATATACTACATGATAGTGAAATTTTATTATTACAATATATATAGGAGTTTTAATTAGGAGAATTGAAGGTATAGGTCATGTGGGGTCATGTATTTCATGGTGACACTCCTAAGGGGTGGTTAGAGGATGAATTTTATCATATGTTGTATCGAGGGAGATTATTTTTTTATACTGGTGATGTGCATGGTGTTTCTTCATGAGTTTTATAGATCTCCCTTAGTATTGAATCCGAATATCTCTAAGATGTATCGTTCCTTGAGGATTCAGTTATGATGGATGAGGATGAAGTGATCTATAGTGGCGTTCAGGTTATAGTGTTTGTTTTATCGGCCAGTGAAGTCAGAGCACCATATTCCCATTAGTTTTCTATATCCATAACATGTCCATAAGTGGAAGTACTAGGACATATCTATTGATTTATTCACTATTTTACCTCAATCCCAAGGAGTGTGTGATATATTGGGTGATTTTGTATCAACTAACAAAGTTGGCTCATTTACTAGAATTTGAGGAGTCGGGTGTTATAGATTTCTTGGTAAGGAAGTATATGGACGAGATAGTAAAGATTAACGGGGTATTAATGACCATCATCTCTAATCAAGATCCTCATTTATCCTTGTGAGTCTAGGGAGGTCTTCAGTATTCTTTTTGTCTCTCAACTATGGCCTATCGTTATCTTCCATCCTCAAATGGTTAGTCAAATGGAGTGGGTCTTCCAGAAACCATAGGATCCGTTGTGTGCATGCATCTTGTATTTTTGTGGATCATGGGTAAAGCACCTACATATGGTTGAGTTTTCCTATAATAATATATATTAGTCTTACATTTTCATGGATCTATTTGAGGAGTTATATAGGTGTCCTTATAGATATATTTTGTTCTATAATAAGGTTGGGGATTCGGTAATCTTGGGACCAGATGTAGTGAATAGCATGAATGGGAAGGTCCAGATGATTTGGGAGTGGATGAAGGAAATGTATGATTGTTAGAAGTCATTTTCAGATCATAGGAGGAGACATCTAGAGTTTAATATTGAAGATCATGTATTCTTAAGTATTTCTCCTCATCATGTATAGAAAAGGTTTGGATGAGGTAGTAATATTTCTCCCTAATTAATCATTCCTTTTGAGTTCCTTGGGAACATAATCAAGGTGGAATATCAATTTCCACTTTTCCCATAGTTGTATTGGATCCATGATTCTTTCTATGTATCATATCTTTTTAGATATCTCTATAATAACTCCCATGTGATTTATTAAGGAGAGTTGGACATGGAGGATGACATGAAATTCATTGAATTTTCAATTGAGATTCAAGGTCATCGAGGGAAGATGATTCATTGGTAAGGTATTTCCTTGGTTCAAACTCTATGGAGACATGGTGGCATAGAGGAATTTACATGGAAAATTGAGCCACATATGTGATCTCAGTATCATAATTCATATTTAAACTTGTTTTTATTTGATAATGATATGTTTAAATTAAAAATAATTTTTTTAATATTAATTATTTTCTATGTTGCATTATTCTTTGATGATGGTTTCATTATATTTGATAGGTATCACCCAGGGGGAGTGTCTAGTTGGTGATTTTTTTTTCTTATGAGTTTATTTTTGATTATATGGGATGAGAATCATTGGAAAGGTATCTGATGTAATATCTTACCCCATTAATTTATGTCTTTCAGGTGTTAGAGGTGTTGGTAAGAGGTTGGAAGAATGGAGGTGGAGTTGAAACTATTAATTAAATAGGAGTGTGTCAGGGCATGGCCTTAGGAGTCTTGGAATGAAGGGATGGATTTAGAAAAGGGTAGTTTTAGAAATTTATATGTTGCTCCAAGAAGTGTCGAGTCATGGTGTGGGGTTTTTTTCATCATCATGTAAAAATATCATGGGTTGGAGGTGAAAGTCGTGGGAGTTAGGTGTTTCACTATTTTGGGGGTGTAATTTTGATCTTTGAATAGTGGACATTATTACCACATTAAGGGGTTTGAAGAGAATTTTAGTGAAGTGTAAAACCTTACACTCTAGATTAAAACCATACATTCAGATTGAAATATCCTACGTATTACCTTTGTTTCATTTCCAAACATGGTGTGAGGGGTCCTAGTCATGGATTGAGGTGGATCTTGGGAGCCTATTCTAATTTACACAAATTTCCTTCATGGTGTAATCATAGGCATTACACTGTGAATCATTAGAGGTTAAGTTTTTGGGTTCTTCTATTTTGGGTGCCATCACATTGAGGTGATCTTGTCATGATGTGACCCTTGTTCGATAATATTAAATCAATTGTTAGACTATGATTTAAATAAAGGGAGATAATAGGATTCGTTGTGTGATTTGAGAGGGTTATCTTAGTTTATCACAATCATAATGTGACCATAATCTTTCATATTGTGATGCCTTATATTTATATTGTTATAATAAATTCAAAAGCCCACCTGATTTTCTCCTTATTCCTCTATTATCCTCAATCCATAGGAGACTATATAGGCTTCCTTAGAGACACTCGATCCCCTTTTACATTTTTTAATTCTATCCATAATGAGATCAATAATTCATCCATTTGAGGTGAGATTTATTAATTCTCTTCTTATTTTCCTTTCATTCTACTTTCTTAGGATTTTATGGTAGTAGTAGTGGTTTTTTTAGGTAATTTTGGGATCAGTGGTTGATGGGGGTTTCTTTTATTTAGGTTGTTAAGTATTTTATTAGTATTTTGACCATGTGAACGTCTCTTCATCACCTTGTTATTGCACAATGATTGTGAATCTTCAGTTGAGTTTGGGGACTCAATAATTCATCCTTGTATTTATGTATAAATTATGGAAGTAACATGATATTTTTTTCCTTGGGTGGGTGGAAAGAATTAACTTAATTAAGATAAATAATCATGATAAATGTAAATTAAAGGGGGGGTGATTCATATAAGTTTTACATAATTCTTGATGTTTCTTATGATTACTAGTTTTTTTTGTTTAAAATATTATATCTATTATGATATATATTTTCCACAACTATTATTGAATTGATGGAATAATTTTTCATAAAATTTTAATCTTATAAAGATTCTAATGAACTAGTTGTGTGAAACTTGGAATTTAAATATTGGTGTTTAATCAAGATATGTTGAATTAATATAAAGGAATGTTTGAAATGGGAAGTAATAATGTGTTTTTTTAATTGGTATTTTTTTATTGATGTTCCTTATCTCATTGATGTGATTTTTGTGGTCTTGGTAGTGTGTTTTTTTGGTTGGAATTTAGGTATTGATGTGGTGAGGTTGCAATAGTGTAAATTAAAGGGATGATATTGTATTTTTGTGGTTGGTTTCCCTGGTTGGTGAGGAGGAGATATGGTTGTTCATGTGGAAAAGATGAATAGGATGTTGTTTGGTTTAATAGGTTGCTATTATTGGTTATGCAAAAAGGAAGTGGTGTATTGGCTTTTGTAATGAGATGTGTAGAGGTTGATGTGGTGGCTATTTGGTTGTTGCAGGGATGTTTTATAATTTTCCAATGGTATATAATGTTATTTCTAATGTTGAATGTGGTAAAATGGGTGGGATGGAATTGAATAATATTCAATATGTTAATGAAATGTTAATAATTGATATAAATGGGTGATGTCATGAAATTAAATATATAAATGAATGGCATAACGAATGTAATATGAATAGTAAAATGGTAAGTTAGAAATGGGAAATGCTATTACTAAAATGGAAAATTTTGAATGTTTTTGTGGATATTTTATGTGGAAAGTAGGGATGTTTTATGTTTTAAAAATGGAAGTAGTTTATAGTGAATGTAGTGATGATATGGGGATGGTTATGGGTCTTAGTGGTGTTGTTCTAGTGTGAAATTTAACATTGGGTTATTTGTTTGGCTATATTAAATTTTATATCTTCTTTTTGGTTTTATATGTATCTGGCCCAAATTAGATCACCTTATTGACACCTAAATGTTTTGTATTTTGTTTGATTTCCACAATATTCAGGTTATATAGGGGAGATATGGCTGAATACTCCATATTCCATTCTTTCCCTTCAAGCATATTATCAATTGTGATAGACTGAATTTATAGTGCATGGTTTTTTATGGATAAAATTTATAATGATTTGATGTGATGTTTTAATAATGTGATAGTGAATGTGGTACATGGTGGGGGTCATTCATGGTAGGAGGAGGGAATAAGGTTGATTCAATTCATGTTCATAATACCCTGTAGTGATATTCAATGATATATGGAGATGATAATTAGTATGATTTGGTATGTGGTATGATGGTATATGATTTGGGAAGTGGTATATGGTGAAAATTATGAGGTGATTATGGTTGTGATGTGAGATATAGATATGTGGTTATATGGAAGGGATGGAATCACTAAGAAAATATATATTTGGGTTGTGAGAGTAAAAAACTAGTGGGAAATTGGTTGTGGGGTGACTTCTAGGTATTTTCTTTGGGTATTATGTTATTATTCTTGGATTTGATGTTGGGTGAGTGAGACTTGGTGAGGTCAGGTGATAGTTGACATATTTCAAGTGTGCATTGGTTTTGTTATTTGTTCAGTGAGGCATTAATATTATTCTTCCACATTTTCATGAGAGTTCCTAAAGAGATCAAGCTAGAAATTATTATCTTAGAGTTGTGGTTGGGCTTACTACCACAGGAATTTCTTTTTGGTGTTCCATTTTATATATTTTGTATATGTATGACATTACATGCATTATTGGATATTGGGTTTTTATATTATGGTGTTGATTTGTGGTTTTCTTTATATGTTGCTGGGATTTATGAAGGTAATTACTCTCATTTGTATATTTTATACCCTCGGTTCTAGTTGATGACCAGTGGCCTATTAGAGGTAGGATCTATGGATCACTCTTTCCTTTACTGTAGGTCCTGGAGGGGTTCCTAGTGGGGGGGAGTCATGAAAATACCACATAAAAAGGCATACATAGTGTCATTGTTATATTTCAGTTCATTTTTCCTAATAATTAACATTTCATATGGTTAAAAATGTATAATGAATGTGAACATTTATACTTTGGTACCATTCTTACATCATCCTTGAGGCTGAACTAATCATGGTTGGTTTGGTATGTTTCGGATCATGTGGTGGGTTTTACTTAGCCAAGATGGGGGTTTTCCTCCTTTATGGCATGTACGATATTTAATCCCTTTATGAAAATGATTTAATCAATGTATGGTCATAAATAGTTGAGTAACATGTTATATAATTATCAATTTATATAAATTATATGTTATGTATTCATTTGGATGAATGAAATGAGATTCATTCGTCAGTCTTGGCCAATATTTAACCAAAATATTTAGAATGTATGAGTTGACCTATATGTGATTGACATGTTTTATGTCTCATATATATGCTCGATTTCATGGAATAAAGGATTGTATTTATGGTCATTGTAACATATCAAGATCTTAAAAGGAAACACTATGTTCGATAACGTACAAGATATACAATACTGAGATTAAATGAACGATAAAATATTATTATTTGAATGTGGTCATTATAACCAACCCATTTAATTGGTAGAAATGAATAATATTAACCACATAATGAAATATATAATGGTCCTACTCATTTATAATGTATTAATTAATTATTTTAAAGATGTTCTATATTTTTAGTAACTTCATTTTATTCTTCAAAGAAATATGTTTTCTTCAAAATAGGTTTTTATTGATTTTTATGGATGATGATTAATTTATGTAAATTTTAGAAAATTTATTTGAAAAAATTAATTTAATTTTTGAATTCATCATGTCAAAATTATTTTAGGATGAATTTTTGAATTTTTTTGAAAATATTTATTTTTCAAGGAATGGTGAAAAATATTCATTTTTATTAAAAACTGTATTTTATTTTAAAATATTTACAAGTAAAATTATGTTTTGGATTAGTTTTGAATTTTAATTAGTTAAATTTGATTCAAAATAATCCAATTATGGTTTTGTAAAATGAATTTTATACTTTAATTTGGTATAAAACATTTTATATTTTAAAATGGCATTTTTCTAAAAAAAATGTTTTTCATTGTATTTATTCGATTTAATTTTAAATTAAGTTATTCCAATTATATGATTTGAATTTTAAAAAAATATATTTTATATTTGTAATTAGGAGGTTTAAATTTAGTAAGTAGGTATCTTTTATATTTGGACAATATTAATAATAACCTTAGTAATTTGTATTGCCATGATAAAGGGTAAATCAAGTAATTTAGGTTAAAAATAAATTTATAGGAACCATAAAATGTCCCAAAAACATACCTAAATCTTATTTTATGAGAATATATTTATCATAGTAATCCACTGGTCTATTTTATGAAATTTGAGATCCAAATGGATTAGATTATGACCATTATAGTATTTTATTTAAAGAAAAGGCAAACATGTCACGCTCTTATTTTTAATAAGAATGATATTTTTAATATGGTGTTATCTAGATGAAATGTTAAAATATAAATATTTTTTTAAAATCTAAAATATTTATATTCCTCATGGTAATTTAATTCTAATTTTTAGTGAAGAAATAATTATCTTAAATTCTTACACAATGTTGATGAAATAATTATTCAATTAATGAAAAAAACAAATAAATGATATTAAAAATATTAAAAGAAATATAATTTCAGATTATTAATAAAATAAATTAATTATATATATGAACATGATATTTTTAGGATATAATAAAATATTTTGTTTTAAATTTACTTGGTCCCTTTATTTTTTTAATTTGAAAGTAATTAATAGTATCAAAATTGTCAATAATTATATTCTATTGGATTAATTATTTATTAAATTACATAAAAAAATTAAATATTAAATAATAAAAAAGGGTATAATATATGGTCTTAAATGTCACCCTATATTCATTTATAGGATATTTGGAAACATTTGTCTCCAGAATAGTCTTATTATATTTTAATCTTTTGAGAAATTCCAAAAGTTCCCCTCGCCGCAATTATAAAAGGGATCCTCCTACCTCACATATTCACACCACTTTGGGCCTTGTAGATTGAAAAATTAATGATAATTACTCTTTTAAACATCCTTATAAATGTTATATAGGTTCTATTTCTTTCAAAATTTCAACCATAGATCCCTTAAAAAAAGATATTGAAGAAGTTCGTTGAAGAAGAGGTAATCATCTTTATTGACTATTTCATGTTTATTTCTTCGTATACTTCCTATTAATGTATTTTTTCCATACTAAATTTATAAATACAGTATCATAAATATAAATATATGTTATTATGATTATTTTAAAACCATATTCTATTTTTTTACATCCTACGAAAAGCAAAAACATTAATCATGTGTACGTACGATTTACCATCTTCGCATAGTAGTGTATTTCATTTTTAATCACCATCTTACTTGTATGGTTATAAATATGGAAATAATGGATATATATGATATATATTACAAAATAATTATTCTATAAAGGTTAATTATTCTTTACCATTCTTTTGTTCCATCCATCAAAAAATGAAAACAGTGTTCATGTGTACGTACGGCCTACCATCTCCATGAACAGTGTAATTATTTTGTTTATATATATCATTATAGATGAATAAAAATATAGATATATTTAATATATATGATATTTAAATGAATAATATTATTCTTTAGATTATGGAATGCTGATATTTTTTACCATATCTAACCTATCAAAGTTATTCCGAACTTATGAACTGAATATCATCAAAATGTACAATGTGAAATTAAATGATTAAGTAATGGAATATAACATGATAATAAGTGATATAAAAGGGATGATAAACTTGAAAAGTTTTCTTAAGAAATTATAAATTAACCTAAGTTTTTTATTTAGGAATATAATAAATGTATGTGATGATTCGGGCTCAATGTAAGGGACTTTATTTTAAAAAACATATTTTAAAGTTTCCTTTAAAACTCTCTTTTTCTTCCATATCCATGTTTTAAAAAAAATAAAATAATATTATTATTATTATTATATGATTTCTAATGTAATTTTTTCCTATGATTTATTTTTTTACAAAATGGTTTGAAAGGAATCATTTTATCATTTTCCAAACGAGGTACTTTATGACTTTTCCGACAAAAATATTGAAGGCATATTTTTTTAACTTATATGGAATGAGCGGATTTTACCACCATTGTGAATAAAATTTTCATTGAAGGTTACTTTAAAATTTTACAAGGTTATTTTAAAAGAAAATTCTATCTTTTTTATGTGCACATTTTTTTCTTAAAATAAGTGGTTTCAAAATGAAAAGGTTATTTCCCTTAATAATGATTTTATGATACAAGCTTCAATGATTTTTGATAATGTTATAGTTATTGAGAATTTTTATAATGATGTGTGGTCATATAATTAACCAATTATTGGGTGGTTCCGTGATAAACCAAGGATTGGTGGTTACATTATAACATCCAATGCATTGGGTATGGAAGTCGACCGTATGGTTATTCTATTTGTAAGTGTGATATAGAAAATGATGTTCCTAGTAAACTATATGTTTTATCTATGATTTATATAGTTTTTATAGTATTATTATTATTTCTAAAGTTAATATGATTATATTATGTTTTATAGAAAACATATTCTACTTTTTAATGGTGAAAAGTATAACTTTGTGAAAAGGTTATTATGAGTTTTACATGTTTTCAAGGAATCATTTATGAGTTATATTTTTCCTTTAAAATTTACTTTGAAATGTTTTATAAAAATGTTTGGGAATAGAATGTTATTTCTTGGGTGAGAACATTTTTATTTTCAACCCAAAGTTTATTTTGAAAAAGAAATTTTTTTTATAAGTGTTCATGAACTAAGGGTTTTCTTTATTTTATGTCCCATACTGAGTTTTTTTATGCTCATTCCATATTTTTAAAATATTTTTCATAGGGTTTAATGAAGGGTGGGGATAAGGATGTGGTCAAGATTAAAATTTTGATGATTTATCATGAAAATAAATCATGTATTGTTTTTTAAAAAAAAATTGTGAGGAAAATTGATACTGAACATACACTACTATAAAACCCACCTATAACAGCACTGGGATTTATCAGCACTTAAAAAAATTGTTGATAAAGTTTATCTTAATCAGTGAAAAATAAGTGCTGATAAAGGAATCACTTTATGAGCGCTAAAAAAAGTGCTGATAAAATGCACCCTTTATCAGCACTTCTTTTTTTTCACTTATAAAAGTTAACATTTATCAACGATTTTTTTAGTGCGGATAAAGGAAAGCTATATCTAAGTTTCATTTATAGCATTGATTAAAGGTGTCCTTTATCAGCACATTTTTAGCACTGATAAAATTTTCCCTTCATCATAGCTTTTTTAGCGCAGATAAAGGTCCAGAATAAAATGAAAAATTAAACTAAGAAAAATAAAATGAATAAATAGAGAAAAATATAAAACATTTTATTAATTAAATAATTATGGGAAAAAATAAATAAATTTAATATATAGATTATAAATATTAATAAATAGTATATATTAAATAGGGATATATAAAATGAATAAGTATAATATTTATATATATATATATAATTTTAATTAAAAACATATTAATGTATTATTAATTTTTAATGTTGTTTGATTTTTCAATTTAACCTATATTAAACGTTGTGTGTTGCATTTATTTCACGTACATGTGT
The DNA here is from genome assembly GCA_963277665.1 of Viscum album. Lineage (NCBI taxonomy): Eukaryota > Viridiplantae > Streptophyta > Magnoliopsida > Santalales > Viscaceae > Viscum > Viscum album. The sequence goes on along the minus strand of OY728159.1, from coordinate 1,753,670,524 downwards.
GTGTGTGTGTGTGTTAATTCATTTTTATACACAAATGCACACACAAATATATCTACGCAATATATAGAAACACATACACCTAATATTTATGTAATTTATTCAAATTTTAGTATATTTTTGAATTTCATTATAACATTATACATTTAATATATATTATGTTTTAATTAGTAAAATTTATTTATATATTTTTAATACTACAGTTAGGGTATTCGTTTTTAATGTTTTTTAATTTTTATTTTATTTTTTAATTTGATCATTTTTATTATTTATTTATAATTATTTATTTATAATGTTTTAGTATTTTCAATTTGTATTGATACACTTAAATATATATATATATATATTAATAACTAATATTTAATTAATAAAACTTATCCATTTCTTCAATATTTTTAAATTGTACTCATTTTGAATTATTCAATTTCACTCATTTTTAAATTGCAAGTATTTAAGATTATATTTTCATTAATAATGTTAAAAATATATCTATAAATAAATATTTAGATGTAAATAAAAAATTTGTATTTACTATATTAATAATTATTATAAATAAATTATTATTATTATTTATATAATTATTTATATAATTATAGATAAATAATAATATATATTTAAATAAGTATAAAATTAAAATAAATTTATTTAAATAATTATAATTACAAAACTTTTAATAGCACTTTTGCAGCGTTAAAAAAATCAATCTTTATCAGTGCTAATTAAGCGTTTCTAAAAGATATATTTATCTATTTTAAAACATTAGCGCTGATAAATATGTCTTTTATCAATGTTTTTTTAGTGCTAATAAAGCTTGAGATTTATCAGCACTAAAAAAGCACTGATAAAAGATATATTTATCAGTGATTATAAATTTAACATTGATAAAATGGATCTTTGTCAGTGCTTTTTTGAAAGCACTGTTAAAAGTGACCCTGATATATTTAAAAAAACTAACCATGACTCAGTCACTAGCGATTCCCAATATCTCTCGAAACTCCTTTATTGTAAACACATCTCCTCTATGTTCCCTCAGATCAATAAAGGCTAGAATCCAATATATGTTATTTTCTACTCTTCCTACATCATTGTTTGATGTTTTGGGTTCCAATTTTTTCATTTGTACGCTATTATTAAACATGAAGAACCCTACATCTCTTCTCATCACTACTGAAATACAATGAGTGTGGTTCAATTTCATCATTTTTATACTTTCATATGTATTTGATTGTCCAGCCTATTTGTCCCTAGAGACACACATAGATGGTTTACTCTCCTCTCAACGTTAACAAGGTGACCTCTTATCCCCACTCAGTTTTCTCTTCATTTGAATAGTATAGGGTTCCAAAATCTATGTAGTTTCTCAAATTTAATTAATATTATATACTAGATTATAGATTCTAATGGCTTAATTATGAGGTTTTTTAAGGATTAAGGGATACATATTTGTGGCCCTTATTTATGGTTGATGAACATATAGGGACCAAGGTAAGTGTAAAAATCATTAAAACATGTTTTTTGGATTTTGGTTATTCATGTAAATTGTTAAACCATGAAATGGGTTATTTAGATTTATTATTTTGATGAATAATGTTTTCTTGAATTCAAAAAAAATATTTAATTAATTAGTCACGTTCCAAAAAATATTTTAGTGATGCATGTTGTGAGAGTTTTGTTATCTTAATTAATTCAAGATTATTATTAAACTTTAACCATGGGTTACAAAGAGTAATTGGTAATTTCTTTGGTGAGAAAATTATACTCAAATTTGTTTTTAAAAAAATCCTAGATTGGATAGAGTTAAGAAATAATTGGGTAAATGGACTTAGAAATACACAACAACATATAGAGTGTATTTCTCAAAAGTAAGTGAGTTGTGCATTGTTAGAGAGTTGATCATGAAAAATATGAGATGTGATTTATTAATATATTTACTAATTAAAATAGATAGATAATTAATTTATAGGATAAAAAATAATTTTAAAATCCATCTAACATGGTGAATAACCACATAGAGAACAAAAATTGATTAAAATATACTTTTTAAGGTTTGTATCTTTGTGTCCTATAATTCATGATAATTTTTTATCCATGTCCAAAATGAAAAAAATAGAGATAAGATCCCCAAATTTTAATTAACCCTTTGTTGCATTTTATATCCAACCCTCTCTTCTTCTTTGATCACTATTTATCACTAGGTTATGGTGTTAGCACTTCTTCAGTGATCGAGGGTCCTCAAGAATATTTCTATGATTTAAAGCTATTGTAATCTCCTCAAAGTCTAGAATAATTTTTTTGTTGCTTCAGTGTTATAAATCAAACATATTCCATTGAATCTTAAAGATATATTCCACTAATACTATATTACAAGTATTCCATATGTGTTTTTTTCTATATTTCCATTAACATTTATCATTGAGATAAATCAGGCCTTTTAGGTTTTTTATCCCTAAAATGATCATAATATGATACCCTAAAACTCAAAAGTTGTATCAGAGACTTGTTCTTCATGGAATCAATGTATTAATATATTATTTTTCAAATAAATAAAGGTCATATTGTATTATGTAAATATCATATATTATTATATGAATTATCTATTTATTCATCCATAGAATATGGATATTATATATCAATTGAGGAGACTTTATGAGTGATTACATTAGTGTAGGTTCTAAGGACACTTTAATCCATAGACGCTTGATTTTATTCCATATCTGGATAATGGATTGGACTCCCTATTTAAAACTATCCTTCCTACCATCATCGAGATATGAAAGGAAATCAAGCATCTGAGGATGGATTAAATAAAGGTAGTGAAGTTTTTTTGTACTTTAGTATTGAATTATTATATCTTTGTTCAAGATTTCATGAAAGATTTGTGAAATTGTGGACTTTTATGCATGGAGTGTATTGCATTGTTGTTATTCAAGAAAAATTAAGTGTTTGACTAATCATAAAGACAATGACTTCTGAACATGATGATGTTTCTAATCCTAAGAAAGAACAGATTGTTGACAATGAAACTGTGGAATTATTAGGGGATCAACAACATGTTGATTAAAAAAAATTAAAAAAAATAACAACGACCGAACATCAAAGTTTTAAATAAAATTATCAAGGCAAGAATTCATGGTATAAAATTTGAGGTTGGTTGGAATCAACACATCCAACCTATTGACCCCAACAAGTCAATATTCATTACTTATCTTGGGGTCACAATGAGGATGAATGTGTCGATTGATATTGATTCATTGCGCTGTGTCCAACCTGTAAAGAAGGAAATACTTTGGAAAGATATAAGGGTAATGTTACAATATAATTTCTCTATTTTATTGAAAAATTATATAATGAAACTTTGATTTAGTTTTCATTATTTCTTATAGAATTCATTTATTTTAGAATATTTCCATAATAAATTTTTCATAATGGCTACTATAAAATCCCAAAGAGGCTTCTAGACTCTTCTGACGAAGTTACATCTTAGAGACGCTAATGGGAAAATAAATCTCCACCCACCACTTTGTTATGAACAAATTATAAAGAAGGAAACATGGACTAATTTTAGCAATCATTATAATGAGAAATAATTTCAGGTGAATTATGATCGATGATATATTATTTTAAATTGTATATTTTATCCAACATCATTAAAAATATAATTTATGAAACAGTAAAAGAGTGATGAAAATAAACAACATGCATCAAAACCAGTATACCCCTGTCACAAAGGAAGGATGAGGTACACTTCATTAGAGAAGAAATTGGTATGTATTTTAAATCAACAATAAAAGTTTAATTATGTGATATGAAATAACATATGTTCCTTTGTTTATATGCAGATTGATGAATCAAAATCTGAGGCCACTTCCATCCCACGTTATGTGTTGTGGAAGGAGTCTTGTGTAAATAAGTATGGTATATTAGTTGATGAAAGCACAAAAGAAGTATGGGAAATATGTGTAAGTATGAAATAATTTCAATTCATTATGATTTATAACAATATTACATAAAATAAAGATGTTAATGTTTTTTATATGGTTTAGGCACAAGAATTGGAAATGTTCATACCAAAAGAAAAGAGACTTTTAGTAGCTTTAAAGCGGCCTGAACAATATTGTCACATTAGAGGATTATATTTTTGAGTCTCTCCTATAACATATTTAGAGAAGATAAAACCACATGAAGATATGTATAATATGATGAGATGAATGCAGACACAAATAAACTCACTATGAGATATTATTTTTTAGTCTGGTTTGGCAGACCAATGTATAAGAAAAGATCAAATCAAACCAGTGATGGAGAAAAGATCCACACATGATCCAAATGATCCCACTATATTTTAGGTTAGTCATTCCCCCAAAACCTTACCCAGGGTAATAAATTTTTTCATTACTCTTTCTCATAAAGTTGAATCAAACAACTCTTGGTAACTTTATATTACTAAAATTATACAGGGTGTAATTTTATGTGATTTTTTTCGGTCAACACCCATGTATTACCATGTAGTGAGGTATAGTGTATAATATCCCAAGAGACCAAATAAAAAATCAAACCCTCCCAAAATATCACATGAGAGTGGGGATTGAGGTAGCTTATAAGATGACTGTTGAGTTGTCTATTACACTTGATGATCTAGATATTACAACAGTCGAAGCTGTTATTGGAGCTTTCATAGCATGGTCATCTAATATTATAAAGATACATGAGGTGAGTCTTTAACAAATTTTTTCATATTAAAATATGTAATAGTTGATGATATTTCTGAAGTGAGGTATGCTATTACAGATGGATAAAGTGGCGGATAAATGAAAGGTTGAATCAAGAAAATCTATTGAATCGACCAAGAAATTAAAATGAACATCTGAGAGTACCTTCTCTCCACCAGTTCTAGAGAAACATTTATTAACATTACAAATTCATATAGAGACCACATTTAAAGAGAAATATATGTATTACATTCACTATGAAGAAGAAATATTTGGAGCTTCCGTTACAGATGGAATTGGTCTCAAGTCTCTAAATGAGACTCTCAAGCATGAATGGTTGGGCATCACAATTGTGAATACATACATAAGGTACATTTTCATAATACATCTGTCCAAATAGTGAGCTAATTTTTTTATTAAAGTTAATAACTATTCATATTTTGTGTAGGAATTTATATTACGACTATATAAAGGGAAGATTGTGTGAAGAATGATTTGGATTCATTAATCCTGGTATCATTTCTATGATAGAAATTACTTTGGAAGATAAAGAAATAAAGAATAAAAAAAGACAAGTTACTCAAAGAGTTTAATAAAAATCATAGGACAAAAGACACTATTTTTATTCCTACAATGAAAGGGTAAAACTCTACGATATAATTGCATAAAATATATTTTTAATTTTTTTATTACTTAATTGTTTTTGTTTTTTAGAAAGCACTGGATGTTGATAGCAGACAACATAGACACCCTGAATATTTATTTTTTGGATTCAATGCATGGATTTCCAAACAACCACACATGATGTGTATTGTGAATCAGTAATACACTACAATCAACATTTTATAGATAAACTTAAAATTATATGTTCAGTCTGTGTTTTAATGAGAATTTTGTTATGATAGGGCAGTCACTAAATACAGGCTAAATCATGGAATGAGGTCATGTCTTACAAGCTAAAGATTGTGTATTACTACAAATGGAAAAAAAAATTAAGGTATATATAGAAATATTTAACTATCAAAACATTTCAAAATAATTTACTTTTTTTCAATGTTTCTGTAGTGTCTGAAACAAGATAATGCAATCGATTATGGACATTATGTTTGAAAATTTATGAGAGAAATCATACAGCAAGAAAAGACCAGAATCCCCCAATAGGCAATTTCTAAAGGTAATTAAAATTTCATTTAATATATTTAATAATTATTTGTATTTTTATATTTTCTGATTACTGTCAAGATTTATTACAAAAGAGTTGCTCAAAAGAAGAAATCAGTTTTTTTAGAGATGAGTGGGCGGTGTACTTTTTGTTAGAATGTATGCCAACAAAATAATTAGGTGGTTACATGATATTTTTGTGATCTATTATGAGTTATGACCTTCGAAGGATATTTGGGGTGTGAATCATTAGTGTCAAATTGCTTATATATTATTTTTAATCTCTTTCTCAAAGAGAATATTAATTGAGGAAATAATTTTTTTTAAAAGTGATTACCTACAAACAATAAAATTGTTGGGAAAATGCATATGTGTAGGTTGAGGTGGAGGTGAAGGTAGAGGTAGAGGCAGAGTCAAAGGAGGAGGCAGAGTCAAATTCAGAGACCGACGTAGAGGAGGAGGCAGACGCGAAGAATAAGGTGGTGACCGAGGTGGAGGAGGATAAGAAGTGTTGACTTGGAAAAAATAAAATTGTTGGGTAATAAAGTAGAATAAGGATCATACTGTGATTTTGTTTTGAGAAATATTGTTTAAAAGTACACGCAACACTTTTCACTTAAGATAAGATCCATTGTGCCTCTTTCCAATATAAAATGACATTTTAGTAAAAAAAACACATGCGACATACTCAAAAATGAAAAAAAGAATTTGGATTGTTTTGATACTTTAGGAAAATGATCCATACATAATTTTGGACATGTAGGGATCATCCACACCTCTATATGATGCACGGTGTGACTAGTATGGCTCCAAGTGCATATTTTTTATTCAAAAGTTACATTAATTTTATTAAAACAAAAACTGACATAATCTAAACTGAAAAATGTATTTGGATTGTTTTGGTACTTTATTATAATAATCCATATGTAATTTGTGACATTTTAGGATCCGATTCACCTCAATACGATGCATGGTGTAAATTTTAGGACTCAAAGTGTGTCTTTTTATTCAAAAATGACATTAATTTTAATCAAAAAACAACAACTAACATACTCAAAACTGAGAATAAATATTATGATTATTTTCATACTTTAGGAAAATGATCCATGAGTCATTTGGGATGCATAGTATTCAGTCGGTCCTCAATATGATGCCCAATGTGACTCCAAGTGCATCTTTTTTATTCAAAATTGACATTAATTTTAGTAAAATCTGACTTACTCAAAATTGAGAAAACTCATTTGGATTATTTTGGTACCTTAGGAAAATGATCTATACATCATTTGTGACGTGTAGGGATCATAAAAACCTCTATCCAACCCATGGTGTGGCCAGTATGACTCCAACTTCATCTTTTTTATTCAAAAGTGACATTAATGTTAATCAAAAAAACAATTGACATACTCAAAACTAAGAAAATGAATTACTATTGTTTTGATACTTTAAGAGAATGATAAATGAGTCATTTCACCACAATCTGATGCACGGTGTGAACGGTATGACTCCAAGTGCATCTTTTTTCTTCAAAAATGATATTAATTTTAGTAAAAAAACAACTTAACGTACTCAAAACTGAGAAAAATAATTTGAATTGTTTTGGTAATTTGGGAAAATGATCCATACATCATTTGTGACGCGTAGGGATCATTCGCACCTCAATCTGATGCACGGTGTGATCGGTATGACTCCAAGAGCATATTTTTATTAAAATCTGACAATAATTTTAATCAAAAAAACAACCAACATACTCAAAATTGAGAAAATTCATTTTTATTGTTTCGATACTTTAGGAAAGCGATCCATGAATCATTTGGGATGTTTAGAATTCTGCCTCGCCTTAATTATGCACATGGTGTGACTAGTATGACTCCAAGTGCATATTTTTTATTCAAAACTAACATTAATTTTAATCAAAAAACAACTTACATACTCTATAATAGTGTTTTCTTTTTCTTTTATTTGTGTTAGCAATTTTATTTCACTTAAATTCGGTATTTTTAGATTATTTTGGTAATTATTGTTGTTGTTTCTGCTGATGCAATGTGTTTTTGCAGCATGTTGCACCTGTTTCTAGTGATGCAGTGTGTTGCAGCATCACACTACAATTTTTAGCTTTATTAGGGCTACTAAATACACTAATAAATTATTCCTTTATTAGTACTTTTAGAAGTGCTACTAAAAGACTCTTTTATTGGTGCTTATATAGGTTCTGATAAAGCATATCTATATCATTTCATTAAAAAGTGTTGATAAATCATAATTTTATCAGTGAATATAAAATTGCAGATAAATAATACTTTTATTAGTGCAAATAAAAGCGCTGATAAAAGACGACATTTATCAGTACTTTTAAAAGCACTGATAAAGGAACTATTTATTAGTACTAAATAAACACACTGATAAATGGGTTCTTTTATCTACACTTTTATTTGTGCTGATAAATAAATGCTTTGTCATCTATTTTTTTTATCACTGATAAAAGAGATGGATTTTTAACTGTTCGAAGGTTATCAAAACATTTCTAGCGCTGATGAAGGCCAATCCTAGTGCTATTATAGGCGGGTTTTTTAGTAGTGATAGTTGTCCACTTGAAATGTATGGTTTTAATATTTAATATTTTTTCCTAATTCTCTAAAACTCTGAACTAAAAAGATCCTAGGGATTGTAAAAAAATAAATTCTATATCAAATACACAAGAATATTAAATGCTTAAGGTTGGGTCTTTACAATTGGTATCAAAGGAGGGTTTAGAAAACTTTGGATATTGAGATGTTTTCTTGTGAGGTTTTCTTAAGAGTTATGGATATCATCATGGGTTTATAATTTTAAGGTTGAACATAAGTTCAATGTATTATAAACCCATTTTGAGGCTTTAATTTTTGAAATTTTAAGGTGAATAATGATATTTTTGGAGACTTTTTTTAAGATAATTATGGGTTATTACATTTTTTTATTAAAAATGAAAGGTATGAGATAACCTTTGAGGTAAAAAATTTCATTAAATGTTGAATATATTAAGGTTATTTTTTAGGATATTTGTCACATTTTTGTAATTTTATAAATATTATATTAAAATAGTTTTATAAAAAAGGATAACCCATAGGATGGGTTACAACCCGTCACTTTTTTCAATACCATGGGAATTAAACCCACAATGGAAGGGCGAAAAGGGTGCACTGCCTACCACTAGCCTACGTGAAATCCCAATTAGTATGAAATTTTATTTTTAGTTAAACGATGTGACAGATAAAAGTTGTGTTCATTTTTGGAACATATTATTTATCTAATAGATAACTATGGGATTGGAAAATGATTTGGTTGTTAAGTGATTAATATTATTTTGGAAGATTTTCACTATTTTGGGAGCTCTATGTGATTAAGGTAAATAGAACACTATGGGATTTTATTTTAGTAATAAAGGTTGAATTATTTTTTGGAAGCATTTATGATCATAATGTGGATTTATCATGATTCATGTGATTTATGGAAATAATTATCATATCTTGGAAATTATGTTATTAGGTCAATTACATTTTTTTATCAGACTTTAGGAGTAATTGATATTATTTGGTGATAAATATTAAATTTATCTTGGAAGACTATGTGATAAAATCCTTCTATTTGTTGGGTTTAAATCTTAGTATAGAATCTTTGTAAGTAATTTTAATGATATTTATTTATTGAATGATCTATTTTGAACTTTGGTTATTACTTTTGATTTTAGATATTAAAGTTGTTTTTCATCATATAAATTTTTATTATTTTTGGGGAATTATCTTATCTTATCCTAACAATTTTCGTTTTGGTTAATTCTTAGACATAGGAGGAATGGGTGGTTATTATTTTGTAGATTTTTTGATCCATATAATTTGAATTCTAGTGCTTCAACTATGAAAAATTCATCTTTAAAACTCATCATTTAGAGAAAAAGATGAGTTTGTGGTGGAAATTTATTAAAGGATGAAATTATAATTTTAGAGTAAGTATGTTAACACATGTTCTTAGTCTAGGTATTAAAATAATTCCTCAACTTTAAAAAAATTATTTTGAAATAAAAACATTATTTTTTAACTTTTCTTACTGAAAAATCAATGGCCTTTTAACCCGTCACAGATTTATGATTTTGTGATGGTTAAATTTCTCAAAAAAATGTGCTATATCACTCTCTATCAGTACTTAGGGGATAGTTTTCTATTCCACATCAATTTTCTCAAATCCTAAAAAAATTATCATGCATGGAAACCAAGTATGTGTTATTCCAGTTGACCTTCATACTTCTCTTTTCTCTCATATCAAGTGGAAGTTTTATTAATCCTTTTTATGAAACGAAATTTCAACAAAGTAATTTTAAAAATTCAAACCCTATTTTTTATATATTTAAAATTAAAATTATTAAATTTATTAAAGGAGTTATAATTTAACATCCCAATAATTTAAAAGGAAATACTATGTTCGATAAGGTACAAGATATGCAACACTGATTTTAAACGAAAAACTGAATCTTATTAATTAAATGTGACCATTATAACCTAGATGTTAAATTGGTAGTAATGAATAGTATTAACAACATTATAAAATATATAATATTCCTACTCATTTATAATTTATTAATTAATTATTTTTAAATAAGTAATAGATTTTTAGTAAAGTCATTTTATTCTTCAAAAAAATATGTTTTCTTCAAAAATGATTTTATTGATTTTTATGTGTGATTATTACTTAATAAGAATTTTAGAAAATTTATTGGATAAAAAATTATTTCATTATTAAATTCATCATTTAAAAATTGTTTTAGGATTATTTTTTTAGAATTTTTTGAATATATTTATTTTTCAAGGAATAGTAAAAAAATATTAATTTTTATTGAAAAATGTAATTTATTTTAAATTATTTACAAGTTCAAATTATGTTTTGGATTAGTTTTAAATTTTAATTAATTGGTTGTATTTAATATAATCCAATTATGGTTTTTTAAATGGATATTATACTTGAATTTAGAATAAAAACATTTTATATTTTAAAAGAGAATTTTTCTGAAAAAACATTTTTTCGTTGCATTTTGTTGATTTAATTTTAAATTAAATTATACCACTTATATGATTTGAATTTTTAAAAATATATTTCATATTTGGAATCATAATGCCCAAATTTATTAAATATTTCCCTCTTATTCATGTACTATATGAATAGTTACCTTAGTGATTTTTATTACCACGATCAAGGGTAAATGAGGTGATTTAAGTTAAAAATAAAATGATAAGAACACTAAAATGACACAAAATTTACCTAAATATTATTTGATGAGTATATATTGACCATATTCATCCAATGGTATAATTTATGACCTTTTGGTTTATAACACCCCAAGATTTCATAGTACGTTATCTCTTCAATGTAATTCAATAACTTGCACAACACGCAACATCGAGTTTGAGCGCACCATGTACTACTACAAAAATGGGCAAAGGGAAGCACTACCCTTTTATCAGCGCTAAAAAAAGCGATGATAAAGGGGGCCTTTATTAGCGCTAAAAAAGCACTGATAAAGGGGGGGCCTTTAACAGCGCTAAAAAAGCACTGTTAAAAGTGACCCTTTATCAGCTCTTTTTTAGAACTGATAAAGCCCCCCCCCCTTTATCAGCGCTTTTTTTAGCACTGTTAAAGGGGACCCCTTTATCAGTGCTTTTTTTAGTAGCGCTGATAAAGGGGGGATTTATCAGCACTTTTTCCTAGCACTGATAAATTTTATGTCTCAAAAAAAATAATTTTTCATGAAAAATAATATATTGTTATATAAGTATATTTATATTGATATAAATATAATATATATATTTTAAATATGTTTTAGATAAGTATAAATAGACTATTACATTTAATATATAATAAATTTAGTTAAAATGGATTTAACATATTTTAAAAAATATTGTTAATTAATAATTTTTTAATTATTATTGATTTAAAATCATTTAATAACAATTTAAAGACACAAAAAATCAAAATAATAATAATAAAAGATCTAAAATAAGTTGAAAATGTAACTCAACCTTCACATGGCCATAACTTTTGATTTGGGTGTCCGTTTGAGCTCTACAGCCTATCAAATCAAAGCCTGCGATGATCTCTACGCGGTTGTGACTGAGGCAAAGCCTCTATCACATTTTTCAAGGATAAAATAGGCCTTGAAGGCCTCCAAAACAGAGTTTTTAGTCGGGATACCCCGATTTGTTAACATTCAAACAAGTATAAATTCTGATAAGGATGTTTGTTAGCCCTGTACCACATATCATATCAAATATTGTTTCATTTTCTTTGATTTTATAGGTTTTGGAGTTAAAACAGGCTTCTATATTAGAATTTTTGGTCATTTTAACATTATATGGCTTTTCAAATACACAGACACACACACACACACACATATGTATATATATTTATTCGTAAATATATATTTGTGTGTGTGTTGTATATATGTATGTATGTATTTATTTATTTATTTATTTATAAACACTCATAAAAAACATATTTTATAAATGTATTTAAAACTAATCTTATAAATATATATTAATATATAAATAAATATATGGAAAAAATTGTAACTACAAATATATATATATAAATAGATATAAATATATATTAATATACGAATGAATATATATATACTAATATATGAATAAACAGATATGTATTAATATAACTAAATATATTTATATTAATATAAATATATATTAATATACAAATAAATATAACTATATATATATAAATAGATGTATCATTAAATAGAAAAAAAAGTGAAATGGCTATGTGGTAAAGGTGCAGGCACGCAAGGGGGAGGTCGCGGGTTCGAGTTCAGGTGGAAGCAAGGAAGTTGTGCACCCATGTGTGGGATGCATGGGGAAGGGCAGCGCATGGGAGTTGGGAGGGGCCTCCTAGCGCTGATAAATGGGGGCGAAAGCACTGTTAAAAGCTCCCCCCCCCCACAAATATAATTTTTTTTATTTTTTTATTTTTTTTAGTTTTTTTATTTTTTTTACTTTTATCAGCGCTTTTTTAGCGCTGATAAAAGGGTTCTTTATCAGCGCTTTTTTGAGCACTGATAAAAGAGACCCCCCCCCCCCCCCCTTATCTACGCCTCGATTAGCAGCGCTTTTTTTAGCATTGTTAATGCACTTTCCTAGCGCTGATAAAAGCCATATTTGTAGTAGTGATGACTTACCAAACTAGCCGTTCAAAAAGCGGTTATGAATAGTATTAACTGAATTTTGAATTTTATATACTCCATAAAATTTTAGAATCCATATTATGTGTTTCTTAGACATAATATAAGAAAAAATTCATTTTTCAGATAAAAGAAGTATTTTTCAAAAAATGCAATTTTTCCGCCTTTTAATGGAGAACCCTTTTTAAAACCAATATTTAACACTTTTAAATATTCAATTTAATGAAATTAAAGTTTTCTTTATAAGTGATACATAAAGTTTTATTTTGGATAAATTTTGGGTACTTTTCTGATAACTTTCATATTTTGATGAATAGTGAAAATACTAAATTTTAATTGAAAACAACTTTTTTAATCGAAATAATTTATAGTGTTAAATTATGAATTTGAATGGTTTTTCGGTATTATTAGATTATATTTTTATCATTTAATACAATTTAGGTCATTATAATTAATTTCACATTTAAATTTGACATAAACACATGTTAATCTCTTGATTATTTTTACTTTTTAAAAACCCGCTTTTTGGTTTTGACAACAGGAATTAATTTTAAATTAATTTATGGAACTTCAATGTTTTTAATTTGGTAAAATAGATTTCATTTTTGAATTTGTAATATCAAAATTATATTAGGGTGAATTTTTGGTATTTTTCTGAAAACTTTAAATTTTTGATGAATAGTGAAAAACACTGCGTTATTGTTAAAAACTGACTTTTAATTTAAATAATTATTTATTTTATTTAAATTTATTTTAAGTAAATATATATATATATAATACCTATATATGTTCAATTTAATTTATTGGATTCATTTTATAATAAAATTAAATTTATAAATTTTTATTGATCTTTTTAACGTCTTTTACCCTCCTTCTAGACACATTTAAAAATTTGCATAAAACATAATTTTACCACTTCTGTGAATTGAATTTAAAAAATTTGAGAGACACGGTTGACATCAGTAAGTAAAATGTGGTTCAAAAAGATGAAAATATTTTTTGGTGAATAGTAACTTTTGACTTTTATTTACCCCGGTTAAAAGTAAATAGAGTAATTAAAGGTAAAAATGATATTATAATTACCCTAACACATGTCCTAATTCTATTGGATACATGTTTTTAGACCAAAACCAACCTTAGGAATAAAATATGATCCTTTTGGTTCACTTGGATTATATTAGGACATTTATTATTATTTTATTTAAAGAAGAGTATAAAGTGTAAAATTCAAAGTTTAATAACTAAACCATTTTAAATATAGGGTTATACAAAATATAAATTTGACTACAAATTTTCATTAGAAAGATAAAAATATTTCCAGCATCATGGTATTTTATTTTATAGATATTAAATATTTAAATTTATTTATGACACAATGATGATGCAGTAATTACTTTATTAATGAAAGGTTAAAATAATTGATGTTATAAATATTAAAATAAATATAAATTGAGACTTTTGATGCATTCCTAGAATTTTCTAGGTTAATATGATATTTTAGGGTTGATTCAATGAATGTTTTTCTAAGTAATAATGTTCTTATTACTTTCACAAAAACCAAATACTAAATAGTGTCAAAATTGACATAAATGAGTTTTTAAAACAAATAATATTTTCCTAAATGATAAAATACTCCTAAAAATATAAGGTTAGGCCAAAGGACTTAGATCAGATTATATATTTCCATAATTTACTACTTGGGGTTCTCTTGGCTTTTTATAGTATGTTTTCAACCATTTATTATAACAATACAAGAGGACATGGTAAAAGTTAAACTATTTAACTAAGAGTTAAATCTAAAAGATAGGATTAATATGGTAGCCTAAACTTGTATAAAACCTATTAGTTGAGATTATTTCGACCCATTCCCACCTTATCTTCTAAATAAATCAATTTGGAGCCAGTGTAAACTGAAAATTATTTTATAATAAAATAATATTTCAAATTTTTCCTAAAGTGACCCTCACCTCACTTATAAAAGGGTATTTCCCTTTCTCTTAAAATCACACCTCCAAAGCCATTTGGCCCAGCTAACCCCTACCCACATCTCCTCCAAAATTCCCTCACTTCAACCTAAAGCCCTTACCCTGAGCATAAAGCCAACCTAAGGAGCCCTTTTGTTCAAATCAAAAGGAAACACCTAAAGAAGAGGTAATTATTTTATCACCTCTTTCAAAGTTATTTTCTTCTTCCACTTTCTTTTTCTTTGTTATTTCCATACCAAAGTAATAAACCCAATAAATTATACATACTTTTATCTTATTATAAGTATGGTACAACCATATTCATTATTCTATCCATCCTATTAATGATAATGTCACCAAGCGTGCGTGCGTATGGCTTACCGTCTCAACGTCGTGGTGTAATTTGTTATTAAATACTATGTTATTTGGATGGATATAAAGATGAGTAATATGTATAAAAATAATAAAAATAACATGCTAATTTCTCTGTACAATTAATATACCATCTAATTCCACACCTTTTAATCGTTAAGGAAATTATATCATCGCTTGTGTGTACGTACGGCTTACCGTCTCCACGACGCGATGAGATTCATTTCCACGTTCACCATTCAACGATGATTATTAAAATATATATTATTAATAAGAATGTAATATATGACATAGTAATTCTACTAGAAATATATATATATATATATGTATATATATATATATGTATATATATATATATATATGTATATATATATATATATATCTTTTTGTGTGTGTGTACTTACATATATCGTATTCACTTACTTCTGTTCAATATGATATGAAAACGGAAGCAGCGTTTATGCGTATGTACGGCCTACCGTCTCTAAAAATAGTGTTTTCCATTTCATGTATATATATATTATAAATATTTATATTCTAAATATATATGATATATAAATAATTTTTTATATTCTGGAATTATTTAAGTCATTATCCAAATGATATGAACAAGAATAACAAGTTAAAACACGTACGATAAAGAAAGCGATTATTACCCGAATTGATAATTTATCATGGAAATAATTATTAAATGGTTATTATAAAGTCATAAATGAGTCATGTATGATATAATAAATATGAATATGGTTCTGGTATAATTTAATAACATACTATGTTCATTGTACAGGAGGTTAAATGTACCCTCGACCAAATTAAAGTACAAGGTAAGGGTTAATTCCTCAATCTCATTATTATCCGAGATTATTTATGTGTAAGTATTTACTTGAACATTTTTATCATCCATGTCCATGTTTCATAAATATTTTTTCAAAATGAATATTTTAATTTATTTTGCAAGGAACTATTTATCAAGATCATCATTTTAAATGTTTTAATTATTTATTTTTCTAAATCTTTTTAATTAATGTCCATGTTTTAAAAATGATTTTAAGGATTTATTTTTATGGACATGATTTTTTTAAAATGTTAATTCCTTTAAAATTTTTAAAATTTGTATGGGAAACTTTGATTCAAAAATGTCGTTTAAATGTCTTCATTTCTAAATTGTGTGACTTTTCAATGATTTCATGAAAAAGGGATATTTCTCTCAATGAGTTTTACTGATCATTTTCAACTATGTCAACATCCTTTACTGGATATTATTCTTGATTGAGGTTGATTTATTATAATAAAATCTTCCATATTGTATTGAGGTTTTTTTGTATGTTTGACTCTGGATATGTTATTTTTATACCATTCATGGTTTATGGTTCAAGTATTTACATTTTGTATTCTAGTTTTAATACGAATGTTTATGTTATGTTTCAACATTTTCATATGAGGAATGCAGTGGACTTAGTAAGTGGAGGGTGGAGCCCGATATATCTCCTCGATGCATCGGTAGGTCTCATGAGACAAATTAGTGTCTTGTCATAATGCCTTGAAAAAAAAATTATTTGTAGTCTTGGCACGAGGCCTTGACTATGTGGTAATGATGTTCGGCATTATCAATTCCCTCATTATGAAATTAATTATTACATGTGATTATTCGACTAGTAGAATATCCATGTGCATGTTTATAAGGTAATTTTTGATTTATTTTTTCCATATTATGTTCTGGATTATGTTTAAAAAGGATTTTCTTTTTATTACACATCTTGCCTTAAATGTTTAAAGATTCAGCTAAATTATTTACCCTTACTGAGCATCTGAGCTCACCCATTTCTTATGTTTTATTTTCCTAGGATGCCAAGAAGTGTACTATGATTTATATGAAGGTTTAAGGTAGAATAATAATGGAATTATCAAAGTATTATCTATTTTTTATTTTATGCAATAAATTGTAATGTAAAGTTCATGTATGTAATATTTTTTCCAAGGTTGCTAAATTGATCGGTCCTTCAGGACTTGATTCCTTGTAATCATGCCAATGTATTAAAATAATGCACCAAATCTGGGTTTTTGGGGTCAGGTCATTATAGTTGGTATCAGAGGAAGTTTAGAAACAACCTTGGAAATATATTTATATAAAATATGATTTTGAAACATTACCCTAGAATAAAATTTGAGGATTATTATAGAAGAAATTCCTAGAATTTTGGTAATGTGGAGATTTTGTGAATTTTCTAAGAAATACATCTCTATCTAAATACAATAAGTTATAGGTGTCTCTGGAACATATGTACCCAGGATTGAAAATTACAACAAGGATTTTTGGGCTTGACTCGAGGTATCCTGGTACACGACAACGGGCCTTGCTGCACTTTTGGTTATGACACTCCCAGGGGATATGCTTAGGATAATTCACATTTTCTTTACAAACCATTATGAAGGATTTAAGAGTAAATACTTCCTAAATGAAAACATTTTTATGATTATGGATTATATGTATAAACTTTTCAATTAATGTTAGTTATTTTACAAGTTTAGAATTATGCATTGCGATTCATAAACTAATATAGTGTATGACATTGTTTAGAAATTGTGCCTAGTAGAAGGAATGAGAACTCCAGAAATATGCATGATCCAAAGAGTAAGAAGGATCATATCTTTCTTGTTCTTAATCCAATATTTAGAAGGGATATATTCTCCCATGTATTCTCATCATATGAGGAAATATTATCATGTGTTAATAAGATAAGTAAATAATTTTCAAAGTCCTATGGCTTTGAAGGGATGACAGAGAAGAAAAGGATTATAGTGAGAAAGATGGATAAAGGGAAGAAGGGAAAGAATGATTTTCCCATATGTGATAACTGTGGAAATAATAACCTTGGTAAATTCTTGAAGGGAATGAGTTTGTTATAAGTGTGAATAAAAAGGACACCAATTACGTGATTGCAAGGGTAAGAAAAATGTTTCAAATGTACAATGATTCATCTACAAGAAGTTGGGACACTACTCGAATCAATGTCCAAATCATCAGAGTATTCCCCAAATGATGCTATTGGATAATAATCAAGTTATGATACTACCACAGATGAAGAGTAATGACTAGTGATCTTGTGTTGTTATTAAAGAATTATTTCATTTGATTATTGTATCAACAATGTAATGGTAATATAAATTATGGAAATAAATAAGGATTTTACTACATTACTGTTTTATTGAGGATTTGAGATTATATGGTTCTAAGAAAAGTGACTTAATAGCAAGTTAATCTTTTTGGAAAATAAATGGTTAACGGTAAGATAAACCTTAATATGGTTCTGATACTGAGGTATTGATTTTGGAATAAGATATGATTGATTTGGATAAATTATATTCAATGTTATTGACTACTTTGAAACTAATTAATTTTTTGTATATTCCATTATTGTTGGATTTTACAACATTTTTGGATATAAAGAGTATATCCAATATTCCATAAGGAATAAGGGAGCATGAATGTAATCACTAAGGTTTTATGGAAATTCCGGGTGTTATTGTGTTTTAAAAGAATACATGATGAAGGTATTCAGATGTTATTATGTGGCAAAAAGAATCTTCATTGTTTTTACCTTCTTTATAAATTTTGGACTATGAGTTTGGACCGAAGTATTTTGGATAAGTATAAATGTTGGAATGGATTAAGTTTGACATTGGATACTATTTTTAAGGTTAAATCATTTCTTAAGATTATTTTTTGATTGTTATAAAAAGGAAAACTTAGAGTTCGGGCGACAACCCGTCGCATTCGGCAAGGCCGTGAGACTTGAACCCGCAACCGAAGGGTGACAAGGGTGCATCACCTACCACTGGCCTATGTGATTTCTTGGTTTTTATAATGTAGTTTTTTTAAATAGTCTAAGTAATGAATTATAAATTCATTATTTTTATAACCCTATATGATTAGGATAAATATAATATTTTTGTATTCTATTATCTTTTGGAGTGAAAGATGAGTTTGTGGTAAGAATTAGTTAAAGGATGAAACTCTACTTGTCAAGTATATTTTTTTCCCTCTTATTATATGAATAAATTAATTCTTTAACTTTGAGGAAGTAATTTTAAAACCAAAAATGTGTTATCCTGATACCATTTGTCTTGTTGAACTGATGATATTTTAAATCATCATAGATTGATGGCTGTGAGGCCCTCAATTTTACACTTGTTTGTAATTGATGACCACAATCACTCCCTATAAATATTTACATTTTCTCCAATTATGTGTCTCTAATTTCCACCAATTTTATTCTAATTGAGATCATAATTTGGTGGTGACTTTTACATTTCCCTTTCCCTCCTATTAAGACTAAATTTTATTAACCCAATTTCTGATGTGGGTTTTCAACAAAGATATTTTTCTATTTTTAACCTTTTATTTTTGAAAAACAATTTCAAATTGTGAGAACGCAATTTATTGAAGGAGGTGACAATGTAACACCCTAAGATTTCATTTTACATTACCTCTTCAAAGTAATTCAATAACTTGTGCAACACGCAACACCGAGTTCGAGTGCACCACGACTTACCAAACTAGTCGTTCAAAAAGCGGTTATGAATAGTATTAACTGAATTTTAAATTTTCTACACTCCATATAATTTTAGAATCCATATTATGTGTTTCTTATACATAATATAATAACAAATTCATTTTTTCAAATAAAAGAAGTATTTGTCACAAAAAAATGCAATTTTACAGCCTTTTAATGGAGAACCCTTTTTAATACCAATATTTGAAAACTTTATATATTCAATTTAATGAAATTATATTCTTTTTTAAAATAGGGACATAAAAATTTAGTTTGCATAATTTTTTGGTACTTTTCTGATAACTTTCATATTTTAATGAATAGTGAAAAATACTAAATTTTAATTGAAAACAACTTTTTTGATAAAAATAATTTATAGTGTTAAATTATGAATTTGAATGGATTGGAAGTATAATTAGATTATATTATTATTATTTAATACAATTTAGGTCATTATAATAAATTTCACATTTAAATTTGACATAAACACGTGTCAATATTTTGACAGTTTCTACTTTTTTAAAACCTGCCTTTTGGTTTTGACAATGGGAATTAATTTTAAATTAATTAATGAAAATTCTTTATTTTTAATTTGGTAAAATATAATTCATTTTTGAATTCAAAATATCAAAATTATCTTAGGGTGAATTTTTGGTATTTTTCTGAAAACTTTCAATTTTGGTGAATAGTGAAAAACACAATGTTATTGTTTAAAACCGACTTTTTATTTAAATAATTATTTATTTTATTTTAATTTATTTTAAGTCAAAATAGATATATAATAGTTATATAAGTTCAATTCAATTCATTGGAGTCATTTTATAATAAAACTAAGTTTATAAAATTTTATTGATCTTTTTAACGTCTTTTACCCACCTTTTAGGCACATTTTCAAATTTGCATAAAACGTAATTTTACCGCTTATGTGAATTGAATTTAAAAAATCTGAGACATGGTTGACATCAGTATGTAAAATTTGGTTCAATAAGATGAAAATATTTTTTGGTAAATAGTAACTTTTGACTTTTATTTACCATGGTTAAAAGTAAATCGGGTAATTAAAGGTAAAAATGATATTATAATTACCCTAAACTTTTTCATAATTATATTGGATAAGTGTGTTTTAACCAAAACCAACCTTATTAATAAAATATGGTCCTTCTTGTCCACTTGGATTATATTAGAAAATTTATTATTATTTTATTTAAAGAACAGTATAGAGTGTAAAATTCAAAGGTAAATAACTAAACCATATAAATATAGGGTTATACATAATATAAGTTTGACAATAAATATTCATTAGATATATAAAAATATTTCCAAAATCATGGTATTTTATTAATAATTTTTATACATTAAAAAATTAAATTTATTTATGACACAATGATGATGCAGTAATTACTTTATTAATGAAAGATTAACATAATTGATGTTATAAATATCAAAATAAATATAAATTAACAATTTTGATGAATTAAACGAATTTTCTATGTTAATATGATATGTTAGGGTTGATTAAATGAATTTTTTTCGAATTAATCATGTTGTTATTACTTTCAAAAAAAATACTAAATAGTATCAAAATTGACTTAAATGTGTTTTTAAAACAAATACTATTTTATTAAATGATAAAATACTTCTAAAAATATAATGTTAGGCCAAAGGACTTAGATAATATTATATATTTAAATAATGTACCACTTGGGTTTTTCTAGGCTTTTTATAGTAATTTTATTAACCATTTATTATTATAATCTAAGAGGACATGGTAAAAGTTAAACTATTTAACTAAGAGTTAAATCTAAAAGATAGGGTTAATATAGTGACCTAAACTTGTCTAAAACCTATTGGTTGAGATTATTTCGATCCATCCCCACCTTAGATTCGAAATAAATCAATTTGGATCCATTATAACTGGAAATTATTTTATAATAAAATAATATTTCAAACTTTTTCTAAAGTGACCATCACCTCTCTTATAAAAAGGTACTTCCCCTTATCTTAAAATCATGCCTCCAATGCCATTTAGTTCGGCCAAAACATACCCAAATCTCCTTCCAACTTACCTAAATTTAACCTAGAGTCCTTCTCTTCAGTATAAAACCATCTTAAGGAGATATTTTGTTCAAATCAAAATGAAACGCCCAAAGAAGAGGTAATTATTTTATCACCTCTTTCAAAGTTCTTTTCTTCTTCCACTTTCTTTTTCTTTGTTATTTCCATACCAAAATAATAACTAGGGTAAATTATATATAATGTGATCTTATTATAAATATGGTACAACCATATTCATTATTCTATCCATCCTATGAATGATAATGTCACCATGCGTGTGTCTGAATGCCTTATCGTCTCCACACCGTGGTGTAATTTGTTATTCAACACTATGTTATTTGGATGGATATAATAATGAGTAATATGTATATAAATAATTAAAATAACATTCTAATTTCTATATAAAACTAATATACCATCCAGTTCTACACCTTTTAATCATTAAGGAAATGATATTATTGCTCGTGTGTACGTATGGCTTACCGTCTCCACGACGCGATGAGATTCATTTCCACGTTCACCATTAAACGATGATTATAAAAATAAATATTATTAATAAGTATGTAATATATGAAATAATAATACTACTAGATATATTTATATATATGTGTGTACTTACATATATCTTATTCACTTACTTCTGTTCAATACGATATGAAAACGGAAACAGCGTTTATGCGTACGTACGGCCTACCGTCTCCATAAACGGTGTTTTCCATTTCATATATATATCTATTATACATATTTATATTGAAAATATATATGATATATAAATCATTTTTTATATTTTGGAAGTATTTAAATCATGATCTAAATGATACGAACA
Organism: Viscum album; assembly: GCA_963277665.1. Lineage (NCBI taxonomy): Eukaryota > Viridiplantae > Streptophyta > Magnoliopsida > Santalales > Viscaceae > Viscum > Viscum album. The sequence goes on along the minus strand of OY728159.1, from coordinate 1,753,647,674 downwards.
AGAATAAAAAGTTAAAACACATATGATAAAGAAAGTGATTATTACCCGAAATGTTAATTTAATATAGAAATAATTATTAAATGGGTAGTATAAAGTTATAAATTAATAATTTATGATATAAAAAATATGAATATCATTCTAGTATAATTTAATATCATACTATGGTTATTATTTAGGAGGTTAAATGTACCTTTGGCCAAAGGAAAGTACAAGGTAAGGGTTAATTCCTCAATCTCATTATTATCTGAGATTGTTTAGGTGTAAGTATTTATAGGAACATTTTTATCATCCATGTCCATGTTTCATAAAAAATTAAAAATTAATATTTTAATGTTTTGTGGAAGGGACTCTTTATCAAGATCAGCATTTTAAATGTTTTAATGATTTATTTTTCTAAATCTTTTTAATCAAAGTCCATGTTTTTAAAATGATTTTAAGGATTTATTTTTATGGACATGATTGTTTTAAAATGTTAATTCCTTTAAAAAGTTTCATAGTTTTATGGGACACTTTTATTCAAAAAATGTATTTTAAATGTCTTCCTTTCTAAATTGTGTGACTTTTAAATGATTTCATGAAAAGGAGATATTTCTCTCAATGAGTTTTACTGATCATTTTAAACTATGTCAACATCCTTTACTGGATATTATTCTTGATTGAGGTTGATTTATTATAATACAATATTCCATATTGTATTGAATTTTTTTTTTTGATATGTTTGACTGTGGATGTGTTATTTTTATACCATTGATGGTTTATCGTATAAATATTAATATTTCATATGCTAATATGAATGTTTATGTTATGTTTCAACATTTTCATATAAGGAATGCAGTGTACTTAGTAAATGATGGGTGGAGCCTTCTATATCTCCTTGATGCCTTGGTAGGTCTCATGAGAAAAATTAGTGTCTTGGTTCAAGGTATTGACAAAAATTTTATTTTTAGTCTTGGTACGAGGCCTTGACTATGTGGTAATGATTTCTGGCATTATGAATTCCCTCATTATTAAATTAATTATTAAATGTGATTATTCGACTAGTAGAATATCCATGTGCATGTTTATATGGTAATTTTTTATTTATTTTTTCAATATTATGTTCAATATTATGTTTAAAAAGGCTGTTATTTTTATTACACACCTTTCTTTAAATGTTTATAGATTTCGCTAAATTTTTTACCCTTATTGAGCATCTGAGATCACCCATTTCTTATGTTTTATTTTCCTAGGATGCCAAGAAGTGTACTATGATTTATATGTAGGTTTAAGGTAGAAGAATAATGGAATTCTCAAAGGATTATATATGTTGTATTTTATGTTAGAAAATGTAATGTAAAATTCATTTATGTAATATATTTTTCAAGAATACTAAACTAGTCGGTCCTTTAGGACTTGATTATTTGTAATAATGGAAATGTATTAAAATAATGCACCGGATATGGGCTTCTAGGGTCATGGTGTTACAATTGGTATTAGAAGAAGTTTAGAAACAACCTTGGAAATAGATTTACATAAACTCTGATTTTGAAACATTACCCTAAGATAAACATTGAGGATTAGTATAGAAGAAATTGCTAGAATTTTGGTAATGTAGAGATTTTGTGAATTTTCCAAGAAATACATCCCTGTATGGATATGAGAAGGTAGAGGTGGCTATGGAACAGATGTAACGAGGAGTGAAAATTCCAACAACGAGTTTCGAGCTTGACCCAGGGTATCCTGGTACACGAAAACAGGCTTTGCTGCACTCTTAGTTACGACACTCCTGAGGGATATGCTTAGGATAATTCACATTTTATTTGTAAACCATTATAAAGGATTTAAGAGTAAATACTTCCTCCATGAAAACATTTTTATGATTATGGACTATATGCATAAACTTTTCAATTTATGTTAGGTATTTTACAAGTTTTTAATTATGAATTGTGATTCATAGACTAACCTAGTGCATGTCATTGTTTAGAAATGGTTCCCAGTATAAGGAATGAGAACTCCAACAATATGGATGATCCAAAGAGTAAGAAGGATCGTATCTTTCATGGTATTATGCCAAAATTTATAAGGTAAATATTCTCTGATGTATTCTCATCATATGAAGAAATAATATCATGTGTTAATAAGATAAGTAAATAATTCTCTGAGTTCTATGGATTTCAAGGGATGCCAAAGAAGAAAAGGATTTTAGAGAGAAATACGGATAAAGGTAAAAGGCGAAAGAATGATTTTCTAATATGTGATAACTTTGGAAAGAATAACCTTTACAAATTCTTTCAGGGAATGAGTGTTTGTTATAAGTATGGAGAAAAAGGACACCAATTACGCGATTTCAAGGGTAAGAAAATGTTTCAAATGTACAATTCTTCATCTGCATGTAGTTGGGACACTACACGAATCAATGTCCAAATCATGAGAGTATGCCCCAAATGATGCTATTGGATAATAATCAAGTTATGATTCTACCGCAGATGAAGAGGAATGACTAGTGTTCTTCTGTTGTCACTAAAGAATTTTTTCATTTGAGTGTTGTATCAATGATGTACTGTTTATATGAATTATGGAAATAAATAAGGATTGTACTACAGTACTATTTCATTGAGGATTTGAGATTATATGGTTCTAAGAAAAGTGACTCAATAGCAAGTTAAAAGTTTTGGAAAATACATGGTTAAAAGAAAGATAAACCATAATATGGTTCTGATACTGAGGTAGTTATTTTGGAATAATATATGATCGATTTGGATAAGTTATATTTGATATTCTTGACTACTTTGAAACTAATTAATTGTATATTTATTCCATTACTGTTAGAGTTTACAACATTTTTGGATATAAAGAGTATATCCCGTATTCTATAAGGAATAAGGTGGCATGAATGTAATAAATAAGGTTTTATGGTAATTCAGGGTGTTACTGTGTTTTAAAAGAATACATGATGAAGGTATTCACATGTTATTACATGGAAAAAAGAAACTTCATTATTTTTACCTTCCTTATAAATTTTGGAATGTGAGTTTGGATAGAAGTATTTTGGATAAGTCAAAAGGTTGGAATGGATTAATTTTTTCATTGGATACTATTGTTAAGGTTACAGAATTTCTTAATATTATTTTTTTATTGTTATAAATAAGACAACCCAGAGGTCGAGTGACAACCTATCGCGTCCGGCAAGGCCGTGAGACTTGAACCCGCAACCGAAGGGTGACAAGGGTGCATCACAAACCACTAGCCTATGTGATTTCCTGGTTTATATAATGTAGTTTTTTTTAAATAGTCTGACAAATGAATTATAAATTCATTATTTTTGGAACTCTATATGATTAGGATAAATAGAATTTTTTTGAATTCTATTATCTTTTGGAGTGAAAGATAAGTTTGTGGTAGGAATTAATTTAAGGATGAAACTCTAATTCTCAAGTATATATTTTTTCCTCTTATTCTATGAAAAAATTAATTCTTAAACTTTTGGGAAGAGATTTTATATCCAAAAATGTTTATCCTAATCCCTTATGTTTTGTTGAACCGATGATATTTTAAATCATCATAGATTGATGGCTTTAAGACACTCAATTTTACACTTGTCTTTGATTGATGACCTCAATCACACCCTATAAATATTTAAATTTTTCCTTCAATTATGTGTCTCTAATTTCCATCAATGTTCTCTTAATTTAGATAATAATTTGGTGGTGACTTTTATATTTCTCTTTCCCTCTTATTAAGACTAAATTTTATTAACCCAATTTCTGATGAGGGATTTTCACAAAGTTATTTTTCTATTTTTAACCTTTTATTTTCGAAAAACAATTTCAAATTGTGAGGATGAAATTTATTGAAGGAGGGGAGAATGTAACACCCCAAGATTTCATAGTATGTCACCTCTTCAAAGTAATTCAATAAATTGCACAACATGCAACACCGAGTTCGAGCGCACCATGACTTACCAAACTAGCCATTCAAAAAGATATTATGCATAGTATTAACTAAATTTTAAATTTTATATACTCCATATAATTCTAGAATCTATATAATATGTTTTTTATACATAATATAAGAACAAATTCATTTTTTCAAATAAAAGAATTATTTTTTAAAAAATGAAATTTTACAGCCTTTGAATGGTGAACCCTTTTTAAAACCAATATTTGACACTTTTATATATTAAATTTAATGAAAATAAATTCTTCTTTTAAATAATGACATAAAAATTTAGTTTGGATAAATTTTTGGGACTTTTCTGATTACTTTCATATTTTGATGAATAGTGAAAAATACTAAATTTTAATTGAAAATAACTTTTTTAATCGAATAATTTATAGAGTTAAATTATGAATTTGACTGGATTGAATGTATAATTATATTATATTTTTATAATTTAATACAATGTAGTTCATTATAAGTAATTTCAAATTTAAATTTGACATAAACACATGTCAATCTTTTGATAGTTTTTACTTTTTAAAAACCCTCTTTTTGGTTTTGACAATGAGAATTAATTTTACATTAATTAATACAACTTCTATGTTTTGAATTTGGTAAAATAGATTTCATTTTTGAATTCAGAATATCAAAATTATCTTAGGGTGAATTTTTTTATTTTTCTGAAAACATTCAATTTTTGATTAATAGTGAAAAACAATGCGTTATTGTTTAAAATCAACTTTTTATTTAAATTTATTTTAAGTAAAAATAGATATATAATACCTATATGATATCAATGTAATTAATTGGATTAATTTTATAATAAAATTAGATTTATAAAATTTTATTTATCTTTTTAACGTCTTTTACCCACCTTCTAGACACATTTGCAAATTTGCATAAAAAGTAATTTTACCACTTCTGTGAATTGAATTTCAAAAATATGAGAGACACGGTTGACATCAGTAAGAAAAATATGGTTCAATAAGATGAAAATATTTTTTGGTAAATAGTAACTTTTGACTTTTATTTACCACGGATAAAAGAAAATCGGGTAATTAAAGGTAAAAAGGATATTATAATTACCCTAACACATGTTGCACATGAGCCTCAACCCAGTTGGTGAGGACTCTTAAGTGCATCCAGATGACTTGGGATCAAATCCAGGAAGAGGCATAATTTCTAGGGGTACTGTAGCAGTACTGTAGTAGGTACTGTAGGAGGAACTGTGCAGTACTATAGCAGGCACTGTAGCGGGAACTGTAACAGGCGTTGTTTGGCACTGTAGCATCCTGGAATTTTCCCCCGTTTGGGGATTCGGGACACCGATCTAGTCCCCGAGTCCTTTAAGGCCTTTGGTACACCCAAGCCTTCGGGCCAGTAAGGCCTTCAGGCCACCCCAAGGCCTTCGGACCACCTTAAGTGTAGATGCAAACCAGACAACCTACAAGGAACAAGATCTATAGGAGGATGAGCAGGGAGATTTCCCCACAGTAGAAGCAACATGGATTTCAAGAATGAGAGGGTATGGAACCTTCCATCGGGACAAGCATGTGCATGCACGGGATAGCCTAGCCGAATAGCCATGAGAAGGTGGAGAGCTGATTCACGATGAAGATGTTGGGGAGGAGCAGTTCCAAGTAGTTAGTCTGGGTTGTATGTAATTGTTGAAGCCTACAGGAAGTAAATTCCTCTAAGGCCTATGGTCCATGTAATACTTACACCTACGGGCCTTGTAAGGGTTCCACCTCACCCCTTGAAAGGCGGATTATCAATAAAAACAAAAAATAAAGGCCTCCGAGACATTGGATGGATTACCCTAACACATGTCCTAATTTTATTGGATAAGTGTGTTTCGAACAAAACCAACCTCAGGAATAAAATATGATCCTATTGGTCTACTTAAAATATATTAGGACATTTATTATTATTTTATTTAAAGAAGAGTATAAAGTGTAAAATTCAAAGTTAAATAACTGAACCATTTAAATATAGGGTTATACATAATATAAATTTGACTATAAATATTCATTAAAAAGATAAAAATATTTCCAACATCATGGTATTTTATTTATAATTTTTAAACATTAAAAACTTAAATTTATTTATGACACAATGATGATGTAGTAATTACTTTATTAATGAAATTTTAAAATAATTGATGTTATAAGTATCAAAATAAATATAAATTGTCACTTTTTGTACATTCCACGAATTTTATAGGTTAATATGACATTTTAGGGTGGATTAAATGAATTTTTTTCAAAGTCATAATGTTTTTATGACTTTCACAAAAAAAATACAAAATAGTATCAAAATTGACATAAATGAGTTTTTAAAATTAATATTTTTTTATTAAATGATAAAATACTCCTAAAAATATAAGGTTAGGACAAAAATCCTATATAAGATTAGATATTTCAATAATTTACCACTTGGGGTTCACTTGGATTTTTATAGTAAGTTTATTAACCATTTATTATAATAATACAAGAGTACATGGTAAAAGTTAAACTATTTAACCAAGAGTTAAATCTAAAATATAGGGTTAATATGGTGATCTAAACATGTCTAAAACTAATTTTTTGAGATTATTTCGACCCATACCCACCTTATATTAGAAATAAATCAATTTAGATCCATTATAAACCGAAAATTATTTTAAAATAAAATAATATTTCAATCTTTTCCTAAAATGACCCTCGCCTCTCTTATAAAAGGGTACTTCCACTCCTCTTAAAATCACACCTCCAAAGCCTTTTGGTTCGGATAACCCCTATCTAAATCTCCACCCAACATCCCTAACTTCAATTTAGAGGCCTTCCCTTGAGCATAAATCCAACCTAAGGATCCCTTTTGTTCAAATCAAATGGAAACACACAAAGAAGAGGTAATTATTTTATCACCTCTTTCAAAGTTATTTTCTTCTTCCACATTATTTTTATTTGTTATTTCCATACAAAAATAATAAAACCAGTAACTTATACATACTGTCATCTTATTATAAATATTTTTCAACCATATTCATTATTCTATCCATCCTATGAATAATAATGTCACCAAGTGTTTGTATGTACGACTTACCGTCTCCATGCCCTGGTATAATTTTTTATTCAACACTATGTTATTTTGATGGATATAATGATGAGTAATATATATATAAATAACAAAAATAACATGATAATTTCATGGAAAAATTAATATACCATCCAATTCCACACCTTTTAATCATTAAGGAAATCATATCGTCGCTCGTGTGTACATAAGGCTTACCATCTCCACAATGCGATGAGATTCATTTCTGCATTCACCATTCAACAATGATTATAAAAATATATATTTTTAATAAGTATGTAATATATGACATAATAATTCTACTGGATATATATATATATATATATATATTTACTTACATATATCTTATTAACTTACTTCTGTTCAATACAATATGAAAACAGAAACAGCGTTTATGCGTACGTACGACCTACCATCTCCATAAACGGTGTTTTCCATTTCATATATATATCTATTATACATATTTATATTCTAAATATATATGAAATATAAATCATTTTTTATATTCTGGAAGTATTTAAATCATGATCCAAATGATACGAACAACAATAACAAGTTAAAACACGTACGATAAAGAAAGCGGTTATTACCTGAAATGTTAATTAAACATGGAAATCATTATTAAATGGGTAGTATAAAGTCATAAATTAATCATGTATGATATAATAAATATTAATATGGTTATGTTATAATTTAATAACATACTATGGTCATGATATAGGAGGTTAAATGTACCCTCGACCAAAGGAAAGTACAAGGTAAGGGTCAATTCATCAATCTCATTATTATCTAAGATTGTTTATGTATAAGTATTTACTGGAATATTTTTATCATCCATGTCCATGTTTCATAAAAAAAATTTCAAAATTAATATGTTAATATTTTGTATAAGGGAATCTTTATCAAGATCATCATTTTAAATGTTTTGATTATTTATTTTTCTAAATCTTTTTAATTAATGTCCATGTTTTAAAAATGATTTTAAGGACTTATTTTTATGGACATGATTGTTTTAAAATGTTAATTCCATTAAAAAATTTAAAATTTGAATGGGAAACTTTGATTCAAAAATTTTGTTTAAATGTCTTCCTTTCTAAATTGTGTGACTTTTAAATGATTTCATGAAAAAGTGATATTTATCTCAATGAATTTTACTAATCATTTTCAACTATGTCAACATAATTTACTGGATATTATTCTTGATTGGGGTTGATTTATTGTAATATAATATTCCATATTTTATTGGAGTTTTTTTTAATATGTTTGACTGTGGATGTGTTATTTTTATACCATTCATGGTTTATGGTTCAAGTATTGACATTTTGTATGCTAGTTTTAATATGAAGGTTTATGTTATGTTTCAACATTTTCATATGAGGAATGTAGTGGACTTTAGTAAGTGACAGGTGGATCCCACTATATCTCGTCAAAGCATTGGTAGGTCTCATGAGATAAATTAGTTTCTTGGCACAAGGCCTTGACAAAACTTTTATTTTTAGTCTCGGCCTGAGGCCTTGACTATTTGGTAATGATGTTCGGCGTTAATCATTCCCTCATTATGAAATTAATTATTACATGTGATTATTCGACTAGTATAATATCCATGTGCATGTTTATATAGTAATTTTTGATTTATTTTTTCCATATTATGTTCAATATTATGTTTAAAATGGTTTTTGTTTTTTTACACATCTTGTCTTAAATGTTTATAGCTTCCGCTAAATTATTTACACTTTCTAAGCATCTAAGCTCACACCTTTATTATGTTTTATTTTCCCAGGATGCCAAGAAGTGTAATATGATTTATATCCAGGTTTAAGGTATAAGAATAATTAAATTCTCAAAGGGTTATCTATGTTGTAATTTATGTTAGAAATTGTAATGTAAAGTTCATGTATGTAATATGTTTTCCAAGACTACTAAACTAATCGGTCCTTCAGGAATTTATTCCTTGTAATCATGACAATGTATTAAAATAATACACCGACTCTGGGATTATGGGTTCGGGGTGTTACATGGGTTTACTTGGATGTGATTATGTTGTTTCTAATATTTTATTTAAAGAAAATTAAACCATGTCACACTCTTGTTTTTAAAAAGTGTAATATTTATAATATGGTGTTATCTAGAAGAAATGTTATTCTATAAATATTATTTTAAAATATAAAATATTTATATTCATTATGGTAATTTATTTTGAATTTTTGTTGAATAAGTGATTACCTTGAATGTTTACACAACACTAACGCGGTAATTATTTAGTTAATGAAAAAAATAAAATGAAAGATATTAAAAATAATAAAATAAATATAATTTGAGATAATTAATGAAATACAAAAATTCTATATATTAACATGACATGTTTAGTATATAATAAAAAATATGGATTTAATTTTACTTGTTTTCTTGATGTTTTTAAAATCAATGTAATGAATAGTATAAAAATTGATAATAATGATGTTTTTTTGGGATTAATATTTTATTAAATTATTTGTAAATCATAAAAATCTTAAATAAGATAAAATAAGATAATATATTGTCTAAAATTTGACCCCCTATGCATTCATATTCTATTTTAAAACATTTTTCTCTAGAAGAGTTATATTATATTTTAATCTTCTGAAAAATTCCAAAAGTTCCCCCCACCTTAATTATAAAAGGGAACCTCCTCCCTCACTTCTTCACACCGATTGGAGCCTTCTAGATCAACCAAGTTACAAAAATTACACTTATAAACATAATTATCCAAGTTATATAGTTTCTATTCCTTCCAAAATTACAACCCTAGATACCTTAAGAATAGATCTAAAGGAAGTCCACCGAAAAAGAGGTAATCATTTTTCCCAACTCTTTAAAGTTTATTTCTTCTTATAATTACTATTAATGTGTTATTTAAAACCTAAATTAATAACTAAAGTATCATAAATATACTTATATGTCATTATTATTATTTTACAACCATAGTCCATCTCGTTTCCATCCTATGAAAAGTGAAAACATCATTTGTACGTACGTACAGCTTACCATCTTCACGTAGTGGTGTAATTCATTTTTCATCACCACTTTACATTGATGGTTAAAAAATAAAACTAATGAATATATATGATATATATCACATAATTATTATTCTTTAAAGTTTCATTATTATTTTCCATTATTTCATTATGTCCATCAAAAAATGAAAACAGCATTCTTGCACACATACGGCCTATCATCTCCATGAATGGTGTAATTCATTTTTCTATCTATTTCATTATGTAAGAATATAAATATATATATATATATATAATTTATATTATATTTAAACTATTAATATTTTTATGGATATGATGGAATGCTAATTTCTTTGACTATAATCAACCTACCAAAGTCATTCCAGACTTATGAACCAAATATCACCAAAATATCTGATGTAAAATTAAATAATTAATTAATGGTATATAACATGATAATAAGTGATATAAAAGGATTAATAAACTTAAAATGTATTTTAATAAAGTATAAATTAACCTGAGTTTATTATTTATAAAAATAAATAATGTACGTGACGAGTCGGACTCATAGTAAGGGGCTTTCTTTTAAAAATCATATTTTAAAGATTCCTTTAAAACTATATTTTTCTTCCATATCCATATTTCCCAAAAATATTTTAAGGAATATTTTTATTATTATTCTATGATTTTTTAAATTCATATTTACCCACTCTTTATTTTTTTATAAAATATTTTGAAAGGAATATTTTTTTATTTTCCAAACGAATTACTTTGCGAATTTTCTGAAAAAAAATACGAAAGAGATATTTTTTTAAATTATAAATCATGAGTGGATTTTTATATTACCATGAATAATAATTTATTTGAATCTTACTTTATAAGTTTACACGGTTATTTTCAAAGAAAATGTTTTTCTTTGTATGAGTACAGTTTTTCTAAAAATAAGTGATTTTAAAATAAAAAGGTTATTTTCCTTAAGAATGTTTTTATGATACAAGATTTCATGATTTATGATTATTCTATAGTTCTTGGGAATTTTTATGATGATTTTTATTTACATTATTTACTAATGATATATAGTTTTTTGATTAACCAAGGTTGGTTGGTAACATTATAACCTCCAATACATTGGTTGTGGAACTCGACCGTATGGTTATTCCATCTGTAAGATTGATTGTTAGAGTGATATGGAAAATGATATCCCCAGTAAACTACATATTTTATCTATGATTTATATAGTTTATTATGATAATATTATTATTTATCATGGAAATACAATTAATTTATGTTTTATGGAAATCATATGCTACTTTTTATGGGTCAAAAATATAACTTTATGAAAAAAGTTATTATGAGTTTTTCATGTTTTCAAGTAAACTTTTTGAGTTTTATTTTTCCTCTAAGATTTATTATGAAATTTTTTATGAAATTATTTGTGAATATAAAGTGATTTATCGAGTGAGAAAATTTTTATTTTGAGCCCAATTTTTATTTTGAAAAAAGTCAATTTTTTTATTAGTGTTCAAGGACTAATGGTTCTCTTTATTTTATGTTCCTTATTGGGATTTTTTTCTCATCCTATGTTTTTAAAATATTTTTCGTAGGATTTAGTAAATTTTAGAGACAAGTATAAGGTAAATATGAAAATTTTAATGATTTATCAAGAAAAGAAACCATGTATTATTTTAAAAAGTTTTTATTGGGTGAAAATGGATACTAAGTATGGGTGTCCACTTATATTATATGGGTTTACTATGTATGTTTTTTCCTAATTATCTAAAACTCTAAACCAAAAATATCCTCATGATTGTAATAAAGATAATTCTATCTCAAATACATTATAATATGCAATTATTAATTCTGGGTCCTTACAGACATGATATATGATATATAATCAGTGGATACTTGTATGGAGATACAAGTGTTTTATAGATATCATATCAATTCCATTTATAGATTGATTAGTATTGATTATTTTCAAAAGTATAATTTTTTTAAGGTTATAAAATGATAATTTATAATATTTTTAAATTATATATATTCGTATAGGGTCACAAAAAGGTTATGTTGAAGAGGAATTGTTTTTTTTATAAATATTTTTACAAAATTAAGAGAGTTATTTGATAGCTTGTTTAAAAAATGTTTTAAAGGATATACAAAATGTTTTTGGAGGTGGATTAAATAATTGTAACATATGATTTAACATAAGGTAAAATGTTCATAAATTTTAATAGATTTAGTGAAATTGGGAGCTTGAAATATATTCTATATATACTAAATCCATTTCATAGTTTGTGAACTAATTTTATCGTTATATATGATATAGTAATGAGGCATGTGATATAATTATATCTCTTGGAGTGATATACTTATGTGATGTATATTATTGGGAGAGATATAAGTATATCTCTTAAAGAAATGCACATGTGATATAGGATATTTCACACTTACACTTCATTTATCCACATAAAATTGTTATATATTTAAATTAATATTATTAGATGATATTTATGGGATTTTAAATGAATTATAATAAATGTTTAAATGTAAAAAAATTATATTTTATTTGATAATAAGTTATGACATTGTACATTACATATATTTTTAATGTATGGATCATTTAAGAAGTGCTCAAATCATTCCTTCCATAGAATAATAATGGAATTATCAAAGTATTATCTATGTTTTTTTGTGCTATAAATTGTAATGTAATGTTCATGTATGTAATATTTTTTTCCATGGTTTCTAAATTGATCGGTCCTTTAGGACTTGATTCCTTGTAATCATGCCAATGTATTAAAATAATGCACCAGATCTGGGTTTCTTAGGTCAGGGCATTATAGTTGGTATCAGAGGAAGTTTAGAAACAACTTTGGAAATATATTTATATAAAATATGATGTTGAAACATTACCCTAGGATAAAATTTGAGGATTATTATAGAATAAATTCCTAGAATTTTGGTAATGTGGAGATTTTGTGAATTTTCTAAGAAATACAACTCTGTCTAAATACAAGAAGGTATAGGTGGCTCTGGAACAGATGTACCTAGGATTGAAAATTACAAAAAGGAGTTTCGGCCTTGACCTGAGGTATCCTGGTACACAACAACGGGCCTTGCTGCACTCTTGGTTACGACACTCCTAGGGGATATGCTTACTATAATTCACATTTTGTTTACAAACCATTATGAAGGATTTAAGAGTAAATACTTCCTAAATGAAAACATTTTTATGATTATGGATTATATGTATAAACTTTTCAATTTATGTTAGGTATTTTACAAGTTTTGAATTATGCATTGTGATTCATAAACTAATCTAGTGTATTCCATTGTTTAGAAATGGTGCCTAGTAGAAGGAATGAGAACTCCAGCAATATGCATGATCCGAAGAGTTAGAAGGATCATATCTTTCATGGTCTTAAGCCAATATTTAGAAGGGGAATATTCTCCCATGTATTCTCATAATATGAGGAAATATTATCATGTGTTAATAAGATAAGTAAATAATTATAAAAGTCCTATGGCTTTAAAGTGATGATAGAGAAGAAAAGTATTATAGAGAGAAAGATGGATAAAGGGAAGAAGGGAAAGAATGATTTTCCCATATGTGATAACTGTGGAAATAATAACCTTGGTAGATTCTTGAAGGTAATGAGTTTATTATAAGTGTGAAGAAAAAGGACACCAATTACGTGATTGAAAGGGTAAGAAAAATGTTTCAAATGTACAATGATTCATCTACAAGAAGTTGGGACACTACTCGAATCAATGTCCAAATCATCAGAGTATGCCCCAAATGATGCTATTGGATAATAATCAAGTTATTATACTACCACAGATGAAGAGTAATGACTAGTGTTCTTGTGTTGTTATTAAAGAATTATTTCATTTGAGTGTTGTATCAACAATGTAATGGTTATATAAATTATGGAAATAAATAAGGATTTTACTACAGTACTGTTTTATTGAGGATTTGAGATTATATGGTTCTAAGAAAAGTGAATTAATAGCAAGTTAAACTTTTTGGAAAATAAATGGTTAAAGGAAAGATAAACCATAATATGGTTCTGATACTGAGGTATTGATTTTGGAATAAGATATGATTGATTTGGATAAATTATATTCTATTTTATTGACTACTTTGAAACTAATTAATTGTTTGTTTATTCCATTATTGTTGGAGTTTACAACATTTTTGGATATAAAGAGTATATCCAATATTCCATAAGGAATAAGGGAGCATGAATGTAATCAATAAGGTTTTATGGTAATTCCGGGTGTTACTGTGTTTTAAAAGAATACATGACGAAGGTATTCAAATGTTATTATATGGCAAAAATAATCTTCATTGTTTTTACCTTCCTTATAAATTTTGGACTATGAGTTTGGACCGAATTATTTTGGATAATTATAAAGGTTGGAATGGATTAAGTTTGACATTGGATACTCTTTTTAAGGTTAAATCATTTCTTAAGATTATTTTTTTATTGTTATAAAAAGGAAAACTCAGAGTTCGGGCGATAACCCGTCGCATTCGGCAAGGCCGTGAGACTTGAACCCGCAACCGAAGGGTGACAAGGGTGCATCACCTACCACTGTCCTATGTGATTTCTTGGTTTGTATAATTTAGTTTTTTTAAATAGTCTAAGTAATGAATTATAAAATCATTATTTTTATAAACCTATATGATTAGGATAAATATAATATTTTTGTATTCTATTATCTTTTGGAGTGAAAGATGAGTTTGTGGTAGGAATTAGTTAAAGGATGAAACTCTACTTGTCAAGTATATTTTTTTCCCTCTTATTATATGAATAAATTAATTCTTTAACTTTAAGGAAGTAATTTTAAAACCAACAATGTGTTATCCTGATACCATATGTTTTGTTGAACTGATGATATTTTAAATCATCATAGATTGATGGCTGTGAGGCCCTCAATTTTACACTTGTTTATAATTGATGACCATAATCACTCCCTATAAATATTTACATTTTTCTCAAATTATGTGTCTCTAATTTCCACCAATTTTTTCCTAATTGAGATCATAATTTGGTGGTGACTTTTACATTTCTCTTTCCCTCTTATTAAGACTAAATTTTATTAACCCAATTTCTGATGTGGGTTTTCAACAAAGATATTTTTCTATTTTTTGCCTTTTATTTTTGAAAAACAATTTCAATTTGCGAGAACGCAATTTATTTAAGGAGGTGAGAATGTAACACCCTAATATTTCATTGTAAATTACCTCTTCAAAGTAATTCAATAACTTGTGCAACACGCAACACTAAGTTCGAGTGCACCACGACTTACCAAACTAGTCGTTCAAAAAGCGGTTATGAATAGTATTAACTGAATTTTAAATTTTATACACTCCATATAATTTTAGAATCCATATTATGTGTTTCTTAGACATAATATAAGAACAAATTCAATTTTTCAAATAAAAGAAGTATTTGTCAAAAAAATGCAATTTTACAGCCTTTTAATGGAGAACACTTTTTAATACCAATATTTGACAGCTTTATATATTCAATTTAATGAAATTAAATTCTTATTTAAAATAGGGACATAAATATTTAGTTTGGATAATTTTTTGGTACTTTTCTGATAACTTTCATATTTTAATGAATAGTGAAAAATACTAAACTTTAATTGAAAACAACTTTTTTAATAAAAATAATTTATATTGTTAAATTATGAATTTGAATGGATTGGAAGTATAATTAGATTATATTATTATTATTTAATACAATTTAGGTCATTATAATAAATTTCACATTTAAAGTTGACATAAACACATGTCAATATTTTAACAGTTTCTACTTTTTTAAAACCTGCCTTTTGGTTTTGACAATGGGAATTAATTTTAAATTAATTAATGAAAATTCTATGTTTTGAAATTGGTAAAATATAATTCATTTTTGAATTCATAATATCAAAATTATCTTAGGGTGAATTTTTGGTATTTTTCTGAAAACTTTCAATTTTGGTGAATAGTGAAAAACACTATGTTATTGTTTAAAACCGAATTTTTATTTAAATAATTATTTATTTTATTTAAATTTATTTTAAGTAAAAATAGATATATAATACTTATATAAGTTCAATGCAATTCATTGGAGTCATTTCATAATAAAACTATATTTATAAAATTTTATTGATCCTTTTAACGTCTTTTACCCACCTTTTAGGCACATTTGCAAATTTGCATAAAACGTAATTTTACCGCTTCTGTGAATTGAATTTAAAAACTATGAGACACGTTTGACATCATTATGTAAAATGTGGTTCAATAAGATGAAAATATTTTTTTGGTAAATAGTAACTTTTGACTTTTATTTACCATGGTTAAAAGTAAATCGGGTAATTAAAGGTAAAAGTAATATTATAATTACCCTAACATTTTTCATAATTATATTGGATAAGTGTGTTTTAACCAAAACAAACCTTAGTAATAAAATATGGTCCTTTTGGTCCACTTGGATTATATTAGGAAATTTATTATTATTTTATTTAAAGAAGAGTATAAAGTGTAAAATTCAAAGGTAAATAACTAAACCATCTAAATATAGGGTTATACATAATATAAGTTTGACAATAAATATTCATTAGAAATATAAAAATATTTCCAAAATCATGTTATTTTATTTATAATTTTTATACATTAAAAAATTAAATTTATTTATGACACAATGATGATGCAGTAATTACTTTATTAATGAAATATTAACATAATTGATGTTATAAATATCAAAATAAATATAAATTAACACTTTTGATGCATTAAAAAAAATTCTATGTTAATATGATATGTTAGGGTTGATTCAATGAATTTTTTTCGAATTCATCATGTTGTTATTACTTTCAAAAAAAATACTAAATAGTATCAAAATTGACATAAATGTGTCTTTAAAACAAATACTATTTTATTAAATGATAAAATAATCCTAAAAATATAATTTTAGGCCAGAGGACTTAGATAATATTATATATTTAAATAATGTACCACTTGGGGTTTTCTAGGCTTTTTATAGTAATTTTATTAACCATTTATTATTATAATCTAATAGGACATGGTAAAAGTTAAACTATTTAACTAAGAGTTAAATCTAAAACATAGGGTTAATATGGTGACCTAAACTTGTCTAAAACCTCTTGGTTGAGATTATTTAGATCCATCACCACCTTAGATTCTAAATAAATCAATTTGGGTCCATTAGAACTGGAAATTATTTTATAATAAAATAATATTTCAAACTTTTTCTAAAGTGACCATCACCTCTCTTATAAAAAGGTACTTCCCCTTCTCTTAAAATCACACCTCCAATGCCATTTAGTTCGGCCAAAACCTACCCAAATCACCTTCCAACTTACCTCAATTCAACACTATATTATTTGGATAGATATAAGAATGAGTAATATGTATATAAATAATTAAAATAATATTATAATTTCTCTATAAAATTAATATACCATCCAATTCCACACCTTTTAATCATTAAAGAAATGATATTATTTCTCGTGTGTACGTATGGATTGCCGTCTCCACGACACGATGAGATTCATTTCCACGTTCACCATTCAACGATGATTATAAAAATATATATTATTAATAAGTATGTAATATATGACATAATAATACTACTAGATATATTTTTATATATATGTGTACTTACATATACCTTATTCACTTACTTCCAATCAATACGATATGAAAACAGAAACAGCGTTTATGCGTACGTACGACCTACCGTCTCCATAAACAGTGTTTTCCATTTCATATATCTATCTATTATACATATTTATATTCTAAATATATATGATATATAAATCATTTTTTATATTTTGGAAGTATTTAAATCATGATCTAAATGATATGAACAAGAATAAAAAGTTAAAACACATACGATAAAGAAAGTGATTATTACCCGAAATGTTAATTTAATATGGAAATAATTATTAAATGGGTAGTATAAAGTTATAAATTAATAATTTATGATATAATAAATATGAATATGGTTCTGGTATAATTTAATAGAATACTATGATTATTATTTAGGAGGTTAAATGTACCTTTGGCCAACGGAAAGTACAAGGTAAGGGTTAATTCCTCAATCTCATTATCTGAGATTGTTTATCTGTAAGTATTTACAGGAACATTTTTATCATCCATGTCCATGTTTCATAATAAATTCAAAATTAATATTTTAATGTTTTATGGAAGGGACTCTTTATCAAGATCAGCATTTTAAATGTTTTAATGATTTATTTTTCTAAATCTTTTTAATCAAAGTCCATGTTTTTAAAATGATTTTAAGGATTTATTTTTATGGACATGATTGTTTTAAAAATGTTAATTCCTTTAAAAAGTGTCATAGTTTTATGGTACACTTTGATTCAAAAATGTATTTTAAATGTCTTCCTTTCTAAATTGTGTGACTTTTAAATGATTTCATGAAAAAGAGATATTTCTCTCAATGAGTTTTACTGATTATTTTAAACTATGTCAACATCCTTTAATGGATATTATTCTTTATTGAGGTTGATTTATTATAATACAATCTTCCATATTGTATTGAATTTTTTTTTGATATTTTTTACTGTGGATGTGTTATTTTTATACCATTCATGGTTTATGGTTCAAATATTAATATTTCTTATGCTAATACGAATGTTTATGTTATGTTTCAACATTTTCATATAAGGAATGCAGTGGACTTAGTAAATGATGGGTGGAGCCTGCTATATATCCTTGATGCCTTGGTAGGTCTCATGAGAAAAATTAGTGTCTTGGCACAAGGTATTGACAAAAAATTTATTTTTAGTCTTGGTACGAGGCCTTGACTATGTGGTAATGATTTCTGGCGTTATGAATTCCCTCATTATGAAATTAATTATTAAATGTGATTATTCAACTAGTATAATATCCATGTGCATGTTTATATGGTAATTTTTTATTTATTTTTTCCATATTATGTTCAAGATTATGTTTAAAAAGTCTGTTGTTTTTATTACACACCTTTATTTAAATGTTTATAGATTTCGGTAAATTGTTTACCCTTATTGAGCATCTGATCTCACCCCTTTCTTATGTTTTATTTTCCTAGGATTCCAAGAAGTGTACTATGAATTATATATAGGTTTAAGGTAGAAGAATAATGG
Organism: Viscum album; assembly: GCA_963277665.1. Classification (NCBI taxonomy): domain Eukaryota; kingdom Viridiplantae; phylum Streptophyta; class Magnoliopsida; order Santalales; family Viscaceae; genus Viscum; species Viscum album. Next base: position 1,753,628,520 of record OY728159.1, on the reverse strand, counting down.
AATTCTCAAAGGATTATCTATGTTGTATTTTATGTTAGAAATTGTAATGTAAAATTCATTTATGTAATCTATTTTTCAAGAATACTAAACTGGTCGGTCCTTCAAGACTTGATTCCTTGTAATCATGGAAATGTATTAAAATAATGCACCGGATTTGGGCTTCTAGGGTCGTGGTGTTGCAGTTGGTATTAGAGGAAGTTTAGCAACAACCTTGGAAATAGATTTAGATAAACTCTGATTTTGAAACATTACCCTAAGATAAACTTTGAGGATTAGTAGAGAAGAAATTGCTAGAATTTTGGTAATGTATATATTTTGTGAATTTTCCTAGAATTAAATCCTTGTATGGATATGAGCAGGTAGAGGTGGATCTGGAACAGATGTACCTAGGAGTGAAAATTCTGACAAGTATTTTCAAGCTTGACCCGGGGTATCCTGGTACACGAAAATAGGCTTTTCTTCACTCTTGGTTATGACACTCCTGGGGGATATGCTTAGGATAATTCACATTTTCTTTGTAAACCATTATGAAGGATTTACGAGTAAATACTTCCTCCATAAAAACATTTTTATGATTATGGATTATATGCATAAACTTTTCAATTTATGTTAGGTATTTTACAAGTTTGTAATTATGAATTGTGATTCATAGACTAACCTAGTGCATGTCATTGTTTAGAAATGGTGCCCAGTAGAAGGAATGAGAACTCCAGCAATATGCATGATCCAAAGAGTATGAAGGATCGTATCTTTCATGGTATTATGCCAAAATTTATAAGGGAAATATTCTCTGATGTATTCTCATCATATGAAGAAATAATATCATTTGTTAATAAGATAAGTAAATAATTCTCTGAGTTCTATGGATTTGAAGGGATGCTTAAGAAGAAAAGGATTTTAGAGAGAAATACGGATAAAGGGAAAAAGGGAAGGAATGATTTTCTCATATGTGATAACTTTGGAAAGAATAACCTTGGTAAATTCTTTCAAGGAATGAGTGTTTGTTATAAGTGTGGAGAAAAAGGACACCAATTACGTGATTTCAAGGGTAAGAAAAAGGTTTCAAATGTACAATGCTTCATCTGCATAGAGTTGGGACACTACACAAATAAATGTCCAAATCATGAGAGTATGCCCCAAATGATGCTATTGGATAATAATCAAGTTATGATTCTACCACAGATGAAGAGGAATGACTAGTGTTCTTATGTTGTTACTAAATAATTTTTTCATTTGAGTGTTGTATCAATGTTGTACTGTTTATATGAATTATGGAAATAAATAAGGATTGTACTGCAGTACTATTTCATTGAGGATTTGAGATTATATAGTTCTAAGAAAAGTGACTCAATAGCAAGTTAAATTTTTTGTAAAATACATGGTTAAAAGAAAGATAAACCATAATATGGTTCTGATACTGAGGTAGTTATTTTGGAATAATATATGATCGATTTGAATAAGTTATATTTGATATTCTTGACTACTTTGAAACTAATTAATTGTTTATTTATTCCATTGCTGTTAGAGTTTACAACATTTTTGGATATAAAGAGTATATCTCGTATTCTATAAGGAATAAGGTGGCATGAATGTAATAAATAAGGTTTTATGGTAATTCAGGGTGTTACCGTGTTTTAAAAGAATACATGATGAAGGTATTCACATGTTATTACATGGAAAAAAGAAACTTCATTGTTTTTACCTTCCTTATAAATTTTGGAATGTGAGTTTGGATAGAAGTATTTTGGATAAGTCAAAAGGTTGGAATGGATTAAGTTTTTCATTGGATACTATTGTTAAGGTTACATAATTTCTTAATATTATTTTATTATTATTATAAATAAGACAACCCAGAGGTCGGGTGACAACCTGTCGCGTCCGGCAAGGCCGTGAGACTTGAACCTGCAACCGAAGGGTGACAAGGGTGCATCACCAACCACTAGCCTATGTGATTTCCTGGTTTATATAATGTAGTTTTTTTTAAATAGTCTGACAAATGAATTATAAATTCATTATTTTTGGAACTCTATATGATTAGGATAAATAGAATATTTTTGAATTCTATTATCTTTTGGAGTGAAAGATAAGTTTGTGGTAGGAATTAATTAAAGGATGAAACTCTACTTCTCAAGTATATTTTTTTTTCTTATTCTATGAAAAAATTAATTCTTTAACTTTAGGGAAGAGATTTTATTTCCAAAAATGTTTATCCTAATGCCTTATGTTTTGTTGAACCGATGATATTTTAAATCATCATAGATTGATGGCTTTAAGAAACTCAATTTTACACTTGTTTGTAATTGATGACCTCGATCACACCCTATAAATATTTAAATTTTTCCTTCAATTATGTGTCTCTAATTTCCATCAATGTTCTCTTAATTTAGATAATAATTTGGTGGTGACTTTTATATTTCTCTTTCCCTCTTATTAAGACTAAATTTTATTAACCCAATTTTCGATGTGGGGTTTTCACAAAGGTATTTTTCTATTTTTAACCTTTTATTTTCGAAAAACAATTTCAAATTGTGATGATGAAATTTATTTAAGGAGGGGAGAATGTAACACCCCAAGATTTCATAGTATGTCACCTCTTCAAAGTAATTCAATAACTTGCACAACATGCAACACAGAGTTCGAGCGCACCATGACTTACCAAACTGGTTGTTCAAAAAGAGATTATGCATATTATTAACTAAATTTTAAATTTTATATACTCCATATAATTATAGAATCCATATTATATGTTTTTTAGACATAATATAAGAACAAATTCATTTTTTCAAATAAAAGAAGTATTTTTAAAAAAATGCAATTTTACAGCCTTTTAATGGTGAACCCTTTTTAAAACCAATATTTGACACTTTTATATATTAAATTTAATGAAATTAAATTCTAATTTAAAATAAGGACATAAAAATTTAGTTTGGATAAATTTTTGGTACTTTTCTGATTACTTTCATATTTTGATGAATAGTGAAAAATACTAAATTTTAATTGAAAATAACATTTTTAATCGAAATAATTTATAGAGTTAAATTATGAATTTGACTGGATTGAACTTATAGTTATATTATATTTTTATCATTTAATACAATGGAGGTCATTATAAGTAATTTCAAATTTAAATTTGACATAAACACATGCCAATCTTTTGATAGTTTTTACTTTTTAAAAACCCTCTTTTTGGTTTTGACAATGGGAATTAATTTTAAATTAATTAACACAACTTCTATGTTTTGAATTTGGTAAAATAGATTTCATTTTTGAATTCATAATATCAAAATTATCTTAGGGTGAAGTTTTTGTATTTTTCTGAAAACATTCAATTTTTGATTAATAGTGAAAAACACTGCATTATTGTTTAAAATAAACTTTTTATTTAAATTTATTTTAAGTAAAAATAGATATATAATACCTATATAATATCAATGTAATTAATTGGATTAATTTTATAATAAAATTAGATTTATAAAATTTTATTTATCTTTTTAACGTCTTTTACCCACCTTCTAGACACATTTGCAAATTTGCATAAAACGTAATTTTACCACTTCTGTGAATTGAATTTCAAAAATATGAGAGACACGGTTGACATAAGTAAGAAAAATATGGTTTAATAAGATGAAAATATTTTTTGGTAAATAGTAACTTTTGACTTTTATTTACCACGGTTAAAAGAAAATCGGGTAATTAAAGGTAAAAAGGATATAATAATTACCCTAACACATGTTGCACATGAGCCTCAACCCAGTTGGTGAGGACTCTTAAGTGCATCCAGATGAACCGGGATCAAATCCAGGCAGAGGCATAATTTCTGGGGGGTATTGTAGCAGTACTGTAGCAGGTACTGTAGGAGGAACTGTGCAGTATTGTAGCAGGCACTGTAGCGGGAACTGTAACAGGCGTTGTTTGGCACTATAGCATCATGGAATTTTCCCCCGTTTGGGCCTTCAGGACACCAATCTAGTCCCCGAGTCCTTTAAGGCCTTTGGGCCACCCAAGCCTTCAGGCCAGTAAGGCCTTCAGGCCACCCCAAGGCCTTCGGACCACCTTAAGTGTAGATGCAAACCAAACAACCTACAAGGAACAAGATCTATAGGAGGATGAGCATGGAGATTTCCCCACAGTAGAAGCAACATGGATTTCAAGAATGAGAGGGTATGGCACCTTCCATCGGGACAATCATGTGCATGCACGGGATAGCCTAGCCAAATAGCCATGCGAAGGTGCAGAGCTGATTCACGATGAAGATGTTGGGGAGGAGTAGTTCCAAGTAGTTAGTCTGGGTTGTATGTAATGGTTGAAGCCTACGGGAAGTAAATTCCTCTAAGTCCCATGGTCCATGTAATACTTACACCTACGGGCCTGGTAAGGGTTCCAGCTCACCCCTTGAAAGGTGGATTATCAATAAAAACAAACAATAAAGGCCTCCGGGAAATTGGATGGATTACCCTAACACATGTCCTAATTTTATTGGATAAGTGTGTTTCAAACAAACCCAACCTTAGGAATAAAATATTATCCTATTGGTCTACTTGGATTATATTAGGACATTTATTATTATTTTATTTAAAGAAGAGTATAAAGTGTAAAATTCAAAGTTAAATAACTAAACCATTTAAATATAGGGTTATACATAATATAAATTTGAATATAAATATTCATTAAAAAGATAAAAATATTTCCAACATCATGGTATTTTATTTATAATTTTTAGACATTAAAAACTTAAATTTATTTATGACACAATGATGATGCAGTAATTACTTTATTAATGAAATATTAAAATAATTGATGTTATAAGTATCAAAATAAATATAAATTGTCACTTTTTGTAAATTCCAAGAATTTTCTAGGTTAATATGACATTTTAGGGTTGATTCAATGAATTTTTTTCAAAGTAATAATGTTTTTATGACTTTTAGAAAAACAAATACAAAATAGTATCAAAATTGACATAAATGAGTTTTTAAAAAAAATATTTTTTTATTAAATGATAAAATACTCCTAAAAATATAATGTTAGGCCAAACAACTTAGATAAGATTAGATATTTTAATAATTTACCACTTGGGGTTCACTTTGATTTTTATAGTAAGTTTATTAACCATTTATTATAATAATACAAGAGTACATGGTAAAAGTTAAACTATTTAACCAAGAGTTAAATCTAAAAGATAGGGTTAATATGGTGATCTAAACTTGTATAAAACCAATATTTAGAGATTATTTAGACCCATACCCACCTTATATTCTAAATAAATCAATTTATATCCATTATAAACCGAAAATTATTTTAAAATAAAATAATATTTCAATCTTTTTCTAAAATGACCCTCACCTCTCTTATAAAAGGGTACTTCCCCTCCTCTTAAAATCACACCTCCAAAGCATTTTGGTTCAGCCAACCCCTGTCTAAATCTCCACCCAACATCCCTCACTTCAATTTAGAGGCCTTCCCTTGAGCATAAATCCAACCTAAAGATCCCTTTTGTTCAAATCAAATGGAAACACCCAAAGAAGAGGTAATTATTTTATCACCTCTTTCAGAGTTCTTTTCTTCTTCCACATTATTTTTCTTTGTTATTTCCATACCAAAATAATAAAACCAGTATCTTATACATACTGTGATCTTATTATAAATATTTTTCAACCATATTCATTATTCTATCCATCCTATGAATGATAATGTCACCATGCGTGTGTATGTACGACTTACCGTCTCCACGTCGTGGTATAATTTGTTATTCAACACTATGTTATTTTGATGGATATAATGATGAGTAATATATATATAAATAATAAAAATAACATGATAATTTCCTGGAAAAATTAATATACCATCCAATTCCACTCCTTTTAATCATTAAGGAAATCATATCATCGCTCGTTTGTACGTACGGCTTACCGTCTCCACGATGCGATGAGATTCATTTCTGCATTCACCATTCAATGATGATTATAAAAATATATATTATTAATAAGTATGTAATATATGACATAATAATTCTACTGGAGATATATATATATATATATATATATATATATTTACTTACATATATCTTATTAACTTACTTCTGTTCAATACAATATGAAAACGGAAACAGCGTTTATGCATACATACGGTCCACCATCTCCATAAACGGTGTTTTCCATTTCATATATATATCTATTATACATATTTATATTCTAAATATATATTATATATAAATCATTTTTTATATTCTTGAATTATTTAAATCATGATCCAAATGATACGAACAATAATATGAAGTTAAAACACGTATGATAAAGAAAGCGGTTATTACCTGAAATGTTAATTAAACATAGAAATCATTATTAAATGGGTAGTATAAAGTCATAAATGAATCATGTATGATATAATAAATATGAATATGGTTATTTTATAATTTAATAACATACTATGGTCATGATATAGGAGGTTAAACGTACCCTCGACCAAAGGAAAGTACAAGGTAAGGGTCAATTCATCAATCTCATTATTATATGAGATTGTTTATGTGTAAGTATTTACTGGAAGATTTTTATCATCCATGTCCATGTTTCATAAAAATGTTTTCAAAATTAATATTTTAATATTTTGTATAAGGGAATATTTATCAAGATCATCATTTTAAATGTTTTGATTATTTATTTTTCTAAATCTTTTTAATTAATGTCCATGTTTTAAAAATGATTTTAAGGATTTATTTTTATGGACATTATTGTTTTAAAATGTTAATTCCTTTAAAAATTTTAAAATTTGTATGGGAAACTTTGATTCAAAAATGTTGTTTAAATGTCTTCCTTTCTAAATTGTGTGACTTTTAAATGATTTCATGAAAAAGTGATATTTATCTCAATGAATTTTACTAATCATTTTCAACTATGTCAACATACTTTGATGGATATTATTCTTGATTGGGGTTTATTTATTATAATATAAAATTCCATATTGTATTGGAGGTTTTTTGTATATGTTTGACTGTGGATGTGTTATTTTTATACCATTCATGGTTTATGGTTCAAGTATTAACATTTTGTATGCTAGTTTTAATATGAAGGTTTATGTTATGTTTCAACATTTTCATATGAGGAATGTAGTGGACTTTAGTAAGTGACAGGTGGAGCCCACTATATCTCCTCAATGCATTGGTAGGTCTCATGAGAAAAATTAGTGTCTTGGCACAAGGCCTTGACAAAACTTTTATTTTTAGTCTTGGCCTGAGGCCTTGACTATGTGGTAATGATGTTCGGCGTTAATCATTCCCTCATTATGAAATTAATTATTACATGTGATTATTAGACTAGTATAATATCCATGTGCATGTTTATATAGTAATTTTTTATTTATTTTTTCCAAATTATGTTCAATATTATGTTTAAAATGGTTGTTGTTTTTATGACACATCTTGTCTTAAATGTTTATAGCTTCCGCTAAATTATTTACACTTACTAAGCATCTGAGCTCACCCCTTTCTTATGATTTATTTTCCAAGGATACGAAGAAGTGTACTATGATTTATATCCAGGTTTAAGGTATAAGAATAGTTAAATTCTCAAAGGGTTATCTATGTTGTAATTTATGTTAGAAATTGTAATGTAAAGTTCATGTATGTAATCTGTTTTTCAAGACTGCTAAACTGATCGGTCCTTCAGGAATTTATTCCTTGTAATCATGAAAATGTATTAAAATAATACACCGAATCTGGGCTTATGTGTTTGGGGCGTTACATGGGTTTACTTGGATGTGATTATATTGTTTCTAATATTTTATTTAATGAAAATTAAACCATGTCACACTCTTTTTTTTAAAAAGTGTAATATTTATAATATGGTGTTATCTTGAGGAAATGTTATTCTATAAATAATATTTTAAAATATAAAATATTTATATTCATTATGGTAATTTATTTTGAATTTTTATTGAATTATTGATTACCTTGAATGTTTACACAACACTAACGCATTAATTATTTAGTTAATGAAAAAAATAAAATGAAAGATATTAAAAATAATAAAATAAATATAATTTGAGATAATTAATGAAATACACAAATTCTATATATTAACATGACATGTTTAGTATATAAAAAAATTGGATTTAATTTTACTTGTTTTCTTGATGTTTTTAAAATCAATGTAATGAATAGTATCAAAATTGATAATAATGATGTTTTTTTTTGGATTAATATTTTATTAAATTATTTGTAAATCATAAAAATATTAAATAAGAAAAACTAAGATAATATATGGTCTAAAATATAACCCCCTATGCATTTATATTCTATTTTAAAACATTTGTCTCTAGAAGAGTTATATTATATTTTAATCTTCTGAAAAATTACAAAAGTGCCCCCCACCTTAATTATAAAAGGGCACCTCCTACCTCACTTCTTCACACTAATTTGAGCCTTCTAGATCAACCAAGTAACAAAAATTACTCTTATAAAGATAATTATCCAGGTTATATAGTTTCTATTCCTTCCAAAATTACAACCCTTGATACCTTAAGAATAGATCTAAAGGAAGTCCACCGAAAAAGAGGTAATCGTTTTTCCCAACTATTTCAAGTTTATTTCATCTTATAATTACTATTAATGTGTTATTTTAAACCTAAATTAATAAATAAAGTATCATAAATATACTTATATGTCATTATAATTATTTTACAACCATAGTCCATCTCGTTTCCATCCTATGAAAAGTGAAAACATCATTTTTACGTACGTAGAGCTTACCATCTTCACGTAGTGGTGTAATTCATTTTTCATCACCACTTTAATTTTATAGTTAAAAAATAAATCTAATGAATATATATGATATATATCACATAATTATTATTCTTTAAAGTTTCATTATTATTTTCCATTATTTCATTATATCCATCAAAAAATGAAAACAGCATTCTTGCACACATACGGCCTATCATCTCCAAGAATGGTGTAATTAATTTTTCTATCTATTTCATTATGTAAGAATATAAATATATATATATATAATTTATATTATATTTAAACTATTAATATTTTTATGGATATAATGGAATGCTAATTTCTTTGACTATAATCAACCTACCAAACTCATTCCAGACTTATGAACCAAATATCACCAAACTATCTGATGTAAAATTAAATAATTAATTAATGGTATATAACATGATAATAAGTGATATAAAAGGATTAATAAACTTAAAAATTTATTTTAATAAAGTATAAATTAACCTAAGTTTATTATTTATAAAAATAAATAATGTACGTGACGAGTCGGACTCATAGTAAGGGGCTTTATTTTAAAAATCATCTTTTAAAGATTCTTTTAAAACTATATTTTTCTTCCATATTAATATTTTCCAAAAATATTTTAAGGAATATTTTTATTATTATTCTATGATTTTTTAAATTCATCTTTACCCACTCTTTATTTTTTTTATAAAATATTTTGAAAGGAATATTTTTTCATTTTCCAAACGAATTACTTTGTGAATTTTCTGAAATAAAATACGAAAGGGATATTTTTTTAAATTATACAGCATGAGTGGATTTTTCTATTACCATGAATAATAATTTCTTTGTATCTTACTTTATAAGTTTACATGGTTATTTTCAAAGAAAATGTTTTTCTTTGTATGAGTGCAGTTTTTCTAAAAATAAGTGATTTCAAAATAAAAAGGTTATTTTCCTTAAGAATGTTTTTATGATACAAGATTTCATGATTTATGATTATTCTATAGTTCTTGGGAATTTTTATGATGATGTTTATTTACATTATTTACCAATGATATATAGTTTTTTGATTAACCAAGGTTGGTTGGTTACATTATAACCTCCAATACATTGGTTGTAGAACTCGACCGTATGGTTATTCCATCTGTAAGATTGATTGTTATAGTGATATGGAAAATGATATCCCAAGTAAACTACATATTTTATCTATGATTTCTATGATTTATTATGATAATATTATGATTTATCATGGAAATAAAATTAATTTATGTTTTATGGAAATCATATGCTACTTTTTATGGGTCAAAAATATAACTTTATGAAAAAAGTTATTATGAGTTTTTCATGTTTTCAAGTAAACTTTTTGAGTTTTATTTTTCCTCTAAGATTTATTATGAAATTTTTAATGAAATTATTTGGGAATATAAAGTGATTTATTCAGTGAGAAAATATTTATTTTGAGACCAATTTTTATTTTGAAATAAGTCAATTTTTTTATTAGTGTTCAATGACTAATGGTTCTCTTTATTTTATGTTCCTTATTGAGATTTTTTTCTCATCCCATGTTTTTAAAATGTTTTTCGTAGGATTTAAGAAATTTTAGAGACAAGTATAAGGTAAATATGAAAATTTTAATGATTTATCAAGAAAAGAAACCATGTATAATTTTAAAAAGTTTTTATTGGGTGAAAATGGATACTAAGTATGGGTGTCCACTTATAGTGTATGGGTTTACTATGTATGTTTTTTTCATAATTATCTAAAACTCTAAACCAAAAATATCCTCATAATTGTAATAAAGATAATTCTATCTCAAATACACTATAATATGCAATTATTAATTTTGGGTCCTTACAGGCATGATATATGATATATAATCAGTGGATACTTGTATGGAGATACAAGTGTTTTATAGATATCATATCAATTCCATTTACAGATTGAGTAGTATTGATTGTTTTCAAAAGTATAATTTGTTTATGGTTATGAAATGATAATTTATAATATTTTTTAATTATATATATTCATATAGGGTCACAAAATGGTTATGTTGAAGAGCAATTGTTTTTTTATAAATATTTTTACAAAATTAAAGGAGTTATTTGATAGCTTGTTTAAAAAATGTTTTAGAGGATATACAAAATTTTTTTGGATGTGGATTAAATAATTGTAACATATGATTTAACATAAGGTAAAATGTTCATAAATTTTAATAGATTTAGTGAAATTGGGAGCTTGAAATATATTCTATATATACTAAATCCATTTCATAGTTTGTGAACTAATTTTATCGCTATATATGATATAGTAATGAGGCATGTGATATAATTATATCTCTTGGAGTGATATACTTATGTGGTTTATATTATTGGGAGAGATATAAGTATATCTCTTAATTAAATACACATGTGATATAGGATATTTCACACTTACACTTCATTTCCTCCACATAAAATTGTTATATATTTAAATTAATATTATTAGATGATATTTATGGGATTTTAAATGAATTATAATAAATGTTTAAATGTAAAAAATTTATATTTTATTTGATAATAAGTTATGACATTGTACATTACATATATTTTTTATGTATGGATCATTTAAGAAGGGCTCAAATCATTCCTTCCTTAGAATAATAATGGAATTATCGAAGTATTATCTATCATTTATTTTATGTTATAAATTGTAATGTAAAGTTCATGTATGTAATATTTTTTCCAAGGTTTCTAAATTGATCGGTCCTTCAGGACTTGATTCCTTGTAATCATGCCAATGTATTAAAATAATGCACCAGATCTGGGTTTCTGGGGTTAGGGCATTATAGTTGGTATCAGAGGAAGTTTAGAAACAACCTTGGAAATATATTTATATAAAATATGATTTTGAAAAATTACCCTAGGATAAACTTTGGGGATTATTATAGAATAAATTCCTAGAATTTTGGTAATGTGGAGATTTTGTAAATTTTCTAAGAAATACGTCTCTGTCTGAATACAAGAAGGTATAGGTGGCTCTGGCACAGATGTACCTAGGATTGAAAATTACAATAAAGAGTTTCGGGCTTGACCCAGGGTATCCTGGTACACGACAACGGGCCTTGCTGCACTCTTGGTTACGACACTCCCAGGGGATATGCTTAGGATAATTCACATTTTCTTTACAAACCATTATGAAAGATTTAAAAGTTAATACTTCATAAATGAAAACATTTTTATGATTATGGATTATATGTATAAACTTTTCAATTTATGTTAGCTATTTTACAAGTTTGGAATTATGCATTGTGATTCATAAACTAATCTAGTGTATGCTATTGTTTAGAAATGGTGCCTAGTAGAAGGAATGAGAACTCCAGCAATATGCATGATCCAAAGAGTAAGAAGGATCATATCTTTCACGGTCTTAAGCCAATATTTAGAAGGGATATATTCTCCCATGTATTCTCATAATATGAGGAAATATTATCTTGTGTTAATAAGATAAGTAAATAATTCTCAGAGTCCTATGGTTCTGAAGGGATGACAGAGAAGAAAAGGATTATAGAGAGAAAGATGGATAAAGGGAAGAAGGGAAAGAATGATTTTCCCATATGTGATAACTGTGGAAATAATAACCTTGGTAAATTCTTGAAGGGAATGAGTTTGTTATAAGTGTGAAGAAAAAGGACACCAATTACGTCATTGTAAGGGTAAGAAAAATGTTTCAAATGTACAATGCTTCATCTACAAGAAGTTGGGACACTACTCAAATCAATGTCCAAATCATTAGAGTATGCCCCAAATGATGCTATTGGATAATAATAAAGTTATGATACTACCATAGATGAAGAGTAATGATAAGTGTTCTTATGTTGTTATTAAATAATTATTTCATTTGAGTGGTTTATCAATAATGTAATGGTTATATAAATTATGGAAATAAATAAGGATTTTACTACAGTACTGTTTTATTGAAGATTTGAGATTATATGGTTCTAAGAAAAGTAACTTAATATCAAGTTAAAATTTTTGGAAAACAAATGGTTAAAGGAAAGATAAACCTTAATATGGTTCTGATACTGAGGTATTGATTTTGGAATAAGATATGATTGATTTGGATAAATTATATTCGATGTTATTGAATACTTTGAAACTAATTAATTGTTTGTTTATTCCATTATTGTTGGAGTTTACAAAATTTTTCGATATAAAGAGTATATCCAATATTCCATAAGAAATAAGGGAGCATAAATGTAATCAATAAGGTTTTATGGTAATTCCGGGTGTTACTGTGTTTTAAAAAAATACATGATTAAGGTATTCACATGTTATTATGTGGCAAAAAGAATCTTCATTGTTTTTACCTTCCTTATAAATTTTGGCTTATGAGTTTGGACCGAAGTATTTTGGATAAGTATAAAGGTTGGAATGGATTAAGTTTGACATTGGATACTATTTTTAAGGATAAATCATTTCTTAAGATTGTTTTTTGATTGTTATAAAAAGGAAAACTCAGAGTTCGGGCGACAACCCGTCGCATTCGTCAAGGCCGTGAGACTTGAACCCGCAACCGAAGGGTGACAAGGGTGCATCACCTACCACTGGCCTATGTGATTTCTTGGTTTGTATAATGTAGTTTTCTTAAATAGTCTAAGTAATTAAATATAAATTCATTATTTTTAGAACCCTATATGATTAGGATAAATATAATATTTTTGTATTCTATTAGCTTTTGGAGTGAAAGATGAGTTTGTGGTAGGAATTAGTTAAAGGATGAAACTCTACTTGTCAAGTATATTTTTTCCGTATTATTATATGAATAAATTAATTCTTTAACTTTAAGGAAGTAATTTTAAAACCAAAATTGTGTTATCCTGCTACCATATGTTTTGTTGAACTGGTGATATTTTAAATCATCATAGATTGATGGATGTGAGGCCCTCAATTTTACACTTGTTTGTAATTGATGACCACAATCACTCCCTATAAATATTTACTTTTTTATCCAATTATGTGTCTCTAATTTCCACCAATTTTCTCCTAATTGAGATCATAATTTGGTGGTGACTTTTACATTTCCCTTTCCCTCTTATTAAGGCTAAATTTTATTAACCCAATTTCTGATGTGGGTTTTCAACAAATATATTTTTCTATTTTTAACCTTTTATTTTTGAAAAACAATTTCAAATTGTGAGAAAGAAATTTATTGAAGGAGGTGAGAACATAACACCCTAATATTTCATTATACATTACCTCTTCAAAGTAATTCAATAACTTGTGCAACACACAACACCGAGTTCGAGTGCACCACGACTTACGAAACTAGTCGTTCAAAAAGCGGTTATGAATAGTATTAATTGAACTTTAAATTTTCTACACTCCATATAATTTTAGAATCCATATTATGTGTTTATTAGACATAATATAATAACAAATTCATTTTTTCAAATAAAAGAAGTATTATTCAAAAAATGCAATTTTACAGCCTTTTAATGGAGAACCCTTTTTAATACCAATATTTGACAGTTTTATATATTCAATTTAATGAAATTAAATTCTTACTTAAAATAGGGTCATAATAATTTAGTTTGGATAATTTTTTGGTACTTTTCTGATAACTTTCATATTTTAATGAATAGTGAAAAATACTAAATTTTAATTGAAAACAACTTTTTTAATAAAAATAATTTATAGTGATAAATTATGCATTTGAATGGATTGGAAGTATAATTATATTATATTATTATCATTTAATACAATTTAGGTCATTATAATAAATTTCACTTTTAAATTTGACATAAACACATGTCAATATTTTGACAGTTTCTACTTTTTTAGAACCTGCCTTTTGATTTTGACAATGGGAATTAATTTTAAATTAATTAATGAAACTTCTATGTTTTGAATTTGGTAAAATATAATTAATTTTTGAATTCATAAAATCAAAATTATCTTAGGGTGAATTTTTGGTATTTTTCTGAAAACTTTCAATTTTGGTGAATAGTGAAAAACACTGTGTTATTGTTTAAAACCGACTTTTTATTTAAATAATTATTTATTTTATTTAAATTTATTTAAAGTAAAAAAAGATATATAACACTTATATAAGTTCAATTAAATTAATTGGAGTCATTTTATAATAAAACTAGATTTATAAAATTTTATTGATCTTTTTAACGTCTTTTACCCACCTTTTAGGCACATTTGCAAATTTTCATAAAACGTAATTTTACTGCTTCTGTGAATTGAATTTAAAAAATCTGAGACACGGTTGACATCAGTATGTAAAATTTGGTTCAATAAGATGAAAATATTTTTTGGTAAATAGTAACTTTTGACTTTTATTTACCACGGTTAAAAGTAAATCGGGTAATTAAAGGTAAAAATGATATTATAATTACCCTAACATTTTTCATAATTATATTGGATAAGTGTGTTTTAACCAAAACCAACCTTAGTAATAAAATATGGTCCTTTTTGTCCACTTGGGTTATATTAGAAAATTTATTATTATTTTATTTAAAGAAGAGTATAAAGTGTAAAATTCAAAGGTAAATAACTAAACCATCTAAATATAGGGTTATACATAATATAAGTTTGACAATAAATATTCATTAGAAATATAAAAATATTTCTAAAATCATGGTATTTTATTTATAATTTTTATACATTAAAAAATTAAATTTATTTATGACACAATGATGATGCAGTAATTACTTTGTTAATGAAAGATTAACATAATTGATGTTATAAATATCAAAATAAATATAAATTAACACTTTTGATGCATTAAATGAATTTTCTATGTTAATATGATATGTTAGGGTTGATTCAATGAATTTTTTTCGAATTCATCATGTTGTTATTACTTTCAAAAAAATACTAAATAGTATCAAAATTGACATAAATGTGTTTTTAAAACAAATAATATTTTATTAAATGATAAAATACTCCTAAAAATATAATGTTAGGAAAAAGGAATTAGATAATATTATATATTTAAATAATGTACCACTTGGGGTTTTCTAGGCTTTTTATAGTAATTTTATTAACCATTTATTATTATAATCTAAGAGGACATGGTAAAAGTTAAACTATTTAACTAAGAGTTAAATCTAAAAGATAGGGTTTATATGGCGACCTAAACTTGTCTAAAACCTATTGGTTGAGATTATTTCGATCCATCACCACCTTAGATTCAAAATAAATAAATTTGGGGCCATTATAACTAGAAATTATTTTATAATAAAATAATATTTCAAACTTTTTCTAAAGTGACCATCACCTCTCTTATAAAAAGGTACTTCCCCTTCTCTTAAAATCACGCCTCCAATGCCCTTTAGTTCAGACAAAACCTACCCAACTCTCCTTCCAACTTACCTCAATTTAACCTAGAGTCCTTCCCTTCAGTATAAAACCATCTTAAGGAGCTCTTTTGTTCAAATCAAAATGAAACACCCAAAGAAGAGGTAATTATTTTATCACCTCTTTCAAAGTTCTTTTCTTCTTCCACTTTCTTTTTCTTTGTTATTTCCATACCAAAATAATAACTAGGGTAAATTATATATAATGTGATCTTATTATAAATATTATACAACCATATTCATTATTCTATCCATCCTATGAATGATAATGTCACCATGCGTGTGTCCGAATGCATTATCGTCTCCACACCGTGGTGTAATTTGTTATTCAACACTACGTTATTTGGATGGATATAAGAATGAGTAATATGTATATAAATAATTAAAATAACATTTTAATTTCTCTATAAAATTAATATACCATCCAATTCCACACCTTTTAATCATTAAGGAAATGATATTATTTCTCGTGTGTACGTCTGGCTTACCATCTCCACGACGCGATGAGATTCGTTTCCACGTTCACCATTCAATGATGATTATAAAAATATATATTATTAATAATTATGTAATATATTACATAATAATACTACTAGATATATTTATATATGTGTGTGTACTTACATATATCTTATTCACTTACTTCCGTTCAATACGATATGAAAACGGAAACAGTGTTTATGCGTACGTACGGCCTACCGTCTCCATAAACGGTGTTTTCCATTTCATATAAATATCTATTATAAATATTTATATTCTAAATATATATGATATATAAATCATTTTTTATATTTTTGAAGTATTTAAATCATGATCTAAATGATACGAACAAGAATAAAAAGTTAAAACACATATGATAAAGAAAGTGATTATTACCTGAAATGTTAATTTAATATGGAAATAATTATTAAATGTGTAGTATAAAGTTATAAATTAATAATTTATGATATAATAAATATGAATATGGTTCTGGTATAATTTAATAGAATACTATGGTTATTATTTAGGAGGATAAATGTACCTTTGGCCAAAGGAAAGTACAAGGTAAGGGTTAATTCCTCAATCTCGTTATTATCTGAGATTGTTTATGTGTAAGTATTTACAGGAACATTTTTATCATCCATGTCCATGTTTCATAAAAAATTCAAAATTAATATTTTAATGTTTTGTGGAAGAGAGTCTTTATCAGGATCAGCATTTTAAATGTTTTGATGATTTATTTTTCTAAATCATTTTAATCAAAGTCCATGTTTTTAAAATGATTTTAAGGATTTATTTTTATGGACATGATTGTTTTAAAATGTTAATTACTTTAAAAAGTTTCATAGTTTTATGGGACACTTTGATTCAAAAATTTATTTTAAATTTCTTCCTTTCTAAATTGTGTGACTTTTAAATGATTTCATGAAAAATAGATATTTCTCTCAATGAGTTTTACTGATCATTTTAAACTATGTCAACATCCTTTACTGGATATTATACTTGATTGAGGTTGATTTATTATAATACAATCTTCCATATTTTATTGAATTTTTTTTTGATATGTTTGACTGTGGATGTGTTATTTTTATACCATTCATGGTTTATGGTTCAAATATTAATATTTCATATGCTAATACGAATGTTTATGTTATGTTTCAACATTTTCATATAAGGAATGTAGTGGACTTAGTAAATGATGGGTGGAGCCTGCTATATCTCCTTGATGCCTTGGTAGGTCTCATGATAAAAATTAGTGTCTTGGCGTAAGGTATTGACAAAAATTTTATTTTTAGTCTTGGTACGAGGCCTTGACTATGTGGTAATGATTTCTGGCGTTAGGAATTCCCCCATTATGAAATTAATTACTAAATGTGATTATTCAACTAGTAGAATATCCATGTGCATGTTTATATAGTAATTATTTATTTATTTTTTCCATATTATGTTCAAAATTATGTTTAAAAAGTCTGTTGTTTTAATTACACACCTTTCTTTAAGTTTTTATAGATTTCGCTAAATTGTTTACCCTTATTGAGCATCTAAGCTCACCTCGTTCTTATGTTTTATTTTCCTAGGATGCCAAGAAGTGTATTATGATTTATATGTAGGTTTAAGGTAGAATAATAATGGAATTCTCAAAGGATTATCTATGTTGTATTTTATGTTAGAAATTGTAAGGTAAAATTCATTTATGTAATCTATTTTTCAAGAATACTAAACTGGTCAGTCCTTCAAGACTTGATTCCTTGTAATCATGGAAATGTATTAAAATAATTCACCAGATCTAGGCTTCTAGGTTCGTGGTGTTACAGTTTCTATTAGAGGAAGTTTAACAACAACCTTGGAAATAGATTTAGATAAACTCTGATTTTGAAACATTACCCTAAGATAAACTTTGAGGATTAGTATAGAAGAAATTGCTAGAATTTTGGTAATGTAGAGATTTTGTGAATTTTCCAAGAAATACATCCCTGTATGGATATGAGCAGGTAGAGGTGGCTCTGGAACAGATGTACCTAGGAGTGAAAATTCTGACAAGGATTTTCGAGCTTGACCCAAGGTATCCTGGTACACGATAATAGGCCTTGTTCCACTCTTGGTTACGACACTCCTGGGGGATATGCTTAGGATAATTCACATTTTCTTTGTAAACAATTATGAAGGATTTAAGAGTAAATACTTCCTCCATGAAAACATTTTTATGATTATGGATTATATGCATAAAATTTTCAATTTATGTTAGGTATTTTACAAGTTTGTAATTATGAATTGTGATTCATAGACTAACCTAGTGCATGTCATTGTTTAGAAATGGTTCCCAGTAGAAGGAATGAGAACTCCAACAATATGCACGATCCAAAGAGTAAGAAGGATCGTATCTTTCATGGTATTATGCAAAAATTTATAAGGAAAATATTCTCTGATGTATTCTCATCATATGAAGAAATAATATCATGTGTTAATAAGATAAGTAAATAATTCTCTGATTTCTATGGATTTTAAGGGATACTAAAGAAGAAAAGGATTTTAGAGGGAAATACGGATAAACGGAAAAAGGGAAAGAATGATTTTATCATATGTGATAACTTTGGAAAGAATAACCTTGGTAAATTCTTTCAGGGAATGAGTGTTTGTTATAAGTGTGGAGAAAAAGGACACCAATTACGTGATTTCAAGGGTAAGAAAAAGGTTTCAAATGTACAATGCTTCATCTGCATGGAGTTGGGACACTACATGAATCAATGTCCAAATCATGAGAGTATGCCCCAAATGATGCTATTGGATAATAATCAAGTTATGATTCTACCACAGATGAAGATGAATGAATAGTGTTCTTCTGTTGTTACTAAATAATTTTTTCATTTGAGTGTTGTATCAATGATTTACTGTTTATATGAATTATGGAAATAAATAAGGATTGTACTGTAGTACTATTTCATTGAGGATTTGAGATTATATGTTTCTAGGAAAAGTGACTCAATAGAAAGTTAAATATTTTGGAAAATACATGGTTAAAAGAAAGATAAACCATAATATGGTTATGATACTGAGGTAGTTATTTTGGAATAATATACGATCGATTTGGATAAGTAATATTTGATATTCTTGACTACTTTGAAACTAATTAATTGTTTATTTATTCCATTACTGTTAGAGTTTACAACATTTTTGGATATAAAGAGTATATCCTGTATTCTATAAGTAATAAGGGGGCATGAATGTAATAAATAAGGTTTTATGATAATTCCGGGTGTTACCGTGTTTTAAAAGAATATATGATGAAGGTATTCACATCTTATTACATGGAAAAAAGAAACTTCATTGTTTTTACCTTCCTTATAAATTTTGGATTGTGAGTTTGGATAGAAGTATTTTGGATAAGTCAAGAGGTTGGAATGGATTAAGTTTTTCATTGGATACTATTGTTAAGGTTACAGAATTTCTTAATATTATTTTTTTATTGTTATAAATAAGACAACCCAGAGGTCGGGTGACAACCTGTCGCGTCCGGCAAGGCCGTGAGACTTGAACCCGCAACCGAAGGGTGACAAGGGTGCATCACCAACCACTGGCCTATGTGATTTCCTGGTTTATATAATGTAGTTTTTTTTAAATATTCTGACAAATGAATTATAAATTCATTATTTTTGGAACTCTATATGATTAGGATAAATAGAATATTTTTGAATTCTATTATCTTTTGGAGTGAAAGATAAGTTTGTGGTAGGAATTAATTGAAGGATGAAACTCTACTTCTCAAGTATATTTTTTTCTTCTTATTCTATGAAAAAATTAATTCTTAAACTTTAGGGAAGAGATTTTATATCCAAAAATTTTTATCCTAATGCCTTATGTTTTGTTGAACCGATGATATTTTAAATCATCATAGATTGATGGCTTTAAGACACTGAATTTTACACCTGTCTGTAATTGATGACCTCAATCACACCCTATAAATATTTAAATTTTTCCTTCAATTATGTGTCTCTAATTTCCATCAATGTTCTCTTAATTTAGATAATAATTTGGTGGTGACTTTTATATTTCTCTTTCCCTCTTATTAAGACTAAATTTTATTAACCCAATTTCCGATGTGGGATTTTCACAAAGGTATTTTTCTATTTTTAACCTTTTATTTTCGAAAAACAATTTCAAATTGTGAGGATGAAATTTATTTAAGGTGGGGAGAATGTAACACCCCAAGATTTCATAGTATGTCACCTCTTCAAAGTAATTCAATAACTTGTGCAACATGCAACACAGAGTTCAAGCGCACCATGACTTACCAAACTGGGCGTTCAAAAAGATATTATTCATAGTATTAACTAAATTTTAAATTTTATATACTCCATATAATTCTAGAATCCATATTATATGTTTTTTAGACATAATATAAGAACAAATTCATTTTTTCAAATAAAAGAAGTATTTTTTTAAAAAATGCAATTTTACAGCCTTTTAATGGTGAAACCTTTTTAAAACAAATATTTGAAACTTTTTTATATTAAATTTAATGAAATTAAATTCTCCTTTAAAATAAGGACATAAAAATTTACTTTGGATAAATTTTTGGTACTTTTCTGATTACTTTCATATTTTGATGAATAGTGAAAAATACTAAATTTTAATTGAAAATAACTTTTTTAATCGAAATAATTTATAGAGTTAAATTATGAATTTTACTGGATTGAACATATAATTATATTATATTTTTATCAATTAATACAATGTAGGTCATTATAAGTAATTTCAAATTTAAATTTGACATAAACGCATGCCAATCTTTTGATAGTTTTTACTTTTTAAAAACCCTCTTTTTGGTTTTGACAATGGGAATTAATTTTAAATTAATTAATAAAACTTCTATGTTTTGAATTTGGTAAAATAGATTTCATTTTTGAATTCAGAATATTAAAATTATCTTAGGGTGATTTTTTTGTATTTTTCTGAAAACATTCAATTTTTGATTAATAGTGAAAAACACTACGTTATTGTTTAAAATAAACTTTTTATTTAAATTTATTTTAAGTAAAAATAGATACATAATACCTATATAATATAAATGTAATTAATTGGATTAATTTTATAATAAAATTAGTTTTATAAAATTTTATTTATCTTTTTAACGTCTTTTACCCACCTTCTAGACACATTTGCAAATTTGCATAAAACGTAATTTTACCACTTCTGTGAATTGAATTTCAAAAATATGAGAGACACGGTTGACATCAGTAAGAAAAATATGGTTCAATAAGATGAAAATATTTTTTGGTAAATAGTAACTTTTGACTTTTATTTACCACGGTTAAAAGAAAATCGGGTAATTAAAGGTAAAAATGATATTATAATTACCC
The DNA here is from genome assembly GCA_963277665.1 of Viscum album. Classification (NCBI taxonomy): domain Eukaryota; kingdom Viridiplantae; phylum Streptophyta; class Magnoliopsida; order Santalales; family Viscaceae; genus Viscum; species Viscum album. The sequence continues at coordinate 1,753,606,610 of OY728159.1, read as the reverse complement.
TAACACATGTTGCACATGAGCCTCAACTCAGTTGGTGAGTACTCTTAAGTGCATCTAGATGACCCAGGATCAAATCCAGGCAGAGGCATAATTTCTGGGGGTACTGTAGCAGTACTGCAGCAGGTACTGTAGGAGGAACTGTGCAGTACTGTAGCAGGCACTGTAGCGGGAACTGTAACAGGCGCTGTTTGCCACTGTAGCATCTTAGAATTTTCCCCCGTTTGGGCCTTCGGGACACCGATCTAGTCCCCGAGTCCTTTAAGGCCTTTGGGCCACCCAAGCCTTTGGGCCAGTAAGGCCTTCAGGCCACCCCAAGGCCTTCGGACCACCTTAAGTGTAGATGCAAACCAGACAACCTACAAGGAACAAGATCTATAGGAGGATGAGCAGGGAGATTTACCCATAGTAGAAGAAACATGGATTTCAAGAATGAGAGGGTATGGAACCTTCCATCGGGACAATCATGTGCATGCACGGGATAGCCTAGCCGAATATCCATGCGAAGGTGGAGAGCTGATTCATGATGAAGATGTTGGGGAGGAGCAGTTCCAAGTAGTTAGTCTGGGTTGTATGTAATGGTTGAAGCCTATGGGAAGTAAATTCCTCTAAGGCCTATGGTCCATGTAATACTTACACCTACGGGCCTCGTAAGGGTTCCACCTCACCCCTTGAAAGGTGGATTATCAATAAAAACAAAAAATAAAGGCCTCCGGGACATCGGATGGATTACCCTAACACATGTCCTAATTTTATTGGATAAGTGTGTTTCGAACAAAACCAACCTTAGTAATAAAATATGATCCTATTGGTCTACTTGGATTATATTATGACATTTATTATTATTTTATTTAAAGAAGAGTATAAAGTGTAAAATTGAAAGTTAAATAACTAAACCATTTAAATATAGAGTTATACATAATATAAATTTGACTATAAATATTCATTAAAAAGATAAAAATATTTCCAACATCATGGTATTTTATTTATAATTTTTAGACATTAAAAACTTAAATGTATTTATGACATAATGATGATGAAGTAATTACTTTATTAATGAAATATTAAAATAATTGATGTTATAGGTATCAAAATAAATATAAATTCTCACTTTTTGTACATTCCACGAATTTTCTAGGTTAATATGACATTTTAGGGTTGATTCAATGAATTTTTTTCAAAGTCATAATGTTTTTATGACTTTTAGAAAAAAATACAAAATAGTATCAAAATTGACAAAAATGAGTTTTTAAAACAAATATTTTTTTATTAAATGATAAAATACTCCTAAAAATATAAGGTTAGGCCAAAAACATAGATAAGATTAGATATTTTAATAATTTACCACTTGGGGTTCACTTGGATTTTTATAGTAAGTTTATTAACCATTTATTATAATAATACAAGAGTACATGGTAAAAGTTAAACTATTTAACCAAGAGTTAAATCTAAAAGATAGGGTTAATATGGCGATCTAATCTTGTCTAAAACCAATTTTTTGAGATTATTTCGACCCATAACCACCTTATATTCGAAATAAATCAATTTAGATCCATTATAAACCGAAAATTATTTTAAAATAAAATAATATTTCAATCTTTTCCTAAAATGACCCTCGCCTCTCTTATAAAAGGGTACTTCCCCTCCTCTTAAAATCACACCTCCAAATCATTTTGGTTCATCCAACCCCTGTCTAAATATCCACCCAACATCCCTTACTTCAATTTAGAGGCCTTCCCTTGAGCATAAATCCAACCTAAAGATCCCTTTTGTTCAAATCAAATGGAAACACCCAAAGAAGAGGTAATTATTTTATCACCTCTTTCAAAGTTCTTTTCTTCTTCCAAATTATTTTTCTTTGTTATTTCCATACCAAAATAATAAAACCAGTAACTCACACATACTGTGATATTATTATAAATATTTTTCAACCATATTCATTATTCTATCCATCCTATGAATGATAATGTCACCATGCGTGTGTATGTACGACTTACCGTCTCCACGTCGTGGTATAATTTGTTATTCAACACTATGTTATTTTGATGGATATAATGATGAGTAATATATATATAAATAAGAAAAATAACATGATAATTTCCTGGAAAAATTAATATACCATCCAATTCCACACCTTTTAATCATTAAGGAAATCATATCGTCGCTCGTTTGTACGTACGGCTTACCATCTCCACGATGCGATGAGATTCATTTCTGCATTCACCATTCAACGATGATTATAAAAATATATATTATTAATAAGTATGTAATATATGACATAATAATACTACTGGAGATATATATATATATATATATATATTTACTTACATATATCTTATTAACTTACTTCTGTTCAATACAATATGAAAAAGGAAACAGCGTTTATGCGTACGTACGGCCTACCATCTCCATAAACGGTGTTTTCCATTTCATATATATATCTATTATACATATTTATATTCTCAATATATATGATATATAAATCATTTTTTATATTGTAACACCCCGAGATTTTATGAAAAATATTCTTTTAATTTCATTAATGTCTTGTGTTTTATGCTACACCAAGATTACCTTGCGTTATACGCAACACCGTATTAGCTTGCAGTATACGCAACACTATTCTTGGATCGTGTTACACACAATTTTGATAATAGTTATTCTACGCAACATTGAGTATATATATATGTTAAATGTATAAATGAAATATGGTTGGATTCTGTTATACGAAACAACGAAGGATTCTTGCACAACACGCAACCCTGACTTGGCTTGCATTACACGCAATTACAACCTTCCTTGATAGCGTGTGTTGTACGCAATACCGGGTTTTACTAAACAACGATATATTATTAAAATATTATTATGAACTATCCGTTATGAATATTATTAACTAAATTTTGAATTTTATAACATTATTATTCATCTTACACATTTCTAGAATATGGTATAAGAACAAAATAAATTTTTTGGGTAAAATAAGTATTTTTCAAAAAATGCAGTTTTACCGCCTTTTGATGGCGCACCCATTTTAAATCTAGTTTTTGACATGTTTATAAGTTCAATTTGACAAAATAAAATTCTTATTTTCAATCAGGATATAAAAATTTACATTAGATAAAGTTTTGATATTTTTCTGATAACTTTCATATTTTAATGAATAGTAAAAACACGCTATATTTTAATTAAAAACAACTTTTTTCATCGTAATATATTATGTGGTTAAATTATAATATTGAATGGTTTTAAAGTATAAATATAATATATTTTTACCATTAAATATAATGTATGTCATTAGCATTGATTTTACCTTGAATTCGTAGGTTAAATCAATTCAATCTTTTGCAATGTTTTAAAGAAAAACTCATTTTCTTTCGACAACAGGATTAATTTTAATTTAATTTATGCATCTTTTGTGTATTGAATTTTGAAAAATGGATTCCATATTTGGAATAAGTGGGTCCAAATTATGTTAATAAGCGACTTTTTATTTTTGGGCATTGTGAATAGTAGCTACGGTAAATTTTATTTACTATAGTTAAAGGTAAATCGGGTAATTAAGGGTAAATATAAGATTATAAAATTACCCTAACACTTAGAAAAATCCTATTGGATGGATAAAAGTAGACCCATATAACCTAAGGGTAGTATTAGATTTATTTTATAGACTTTTTTCCATGAAAATAATTTAATTATTATTAAAACCAAAGAATGTGACAACATGTCACTTTTTTAAATATTGTAAGTATAATAATTTTAATTTAGTGATAAACTTAATGAAACATAGAAAATGAATAGTATCCATAAATCTAATAAAATTATCTACATCATAGGAATTTATTTATAATTTTTAGGGATTAAATAATTATCATTTATTATGACACAAAGATGATGTAGAAATAGTCTTATTAATGAAATATTGACATAATTGATGTTATAAATGCCCAAATAAATGTAATTTGAGACTTTTTATGAATTACACTAATTTTATAGGTTAATATGACATGTTATTATTGCTTTAAGTAACTTATTTTGAACTTATCATTCTGTTATGATTTTCACAAAAATCAATTAATAAATAGTGTCAAAATTGATAGAAAATAGTTTTTAAAACAAATATTATATTATTAATTGTTATTTTATTCCTAAAAATCTAAGGTTAGGAAAAATTACTTAGATAAGGTTATATATATTAATAATAAACAACTTGGGGTTCGTTTGGCTTGATATAGTAAGTTTATTGATCATATAGTGTAAGAAAACAAAAAGACACGGTAAAAGTTAAATTATTTAACTTAGAGTTAAATCTAATTGATAAGGTTAAAATAATAACCTAAACTTGTATAAATCCTATTGGATGAGAGGATTTCGACCCATACCCACTTTAGCTTCTAAATAAGACCCTTTGGAACCATTATAAACCGAATTTGACCTTAATATAAAATAATATTTTGAGATTTTACTAAGGTGCCCCTCTCCTCCCTTATAAAAGGGCACCTCCTCCCTCTCCTCCTCACACCAATTTGAGCATTCAAGCTCGGCCAAACCCTGCCAAAATCTCTTCTCCACTTCCCTAGTATCATCCTAGAGGTACTGGTCTTCTTCAAAGACCATCCTTAGTTATTTAAGTGGAGGTTAAGTGAAGGCACGTCAAAAAGAGGTAATATCCATTACCGATCTTTTTCAATTTCTTTCTTCTTCAACTTCTTCTTCTTTAGTTGTTTCATGATAAAGTAATAAAATAAGTAATTATTATATACTGATATGTTATTATAAATATGAAACAACTCTAATTAACCTTCTATCCATCCTACGGAAAAAATAAATCACCGCGCGTGCGTACGTACGGAATACCGTCTCCACGCCGTGGTGTAATCTATTTTCCGCCACCACCTTAATTGGATGGGTATAATGTTGTAATGAGTAACTATATTATAAAGTGATATTGATACTGAAATATTATACATACACTTCAACACAAGTTCATTATTATGAGAACGATATCATCGCTCGTGCGTATGTACGGACTACCGTCTCCACGATGCGATGAGATTCATTCTCCACATTAACCATTCATGGATGATTATAAAGTATATATAATGAATAATAATGAAATATATGACATGTTAAATCTGCTGGATTTATGTATATATATATTTATGTCATCTACTTACTTCCATTCAAGACAATAAGGAAAGGAAAACAGTGTTCATGCGTACGTACGGACTACTGTCTCCATGAATGGTGTGTTTCATTTCATTTATCTATCTATTATATATATATATATACTGAATATATATGATATATAAATCATGTTTTATATTCTAGAAGTAAGTAAATCATTATATAAGTAATAATAATGTCAAGAAAAACAAGTCCAAACACCTACGATAAATGAAACGATTTTACCCAAAACGCTTCTTTAACATGGAATTTACAAAAGAACGGGTAATATAAAGTCATAAGTGAACTATATATGATATAATAACAATGAATATGATTCTTTAATATGTTAATGACATTATTTAAATCATTATACAGGAGGTTCGGATACGTACAAAGCATATCGGACATAAGGTAAGGGAAATATCACAATCTCATTTTTATCCGAGATTGTTTATACTTTAGTATTTACTGGGGTGTATTTTATCATCCACATCCATGTTTCCTCAATATGTAATATTATTTCCATTCACCTACAATTTTTTAAATCCAATTTTACCCTTCGGTGAGTTTTTATTAAAAGATATGAAAGGAATCTTTTGTCTTTTTTCGTACGAGGTACTTTTTGACTTTTCCGACAAAAGTACGAGAAGAATGTTTTTTTAACTTATACGGCATGAATGGATTTTTAAAACAATATTTCCAAGAAGCTTCCTTTACAAGTTTTCAAGTTTATTTTTAATCAACTTTTTTTAGTTTAAAATTGTATGACATGTTAAGAAAGGAAAAAAAATTTGAAGTAGAAAGAATATTTTACTCAAGAATGGAGTTCAAGTGTTTTATCAAAATTATTTTCCATCTAAGATAATATAGGGTTCTGTTTCTATCCCTATTATTACATTGATTTTATTATGTTGTGATGTAATTATTTTTATGAATTCCTTTACCTTATATGAATTGTTTTATGATGTCATGTTGTTTAAGAATCCCATTTTTATTACATGGGTTATGCAATGATGCATGGTTTATGATTTTGTGGCACACATAAGAATGGTATCATTATGATATGGGTGGGACCTATATCTCCCTCCAATGAATTGGGTAAAGATTTTATATCTCATGAGATAGACATGGCTGGAACGGTAGGTTATACCGGTTCAGTGAAACAGGACTGAAACGAGGAGTGAACTCGGTTCAGAAAGGGACTTAGTCCACTAAGATAGTCTTGGCAATGAGTCTTGACTAATAAGAAATGATTCTCTATGATTATGTGTGTATGCCACAAAGTTTCATGTTTTAAGTTATGATTATTGGGATTACATTTCACTACTATGATTTATCCCATGTTATGAAATTATGATCTCTTTTTGCAGGTTAAGATTTCCAAAAGATATGTTCTTATGAATATGATGTGATTGATATTTCTTTTGTTTACCCTTAATGAGCATTTGAGCTCACCCTTTTATGTTTTCTTTTCCCCAGGATATAAAGAAAGTTTTTAGGTAAAAAAAGAAGATCTTTATGGGAGATTTTGAAGATCTTTCACCACGATTAGAAGATTATATTCCGAGTTTCCAAAGACACTAAACTATTACGGTCCTTGTGTGTGTGTTTTTGTTATGTACTAAGTATTCCGCAAAAGTAATGTAATGTCCATTCACGTCAAGCTTCGGGTCTCTACATATATTCTGGAAGTATTTAAATCACGATCCAAATGATACGAACAACAATAACAAGTTAAAACACGTACGATAAAGAAAGCGGTTATTACCTGAAATGTTAATTAAACATGGAAATCATTATTAAATGGGTAGTATAAAGTCATAAATTAATCATGTATGATATAATAAATATGAATATGGTTATGTTATAATTCAATAACATACTATGGTCATGATATAGGAGGTTAAACGTACCCTCGACCAAAGGAAAGTACAAGGTAAGGGTCAATTCATCAATCTCATTATTATCTGAGATTGTTTATGTGTAAGTATTTACTGGAATATTTTTATCGTCCATGTCCATGTTTCATAAAAATGTTTTCAAAATTAATATTTTAATATTTTGTATAATGGAATCTTTATCAATATCATCATTTTAAATGTTTTGATTATTTATTTATCTAAATCTTTTTAATTAATGTCCATGTTTTAAAAATGATTTTAAGGATTTATTTTTATGGACATGATTGTTTTAAAATGTTAATTCCTTTAAAAATTTTAAAATTTGTATGGGAAACTTTGATTCAAAAATGTCATTTAAATGTCTTCCTTTATAAATTGTGTGACTTTTAAATGATTTCATGAAAAAGTGATATTTATCTCAATGAATTTTACTGATCATTTTCAACTATGTCAACATACTTTACTGGATATTATTCTTGATTGGGGTTGATTTATTATAATATAATATTCCATATTGTATTGGAGGTTTTTTTATATGTTTGACTGTGGATGTGTTATTTTTATACCATTCATGGTTTATGGTTCAAGTATTAACATTTTGTATGCTAGTTTTAATATGAAGGTTTATGTTATGTTTAAACATTTTCATATAAGGAATGTAGTGGACTTCAGTAAGTGACAGGTGGATCCCACTATATCTCCTCAATGCATTGGTAGGTCTCATGAGACAAATTAGTGTCTTGGCACAAGGCCTTGAAAAAACTTTTATCTTTAATCTTGGCTTGAGGCCTTGACTATGTGGTAATGATGTTCGGTGTTAATCATTCCCTCCTTATGAAATTAATTATTACATGTGATTATTCGACTAGTATAATATCCATGTGCATGTTTATATAGTAATTTTTGATTTATTTTTTCCATATTATGATCAATATTATGTTTAAAATGGTTGTTGTTTTTATGAAACATCTTGTCTTAAATTTTTATAGATTCTGCTAAATTATTTACACTTACTAAGCATCTGAGCTCACCTCTTTCTTATGTTTTATTTTCCCAGGATTCCAAGAAGTGTACTATGATTTATATCCAGGTTTAAGGTATAAGAATAATGAAATTATCAAAGGGTTATCTATGTTTTAATTTATGTTAGAAATTGTAATGTAATGTTCATGTATGTAATCTGTTTTCCAAGACTGCTAAACTGATCGGTCCTTCAGGAATTTATTCCTTGTAATCATGAAAATGTATTAAAATAATAAACCGACTCTAGGCTTATGGGTTCGGGGCGTTACATGGGTTTACTTGGATGTGATCATATTGTTTCTAATATTTTATTTAAAGAAAATTAAACCATGTCACACTCTTGTTTTTAAAAAGTGTAATATTTATAATATGGTATTATCTATAGGAAATGTTATTCTATAAATAATATTTTAAAATATAAAATATTTATATTCATTATGGTAATTTATTTTGAATTTTTATTGAATAAGTGATTACCTTGAATGTTTACACAACACTAACGCAGTAATTATTTAGTTAATGAAAAAAAATAAAATGAAAGATATTAAAAATAATAAAATAAATATAATTTGAGATAATTAATTAAATAAAAAAATTCTATATATTAACATGACATGTTTAGTATATAATAAAAAATCTGGATTTAATTTTACTTGTTTTCTTGATGTTTTTAAAATCAATGTAATGAATAGAATCAAAATTGATAATAATGATGTTTTTTTGGGATTAATATTTTATTAAATTATTTGTAAATCATAAAATTCTTAAATAAGAAAAAATAAGATAATATATGGTCTAAAATATAACCCCCTATGCATTTATATTATATTTTAAAACATTTGTCTCTAGAAGAGTTATATTATATTTTAATCTTCTGAAAAATTCCAAAAGTCCCCCCCACCTTAATTATAATAGCTCACCTCCTCCCTCACTTCTTCACACGGATTTGAGCCTTCTAGATCAACCAAGTAACAAAAATTAATCTTATAAACATAATTATCCAGGTTATATAGTTTCTATTACTTCCAAAATTACAACCCTAGATACCTTAAGAATAGATCTAAAGGAAGTCCACCGAAAAAGAGGTAATCCTTTTTCCCAACTCTTTCAAGTTTATTTCTTCTTATAATTACTATTATTGTGTTATTTAAAACCTAAATTAATAACTAAAATATCATAAATATACTTATATGTCATTATAATTATTTTACAACCATAGTCCATCTCGTTTCCATCCTATGAAAAGTGAAAACATCATTTGTGCGTACGTACAGCTTACCATCTTCACGTAGTGGTGTAATTCATTTTTCATCACCACTTTACTTTGATGGTTAAAAAATAAATCTAATGAATACATATGATATATATCACATAATTATTATTCTTTAAAGTTTCATTATCATTTTCCATTATTTCATTATATCCATCAAAAAATAAAAACAGCATTCTTGCACACTACGGCCTATCATCTCCATGAATGGTGTAATTCATTTTTCTATCTACTTCATTATGTAAGAATATATATATATATATTATATTTAAACTATTAATATTTATATATGATGGAATGTTAATTTCTTTAACTATAATCAACCTACCCAAGTCATTCCAGACTTATGAACCAAATATCACCAAAATATCTGATGTAAAATTAAATAATTAATTAATGGTATATAACATGATAATACGTGATATAAAAGGATTAATAAACTTAAAAATGTATTTTAATAAAGTATAAATTAACCTGAGTTTATTATTTATAAAAATAAATAATGTACGTGACGAGTCGGACTCATAGTAAGGGGCTTTCTTTTAAAAATCATCTTTTAAAGATTCCTTTAAAACTATATTTTTCTTCCATATCCATATTTTCCAAAAATATTTTAAGGAATATTTTTATTATTATTCTATGATTTTTTAAATTAATCTTTACCCACTCTCTATTTTTTTTATAAAATATTTTGAAAGGAATATTTTTTCATTTTCCAAACGAATTACTTTGCGAATTTTCTGGAAAAAAAATACGAAAGGGATATTTTTTTAAATTATACAGCATGAGTGGATTTTTCTATTACCATGAATAATAATTTCTTTGAATCTTACTTTATAAGTTTACATGGTTATTTTCAAAGAAAATGTATTTCTTTGTATGAGTGCAGTTTTTCTAAAAATAAGTGATTTCAAAATAAAAAGGTTATTTTCCTTAAGAATGTTTTTATGATACAAGCTTTCATGATTTATGATTATTCTATAGTTCTTGGGAATTTTTATGATGATGTTTATTTTAATTATTTACCAATGATATATAGTTTTTTGATTAACCAAGGTTGGTTGGTTACATTATAACCTCCAATACATTGGTTGTGGAACTCGACCGTATGGTTATTCCATCTGTAAGATTGATTGTTAGAGTGATATGGAAAATGATATCCCAAGTAAACTACATATTTTATCTATGATTTCTATGGTTTATTATGATAATATTAGGATTTATCAAGTAAATACAGTTAATTTATGTTTGTGGAAATCATATAGAAATTTTTATGGGTCAAAAATATTACTTTATGAAAAAAGTTATTATGAGTTTTTCATGTTTTCAAGTAAACTTTTTGAGTTTTATTTTTCCTATAAGATTTATTATGAAATTTTTTATGAAATTATTTGGGAATATAAAGTGATTTATTGTGTGATAAAATTTTTATTTTGAGCCCAATTTTTATTTTGAAAAAAAGTCAATTTTTTTATTAGTGTTCAAGGACTAATGGTTCTCTTTATTTTATGTTCCTTATTGAGATTTTTTTCTCATCCCATGTTTTTAAAATGTTTTTCGTAGGATTTAAGAAATTTTAGAGACAATTATAAGGTAAATATGAAAATTTTAATGATTTATCAAGAAAAGAAACCATGTATTATTTTAAAAAGTTTTTATTGGGTGAAAATGGATACTAAGTATTGGTGTCCACTTATAGTGTATGGGTTTACTATGTATGTTTTTTCCCTAATTATCTAAAACTCTAAACCAAAAATATCCTCATGATTGTAAGAAAGATAATTCTATCTAAAATACACTATAATATGCAATTATTAATTCTGGGTCCTTACAGGCATGATATATGATATATAATCAGTGGATACCTGTATGGAGATACAAGTGTTTTATAGATATCATATCAATTCCATTTATAGATTGAGTAGTATTGATTATTTTAAAAAGTATAATTTTTTTATGGTTATGAAATGATAATTTATAATATTTTTAAATTATATATATTCTTATAGGGTCACAAAAAGGTTATGTTGAAGAGGAATTGTTTTTTTATAAATATTTTTACAAAATTAAGAGACTTATTTGATAGCTTGTTTAAAAAATGTTTTAGAGGATATACAAAATGTTTTTGGATGTGGATTAAATAATTGTATCATATGATTTAACATAAGGTAAAATGTTCATAAATTTTAATAGATTTAGTGAAATTGGGAGCTTGAAATATATTCTATATATACTAAATCCATTTCATATTTTGTGAACTAATTTTATCGTTATATATGATATAGTAATGAGGCATGTGATATAATTATATCTCTTGGAGTGATATAATTATGTGGTGTATATTATTGGGAGAAATATAAGTATATCTCTTAAAGAAATACACATGTGATATAGGATATTTCACACTTACACTTCATTTCCTCCACATAAAATTGTTATATATTTAAATTAATATTATTAGATGATATTTATGGGATTTTAAATGAATTATAATAAATGTTTAAATGTAAAAAATTTATATTTTATTTCATAATAAGTGATGACATTGTACATTACATATATTTTTAATGTATGGATCATTTAAGAAGTGCTCAAATCATTCCTTCCTTAGAGAATCCAAGGTAACCTATGTATGGGGGTATCAAATCGAGGGGAAAGGTACTCAATTCTTGCACGATTCCTGGTGGATATTTTTCTCCTAAAGTAAAAACTATCTTACTTCCATATTATTTAACCTAAGCTACTAACATTGTAACACCCCAAGCTTCCACGGTATTCTTCTCTTTTAATAATGAAATAGCATACAATCTACGCAACACCGAGTTCAAGCGCACCACGACCTATCAAACTAGCCATTTAAAAAGTGGTTATGAATAGTAATAACCACATTTTGAATTTTATATATATCCCATATAATTTTAACATTAATCTTTTTTGTTTCTTAGACATAATATAAGGACGAATTAAATTTTTCAGATAAAAGGAGTATTTTTCAAAAAATGTAGTTTTTCCGCCGTTTAATGGAGAACCCTGTATAATCCAATATTTGACACTTATATATATTCAATTTGATGAAATTAAATTTTTATTTATAAGTGGGACATAAAATTTTATTTTGGATAATGTTTTGGTGTCACTACGGGAAAAATGAGGAATTGCGACGGGTTATTTGTGACGGGAATAAATCTCGTCGCAAATAGTCATGTTAAAAACTTATTTGCGACGGGGGTATTTCCCCGTCGCAAATAAGTAGGCTTTTGCGACGGGATTGCTTTCCCCGTCGCAAAAGAACTGGCGCGCGTTGCGCGCCAAATCGCGGGAAAACTATTTGCGACGGGGGAATATTCCCGTCGCAAATAACCGGCGGCGGTAAAAGGTATTTGCGACGGGAATATTCCCCTGTCGCAAATAGTATGTCGGCAGGTGGTTATTTGCGACGGGTCCCGTCGCAAATAACTATTTACCCGTTGACCGTAATAAATGTCGGCTAAGGTATTTGCGACGGGTCCTGTCGCAAATGGACCCGTCGCAAATAATCTAACCTATAAATACCCCCCATCCGTTTTTTTCAAAACATTCTCAAATTCCATCTTCTTCTTCTCTCAAAGTTATATTTCTAAATTTCAGTTTTTCTTCAGTTTAATTTTTTTCTCCGGAGCTGATATTAAA